>BNCP01000004.1:2819422-4121634 GCA_019650235.1 Volvox reticuliferus
GCGGTCAGTCCTTAAAACCAAGGCCGCCTACTTCTCGCGGTGCGATCTTCACACACACACACACACACGCAATGCAACGGTCATGAAAACAGGGCAACAGCGCCACCATGGTTGTCACGCTGGAGCAGCACATTGTTCCCCACTACTACTCCATTGGACATGTGGATCATATCGAATTCACTGCCGTCAACTTACAGCAGCGCAAATGACCCAGATGAGGGCAAATCCTGCAGCTTTACGTAATACATTCAGCGCTCTCCACGGATGTGCAGGCCAAGGCTCGCTAGCCTTCATTCGGGCATAACGCTACCCTTATAAACATTGCCTGCCTTCCCTCGCTGTTTGCAGTCTCTGTACAAATCATTAGTGCTTATTACGGTGAACCCATACATATCATTACTTGTTGTCCCTACACAAATGCTGTGATATTTTCGTGCTGCGTGGACTCATTTCCCCGTTGTCCCTGTTGTGCTGTTAGGTTCGTCTTCCCGTTGCAAGTCCTCCATGGTCGGGACGTCTGCAATACGGCTAACGAATTCCTCTGCTAGGTCCAGGTCATCCTCCGCTTCCTCGAGCTCGTCGACCAAATCGCTAATAATGACTGTCCATGCAATGGCAGAAAGCAACGATGATTACTAAGGCCTAAGTTGACCGGGGGAGATATTATAAAAATAGGCATCCTGCTGAAAGAAGATAGGTCCCAATGGGATAGGCGTAAGTTTTGCCCTAGGTGTGCTCGTGGCATGTATGCCTCTACGGCCGCAAACTAGCTTAAATAGGAATTAAATGGACCAACTGCAAGATATACCATCTACAAGACCACCGAACTGAGCATCCCATGCTCATGCCCATGGTATGGTAGAGCCAACCCAAGAACCTTAACCTTATGCATTTACTAACCTCGCTAACCGAAGACAGAACCTAAGGTAAAGCCCTCTGCGCATCAGCACACTTACATGTGTCGTACACGTACATCGCGCCTCCTCCAATAATCGAACCCAAGCCCGCCACCAGAAAATCACGTCTGCTTGGTTTATACCATGGAGCTTGTGCCTGTTGCAAATGTGGTTCCGAGCATCAGCAAAAGCTATGATGCATGTAGGAACGCATGTTTAAGGCCATACCCGAGGCGGCGGCGGCGGAGGGGGTGGTGGGGGTGGCGGCGGCGGAGTGAATGTTTCAACGTTGGGTTGGCTTGAACTCCTGCAGCACCGTGGGAAACACTATGCCGAACATTAACAATACCCGCTACAAGGGGTTCAAGCCAGTCGTAGGACCCTACCTGCACGCAACCAAGAGCCTTGGAACTGCAGCTTGTTTTCCTATATTTATGAGATCAACACGTGCATTAAAATTCAACGGGTACCTTGTATACATTTCAATGTATTGACTAAGAGCGGTTGGTATGGCGGCTGCAACTAGAACTATTGATTACGATGCGAAGAGATAATAAGTCAGAGCCTATGTTGGAGGGACTCACTTCATCACGTGTAGATTGGCAGCGCTGAGAAGACTGCCTTGGCGGTTGTACGGAACATATCTCATGCATCTGCAGATGCCTTCAGAAAGTTCACAGGCACAACCTGACATGTTAGATGCGAGTATGATAACTAAATAGTTCACGATGCAAGTCTGAAAGAATCTCTGCTGCAACCGGTACACAGCTGAGTACCGCATATTCAACCAGTAGTGATTCTTTGTGCAATATTGTTAAGTTACAGTAAACAAGCAACCGAAACTATAGTTTAAGAATAGTCGCGCTCCTAAGATCATTTCCTACAATGCTAAATCTTAAGCTTGCAGCAAATGGCCATATGTCGAGGGCGCACGCTATTAGCATGCGTCCAAGCTCCTATAAACTCAACAAATTATCTTGTCAAGCGCAAAAGACAGCACCGGAAGCGTCACCCAAATCACACGCAGACAAGTCACGGACTGGCCTTGGAGATATCGGCGACCTCCTTGGTCCCATCGGCCTAACTTACAGCGCCAGCACGAAGGTGCGTTAAAGAGTCTCTTAGCGATCTTCGCGGCTGCTCCACCCTTTCCTCGGAGCCAACCCCGGCGCTTTCTGTCTCGTCGGCGTAATATACTGTACACAGACGTGAGGAACGGGAGTTTATTTTGACTTGATGTTGTGTGGTAGTTTGGTCGTTAACTGTGAAATCCATGGCCTGCGGGGACTGTGTTGGTTGCTTACGCAACCCTCACAGAAAGCACGAGATTAAAGGCGCATGAAGCGATGGCAGCATTTCGCCTCATTGCCCCTCTTTCCAACATTGCTTTGTGTAGGAAGTAAGCCGTGTCAATGTCGAGGTCGACAATACCTCAGGAGTGGATCTGGGCCCTATCAGCCTGAGCTTTGCGATGGGACTCGACGACCGCCAGGGCCAGGACGCCAGCAGCAGCGGCCGGGAAGACGGGGGTGCGGCGAGTGCAATACCCAGTATCCACAGCATGACTACGGAGGAATGGCGTGCCATGTTTGAGAAAGACGGCACTAACGATCTTTGGCTGGAGGACGAGTTCAATGCTGGTTCGCGCATCGTGGTTAGTCGGTGTACGTGGTGGTTTTGAGATCTGGGGCATAAGATGCACTGATATGCGTCTGATTGCACAGGGATGATACGTGCTATTGCTGGATCAATTTCCTGGCCAGTATGGGCACCCGAGACTTTCTCTGCTTCACATGTTGCTGTTCCGTAGGGTGGCAGGGCTGTGCATAAGGGAGGTGTCTACGGCTTCCGCACTGGTGAAGGTCCTTCTGCTGGAGATGCGCCGGTCCATAAAATCAAGATCTTTGACCATTACGGAAATCAAGAGATTGACATTGAAGTACCTGAGGACAGGTTGGTGACGAAGCTCTGAGCAGGCGGTTGGTTTCCCTCGTTCGCTCTTTAAACTCATAACGGTTTCGCATAAGACCTGAATCGGTAATGTATTCATGATCCTATTAACAAGGAACTGGCGTTTGTGCTGGCCCCAGGTACATCCTTTGGGAGGCCGAGGACAACGGCCTCCAGTTACCATATGCATGCCGGATGGGTTGCTGCACGGCATGTGCCGTACGCGTCAAGGAGGGGACTGTATACCAGCCCGAGGCGCTGGGCATCAGCCAGGAGCTTAAGGATCAGGGCTACGCATTAATGTGCGTCGGCTTCCCAACCTCAAACGCTGTTATGGAGACCGTGTCAGAGGACGAGATATACGACCTCCAATTTGGCCGGTACTTTGCTGCTCAGGCACTGGATCCAGACGCGGATACCGTGGCCCGCGACGATTATGCATTATCGATTGCTAACATGGACGAGTAAAGGGGGGGAGCAGCAAATCTACGGCCGCTTTTTGTGGTAACCGATCGAAGTCCACGGTACCGGTACAACAATTAACAATTAAGTTCGCGTTGCGAAACGTGAAGAATGAGACATGAAATTCCATGGCGTCCTGTAATATTAGCACGGCTATGGCCTTCTCTATTTGCGCAGGGTTAGATGCAGATTTCAGCAGGGAGCAATGAAAAAGGGTTATTTACATCTGCTGTTTAAGTTTTTGCTCCAGTATACATAGCGCGCTTTCCTGAAGCTGACCATGCACTTTTATTGCATGGAATTGCATATTTATTTTACGAACCGGCGTCGACGGCGCAATGAATGATTTTGGTGGATGTACCCACGTGCCTGTGTGCACCGCAATGCTACGAGTATATCGCCAAGTCGTCCCATTTCCCAACGCCAGGCCGCCGTAAGCTAACAAGGGCTTTATTTATGCCCAGTGTTTCACGTACAATCTCAACAGTCCATAAACTGCTGCCGCCGTATGTTAGTATCTGAATGGCTAAGGCACGCTTAATTACGCCCGAAAGTGCCCTAAAAATATGTGCATCTGACGAACCGATGTTTTGGGTCCTTGTGCATCCCTTGGAGCTGGCGCCAATGGCAAGAAATTGGGCCCAAACGTGTCCTCACATGTGCGTGTGGATATTTGGACGAATTCGCCTACCTAATGGCCTGTTCCTATCAACCTGGTTCTATGATGTCTTTTGTGTAAATGGCATGATCGCACATTTCTAAAGTTGCTACCGATTATCGGGTTTGCAAGAGATGCACGGACTGGGAGATGAAAGATGCTGTCGTGACAGATGGCGTGTCTGACATAATGCGTGGAAGATAGAGTGCATTTTCATACAGAGACCAATGGGTCGGCACTTTGGAGGACCGATCCACAAGAGAATTTATGCATGAATGAAATATAATTGCGCGCGCATGGCGACGTTGGATGTATGACAGGCGTGCGCGCGTTTTGAGTCTTCCGAGGCCATGTCATAGGGCCCATAACGAAACGTTGTTTCAGATATAAGCGTTGAGAGCAACTGAGGTAATCGTCAGTTGGCTCTCAAAGCTATTCTTTGTGAGCGGAAAAGACCTTTGAATACGAATTAAAGATTGTAAACCCCAAAATAAGCCGAGCCACCAAGTCTGCTGCCCCAACCCGAAGAAGTCGTCAACCATCAATCGACGTCAGTGTGCCCTGGGCAACGCACCAAGGCCTTATCCATCACCCGTTCGGTGGATAAGAGGACATCCTACACTTCCCGAGGAGTCCAACACCTTCGTGTTGAGGAGAGTTGAGCGGCGAAGCGTTTTACCCAGCCAACTGACGATTGCACGCTGCGATCAGCAGTAAGTGCGTTCGTTAAGTCGCAATTGAAGAATAATTGTCCTGTACGCGAAGTTTCCCCATTGGAAATTCAGCTCGAGCCTTGGACGGGCTCCGAGCGCTTCGCGCACATACACGTAGCTGAGCTTCCGCAGCTCGCTACAAGTGGTCACACATACGTAGTCGAGCTTCCATAGCTCACTACTTTCGCCTTTTCTGCTACGGGACGCAGTCATCCATCGACCGACTTCGATTTTCGCAATTTATCACCCGTAGCGGAACTAGCTCTCACGATCAGGCGCGTTCTAACCTTGATTACCGCCTTCCGGACCTTTAGTGTCCGAAGCGCAGGAATCCCGGCGCCGATCGGACCGTGCGCGTCGCGAGGAACGCTCACGTAGCCCACCACATTGTCGCGAATCAAGGAGACGGGAGCAACGCTCACCGTCACCCCCGCGACGACCTAGGTCGCAGAGCTCTCCCGGAGCACATCACACAAGACCGCGTCACCCTTTCTCAGGCGCAGGACCATCGACGCCTAGAAGGCATCGCGAGACGATCTACGGGTGCGTCTTGCATGGGTGGAACGCAGATTATATCTCGTCGGATTGCTGGCTAATCAACCACCTACGAGGAGACCAGCAACTCATCTCCATCCGACAGAGCGAGTTCCCGGTAGCGCACTACAGGTGTCAACCGGGTTGCTACCTTCACGGACCCAACGCAAATCACCCCACTGTTGGCTGTCGATTTTTGGCTAGGCTTGCCGCCTCACACGGGCGTAGCCAGTGCCGGCAGGCAACTCAGTGGGACGAGGCCCTTTCCCTGCAGGCGCAGGGCCTTGCAGGGTCAATCGTTCATCAGGCGGACAGGGAGCAACAGGCCGCTGAGCAGCGACCTCTCTCCAGTCCCAAGAAGACCCCTCCGGCTCAAGAGACCGGAGGGGCACCGGAAGCCACTCCTGCCCCGCCTCGCGCCTCGCCTCTATCGGCCCCCGCGGTCGAAGAGACTGCAGAACGCGAGCGAGCGCAATCGTCGCGACCTCACACCGAGCCGCGCCCTACCCCGGAGCGAGCACCGGCAACTGGTCCAGGCGCTCGCCATTCACCGGGAGTAGAGGTACCAAGGGCACATCCCCTGCCATCCCTCAGTACATCCGATTCGGAGTCAGAAGGTGTGGTGCCGGAGAACTTGGAGGAGGTAATCGATTTAATCCTCCATCCGCCGCAGGTGGTGCCCTACTCATCCGCGCTTCCGAAGCTGCGGGTGATTGAGACCTGCGACCAAGCTACGCAGGTTGACCTCCGTTATCAAGTGGTGACCCCGGTGAGGAGCGACCCAGCCCCCACCGAGCCCAACGTCACAATCTTCCAGGATCCCGAACATCCGGGAAGCCTGTGGAGTCGGTTCGCGGGAAGGTACTACCCGTACGAACCGTCGCACCTCAACGCATTTGGAGTACGTACCTCCAGGCCCACGTTCAGGTCGACACCGGTCTTCGATCCCATAAGCCACTGGGGACAAACCGAGGGCACCAGGCTCTATTACGTCATTCCTGTGAACATTTTCCCGCCGACCAGGCAGGTCTCGTTGGCGGAAGTGCTACACGACGGGACCGAGCAGCCCTTGGAACGGGTCGCTGACTCCGTCCCGCGGCTGCAACGCCTCGAGGATATCTTCGCGGTCAGAGAGCCGCAGCGTGGTCATCCCGACGCGCCGTACCTCACCTGGCAAAATCGGTGGAACCTGTATCAGCGCCGCGTGGAACTGCGTCGCCGGTACCCAACCTTCTAAACATTAGCACCCCTGGCGGATCAGGCGCACCCTCGACGAAACCCAAGCCGGGCGGCCAGGCCTGGCACTAGTGAGGTCTCGAGGGCTACGACACGTGGTGCAGTATCTGAATCCGTGCAGTGGCAGCGCAACCCGGAGTTCGACGACGGGCACTCAGTTCCCGTCATCACTCCGCAGCCAAGGAAGGACAGGGCACCGCTACTTCAAGCGGTGGTGGAGCCCTCAACGGTACCCCATACAGCCCCCGACGAACAGACGAGTCAGGAGCTGAGTTACGAGGAACCTTCGAGCGACCCGCAAGAGTATTCGGAGAAGGAACGGTCCGCAGCGGCGGAATCAGAACCTTCAATTGACAGCCAAGAAGCAGCAGGGTCAACATTTCTGGAGGAGCATTCCGACGGCGAGTCCGACCTGTATGAGATGGAGACTGCCGCGTTGTCTATGGGTCAGTTCTCGCATGATCAGTTCCCTGCCTTCCAGGCAGCAGCGACCAGAGCGATGACGAACCTTCGCTCTCGGTTCCGTTACCAACGGGGTCAGGTACCAGTCGAGGACGTCGTCGACATGCTCAACGGCTTCCCAACGCCGGAGACGCCATTCTACGATTGGCACCAATCCATAATCGAAAAGATCCTCCCAGCGGCCACCACGTGGCTGCGGGAGAAGAAGGGAGATCAAAGCCTGGAGCTGGACGGTGAGTCACTGCTGGTTTATTACCTCGAGGCGCTTGACAAGCACTTCGAGCCCCAGCGGCGCAGCGCCAAACTCCTGCAGTACATGCGGTTGAAGCAGGGCACCCTGTCTCCCATTGTTTACCTTCAACAACTCAAGATGCTGGTCCCGTACGTCAAGATCAAGTACGGAGAGCCAGCGATTGCACAGAAGTACATCGAGGGCCTTAACCCGGACGTGCGTGAACGCATTGAGGCCAAGTATTGCTACACCGAGCATAGCGACCTGTACGGCATGCTCGATAAGGTGGCGGAGGATGCACAGCGCCTATGGATTAACTTCCAGAGCCAAGCTGCCATCAGGGATGAGCCTAGGCCAGCACCCAAGGTCGTCAAGTCAGCACCAACCCCACCGCCGCGCACAGAGGGCAAGCGAACCTCAACGACAACCAGTTCAAGGTACTTTTGCAGTCACCATGGCGCAAACACCACGCACGACACCAGGGACTGCCGTACTCTGAACAGCAGGAGGAGTGCAGCAAGTACTTCTGCCGCCCCATCTAACGACACCATGCACGCCATGATGGCACGCATGGAGGAGCAAATGCGGCACATGCGTGCCGCTATGGCAACGGAGAAGGGAGAGAGGCCTGCCCAACCAAACCGCCCGCAAAGAGGCCCCCAGGGTGGCGCTGCAGCGGGACGAAACAAAGAAGGCGGCGCATGCGACTACTGCGGCCGTTTCGGGCACCATGAATCCCAGTGCTACATTCAGCACCCGGACAAAGCCCCACCAAACTTCAAAGCACCGTCGAAGGCGTTACAGGCAACCTTCGACCAGAACCTTGAAAAGCTCAACAGGCAGCAGCAGCCGCGAGCGCAGAGAATGGCAGCGGTAGCGGCCCAGCAGCCGGCTGCGGAGGAGGAGGAGGAGGAGGAAGAAGTCTACCTCCCAAATCGCCGCAATGCGAACGTGAGCTCGGCAGCGGCGGGACGGCAACTTGTAGAATCACAGGTATGCTGTGCGTCCCTCACGCACCAGCCAGCGCCGGTCTCATTCCAACCCGTGGCGATTGAGAAGGAAGCCTACCCCCCGCCCAAGCTGGGGATTCGGCAACGGCCGTCCATACCTACGAAAATGCAGCAAACGGACGAGGTGACCGTCCAGTTAACCACCAGCTGGAACATGCTGGACAAGATCGTGCAGCTGCATGTACATCGGGAGGTTGAAGCCCCCCTGTCATCAGATACCCCTGCACCCAAGAGCGCCGCAGCCTCAAGTGCTCTGGAGATGGGCGATCACGCCTCTCCAGCACAAAGTCCCTCGGCCCCCAGGGCGGCCAGGACACCTGCAGGCGTGCCTTACTGTGTCGCCGGCGAACAGCACGCGGGCGTACGAAGCATCCAGGAGATTCCGCAGCAGGACGTCCAACACCTGCTGGACAGGAACACGGCCGCAGCTACCTACTTCAAACAGCAGCAGCTGATGTTCTACTATCCGCAGGGTACCCTCAACATCCCGGGGTACGACGTCACCAAACTCAGATTCCTGCGCGATCATTGCGCAGACGTGAACATAATTACTCAGAGGACAGCTAGGCAGTTGGGGCTTCCGGTCACTCAGTCCAGCACGAGCCTTAGTACATCTTCGAGCCCAGAGGCTAGCACGCACGGCGAGGTGGACGTACGGGGACTTTGCGTCACATTGCTGCCGGGAACACCCCATGCAACGACCCTCAACATGACCCAGACACTGGTAGTTGAGGACACACCGCTCTTCGATTTCCTGTTGGGGAACGAGCAGATGCACCCTGTGGCAGACTCTATCACGCAATACCCAACCGCACAGCTCCACTTTCTGCCGAACCTGCTGGAGCACCCCGGATACGTCGTCAGCATCCCCATGACCTCTATCAAAAGGCCGGGTCACGCGACGGCAGCGGCACTACGGCGGATGGCTTTTGCAACCTCCAGCTCCCCGTGGCCTCAGGGAGCCACGGGAAAGCTGGGGGGGGGATGCACACCCGCGCCCAACACCCTAAATTCTATTCGGCCCCAGGGAGCCAACAACAGCACACCACAAAAGAGCGCCGCCAAGCTCGGCGCTGGTACAGCTTGCATCATCACCTCAGCCCTCGGAGCTGCGCAAGCGGCAGTCACCGGTGGCCTATCGGCCCTTAACGCCCTGGCAGCCGCGGCAACCCCGCAGCCTGAGATTCGACACGAGGTGGATCAGCTCCCCAAACGAAAAGGGAAGCGCAAAAAGGCGCAACCAGCGCCACGGATGCGCATTTACATTGAGCCGCCTAAGCGGACGTGGAAGACAACAATTTCGGCAGTCTTACTGGCACTACTGCTTCTCTCCCTCACGGTGGGTGCAGGCGCCATGAAAGGGTCCTTCACCGACCAGTCCATCCTCCACATGACCACCCATGCCATGACTACGGGCGGCATATTGGTCAGGGATGGTTGGGATCCGGGGTCCAGAGTGTACGAGGATATAACTCGCACCCCGGGAACCTCCACTGATCCACCGTCTGCATTCACCAGCGTGGCCACGTTCATGCTGGACGGCAACTCAGCAGCGGTGGCATATGAGCGGTACCAAAAAGACGCAGATGGAGGCTGCATCTGGGGCAATGGTCAGACCCTATCAACAACGACCAACGCAGCGCTCAAGGCCGCGGTGCGCTCACGAAAGCATACCGCGTTTGCCTACAGTATGGAGGAGCTGCCCGGGTATCACGGGGACCAGGGTCCTTTTTCCCTGGACCTGGATACCGACAAACCGATCGTCCAACCCCCGCGGCGATACAGCCCCAGGGAGAAGGAAGTAATCCAACTCAAGACGTCCGAGCTGATACAACCCGGCATCGTCAAGGAGTACACGGGACCCACGATCTGTGCGGTTAACCCGGTACTAGCCGCCAAGAAAGACCCAGATACTGGGCAGTGGACGGATTTCCGCATGGCACAGGACTACTGTCCAGTCAACCAGCACACCCTTTCGGATAGATACGGCCTCCATCGCCCTGAAGAGATCTTTCAGCGCGTGGGCAAGGCCGTAATCTTCTCCAAGCTCGATCTAAGGCAAGGTTTCCTCCAGATCCCTATTCGGCCGGAGGACCAACCCAAGACGGCGTATTGGGTGGGCAACAAATTGATGATGTACACCCGAATGCCGTACGGCCTCAAGAACGCCAGCGCTAAGTTCCAGCGCGTAATGGACTACGAGCTCACGAAGGCAGGACTGGACGATATCAGCATCGCCTTCATCGACGACGTACTGATCTGGTCGGAGTCGCCCGAACAGCACGTCAAGGACGTCGAGCGCGTGCTGGACGCCCTTGCCGCGTGTGGGCTCCGCGCCCACCCGGACAAGTCTATCTTCGGAGCAGACGTCATTGAGTATCTGGGGCACAATCTGAGTGCCTCAGGAATAAGCCCTCACCAGGCCAAGGTAGCAGCGATCATGGCCCTGCAACCTCCCCGCAACGTGTCGGAGCTCAGGACGCAGCTCGGCTTTATCAACTACTACCGTTGCTACGTTCCGAACATGAGCCAGCTTGCGGTGGACCTCAACAAGTTGCTGAAGAAGGACGAGCCATGGCACTGGGGACCAGCACAGCAACGCGCCTTCGAATTAATCAAGGCGGCGTTTACCAAGGAGGGCATGGTACTCAGGCGAATCGACTATAACCGCCCACTCGTGCTGCACACGGACTTTTCTAACAAGGGAATCGGTGCGGTGCTGGGGCAGGTCGATGATGAAGGCAACGAGTACATGTGCGCCTGCATCAGCCGCTCGCTCAACAAGCATGAGGCTAACTACAGCAGCTACAAGGGCGAGATGCTGGCAGCTGTATGGGCGGTCAAGATGTTCAGGCATCACCTCATTGGCGGACCGGCATTCAAGCTGGTCACGGACCATCAGCCCCTCCTTTACCTCATGAGTACGGAGGGCTTAACGGGCCAGTACGCACGATTCGCACTCACGCTACAAGAATATAATTTTGTTATTGAACACAGGCCAGGCCTGCGCCACCAGAACGCGGACACACTCTCGCGCCACCCCAGGCTGGAGTCTGAAGATGTGACGGGAGCAAGGCTCGATGAGGATTTACCCGCAACACCTGGGATGTCCAGTTCTGCCTTCGCATCGGTGCGTGCCTCCAGGATGGCTAACCAGATTATGTGCGAGGTTTTGAACTTGGCATCTCCGGTGGCGCGGTTCAGCGATGACTTCTGCCCGTCCCCGGAGGAGACAGCAGCAGGGTGGAATGGGTGGCGTTTCGAGGCTCTGAGACCCCCACCCGATGGGGAGCTTGAGCAGCGCGTCACTCAGCGACGACGGCTATTAGCCCGCGTCATGGAATGGTTCACGAGTGCACGGCGATCAAGGTCATTTCCAACTGGTGACAACACTGCGTTGTGGGAGGTGGGCGTGCCATTCTTCCAGCTGGCCATGCAGCAAGGCGTCACGCTGTATGAGCCCTTGGGAGGAGCATGCACCATGCTGGAGGCCTGCTTGCTAAACGGCATCAGGATCAACCGGTACCTCTATTCGGACAAGGACACGAGCATGAGGCGGCTGGCCAGGGAGCGTCTGCACGTGCTCAGCAATGCCTACCCCACGTTGCTGCCCTTGGAGGCTTGGGAAGACGCGTTCATCGCATTACCCCAGGACGTGGAGCAGGTCACAGAGGCAGACCTGAGGAATGCAGGAGCCGAGAATGGTGTGGTCTGGCTCACTGCGGCCACATGGGATGAGGGTTCGGCAGCTGCAGTCCCATCGGTCTTGCGCATCATAAAACACGTGGAGCAGCTCATAACACGACCCAAGGCAGCTTGCATACTGGGGCGCCCCGCTAAGCCACCTGGCAGCGACTCACCGGAGGAGGAGGCAGTTGAAGCACAGGTGAAAACTCACCTTGGCGAATCCACGATCACGGACGTGGCGGCCTTTGGTTCATACACGCACCAGCTGTTCCAGCTCTGGTCAAATCTAGCGGCATCAGAACAGCTAAGTGCTGTGAGCAAAGCCGCAGTTCGACCACCAGGACGCCAGGTACAGGACGTGCTGGCAGAGGAACACACCGCGCCCGTACTTTCACGACAAATGAGGAGTCCCTTCTACCCATGTGACCACGAAAACAACCCTGTCAGGGCTCTGTACCCTGGCTCGGTTGGGTGCGTCGGCACTTCGGGTTCTCTAGGGCGGAGCACACCCGTGTACAACAGTGTTACGGGTCAGTACGACGCGCTCTACCCTGAGGAGTGCGAAAGGATCCTGGGGTTAGAAACAGACAGTACGCGGATGGACGGCATGGCAGCTGATCAGCGCCGGCAACTGTTCGCGCACATTCATGACGTCACATATCTCGCCAGTATGTTAGCAATACTACAAGTAATGGCGGGACAAGTGAAGCACCTGGAGAGCCTTGGCAAGACACCCCACTGTGCAGCCTTTGCTTCGCACGGCGTGGCAATTGCTCTGGCAACACACACGGTGCGCGAACCTGGAGGCAGACTTTACCTCACCGCGCTCGCTACTTCAAGTGTGGAGGAGGGGAGCACTCAGGACATATGGGAGGATGATGACACCCTTCATTTGCTTAAACATGGGGTGCCGCCTCCGGGAGCGAGCCCCCTGCAGCAAAAGAGGTGTGTGCGAAGGGCTAAATCCTATCGCATGCAAGGGGGTGTCCTCTACCACCTGGATTCAAGTGGCAAAGGACGAGTGGTGCCTAGACCCACGGAGCGCACGGAAATAATCAAGAGGACGCATGAAGATACGGGACACTTCGGCATCAGGCGCACCTTAGGCCTGCTGCTCACCAGCTATTGGTGGCGCGGTATGGCTGAAGACGTGGCAACGGTCGTAAGGCACTGCGCGGCATGTGATAGGGTCAATACGACCTTCTCAGCGCACGCGCCCGCGCTCAGTTCCTTGCCAGTATGTGGACTATTCTACCGCTGGGGTGTGGACCTATGTGGGCCTTTCTGCAAAACGGCAAGAGGACATGCGTACGTTATGGTTTGCGTGGAGCACTTTTCCAAGTACGTGGTCCTAATCCCGCTGCCAGATAAGCATGCGGAGCAGACGGCCTTTGCTTTCCAGCAGCATGTACTTGGGCGATACGGCGCATGTGCTGAGGTCTGCACGGATCAAGGAAGTGAATGGAAGGGAGAGTTCGCCCAGTTGTTGGTCGATGCACTGATCGACCACAGGCAGACTTCACCGAATCATCCTCAGGCGAATGGCCTAACCGAAAGGGCCGTGCAGACTTGCAAAAATGCACTACGCAGGATTGCGGAGGCAGGAGGCGGCAATACCGACTGGGACAAGCACCTGGCGTACGTTATGCTAGGATACAACTGCTCCGCGCAGTCATCCTCTCGCGTAGCGCCGTATCATATCCTGCATGCTGTGGAGCCCACCATCCCACCAGCAATCAAGGAGAGGTTTGCAAGCGAAGTGGATCTCGATGACCCTGAAGCAGCGGCGCGAGCCATTATGCAGCGCGCCGCAGTTCTACGGAGGCACATGGCCATCGCGGGTGCCAACCTTCTCATCGCGCAGCACCGGGATTCGTTGAGGTATGCGCGCCTGAGAGGAGGCGCAATACTACCCCGGATGCGCCGTTTCGAAGCAGGGGACTATGTGTACTATCGAAACACCACTGGCCGTACTGCCTTAGAACCTCAGGCGCGGCCGGAAATACTGCGGGTGGTAGAGGTGCGACCCACGGGCGTGTTGCAGCTAGAGGGGCGGTGTGGGAATCGCATCACAACGCATGTTACGCATTGTGCACCCTGCCATTTGCCTATTGATGACCACACCATTGATCCTAGGTTAGCCAGGCCTTCCGCTAATCTAGCATGCGAGGTGTGCAAGTTTCCCGACGGGGAGGAGTGGATGTTGTTGTGTGATAGTTGCGGTACTGGGTGGCACACGTATTGCTTAAAGCCCCCGCTCACTGAAGTGCCGGAGGGTGCTTGGTATTGCCCACGGTGTTCGGATAAGGGTGTGGTAGGTGAACAGGTGGATGCTGTCAATACCGGGGGCAGGATGGCGGTCGTGGTCCCAAGACATCTCGAAGAGCTAGTAGGCGCTGCCGTCATGCGTGAGTCGCGCGGACGGGGTAAGCGAGATGGCCGCAAGCTGGGCGTGTCCTCCTACTTAGGACGGCAGGGGCGCGCACACAGATTCCAGATATTGTACGAAGATGGGGAGATAGAGGAGCTTGGGCTACCAGAGCTGCGCGCGCGCTTGGCCTCGACCACAGTGGGCAAGAAAGCCGCCAGGAGTGCGGCGGTACGACAAGGAGCCTGGACTAAATGGGCGTTGCAAGACATGCAAGGAGTGGAAGCGGCCCTGGGACAAGGCATGCCGGGCTGGCATAGCCGTACCAAGATTATGGCGTTACACACGGTACTAAGACGCTCGGATCTGGCTCAGTACCAGCCGAGCATAGCAGAGCTGAAGGAGCTGTTAAGTGTTCTTATGCTAGAGAAAGCGCGAAGGGTATTTTTGCCCTTCGGTCGGAGCGAGGAATTGGGAGTGACGTTGCTCGAAGCTGGATGCAGTGTGCGACGATCCCTCAAGGGTATTTGCGAGTCAGTGGGCCCTGGAGCTTTGGCCGGTGAAGGAGCCCTATGTGCGGAAGCAGTTGTTTTTGGCTCACCTTGTGTATTGTTGGATCTGATTCTGCCCAGCATAGTGAGGCAGGTTGGGATAGTTACGGCAGCACGGGTGCCCTTAGAGTACATCACCACGGGCGATGAGGCCCGGGTAAGGTGGTTGCGTGCTCACCAGGACGAAGGCAGGATGGTTTTGTGCCAGAATGGTGGGTGCCTATGGGTGATGATCTTTGCCACGTTGTCCTGGAAGAACGCTTTGTTTCGAGAGGCCGGTAACACCTTTGAGATGCTTAAGGTGTAACTTCGCCCCATCTAGTTACCAGCGCCAGGCACGATAGGCACAGCGCTGGGGGGGGGAGTGACGGTACGGCACATACTGAGTTCGGTTTTCAGTACTTTGGCGTGACAGCTGTCGTGACAGATGGCGTGTCTGACATAATGCGTGGAAGATAGAGTGCATTTTCATACAGAGACCAATGGGTCGGCACTTTGGAGGACCGATCCACAAGAGAATTTATGCATGAATGAAATATAATTGCGCGCGCATGGCGACGTTGGATGTACGACAGGCGTGCGCGCGTTTTGAGTCTTCCGAGGCCACGTCGATTGTCATAGGGCCCATAACGAAACGTTGTTTCAGATATAAGCGTTGAGAGCAACTGAGGTAATCGTCAGTTGGCTCTCAAAGCTATTCTTTGTGAGCGGAAAAGACCTTTGAATACGAATTAAAGATTGTAAACCCCAAAATAAGCCGAGCCACCAAGTCTGCTGCCCCAACCCGAAGAAGTCGTCAACCATCAATCGACGTCAGTGTGCCCTGGGCAACGCACCAAGGCCTTATCCATCACCCGTTCGGTGGATAAGAGGACATCCTACACTTCCCGAGGAGTCCAACACCTTCGTGTTGAGGAGAGTCGAGCGGCGAAGCGTTTTACCCAAGTGACGGTACGGCACATACTGAGTTCGGTTTTCAGTACTTTGGCGTGACAATGCTCATGGGTTTTGGCAAACCTTGCGCAGACCAGCATTGGAAACCTACAAAGTCCTCGAAACACACCTAGAGGTAAAAGCTGATCAGACTGGCCCTGTTGTAATTAGATCCCGACGATGATAGAATTGGCGCCATTCAAACAATAAGGATGCAGGTAAATGCGCATTTCGTGCTAACTACGCCGTGGACGTGCGCTTACCAGCTATCCTAGATATTTATTAAATTGCCCAACCGAATGCATATTTTGGCCGTATATCAGACCCATCAACCAGTACCCCGCAAGCTCCGTTTTAATCCTATAATTTGTGCCTGCAAGCTCAGGACTAAAATTCAAACCCGTAGGATTACTTCAGCCGCTTTTTGGCAGCCCCTTTCTTCGACCCTTTCAGCCCGCCTCCTCGCGAGGTCAATCGCAATTGTCTATCGCCACCTGGCTTGTCTACCCTTTTCAACTTAAATTTTGGACTTTGTAGACTTCGCTTGGCCCCTCCTCCACCGTTGCTAATCGTCGGAAGAGGCGCCCGCCTGCGACAAGGCAGTTGGCCGTGTAGCAACATTCCTTAAAACCGACGGACCCGACAGCGCATGCATACGTGTTGCACGCGTAAAATTTTTATTATGATGTTTACTGTGTTCTACCCGTGGTACAATGCACGACTCTGCACTGGACGCAGCCATCATCCCTAGTTTAGATGCACACCCAATCTCAGGAACCACTGCACCAAAAGCTGCATCGGGTTCAAGCGCGGTCATGTGGTTGTCCCTTCATTTGGTGACCTTCGCAAGGCCCTCACCTGCCGGAAGATGAATCTGGCCACCCGGCTGCGTCCAATCCCTCCTCGTTACGGTCCCTGTCATCTGCGCCCTCGTCCTCGACGTCACTTTCACAACAAGCGTCCCCAGGCTGCTCATCATCAGAGGAACGAAACGGCATCGTGGTAACGGTAGTGGTCATGCCGTCATCCCCCTTGTACACGGTAACAGTGTGTGGCTGTTTGCGCACGTCCTTGTTATCATCTATGCCAGGTGATTCCAGGGGTTCAAGAGCACGATGGTTACAGTTGTAGATAGAAGGACGTCACAATAGCAAGCTGCATAGCAGGGCAGCACGTATGGACACATGGACGGCGAGCAATTACGGCAGAATACATGTACGCTCATGCTGCAGCAGCCAGCCATTAAATCCCACTACACTAATATTCTCACCATCTTCACTGGTTGAACATACGCCGTAGTCATCGCCTAAGCCCAATTTCTCCTTAAGCTTCGTCCGTTTCTGCGCGGCAAGGACATTCACGTGCATGTCTCAACCCCAGCCCACCCGAATAATATTGCCCACTACCCAGAAGCACTGCACCTACTTCAGAGCGCTGCTGGTTTCGTTCCTGGCGCTGCTTCTCCTTAATCTGCCTGGTTTGACGTAGAGGAATCAGGTTAATAGTCCAGGCAACACTGATAACGGCCTGGGACTGAATGGCCCGCCCCAGCTTGCACCATGCAACGAAAGTACGTAGTGGGTATTTGTGTCCGGCAGGCGTCATGCCCGAAACCGGAATTCGTCGCGTGATGGCATAGATGTGCGAGCAAACCACCCCCTAAACTCACTTTTGGGCGTCTTGCCGTCGTTGTTGCTTTCGCTTTCGGAACCCCGTAACGTACTCCCTGCAAGTAAGTCATTTATCGCATCATTATTAACATCCACGACCGGCGCAAGGCGTTGGGATCGTTCGGTGGCGGCTGCGAGAAGCAACGACACGCAGGTCCCGGTTGAGCGCGAACCCGTTTTGAGACTAACCCACTTGTAATCTTTCACGTCAAATACTACTTCCACATCTTTCTGCTTCTGCTTTCGCTTGCTGATGTGATGGACAGATGCAACTTTCTCGCCTGGAACTCTCCTGCGAAGCCCTAGTGCGTCATACTCGCGAAACCTGTAGTTGTTCATTATGCAAAACGTTACTCAATGCAGGTTACTGAGACAAACTTCGGTATCATGATTTTATATGAAACAATATTCGCAAGCCTAACTCCGACATTATAAACGAAGCCTGTATCCATAGATAGATTTCGTGCATTATTAGATGCTAACGTCGTTCGGAGGACCGGACAACGGCACTGTTGGTTTGATTAACGGACTTCGTTGAATCGGTTTTCCTTTAAACGATATGGGTACGGATATGTAACGGTATATTCAAAAAGCCCGATAGGGCACATTGGATTTCTGACAGTACCACACCGGCAAGAGAAGCTGTAAAGTCTTATACATGCTGACTCTCAAGCCGAGTCAATTACGTCATCGTCCTCTGCACTGCTTCTTGTTGGAACACAAGCATGGCTGTCGCACCATTTAGCACCGACCAACCTCGACTTTTTCGTTTTTATGCACCTGCAACACCCAAGATAAGCTTTTATCGTGCCATTTCAATTCCAATAAACCCAGGCAGCTCAACTGTTTCCCGCACAGTGCACCACCTCCAAGGCACTCGGCCTAATGCACCTCGAGCTTGTCGGCAGATCGTGCAAGGTTGGTGCTTTTACAATGTATCCGTACAATGTGATGACATATCTTTACTGGGAATGAACCTGTCTCAAATGGGACTTTAGCTTCCTTTCTTCTTCAGCCCAGTGCAGATACACTGCATATCCATTCGATGAAAATGATTACTTGCGGTAAGGTAGCGCTTTAACGGGCTTATTCGTCATGCACCGGTGATAGCTCGAACAGCAACCTCATCCTACCTGCTCCTACCTTCATAACGCCTATACGGCACTTATTATTGACGCACAGCTTGCTTCTGCTCCTCAGCGTCGAGCTCCTTAAGCGTCCACCCTATGGCCCGATGAAGGTACTGCCCGCCACTGACAACAATGCAGGCTGCAACGGTACGCAGCTTTCCAGCTTTTCATCCCGCATGGATGAATTTCGTTGTGATATTGAGTTACACCATTGCCACTGCTCCAGGATTACTGGTCTTCCAGCGTAAGCACGAGGAAACCCTCACCGTCGATACACCTATTATGGAAGTATATGTGGCTGGAGGTGCGCACAACGACTAAGCTCTCACCTCGCGGGAGTTGTTTACACAACATGTCATGCTTTTTCTGTTTTTAGATTCAGCCTACAACATTTACGCCCAGCTGCACGGCCAGAAAGCACATCGCCCGGTCGTACATGACCTGATGCACAATGTAAGTAGGGTCTGGATGGTGCTGTCCCGATCATCGCCAACGAAGGAGCAGGACATTCGTTGCACCTATCCCAAATTTCTCTATCTGCAACGTTGTGCCTACATTGGTGACCGTCGTTTTAATATAGTCCGTGCCCTGAGCCGCTGGCCAACTCCAGGATCGTGTGGTCAGGCTGACTAGTGCAAATATGTTCAGCCTCCTTCCCAGCGCAACGTGCTGTCATTCATAGCACATATATAAGAAATTAAGAGCGCACCCTCCCTTGCCCTCTTTGCATCGTGTGGACAGCTGCTGGCACGTGTTGCCGAGGTGCATCGAGGGCAATGGGAGCTACTTCGTGTGGCCATTGTGGCGCTGGAGGGTGATATTTTCGTGGGTCGCTTGTTCTTTGGGGACGCGGCCACCGGCGCAGTCCGATGGGATTGTGACTGCCGACCATCTGACGGCGTGTACCTTAGCTTGCGGGTAGGGTAGCAAACACGGCACTAGTGTCTTCAGTACCTACAGGAATGGGATTTTGTTTCCATCAATCTTGCAGGGTATAGGGGCGGTATTGCAATGATCAGAAATGGAAGGGCTTGCGAAGATGTGTCGTGATAACCTGTGGGTGCAGACGCAATGCCCGTTCTACGTGGCGCGCACGGTCTGGGAACAGGCGGCTTCACCCCTGCGGCTTTCTAAAGTGCACATGATTGCAGTACACGAAGACGCGATGACGAAGCAGCAGGAACAGATGCAGGCTAGTCAGCACCATACGCAGGAGCAACAGAACGTAGCCTCCGGCAGCGTCACCATCGCTCCGAATGGCATCGGCGAGAGTCGCAGCGGCGGTGGCAGCGGCGCGTTAAGCCCAACCGCATACGAGTACATGACCATCAAGTGCGTGCATGTCCAATACGAGCGGTGATGTACGGGGAATGAAATTATTAAATCATTGTCGATCGGGAAGGCTAGTAACGCCAAAACTAGGATAGCTGATCGAGGACACCTGCGTTGCCCATTCCTTCCACCAGACCTGACGACCTCGACGATATCAAGCTCCTTAAACGTGAGCTGGCCATCGCCGTCCATGAGGAGGATTACGTGGTGGCCGCCCGGCTGCGGGATCACCCCTACATGCAGCTTTACCGCCGAATCGAGGCTTTCCAACTATTGGGCCGGGCGACTGAAGCCCAGGCTCTGCAACAAGATCTTGCAAACATGGTTGCTCGCAAGCAACAGCTTCAACCTATGCACCGCGAAGGCGAAGTGACCCATTAACCTGTTTATCAGCGGCCGTTAAGGCCGCCCACCGCACTCGGTGGAATTGTCGGTCCTGTAAACGTGATTCTATGTTTGCCTCATCGTGCTAGATGTGTGAACGTGACAAGCAAGCATCTCTACGTACGGTATGTTGCAAGTAGACCTCGATACGTTCTTGTTGGCGAGCAAATGGATTCGAGTTATGCATTTCTTCAAAAAGATGGGTGATCTCGGCGTCGTACACACCGTGCGTAATAGATTAGTAATGACAACATATCTCCGCTCATTGCAAAATGTGTAATAGCTAGATTGACGCTGCTGCAAACTGTGTGTACCGCAACACGTATGCGTGCTTTTGCAAAGTTGACTTCATAGCGTGAACTCTTTGATATTTCCGTTGCACGTTACAAAACTCCTTTCGGCAGCTTGAACTTGCCAGTTTCCGTAGACATCTTCTTTAGAGGCTTGATGCGGAGGACGCCGTTCTTGAAGGAAGGTCCCGCTTCCATTAGTCCCCGATCGCGGTTTTTTGCTACAAGAATAGAACGATGAGCTTTGATGAGAATCCGTAGTTTCGTCAGTTAATGCTAGTCACATCGAGCCCTACTTCATTGCGTGTGCTGTGCGGCTGCGTTGTACTTACCTTTCCATGCGCGCTTCTTCTTGTTGAGTCCTTTCCGCTGCACCATGCCCGATTCAATAGCCTCTTCCAACGCTCGCGCCTGTCGCTTGGCCGCCGTCTTGGCCATACCTTTCCCAATGGACGCCGCAGTGCGTGGGGCGGTGTCGGCCTTAGCCCCCAGGCGCGCGAGCATCCGGGCTTTGTAAAGCTTGGCGCTCTTCTTATCCAGTGCCCCAGCGGCTGCGTTGCAAGGCATGAAATCCAGAGGGGTGTGGCAAAATTGTTTCTGCTTGCCTGACCAAAAACAAATTTTGAGGTGTATATTTACTAAACCTATAAGCAATAGGCGCTTCATCCCCCTAAACTATTTCCCAGCATCCCTACACAAGATCGTTACGTAAGAAGGGACGCACGGGGCATACCAAATTTTTCGACCTCCAGCTGCATCTTCTGGAAGTCATCGGGGCTGAGGACCCCATCCTCCACCTCCTGGGTTGCCGGCACCGGGTTCACATGCACAGCCTCGTGCACTTTGCTGGCCTGCGGTGTTTCAGGTAAGCATAACAAGCGCAATGCATTTTAAGATGGGCATAATACATTGAGCTCCAGCACTATCCTCCACATTTCATGGTGCATGCAGGACCCTGTCCGAGGTCGATCTATGGGCCATCATTACCTTATGAGACATGAACAGCTTCCGCTCGCGCCTCAGTACGTCAGCCTTCGTGGCGAGCGATTGCCGCGCTGCAATTTTTGATGCCACCTTTGCTGCGCAAACCTTGTCCCCGGGTTCGGGCCCCTTACTGCTTGTCGCACGCGACCGCTTTTCTTTCTTCATAGACCGCATGATTGTGTCAATTTCGTCTGTTGGCATTGAAGACCTCTTCGCCTGCTGTCGACTGCCCGTGCAATTCGGTGACCCTAGCGGGTCAGGTGCACCTTGGGTGGAGCTGGCTGAATGCCCTCGATCCACGAGGGATCGAGTTTGCCTTGGCTTTACCATAGTTGATGCGGAAGTGCCACCCAATTCGCTCCCGTCGACTGCACAAGACGGCAATCGTGTGTCAACACTTGGGCTCGGCCCCGGGCACATACCATGTAACCTGGCTTCACTTGACAGTAACTCACGCAGGTGTACCACGACATCTAGCAAAACGGCACCCTAAGGCCAAGGACTACGTGTCACTCTCAGGATACCTATAATAGTTAGTCCACCCCAGCCAAGTGCAATCGGACCATATTCATAATGCTCGGCAAAACGAGTTTTGCAGCTCCCACGGGGATAAGCAACCGTCGCACAGCATAGTCGCCCAGGCAAAAATGTGCAAGTCTCCGTGCCGATTCTGCTCCCATCACGTAGCCATAACCCCGCATGACCAGCAGACCCTGGCCGCGGACTGTGATGCCCAAGGGGCGAGCCAAATGATGCAGGCGAAGTTTAGTTACCCCGGACCTTCATGGCCCTACCTTTGGTCTGGTCCCTTGCTTCGCAACCTTCGCCACGTGCTGTGGATTTCGAGCTGCGCTGGACACCATGTACTGTTTTTGATGGCGGCTGGCACACGTCGCCGTCAAACAGCGACATGAAACGTTCGCCTACCGTGATACCGACAACACTTTTGTCAGTACCCGCCGCAGATCGGGCTTACAATCCCAAATATTTAACTAACCATACTCTTGCAGCTTTTTGAGTGCGGAATCCGTGCTCATGCTTGCCGCCGTGTGCTTTCGTGCTGCTATAATCGCCATCGCGTGGCGGCTCAGGCAGGAAAGTTCAATCCCGATAAAAAGATATTATAGCAAAATGTAAACCATTGCTCCTTGCTGATAAATTTAATAACAACGCCACTGACAATACTTGAGATTTCAGATGAAAATTACGAAGTGTTTGTCCAATCTAATTATTCCGAAATAAATTCAGTGGTACTTGGCAATCGATGGCTTACATGAAGCAGAGGTCGGTGGACATTGAAGGTTCAAAGGGATCGTACCGCGGTACTTGCAGCAGAACCCTGGCAGAAAGTACCCGCAGTGTTACATCGCGTGGTCCCTATAGGTGTCCTAAGAGGTATGGCAAGTTTCCCGACGGTAAGGTGACGCCCGCTTGGGGAGCTATTTCCGAACGCAAGCCGCATGCAATAGGCCAAATGAAATAAAGCGGCCTTTTTCAATCGTTGATCCATCATCGTCTTCCTTACCATGCAATTGTTTACTCAAAGAGGATGTTATGGCTTTTATGAACCGAGAAAATTTGCCTATTATGTCTTTCATTCTGGCTGCCATGCATTGGTCAAGGATACTTCTTACTTCGGTACATCGCATAAATATCTGTTCCTAATACCATTTTATCGTGTTGCCATGTTATGCAAGTCCACTTCATGCAAAAGCGAGGTGCATTCCAGTCTGGGCATGCATGCGGGTGTAGTACCGTTGCTGTATACCGGCTGGTCCAATAACCAGCCTTTTAGTCATGCGGAGGTCTCGTGTGCTATTCACTGTTTGCATAACCATAAGGCGAGTGGTCCTGATCATGTACCAGCGGAGTGTAAGGGGGCTAAGATGGAGATCGATTGAGGCAGGGTGTTGTACCACGCGTCACTTTGCCGAAGCTCTGCGAGGGTTGCACCCACCATCACTATATCGCGCACTACGTCATCGCACGTCACCTGTCATACGTGGATGTGCGGAGCGGTACGGCACTGATGACGTCACCTGTCGTACGTGGATGTGCGGAGCGGTACGACACTGATGACGTCACCTGTCGTACGTGGATGCGTGGAGCGGTACAGCACTAATGACGTCACCTGTCGTACGTGGATGCACGGAGCGGTACGACACTGATGACGTCACCTGTCGTACATGGATGCGCGGAGCGGTACGACACTGATGACGTCACCTGTCGTATGTGGGCGCGTGGAGCAATACGACAGCGATGACGTCACCCCTGTCGTATGCGGACGCTTGGAGTAGTACGACAGCAGGCGTGATGCGACCGCACGCACGCAACACAGCACGTCGCATCGCACGTGTTAGGCGCATTGGCTAAGGGCACAAGCAACCCACGAACAGCATTACGCCTAATGTATTGTGCACAATGCTGCAAGCATACATCGCGTGATCGGTATCGTGACAAGTGCGCATGGTCCAGCAACTTGGTCGCGGACAACCTAGAATGCATAATGCATCACATATCAATGCGCACTAATGATAACACGTGCACTATGCATACGCGCGCGCTCGAGCACGATAATGCGAGCGTATCTTGAGGTCGCGAGGCAATGGCTCGAGCGATGCGGCGCGTCGGATGCAACACTACGCGCAATGGCGTAGTCGGCACCCTTACGCAACTAAAGAACATTGCAGTATTGCTATGACGGCTTATAAAGCAATATCTGCACGCGGGATCACGGTAGTACGCTTACTACTTGCAGATCTCTTGTACCGCGAGCCGTCGCTGCGAGTATATCTGCTATGCTCATTGACGGCCAAAGCATGAAGTATGAATGAAGTATGAGCGATCGACGCTAAGACAAGCTAACCGCGCTTTGGTTGAGCTTACACCTTATATATTGCTTCTGGTCGTATTTCTTGGATAAGCCCGAGCACCGATTTGCATCGGTTAGATGATGATTGCCTCGGCTAGGCACTGATAGCCTAACACGTCATCTACGCCTGTCTTGGAATATACGTTGTAACTCCTCGCATCAAAGACTTCCGCTGCCTCGATTGGTACGTTCTGATATAATCGAGCATGATGCACTAAGCCTGGTTCTCCGCAGAATCAATGGGCGATTGGCAGGAGGGATACAACACAGGGCCGCCCAGTTAACCTACTTGTTCCCTATATACACCGCCTTTTTGAACATATACGGAGCACCGGGGACTACCTGTCACGACATACTTGGTGCCTGTCATACTTCGTAGCTAGCTTAGAAATGTGGGCGAAGCAGAACGACGACCCAATGTTGTCGCGAGCAATGTTCGGACCAAGTTGTAACCGTCTAATGGATAGACGAGTTAACAACGTTATTTTCTGTTATTAGATGGACAATTTTTATTTGTTAAATTGGTTCAAAGGGATAACCGAACGTTAGTAGTTAGGTTGGTTCCAGAGCCGCAGTTTGTAGCGTTGGATCCAGTTTGACGTTAGGGCCTTGTGAGTCGTCGGCGGCGGCTTTAACGCGTCGAGAGCTTTGACCAAGTGTCAATTGGCTCTCGAAGCTATTCTTCGTGAGCGTAACAGACCCGTTTTATGAACTTATAATTATTACTGTAAATATTTCGCCACTACTGTGCCAAGCTAAGCCCTTCGGAAGTCGTCGCACTGCACGATCGTCAGGACGTCGGCGCCCGTGACCCAAGCAAGGAGAACTTCAAGGGACTATCTACAAGACCCGCTCTTGGATAGTAGTTGCTCATCAACATCCACTGTTGAGAGCGACCACACCTTCGCGAACGGACAAGTGTGCACAATTGCGGCGAAATCCTTCAGCCAATTGACTCTGCACGCTGCGTGGAGCGGTAGTGCATAAGGTCATAATATTCAAGTAAGATTTATAAGGGCAATTTTGAGTCACTGCCTGCAGCCAACGAGTTCGCTTGGGCCAGATCCGCTCTGACCAAGCTGCCACAAAACAGGCGCGCCACACCCAAGCTAGCAAATAATCCTCATTGTTTGTTAAGCGGTTTCTGCAGGGACGTTTGCCTGACTTCTAGCTGCCAGTCGGGAATTGAGCTAGAATTACTGCTTTCTCTTGCCTCAGTATTGTGCCATCAGTGCTCGGGACTGCTTAAACAGGCAGTGATCAACCCCAAGACTTACGTGAGCAGGATCCGCACCTGCCACGTGAGCTGCCATGTACAGTCTCCGTGACTGAACGTGGCACATCACCTAGTCTGCAGCTACAGTAAGTCCCTGCGGTGGACGCCGTCAAAGCCCCTGTGGAGGACAGCTCACTGGGTGCTGCTTGTGAAAGCAAGCTCCACAACCTCCTAAGCCCTCTAGCGCCTGTAGCAGTTCACCATTCCTCTGTGGGACTACCCTCTTCATTTCGTTGAGCTTTTAGTGTGGAGCAGCACTGGCGGACAGAACCAACCCCCGTCGCCGCCAGGCCCAGCACCAGCGGTTCCTCAAGGAGTTTACGTACACAGCGGGAGGAAGTTGAGTGGCAGCGCAACCCAGAGTTTGATGACGGTGTGTCAATCCCGATTGTAACACCGTTACCGAGAAAAGCCAAGGTCCCACTAGTCCAACCAATTGTCGAAGCTTCATCCAGTACTGAAGAAGACCAGTCAGAAGCAGACGAAGTTGAGCAGCAGTCAGACGAGGAAGGGCTAGAATCAAGTGAGCAGGTATCAGCTGAAGAAAGCCCAGAAGATAAATCAGCTGAGTCCGAAGCACCAGAGCCCAGGGAGGTTATAGCTGCGTGTGAGGATTCCGCATCCCCACGCACTCAGCCAACCATAGGTGAGCAAGAATCTGGTGAGGAAGATCAATCAGCAAACTCAGAGGCATCGGAGCCAAAAAGAACCGGAGCTGCGTGCACGGATTCTGCATCCCCACGCATCAAGTTAGCTTCATATCAAGAGCTAGACTTCGATTACGACTACAGCCCATATCAAATGGAGTCTACAGCACAAATGCCCAAATTCACTCATGAGCACCTCCCAGCATTTAGGGCAGCTGCTCACAGAGCCATGAGCCACCTCCGTGGGCGCTTTCGATACCAATGAGGGCAGGTACCAGTGGAGGACGCCATTGATATGTTGAATGGGTTCCCCACACCAGAGACACCCTTCTACACGTGGCACAAGGCTTTCATGAGAGATGCCAAGGACAATGCCACCAGATGGCTCCGAGACAAGTCTGGCAAGCCAGATGCGCAGCTGGATGGGGAGTCCATGCTGGAGTACTACCTGGAGAGACTGGATAGGCATTTTGAGCCCCAGAGGCGCAATGCAAAACTCATCCAGTACTCCCGGCTCCGGCAAGACGACATGTCGCCAACAAGCTACCTCCAGGAGCTTGAGCTGCTCATCCCCTACGCCAAGGAGGAATACGGTGAGCGGGCCATTGCTAGGAAGTACGTAGACGGCTTAAATGCTTATGTGCGGGAACGGATCGAGGCTAAATACTGTGACGTGAGCACACACGAATGGTATGGCCTCCTTTCCAAGATAGCAGCAGATGCTGAGCGCATATGGATGAACCAGCAGCACGATATGGAAAAGAAGGTGGCTCCAAAATCGGCCAGAGAAACCACAACTTCACAAGTCAAACAAAGCCAGGCTGAGCCTCGAGTGCCATCCGCTGGCGCTGGGTACTATTGCAACCACCATGGGGCTAACTCCTCACACGACAGCAAAGATTGCCGGGTGCTCCATGGCAGAAAGTCAGCAGCAAGCACGTCAAGGGGTAGCCAAAACTCAAAGGTTGAGGCCCTCGTAGCAGAGTTCGAAGCGCAAGCAAAGCGCTTACGGGCAGCGATGGCATCCGAGGAGAGACCCGCACTGCAGCAGCATACCCAACGTGCCCCCGTGGCCGGTGCTGGGCACAAGGAACGTGATACACCGTCATGTGAGTACTGTGGGCGGTTTGGCCACACGGAAGAGCAGTGCTTCATCAAACACCCAGACAAGGCAACAGCTAACTTCAAAGCACCGACCAAGGCTCTGCAGAGTACCTTCGATCGCAATCTAGAGGAAATTCGTCTGCAGCAGCAGCCAAGGCAACAGCGTGCAGCAGCTGCAGCAGCGGCTGCCCAGCAGGAAGATGAGGAGGAAGATGTGTACCTGCCAAATCGCCGCAATGCTAACCTCAGCTCCGTGCTGTTGTCAGCTGAAGAGTACCAGGCGGGAACCAGCTGTGCTACTCAGACCCATCAGCAGGTACCAGTATCATTCCAGCTGGCCCCGATCAAGATGGACGTGTACCCATTGCCCAAGCTCATCACCAGGCCACGGGCGGCAACACACACAGCAAATCAAGCGGCGCAGGAGGTAACCGTGCAGCTAACTACCAGCTGGGCAATGCTGGAGAAAATCGCCAAGTTACACCAGCAAACGGAGAACAGCACAAAGACGGGGCACACATCGGCAGCAGGGGAAACTTCCGAAGCCCCTCCGCGCAAAGCCATGGCGGCCGAAGTCAAGCAGCAACCGGAGCAATTGGAGCAGCCAATGCAGCCGGTCAGCATGTCTACGCCAACGGGTTTACCCTATTGTGTAACTGGTGACCACCAGGCGGGCAAACGGGGAATCCAGTAAATTCCACAGCAGGAACGGGAGCACCTGCTGCAACGGAATCCAACAGCTTCAGCATACTTCAAACTGCAGCAACTCATGTTCTACTACCCACCTGGTGCTGTGGGCATTTCTGGCCTGGAAACGGGAAGGCTCAAGTTCTTGCGTGACCACTGCGCGGATGTAAACATCATCACTCGCAAAGCAGCACAGCAGCTACGGCTACCCCTAGTTGCCTCCAAAACGACGCTCAGCACGTCGTCAAACCCGGAGGTTAGCACGCAGGAGGAAGTGGACTCAAGAGGAATTCAGCTCATCCTTTTGCCGGGCACCCAGCATGCCACGGCACTCAACCTGACTCAGACGTTGGTGGTGGACAACACACCCTTGTTTGACTTCCTGGTGGGAAACGAGCAGATGCACGCAGTAGCTGACTCCATCACGCAGTACCCCACAGCACAGCTGCATTTTTTGCCGAACCTGCTGGAAAACCCGGGGTATGTGGTCACCATTCCCATGTCCTCGATCAAACATCCAGCACACGCCACGGCGGCTGCATTCCTTAGGACCGCCTGTATAACCTCCAGCTCTGTGCAAGGCTCAGCGCCAATCACAAAGCTGGGGGGTGGGTGCACCGTTAAGAAAACCCCCTGCTCAGCTGTCACCTCAGCAGGCGACCTAGCAAAACAGACCTCAGGCAGCGGCCTGTGGGCACTTGATGCCCTGATCACCTCAGCGGCACCTTCAGAGGACCTCAAGCTTGAGCCAGCAAAGCCTCGACGGTGGACCAGCAAGCGGAAAAAGTTCATGCCAACCCCCCCCCCTGGTGCACGGGTTTATCAGCCCAAGTGGACATGGAAGGCACCTATGGCAATGGCGCTACTGGCACTACTGCTACTGCAGTTGGGTGTAGCCTCATACGTGGGACGGCAAGGCAGAGGACACAGATTTGCAATCACGTATGAAGATGGAGAAGTGGAGCTTATGGGTGTAACTGAGCTGCGAAACCGTCTGGCATCCGTGCCCACGGTAAAGAAAGCAGCCCAGAGCACAGCAGCTGGAGAACCGGCAATCCTAAGCTGGAAGCTGGAGAGTGTAGAAGAGCTGGAGCAAACCCTGGGTGAGGGCATGCCGGGCGGGCATCACCAAAGCAAGGTGCAAGCCCTACGCACAGCACTAAAGCAACCCAGGTTAGAGGAATGTCAACCCTCCTTAGGCGAGGTGAAGAAGCTGTGCAAGGTAATACTGGTGGAAAAAGCACGCCGTATCCTGTTGCCATTCCGGTGGGAGAACGAAATCCGGCAAGCTTTGCACGACGAGGGATGTAGTGTAAGGCAGATTTTAGGAGAGCCTAAACCTGCAGCAGTCGGCCCCAAGGTACTATTGCAGGATGGAGGGCCGTGCACTGAGGCTGTAGTGTTTGGAGCATCGAGTGAGTTGCTGGATCTGCTGATGCCCAGCACCATGCAACAAATAGGTCTTTTGATGGCTGTCTGTGCCCCGATGAGGTACATCACCGAAGGGGATGAAGCTAGAATAAATTGGTTGAGAAAGAGGCAATTAGAAGGAAGGCTGGCATTGAGTCCGGCAGGCCAGAAGGTATGGATCATGTTGTTTGCCACTGTAGCACTCAAGGAGGCTTTACTGAGGCCGGTGGAAGAGATGTGGGAGTTGATATAAGGACCCCTAGACCTTAAGGCATACCAGCGCAAATCGCTTAAAGCACTCAGCGCTGGGGGGGGGAGTGACGCATTCGCACGTAGTATGTACGAAAATCAGTACTATGTCGTGACAGCTGTCACGACATACTTGGTGCCTGTCATACTTCGTAGCTAGCTTAGAAATGTGGGCGAAGCAGAACGACGACCCAATGTTGTCGCGAGCAATGTTCGGACCAAGTTGTAACCGTCTAATGGATAGACGAGTTAACAACGTTATTTTCTGTTATTAGATGGACAATTTTTATTTGTTAAATTGGTTCAAAGGGATAACCGAACGTTAGTAGTTAGGTTGGTTCCAGAGCCGCAGTTTGTAGCGTTGGATCCAGTTTGACGTTAGGGCCTTGTGAGTCGTCGGCGGCGGCTTTAACGCGTCGAGAGCTTTGACCAAGTGTCAATTGGCTCTCGAAGCTATTCTTCGTGAGCGTAACAGACCCGTTTTATGAACTTATAATTATTACTGTAAATATTTCGCCACTACTGTGCCAAGCTAAGCCCTTCGGAAGTCGTCGCACTGCACGATCGTCAGGACGTCGGCGCGCGTGACCCAAGCAAGGAGAACTTCAAGGGACTATCTACAAGACCCGCTCTTGGATAGTAGTTGCTCATCAACATCCACTGTTGAGAGCGACCACACCTTCGCGAACGGACAAGTGTGCACAATTGCGGCGAAATCCTTCAGCAGTGACGCATTCGCACGTAGTATGTACGAAAATCAGTACTATGTCGTGACATACCCTCAACAATTCACCACCTCATGCCTCACCCCTATTCATAAGAAGGGCGACCCAATGGATAAGGGTAATTATCAAGGATTAGCTGTTGGGAGTGCTTTAGCCCAATGTTATACCTTTGCCTTAGAAAGGAGGCTTAGCCGTTGGGGTGAGGCAGCTAAGGCTCGCTCTCCCTATCAGGGAGGTTTCAGGTCGAAAATTGGCACTATCCATAACCTACTTGTCCTTCGCCATAGAACCGGACCCAGCTCCAGTCGGCCTCTTTTTGTTTGTCAGGTTGATTTTGAGAAAGCTTTTGACAAGGTACCACGGGATCTCCTGTGGAAACGGCTTCATGAACGTGGAGTTCATATATCCATGCTTGAAGCGCTGAAATCTTGCTACAGTAAGGTGTTACTCCGAGTGCGTGTCAATGATGACATAAGCGACGCTTTTGAGTCATGTCAAGGAGTTAAGCAGGGATGTCCACTTAGCCCCACTTTGTTTGGTTTTTTTATTGAGGGCTTTGCTGATTACGTAGAAACCAAGGACTTGTGCAATCCAATAGGCATGTATGTGGAGGATATACCCATGGTCGATAGCACTCGTATCCCAACCATGTTCTATGCAGATGATCTCAATCTACTTGCGCACAACCACCGACGGCTAATGTGTGTTCTCACGGCTTTGGGTGAATGGTGTACTGCTGCTTTTATTTGGTATGACTGTCCATACTCGTAAATGTGAGGTAGTTTATTTTCACCCTGACCAGAAGCATCGTTTGCTGGCTTCCCAAGTCCTGAGGGTAGGACTGTGGTTGGCAACCAGTACGAGTTTCAAGAGATGAAGTGGGTCACTCGGGCCAGGTACTTAGGCCTACATTATGGCCCGGACTCACCTTTTGAATCCTGCACTAATGAGCTTTTTGAGGCAGCGCAACGCGCCATGCATGCACTTATCGATAAATTAAACAGAAGGGGCCTCTTTATTCCCCGAATAGCCCTGAGATGCTTTGACACTCAAATACGTGCAATCCTCTCTTATGGTGCTCAAGTGTGGAGTCCGTATTTTCTTTCACAATTAGTTGATAACCCCTGTGATGCGCAAGGCAGGTATGGTTACTTTGAACGCGCGATGGAGGATGGCATGGTGGGGATTCAGTCAGGATCCTCTCCATCTTCATTGGGCTACTCTTGAGTTTCGTTTTTGGAATAGATTAGTGCGGGGTAGAAATGGCATCTTTTATAATGTATTTCGTGAAGAAACTTGTACTGCACTCTTGTCTGACTGTTCTATATTCTTCTTTTATCATAAAAATGTTCAGATGCTTGGGACATTGGCTAGATGTCCCCGTTGATTTAGATCTCGAAGATCGTGTGAATTTCTTGGTCTCTAGAGAGATTTGTGTTGGCTCTGTCATGTTTACCTTGGAGGAACGCTCCAAAGAAGATTGGTTAAGCCCACGTCTGCTTACCCAAGCAACCGCGTGAGTTTGTATCTGTGCAGGCACACTAATTGGATGGGTATGCCGCAGCATGGTGCTAGCTATATATATCCCAATGCCTGCTGTCTACATCCCTTCTTCGTTTTCGACTTGGTGCTTGGGCTTTAGAAGTAAACCGCCCTAATGGTCGGCCAAGAGAGCAACGCTGGTGCCGTGTTTGCAATAATGCTGATGCTGTGGAAGATGAGTACCATGTGATGATCGACAATGTTTCAGATTATGTCGATGCAGGATCAATTACACCTTGCTCGGATTATCCATAGCATCCGTCAAAGGCGTGTGTCGCAGGTTGGCAGAACTTGACTTTGGCCTGCAGTACGTTTATCTTCCACTAGTTTAATTTTGCGCTATCTTTTTGACAATCCTTTTCCTTTTCTTTTTTACTGCTCGTTCTTGCGGTCCTTTGAGCCTCCTGGCTCGTACGGGCCTTACGAGCTCTTTCTGAGTTTGTAACATAACAATAACCAGCAGGTACTAATTCATAAATTTAGAACAAACTGGAACATTAATGGTGCTGTTTACAATTATTTTTCTGGATGCCCATTTTTCTTGGAGAGATTCCGAGAAGATGCGGCTTGCGTTCGGAAATAGCTCCCCTGCCAAGCGGGCGTCACCTTACCGTCGGGAAACTTGCCATACCTCATTTGCCTAGCCATCTTGGTCGTACCCGGCTTCGAAATGTAAACGCATCGGGCTTTTTGCGACTCATTTTCACTCATGCAATTTCATAACTCTCGGGAATTATGCCTCACATATGTTAATGGCCCCTAAATTTCTTTAATTTACTGTGAACTCGTAAGCCCCGGTACAAGCCAGGATGCTCACACACCGCGAAGCATTAGAGACAAATCCCAAACCAATCTGAAACTCGAATAGACACGCGCTAGTAGTTTGTAGAAAAACAAAAGGAAAAGAGAAGAGTGGTATTACGTAACGTTACAAAGTCTCCCCTGTCTGAGGCCATCTCACACGCCGGATTTCATGAAGCGCTTGGGCCAGACTGCGCGGATAACCCTAGGCTTATTAATAAAACAACACATCGCAGGCTGGCTAGCTCAGAACACTTCATCAGTTCAAGAAACAAAGCCGAGCCCTGCTCCAATGAATGCCAAGATAGCGCGTGCGCAAGACTCAGGTAATAGGCATGCTAATTGGGATACGAGTTTTGTGTCTGGGGAAGGACAAGGACCTGATATCCGTGACGTCGCGTAGCGGTTAGCCGCAGTCAGTGTTCATTATTGCAGTTGCAATTCACCAAAGCCATAACAAGACATTACAATGGGCATGTGTCGTTGTTGATTTTTCTATGAAGCCGATGTAAGGGGATGTTATGCAAACGACGGAGTCCCACATTCTGTCCTGATTTGCGTCCTCTATTGGCAGACTTGCTGTTGCTTGCTAAGCGTGCAGAATTCTAGAATTTTAATATTTTGATTTTCAAGTAACGTATGGTTGCGGTTGGTATGTCTTTAAGGATCGCTCACCAGAACGATCTAACGGCAAACTGTAAGGCCTTCGGATTATTTAACATCTTGCTGTCCATGTACATTGTTTCCAATGTGCAGGGCTGTTGCTCCTTGTATTAGCGCTCGCTGCTGGCCTGGCCGTTGTAGTTTCAGAACTCCGCGCCATGGTATGAGCAATAAAACATCCGTAACGAATAGTAATGGGAGGTCATCAGTGGCAGTGGTGAAAGGAGGGCATAGGTTTTTGTTACACGTATAGGATGGGTGGTATGGTGGGGTTAGAGCGTGTGCGTTGCCTCCTGTGTGTTGCAAATACGAACCATCACCGTGTGCGGCTTTATATTTAGCGCGCCTCAGACATCAACCTGAATTCGTAAATCGTCTCCTCCCCCAAACTCTGCTGCGTAACTGTCAGATCCATGCGCCTACCTTATTGCAGGCGAGCAGTGCCGCTGCACAGACCACGCGGCCCAGCGTACTTTCTGCCGCATTCAAGCCAAAGGTATCCCCCGAATCCGAGAGGCTGAAGATCTTGGATGCAGTTGCTCGGTCGTTACCGGCAGCAGCAACTATAGCATGTCCTTCAGCTATTGCTGCCTCGGGATTCACGTTTGCAACACATGATGCCAGCGGCGGCCGCGACGATTGGAGACACCATAGGCATGGACATGGCCGGGGCAGGGGCCAGAGTAGCACCAAAGCGGAACACTCAGGAACGAGCCCAATGGCCCATTGGTCCGCAGCAGCGATAGTAGGGATTGCGCATCGGGGAGCTTCTGCTGAGCTTCCGGAGCACACGCGGGGGGCATACGAGCTGGCGGTGGCAGAAGGTGCTTGGGGAATCTTGTACGGATGGAAAAAGCGATGTATCATCGGAGTGAAAATGGGGATGATCTGACGTGGAGGAGCCGCGGGATGGGAGTCGCGAGAAGGAACACAGAGTCCTTGGAATGGAGCTCATCATCGGAAAGGGAGGAAACCCGAACGTTTCGCCTGCAAGGACGGCAAGCCATGTAGGCTTAGGTAGCCCAGCGTGCCCCATGCGTGTGTGTGCGCATGTCACGGTAAATAACAAAGCAGTGTGTGCTTGACAGGCTCGCAGCTGAGCCAGGGGCACGGAGCATTAAAACGATGCCTGCGGAATTCGCGGAACGCAGTGCTGCAGCATATGTGCTATAACCCTCTCTCCCATCATTATCCAGGTATCTTTTATATTTTATGCCTCTTGTATCCTTACCGGCCTTCGTCGCTTCGTCCTCCATCCCAACAGGCGCCGACTTCATTGAATGTGATGTGGTGCTGACTGCGGATCTGGTACCACTTTGCCGCCATGAGCCCAACCTGATCAACTCCACGGACGCGGCTGCCAAGTTCCCCGACCGGTGGCGGAACTATACCATTGACGGCGAGATGGTAACGGGAATATTCAGTGTGGACCTCACGGCCGCGGAAGTGTCGACGCTTCGGGCCGTACAGCCCTGGCCGTTCCGAAACCAATCGTATAATGGCAGGTTCCGAATTGCTACCCTTGCGGATTACCTGGAGGTCGCCCTGGTGAACCAGCTGGGTGTTCTGCGGTGGTAGCTACGAGGGCCTGGACGGAAGGAAGGGAGAGATTCAAGACAGCGGGGAACATGGGGCCCAGTGACGGGTGGTGAGGGGAAGGGAGAGAGCCGGGGTGATCAGGGAACGGCTGCCTCCTCCTCTGCCGGACGTTGGTTCAACTGGATCTCATGTTAATGCCCGGAGGGGAAGGTCTGTGTTGCGAGATGGGTAATTTCCAGGAAGTTGGTGATTGCGGAATGGTACAATACGGGGTACAGGTACGACTCACTCCACCTACACTGCAGGAAAGGCGCTAGGTAGAGATCTCATGGCATCCGCACAGCAGTCAGGCAGTTACGCATGCGAAACTTCCTCCTTCCTCCCTTACGTGCTGCGTGCTGTGCTGTTGTTCAGGGCTTGTCCTTTGTGACGCCCTTTCCTTCGTTCCGTGCTTCTGTCCCGCTTCCATCCCTGTTGCATTTGACCGTTTTTCAGTCGGCCAACGGCAATGTAGGCATCTACCCTGAGACGAAGCACCCCACCTGGACTAACTCCCTTCCAACGCTGCGGGCTGCAAACACCAGCTTGGAGGACATCCTCTTAGGCGCCCTGACTGCAGCAGGCTTCGGAGCGCCATTGTACAGTGACGCGTGGACGCAACGCCCCATATTCCTCCAGAGCTTCGAGGCGAGCAGCCTGCGATACCTAGCAGCACGCACCTGTGCGCCCATGGTGCTACTGCTTGGAGACTGGGAGGGGTAAGCGATGGCGGCTGCACAAGCAGTGCCGACCGGACCAGTGGGGGCATTGGGGCCCCAGGTCAGCAGAGGCGCTGGCCGCAATTAAGCTCGGGTGCAAAAGCCTTGCAGTGCGCAGTCTTTATCCTCTGCGATGACTGTTGTCCTCATGATGCCTTCCTTGATGCTGCCAGCCTCGTCGCTGTCATTGTTGCCGTCTCTGTTACCGGCCACAGCACTTTCTCACTTCACCCTACTTCCTGTGCCATCACCGTGCCTAACGGGCAGCTGGGTCGCCCCGGACACTGGTCATACATTGGCCCAGCTGACGGAGGACTCGTCACTGGCAGAGATAACGCAGTGGGCTGCAGCTGTGGGGCCGTCAAAGCGAACGCTCGTGAGCTGGCAATCGGGGGAGGTGCGTGGCGATAGCATGGGGTCCGCGGCACACCGGCAAGCGAGGCAGACGAAGGGAGGCGGCGGTGGCGGGCGCTACGTGAGCTCTGGTCTTGTTGAGCGATTCCATGCTCACGGGTTACTGGTGAGAGAGCTTATGGGTTATGGCGGGGTGGCATTAGGCTTCTGCATCCGTTAAAAAAAGGTGGTGGAAAGGATAGGGGCAGCTTCGCCAGCTGAACCCGGGACAGGACAGTTGATTGGCATTCCCGTCCCCATGTTCTTTTCCGCCCGCTTTCGTGTCCGCCCTTCTTGCGCATCCAATCTCAGGTCCATACGTACACGGTACGCCCTGAGCCGCGCTTCTTCCTGCCTCATCTGGAAGCTGGCGACGTGACCGCCGAATACGAGTTATTGCTGGGGGCTGAGGTGGCCGCAGACGGCGTGTTTACGGACCATATGCCTTCCCTTAAGGACTGGAAAAATATACAAATCGGAGCAGCGGCAGCGGCGGCTTGATCGACGCAGTTAGGATCAGGAACAAGGGCAGGGAGAGATGCAGCCCGAATGAGATGGGTCGTGGGGTCCTGAAGGTGGGGCAGTCCACAGCGGTCCCCGTGGCTGGCAGGCGGGCCTGCGAGGGGGTTGATTGCTAACGGACGCGTCTGCACAGCCGGTTGCTGAATAGAGGAGAGCCCGGCTGCATTGGTGGATCGAGAGCAGAGCGCAGGAGCAGAAAGCTGTGAGTGAGGAGCCGTGGGAAGCGGGCTTGAGCGTATGGGATCTGCGGATCTGCCAGGTGCGGATATGATCGATCGTACAGTGACGGGGTTATAGGGTCCAGGGGGAGTCTTTGGAATGGCACCAGGGTTCAGCGGGAGGGACGGCTTGTGGGCGTCACGGGTCAGGGGCGACAAGCTGCAGTGTCATCTGTACCGGCCACCAGTACCGAAGAAACCCAGGTAAACATAGTCCAGGACGCGGATGACTTTCATTATGAGAGGCATGGCTGCGCTGGACATGCAGACGCGACAATTAGCCATACAGCACGGGCTTGGGCTCGTCTTTTACAGTTGTAACCGGGCACGGCAAGTGCGGTAAGGGGAGCTTAAAAAGGCGATGCACTGGAACGAGACATGTAGATGGCAACCTGTGGAGACCTATGGTGGGCGAACGAAGCATAGGGCGGTCGACGTGTTGCTGTGCGTCGGGCACAGCTGAAGGTCAAGTGTGCGTGCCATGTTCTCCGATATTGCAACATTGGTTATCAGCTAGCCGCATACCTCCCTCGTTGGGTCTTCCGAGTCGTCCTTGAGGAATGGCATTAAGATCTATATCCAAGGTCTGAGCGCACATATATGACGGGTGAATGTACCATCCAGGGATCGTCTGGGTTGTTGTTGTTGTCTGGGTTGTTTGCCCATTAGCACGCCGTATTGTGGCAATATAAGCGGTGTGCCGATGTAAGCCAAAACTTAACGAGCCTAACACGCTGTTGTATAGTGTACGGAGGATACTGATAACTTTGCGTAAAGTAAAGATTCTGTTGTACATTGATAAAGCCGTGGCATTGACTCCAGTGCGTCTGATTTGAGAGAAAATGTCATCAGCACGCTCCTCGCATTAACACGTGGTTCACAACGCAAGACGGTAAGCTCTAGCGTTTCCACTGCTATCTGATAAGAACGGAATAAGCTCTCCATGCACTCATCCTTGGAGCATTGGAACAACAAAGAACAGTGGTGACGACGAAAACTTGCATGAGAGGTGGAGACCCGCCTGGGCTAGAGGATTTGCAGCCAACATCCGGCGGGCTGTATGAATGGCGGATGCTTCTCACCCTGCCTCCCACTCCGAACATACAGTACACATCGAGACTTGTACATTTACACTCCCCATGCCCCTCCGTCGCACTCGGCTGTGGTATCCAGCATCCAAGGCGAACACTATCCAAACTTGATTATTTGTAGGAAAAAAGATCATATCCGCGCGCCATTAAACTCACTACATGAAACCAGCACATGAAAGCCGTCCAGCAATCAATGAAGGCGGCTGGACAGAGTTATCTCCTGGCATTACCAATGAGGCAAGGGCCGGGACCCGGAAAAACGTCCAGACCAGTGTAACTATTAGGCAACAGGACAAGACGATGCTCCAGCTCAACATCGCGGGGAGACGAATAATTTGTGCGTAGCATCTGGAAGATTTCAGTATTCCAAAGCGATACATAACACGGTTAAGGGCCGAAGTAACGGCCTTTCCAAGGGGACCCTTGGAAATTGGCAGCAAAAAATTGACATCACATGGCTGGTTCAAAAATGTCTTCAAACATAACACATTGGAAAATACATACACACAGGACACTAATGTACTATGCTTGGCACAATCCGGTATAAAAGTTCAGCGTTGCACAGCTGAAACATCTATTGACATTGTTCCAGCACGAAGTCCGTGGAAGCACGGACGATAATGAAAGAGGGCGGGAACTACGAACGCACAATGAGCTCCAAACTCGATGGCCGATTTCGGTCCGCATGACAGGACGCCATTGTACAGATCTCAGCTCACCGCCAGACATCCAGGGGCCACAATCCGACTTTTATCATTCCCCATAATGTGATGGGGTGCTTCGTAATAACCACCAAGAATGCAAATAATGAAAGAACTTTCAGATTTCTACGATACCCTGCCATAAATTTCCCTGAGGTCCACTGCAAAGGAATTTGCACACCAAGCCCCATTTGGAGGACGCATACTAATCAATCCAGGGTGCATCACGCAATAAATGCGCACGTACAAGATGCAGCCCCAGTCACTCGCAAGCTTTCCGGTAATGCTGACATCTGGCGATCCCCAAGCCGACCAGCAAAGTCTATTACGGGCCAGCCTGCTGTTCTATGTTCGCCCATCCACCAATCAACACACTCTCCAGAAAGCGTATACAATCAGTTGTCAGCGCACAGTTTCAGACCCATGGAACCAACGGCATGGCAAATAGTCGTAACATTTGCCACGCCCTGGAGGCCCCATTTCCCCTGCCATTACCGTTTCGAACCCACGACCCATGACCACGGCCTGCATCCCAGCCATACCGGGGCCAGGCGCCCAATCGGAACCCAGTTCCTCCGTCTCTTCCCCGGCTCCTCCGCCCCTTTTTGTTGGCGCTGCTATAGCAGCGGCGGAGGCGGAAGCGACGGCGGCAATGGCGGTGGACTTTGCAGGGCCCTAAGCGCACCATCATCCGCAGCAACCGGTATATGCCGTCCAGCCTAAGGACGCGGCTCACGTCCTATCATCCAGCATAATGCGCGATCAATTTCCATTCCTGCGATCTAGAGAGATATCGTCATTAAGCCCCAGTAAGCTAGCAGTTCACAATAACGTACTTCTGCCAGCTGCTGTCAGATAAGCGCCCTGGAGAACTCCAAAAAGGTGATACCCCAAAAGATATCAGCTTCCCATTCCATTTACTATCAGGATCACACCTGCACCATCGCACCCGTGCCTGCTCTTCGACGACGCAGATAGCGCCACCACACCCACAGGCTGGTCAGCAGCTCATGATTATCCATGCAGAGGCGTCTCAGCACGCGATGGCGGCAAGGGTGTCCGCGGAAGACAACCTAGATCGCCGCCACCAGCTAAACGCACCCTGATATGCCAGTGCGACCCAACCTTGCCAGCATGGATTGGGGCTATAGAAGCATTCGGTTGTGCCTCATGCCATCAATCCTTCCTGCCGCTGAACAGCGGTCACCAGCGGATTTGCTGGTCTTAAGTGACGCGGAAGCTACCGCCGCCGCCAACGCACTGCCTGTTGCCTACAAGTACCGCTGCGGCTGCGGAGCTCCTGGTTCAGGCTGCAGTAGTGGCGGGCCGTAATGCATCCCTGTGGCCGTGTGTCTTCGGAGCGACATAGCAACTGATTGCGCCAGGGCAGCGCGCGCCTGACCTTCGTTGCGCCACCGCTGTTCCTCATCCAACTTCATCAAGCCCGTCGAGCGCACTAGCTTGCCACGACGGATGCTGGCCGCAAATGTCGAATTGAAAAGCAGTCGGGTCTGCAGCCGCGACACGAAGCCAAGCCAAGCGAGGAGTGTCACAAAGCACATTAACAAGGTGCCCACGCCCCAGTCAATCAGCCAATAGCCGCGATCTACGAGCGTGCGCGCCGCGGACGAAGCAGGTGCGAGCTGCTCCAAAGCGCGATGTACGGCAAGTACAAGCTGGCTGTTTGCGTACAGCAGCAGCGCCAGATTGGACATAGGCGTGCCACGGAAGAAACGCACTGTGGGGATCACGTGCGCGACGGTACGGCAAGAAAATGGGTGGTGAACGGGATTTGAGAGAAGAGGCGCGCTCACTGGATTCACAAGTAGGTATGTGGGCCTTGCTTGGGCGGGTTAGCTGGGACATATTTCTAAAGCTATGTCAAAGCACCACACTAACCAGGCGTTGGGTTTCGTGGGAAAATGTGGGGTTCGGTGAAAGAGACGCACAAGTTTCCAGAAACCCGGGAAACTAAACCCTAATCAGCAACGTTAAGAGTATCATCAGTTACCGGCAGTTACAAATGCATTTACGACGCTGGTCTTTCTAAGACCCCGCCTACATAATTGCAACTCCAGACCACTTCATACATTAACACACCCACCCGCAAACACAGAGTAGCTGAGTAGCGCCGCCGCCACCAGCGCGCTCATCATCACCCGGTACAGCCGCCACGCCCTGCCCCGGCCTCGCTCCTCAAAGTGCCGCTGCAGCGCCCAGCTCAGCAGTGTGACCAGCCAGATGATGGCGGTAGCAGCGAAGAACGGCACCAATGGGGAGGACAGCGCGCGGATGCGCACGTCTATCCTAAGGTCAAGTCGCGATACGGCCGCCACCACCAGTACCAGCCGCGGCGCTACCTCATCCACCAACCGATTCATGATGTTGAGCCCGGGGTCGGTGACTGTACCGCGCTCGTTACGGACCTTTTCAAGTTGCTTCCTGCACGATTAGCAGTAGTCGAGGAAGGCAAGCAGGTGGTGCGCTTGCCTCGTGTTAAACATTTGAGTTTGCAACCGTGCCCAGAAAACGTACCTGGGGTCCGTGACGAACGACGAAAAGCTTATCCGCACTCATGCTTCCATAGCCCATTGGTTTGGGTGCGCTGTTTTTAACCACATTATCCCGCCACACCTCGCGGAGAAGTCTGGTGCATGCAGTCTCTGCTCCACCGCTAGAGTCCCACCTACACGGACGGCGCCTACCCTTTCACCCACACCATTACCACCTGCCTGTTCCACGAGTGCCAATTGTTGCCCGTGGCCGGGTCCACCTCTCCCCTCATCCAGCCCAGCCAGGCCGACCAGTCGCGGCTGACCTTCTCACGGGTGAAGGCCATGGGGTTAAACCAGAAGGGCGAAAACAGCAGAGCCACTGCAACCAGCCAGGTGCCCCAAGTCACGGCAGCAAACGAGCAGCTCTTGCAATCCCGTACGGAAGCGTACAGGATGAGCAGATGCAGCAGCTCCATGCCAGGATATAGATGGGAGCGCGCATAGTTGGTGAACAGAGTGGTGAAGGAGGAGGAGGTGATAGAAAAGCCGCGGCCTGCAGGGAGAGGAAACGGGCGAGTGAAGCGTGACGGAGGAAGTACGGCATGAATCGTGCTTTCGGTTGAAGTTGGATGACCAGTGAACGGCCACCATCTAGCTGTGGAGGCAGGATAAGGAACGGTTAAGGAACAGTATACGAGACAGCGGCTCAAGTTAGGTCTCCTTTCGGCCAGAAAGATGAGGCACGATGTACAACACCCAGCGGAAGGTCTACCGCGCATCAGAACCAATACTAGAATATGGAGCCTCAGCTCAATCACGGCTGTCGCATATCCAAGCGCTGATCTCAACTGGGCTGACCGCTATTGCCCACCACACGCTGTAATTTTCGTGCAACATACCGGTTGAGATGTATCGCGCTCCACCGTAGGTGATGTCGTCCTTGAAGTAGTAGGCAGTGGTCTGCTGTCGGAACACTGCGAATGCCACACTGCCCGAAATGACCTGCAGATGACACCAGCGACAACAACAGTGACGACAACGAGGCCCGCAGACCCGATCAGGTCGAGCCCGTGTAGGACCAGATCATTATGACAGCGTACTTCGCTCTTGCGCGTCATACTATGTGAAATTACCGAGCTACAGTATCTTTGTTGACCTCCGTCGGGACCTACCTGCACTGCCAGAGTGGCAAACGTGCGCAGTGCACCCCATTCCAGTAGCAGCTGGGCAGCATACGGGAGCAGCATCAACGGCCCAAGAGATAGTGCATGCTCCACTCGGAGGGTATCCTCAAGGTGCAGAGTGCCGTCCGATCCCACACGCTGAATCCACATGGAAGTTGAGGGAGGCCAGGGCTCACCGGACGTTTTAAAGGTAATCATCAGGCCGAAGTCAGGCGGCAGGCGAGCTAAGAAGCCCTACAAGGGCCCACGCAAAGCACGGAACCTCGTAGTAAAAACAAGCCCAAAGCCACGCATTCCAAGTCCCCTCTCCTCTTTACCCGGTGTTGCCAGAAGGCTAACGCACGATCCGCCTGGTTGGCTCGCACCTGCACCGTGGACGCGCGGGCCAAAGCGAAGACCGCCACCACCCAGATGTTCAGCCATACCGCCGTCATGATGAAGAGTGAATTGATGTAATAGCCGGGGCCGCTGTGGTAAAAGTGAAGCAGACGGGCCAGGTCCATGCGGGCCGCCAGGCGGGCGACGTCCCGGCTCACGACGCACTCCCCGCCGCCACCACTGATCTTGATCTCGAATGCATTGATCGAATCAAAGCCCATGTCGCGACCCTGTGGACATAACATTGGTTGTATGAAAACATGCATCAGGAGAAGACGTGGAGCTTGCAGCATCAAGTCACTTCGGGAACTCTCTTAATGACATAATCAACTCCTTCTGAGGCGCTAGTCTTCATCCTAAACTTCCAATCGTATCAGGCGCATCTCTGCTATCATAGCGGTCATGGTCAATGCACACGGCACTGCGTCGGAAGACCGTTTAAGGCTTTTGGCAACCGCCGTACAGGGTAAAGGATTCACGGACCATCCTAAACCCATCCTTCTCCCGGATCCTCTCCTTTCAACCGTCCTCCGGTTGAAAGGAGAGGGAGATGGGGAATCGGAATTGTTGTATGGTAACATACGAGCTATGAAAATAAAATTTCATGTGGCACTGCACCGCACCATCGCGCACCTTGCCGCAGCTGATGTACTCTTTGTACTTGATTTGGGCGCCTCGCAGCAGCTGGTTGAATCCACCGAACACGTCTTCACTGATGTGCAGCTGCCTAGTGGCCTTTGACAGGCCGCCCTAGGAACAACAAGTGGGGTAGAAGGAGGCTAATACGGGGGAAGCACGAAGGTGAAACACGAAGACTGCAACAGGAGGGGGACGAGATAACCTGCTTGACAGCTAACCAGTCCGTGGGCACTCCCTGTACACGTCCGCAACTTTTCCTACCCCAAGCCCATTTCCCTAAAAGAAATGCTGCACAAAATTTACATATCTATCTCCCCACCACACGGGAACATATTGTGCAACAAAGAGGACCCACACACACGGAACAACTGCGCATTCACATATGTTTCATATTGCGGAATCGTACTGCTCTCAAAGTTCGGCCCCACCGCACCCGCACCCGCACCCGCACCCGCACCCGCACCCGCACCCGCACCCGCACCCGCACCCGCACCCGCACCCGCACCCGCACCCGCACCCGCACCCGCACCCGCACCCGCACCCGCGTCATGATGTGCATCTTATTGAACACATCTGGATGGCCGTAGTGCAGCCTCACACGTCCCGGATAGCTCATGGTCCGCTGTACTATCGTGCCGAACGCCAGCTCGCAGGCGGCTGCGAATGTGCCAAGTGCCCCCGATACGTCGGAAAAAATCCACTCGCGGAAGCCAACCTATGGAAGCAGCGAGGCAAACAAGACGGAGGGACGTCTGAAAAAGGTTCCTTACAAGCTCACCTTCGAAATCCCTAATAAAGAGCTTTAACTGAAGCAGCCGTACGCGTGAATCCACTCACTAACGCCACAGGCACCTCCCGTGCGGTCCGCGCCGCAATAGTTTGGCGGTGATGCTCCGAACTTGTGGATCCGCGCGGGTGCGATGCAATCGCCTGCAGCCGCCGAGGCGCAGGTTCCGGAGCCAGCTCACGAAGTAGGTTGCGCATTTTAAGGGCCTCCGCCAGTGCATTGTCCTGGTTCATGTCGATCGTCTGCAGCGCCTCGCCAAAGCAGAAGATGGCCGCGTGGTTCTGATTTTCGGGCTTCCCCTCGCCAAGAATGACACCGCGTTTACCGTACCGGTTGTGCGGCAGTCGTACCCTGTACAACTCCAGAGTCGGGTTGCCGGCGCTGGAGCTGACGGTCGCAGCAACAGCGCTGCTGCGGACAACTGTAGAGGAAGTATCGGAGTTTTCGAACTTGCTACTGCCTTCCTTACCCTTCCCTTTAGCGGTCTTGAAGCAAATGTCACTGCTGTTTGATGGTGGGAGGGGAGAAAAGAGCGCGCGAGGCATTGGACCTGGAGCCTGCGGCTGCTGTGGTGACAGCGGTGGTTGCGTTGGCGCGCTTGCCGAGAGGGGCCCGTCATCTGCCGAGACCGCGGCTGCGGTGGCCTCAGCCGAGGCGACTCCCCGGGCAGCTCCCGCCAAGGCCGCAGGATGGTCAGGGTTGCCCCGAAGGAGCACGCTGTACTCCGTAGGACCATATGAAGTGACTAGTATGGGGCCGGAAGGACACGGAGAGAATGGGTCAAGCAAGGGATAGGAGGGCAAGCCCATTGTTTCAGCTATGAGCATCGCCTCGACTTGTAACATGTAAGCTACGGCATCATTAGTCCCGGTGGCGTGCCTTACCATCCTCCTGAGCTGTGCGCAACTGTCCACCCACATAACGTTCTATGACCCACCATCCCGCCCTGGCCCTGGCCCTCGCCCTGGCCGCACCAGCTGAGTCTAGGTACGCTACCCTCAGTGCCGGGAATTCAAGGCATAGAGAGTCCACGCCCTCCGCCAGCCAGCGCCGTCGGATGTCCGTCGCCTTGCGGTTTTTGCCATATACCTGTTGAAAATTGCCGTTCATAGGACATCATATATTGATTTGTAAGGTTGTGCTTGTCGAATGCACTTTGCGCACTTTTGGCTGCATCATTTGCATATTTTGTGTCCATGGGCGATATGCACCTGCAATCATATCTTTACAGGCTTCACCACTTCTCTTTCTTCCCAACAAAATGTTGACCCGCCAAGCACTCTTGAACAGTCAGCCGCATACGTCCTTCCAATTTAACAGCACCTCGGAACGCAGCACTGCCCACGTAATTCCGCTGAGTTCCTCGAATCCAACCCACCATCGGTAGTTTTCCGACCCAACCGACCTGGCAGGTGCATACGTACTGAAATTTACAATCTACAAACGCCTCGGCCCAGGCGTTGTAGGCCGCGGGACTCACTCCTGCAGGCCTGTAGGTGGAGATGGGACATATCCGCAAAAAGCAGACCCGACAGCAGTGAGAAGACGATTCAAATCCAGAAAATGTAGTGACTGAAGGAGAGCAGGCGTTCGAGATCGAGTGCCACGGCGCATTTGAGGGCGAATGTTGGTTGCAGCATATATTGTTGAGGGGGCCAGCCCGGTGCCGGTGCCGAGCTTATGGGATGATATCCAAAATCTGACTCGGCCTTCCATACTCCATGTGGACATTGCATAGGGAGTACGTGGCACTTTAAAGCGGACAACGTGCGGGTCTGCAGCTGAGGTCCTATTTCCCTCAGCCATCCTTGTCCACCGTACCGGGGGTACTCCAGCTCCACCAGCATGCGCACGGCGCGGCGGTAGCACATCATCCCCCGTACCGTCCGGCCTAGAAGCTGTCCCCTGCGAGAGCAAAGCGTGCTCAATCAGAAACGAGTGCAGGTGGCTGGGAACAGCCATTGAAGGGCGTCTTTGGCGGCGCAGAACGAGCTTGCCAAATTGGACGCGAGCACAACCGAATGGGTTGAGTGGCTTGGCGGTAGGAACTATCAGCCCGAGGCACATTGCAGGCGGGTGGGCGAATTGCGAGATCACAACCTACAAAACCCTCATTGACCTGTAAGTGGCCCATAGCTGCAATTCTGCCGCCAAGGCATGCAATGGACCCATGGGTGCGAAGTCGTTCTCGGTCACCCGGCTCAGGTCTGCACCCCCCAGCATGCCGCTCAGGCGCTCCATGAAGTTTTTCCAGTCAGCCGGGAACACGGACCTGAGAGAAGGAGGGGAATGCATGAGAGAGTGAGGTAAGAAGATGATGATGTTAATCATCATCGTGGTGGTGATGGTGATACTTGGCCTATACTGATCCGGGCACCTGACAAGGCTAGGGGAGGGGACACCTGTTGGAAATGTTGCGGTCAGGGTGCCGCACACCGCAAGCAGCACTGCTATTGCCGGGCCCTAGGTATGAATAGAACCCTTGGTATCGCCTTGCAAATTTGACGCGCGTAGGCTAGGCCGAATTGGACATGCCATGGACATGCATACCATCATTGTCGCGCACATAAAGCTGTGCTGCACCCGTGCTGAAATAAAAGGGTAATGTGAACCGCATCAATCCCTTATAAGCATTTAACCCACACAGAATTTAGGTGTGTGGACACGAATCACATTCCAACCCTCCCCACCGAAGATATGACATGAGTGACACATTATCCTCCGTCTCTGACAGCAGGTCGGGGGGCCGACCGGGACCCACGGGTGGGGGTGGGGCGAGACCCAGCTGCCGTGCGGCATGATCGGCACTGAGGGGGTAGAGCACGTCCTGAGGGAAGGGGTTTCAGGGTGGGGAGATGGAACTTGAAGGAGTGCTTGAAGGCTACTCCAGGCTGTGGCAGACTATTGCTTAGTGCAGCGTCGTGCTCATGCGCCATCATTGGGGACGGAAAGCATCTCCGCTCCTACCACCACCTCTCAATCGAAACCCACCTCTTCGTAGCACGGCGTCAGTACGCTCCAGCTCAACATATCGCTCTACAGGGAGAAGGAAAGGTTAAACAGAGCAAGCAGGGCATGATCTCGACAGTGGACTTAACGGAGCGCAGGGAGGGCCACAAGAAGAGGAAAATACGATAGGCTTTACAATTAATAATACGGACTACCAACAGCCCTCACTGGCAGGGGGCCACCATCAAGTCTGGGCCCAACAACCCCTCTGCCCCGGCAGCCAGCCTGGGCCCTTCATCCGGGCCACGGCCTGTCGTAGCTTCCCCAACATACCAGCGGTGGCGGCTTCTTGAGCTGTGGGTTTGACAAACTGTTGATAAAGAAGCCCAGTATACGAAGCGCCTCTGCGCCGGCAGGGCGGCAGGCGCTGGCGGGTGTGGTCAACATCTTCACGAGAACCTCTACCACCCGAACCCGGAGGGCCACCTCGGGCTCCAGGGGAGGCGGTGCCACTGACTCCAAGGAACCGGACCCCCAGCTGGAGCCTGACCGACCCCCTTTTCGCATGCCGCTTGCGACAAAATCTTCAGAAGCCTGCACACGGGCGAGCGATGGCGCCCGTGGCAATGAAGTGACGGCGCCCGCGCCTGCTGCGGCAATATCGCTGACCAAAGCACCGGAGATATTAGCAGTCGGGGAGTCGGGGAATATGCTGGTGGCTGGTGGGCCATGGTGCAGTGGAAAGCTGCTGGCGCCACCACTGGCGATGGCGCGTGGCTCGGTGGAACGAGCCGAGCTGGGGCTTCCTAGATGAATTAAGGGGACTTCAGTCGTGGTCAGGTTTCCATCGACGAAGTTTGATGGTATGGGGTGTGGGGTTTGGATGTTGGAGGCGGCAGTCGGGTTGGCTGAAGGCGTGCCGCCAGTGGCTGTTGAGCTCTCCGGCTCGTCATCTTTCGCGTCGGTGGCACGCGGAGGACAGACCAAGATTGCACGGGGAAGCAGGTTGGTAAGGCATGAGGACAAGAAGTCCGGATGCGCCGAGAGATCGGCAAGAACCTACAGAGAAGGGAAGTGCAAAACGTGTGGCATGAGACGTAGGGCAGGGCGCGGCTGGGTGCGAAATATTTTAAAGGAAGAATAGATGGGGATGGACACTTAACTATGTCTCTTCGTCCCTGAAGATCCAGGGGCCGCAACGATAACATCACCATGCGAAAGACCTAACATTGAATCTTTCATGCGCACCCTCTCCCATCAGGACGCACCTGCTTTGCAACCTCTTCAAGCTTGATGGCCGCTGCCAGAGACTCGCTGGCCAACCGCCCCGAAGCCACCGCGCGCCGCATCGCCCGTGCCTCCCCTGCTAGCGCCTCCAACACCTCTCGGAGACTGCCCCCAATGGCATCGACGTGCGAGGCCACCAGCCCCTTGGCCGTCGCTTTTGCAAACTGCCGCTGCGACGTGGCGCAGCCCATCCGTGCGCCACTTGTGACATTCAAAAACTTTCCGCCGGCAGGTGTGCTATCTTCGAAGTGCACCTTGCCGCCGGCTGCCTGGGCCTGATGCCAGGCCGGCCGTTGCCGCTGCTGGCGCTGTAGTCCGCGCGGTTGCTGAAGCAGCAGCTGCTGCTGCTTGGCGGCTGCGGCGCACAGCTCCAAAAGTTGCTTCACTAGGGCCTGGCCTGCGTGCAGCATCTTGGCTCGGTAGTTGGCGTGGTCCACGTCCGTGATAGTGTGAAGGAACGAAGTACTGAGGGATTGGAATTCACGGCATTGGATAGGTATGTTGCTGCAGTCAGAGCTCTTCCATCCAGCTATGCAAAGTTAGGACTGGGTGAGGCGGCCTCGGGACCCACACCATGACTGCCGCGAGAGGGGCCTCCAACTACCAGCAGGCTTGCCCAATTAGCGTTGCGCGCAATTCTCCAGGTGTGACGTCGGTCGTCCATCATTCAAATCAGCGGCACACCAACGGAGCCCCCACCCTTTAGTTGCATTTCCCTCCGCAACCCGGCCTACCCGAATCCTCCACTCGCAGCTCACCCCATCACAACCTCTGCCTGCACCTCCGATAACAGCCTTAACTCGCAGGATAACCACACCACAAGAGAGCGCAGCTCCGTAAGAATGGTGGTGGTGGCACCATCGCCCCCACCTCCACCGGATGCCAACCGGCCAGTGTCCACAAAGGCCTGGACCACGCCCGCATAAAAGAAGGCTGGAAGCAGAATGGGACGCAGAGCATGGCGACCCTGTAGGGCGAAGACAGAAGAACGCGGACATCCGGTTACGGTGTGTATGACATGCGAAGAGCTGCCTGTATTAAGCTTGGATCCAAAAACCTAGTGAATTGAAAGGAGCTTTAATCTGCAGGACGTGCTTCACAACGGATTGCAGAGGGGTTGCTGTCCCGCGACCAGCCGTCGTGTTGCATTCTCTCTGCCGTAGGAACCTCACACGAAAGTACCTGAAAGTGTCCCAGGCGCATGAAGCGCAAGTTGCCCGACTCCCGGTCGCTGATTAGATCCGCCGCCCGCAGGTCGTCTACGATACCATCCCATACAGTGGCGAAGGCGTCCCACATAGCCTGCAGGTAATGTCAGTTATTGAAAAAATATTTTCCCATGGCAGAAGAAGGGCCTCGAGAGGAATAAGGCTTGCAGCTGCAGAGGCTTCGTGCAAATCCTTCCTATCGCCATTGTGTGGGATTGCGTGTGCGCTTACTGACTGTCATGGCTTATTCCTGCGGCTGATCGTGGGATCAGCTTTCAAACCAATGGCGACCTTATCGGCCCACATTCAGTCCAAGACAACACGCGAACGCATAACCAGCAGCTTCATCAAACAACCCAGCCGTGAGGTCCTTTCCGGAAGCCACCGACTTATACCAGTGCAAGTCCGATGTGCGGTGCCCCACGCACCAGGTCTCCGTTCTGCCGTGACAAAAGAACTCCCAGGCTAAGGTCCTCAGTGCTTTGCAGCGCCATCACACGATCGCGTTCAGTCGTCTCGGAACCAACCCCCGGAGGCCGCCACGACGGACGCCTGTATATAGCTTCAGATCCGACTTTCTCCGACGGTGCCGCCGTCGGGAATGTCACCGCTTCACCGTGGCCACGCGCAGCGGGCGTCGCCTGTCGCGCTGCCTCCGGGTCATCCCGGTCAGACGACAGATCGGACAAAGAACCCAGGCTCGCACGGGTGAGTAGCTTTGGCTGTTCCACTCGTGGAGGCGTGATTTGCCGTTCTGGCGGCACTGGTGGAGCTTGCGATATCGGAGTCCGGACCGGTGGTGGCGCTGCCCCTGAAGAGAGCAGTTGCTGCTGCCGCTGTTGCCAGTAGTCCTGGTCCCGCTGCCGCCAGCCGTCACCTGCTGGCTTGCGGCGAGTTGCGTGCATGCTGGTTGGTGATGGTGTCCGTTCGTGGACGGCGAGAGAGGCTGCCTCACGGCGTGTGAGGCGTGTGAGGCCGACGGGCGTTGACGAGGTTGATGTGGCCTCTGCCACAGGTCCGGCCGGGACCCGTGGTCTAGTGAACGCGGGCCGTCGCGGGGTGATCAGGCATTCAACGCCACCAAATGTAGCACCTGCCACACCACCGAAGGATGCCACCCTGCGGGTGCCCGGCTGAGATGTGTCAGGGGATGGCGGCATAGCTGGCACTTCTGTCACTGGCGGGGATAGTGGTAAAGGTGCCACTGTATTGTGCCGCATAAAGATGCCCCAACCCCCGGTGGGCGCAGCAGAACCGGAACCCGAACCACAGCTGGCGCCCCCGGGCGCATCAGATGGTGTTGACCTGCGAGGAAGCCTCTGCGACAAGCCACTGACGTCCGGTGCCTTAGCTAGGTTGCGGATGACCGGAGAGTATGTGCCCACAAGCCGGCGTTCAACTTCGCCGTCTGAGCCGCTGATGGGGGGCCTTCGGGCATTGTTATCGCTGTTGCTATTGCTGACGACAGCTGCGGGTCCGGCAGTGCCACCGCCACTCCTGGACCAGCGACCGCTGCGGCCACCGTCAGCTGCGGGTCCAGCTGTGGAGCTGTTGCCGCCACGACGGCCGCTTACATCTGCAACACTTCTTTCCGCTTTCTCCAGCCCCTCCGCCACTGCTCTGGCGCCGCCGCCCTCGCTGAAGCGCCGCCGGTTCCGTTGCATGCTGGCCCCAGGAGTAGACGGCCGGCGGATCGGGCCACGCGGCCGCTGCAATGGCTCTAAGGCCTCCCACCGGCCACTGCTGCCACCTTCCCTGGCGATCCCAAGGGCATTGATGCCCGCACCTCGTCCCCCAGCGCGGCGATGTGAGCTCATGAAGCTCGAGCCTATCAACGGCGGCAGCGCCGGCGCTGTAGCCCAGCGCTCCGCTGCCTGTAGCATCAAGTTTTGTGACTCATCCGCGTCTTGGAGCTCCATCATAGCCATTGCGCTTGCGCCACCATTTTCCCGGATGCGGCCCAACGCCCGCCGTTCTCTTGCCCAACGTGCCTCGCGACCCATGGTTCTTAGCGGCCACATCAACCCTAGCGCCTTGCTGCCCATGCTACTAGGCATCATCGCTGCGCTGCTGAGTCGGTCCTCATCGCCAGTATGGTCTTCCACGTCCTCGTTGCTCATGACGCCGTCTGCGGTTCCACCATTGCCGTTGTCAGCACCGTCGTCGCTGTCCTCGTCGCTGCTGATGTTGTTTTGTGCCGCTGGCGTCTCCGGCACAAAAGCCTCCACCGCGGCGCGGTCCTGGCCACCCTCCATCAGATGCCGGCGCAGAGCTCGGCGGTGGCTGGAAACGCCCTCCGCCGACATGCAACGTCGCCACCAGCGAACTGGACCACGGTGAAATGCTGCCCGCAGCTCCTCCCAGGACGCCACTGTTCCCAGATCCAGACGCAGCAGCCCGCGAAGAATGCCAAAGAGCGCCATGACGGCGTTGTAGATAATAGACGTGTCCGCCAGGCAGACCATGCAAAGCGGCAACGCGCGGAGCGCAGCCAAAACCCAGCTAACGTGACTGCAGGGCCAGGAGCTACACCCAGGAAAGTTGTGTTTAAACAGGGCACGCATCTGCAGGGCGGAAGGGGAATAGTGACGGGGTGAGAGTGGCAGGGAAACGGGAGGGGGAAGAGGGCCCCTCACGCGCCGACCTCGGTCGTCCCATGTGATTGGGAGATTTGGGCCCCCCCGTGCAACAACCATCGCTCATCGCTGCCACTTGTGTGCTGTCCTATGAGTCGTGACTCACCACCCGTTTCACGCTCCTTACCGGTGCCACCAGTGGCTTGGCAATGATGTAGTACTCGAAGGCCACCTTAACCGCTAGGATGACCCCCCACATGGCTGTGTTGGCGACCCAAGCCTTCCAGTCCACTCCGAGACAGCCCTCCAGCCAGCAACCGGCGGGTGGCATAGCGCTATGGCAAGCCAGCGTACAGCGCAGCGCCGGTGCCCACGACAATATGCTAACCCGATAGCTGCAGATTGCGGGATATCACGGGACACCATAACAGGGCAAGCGCGTAGAAAGGTGATAAGCACAAGCCGTAGCAAGTCCATAGAAATACATGTGGCATACACAAGTGGCCGATGTTATTCGCTATTGAACATTACACTTCATTGCAATCCAATGCGCCGTATTTTACTGCACAACGGTGATGTTAGACGCAAACGCATCTTCGGTCAACATAGCCACCACCGCCGGCCAATGTCCGCACAGCATCCTTCTTACCCAGCCCTCGTTGTCAGTACTCCCAACAGCACGATTCCACTGCCGTAAGCCATGGAAAATGGTACCCACCAAATTCTCAGTCCCAGATGCAGCCGGTGCAAAATGCCCGTGCCCCCGGGATCCTGCGTGTGGAAAAGTGCGTTAAGCCGATGCAAGGTGTATAAGCTAATAAGAATGAAGATGCAATTACGTCAATTTGGAAATGGATTACGCACTCGACATCATAGAAGTTAACGTCAACATCCGCAGGTAATCGGGACAGCACCCAATCTTAATGTTCGTCCGAAGTGAATTGTCCGCAACGACAGCTAATTAGGCACTGCAAGCCCCTGCCAGACTGAGCTAGGCCTGAACGCATCGTTTCAGATGTAGCAAACCAACCCAGGGCATGGACCCCCCGTTCGCAAAACGCGCTGGAACCAGACACTCAACTCCCCGTTTAAATGGCAGTGGACAGCTAATTCCTGAATCCCCCGGCGTAGAACCGTGACACCACTCACCTCCCAGTACAGGGCATACAAAGCCGTCAGGATGACGGCACACAGAACCCAGTCTAAGCAGCCCACCAGGCCCCCAAACAACGGCTGCCCCTCCATGGGAACCAGTCGACGTCGGGCGCGGGCGGCCTCTGGAGACTCCACCTCCGGCGGCGCCATCAAGTCCGCCATAGCTGCCGTGGTGCTGGCTGCGGCTGAAGAGGTTTCGCCAGCCAGTCCTGAAGCTTCGGCATCAACAAGAGTCCCGCGGCCGGACAGGAGCCTGTGGGACGCACTGGAGACAACATATTGCCACGTGTTGTTACATGGGCTGAACTAAAGGCCGCGACATGAACACATGAAGGCCTTCATGGTATGGAGAGGAAACACGGGTGGGAAATAGGCCGGTCGCACACGCGGGCTGACTGGTAAGGCAATTCCAGACCAGATTGTTTAGTGGGTTATATAGTTCGTTCATTACACGACGTAAGGAGCAAAGCATCCCACCGCATGGCTTCGACCTTCTGCGTCCCATCCCCTAACCTTATCTTCCCCCATGCACCCGATACCCACCAACCTTCCGCTTCGGCTTCCGGTGGTGCTGACACGCCTGACGCCGTTCCGGGTACCACCGCCGCCGTCCTCGCCACCACTGTTGGCAGCAGCCACTCCCTCAGCCGAAGCCTGCGCCTCTGCCTGCGCCTTCTTCCTCTGTCTTATTAGCAGCGGGTCCGGCGGGTTGCGGGTCAGCCACCAATTGGTGATTCGCTCCGCGGCAGCCAGCCAAGCGTGCGAGATGACCGCGCTTGAGAGCGCACCAGGGTCCCTTGGAGCGAAGGCTGCCGCCATAATCAGTGTGAGCAGCACCAGCTGTAGACAATAAACCCTGAAGAAAGCACGAAAGACAGCCGCCCAGCTGCGCCGCTCTCGGAAGGTCTTCACAAACACCTGGCGCATAGTGAGCGGGATTGGACATTAGGATACAGAAAACAGACGGAAGAGCCAGACGGACTGTAAATCCAGCATATCCAGTCAAACAGGTAATGGCATCACCTAGTCACGTCGTCAGCAACCACTTGCACTTTATGCTCATAACATATATTAGGCATGCCCACGGACCTCAGCGCTCCAGAAATTAGCTGCGAGCTGCGCATCGAAGGTTATCGGGCTTGGGCCCAGGTGACCGGGGATGGACGTTTCCGCGGGGCAGGTGCATCCCAGCTCCGTGAGGGCACGCCATACGTCAAGAACCTCTCCAAAGACCAGGGCGTCCCTTCAGAGTTAGGATGAGAGCTCAGGAACGTTACGTCGGTTGCCTGGCGAAAAGGGCCTTCGTGCAATCGGGCTAAGATCAGTTCACAGGAAACGCCAACGACACATTTGGTATTAGATCACAGACAGCAATGTCAGATCAAAGCAGAGAAACAAGGCGGCTGGCTGAAGTGCTCGGCGTCGAGCTTCTTGAGCCTGCTTGGTGGTTCACACGTGAGCATCAAGTCAATACAAAACCAGCTGCGGTACGACTCACTCGCTGACGCCCAGAGCATGTAACAGGGGGTCAACCACGTCCCGTCGACACATGGACTCATTGACGTCGTCGTAGCCCAGCCGGTGGGCCACTTCCACACCCGCTTCAAACAGCGCGTCCATCTACATGATGAAATTACGGAACAACAGCGGCGAACAACATGACACGCAGGTCCTCATGTCAACTGCCACATCCTTCACCGCTAGAGACGCCCGGGTACCTCAGATAGCACGACAACGCACCTCTATGCGCAGCGCGCATCCCTCTGCGTGCTGCATTTATACAAACCAGGCACGATCCCAGAATCCCACGATATACCTCATGGCTAAGAAAGTAAAACAGCGGGGTCACCACCCGGTCCATTACAAAGCCGCCGTCACCATAGGCCGCCAGGTCAGCAAGCAGGTCTGTGTCGCTTGGTGACAGCGCAACAGTCAGGCGGGTCCCCATCGGTGAAGCTGTGGCTATGGCTGCTGCAGCAGAGGCCAGCAGCATTTCCGTTACAGCAGCGGCGAACGCAGGCAGTGCTGCGGCCGCTAGGTCGGGAGGTACGTCGGCTGGGAGCTGTTGCGGCGGCACTGGTGATGGCTGTGGCCGGCTCCCAAGCGGGGCCCCCACCTCCGCCTGAAGTTTTGCAATTTCCCGCTGCGGAGGGTGAGTAAACCAAGCGAAAGGGCCGGGCGAAAGGAACAAGGACAATAGGTTCAAATGGGGCAAGAGAGTAAGATTACAGTATGCCGGAAAGGTGGTAGATCATGTGGTTGAAGGCGAGGTCGCACGCCAAGGGGCCGATCCTTGCCTCATCAGCATACACAGCCAGTGCCTTACTTTACACCGCCACTGCTGCTTTCGCATGCTGTAAAGGACTTTCGTTCATCCTAACCTCCTCTTTGGGCACCCTCCCCTTGCCGCACCTGAAACTGTGTCCGCAGCCGGATCCTCCGACCCCAAGCCCCACGGTGCTCCCCTCGCACGTCTGGCAGCCCCTCCCTCCACATCCGCTCCATGTTAGGGCTGTGAACAGCCGACCAGAATAGGAACCACATCAGCTCAGGCGTGTGGCGCAGGTTGGCGGCCTCGCTATACAGCAAGAAATATAGCGCCAGCTCAGACAACAGTCCGTTGAGGGCCGCGCTGTCAGCCCAACGGGTCATTTCCAGCACGCGCTGCAGCTCGCGGGGCCGCGGCCTCAAATCTAGGTGAGGGCACCAGCGCTGCTCGTACACATAGAAAATGGTGTTGTGCAGTTCGTACAGAGCCATTGCGAAGCGGGGGCCGCCAGCGGCTGCGGCAGCTTCTGCCGCTTCAGCGGCGGGCCCCAATGGGAGTTTGGAGACGGATGAGTGCCGGGCGGACGTGAGCGAGTCCTTGACAGGACCACCAGCGGCAACGCCGCCAGGTGACGCTACGGTGGTGGCTATACCGCTCACCGCGGTCGAAGTTGGGCGTGGATTGCTATAAATGCTGCTGGAGGCGCCAGCGACGCTGAAACTGGCTCCGGCTCCAGTTTGGCGGGATGCAATTGGAGGCATGGCGGTCACTGGGGGCTTCATGCGAGGCAACATATTTTGCACAAGGATACGGCAGAGATGCTCCGAGACCAGGAAGGCGGTGGCAGGAGTCCACTGCGGCAGCTGGTCTAACGTCGTCTCCGGGTTGAGGTTAAAAACCTGACGTCAGTTGCCCGGCCAGAAGGATGGGTTTAAAAGTAAGTAGCTTGCATGGCGAAGGACGACGAGTGGGAGTTCCGAGGAGGAGAAACCTAAGATGTAAAGCTTTCTGAAGACTACGTCGACCAACAGCCTCGGAGTCGCATCTGTCATGCACCCACATCGGTCAACGACCTGTGGCATAGAATCTGCTGGCCTACTTCCTTGCTTTCCCCTTAAAACGCTTTCAGTTCCCGAAGCTCGGTCGAAGACACTGCAAGCATCAACTACATGTCCTTTCCGAGGCCCCTCCCGGCTCAAAGCCACAGCGCACCTGAAATCCAAAGGATCTCGCCACTCGCCAGACTACCTCATGCGTAAGGTCCTCCCATTCATCGCCGTATAGCAGCGGCAGAGTGCCGCCCGCCGCCATCACCATGTCGGGATGAGAGCCGGCTTCACCTGGATACTGCTGCCAGCTACATCCTAAACCCTTGCCAGGATCAGCACCACCAGCACCGATGCCACTAACATAAGGACCCATAGGAGGACCACGGCCATCACCACAGCCTCCAGCTTTGCCAGCAACGGGACCGCCGCGGTCACACCTATTGCCATCGGGGTATGGCACGGAGCCGCTGCCACTGGGCCGCACTTCCACTCGAGCATCGGCTTCCAATGGCGAGGCGGATGATACCGGAATGCTATCGCAGTCTTTGGACATGTCAGGAGGCCTCGATGATAGTCGATTCGTCAATGGCGATCCGCCAAGGAGGCCCGCGGCGGCTGCATTGGCACTGGCGGCTGCGGGGAGTGATCCAGACGCGGCATCACGCAGGGTCGTCGCTGGACTACGAAATGATCTGGGCAACTGCAGGCGAGCAGCCAGAGTCGCAGGCGTCAGCGCTGTAGTAGGCCTGCCAGTGTTCGCGACCGGCGGATGTGGCAAAGGCAAGGTTGAGCCTTCAGGTAGCGACAGCACCTGCGGCGTGGACGATGGCTGTGGTGCGGATGGTTGTTCTGACCGGGACAGCAGCTGTAGCTCGGATCGCGGTTGGGGCGCCATGGATTCCAGCATGGGCTCCGAAATATGCGACTCCAGTGCCGACCATAAATCTGTATGCGGCATCAGGGACACCGGTATAGGTGGCGGTTCCGGGGCTTCTGTGTCGCGGACCAAGGCCGCACTCTTCGCTACCACGGCATGGTTTAGTGCGCTGTCTGGAGTCGTCCGCTGTTCGGAAGCCACCTCGACCTTTCCAACGACACCCGCAGGGATGATAGGGGGGGCAGGCCTGCGCGGTGGATTACAGGCCGCCAAGCCAATAGCACCTTGCGCCCTTGTATCAAGAGCCTGATCCGACACGCCATTGAACGGTGATGCTACGGCCGCCACCGCTGCCGCCACCGCAGCCGCCAACTCGGCCCGGATTGCAGCCTCCACGTCACTTCGTACGGAAGTCTGGGCATCGCTATGGCTGCTAAAAGATGCAGATCGTTCGATTTGACCACCGGCAGCAGGACTGCACCTGCCGCCGCTCGTGCAGCTGGCCCCTGGGCTTCCTCTAGCGGGGCGCTGCTGCGTCCGATCCCCCTTGTTTGAGTTTGAATCCCGACTTGTTGGCCTTGTTTCTCGCTCCTGTTGCTGCGGCTGCTGCTGCTCTGGGTGCTCATGCCGCAAATTGTCGTTCACCTTATCTGGCTGGTGCTGGTCGACCTGCTGAAGTGTCTTCAGCCGTTGCTGTGTAGATCCTAAGATGTATTCCCCTTCCATCCGTGGAAGATTAGCTGGTTGCTCGTGAAGTTGCTGCGGCAGCGGTGCCTGTCGCTGCTGTTGGCGATCACTTTGCGATGATGGCGGCCGCGGCGGGCGCTGCCACGGTGCTTCACGGATTGATGTAACAAGCGGCAGAAGCCCAGAGAGGCTGTCGGGGCCCTGTTGCCCAACACGTAAGGAACGCGACGGCTTATCAGCAGAGAAACTAAGCCTGTCACCGTTACTTGCTGAGGCACCCCTGCCCCTCCGGGTGCTCTTTGGCGACTCTAACCCTCGCAGTGGGCTGTCCACCTTTTCTGCAGGGTCGTGGCGGCTACGGCTGCCGCTGCGGCTGAGACTGCGGCCGCCCTCCTCTGGGCCACCTTCGCGACCTGGGGGCCATGGTGGGTAGTCAGTTAGTTCCATGCTATCCCGCCCGTTTCTACTGCTCCCTCCCTTAACAATTGCCTGACTCAATTTGCTTGGCGAGGGCGCGACGCTCCTGCCGACGCCTGATCCTCGGCTGCGGCCGCTTTCTGAGGGTAACCGGGATGAAGATGGTCGAGCTGCGAGTTGTGAGCGGCTTGAGGATCGGCGTGGCGCAATCGGCAATTCCAAGCTTTCTTGGGTGCCCAGATCAGGGCCTGAATCGCAACGGCTCTGGCTTGCATTCACAGCGCCTCTGTCAGCAACAGAGATGCTGCGGCTGACTCTGGGGTCCCTTATGGGGCCGGAGATCTCAGGTTCCAACGCTCGAGCTGCACTCCCCGGCCGGCTGCGGCTTGAGCTGCGGCTGACTCTGGGGTCCCTTATGGAGCCGGAGATCTCAGGTTCCAACGCTCGAGCTGCACTCCCCGGCCGGCTGCGGCTTGAGCTACGGCTGACTCTGGGGTCCCTTATGGGGCCGGAGATCTCAGGTTCCAACGCTCGAGCTGCACTCCCCGGCCGGCTGCGGCTTGAGCTGCGGCTGACTCTGGGGTCCCTTATGGGGCCGGAGGTCTCAGGTTCCAACGCTCGAGCTGCACTCCCCGGCCGGCTGCGGCTTGAGCTGCGGCTGACTCTGGGGTCCCGTATGGGGCCGGAGATCTCAGGTTCCAACGCTCGAACTGCGCTCCCCGGTCGGCTGGGCCTTGGGCTGCGGCTGACGGTGCGGTCCGGGGCCGAAGCAGTGCTGCCCAATTGCTTTTTAGGGGTGGATGTTTGTGAAGGCACCGTGTGCGGAAGCGGTAAATAGCTTGATCCAGGCCTTGATTTACTGCTGATGCTACGTTGCTTGTGCTTCTCGGATGTGCTTGGTTGGCTCGGAGTTCCGCTGCTGTGGAAAATCGGCAAACTGGAGGCTTCCAAGGCGTCCAACTGCTCCAGACGGAGCCGTTTCGCAACAGCCACCGCCATTTCAGTCATCTGGGCCATGGCATCTCCTGGAAGCAAACCGATGGCAACGGGCTTGAGCGAAGGATAGGCGGCCTGGGCCGGCATCGGGCCGTTCGGCTCTGGCGTTCGCTGACGGGTGAGTGCTGAATCATGGCGTTCCTCCAGTTGTGACATATCTTGGATGAGCATTTAAAGGGGCCAAGATAGGACTTGCGGGCGGACTGCCTCCACACCCTGCTATAGGATTTAAATCAATAAGGGGAGGCTGTCGCGCTAGCCAACATGGCCTGAAATCAACAGTTTAAGTATTATATAAGTAAGCATTTTCTATAAACGCATAAATACGTCAATTAAATTATAGCGTATGTGGATTAAAACTGCTCATGACCTTTAAAATTACGCTCAAGAGAACTGGTCAGTATCTAAGCACTCCGCATAGCACCTTTTGTGTGTGATACTGACGAGTTGAGAATGGAATCCGCAGGCCGTGGGCGCACAAATCATGCCATTAGCTCATTACGTGACTTAACAATCAGGGGTCTGTCGAAGCAGCCCCATACTGCTATCCAAGGGAGCATTCAGTATATTTTCATTGTACTTGCCATGAATCTTTTCCTTACGTGCTCTGTACCATAGTACCATAGTACCTGGCATTAGCTGCAACTGTCAGTTGCTGTCCGCGACACAAATTTGAAGCCATCATGAATGGCCTCGCACAATTCTAGCATGATGCAATGTAACCTATGTAATTGACATTATCTGTATTATATAAATCTGTAAGTGTAAGTCAAGCATATACAGAGGTCGTATTCCTTGCTTATGCGTCACAATGAGGAGCCATGTGCATCGGTTTATTAGTGCTAGATGATGCTGAAGCGTCCAAACTGGTGAGTGCGAATTATGTCCGAACCCAAGCACAGTTGCAAGGACCTTTGGCTGTAGAGCACCACTTCGTCCTAAGATAGGCATAAGGTAACCCAATATCTCTTTAGAGATGTATCGTAGCCCACGTTTACGAAGACGTGCGTGGTTGCTCTCTACCGTGTCAAACAGGAGGCAGGGTATTAACCTTACTTGCCCCCAAAGGCACAATGGTTTGTTAGGAAACTGCCATGCATGATTACAAGATAACCATGGCGTCTTACCACGCATGGTCTCACTTTGAACACGGTAGGCCAATCGGTAGGCCCTTTCACAGTCCACACCACGTATGTAACGAACCTACCACCTGACCCTAAACTAAAGTTGTCCATCGCCGTACCCACACGTTCGCTGCTAGAAATCGCACCATAACACGTACGCTCCAGATGGGGGCCATGCTGCCTTTAAGCTGGCCAACCCAAATTATCATCCACGCACGCAAACATGTCAACCAGTAAGATGCGAACGTATCTCATGCGTATGCCTGTGCACGAGCAGCGCGATTAGACAAGGAGTTAGCCACCATGTCGTCACTTGCCTCCAAGAAGGCGGCCTTCACAATGTCCCGAAGCAGCGGCGCTGCACTTTCTGGCACAGCCTCCCCCTCCTTCAGTCCTGTGACCAAACGCCAAATACAATGGACGAGCAAAGCATGGAACAGTATACGTAACACGAAGTCACATCATCGCACAGGATTGGAATTTAAAAGTAATGACTACTGGCGTTCAACCATGCAAATACTTCATAAGGCTACAGACCTCAGGGACCAGCGGCTCACAGATCGCGGATGCCATGTATATATCTAAATACACCATAGCTGCTACATTCGGCAGTTACCGAGGCTGGCCCTTACCGAGGCATAGCATGCACAGCGCGTCCACAGCCACATTAACTTTATCCTCCAGCTTTCCCTCAGGGCGCTGCATCATGGCATATTTCTTCAGCACGGCTCCTTTTGCGTTGTCAAAGCGATCAACCTCAATTTCAATGTCTTGCTGCGCAGGTTACATGCGATTGTATGTGTTCATAAAGGAATGGTTAACACCGACACGGACGCTCGTGCATGCCATACCAATACACCCGCAGCTCTGGGGAATGCGGGGATGCATATGGCTGTGAGAAGTCAATGGCATATGTCGTTAGCTGTATTTTCAGGTTAGTTAGGTTCGCCCTAGCTTTGCCAATCATGTACAGACAGGCCGTGCACAGAGGTGTTCTGCAGCAAGCCTTCCAAACTTCAACTGGATGAACATGCCATTGCATACACATCACAAGAAAAATAAGATATCCGCCGCGTATTTGGTGCACCAATACTATCAATCTATCACACAGCGCGACTAAGGCGACAGGCAGGTAACTCAAAAAGGTTCGGCATAACTTTTCAACAGCGCGAAACGGATGGCCACGCAAATTTAATTGTTCGATCCTCCCACCCCAACTCAGTAAGGATACGTGGGCGACAGACATGTAACCTTGGCAATTTTTTCTGCATGCGTTGGCCTCCGCCAGCAGCAGCAGCCCTTCAAACAATCTTGATGCGATCGCATTCATCAATGAAGTAGGACTTTTACACAGGTCATGCGGTACTTACCGTAACTCGAAGGCGTCTGCTGGCAGCGATAATGTCCTTCGCTGGAACCAGTCCGACACCCATCTTGCTCATCCACAGCACCAGGAGCACCCAACGGCTATTAGCTGGCTGCATAATTCAAGTGAAGCATTGGGGGCCGCAATATCAGGATTTGTGCAGATGGTTCGCCAAGGACAAAGTTTCATTCGCCATGCTATGAGCTCGGTGAGGAAAGTAAGTGGCCTTGTCACAGGCCGGCGGGTAACTTGCCAAACACGTAAGTATAACTTGTCAGATAGGTTTGCTACCCATGCCTGTTACCCACTGACTTTCCCTACCCAATGACTGACCTTCCCATAGGCTTTTTCAAGTTCTGCCTGCGCGACACGGTAGCTGACAGGGGCATTGTTAATGATGGCGCGACAGAACTCAGGGTAGGCCTGCGCACAGTCAGTGGGCAGGTGTGATGCACGTGATGCGACTAGGGCGAAGATGAGGCCTAATAGCTGTAGAAGCCAATGTGTGCAACAGGCACATACAGGCCCCAATCAGGCAGGGTTCCCGAACACAAAACCCACCAGCTCGTCAAAGCCGCCCTCTGGCGCAGCCAGCCGTGACACAAGACCGACAATGGGTAGCGCTCCCTGCACCTTCTTCGCCACAGTCTTTAAGCTGCTGAAGATGCCATCATCTCTGTGCAAAGATGCCACAGCACGCAGTCGCGGTGCACCAGTCAGGTTGATGCTTCATTTCCTCAACCAAAGGTGCTTGAGCTGACCCACTTCGCCTGCATTGCTCTGGCTATTACAGTCATGCGGCTGGCGCACGGTCTTCGCCCGATACAATTGGAGCCATTGACGCAAACATCGAAGCTTCGCAATAGCATGTTTGGTATTCTATCAATTTGGGTAGCCTGCTTGGCTGCGACTTCGTGACAACGCCCTGATACCGTCGAAAGTACTGTTGGGTAATGTGTTTTTCTCAAGCCTATTTATGTCAAGCAAGCTTACAGTAGTATCTAAACAAAATTAATTGGATTGGGTATAGATCCGGCATCGCCAGCTAGGACTCTTCGGAAAAAGTCGGGCTGTACGTGGAGCTGTATGATACGTGGGATCCCACGTATCATGGGCGCCACAAAGCAAGCTGATCTTACCAAAAGTTTCAATTGCAATCTAATATCATTTTCGGTACTCACTACATGTAGGAAAACTATGTGAAGGACACCACGTAGAATACCAGACACGCAAAGCCGCCAAAGTCATATTGAATAGTATCATGCTTGCTCCGTTCTGCAGCATTTCAGCACGTTAATGTTATATTACGATAATGAAAGCAAGACTTTCAAGTTCATCCAAAACATGTAACCCTGCTCGGTTACCGTGGCATGGTATCCTTGCATGCATAGCTTGCACAGCAAGCCATAGGGGTCAAATGATTATTCTTTTCGTGGGACATTGCGGACGTCAATCGACGAGTAAGGGCTTCGGAAACTTCCATACGCTATTGCACCACCGTAAACAGAGCCCCTGTTATCGTCGCTATCGTGACGTCGCGTCATACACAACATGGGTCAGCCAGGACAGGGGAGTTGGCTCCCCGAACACGCCAGAAAAAAGGCATTAAGCATTCACGGCATGTTGATGACCAGGCAGGCCCAAAGAGGGAAACTATGCATCTCCGTCATCCTCCGATAGCCACGACGAGGATACAGGGAGCGTGGGAGCAAGGCAGGAGGGAGGGATTGGCGCAGGGAGGGTGGGTGCAAGGCAAGGTGAGGAAGAAAATGACGGGGGAGGGAAGGACTAACCCCCATCTCCCACTCCTTCCCTCCTTTGCTCTGTCTCTTCCTCGCTCGCCACCTCCTCTCACTCACACCGTTCCGCCCTGTTTCCACTCAACATGAATTGACTCGGCAGTATGCACACAACGGGGCGTCAGTTGGGTTTGGGGATGCTATATGAGCCATATTGTGTGTCAGGCAGGTGAACCATGCAAGGTTGAACTCAATTGGCAACTAACACCAGCACCGGTTGCCTCAGAATGATAACTTGGAGATGAACTGGTTGATGGTGTTGGTCTTGGCTGTCCCGGGGCCACCCACCAGCAGCGTCGCCTTATCGACACTGTACGCAGCCATGACGTTAATTTCAGCTGGATCATGTAGCCGCTTTCAATTGTATTGCTGTCTGCTGTATGTGATGGTTGTTGGCCGCCACACACAAGGATGAAAGGGCCAAGCTATCACATGGTATTCGAGCAACCTTCATGTCACCCTTGATGAGGTCCAGCTTGCATTCTAGGAAGGCTGTTAACAAAGCCACGTGTGTGTGTATGGGGTGTTACACTGTGGGCGACTCGCCCTACAAGGGCGAGCACCAAGGGGCCTGACCGGACCGAGCCACAGCGCAGGGGTGTGTGTTTCCAGGAATGTTTTTATTTTGCTTTCTTTGTTTGTAGACCTGTGACGGTGAGCTTTCTTGTGGCATGGGATTGCATTTAAAGAGGCTGTGCTAGATTTGCTGTGCTAGATTCAGTGGAGGTATTTTGTGTGGTAGTGCCAGACTCTATGACGACAAATCCTATCTGGGGGACCAGCTGGGACGTCTCCTTCACCCCAGTGTATTGTATCTCTGTTGTATCCACCTGCAGCAAAGGCCCGATCAGAAGATGACCAGGTGTCATCCCGGATACTACCTACACAGATACGGCAGGATGCTACAATTTACCCCCCTCTGGTAGGCGTGTCCCTGTGCCAGCGAGGCCAGAGTGAATCACAACCCTGAGATATACACCGGGAATCTCAACACAGCCTGATGATGGGGCTTGCCACCGCCTACCAACCAGCCTGACCGCCCACTCCATCTGGCAGGATGGGACCTTGAATCCGGGTGTGCCTGCCTTGTCTGTCTTACTTCCTCCAAATACTCACACAGCTGGTGGCATGTGAAGTCCAAGCATGTAAAAATTGCATGCCTTCCGTCCTCCACACAACCAAGCAACCTAGGCTAACCAAGGCATGTCTGCCTTCCCTGCATTCCTCCATCTGGAACCTAACATGCGGTCCCACTTGCTGACATGTTCCATGGCCTGTTGACTGTAAACAATATTTCTCGGTAAAATCCTGCCAATCCATAGCCCAGATTCAGGCCTATGAGAGGGAGACAGAGACACAGGGAAGGAGGCAGGGGGAAGGAGCAAGAGGCAGAAACAGGGAGCAAAGGCATGAGCGAGGGAAAGAGGAAGTGCGGTGGCGAATGAGGGAGAAATGGAGCAAAGGAGGGGAGGGGCAGGGGGATGGCAAGTGAGTTGTTCCCCTCCTACCCCGTCATTTCCTTCCCTCCCTGCCTTGCTCCCTCCCTCCTACCCCACCTCCTCCCACCTGCCTCGCTACCCGAATTGTTCCGTCTTCGTCACTCTTGTGTGTTTGGTTTTAGGTTCCGCAGGTCCCTAAAATGTTTTCTTTCTTTAGTACCCCGCTAGAGCTCTATCTACCGGGTTAGGCCCACAACATAGTCTCGCCTGCACCTAAAGCGTGCAGTCACACTTTCCGGAGCCCCGAGCAACTGTGCGGCGTGGCATCCGAAAAGCGGAAAGAAGTACGACACACGCATGCCGGAAGGGGCGTGCATCATAGAGCGGGCAAAGGGAGGGGCAACAGTGTTCCCATGGGAACCGAGCAACTCAAATAGGGGGCAGGCGGAGAAAATTCGTTTTGGAAGATGCTTAGTGTTTGACTACTCAGTTGGACCGATCCAGCAATCTTACATGTCTACCGATGTCTGGATCCGGCCGTACATTTTAGGGTCCGGAAAACGTTGTGCGGCCTGCTATTAGCAGCCTTACTTTTTATTTGTTCACTTGCGAGTTAGAAAGCGCGACGGACGACGGCGGCAGCTATCAGAAAGAAGCGCTTAGCTTGAATGTTAAGCACTGCACAAGACCGATCCCGTATACATGTATGCAATCCAAAATGACCCCTAGAACCCTGTAATAAAAATGATGCAAGCCTACTTGATGACGCCATGCATCTTCATACACACGTGCATATCTGCAAACTTTTTGGTGAGAATTGAAGGGGCCCTCCACGAACCTGTCAGGGTCGGGAGCTGACATTATCCACCCCGACACCGCCTGCCACGTTTCAGGGTCATCATGATTAGGCCGTCCATTCAGGGATGAGATGCATAGTTTCCCCCTCTGGCCCTGTCCGGTCATCAACACGTCGTGACTGCTAAGTGCCTTCAGTGCAATGTGTTGGGGAGTCAACTCCTCTGTTCTTGCTGTCCCATGTCATGTACGAAAGCAAAGCTTATGGTACAGTCCGTAGTCGTTGAAATGACGTTTCAGGATGTCTCACAATAGGATCTTTGATCGTATTTTACAGTCCCGCATAGAGCGCAAATTTGACGGGAAAATGTAACCACACTCCTTTGTCAGTCAAATCGCAAAGCCTGCCAATTTGACTCAACTATGATCAGGTTTGGGTCAAGAGCCTTTGAAGTGATGCAAAATATGATAGTCCTCCGTTCGGTCTAGAAAGTGGGGGGCGACCACGCTGTGACCCAGGAATCTGATAAGTGTTCGCGATTTGTCATGAGGCTTGTTCGACATTATTTGCCCATGTACTTGCCCTGTACACGAGAGAACACTCCATCGGTTAGATTATTTTGATTAAGGTGCATGATGGATTAAACAGCTTAAGGGCGGACGTCTGTTAAATAATAGAGCCCATACCGGACAGATCGAACTGGAGGGTTCAGATTGTTACCTTCATAGGCGAAGACAGCCCTGCAACAAGAAAATCCGTCTTCCATGTTCCCAACTTGCTATTGGATCGAGTATTCCATCAACACATCCCGACCATCTTTGCCTTTTCCATACCGGCATGCGCAGACGTTGTGGCTCTACGTGCTAACCTGGTTCAAAACCCAGATATAACATGCCGTATCCACGCTGAATAGGGCTGCAATACCTGCACATGTGCCTACGTCATCCTACATACAACATCGCTGCCACAAGAGTAAATCCACCTGCAATAATTATCCCGCTATTATACACACGGCTTTACCAGCCAGGACCGCCATCCCATTGACCTAGGCATCAAGGTGTATCTGTCAGGTCAATGACACTGCTCACGTCATCGGTATCGGCCACTCCTGCACTCTGGGCCGTAATAAACGACCCCTCATCGTCGTCCAATGAGGAGGCTGATAGTCCTCCAACGCGCTTAGCACCCTGTGCGCCAAGCTCCTCAGTCGCATTACCGTTGGATGCTGCATATTTCGCACCCGGGGCAATGAAGTTAACGGGTGTTGCACTGCCAGACAAGTTGGCCCCGGAGAAGCTGAGTTCGCCATTATTTATCCCGTTGATTAAACTTGAAGACCCCCTAAGACCGTGCAGATGGCGGCAGCGTAGCATTGCATGTGCTTCCACCGTCCGTACCTTTGCGACCGCCCGACGAACGAGATGCAAGACCAAATCCAAACTTGCGAATATCAACTTTGTCCGCCACCTGAAGCTCTGTCTGGGACGTGCTAGACGTGGACGGGGACGCCGTGGCCCCAACGGGACCCTGTAACGTTGTAGCCGGCTGCCCGTTAGATTGTACCACATCATGGTTGACGCCCACAATGGGATGGGCAGTTTCGGCGCTCTCACTGGGGCATTCCAGCATTGCCAGCCGCGCCACCAACATCTTGAGCTTGGCTTGCATCTCTCTTAAGCTTGCCTTCATCTGCATTCGACAATTTTTTCCAACTCAGCTACAGCATGACATGTACCAGTGCTCTGGCAATCCCGAAATCTCCTTGTACTTACTTTAATGCCGCCGTCCGGCATCTTGTCTGCTTTTCCAGAGGAGATTAATATTTCATAGTTACGACACGTGTTAGTAGATTGCGCTATCTCATTGTGTAACTGTTTAATTTCAGCTTGCCGCTTGGTGTCTTGAGGGCGACCACTGAGCGTAAGACTGCTGCTGAGCAAAGTCGTCAGAGTGTTGACGCCCACTACAAGCAGGACAGGAAAGTCAGGTAGCGGTAGGATCTGACTATTTGATAACTTTACCAGACACCACGATGCAGGATGGAAGTCGCCCCGATACATCAGGTGTGCATTGCCGACGGCATCCTACATTACATCTGTCAATAAACCAGCGCACAAGACCGCCCTTGTGCTCACCTGGCCCTGATCCTGTCATGTGACTCAGAATCGCCTGACCATCCTGGATTGATGGAATGGGCTCATCTGGGCGCTGGGTGAACAGCAGATTGTGGTCGTGGATGCCTGAAAGCCAAGTAAGAAACTTCATACCATCTTGAGACACGAAATGTCCATATCTCAATTGGCGCAGTATCCTAGGTTTAGGAGAACTAGCGCACGGATTACTGCAAACCTGAACACACCTGCGACGCCCTCCATAACCATTACTTCTTCCAGGTGCTTTTGTACCTCATCTGACGCATCCCGCTGATGCGCGTGCATTCTATGAAGTTGCGACTGCGTGACGCTTTGCCGCAGCCCCTCACTAGTAACTGAGAATAGGTCCCGTAGTTCGGTCTGTGTAAAGTACCTGCCAAAGGGTGTATAGATATGGTAAATGGCATCGGAGCTCGAGAAGATTGGCCGTTCCATAATGGACGTAGCCCGCACCTGAACTGGATGCCCTCTTCCGTCCCTGTCTTGGATAGCCCACCCTTGAAGACCTGTCGGAGATAAATCTTCTCCTCCACCGTACCGCAGGTGATGAGGCGGTACACCACAACATCGCGAGTCTGGCCCATACGATAGGCACGATCCACGCTCTGGACATGCAAATAGGTTGCCAAGGTCCCCAATGGGATCAACCAGCGGAGGATGTAATTAAGCGGATTTCTCTCACAAGGTGTGTGCGAATAGGGAGAGAATCTTTCAGCTATCATTATACTTCTTACCTGGTCATCAATTGATGGGTTCCAGGCAGGATCCACGATAATGACTCGGTCCGCGCCCGTCAGGGTGAGGCCCAAACCGCCCACCTGATACGCATCACATCACACGTTTGAGAGCTTTGTTCTGTACACGTGGAGCTAAAACATGAAATCCTGCCTTGCAGATTAGAAGGATAGCCGACGGTGCAAATACCTGTGATGTCAGAAGAAACACCGGAATGTCGCTGTTTTGGAATCGCTGCACGTACGCTTGTCTCTCCTCTGCACTGGCCACGTCGCCATCGATACGACAGTACTGCAGCTTCATTATTTTTATGCTAGCCTGCGAAGACAATTAGAGTAATTCATCTACAGGGTCATTTAACCGCCAAGCCCCTCCATTACGTTCGTTCGCACTTCCATGCAACCTCCTTGGAACAGACGTCATTAAACCGTTTGCCTGGGACCCTACACCTGTCGGTGGGGACTGCCATTAGCTTTATTAACACGTTACAATGACGAGATTATGTGCACATACGGCACTTAAGCTGGGCCCACCTCAAGGATGCTCAACATGACCTTGGACTGGCTGAAGATGAGCGTGCGGTGCCGCTGAGCGTGCAGGCGTTCCAGGAGCCCCAGAACGAACACCGTCTTGCAAGAAGCTTCCGCACCACGCTGCTCCAACTCATGTGCAAGTTCAGTGTAGAGACCAGCTCCGTCGCTTAGGGAGTTGGTTGGTAACTCATCAGCGACGCTGCCTGAACAAGACGGCTTGCTGTCATCACTCGCCACACAATCGCTGTCGTTGTCTACGCTGCTATCATCTATGCTGTCCTCGTCTGAAGAAATGGTTAAGTCGTTTGTGTCGCGCCGCCGAGTGCCCTTATGCGAGCGGCCATGCTTTGCCCACCTGCATGTAACATCAGGGCATGCCAATTGGAAGTCCGTCGATGCGACGTCGTGGGATATCGCAAAGCCACGAACTAAGCATTTACAAAGACTTACGAAGTTGTCAGACAGGGCAAAACGCACCGGTGTGCTCCACTGATAACGCTGTTAGCTGCGCGTTGCGATAACAGGGCCGGATGATCGCAAATCTTCTTCAGGACCGTAATCGCTGCCAATGGCGATGCCTTCTCGTTTAGAACCTGCCGAACACTGTCGGTGTGAAGGAACGCCGTGTAGATCTTGCGCTGCAGCGGAGTCAGTTGCAGCCACACCACAAGATCATTTTTGCGGGGTAAGCCACGAGCATGCTGGCCGTTTTGTGGTCCATCCGCAGTCGCTGAACCCGACGTGCTTGGGCCTGTAAAATTAGCACGAAGGTAAGCAGGCAACCGGCAACGTAGTTAACAGAACACTACACGGACAGACTTCAAACTTATTTAGCTGCTGAAAATATTTTGTAGCCTCTGGCCTTAGGCTGGATAGTTGGCTCTGCTATTCTAATATGGGAACTCCAACGCAAATTATGGCATTACCAGGTACAGTTATCTCCGACCGGTGGAGATAGCTTCCTCATGTACTCCCTGCCTTATCTTTTTGTTTATAAAGCTTTCGAGCACCTACTGCTGTGGCCGCTGTACAGCTAAACGAATGCGAAGTTGATAGTACTAGAACACTGAATAACGCGGGATACGCATGGACAGCACAAACTGAACTGCTTGCATTCTCGCGCATCGCGAAAATTTGAAGTGTGCGTATGCAGCTCTGGGACTTCCATGTTTATATGATACTAGAGAGATTTGATGCGAAATTGCCGGTAAATTCGGGGCTTCAGTACCTATGACCCATGGGTCAGGACAACGGTAACGGTGATCTCATTATACGCGTATGCATTTAGCATAAACATTTACTGAACGTCAATAACGAGTATGTGATGACATCATAATTATCCCTACCGTAATGCGATAGTGCTATACACCACCTCACCATTCTCCGACGTGGTCGTGTCACCTTGGGGACATCTGGTACTGTCACTTCGGTTATTGGTCAAAACATCCTTCTTCTCACGCCGCAAGAAGTAAGGCTCCAAGCGGCTGCGTAGCTCCGCAGCGATCGCTGCACCAGTCTGCCTGTCCCTGGCAGTTGCCTCTTTGTCCAGGCCCTTGGTGATCGGACGCTCGTAGTTTCTGCAGGATTGAATGCCAGCACATAAGTAGCCAAGTCGTGTCATGAGAATTTCTTAGGGGGGCATGTAGCCTATCATAACGTGAGTGTCAGGTCATGCGAACAAGGCGGGTTGGTTTAAAATGATTCCACCTCTAATGCTAACGACTTACTTTTTAAACGTTCTGGCGTCCCCGAGAAGACCGTTTGTGGTGATGTCGAAAAGGCTGTGCAACTCCAGCAGGTTGTTTTGGATTGGAGTGCCACTGATAATTACACGAAGTCGCACCGGTAGTTTGTTCACGTGTTCCACGAGCTTCATCTTGGGGTTCTGCATGATGGCAGGCCTGACGTCAATCATGAGCCCATGCGCTTAGCTTGAACATGCGTAGCAAGCCCAAATGGCAGGAGTGGACAAGGCCTTATTTTATTGACCAACCTTTAATTTATGACCTTCGTCAAGGAACATAACGTCCCACGTAAAGTCATGGTCCCTGCTGCTGTAGATTGGTTGAGCTAGGACCTCGGAGTTATGCTGTACCATGCCGTATGTCGTGACAATGATGCCCCGGCTATTTACGACACAACGAAGGGTTGCCGAACGCTCCGACTCAGAGCTACCGAAGAACTCATGCGTGAGGTTTCGGAGACCACACACTCCAAGCTCTTTGATCCAGTGAGGTAGCAAGGTCTTTGGCGCGATGATAATCGCACGGCGGATCAGCTGGCTTCCAAACAGACCAGCAAGAAATGCCGAGCACTGCATGGTCTTACCCAGTCCCTGTCAATGATACGGGCAAGGGAATCCAAACCAGTTTGATGCTCGACAAGTTACCTATGTGTACAAACCTGTATGTAATATGAAAACCAGGTATTACCATATCCGAGAAGGATATCATAGGAACAAGCACTTGATTTAGGTTGCCGTGAGAACTGTTCTTTTCAATATGGGAATTCCTTAACCAAGCAACCCACCATGTCGTCACCAAGTATACCACCCCGCTGCATGGCGAAAAGGCTCCAGAGCCATTTCACGCCTTGAACTTGGTGAGGGTACAACTTCTGGGCGATCGGCGCCGACAAGACGTACTGTTGCTGCTCGCCAAGTACAAGAGCCCCCGCATCGGGCGGTGAAGGGCCAGCAGAGGAAGCTGTCTTTGTACCCACTGAAGGAGCTAGACGTTCGTAGAACGAAAACCCCTCTTCATCGCTGTTGCTGTCAGGGTCATCCGATTGGGAGGGTACTGCAGCACCACCGACCGTGGCGCTAGAGGCATTGGTTAGTTGATCAGTTGCCGACTTGAGGCCCAGCGCTGCCATGGCCGTGAGCAAATCATCAGTTTGAGCGTTTGCAGCATCTTTCCCTTCGTCGTTGCGCCTGAGGCGCTGACGCGGAACGAGCCCAGGGAGTGCAGGCCTGTCCCCAGTCTCAGAGCTGCTGCTGAAATCTTCTAATTCCTCCTCACTGCTTGGCACGGGCATCGTACTGGCCAAACGGCGCGAGGCGTTCTCTGTACCCGTTGATGACCTCCCTGCCTTGCCGCTGCCGACAGCGGCAGAACAATTTCGTTCAGAGAATGTATTTGTCTGTAACTCCTTAAGCATGATTCGCTTAGAGGTTTCCGACTCGACCGTTGATCAACTCCACCTTGCTAAAACGCATTCATACATGCCATAATGATCCAGTAAGTAAAGACACATTACATCAAACGCTAAAAGCGTGGCATATGGTAATTTACTGAACAGATTGCTGTCTGTTTGGGACGCGGATCCATTGCCGTACGGTATTTGCGCGCAAAGTGTTCTGTTTCTGCATACGTGTAGTCAGTTTGCCTGTAAGCCTCTGCATCCTGAATTACGCAGATAAGTTTTGATAGGAAACAGGCGAATGACTGGGTGGAAATGACATAATTGTTAAATGCACAGAAAGAGAGCGCAACCAAAGCGCAGACCTCTTGAGTGCGAGGTTGCCGCCATTAAACTATTGCACAAATGGTGAGAAGGTTGGTCCCTCCCTTCCAACCGTGAAGGGAGGGACTTCTGAAGGGAGTTTATAGGAAGGCCATATCAACAGACCGTACTGCGTAAACACCGGCGCAAGGTGCGCAGACCCCTGCGCCGGTGTCTCTTGTTGCTCTTCTCTGTAGCAACCTGGCTGCAGGAGCCAGTACGGGTATCAGAATTAGCTGCATCATCGTCATGGTCGCGCGGTAATTACTTCGCTTTATGTTTTTGAGAGTTACTTCAGCATGTCGCACCGTGACCAGTGTTTAAACTCGTCCTAAGAATATCTCTCCCATTTTTAGCCTCTTCTGTTCATAGCAGCCATGGTTTTTGGTGTTCATTATCTTGGACTGATTGGATCGCTATGCTGCTCATCTCTCTCAACTTTTACCGTCTATAGTTGTGCATCTTGCATCTTGACTACGGTTAATCAGAAGGTTAGTGATCCTGAGCCATTGCGATGTAGGTTAAGGCATGAATGGCTCACATGTCTAATATCGGTAATCGATCTGAGTAAATATTCCAGTCGGAGAAAAAGGCCACCAAGGGGGAAGCCATTAATTTGGAAGTACGACTTCAACTGGTCGCTTCAAGCGTCTTTTCTGCTCATGTTATGTAGATGTTGTGGTAAAACCTTACACGTATGCCCGTTACAATGTGAGGAACAGCACGCTGCTGGAACTGGCATCATACAGAGATAACCAACGCTAAAGCTAAGGCCTTAAAAGGCAACGCAAGAATGTAAATCAAAATTCCGCTCAATTTTCTCTTCTTTCCAAATACAATCGAGGCCAAATAACTGGCATCGCAGCTGTAGATCGTGAGCCTTACACCCGAACCCTAGACCCCTCACACGCGCGACAAGGATCGGCTTCAGGCCACAGAAACAACTTTTCATTCCACTCAAATCTGCCAAGACAAGGTGTTACCTGATGATAAACATTATACATGCAAAACGAAAAGAATAGGGAATGTTGGAATGCATTTTGAACATTAAACAATGAAATTCGGGGCTCCCACGTGGATACTCTGCACCTCGAAGTTACAGCTCTGCCTACTTCACATTGCGCACAGCGGCTGTGGAAACCCGGCACATCACCCGCAGCCATTGTACAGCATTACACCGACAGTTAATCTTCACATGAATTTGATGTCAGTGATCTGGACCTCTTTATCTGCCGGCTCTCCAAACGGCACCTGCACATTTGGCATACGCCCAATCATATGTTTACATTCATACATCCACAAGGGCCTAGCGCTTTTGGGCCTCACAGAACGGCATGTGCACAACAAGGTAGCACGTTGCATGCCTAGCTAGGTACACTTAAACGTGTGAAAGGTTATTTCCTAATGAACACGGCTAATATAGTACCTCAAGGATGCGCTCCTTGCCGTCCTCCCATAAATACTGTCCGTCCGGCTTGCTGCAAGGGTAAGGAGGCCGTCGACATTTTAGACGATTCGCCTGGTCCTCTATTACCACTTAGCGTTATGCATAAGCAGCTATATCATTGATAAATCCAATGGATGAGCGTGATGCAAACTTCATCCCTTAAACCCAGATGTAACAAGGCAACTTACCGAAGGACAGCCTTAAACTCAAAGTTGCCAGGACGGATTTTAGCTTCGTATGTCCACACGTCTCCATTGCTCCATTTCATATACGGCGCGACTTCGGGCAACATGCTGCCCAGCTCTGGGCACCTGCCCACGACCTTCCAGGACTCGCCAAGGCCCACTTGCTGCTTGAGAAAAAATTTTACCTGTGGAAAAGATAATCGGCTAATGCCACTACGAACTCAGACAGAATATACGACGGACATTTTGTGGACGGTGGGGAATGCTCGCTTGCCTTCGTGCGGCTGGCAACCTCCTGCTCCTCCAGCTGAATCATCGCCTTTGCACGTGCCTCAAGGCGCTTCTGAAGCGCCTCCACATCGATCTCAACAGCGACCTGCATAGGAGTTGATAAAAATCTCTTACGGTGCGTAAGTGGTCATTTTCGTCCGACAATATAGCAACGCGTACATACCACGCTGTTTAAATTCTCCTGGGTTGTCGTTGTGATAACCTGAGAAGAAACTGCACAACGAACATGGATACAGAACAGCAAATTGTATGATCAAAGGCTCTTGGCACTTCACCACAGGCCCAGGAGGTTACAATTACCAGTAGCATTCCGGCGAATGCAGACGTGCCTGGGGCCCCTGGCGCGCAGGCAGAAAGCGCGCTGGTTCTGTGCTATCATTTTTATAAATGCTTAACTGATGCAAACCGCAGCCTGGACCGCGGTCCGCGGGCGACTAAGTTAGTACTACTATTATTGCTGACTCTAGAACGCTATACGCGTAAATGAAGTTCGGTGACTGTACGAATAACCAGATGCCGTACTTTCGCCGTCGGAAGACATTACGATGTTGTTGTCTTGCCGACCTTCAGGTGACATTTTCGCCGATACTTAAGACAAGTACGATCGTATTCCGTCTACTGCGGAGTTTAAGGTTTACGCATATGGGTAAATCGAGTAAGTGATAACTTCTTACGTTAATGCATCTTAGGCAGCCATTCCAGTGACGAAGCTGTGTGCGCACCATCTGCACAGAACAAAAAGGGAAGCGCAAAAAGTCTGAGTTTGACACTTTCTTCGACAAAAAAGAAGGGAGCGACGAGGGCTGGGCGTCCGGCGTCTCAGCCATGGCTTTGGATGGCAATTGCCCCGACATCAGCCCAACAATGGCGGCAGGCAGTACAGGTGGGGGCCCGGGGGTTCATGAAGCTGAAGCTGCGTAAGTGCTTGAGGTCCTCTGGATTGGGTGCCATGCGCGCCCGAAGCCTTTGGGCGAGGAAATCCTTTGCAAGAATGCGACACCGGCTGGCTGCATGCATCCGTTCAGCTCCCAGTGCATTAGTACCTGGACAACACTCAACGGTTACTAGCGACACCCGACGGGGCTAGCCATGAGTGTTTGGGTATACAAGGGCGCGGACGACTTAGCTAACAGAAGTGTGCCTTGCTCCATCTTTCCGCTGTAGGTATGGAAATCGGTGATGCACCCCGCTGTCAGGTGCCCAAGGGTACAGCGCTGCGCGTCCAGAAGGTTTCCATGTAAGATGTCAGGCGCTATATAAGAACATGTTTGATATGGATACGGTGCGCTTGGAATAGTGGGTTTAGTGACGTAGATGGGCACTGTGGGTTTAAAGTTTGGAGTTTGAGTACAAGGATAGCGTGATGGCCTGCGCATCAATACTCGGCATGATACGCATCCAACGCAAACGCCTGCAGGAAAAATGTCCGGGGCCAACGGACCAAGGCACAAAAACTGCGGAAAAATAAGAAAATTGAGAAGGTGAGCTCTGATATCGGTGGAAGATTCTGCGCCTCATGCGAAAGGTGCTGCTCTGACACTGGAAAATGTGCGCTGGTTTTAGTGCCCCTTGCCTCATGTAATGCCTTGCATTGTGCAATACCATGTTCGGCATCCCCTCAAGAGGAACCTTGATGCTGATTATTGCGGTTAGGGCACATGGTGGACTGATATGCTCTTAGCCATGGATAGGCGACTGGATCTGGCACCACCTTCGCTTCTTGCAGGCCACTGCGCGAGCAGACAAGGAAGTGGTGCGCATGGGGTCGAGGACAACGCATAAGCAGACTAAGAACAGCTTAAAAGCCATTTATTAACGATGAGATGGTTCCAACATGTGCCCAGCATGACACCAAGCAGGCACTTCCGTTCTGGTATCGCAGGAATCAGTCCGCCTGTCGCTGTGATGTGTATGACGACAAGAGGTTATAAAAATAGGAAAAACGAGAGATGCAAAGAACCATTTGCTATGCGCTGATAATGAGAAAGTTTCTGTCAATTTAGTTATTGTGTGTCCACCGATGCAGTGGCGGTTATGGTATTCTAGGTTCATGTTGTGACGGGTACTGTACGGCACGGGGGGGACTGAAGTGTACGCGTCGTTCGGTACGCGTGGTGGAAAAGGTTTTACCCTTCGCTACGCTATTTGCTGGGATAACCCTAGTTGGATGTTCCACCATTAAGCTGGTACAACATTACGACGACCTCTAATCTGCTCATCCGCATATGCAAAGGCGCCTTTGCATTTGCGGATGAGCAGATTAGAGGTCGTGGAACCGTGTCCCCTGTACCCTTAGACGTGTCTGACAAGATACGTCTAAGGGTACGTAGAGTACCTTTGTAGGACTAGGCAAACTAGAAAGTGTGCCCCGGGGTGAAATACAAGCCCGGCAGAATTCAAGAGTTACTTGGAAGACCCGTGGGCCGAGCAAACCACTATCAGTCTGCATGTTCCAGGACAATAAAGCTATGGACTCTGGATTGAATGGCTCTGGAACGATAGATTAAATGGATTGCATGTCTGGCTGTAACTGCGACAAGTATGAATGCTGTCCCGGTCAACCAGCACCAGCCCCTAAGTCCAGTATCTTCTTCGGGCATGATGAGTACCATGCTCGCAAACAGATGCAGCGCCTTAGCTTCTATCTGCCCATCGTGTGGAAAATGGACCTTCCAGGCTCCAGTCAAAGGAAGTCATACAGTTCGCATATTAAAACCACCTACTGTGCCTAACATCCGTTTGCGGACAATACAGGTAACAATTGCGTTGGTTTTAGGGGTAAATGCGCATGGCAGTACCGTAGAAATGTACGGAACGGACGGTTCCTTCAACAGAGCATCCTCGCGTCCCCTTGCGTATCTTCAACTTGTTCTCTTTCTAAATGGTTCTGCGATCCTAGTTTCCGCTGCGACACGAGGGCAAATCGACGACTTCTAAGTTTCACTGTCATATCCTGAAATCCGCCACGGCTTTGCCGGCCGTCTCGGCACCATGTATAAAACCTACTGGCTCTGGTAATAGCTTTTAAATCCTGAACATTCCGTTACAGCAAAATGAGCGAGCTTCTGAGGAATTGGCTGGCGGAGGAGCTTGGGTTGCCCGTTTCAGAAGATATTGAGGGGGTATGTGACCTACGATCCTGATGAGATTGTATCAACGGTAGCCGAAGCAGAATTCGCGGGGCATGCGCAGGACTTCGCCTCTGGTTACTTGTTCGGGCAGCTCCTGAACAAATATAACTTGCAGCCAGATGTGGATCACTTTGATCCCAAGAGGATGCCGGACTCCATGATAAACAACTATACTCGACTTCAGGTGCGGGCAAGCATGTGTACGGGTGCGCGTCTATGTCTTATCGCGGGTTTGCTCATATCTGTGTTCGGTTGGTGTTTGGTGATGTAGCCAACATTCAAGAAGCTCGGCGTGCCCCTGGACACGCGGGTTGTAAATATGCTTATTCGCGAGGAGGCTGGCGTCGCGCCGCGGCTCCTGTACTCCATCAAGCAAAATGTATCGAACCTCCACAAAACCTTGACGGTAAGGAATAGCAGTTGCGTTAGGATTTCGTTTTGGGTCGTAAGTTGTCTCAAAAGCATTGCCGTACTTATGGGCTGGCTTCTGGAGCACGTGTGCAGAAATATCAGCACACCGGTAGCCTTGGGCGGACTCTGGGCGCATCCGTGAGCCCCTCCCGCACGCTGCTGGAGGCTCAGAAGCACAACACCAGCAAGGATAAATATGATACGAGCGCACACAGGTGAGCAGCTGGCTACCAGGTGCTTCCGGGCAGGTACGTCCCGTACAGGTTCCTCCCCGCAATGCTGTTATAGACGTGTGACGGCTCGCCAGGAACTGTCAAGGAATCCATGTATCAGTGCTCTCATTCCTGATGTCGTTCATGTTGCTACATCCGTTGGGACCAAAGAGCATGCTAATGACAACTCGGAAGCTTCTTAGCTGACCTTTTGGACACACAAAGTCCATGTTACTGCACTCTGCCTAACACTGCTCCCGCCGTACAGGCATTTCGAAGAGCTCTTGCGCCTCCAGGCCGCGAACCCCAATATGGTCATGGAGAGCATCCATCTCTCAAAGTTTGCGGATGAGGGGCTGCGCCAGCAGCGAGAGGCGCTGGCCGCCTTGTTTCGTGAGCGCGCACAGCACACAGCGCAGCGCGATACCTTCCGTGCCACTCAGATAGATAAAATGGGCAGCGCGCGTAGCGACAAAGCACAGAAGTTGGCTCGCGATGACGCGGTGCACGCAGCGTTGCTTAAGCGGAAGGTGCGGATCGGGTGAAAGCAGTACAGTGAAGGACGTTTGTCTCTTGGAGGAGGGTTGGAGGGAGCCGAATGGGAGCTGGGCACCCGAAGGAATAGGAAAGCCCGCTGCGTCCGGAGCAGGCAAATTTCAAGATGTTTCTGCGAGATAACAGAGAGCGGCACCAGCACTGATCCACCGTTTCCGCCTACGTGTGTTTATCCCATGTGTTCGACAGGAGGAGATGGAGCGCGAGGAATTACGTGTGGAACTGGCGCTGAGCGAGAAGGCGCGCAGGAAAAAGCTGGAGGAGCTGCATCACGCGGCTCTTGACGTGCATGGGGGCATTGACGCATTTGAAATCAATATGAAACGCCTTGTGCGCGGTGATCAAGGCGAAGGTGAGTGCCTCCGAAGTTGCTCGGGATGTGGCGCGGTCTCGAGCCCATGGGAGCCACGGTGTGAGCATCGAGGACGCTTTCAAACAGAGTTATTATCAGGGTGGACCATGCTCCTACCTGTGAGGCTCGGGTAGCGAGTTGCAGATGGGCAAAGGCGAGTCCTGCAGGTCCATGTGGGTTTCGTATGAGATGACGTTGGTTTTGCCGCACAGGGGAGGAAGTGCTGGCGCCGCCCGCTGGAAAGACGCCCATAGAACACATGGAACAGATGAAGAGCCGCGCCGCAGCGACGGCCAAGCTACTGGAGGACACAGCGGCATACATGCGAGGGGTGAAGGAAGCGCGGGCGGAGGACATTGCCTCAAAACGCGAGCGCGAGGTGGGCTATCTGGCGCACGCGCAATACGCAATGGGGGCTCGTGCGGATATGTAGACCCTTGGGCGAATGGCCAGGATCGCGTGTCTGTGGCGGCCTTGCGGCCGCAGCTTTCAGTTTGGTGGGCCCCATGTACTGGGATATATGTTGAACGTCCAGGTGCGGCTGGACAGTTGCCTTTTGCCGTTTTACCATGTCCTATCCACCCACAGGCCCGGCGGCGCAAAATGGTGGTGGAGCAGCAGGCAGCTGCTGCTACGGCAGAGCGGAAAGCGCAGCTGGACGCACTGGTCAGCGCACTGCAGCAGCAAAGCTCGGAGGAACAGCGGCTGGCCGCCCGGCTATGGCAGGTCTGTGTATGTATGTTTGAATGGGATCCATGCGCTGGATGGTATCGTGGTCGGGGTGTGGATCCGAACAGGAGGGTGGTACGGCCGCAACATGACGGCTATGATCTGATGGGCTTGCTTGCTGAGATAAAGATGAATATAGGTTCCAGGATCGATACCGTCTTTGAACGGTATAAAAATCCCTCCATCGTTTGAGGGTGGATGTGCCCCCACAAAGATGGACGGTGACAGACCCATATTATAGTGACCTGCGAGCTAACCAGAAATGGAGTTGATGCCGTCGTTGATCCGGCAGATTCCATTGGTGGGTGCTGAACCCGGGAAAATCACTGATTTCGGAGAAGTCTGCGTGGGTGAAAGGATGAGGGTGCCCCGAAATACTGGGGAAGATAGGTATACTGCCAGGTAGTGGCCACGGGTGAAGCAAAACCTCCCTATCCTATACAAATAAATTAACCTGAGTTACGTGAAGTTATAGGAGCTGACATGATAAAGTTGCTGTGTGTTATGACCACCGCTTCAAGACGCACTGGTCACCGCACGTATAAGGACCCGCACGTATTGATCGCGGTGCGAAATTCAGTGAAGATAGATAACATAGCAGCATTCATCCTGACGGGTTTGTAGGTGAGCCAGGAGAAGGAGGTCATGCGGGAGAATAGGCTGCTGCGGGAGCGGCAGTACGCAGAGCGACGGGAGCGGGACTGGGAGGAGACATTGCGCCGAGAGGCAGAGATGCATCGGTAAGTGCAGATTCTGCCCAGCACGCGCACGTGATTACGGAGTTGTTTGATTGCCGGATCGCCCTAATGGCTTTCATTGGCCGGGGTTCGTCGGAGCTTTACCAGGCACCCTATGATGAGTGCTATCCGATTTCGAACGGCCACGGTACGTCTGGGGCCGCAAGGTGGCCAAAGCCTCTTACGCAATAATCCTCAAAACCCATCCCGGCCGGGGCCGGGAATCTTGCGTTATTTAGGTCTATGCGGGACGCCTATGAGGCTGAAGCCGCCCTGGAGATGGAGGCATGGCGTGCAGCCCAGCAGGCTCGCGCGGAGGCCAAGGCCGCCAAGCACGCAGCGTTCGCGCGCGAGGTGGTGTACCAGCTGGTGGGCCTGGCAGAGCGATCCGGGAAATATAGGCTGGCCACTGGTAATCTGGTGCCGCGCCGAGAATGGCGTCAATGGCTGGCCATGTTTGAGGCTGGGGATCAGCAGCTGGGGATGCCACCACCGCCACCGGGCTCCGAGGCGCAGGTCGCCGAGGCGGACGCGCGCGAGGCGACGATCCGTTTTGGGCAGGCGCTTGTTGGGGACTACTTGGCTTGCAGCGGCGACTGGGTGCGGGATCAGGGACCCATTGGCCACGACGAGCTACTGGGGCAGGTGCGCAGCCGCATGGATACGAATGGCCGAACGAGCCGGTGTGGGGTTTCGTGGATGGTGCACATAATCTGTGTTTTATGGCCATTAATGCCTGGCGAAGCATGGGTCATGCACTGACGGTCTGAGGAGTCTGGGCGCTGAACAGCTCGAGGTGTGGGCGAACTCATACCTCCAAACGTGGTTTAGCATTAACTTGAGTATATGCGGCTCACCCTTAATTATTCTCGTACGTCGGGTTTTCGTCCTCGGGGTCCGTCCTCATGCCATCACAGAACATCGTCAGAATCCTGGTATGTCTTATTCTTCGCTGCAGGTGATTGGGGAACTCGCTATCTTGTCGCGCGAGCCCGCTCCACAGCCTGAGCTGCCAGCCATGGAGAACCTCCCGCTGCGTATGGCCGTGGTGGGTGCGCCCTTCTCTGGAAAAACGACAGTGGCCCAGGATCTGGCGCGCAAGTATCGCCTGATGGTGCTGGACCCGGAAGCACTTGTGGCAGACGCGATGGCGGCAGCGCGGGCGCACGAGGCAGCCGTGGCAGCGGCAGCCGCCGCAGCGGCGGCACCACCCTTGCCCATACCACCCGGTTCATCGCAGAGTTCTCGTCCCCGAACACCAGCGTCACCGGCAGCCGTTGTAGCCGCTGCATCTGCGGACGCAGCGGTGGACGCTGGCCCACCGCAGCCGTCCGTCAAGGCGCAGCTGGGCGCGCAGATAGCAGCAGCATTGCAGGCCGGCGGGGACGTACCGGATGATGCGCTGGTGCGGCTGGTTGTGCAGGGTATGAAAGACGCGGCAGAGTGGGCCCCACCGGTGCAAGCAGACCCCAAGGTCAAACCCAAAGGCCCTCAGAAGGGAGGCGCTGTCCCGGCCGGCAAGCCTGCAGCTGCACCCGCGGCAGCCGCTGCGGCCCCGCAACCGTCAGGCAGTGAGCCGCGGGGCTTCGTGGTGGATGGCTTCCCCCGAACTGCTGGACAGGCAGTGCTTCTGGAGCGGCTGCTCACGGGCCTGGATCTTGATTCAGAACAGGCACTTATCGACGCTGCAAGCACCGTCGCCCCGCCGCCAGCATCGGCACTCCCACAAGTGGGACGGCCGCTGGTTTCAGGGTTAGACGCTGTTTTAGTATGTGACCTAGCTGATCCGGAGCTGGCGCTTAAACGCGCGCTGGGGCGCCGGCTGGACCCCGAGACGGGCCGAGTGTACCACCTAGAGTTCGACCCGCCACCGGCAAACGACCCTGGCCTGTCTGCACGGCTAAAGGAGGTAGCGGATGCGTCCAACGACGCGCAGCAGATCCAGCACCGCCTAGCGTCGCAGTCAGAGCTCGCGGCAGAGCTGGATGACTGGCTCCGGCGGTTTAGCCGACTGCGACGCCCAGTTGATGGCTCGGGCCCGTTGGCCGAAGTACTGGCGTCTGCGTCTGACGTTGCCGAAGGGCTGCTGCGTGCCAAGGCGGCTGCCGCCAGCTGCCGCGCTGCGGCGGAGGCGGCACACAAGGCCCGCGCCTCAGCAGAGCAGGCGCACGAATTTGCTGAGCTGGCGCAAGGTGCCGCCGAGTCGGCTGCTCGGGAGCTGCTCACCGCCAAGCGTGCAGAGATCCAAGCCACGGCACTGCTCAACAGTGGGAAGAACCCTGATCCGGCAGCTACAGAAGTGCTCAAGGCGCAGGCGGCAGCCAAATGCGCGGAGCAATTGAAGGTAGCACGTGGCGCCGTCAACGATGCGAACTCACATGCAGAGCGAGCCTCCACGTCAGCCGCCGCTGCGGCGGAGGCTGTGGAGCGCGCACATAAGTCGCTGGGTGACGCAGAGGTGTCGGCGCACGCTGAGTCGGAGGCTGCAGCAGCGGCGACGGAGGCAGAGAAGGCGGCACGCGGCGCGCAGGAGGCTGCCAATAAAGCCCTAGCGGCCAAGGAGGCGGCGGCTGTAGCGGCAATGGAGGCGGAGCGCCTTGCCGCTGCCACTGAGCTGCCTTCGGAGTCCAGTGCCACATTTTCCCGGCCTGCAACCGTGCCCACCGCTGACAGCAATGGTGCAGCAGCCACGGCACCGGGGGCCGTTGACGTTGCCGAGGGTGGCGAGGGTGCCGCAGCTGCCGACATTGCAGTGCCACAGCCGCCCCCACCACCTCGGCTGCTGGCGGCCAGCCTGCACGCGGAGTGGTTGACAGTGGAGCGTTGCTACCTGGATGGCTTGTCGTTTGGCTTCTGCAGCTTAGCGGAGCAGCACGCAGCGGCGCAACGGCACTTTGACGCATTACGCCAAAATTTCCGCGACCTCCTGCAGCGGCCCGACGAGAAGCCCGCGCTGGTAGTGCGCTTCCTCACGTCTTTCAACGCCATAGAGGCCGACCTGCGCGGTTCACGCGAAACGCGCGGCGAACTGATGTTGCGCTGCGAGGAGCTGCGCGACCAGCTGTGGGCACTGTGCGACCGCAAAATGGAGGAGGCGGAGGCACAACGCGCGGCTGTCGCCGCTGATTCATTCGTGGCGGACCATTCCGGCTTACTTGCCCAGCAGTTCGTAGCTCTAGCACAGGTGGAGGGTGATCGCTTCGCTGCCTCACTTAACTTCCTGCGCAGCTACACGCACGCAAAGTGGGCGCCGCTGTTCGCACCGCGCGAGGTCCCTCCGTTGCCGGACGTTACCGCTCCCGATCTGCTGTCCGGGGGTGTGCCGCTGGATCTCAAGGACAAGATTGACCCCAAGTCCAAGACAGCCGTGGCGATGCCGCCGTGGGTGGCGCAACTAGAGCAGCGTGCCCCGGCGCTGGCATTGGCGTCCAAGCTGCTAATTGCCCTGGCCAAGACCACATACACCTCGTGGGAACCGATGCCAGATGACCCTAAAAAAGCTAAGCGCGACGGGGCTGCTAAGGTGGCCAGTAAGGGCAAGGGCAAGGGGGCGGAAGATGAAGACGCGCCGACCGACCCACGGGTCGTGGAGGCGTTGACACAGGACCTGCTCGGGGGGTGTGGCCGCGAGGTGGCGATCCTGGAGGCACGGCTGGGGCTGTTGGCTGAGCGTTGCATGGGCCAGATGGACGAGATTTACAATCTGGCCACGGGCACTGCCGTGAAGCTGGGCGAATGGATCCGAGCGAGATACCGGGCGGAATGCGCTGCAGTTGCGGCACTGGAAAAGGTGAGTTTGCACAGGGCTTGCTGAAAAAAAGTCCGTGTGGACCCGTGTGGGTGACGGTGTTAAGAAAGTGCAAAGCAGGACCTCCCGGCTGCGTGGGTTTGCTTGCGCGGGACGTCGTAATGATTTACGTGCAACGAAGCCGACCAAATCGCCATGCGGAGTGAACTTTTCTCTTCCATGAAACGAGGACATATCTAGCATGCGTGAAAGCAGATCATATATGAGAGTGCTCCTAGTTCACCACTGCCGCTGTTGCTGCAACTCCTGCCATTGTTACGGTTGCCCCCACTACAGGTGACCAAGGCCGCCGCTGCCGCCGGTGAACAGCTCCCACACGACCTGCGGCTTCAAGATGAATATCTTCTGCTGGACGAGGGTGGAATCTTAGTGGATGAGGCTCCCCCGCTCCCGCGCCCTGAGCCACGCGAGGCGCAGCCGCCGGGCGGGGTGCTATCCACCAAGCAATTAGGTGCCGTAACTGCAGCCTTTCTATCATCGGCACCCACTGGGTTCGTGCGGCTGCAGGACGCGGCAGAGATGCTGTGCCGGTTGGCGTCTGAGGGTGCATTGCCTGAATCATGGCGCAGTGTCTCGGTGGCCAACATGCTTGGAGCAATGCGGTTGTACGACCCGCTATATAGCACGTACCTGGACTGGCGGGAGCTGGTGGCCCATCTGGTGGTGGCAGCCTTCCCGCTTATCGCTAGAGCAGACTGCGCGGAGATGGCGGACCAAGTAGACGTAAGCGCGGCAATGGGGTGGCGCCCGGGGATAAACAAACACAGGACCGAACAATGAAGCCGGTGGCAAGCGTGGCGTGCGTCCCTCAGACTGTTTAGCTCATTCCTTGATAAGCCTGCTTGAGGCGTGCGGTGTGTGCGGCCTTGCTGCCACCAAATAGAACCCAGGCATATGGGAAGGCCCCCTTGGTTGTGGTGCCTCATACCACCGCCGTCACCATTACTTGTCTTGCCGCCCCCGACGTGCCTCCGGGTTCCCCACCTTCACCCGCAGATCTGCGCGGAGGTGGACAAGGACAAGGATGGCCTGCTAAGTCAGGAGGAGTGGTCAGCAGCAGAGCTGTGGTTCCAATACCGCGCTGCGCAACCGGGCACTGCTGCCAGTTCCGCTGCCGCGGCGCCTGCGCCTGGTGAGCCCGCGTCGGAGAGCCTTCGGGAGCGAAGTGAGCTGACGGAGGCGCAGCAACAAGGTGGCAGCGATGGAGGCGCAAACGGGGCCGCGGGAGCCGGCGGCCTTACCCCAGGCGGCCGTGAAGGCGTGCCGGATCCTGCAGCCAACCCGCCACCCAGCACCCCGCCGGTCGATGACGGGCAATATGACAGGTTAGAACTGTGTCCATCGGAGAGGTGATCTTTTACCATCATAAGACCATTTCATGTTTCGTTTGGCATCTTTGAGCAGACTGATAGTATTAGCTGAGAACGTCGTCAGCGTGGGTTTTGTGTCCCTGTCATCTTTGTATTTTACGTGCTGACACACCCACGCCCTTGCAAGCCATCCCCTCCAATTGTCCTGACCCTTCTATCCCTCGCAGCCCCGGGGCACTCAAGCAAGTGCTGTGGGCGCTCTTCTCGTCGACTTCGTCCGACGGAACTCCCCGCCTGGACTACCGTGCCTGCCTTCTGTATCTATGTGCCGACCGAGACGCCTTCGCTGGCATTAAAAAGGCCTTCAGCGTCGTCACCGCCAACATCTCAACGAACTCACGGGCTAACGCTGACCAGGTATTCCGGATAGCCTACCCGCTGAGCGCTGAGGCCGGGCTCGAACTTCACCGCTCACCCTTTAGCCGCGAAGAAGTGGCAGCGGTGGTCCGATCGGTGTGGGAGAGCCGTATCCCCCAAAAAACTGCGGTTGGCAGCAGAGGTGCAACACCACCAGGCGGTGCGGGTCGCAGCGGGGGGTCAGCGGCGTCGGCCCCCGAGCCGACTGTCACCGCTGAGCAGCTCATGTATAGTGCAGGCGGCGAGCGGTTCGTGAAGCGTATGCTGGACCGATACGCCTGGAAAGACTCGTTCGTTGCCACACGGCTATGAGTGTACCGCCGTAGTAACTGGTGCGTGATTGCACTTGCAATGGACTTGGGCAGGTCTGATGGGCGCGTGACTGAGGTTCTGAGGTTGCCGGGCATATAAGGGGCCAAACGGGGCGCAGGCAGGCCAGAGGCCGAAGAGGCGCTGGTTATTGTTATGAGCCAGCGGCGGCGTCACAAACCGGCGATGAATGGATGTTACCACGGGCGCAATTACACCGTTTAGGAGCCGCTGCGAGGAGCCATCTGGACACATGGCGAAGGCGCGTGACTGTGCCTTAAAGTGGTGGTTGCATTAGTAAACACACCTGAACAATTGTGCGTGGGCTTGTGGATATAATTGGCGGACGTTCCGGTGCTTAGTGCAAGCATGCAAACTGACGCCACCTTAGTGGACTGGATTATGGGCCGGCTATCCCAATGCACAGCTAGCAAAGCAGGAATCATGTGGGATCCCAAAGCATATGGGGGGATCTTGTGACCGCGACTGGAGAGCTGCGTGATGCGGCGGCCGACAGATGATGCTCATTTTCATGGCAGATCTGGTATTCGCTGTAGAGGAGTTTTGGCAAACTCTGCTGTTCCAAAGCTTTGATTGCATCGCCATACCACGATGAGGACTCTACACTGGGCAGCTTCTGACACCGCTGGGCGGATGTATAGGGAAGCCGTGCGTGTGTGTGTGAGCCTGGGTCGTACGATAGTTGACGGCCGTGTGTGCCACTCATGAACATGGGCTAACATCCAAAAAGCGACCATCCTCCTAATACATTGTACCTAACCTAACCTAGTCCGGCCGGTTGAGTTAAACGCGTTGGTTAGTTTCACGCGTCAGCCTTTCCTAACACTGCAGGATGCTAAAATTAGGTAGAATTTGGGCGCCGCACATCAACTTTATACCGGGGGACATGCTGCTGAACATTTCCGCATATATGTGGTGCGGCGATTTAAATCTCACAAGTGTAGTTGTAGTGGCGGGGGTTTATCGTAGTAATCTTGCTATCTTGTTCTGACATAGGAGGCCTTCAAGGTTGTAATCCACATGCTTCAGACACGAAACCCATGTACGAAATGGCACTTCGCAAAGGCAAGCAAGCACAGCTATGCTATGCCCATTTAGGGCGAAGCCTGTTTCATCGGTGCCATCGGGCAAGCTCCGCAGCGAGTCGGCAGTGGCAGATGGATGTAAGGGGTTCAGCGTTGTAACAGAATCCATACTCCTCACCCAAGGCGTTGTGGCACACAGATGTTTACGGATATGTGAATATACTATTGCACGTCTGCTTGTTTGTACCAAACTAATGGACGCCAGGACCGTCGTACACCCTGACGGGTCCTTGTGCCCGCAGAGGGCAGCAGGTTGAACACCCGTTTGCCATTGGGCAGCTTCTGGTCATGAAATGCACATCCCCAAACGAATGCAATGGCAGCTCAGCACCGTATTTCCTCTTGGATGAATTATTTGCTAGGTTCATGAGACACATGTCGACACATCAAGGAACAACATGAATGTGGTGCTGCATGTAGCGTTCAAAACCCAACTTCACACACGCAGGCATTCAATGGATGCTTGGCAGTGTTATCACCGGCTTTCTTCTCGAAACATGTGATCAATACACATCAGCTCGCGGTGCGCGTCATGGCGCTTGCAGTCCAGCAATTTGTATCTCCAACCCGTGCTTGGATCCACGCATGCTTAAGCCCATACAAAACGCCTTACCGGAAAACGAAATCCTTGGCAGGTATAACGGTATTCGGGTCACACTGTGCATGTAAGCACGTCCAATCAGGTGATATGCCTGATGATGCAGCGGTGAAGCTCCGCCGCAGGCCTCAGAACGGCACAGCCAGGGTGCACTTGGTGCCCTAGGCAATGCTGCTTTGCGTTCTCAATACACGACGTCCGCGTGGTGATCCGTCCACCATTCAATACCTCATCGGGTTTTAGCTGCAGCGCTACATGAGCTGTACCAGCAGCGGCACCGCCGACACCTGCAGTGTCCAGTTGGAGGTTCCTGCCGCCGTCTGGACCACGGAGCTCAGCGTCACGGGAATGCTGCCAGCGCCGCTGATGGTCCAGGCCTGTGAGGCATATGAGCGAGGCGCATTTGTCGGGACTCAGCATGCAACGCGGTGCAGAGAGGCCGTTGACTCCATACAAGATTTGCCACTGTTACGCTGCTTCTCGGGCCCTTCACTCGGCACACGTCGTGCTGGCTCACGTAGGTGCTGAATTGCGGCCCAGACCGCTCCACCGCTTTAGTCACACCCTTAGCCGCCAAACAAAGCTCAGAGAATCTCTGACGCCGCTCACATGTATTCACCGCTAAGCCCCTTCCTGTATCACTTTCGGGACGTACTCACACGCCCCCGGTGTCAACGCTGGTGTATGCCCTGCACACGCCCCCTCCTCCCCCCCTTGCACCGGCAGTCTCCCACTCGCCATGGGAACGAGAATCTGTCCACATCCCATTGCCCCCACCTGCGCTGGGGTCCTGTTCAGGGTCAAGGAGGCTTCCACCACGGGCTCGTCGGGGCCCTCTCCCGCAGCTACGGGCCGCCATGCTATCAGGTGGGTGGCAGCGGCGGGGCTGGAGGTGGTCCCGTTCGGTGGTCCCAGAAGGTAGGCGTACACGTCGGAGCGCTCTGCAATGATTCCTAAAAACCCGCAGGAGCCTACGAGCTACACGGCATGGAGGTCGAAATATTTGTGCATTGTGGGTGTTGTTAGCTCTCTTGGAATCAGTTCCGTTAGGCTTAGATTGGTCAGGCTTAATTGGACTTCGGGTGGGGCCTGGATAGGGCTGGGTGGGTCGGATCCATTTCAGCTCACATCCGCGTTCGGGCCGTGACCCTTCCACGCCTAAATGCGCCGCGATTTCCGCCGGCAATATCCACTTCACACCAAGAACCTTTCTTGTCACGGCCCACCTGCATCAAGGAGCTGAGGGAGTAGTAGACGGGCAGAGCTGGGAAGCTGGTGGCGTTGCTGCCCCTGAGACCGCTGCGCTCAAAGACACCACTACCACTGCGGGCGTACCAAAACAATGCGCACCCACAGATGACGGTGCTCTCCGGCGGAATCGCGGAGGGTTGTGAAATCGTGCAAAAATGGCTCAATTGGTATGCACCGCCTATTTCCGAAATGAGGCCGCCGCCATTACCATCGGAGCATCGACTGACACCAGCTGCGTGAAGCCCTCTCGTAGCGGTTCCCTCTCGAGTCATACTCAGGTTGTGGTACGAGATAATGTGCCCCACATGCCTTCCATGTACCCCATGGTCAGCAGTCCCCTCCCTCACCCGTCGGCATTGGCATAGAAGAACCAGTCCGCTACCTGTACGCCCTTCCGCGCCATGATCATCAACCCGCGCACGCCATACACCGCCTGAAGGGGCATTCGGCAATGTGAGCCAGATCGTCCACCCAGCCTGGGCTTATGTGCACGGTCTTGAACGGACCGTAAACAGAAATTTCCCTGTAGTGAGTACCTGTGCATGCTGGGTGACGCACAAGGTGGTGGTGCAGGTCTCTCCGGGCAGGTGGGCGTCCCAGCCCCACTCCGTCACCCACAACGGCTTCCCCGGCATGTTGTAGTTGCGCCAGTTGATCATGTTGTTAATGGCTGAAAGCGGGCGAATCGAAACGGGGGGAGTGGACGCGGCATGGACATACGACGCGGGGCAGGTCGATGCGGGGAAGAGGAGCCGATGCGGGTTTACGCGGGGATTAAAGAGCTGGCACCCCATTCGGGAAATTACACAGAGCTGGATGTTGCGAACATGTAATCATTTCCGAGATGTCGGTTGGTGGTGGAAGTGCGGCTTCCGAATTGCAACGTTTTGTGTCAACTACGTACACATCGGGGCTACGGAAGCAAACAAACAGGACAGGAACCGCACGGTGCGGAGAAGCACCATCAACTCACACACACACACACACACACACACACACACACACACACACACAGCAGCAGCAGCAGCAGCAGCAGAAGCAGCAGCAGAAGCAGCGGCTCCCACCTCGGCTTAACTAGTTGCCCTGGCCTACCGCAGTACTCTTGCACTTAATGCCCGGCCGCATTGCCCGGCCGCCCATCTTAGCCCCTACCGTTCATGGTGCTGCCCGGGTGCTCTGGGTGCACTCCGATCATGGTGCCGTTGAGGTCCGGGGGCCGGTACCAAGAGTAGGCGTGAATGTTGACAACATCCAGTAGGGGGGCAACCTCGGGAGGGATGCGAGCCCCTGGTCAAGCAGCGGGACGCGGGTCGTGGAGAGTCCCCCCACCAAGAGGCAAGGGGCTGAGCTACGTGAGACAATGTCAGCAAGGCAGAAATGCGAGCAAGCAAATTAGCGGACCGAAACGCAGAATCCGTAACCTTATCTTGACTGTCCCAATGGGGTCGGGGGGGGGGGGGGGAAGATGTGAGGAGGGTGCACGCTGACGGCCATGTCGGACTGGCGAAGAGGATGCGATCGACTCTTGGCCGCCACTTTCCTCCTCACCCACAAAATTTCCGTTGTTCTTGTCCTCGCCGTAGGGGTTGTCGGCCTGTGACGCAGGAGGGCAGCGGGGCGGCGGCCAGTTGTGCGATCTCCAAGCCCGCACAAGACAAGGCACAAGTTCCAGCCCGCACGTGGCTCGCGGGCTCCCCCTTGCACTCACAAGGGGGAGCGCTGTTATCATCACGCCTGTGAAAACTGCCATCCGGCAACGGAATACATTTACTGGAGAGCAAGTCAGAAATCCGGAAGAGGGGTCTCCACCACCGTGCGCACCCCAGCAAGAGCTCCTAACCAAGCTAGCAACGCGCGACCGTAATACATCTTAATGCTCACGCGTTCATTCGTTTGCGCCCACCGCCGAGATGACCTCTTGAGTACAAGGTTGGTTTACCCCAGTGGACTCCGACGCACGGCACTGTTGTTGATCAGGGGGCGATACTACATAATGACGCAGCTGGCGATGCAGCACCACGGGTAACCTACAGACCACAAACCTGTAATGCGCATGGCAGCAGCCTGAAGGTGGGATCCGCGTCCTTGACGCCCCGAGCGAAGCCACGGATCACCTGACGGGGTTTACATGTTTGGCGGCGGCGGGGAGCGCCCGGGGTAGATGTGGGCTGTATTAGGGATTAGGCCGCACAGGGACTTAGGAGGGAGGAGCCGTTGCCGACCCGGTGAGGAGCATGTGCGCGGGTTTACCCTCGAACTCTGCTTCAGCATGCCAGAGGCTGGGCTGCTTTTTCCGACGACCGATTGTCCTCAATCCGCATTCCTGGATCGTGTTTCCCTCTGCCTCGTTGACCGCAGGAGGGAACTCGCCCATCCTTCAACGTCCTGGAGCCTAGTCGGAGCCATTCCGGTACGAAGGAGCAGACCCTTGCATCCCCACCTCGTCCCTCGCTGTAAAAGCAAGCACCCATCACGCGCCATCTCACCGACTGATAGAAGGTCGCGTTGTAGCCAATCCAAGGCTCGTTGCCCACCTCGATCGCGTCCAGGCTGCAATTGGGTGGCGCACGGCCGGGGCCAAAGTGAAAGCCGAAGGCATAGCCCAGTTTGTAAGCGGTGTCAGTGACATTGGCACCCCAGGTGGACTGGGGGAAGACGTCACTGACGAACTGGAACGTGGCGTCGACCTGAACGGTGCCCGGGCACATGGGGGGGAGGGAAGGATGCGTGGGGTGGAGGTCGGGAAATCGAATGAACTCAAAGCCGCCGGCCTCAAGAGACTGGCAGCTTGGGGTGATTGCGGTGATGGCAGACCAGGTGCATCCGGGCACCGTTGGGGAAGTGTTGGGACCGGGGGCAAGGAAATTTTGGTCATGCAAGCAACCTATTACCGGTTTGCACACGCGGTCCTTATTCCCACCCAGGGTAAGGTCCCCACCGTTCTCCAACCCAGACCGCAACCCACCTTCAGGCCAGCTGCCTTCCAAGCCGCGTATTCGCGGTCCCAATTGAGCCACCACATACCGTCAGTGCCTACGCAGGTCAGACCAATGCTGTGATGTGGGGCATTGTTGCTCTGCCGGGGAGGGGTTGTAAACTGTACGTAGAGGTGAAGGGGATAAACGCTACTTGCTCCGCTGCCTCCCGTCCCGCCTCCGTTGCCCCCTTGCCCCTTTTGCTGAGACCCTCACTCAACCTGTCGTGGCCATAGTGTTGTACTTGGGGCTATGGGTTGGCCAACTGACGTCCCAGTGCATGTTGTGGTATGAGCGGGCCCACGACGCCACCGCCGTGTACATATTGGGCCCCTTGTTGTCCCTGGTAGCCGTACCAGCAAGGACGCCGGGTTAAAGGGAGCCAGACGCCGATTGGGACGCGAAAGGCAACGTAAAAGTGGTTACGACGGTGATGGTGGTTGTGGCGGTCGACGGGGAGTCGTCGGAAAATGTCCCATGGTGACAGCGGGGGTGGGAGAGGATAAACGTGCGAGGGAAGCGACCCGGGGCCCGCCCTCCGACCCCCCCCTTGAAAAAGCCTCACAACAGCACACATCGGAAGGCGTGGCGGTTCCCATCCGCACCCACTTGCGCAATGTGTCAGAGTACTTGTTGAAGCCCCAGCCCCAGATGCCGTTGACACCCAGCATGGCACGCAAGCTCAAGGGCTGCGGCGCGGGGGCGGGCGGGGCCCCCCAGCGACCATACTTGTCGTAGGCGTCGATGCCCCACACATACACCTGGAGATTGTACGAACAAAAAAGGGTGCTTCGGACGACTTGAGCTGCATATTGGCGACAGATTTCGCGGGTGGCGTCCTCGTCGTTGGAACGGCGCCTATTTAGGAACAACATGTAATGTGGCCGCACCACGATCCGTCCGGCCGGCTGTTTACTTCTCCGCTTGTCTGCGACTGCCCTCCTAAGATTCCCCGATCATCACCTTTCGGAAGTCCCCGTCCTCCTTGACCTTGTGGGAGATGCGCATGTAACGAATCTGCAGAGGGATGGGGTGGGGGTGGAGGCAGCCAGATGCGAGGATGAGGAAGGGATGTGTCACATTGCGCAGTTCAGGTGAAATGAAAAAGCGGCGGTGCTGAAATGGCGCCCGGGTGACAGGCCTCCGGGCCACGGTATTTCTGGTGTCCCCGATCGCGTGGAAGTCCATTCTGCAAAGCTTTCGGAACCACGTCCGGCACAAGCTCGGGCCCCTAGCGTCCAACATCCCATCCTGCTACAGGCCCAAGCCCGCAGCCATGAGCAGTGAGCTGCAGCCGGACCCGCCAGCAGCGATACGTTTGATGCTGTTGGGGATGTACCGCAGGATAGTGCTCGTGCAATAGGCTAATTAAATAAAGCAGCATGTAAACCGCCGCTAAGCGACCAACAACCAACATGGCACCGCCCTACGATGAATTAATACCCCATTTCCGTTCCCCCCTGACAACGGCCACTTACGTAAATAATTTCTGGCAGATAGATTTCGACTGCGGCCAGCAGCGTGGGGTCCATGAACGTCTGAAGGTCCGGGGGCAGAGAGGGTCAAGCCCGAGGGGGAAGCACGTGAAAACACACGAAACAGAGGACCTGAGCTGACGGCCCATTCAGCAGGTCCGCTTTGTCCGGGCCCAGCATCCCCGAGCTTAGTTTGGCTCCCCCTGCCAGGCCCCCACTTCAGGTCGCCTCTTCGTCTATCCTCCCCAACCCCCCTGACTCCTTTCTCCACGCACTCGCATATCGGTCCAATTGACACCGTCAGCAGACACGGACATGTTCGAGTGCTCCGCGTCTGGGGACCAATAGCGGAACCTGCGCATAAGGACACGGACACGGACATGTGTATGATGTCCGATGAGAACACTCCAACAGACCACGTACGGCAGGCGGGATTCCACCAACAATTCCATGCACTCCCGGCCGGGGGATGGAAGGAAGGGGGAAAAAAAGATGCATACGGATGCATTCGTAAGGACGGATGGGGCCATTCAGGGCCAGGGTCGGAGTCAGGAACAAGGCCAACACTGACCCCTCATGTCTCCCCGCAAAACACGCAATCGCTCCGCAGATCCGCAGGTGTTGGGTTCCGCTGAAGGACCTCTGACGCCTTGCGGCAGACGTGCCATCGGCAATGCAGCCGCACCTGAGTGTGCCCACCTCCCGCAAGCTCCCCATGTCCACCACTGCCTGTTCTAGACAGGGCCCCGACTGCACCGCCACCTCCGTCAGCGTGAAGGAGGCGTTGCTCTGCAGCCGTAACCCCACCACGTCCTGGAGCACGCACACGTTGGGTCCGTCGAGATGGTGAGGTGTGTGTGTGTGTGTGACGGGGTTGAGGTACTCAATCGAAGGTCCAATATGTCAAGATCCCAAGCGCCTCTTAATCCGCAGAGCTGTATTCACCCAATAACTCAACAGCTTTATTACCAACCACATCACCCACCCTGACTCTTCGCCCCCACGTCCCCATATCCTGTCCCTCTTCCTAAATCCACGCCCTCCGTCATTCTCCGACCCGACCGGGCTCCCCAACTCGTGATGTTCCTTCTGATGCACCTTCTCACCTGCCAACTCCCCGCGACGTGGATCCAGTTGTAGTTGTCGACTGAGGGCACAAACGTAGAGACCTGCACTCGCTGCTGAGTTGACAAGCCCGCGGGTTGCACGATCAACCACACGGTGACATTGGAGGTGGAGAACCCCTTGCAACTGACGCGGGTAACGACCCGTGGGCCACCCGGCACAATAACGGCAAAGAATGCAGCGTCGGCTGCAGGTGCCCGTGTGCGGTCCAAGGCGATGCCCGCGCCCGTGTAGACGCTAGTGTCAGTGGCTGCACCCAGGTTGGACGAGCCATTGGATGCCGTGCAGTACGATGGGGGCGCCCCGGTGGGACTACTGCCGTTGCAGAGGAAGAGCAGCGGGTTCATAGAAGGGCGGGCCGTGTAGCCGGTGGGCAGGCAGGCGTCACTCTGCCACTGGGTGTTGTCGTCGCCGTCAACGATGTGAGGAAGCGCGGAGGCGACCGGGTTTGATGACACGTTCACCTGTCTAGGGTCAGGGAGGATATAGGGTGGCGCAACAGTGGGTGCCCCGATGGGTGCCGTGGCCGAGCAGGGGTTCCCGAACCTCCGGGCGACATGGCTGCACGGAACGGCAGGCCAGGCCAGGCCAGGACAGGACAGGCCAGGACAGGGTTTTTGGAGTCACCTCTGTTGAAACTGGGATCATCCAGGTGTTCCCGCTGATAAGGGTAATAGGAGCACGTGTGCATGCCCTTCAGACAATGCCCCTACGCAGGCTCTCGGCCGCCAGCTCCACATCTCACACAGCTCACACTCCTCCATATCCGCAATCCCGGACCTCACCCCATGTAGCTGTAGGCGCGTACAGTTCCCGCAAAGTTATTCCAGGCCGGACTTGGAGTGGGCGTGGAGGTGGAGTTGGATGATGTGGATGGCGGCGGCGGCTTTGGCTGGTTTGGCGTGGGTCCAGGAGGCAGTGGTGACACTGGCGGCGACGGCGACGGAGTGGGTGGCGATAAAGGTGGGAAAAATGGAGGCTGAGGTGGCCACGGCGACGGTGATGGAATTGGCGGTGGCCGCGGCTGCGGTGAAGGTGGTGGTGATGGAACTGGCGGTGGCGATGGTGGCGGGCGTGGCGGCGGTGACGGAACTGGCGGTGGCGGTGATGGAACTGGCGGTGGCGATGGTGGCGGGCGTGGCGGCGGTGACGGAACTGGCGGTGGCGATGGTGGCGGGCGTGGCGGCGGCGACGGGGGCGGTGGTGGGCGTGGCGGCGGCGACGGGAGCGCTGGCGGGCGTGGCGGCGGCGACGGGGGCGGTGGCGGGCGTGGCGGCGGCGACGGGGGCGGTGGCGGGCGTGGCGGCGGCGACGGGGGCGGTGGCGATGGTGGTGGTGGCGGCCAGGCGTCAATACCCCATACATATACCTTAGCATAGTCCACCTCTGCCACCTGATGCTTGACCATGATGTAGCGCACCTGTCGCGCAGCCGGGAAGTAGCCCGGCCAGGAAACGGAAGCTAGGGTCCTGAGCCGGGGGGAAATGACTGCTGCGGTAGAGGAATGGTGCTGTTCGTAAGAGTGTACGACAGAGTGACACCCCGCTCCCACCAGCAGACGTGCATGCTCATTTTCGAGCCCCGTATGGCCGCTGCATTTTGATCCCCACCCCTTGCTTGTGGAGCGGCCCTCGCCATCCGCGTCCCGATCAGGGCGAGCGTGCAAGAAGATGGCTGGGCAGGTCCTGTCAGAAGGCCCCGGCTGTGTGCTGGAGTACTTGCTGTGTCCGCTTCATGCGGAAAATTTCTGTTGTTTGTTTCCACGTTGCATGTGCCTGGTTAGGCAACCTGCATACGACCTCGCCCTACTTCGGCAGCAGTCCGCCGTCGACCTTTCCGATGCTTTGAAATCCCCGCAGAAGGCAGTCTCTCCCTGGATGCAATGCGGTGTCCCACTCCCGCCAGCCGGAGCACCCGAGCGGTGACTGATTGAGGTTGGTGAGGCACCACGGAGCGATGCTAATACCCGTGTGCTGCATGCGTCCCCAGCAGCGAACGGGTAGGGCTGATGGCTTTCCCTTAACTTATGGCGATGTGCATGTCAGCGTCAGACTTCCGCACCTTTATGGCCTTTGGCATCACCCACATCAGCGGGTCCATTTGCGACACGTTGAGGGCGGGCAGGCCCATCCAGGACATCAGGTCCGTGTACTTCAGGCCATCAACGGATACCAGCAGCCAGGAGGCCACCCCCATCGGCCCCGGCCAGTAACGCACCCTGTATGCGATCCGGGCAGTGCAATGAGAGGATTGCACACAGCGGGGCCCAGCGGGGCCGGGTATGTGAGGCAGATTGGCTCGCGGATCGCTCCGCCCCACACTTGGGTGAACTCCTCGGCCTGCTCAGCTCTTATGAAACGAACCATCTCATAAAATCCAAGTTTGATCAAATCCAAATTGGACCTAATTGTTCACGCTTTAACAGCCAGGTCCTGTCAACCAACCGAAACAAACTGAAAACGAAGCCAAACGCTGCTGGACCTGGTGATGAGAAAGCCAGGGCAAACCGACGACACTACGAATCCATAGCAAGCATCATGCAGAATTACAAATATTTTCTTGACCACGAATGTTCACATGCAATGAAGATACCATGTTCAACTTTCGTACCTACCGTGCACTTCCGATATATTGTTCGGCGCCAAGATCGACGGATGCGCTTTCGAAGCAGGGACCATATTGCGCGGCGACTTCCGTGAGGATGAAGCTGGAGGTGGCGTTAATAAAGACACCAGTGATGTTTTGCCATGTGCCGGTTGCAACAAGGAACTGATTGCTGGCGGAGGAATTGACCGCCAGGATCTGTTGAAGGGCACCCGAGTACCTCACGGCATACAGCCAAACAGTGGCTGCCGTAGTCGCGTTCTTGGCTGGGGCTGGAAAGACGCCACGGAGACCAAATCGAGTGATAGTCATGGGTGTCCTTAGCGATATTTTAAGCGTAGCACGGCCGCCGTATGATTTTACTGTTGCCGAAGTGGACATATTGCCATCAAACGCATAGAAGGAGTTGTAACCCCCCGACCACGAGCATGCGCCAGAAACGTTACAGCGAGTGTATAAGGCGTTCATTTGCGGACGCGCCGTGTAGCCTGTCGGGAAACAAGCGCCGCTCTGCCACATAGTGGAATCTGTACAGGGAAGCCGCGCGTCGTGTGTGTGAGTGCAGATGCACAGCATTCAAAGGACGTCGGTGCAATAGTTCCAACGTCATGGAGCCAGCATCCTGCTATCAGGCCACGCCGGAACGAACCAGAACTATAGACTCATCGTTAGAATTCAGGTCTCAGGTACCGCAACTCCTACAACGCGTCTACACATGACCTTACCATTTGCGTCCCGAATAGACAACATGGCCGTAGTGTCTGAATTGGACGACAGAATTACGGTTGCATTTGTTGTCAGTGAGCTGCTTACTGTGACCTGGATGTGCACTGCTGAGGTAACTACAAGAAGGACGCTCCATATGATTGTCCTTTGCTTGACATGCGCGGCCATTATCCGTTAGTATTTTACAAATTTGGCTGCAATGCACATATATTTTACATTTTATAAAAATTCATACAGAAACTCGAAAGTTTGGAACTCCTTCCCACACACCGTAATGGTAGTTACCGGGATTTGTCACCGGCGAAGTCATTTCGGACTTCCTTCCAGATTATTTACAGGAACATTTGTAGCTTAGCTGATGCCTACATTTTTGTATTCATAACACAGGGTTACCTTAACCAAATAAGCTAAATAATTAGGCTGCGCTTCCGCATCACTAACATTTATTCGGCTGGCTTGAAGAGTTATTACGATAATGGGATCATACTAAAGCGTAAAATGTGCACCAGCACACATAATTCCATGTTTCAAATAACATCATCCCATATTCCATAAGTACGCTACGTCGCGTCTCGATCCGCAGTAGTGCCCAGCACGGGTAGGATCAGCACTGGCGCAATGATGACGCCAATATGTGACATTCCGCGGAGACGGTAAGGCAAAGTACGCGTTACCCGTCCCTCTCTCCGGCCCGCATAAGACAAGGGAAGTACGTGCGTCATGGAACAACACTTAATGCGCCTAGCATCACACCCGCTTGCGCACCACAGCTGACGGTGATGCAGAGTGCATTCTCGTTGGAACGCCACTCCATAGAAAGATTGAATATACGGATGGATGCAGCAGTTGATGCATTGTCAATACCTGGCAACTCCAAATGTAACTGCACATACGCTGTGCAGGTTGAACACATACATATCTCAGATGCAGCTTGAGTTATCTTAAGGCAGGAGAGGAAAGAAAAGAGTCAACCGTCATCACGCACGCTACTTTTCCCACTCATACCTCATCTTATCGATACGTACTAAGTGCCATTGCCTTGCCAAGTACATCGGGAGGCAGTTTGCAACTTTCCGGAGTGTGATGACCAAGGACGCCCACAGTCCCTTGACCTTGTGCACTGACGGCAAATTTTCCTCTGCCAGTGTCTGAAACTTGTGCGGCAAAACGACTAGGTTATGGCCTGCATTTTGTCTGGTTGCATTTTACCATGTCTTCTCCTTGTGCCAACCTCTGCTGCCACGTGGACGCAATATATTTCTATACATTAATCGCAGGTAGCTGCTTAGCACCTTAGGCTCAGGGTCTCGGCTCGCCAACAAAACAATACTTGGTTAGTGGTCACTGCAATGGAACATGGGGCTGCCAGTGTAACCGTGGAAAGCAGTACTTATAAACATTCACCCTGGATTACCAGACCGGGATTTAAGAAAGCCGCCTGCAGGGCCCACCTCAAGTGCCATTTGAACGTTGACGAGTACGAGAAACACCTTGCGACATGTCAAGCTGAGTTCCGCACAAAAGATTTATAATCAGTTCGCACTGCCACAACTTTCACAGGCACCTGAGAACGCGCCGCGGCTGGCTTTGAACCCCCAGTTTGACATGACGCCTAACCAATTACAATCCATTGCACTTGCAAGATGCAGGCAAGATCCGATGCAGGTAGCAGTCTAAGCTTCATCCTGCGTTGCACTTCACCTGCATCACCTGCCTACCTGTGCAGCCTTCGCCATTCTCACCCAGTAAGCATAGAACAGTGTGCAATGCTAATCTGAACATAATCCTACCCTGCAGTCTTGGGATCCCTTCAACCCTGGCCCAGCACATAACCCTACCACTAAAAAAACATCTATGCCTAGGCTACCAGATGGCCTGCTCATCCCGTTCTTTCGAAGTCGCCATGGAAATAGCTTGGTAGGTCCGTCATTACGACAAACAAAATCATGGTGTAAAACCCTAAGTCACGCTCTGGCGTCAGCCGGTTTCGTAAGGGAATGCTGTGCTATTTAACACGTTTTGAACCGGTCAATTACGCAAATGCCGCACACTACATGCCCGTTCCACTTAAATGAATGCGATGCTCTCTTGCCAGAAGGTCAGCGACCTGCTGTCCCTACCGCTGCCAACGGCTGGGGTGGAAGCGGTGGAAGGGGCAGTGCCGGCTTCAATATGTTGCTGGGATTGCGATACGTGTCGAGGTGATGGAGGATGAGCAACCGTGGTCCAGGTGGGATGCGACACTCCGCCAATGCGCTTGATGAAGTAAAACGGGAGGGAAGCACATTCAGAAGGGCGACTTGACGACTTGCCATACAACATGTGATGGTCAGTAAGAGCTGGCGAACAGGAAACGAATCATTAATACTTCGGCGCGAGGTCGGGACTCAGATTGTGAGTGGTGATATATAGTGTTTGTCGGCATGGCTTTGTTGGTTACTCGCCAATACACCGAACGAGACAAAACCATCATAGAACCCTCCTCGCAGTAGGGTACCGCCCAGACGCGCAGGCGGCACATGCACCTATCCGATGAAATAATATGCAAGAAAACCATCAATCATCCCACATGTGCTTGGTTGCAGACACAAGGTATGACAGGTAAACGGTACACGAAGAGAACCTTCGTCCTGCTGATCACATCAGGCGATTTCTTTAACGAGCTCAGATTGTGAGTGGTGATTTATAGTGTTTGTCGGCATGGCTTTGTTGGTTACTCGCCAATACACCGAACGAGACAAACCATCACAGCTCGATAATCCCCATAATAGTTTATAATATTCCATGCACACATGCCAAAGACCTGTTAACTAACCTGTCATTCCACAACATAATTGTGTTGTCCGTAAGCAGGCCCTTCTTAAGGTTGTCTGCGTATTTCTGCATGCATTGCAGGATAGGAATTGCATTAGGACTGGCAAAGATTGTCAGGACAGGCGTCGGACCTATCATCCCTACAATTACTCCCCGCGCCTGACACATAAACCTGAATGCTTAATTTGTGAGAAGGGCTTCCCAGATGTTCGCGATTGTACACCTTGCCAATCATCGCTGCATTTCTCACCGTCAGGCCAAGCGTCTTAAGCATGTACTTGCCCCGATCGTACTCAGTATCCGCGAAGTCAGGCTTAAAGGCCTGACCAATCTGCGCAACAGAACGAAAGGGTTCGAACTGCAAGCTTAAACCGGCAGCGCCTATTCAGGCCCCGTGCAGGTAGGCACCGACCCAAAACATGGCTGAGAGATAGAGTGACGCCATGTACCATTTAAGAACCGTGCTGAGATGCTAATACCGGTTACAGCTTAGGGACCGAAATGTAATCATGAAGCATCGTCATACGCAGCTTGCTATGGTATCACCGGATTTTACACATTCGAACGAACCTTATGCCCAGACTGTGATTTCCACATTCGATGCTTGCGCATCGCTGCTATTCCACGCAATTACAACAGCTGTCTCACCTTCAGGGAACGCACAACCACCGAAGACACAACACATACATGCATAGCTTAAACCCACCTGGTAGATAAGCCCATTGAACAATGCAAAAGCAGCACCGGTAGTTACGGCACTCTGAATTGGATTGGGTGACCCGCTCACAACGGAGTAGGCAACACCAGACAAAAAGGAGGCCCCCATCCTGCAATTCAAAGTTCGATATAACTATCATACATCGCTAGTGCGTATTGTTTTACATGTGCATATTCAATAAGATAAATGCACTTACGCACTGTAAACGTCTTCCTTTCCATTCCGAGCCTTCTTGATGGCCAGGCTGGCGGCGGCCTGAACACCGGTCAAAGCCGCCAGATTGCGAGCTGATCCCCATGGTCCCGCCTTAACCATACTATCGAGCGCTGGATTAGATGGCTTCACTGCACCATTTTGGTTGGGATCGATTGCACTGATGCTTCCGAACATATATCCGAGCACACCACCCTGCAATGCTGATTGTAAGCCTGTGAACAAGACTTGTATAGCCACATCCTGGGCGCCAAGCCAGTCGTGATACTTCTTGCCCAGTTCATCAAAAGATTTCACTTCGCCGAGCCCAGGCAGAACCAATGCGAATGGCAATCCCATTTTAATGTAGGTTATGTATGCTTCGGCCTTCCATTATACCGACATGAAGCTAAATATTGTATGATTCCGTGATCTGCGTGAAGCGCAGTGTACGACACCTATTTGCAACCTACCCTAAGTATTCGAAGCTCAAATCGTTAATATCTAGATGAAACATATCCATTACCACTTAGATGTGGTAACGCTGTCCTGTAACTTGCCTCCCTATATTCAGTTTATGCGAGAATGGCAACGTGCACCAATTTGCACCAGCGAGATCTTGTGTACCCAAGGAACGCCTAATAAATGTGTCCAAACGGGTCCATCCGAGAGTCGGACAGGGACGCGGTCTTTCGCAATCCGCAAGGATTCGTATCATAAGGAAGCGCAGCCAGCCATAATAAGGCTTTCGTAACGGCACGACAATCCGTGGGAAAGCCTTTCAACGGCCTCTGTTGACAGGCACGATTGCGTTCCTGCGCCAACATGCCCCTAGGCTCTTAATATGGCATTTCCATGCGCCGTGCTCGCCATCTTTGGAAGTATGGCCTTTCTTCTCTAACACGAAGGTTTGGGTTCCATGGCCAAGTGCACTAATCGTGCCAGTCCCTTGGCTTTTCGCTGTTCTTGGCGCATTCATTCGGAGCCAAGCCTTAACACGCGGACGAAGTTCGGCGTAGGATATAGCCGAATCTACCGACGTTGCTATTGCGCTATATACAGCACATGTTATGTTCCGCAAGCCATAGCCGGATCCATCGCAGGCAAATCACAGCATGCTTTACTTTTCGAAGGAAATTCATTATATGCTTGGCTTACCTTTTTCCTCGATGCCCTTCCTGCTTTCCTCGCTTACAGTTCGTTCTCAAGTGCCATGGACCATTACCACAGACGTAGGATGCAGTGAGGGATGCATTTCCGTTGCACTTGGTGTCGTCCATCACACCACACGAGAGGGATGCAGTTCTACTGCGTGAATGCAAACGCTAATCACCTAAACTCTCTTCACTTGCGGACACCTCGTCTGACTTTCACAAGTTCACACTATCAATGCATCTCTTGCGCGCACCACACTACCTGTGTATCTGGAGATATATCAATATTCTGTTGTTTGCAGTCGTGCCACGGGGATCATGTAACCATGACTAAAGTTGAAGGTAGCCTATAAGCACTTGTTTGCATGTTAAAGCCTGGCCCCCACCCTGAAGGTGGCTCAGCCTCTGGTCGAGACACTTGTATGATATCCTGAAGCCATGGGTGGGTAAACAGAAGTCTCCCAAACAGATTTACCCAGCACGCTATGCTCTTATTCACGCGTCTATGGGTAACAACACCTGTTAATGCCGCCGTGCCTCGTTTTGACTGACTGCAAACAGCAGTTAACAAAGGTCAATACGTTAGGACCTCGTAAATACCTTTGAAAGGCTCAGATACGTCATGCCTGCCATTTCCTTGAGTATGGCAGCCGAGGCACTTCATGACGATGACAACTCCCCCTACTACTCTGAATTCCTCCGCTGCCTAAACGCAAAACGCCTGCCGAGGAAATGCACTCCTGATAACCGCTATCATATGGCCCTAAATCTACCATCATGCAGTCATCCAGGCCTGAAGGACTTTACGGATAAAAGTGCGTGCAATCGCAAGCCGCAGCAGTACAGTGTTTCCTGGCCACGGACAAAGACCTCCTCAAGCAGTAGCGCACAGCAATCGCATTGACCTGGCTGGACCCTGGATTTTCCACAGTAGCCGCAACGAGATGACGAGCACAAATTAACCTTTGAACTATGTGCACGATAGATCACTAGGATCAACGCGATGCGTCCATGCGCTCGCCCAGCGTACAGTCTCCGAAAACGACCCTGCTGGCCCAGCATCGCAATAACTGCCCCGCCACGAGCCCACCATGCGCCGTAATCGAGAGCCTCAATTGTCAAATCCGGGCGAACTGCAAATTGCCTTTTGACTACCTTGGCAGGAATGGGTAATTATTTAACCACATCCAAAATTGCCACCACCTGCATTCGCCTCACATGGGCATAAAGCAAGTCCCGTCAGCTCAGTGTGGCTGAAGCGGAGGTATGTCGAGTGGCATTGCTCGGCTTCTCATGTTGAATGAAACGAAGTCGGTCCTCAACGACCCAATATCCATGTTCCTGCGGTCAGGGAAGGGGTTAACTCACATGGATGCTATCTTTCTTCCAACCCAATCCATGCCCCTATGATCCATATCTTCAAATGGACGAGTACCTTGCCTCAAGGCAACGCGGAGCCCTCTTACACGCACCTGCCCTTTGCTGGCATAACGATGACCTTAATGGGACCTGCTAAGATATATGCACCTGCATCCATGCATCGAGCTCTGCGTCATGTCGGGCACTCATATTGGGCCGTTTTTCAGCGGACCGGCATTGGGGGCCCCGAGCGCTCCGTACCCAGCAGTGCCACAATCGTCGAAATGCAAAGCTCCAATAGGATTGTTGCAGGAAGCGCCTCAAATTCCTCTTGGGAGAGCTTAAGGAGTTTCCGATCTGCAGTTTAAGTTATGTTGGAAGTTGGCGTGTATGACGGCGGAGATGCTCGTACCAAATACGTCGAGTCCCCGCGCACATTGAATCACCGCAACAGTTGTGTGTATCAAGCCCGCCAAGCCTGCAAGTGTCAAGAGCCCACCCGTGCTAACTCTGACCATGCTTGGGAGCACAGGAGGATCAGAGGGACTAGTTAGCAGGTGCTATTTTGAATTCTAAAAGTGTATCTTTTTATGATCTGGACTTGCACCACACCAGAAATTTGGGACCTGAGCCAATCTTTCTGTACCTCAGCAGTTCTACCGAGACTGACTGCAGGGTTACTATAGAAATAATTGAGATCGAAACTGCACGTCTTGCAATTTGGAAGAAGGTGTGCTTCACCATTACGTGAATGAGCAAACTGGGTACGGCGCTTTTGTCCATGAGTCTAAAAATTTTCCAGTATCCTAATTTTCCTCATACATCCGATATTTTCTACGCAGCTTTGCTTGGTTTAAAACGACTTCTTAAATTCACTTATCTTAACAGCATTATACTAAGAATGGCAGGGGCCAGGGCAGCTTCCCGTGGTCTGCTGGCTGCGGTATTTTTGATTTTCATTCTGTTGCAATCCGAGGCATCAGTTTACAGCAGAAGACGTGGCCTTAAGGTGATTAATTTGCTTAATGGCGTGACCTTGTTCGAGTGTCCTTCCTTACATGTGCAATGTCGTTGCCTGCTGCACAGACGGCTGGCCTTACCGAGGACGAAATTAATGCGGTTATGAAGGAGCACGACCCCCGATACATTCTCCACAAAGAGAAACATAAGGTAACGGTTGGGTAGAAAGCGTGGGTAGGCCCGAAGAGCTTTTGAAGCAGGTTGACAGTTTTGGACGAACGGAATGCATTAAATGCACGCTATCTGGGCGCTGCGAGGGGCCAAAGGGGTCCCCTGCTCGCGTGCAACGCAACGACCGTTCAGCGACAATGCTTAAGGGACCGGATGTTACGTGCATCTTTGAAGTTATGGTACAACTTTATCCCGAATAACATAACCTTTTGAATATTGCTTCTGAGTAAATGAGTTTACTTACTCTTTTGTACAGCAGTGGGCCTATTGACGCCATCCATTTACCCTTGGCCTCTTTGTGTAATGCAGGAGGGCCTGAAGGCGCACCCGGAAATACAGCGCTACCTGGAATGGCGGCAGATGCATAAGGTCGGTCTTTTTGGATCTGGGCATGGAAAACGCATGTACGTATGGTATTACGTGGCTGTGATGCCATGCCCGGTATCCCGGCCAAGAATCCCAGGATTGGTGAATTAGGTTTCGTTAACAGTACACACTATCGACCGGCATTGTACTCACCGCTGTTACATTTATAATGCAGGAAGGACACCCCGATGTGGCTTCGGCCTTCGTAGGCAAGATCCCCCACGACTATATTCCGCACTTAATTGAGAAACCAGTCCACACGGAGGAACTGTGAGGTGCTCCGGCTAAGCCTGTTATTTACGTTCTAACTTACGTTTTAGGGCTGTTATTTACGTTGTAATCTAACCGCAAAGGGAAAAAGGGGGCTGAAGCAGCAGGATGTCCACATCACGGGTCCCACTTGTCAGACGCGACCATACGTGAGCAGGAGTGTGTGTTCCTAGGATATGTGGATAATGCGCGCTGGGTGTATCATATGGTGACATTCATATTATGTAATGACATTTACTATAATAGACAGATGCATGGAGAAACGTGAAGTTACTAGTTACGATTAGATGTTTAGTGCGTCCAGAGACGTTTAAACAATACAATCTCTCCACCATTTGTAAGCGTGACATTTGTTTAAATTTCAGCCGCCGAAATGGCGGTTACACTGACGGACCACCGTCCCTACCATATGTAAAAAAAGGCCTATGAAAGTTTCATTTTGTTTTTCGAAAACCGGCCTACCTATCGTCGGAAATCTACCCACTTTGCTTTTGAACGATCCTGCTTGAGTATACCCTCAAGCATTTCCCGCATAAATCTTACCTCGCATCATCCAGCTGCGACACTTGCATATCCCTTCAAAACCTACAGTCACCTTCCTGCGCCGACTACCGCATGACCACCCCACCTAATTCAGTTCTGAAGACTACGTTCTGAACCTTAAGTACATAAAATGCATTCAACAAAATTCAGTATCCTCTTTTACACTACATACCAAGGCCCTCGATTCATACCCAATAACCCCGCGAGTACGCCGGCCAACGTTAAGAATGCACTGCCTTTCCCGAAGCATTCGAGAAGCAGCTGTTTGCCTTCAGAAGCGGTCCGACTTGTCCTTCTCCTTCTTGGCGTACAGCCGTACTAATTCAGCCTTGCAGTCGCCCGCGGGAAAGTTTGACAGGTCGAAGTAGTGAGGCGCGACGTCCACTAACCACTCGCCTTTAATGTCGAGGCAGGTGCGGATATAGTTCTTCGTCGTGAGCACAAATTCCTGGTACAGCACCCTGCGGAGCACAGGACCATAATGGCATTTCACTGGAATAATTAAGGCATTTGCGCTTGCAAGGAATGCACTAACGCTGCAGCGTGAGCACCCTCGCATGGTCGGGTGATCAGGACTCCCACACCAGAGGTCCTTGGGGGATTTGCCCTCAGGTTACCAGGTTAAGGTACCAGGTTAAGGTAACTCACCAATTCGGCTTGTGGTCCAGGCAAGTGGACGGATGCAGGTGCACCACCTGGTTATCCTTTACTGTCAAATACTGGCCCTGGTGAGCCAGATGGGCTACCTGTAGAGCATGACAATGAGCCACACCAGGGACCGTCAGCATGCCTACTTGCCAGCCACCATCCAGAGCCAATCATGGTCAAGGACGGCATAGCTGAGCAGGGCGCACACATAAACTAACAATACGCTGGTGCACACATACCTGCATGAAGTAGCCCGCAGTGACGGCCTTGCGGATATTGGTGTAATAGTTCTTGTCCTCGTACGGTGTGCTCACTAGACGCAAATTCATGCGCGTGCAGATGCGCACCTGCATGGGTTCGGATAGAACAAGAACTATCCTCGGGAGGACTCCATCCACGAAGTTGCAACATGAGCGGCATACGCGGGATGCATGCAGCGTGCACTGAAGAGCCGGAGATTGCTACGGACGCTACTGGCTGCTGAAGCTTCATGTACCCTATCCTGGTTCCCCACGCTTACCAGCTGGGTGCGAACACTGTCCGCGGACTTGAGAGAGCGAAAATTCAGGAAATGTTCATAGCACCAGTTGGAGTCCTCGTTGTGGCTCTTCCACGCGTGGTAGACGTTAAGCATAGTCAGGTGGTCGCCTGAGAAGACGGAAGCACCAGGCATAGTACCGACGTACTCGGTTGGTTGAATGTTGGTTGCATTTGCACAACATGCAGTATGGGCAACTGCGCGATTGTGATGCAACATCTTCAGAATTGAAGGCCGAATCGCATGCACCACCCCAAACTAACCATTAAATGCGGACCGCCACGCAATAGGTCCCCCTCACCATCGATGTGTGTAAAGCGCGCTTTGGCCTCGTCGGCCGCCTTTGCTGCCTCACGCGGTCGCAAGAAAACGTTTGGCGATGACAGCATGGCAGCAATGGATAAGATCTCATTGGAGCACCTGGCATCACCGCCGCCATCAACCCGAATCGCCAGCAGATGTGCACGTCCACCCAGCAGCGTCGCGCCATTCCGTGTCGCCCAAGCAGCACCCCGCGCGAGCAAACGACCGCGCGTGCACGATGCAGCGTGTGTAGTGCAATGCAATTGCGATCACGATGCCAGGTGCCCACGCGCAAGTGTGTGCACATGCATTATGCGATGTTTTACGTGTGTTCAAGTGTGCGGTGCGTGTGATGGCAATATGCCCATGTCCAGTCGAAACGGTAGCGAGGGAGGGCGGCACAGGTGAGCAGTGGCAAGGAATGGCAGGTAATCGCGTGAAGAGAACATGACACCAGAAATCGTCAATTGATAATTAACATCGCTAATCCAGCCAACGGAGCAACCGCATACAATGATCCTTGTACAACCGTGCAACGTAAGATAAGCAAGAAACCTGCCGCACGTTGCACCCACAACCCACCCCCGCGCCGCCTGAAGCACCTGAACTCTGGTGATGCGACAAGCATCTTGGCCAGCTGCGGGTCGAGCGGAAACTCCGACATGATGCTGCCAACCTGTTGCGCCAACCCGCCAACCACAAGGCAGGGCAAGAGACGTCCCGACGGCACCAACCACAGCAGCACGTACGAGATACATCCACGGGGGGGCTTAATGGGGTTGAGCATGGGTGGTACGCATGGCCGAAGCCGCGCGTTGGATAGCAGAAATCTCGATATAGAACATCGGCGAGTGCCGGTGGCACAAGAAAAAGTGCAACGATTTCAGTAAGACAAGAAGGTAAGCGCAGATACTGTTCTCAGTACCCGCTGCAGGCGGAAAGAAGCAAGCAAAGGCAAATGGTCGAGGGTATGGAAAACTTAGACAAAAGGGAGTCACGAAAAATGTCAGGCTGCATTGTACACAAACCCGTAACACGCCCCGCACACGCCCCAGTAACATGTAGGAACGGACAAACCAAAGAAGGCCCACTGCTTCTTTAGTGCCCTCCCTAATGCATGCTGCCGTAGATCAGCTCTGTCCGCGACCCTAAAAGCAGCCTGGACAGCTTGCACGATCATTCCTGAATTGGCCAGCAAAAGCCGCAGGCGCTGCTAAAAGCAGCCGCAGCTGTTTGCAGGGCCCGACAGGACGCGTGACACTGTGAAAAAGCGCCGCTCTCGCCTGAAGGAAGGAGCCTTCCGGCAACTAAGCCACCTGCCGAAGAATCCGTATCGAGTGGACATGGAGCAGCTACTCACGGGCGTCAGGTTGCCATCGTCGTCGATAGCACCCAGGTAGTTTAGGAGCTCCAGTGCGCGCATCAGGGTCTCGGGGGCTGGAGGGTCCATGAAGTCGAAGTGCACCTGCCCAAAGGGGATGGAGGTACGCTTCATGGACAATAGGCGCAGTGGGCCCGACACCATAACCCAGAATCTCTGTTGACGCATAACCGAAGGGTTTTATTGCTCAGGTCTATGTCTGCTTGTTGTCCATAGCTAACTTCCAGGACGAAGTATAAAATCTTTCGCCATAATAACGAACTCCCAGTACGCCAAGTCAGTAAGCGCGCAATTCTTAACAAAACACTGGGCACCGGTTGCCCCTCCTGCATTGGAGGCCTTCGGCCCCGATGCACAGATACGTGCTTGCCAAACTGATTATCATGTTGCCAGGATGAGGAATGCATGATCCTCACATCAGAGAGCCGCTTTTGCAATGTGCTTGGCCCTGGATGCGATACGGCCAACCCCTCACCATTATGGCGGTGTCCTAAGACGAACCTCCATAGGGGTAGAAATTTTGTTCTTATCTATTTGGAAGTTTAAATGCCCCGTGCGACCGAGCTGCCTGCAATAGTTCTCACCCAATGTGAGCCCAAAGCAGGATCGTGCTGTATTTTGAACTTCAACTCAGGCAAATTCTGCTATCAGTGCCACTACGCTATATCACGCGTCACCCGCTCGACACCCTGGCAAATTCCAGACTTCACATACCAGGTCATCGATGCCCAGCTTTTTAAGCTGCAAGACCACGCTGCCCAGGTTGGAGCGCAGAATTTCCGGATACGTCTGCTCTTGCAGGTCTTTCTTAAACGACGCCTCCGTATATAGCCGAAAGCACTTGCCGGGCTGCGTACGGCCAGCACGACCAGCTCGCTGGTGGGCCGAGGCCTACAATGGCAGTATGTCATTCATCGAGCAGGTGAACCACGGGACAAGCAACTGTGAATTGCGTCCAAATTCGGACCCTTCAGAACACGTGCAACTATTGACGCACAACACGCAGCAAATTCGTTCTTGCCGCACATATGAGCATATGTGCACCAGTCACTGGACAGCTCTTTTGGGGCTGCCATACAGCACTATTCACAAGGCTAAACCTTTGCCCATCACAAACAGTGCTGAAAGCGAATGCAGTGCGAAGCCATGGCAGCCACCGCTACGTTCAAACACACCAAGATCCGCTTGACAGGCACGGTCACAGCGAGCCATACGCTGCCTGAATCCCACCCGTGAGATGGGCGACACAAGCAACGACTCCACGCGGACGCGGGGATTGTAGACCTTCTGCTTGGCGAAGCCCGGGTCAATCACATACACGATGCCGTCGATGGTGAGAGATGTTTCAGCGATGTTGGTCGAGATAACGATCTTGCGGCCAGCCGGACCTCCCTCACGTGCTGGAGGTGGCGCCTAATAATATTAAACACAGGGTCGATATAATGAAGCGTTGGTGCTACATATCGCACGGAGTATAATCCTTTTGGATGCTTTTCCGGCACATTCTGAAAGGTGAGTGTTAGCAAGCGTACAGGTCAAAGGCTGCCCACGCTGCTGCTAAACATGGTGCGGCGTGCGTGACGTACACCCAGATTAAATCCTGTAGAATTGGAAGAACAAGGGACCAAAGCCCTTGAAACCGCAGTTGTTACCCCACTGGAACTTACCGGCTCAAAAATTCGCTGCTGTTGCTGTGGCGGCAAGGTTGAGTATAAAGGCAGCACCTTCACGGGCCCAACTTTATCCCCCATGTTGGAGAGCTCCTTAGTCACCTTCCGGCACGCATCTTCAATTTCTTCCTCACCCGTCAGGAACAGGAGCACGTCACCGGGCGGCTCGCAAACATGAATCTGAACTACCGTGCGAATGGCAGCCTCGAGATAATCGCGCTCGGGCTCCTGCGTGCAATAAGAAGTGGGCAATTTGTAACAGAGGAAGTCGAGATCATGCGAATGGGAATGCTGTGGGATGTGACTGACACGTGGGCACGAACAATCAGACAGCAACAGGATTGACGACAGCCAAGGTTGGCAAAAAAGCCCGGTCTCCGCTGATCTTAACGTATTACGTATTTTAGGTATGTACAACCCTTACAGACTACGTTACCAATGACAAGGTATTTGCCTCAAAAGGGCACTCGGGAACGCAGCTTTCCTGTGCCGACATTTGACCTTGGCCTAAGTCCCCATAACAGCTTAGCTTATCTGCTGCCTCAGTCACCGTTCCGAAAAACTGGAGGCAGTACATACCTGCGTGTAGAAGATCTCGACAGGGTGCAAACGACCTGGCACCTTCATTAGGGGTGCGTCCAGGAAATAGCCCTGGAACTTCTCAGCCTCCAGGGTGGCACTCATAACCACCAGCTTCAGGTCCGTCCGCTGCTTAAGGATCTGTTGCGTGCACGTCAAGGCGGTTGAGGGGGAAATAGAGAACCAAGGGTGCCTGATGAATGGAAGCGACGTATTCCCAAATAAACAACATCTTGACCTGATACTGCTAACTACAAAAGGTGCATACATCGGACAAAATACATGTTTGCCTTATGATGCAGCGATACACTCCATACTGAGGAAGTTACGAGGTTGCAGGTTCGTTGCACAAGCCCCCGACCCCTACCCCTAGGCATGGCACGCTTAGCCAATCATGCTGCGACCCCGCGGCTTTAAATTACGAACCTCTTTGAGCAGGCCGAACAGCACGTCTGTGGCTAGCGTGCGTTCGTGCGCCTCGTCTAAAATAATGACTGAATAGCGCTCCAACAGCGGATCCGTCATGGCCTCTCGCAAGAGCATACCATCGGTGAGAAATTTAACACAAGTCTTTGGCCCTGAGCACTCCTCAAAACGGATGGAGTACCCAACCTCCTCGCCTAGGACGACATCCATTTCCTCGGCCACACGGCGCGCTACCGACATTGCGGCCACCCTCCTTGGCTGCGTGCATGCAATCATCTTCCGATTCGCAGTATAACCAGCCTCCGCGATGAACTGCGGAATTTGAGTAGTCTTTCCACTGCCCGTCTCTCCCACAAGGACCGTCGTTTGATGGCCATGAATCATATTCACAAATTCATCTTTAGCTTGCCAAACGGGCAGGCCGTGCCTCTTGGCAAGGATATCGTAATAGCGCTGGCTGTATGAGCGCCCCGTGAAAGGGTTGACATCTGCGTCCACAGATCCAGGTCCAGATCCTGGTCCAGGTCCCTTGCGGCCTGGTTCCTCTGCGTAATCAAGTTTTCGCTTACGGTCACCGCTCATGGCTTAGCCGCCCAACGCCGCCCTAGAAACGTCTGCGACGATAACTGGAATTTCAAAAGTTTGTTTAGGATTACTTCATAAAAAAGCCGAGTCAATGAATGTAGGAGTGCAGCGATCTATGTCTTTATTTCAATTTGGAAACTGGGTTGCACCACCGTACAACACCCAGTATAAGGGGAACAAGCTGAAGAAAAGTTCTCGGGTGTGGGGACTTCACTCCTGAATACAAAGGTCTAGTCCAAATTCACGATGTAGTTAACGCCGATACCTATACGTACTACTTGGGTTGGCTGCCCTAGCCCCTGCCACCTGTGTTCGGTACAAAATGCTGGCTGGAGCAACCTGGCGTAATCATCAAAGTGATGTTGCGTACCAACGTACATGTGTTCAAGTATGCTCGAAAAATATTGCTTGTTAGCCTTTATCCTAGAGCCATAGGAAGGTAGTCACCATGGGATTTCAACGGGTTTCATGACAGGTCTTTGGTTTTGGCACAGCTTATGATTATTTGACAGGAGAAGCTGGATAAGCCATATGTTACATTCAAAGCACCACGCCATGCTCAGAGCATGCACCGCAGCCAACTCACATTCAGTACTGCTAAGGTTTCCAGAGAGGATAGAGCAAGTCGATTGCCATCCTCTGCATAACTCCTCTCAGTCCCCTGCCTAGAAGCTAGCCAATCACCCAACCGCATTAAGTCTTTGATGCAGCACCAAGCCCTTGTACAGATGCGCCCCTACGTCTAGCCTCCTAATGTGCTTTAACTGCCGTGAGCCGGGAGAAACGGGACACCATATTCTGCAGGTCTGTTGCTTTCTGCACGTTAGCTGGGAGCTGCGTGCCCAGAAGCTTGGCCACGTTGGGCTTGATGCCAATGTTGCAGATGACGTACAGGAACATGAATCTGTAGGGCCATATAGGCAGATGAGGGACTACGTCCTGTGCCAGGCCCAGACAAATGTCATCTAACCCGAATTTCAAACACCAGAGGCACCGAGTGCAGTCTAATTTTCAAACAATACACGTGTAGGCCGCTAGCCCAGCTGGTGTTCAGGTTCTGGCCCAAACTGGCGCTTGCAAACGGATATGCGCACTGCAGGTTCCCCAAGCTCCTTCCCACTTACCCGCAGTCAGCTGCCGCTGGCTTTTCCAGAAACTGGTGCGCTAGCCGAGAAAAAGGGAACATGGGCACGAACGGCAGCGTTGCAATTGACTTTCCCTTATACCACGTGCGCAGCACGTAGAACATGCTGAGGAGCGACAAAGACGTAATAACGTATTGTCTCATGCGGTAATAATAGAAGTCCCGGGTCATGTACGTGAGCTGCATCTCCAGAGTGCGCTCACGCTTCTTCTGCGTTGTCGTGGCCGACGCAGCACCAGTGGAGGATATCCGCTCAAGCTCCTGTGGTACAAGGGACAGAGAAGTTAACGTGTGTGGGTCATGAAGGTTGCAGGTCCAGGGGCATAGACTGTGGAATTGCGAAACCAAAGCCGTTGCCAGGATGAGGGAAAAGACGTGAGAAGATGGCAAAACCCATGGGTATTGTTCTCAGCGACGCCACGTGGCAAGGAAAAGACGTAGGAGGCAGCCTGGGGGATTTCCGAGAACCAACGGTTGGCCCATCATCGGACTCATGTCATTTTGCTCCGTGCAGTAAGCACATACCCACAAGGCCCGCATACTCCAGCATGAAGTGTCCTTGCATGTTCTGGTCGACCGTTGCCGAACAGCGAAAGTGCCGAGGCCGTATGCACAATTACAGTCACGTTCGTCACCGGGATGCCCTTTTACCTATACCACCGTGGGTTGGCGACCTGCCCCAGCGGCAGCAAGTGATCAGAGGGACACTCACCTTGGTGGTGCGGTCAATATCCGAAACCAGACGCTTGAAGCCGGAAGTATTAAAAACAAGGACTACGGTTAGCACCTCCACCATTACAATGACCAAGCAGCTCAGGGCCACGATGGCCAGCGGAGCTGGGAGCGACATTCTGCTGCAATAGTTTGCCGCTTACTAATAATTAGCAGGTAATATGCTATGAACTGTTCCCGCCTACGCCGTTAAGCAAGCTAAGCCGTTCTTCCTTAAATGAGTCGACCAGGCGGCGGGCTGAGTCACGCGATGCTCATCATTACAATTCTCCTCTTATGTTGCCATGCTTTGGAACGACCACATAAAGTGTCAAATATGTATGATTATTGAGGCCGATATGAATGCTTGAGCGCAGTTTGATTACAACGAACTCTACACCAAGCAACTGAACTGAATGAGGTTTCCACTGACGAGCACAGCAAGCATATGGCTATCAAGACGTTGGTTGAAATATGCTGTAGTTCAGTCGCTGGACAGCTTCTGCAAGGCAAAATCCCAGGTCCGTTGAACACCCTTTCCCAAAGCCGATTGCTCCAGGAGCTTTCGATATGCACGCCACCCCACATTGTATTCCCCCTGGACGAGAAAGAAAACCCTAAAGGATCAGGGGCTGCTCTCAGTTACAAAGTGATTCACATGTACTTGTATGCATCCTCCACCTCCGCAGCCCTCACGTGCCCTCCAGCCATCCCGTATACCTGCGTGAACCACTCCCTCCGCGCATGCATCGCCATACATACGCAGCTGATTTCCCGGGGGCCGTCCCCGAGCCGGAGTTGCTGATCAACATCTACGAATTATACAGGATGAGGCAAGCTGCTTGCTCCTCTGGTAAAGTATTTGTTGCCGTACGGTATCTTTTTGCTGCCGTATCGCTGCAAGTGCAAGCTCTCCGAGAGGGCCATTCATCCTGCCAAAAAAACAGATGGGCGCATCTTATCTGGTTTCCCATGCCCTTTCCTAATCGGCCCGCAGATTCCAGGTGATTTCACGGGACCACGGCACCCTGCTGCGCCACCTGCTGGTGCTGCAGGCCTTTGCGGAGGAATGGTGCGGTGTAGTAGGCTAGTAGATGCCGCGCGAGTTGGTGGTAGTGCGCGCGACGCCAGTACTCGCGGCACACACATGTTTTCAATGGCAACCAGCCGCTCGTGCACAACACGCCAGTTTTCATATCGCTCCCTATGGACTGTTGGGCACTACTATTTGGGCCGAACAGCGCAAGGCTTTGCCCCACTTAATGAGGTCATGTATGTAATGACAGGCCGATTGGTTTACGCCACCTTCACAACCAAGATGGTTCCAAGGACCGTTGAGATGTTGAGATATCTCTCCACCCTCAGGCAGGTCCGACAGCTGCGGCTGCCTCTGCCGCAGCCCCGGAGCAGTCGCGCCCTCTCCCAGCTGCATTTGGTTGCCTCGCATCTACGTCATCTGGAGCTGTCGGAAGCTGCCTGGATGAAGGATCTGATGTTCTTGCAGGCGCCGCCGCCACAACAACCAGGAGTACAGCCGCCAGCTCCACCAGCGCTACGGACACTGATCCTGGACACGACAGGCAATCATGTGGCCGCTGCAAACTTAACGGAACCTTCCATGAGAGCCCAAAATGCCCCTATCCTGCAGCCGCAGCCGCACGCCGATCCCCTGCGCCTGACCTGCCTGGCACTGCGAGGTTGCCGGGAACTGAACTCGGCCGCCCTCGGTCCAGGTCTGCTGGGCATGGCTTCATGGCTTCAGGTGCTGGACCTCAGCGGGGCGGAGCGGCTAGACGATTCGTGCGGGGCAGTACTGGCGGCGCTGAAGGGGCTGCAGGTGAGTAGCAACAGGTGCGTGTTATATGTGCCCAGAAAATTCGGTTGTCGCTAAGGAACTCGCCTGCGGCACCACGGGGGTTTGTGGTAGCAAATTCGGGCATCCTAATGCCCATATATTGGAGCTCGCACATCGGATTTTGTGCGCTGTGGGAAACTGGAAGCAATGTAGATTTCGGGGCCCGTGCTGAAAGGGTCAAGCAGATGGACATTGTATGGCCGCCCAGTAGCGCGCATGAGCAGTTAGCTTCTGTATGTGTTGTCCATTGCCAAGAGGAATAATGCTAAATGAAGGGGCGATGTCTGGGCGCACCCCTGCTGCATGTTGTGCTACCTTTTGCAACTCGGAAAAATCATGCAGGTCCTGAATCTAAACTATACTGCGGTGGGGGATGCAACCCTGGCAGCGCTGACCTACGGCAGTCGTGTTCGGGCGTGGTCCCGGAGCCATGGCATCTCTCCACCACCCGAGGCGAACACCTGGCCCGAGTGAGCGGGGCCGTCTGTTCTTGCGATACAGTGCGCGTACGAATTGCCAGGCTTAGATTTCAGGATCGGCAAAACTTTTGCATCCTGACCAGACATCCCGTTGTCACTGGATACGAGGTCAGTGCGGATCATCTTTCCCCGGAGAGGGATCCTCCTCACCGCGAAGGCATATGGTGCTGGGGATGCGAACAATGCGGCCCTAATTACTTTCTGAAATCTTACGTGGTAAATGTTTTGCACAGGACCCCTTAGGCCTTCCACCTCCACAGCTTCAAATCTGAGCAGCGCAATTTAAGTGGGAAAAGGCATGGTTTCCCGCGACCTCTGCTTCCATTACTTTCCGTTCCCTCTGGCAATTTTCTCGTCGAGGGTCTGCCGCAGAGGGCAAAAACATCCATGCGCGCCTGTCGGCCCCACGCAGGTTATCCATACAACGTTGGCACCTGGCGGGCACCCGGGTCACTGGCTCGGGTCTAGCATTGCTGGCGGAAACATCCCAGCTTATTTTCCTCGACGTGCGGGGCGCTGGAGTGCCCAGGTGGGGTTTAATGCGGAGAGGCTGCAGTGTTGAGGATCATGGAGTCACATGTATGGGGCGCGGAACTGTACCAGAGCCTTTGTGGCCGACAATCGGCCGGGCAAAGAGGTCTTGGCCATCCATTAGAGCTTCTACCACTTTCACGCGCCGATGTAAGCTTGACTATCTGTAACCCCAACCTATTTCGGACTCCCCACCACTTGCTAATAGAGCTGCACTACGTCCCCTGGAGAGCCGTTTTCAGCTGGCCTTAGTGCAGGGCGCGGTGCTGGCCAGATCCAACGCGCTGGCTGCCGCGCTGGTGAATCACCCGCGACACATGGCCTGTGTCTGCAGCCCCGCCGACATGGTAGCTCTTGGCCTCATTTCATCTGCCTCATCGGCATTGAGGACATGGCGCCGCCCGCGCCAGCAGCAGATGCAATGGCGACGGGTGCAGTATAACTTGCCGGGAGGTGCACCAGGTGGAGAAGTCCGATACGGCGAGCAGGTGATAAGACAGGCACACGCAGTGCAACTCGCGGGAGGGGTGATGGGGACGAGGCCGGTTGAACCAACTACATTGGGCGCTGGTCAAGCGGATGTTGGACGGGAGGTGACGCGCCCGGCTACTGGAGCGGCGTCACAGCATCTGATATGGGGTTCACGGGGAGAAGGCGGCGAGGTTCAGGGCATAGTATTGGATGCGGATCGGCAGCAGCAATGGATGACAAGGGGAGTTCAGGACATGATTGACACGTCTGAGCAGCTGCTACGGCTGGAGGCGCAGACGGGGCACCACGGGTGGGGCTAAGGGGCTGTGGACAGAAAAGCAGGAACGGGTTGGCCTGGTGGAATTTGCACAGTTGTAACGATCGGCCCCTCTCCGTGCCCGATATGGGAAAGGCGCTGTTTAGGAGACGGTTAGAACAAAGCAGCTATACTTACGGATGGGTCCGTCTGAACCTTCGTGTGCTAAGTGTGCTACAACCGAGGGCAAACCCGCCCTGACACCAGTAGGGATTCATGGAGCAGATGTCCAAATGGAGGTTGCATGCAATCCGTTGAATGATGTGTCTACGAAAGATGTGGGGTCAATCCCTAGCAGTCCAGCTCGAACAACTAATGTACTAACACCTCCCATCTCCTGCACGACGCAAGAACACCGGGCATTTATGAGATGCTTTCTCAGGATCACGATAGGCTATGCTTTGCAGTCGTCCTCTAGACGAGAAAGTAGACACAGGGGCTGTGCGGCAGGGTGACAGTGACACAGACGCGCCAGCTGGTGCTACGGGTGACCCTTGGAAAGCAGCCTGCACATGCCCATCATGTTTACATCCCCTGACGGGCACGCAAGTGTTCCGCGTCCAGAAGGAGGCCCAGGGGGCCCCGTGGCTGGCACGAGGGGCATATCGGTAACACCAACACCTGGCGTGATCACAGTTGCCCCTGGCAGATGGCGGTAGTAACCTGTCAACTACATCTGCCATGGCCGCAATGAGGTGGTTAATTTCCATCTGACTCTGATTGCCTTAAATTGTAAGGTTGTATAGGACACGGCTAATAGAATAGCCCGAGGCAACAAAACAAGTCCAAACACGGACAGATGCAGACTCCTGATTTTCTCCAGGCTGTCGGTGGCTGCTTTAAGAGAAACTGTTTTTAGAGAAGTCATGTTGGGTGATCCACAAAACAAGCACCCAGCATAATTGCTGCATCCACAATACGCCAGCCGCCAAGAACAGTTCCCAGTAACGGAGATGATGAGAAAATCAAGTTCCCTACAGCAGACGGTAGCCCTGGCGGTGTCCCTGCCCTGGTGAAGTGACCGGCAGCACGAGGGGGTAGTGACTGACGTGCCTGCTATTTAGTATTCTCGACGAGGCGCACGCAGCAGTGTTACTCCCGGGGTATGCAGGTTCAAATCCTACCCGTCCTCTAAAGATAGCGGGGACGTCAGGGGCCGCCACATGCATTGCTAAGATGCGTCCCCATTGCATGAAAACAGTGTTGTCTCACCATTATTACGGTATGTACGTTCTTCCCTAAAATCCACAGACTCACACCTAAATCCTCATCAAGGACCCAAACGAAATGACATACTCAGTGGCCGCTGCGATATCCGAGGTTGGGCCGGGGCATACATTTCATTCACCAAGCTGAGGGGACTTAGTGTGGCGGTGTCGGGGGAGTATAGATGTTTTGCGGGGGCATTGATTGGGGGATTAGATGTTTAGCGGGGCCAGGTGTCATTTTGACAGGTGTCAATTCTGTAACAGACGACATCACTACTGATATTATTCCTAAAAAGGCATTTCCCTCCCCAACATATTATTTCATACAAAGGCCCTTACCGTACAGCGGTACAGATACAATTTAAGGGGTGTTACCCTGTGGGCGACTCGCCCTGCAAAGACGAGCACCGGGGCCCCTGACCGGACCGAGCAACAGCGCAGGCGAGGAGCATGTGGTTTTGTTTGTCTATGTATAGTTCAATTATAAATAACCTATAAATACAATTATCTGGAGCAGAGCAGTACATAGTTACGGCTATAGATGTATAATCATGTACATGGTATCCGTGCGACCAGATCTTCGTCGCCAATTGTCCTCCAATGTAGGAGTTTTCATCTAATAGTACAACACTCCTACATCTGCCCCTATGTCGTACTGCAAGCGAGTACATAATCCCAGGGAAGACCCCGGTGTCTATCAACACCTACCTCTCAGACTTGTCGTCTCTCGTCTAACTTGCCAGATAGGCTGTTACAGATTCCGTTTGGGTGTCATAGGAAAACAGCTGCTCCTTCACATAAGTGCCATGTACATGAGCCTACATGAGGCACAGGGCATGTCCATATTTTGCACTTCCGTTATTTAGTTGATATATCGACCGATTGGGTATGTAAGGAGGAGGGTGCATGGTATCATATATGTGTGGCGGCTTATCTCATAGCAACAAGGGAACTGATGTGCAGCTGGCCGCCTAATAATAATTCTCCGCAGGACAGTACATGCTAGCGCTGGTACCTGTGGTCTTTCTGTCGTTTGTAGTTTTTAGGGTTTTAAGACTTTTAGGGCTTTTAAGCTGGTCATGTGGGATTTAACGATGCAGCAGCAGTGCACCGGAAAGACACAACGTACGCACTCATGCAAGGCAATGTGGAATCTTTTTCGTTGTTCAGCGCGTGCTGAACAAAAAACGTAAGATGAAAATGCCAGCTGAAGCACGCGTTTTTTTGATTATAGCAATGAGGGCACGGCCTGAGGTAAGGCAACTGTACAACCGCCTTACCAAGGGCCTTACGCCCAACCAGCCCGGCTTCCTAACGCAAGCCCGCAATATGTGGCTGAGTAAAAATATTTTCCGCTATATTCCCGCTATACTTACCTCGCCGTAGTTGATTGCCTGGATATAGTCCCCAGGGCCAGGCGTTCTCGGGAGGGGTTGAGAGCGCTAAAAATCGCATGTCCATGCACGATGCATATGTCATACCTACATTTCTGCGTACTGTAATATCTTCATACTTGTTGGCAAGTTTGTAATTGTTGAAGGATAATGGCGCCGTCTGCGGACTTGACTTCAGTCCTGAACTGCATGTCGGAATATGTACGGAACACATCAGTTTTATCTTTAACCTAAGCAAACTTATGAGTCGGTTTACTGAACAATATTATTCCAAGGGTGTGTCTGGATTGAGAGAACGAAAGATGGCAGGATTTTTTGGAAAAGCCCTTGGGGTAACTGGAGGAAACGGGTTGCTAGGCCGCAACCTGATGAGCCAAGCAATAAATAGCTGTTGTGCATTTATGTCATCGATGCCCGCTGTTAATTCGACAGCGATGCCTCGAATGCCTGATTTCGCACACACACCTGCACCATACGGTGGTCCTTCTGCTGAGGAGGTGCTTTCCTTGCGCAAACAGTTTTTAAGTCCCTGTAAGTTGTGGCATAATACAACGACCAGGTGCGAGGTGACCGAAACCCTACTGGATCGCGCTGACATGGGATGACGTTGCCCTGACGCACTGCAGCGCTCTTTCTTCATTTCAAGAAGCCGGTCATGATTGTGGAGGGCAAAATGCAGTACCTTTACGATGAGCGTGGGCGGCGATACTTGGATGTAAGACAGCTTTTGGACGCTCCCCACGCAACCCCTAGCAACAGCTCAGTCGTTCCCCCTTGCCGTTTAGCGTCCCGACGGTGGCCACTTAGGATTCAAGCTTCCCTGCCTCTGTGCAGGCTTTTGCTGGCATTGTGACGGTGAGCGTGGGGCACTGTCACCCAGCCGTAACGGAAGCTATCAACCGCCAGAACCAGCTGCTGCAGCACACCACAACTATTTACCTCAACAACCAAGTCGCGGAATACGCCAAAGATTTAGCGGATCGAATGCCAGGCAACCTTAAGGTGTGGATCTTGCCTTTTCTAGTCACACTGCCGACCTTGCGTATCATATCATTTGTGTCGTTACCATGGCTGCTGCCCCGTGGATCATCTCTGGCCCGGGGGCTCGTTGCCGTTCTAGACCCCATGTAAGCCAGGCAGCTTTTTTTCTCTCACCATTTGTCGATGTATGCGTGACACCGCACGCTGGGTCTCTCTGGTTTCTCCGCTTATCTACAAAAGCGCCCTTCCCCCTTACCGTCCACCGCAATACATATCCGGTGGCCAGGATCTCCCTCCAACGATATTTGCGCCCCATGTACTTGGTTGACATCTGCCGTGTCGGATACCTCTCGCTCTACATTTTATCTTTGTGGCGTCCCACAACTTTTCACCCGCAGGTGGTGTATTTCGTCAACTCGGGCAGCGAGGCAAATGATATGGCGATCATGTTAGCCCGCCTTTACACGGGCAACTGGGACGTTATATGCCTTCGAAATGCCTACCACGGAATGAGCATCGGCACCATGGGCACGTGCGGCCAGCACACCTGGAAGCAACCCATGCCACAGGCGAGTGCGATTAGGTGAGATTAGGTGGGACTTGATGTGAAACCCTGCGTGGCCGTGTGGGCCAACAATAACGTCTTTTAAAAGGTCTGGACGTTTTGGGCTCTCTGTGTTCATAGAGCTTGAAGACAACGTTTTGTGGGTCGTTTCGTTGCTAATGCTGTACTAACAGAGACAGCTGACAATCTGTGACGTTTGGTCACCCATGTGTGCCGGCGAGGGGCTGGGGATGGCACTCTTATGACACCGTGGCCTATATGGGAAGCTGCCCCATGGCATACCAAAAGTGGATATGCATGCTGCCCCCGGCGCGCTGCGCAATCCGCTACCTCCACCTACCCCTGACCTTCATCTTCCCGTTTCATTCGTCCAGGGTTTCGGCTACCACCACGCGCTTAATCCGGACCCGTATCGTGGCGTCTATGGCGACGACGGCCCGCGGTATGCCGCCGACGTGGCGGACTTGATCTCTGCCGCAACACCTGGACAGGTGGCAGGCTTCGTGGCGGAGACTATTCAGGGCGTCGGGGGCGCGGTGCCTTTGGCTGCCGGATACCTGCCGGAAGTGTACAAGGTGCGCTGCTGCTGTCCAGGAAGGGGACCGCGCATTACATATCGGTGTATCGGCACTCTGCGGCAAGACCTTCCAAACATCGCAATGACGTAATTGCAGCACCGACTACTAACCACCGTATGACGCGGCAATTGTCTTGCCTACTTCCCCACGCTGCATTTGCTTGCGTGGTGGGTTATGCTCTTGGTGGCACAGATGATCCGAGGGGCTGGCGGCGTGTGCATTGCTGACGAGGTGCAGACAGGTTTTGGTCGCACTGGCAGCCACTATTGGGGCTTCCAGCGGCAGGGGGTCATTCCGGACATCGTGACTATGGCTAAGGGCATTGGCAACGGGCTGCCGCTGGCTGCCGTGGTCACTACTCCCGAGATCGCTGCCTCCATGGCGAGCAGGCTGCACTTCAACACGTGCGAACAGAATGGGTTGAGAGGGACCAGGGAGCAGAGAAGAGAAGGGGATGTGAAAGAAGTTGGGAAGGGAATGTGGGGGTTAAGATGCGTGACCTAACGAGGAGGTCCGGGGAAACCTATTGGGCATGGCGTTTGCTCCTCAGTCGAAAGTTGGACTTGCCATCCAGGCAATTGGCATCTTACTCGGGTAATTGATTTCCGTCTATTGCATGGCCTGCAACTTCGCGTATGACTCTTGCGGCTTGGGACCCCGGAAGACTCGCAACACCCCCTGCCTTTTCATTTGCTGGTAGCGTCGCCCCTCGATGGTCCTCCCTCTTCACTTTGGTCCCCGCCCCAATACACACACTGCGCTTCCGCAGATACGGCGGTAACCCAGTTTGCTCTGCAGGTGGACGGGCGGTGCTGCAAGTTGTAGACACGGAACGGCGGCAACAGCACTGTGCGGAGGTGGGGGCGCACCTGGTGGAACGGCTGACAGCTCTTGCGGCCAAGCACGATATTATCGGAGACGTGCGTGGTGCGGGCCTTATGCTGGGAGTTGAGCTCGTCAAGGACCGGAAAACAAAGGTACGCAGGGTTGGGCGGGATGGGTCCAGAGTTGCGTGCGAACGAGTGGAAGGAAGCGATATAACGTTACAGGGCCGCTCTGTTCCAATGCATTGCGGGGCGGTGATGGTACCCATTACAATCGCTTGTGTTATGAGAGCTGCAGCGGGGGATGTAGTAGCCCCGAAAACATTGCTGAAGCAGTAAACATCTGCATGCCTGAGTCATAGGGCCCCGCCCTGGTGTCAAAAGGCTTGTGCACGTCATTATGCCTGTCCACAACCTAAAACCCTGTGAAACTTGCTCCTGTTAGCTCGCTTTATCCCTGTTCCCATGTCGCCATGTTGCAACCTATAGCGGCCTGCGTCCGCCTGTTCTTGGTACTTACTCTGGCCTGTCTACATTCCTGATATATAAAGCAACGTATTTGTGTCTGTTGCCCACCCTTAGGAGCCTGCCAAGGTGGAGACGGCCGCCGTGATGGAGTCCATGAAGGACATGGGCGTGCTGATGGGCAAGGGCGGCCTGCATGGCAACGTATTCCGCATCAAGCCGCCCATGTGCTTCAGCCGCAAGGATGCGGATTTCCTGGTGGAGGTCATGGACCTGGCGATTAGCCGCCTGTAAAGATATGGCCTGAAGTGCGGGGGCCCGCGAACAGGGTCCGCCTGCGATTGTGCTCTGATGGGGGCGGCTGTATGGGTGGTCCTTGTCCTGAAGGGGGTCCCGGAATAAGAAACCGTCAGCAGGTAAATGCAGAAGTCCAGCTACCTGGTAGTAAGTTGCGTGCGCGGGCAGGATGCTCCCTACGGCTGGTATATTCGGAGGCGTGGTTGCCTACGAGTTGACACGTCGTAGCGAGTCCGAAGATGAGGGCCGGAGGTGGGGAATGGCAAGGGGAAGGAATGCCTGTGTTTGGAACCAGAGCGGAGTGGTTAGAATGGGTAGGGTGCTTGCATCTCCACATAAGGGGCCCTAAGGCACCTTCAGAGGATAGTCACTGGGCAGATACGCCGGCGTGAGAGCACGCACGTTTCCATGGGTCGCTCCGGGCTCAGCTAACGTGTTTGCACATAGTGTGAACGTTTTTCAGTACTACGTCGCGACAAGCGCATTAGGTAAGGCTCACAATCTGCATTTAGTCTGGTGCATCTACATACCATTGTCAGCCGCGTGGATGCGCACCATTGTATACATTGTGTTCTGTGACGGAGACATGTAGGCGATGGGGCTGTGCCGACCTCTTGGTTGGTTGCCTCGGCTGTCCATCACGACGCGGTTTACAAGATTACCGGGCCTCTCGGCCAAGGATAAGCTCGTTGGTCGCGTCAGTGTAGCGTGCGTGAGTCACTAGTGCGCGCTATCAAGCTAGCATGCAGCTTGTACGGCACTGCGGTGCACAATGTTCTGCATGGCGGGGAGGCATCTTCTCCAGCATGGTTGGTCCCTTGCAGGGAGCTAAGACAGGTTGACGGCTGCGTGTGCAGTTTTGACGGTCTTACAGCTATATGCCCCAAACCTGATGTGAAATCATTTTAAGCCTGATCGAATTTTGCTGTTGTAATCTGCACCTGAGATGCTTTACAGTTATAGTTTTAACTGCACAGCCGCAAATGAGCACAAAGCCGGCTCGTGGGTCATTTTTTGACCGTGATCCGGGACACTGTACGAAATACAGTAACTGTATCTTGTCGTATCAACTGACCTGACGACATATCACGTAAACATCTCCTGGCCGAACGACAGCAACAAACAGTACTTAACAAACACCGGCCCAGACCTTTTGTATAAGTATTGGCGTGCTCGTGTAGGAATCCTATCATCCGGGAGCATTCCTTTCCATTGCGGCAGCCACCCAACCACGCCTTTCCACGCCAGGCTGTGGCTGTAGCCCTTCGCACCATCCGAAGGGCTACCAACCACAGTTGGAGGACACACCTATCAACAGCAGGAAACTGCTGTTAATGCCGGCAACTCCTCTTGGGCTCATCGTGCAGCTCATGGTCGTAGGACCATCACCCCCCCCTGCCGGACCCCAAGCCGTCGTTAAAACGAAAAACACCTTGAGAGTTGGATATCAGATCAGAACCGCACCCGCGCATAGGAACCACGGATTCAACATTTGAACTTAGCGACCTTGGGGGCGCAGGGAAGCCTCTCAGCTGCGCCCCTGGTGCATCGCATTGGGACGAACCACAGTCCACCTGGAAACGGCCTGCATTGACAAGCAAGCCAAGAAGTCCTGAACAGTCCATAACACCACCTACCACCACCAGTAGTCAAAGCCCTACAATCCCGGAGGAACACGGCTCCCCACCCGCAGGACTCCCGGCCCCTCCACACGTCATGATTTAAAACCGCCCACTAAACCCAACCTCTCGCAAGCATGCTGTCGCCACAAAATTTCCGCGTAGGAATGCCGAAAACAGTCAAACAACAAAACAAACACACACAGAACAGACAAGATAATATGCACTGCGTTACATGATATAATAATAATTAAACAATCGACACCATCGATTGGCAACCTATGTGCCTCACCACACACGCACAAAACACAAAAATTCGAAAAGGTGCGGATGCGAAATTAGAGCACCGGACTTTGTGCGCAGGCATACCTGCAAAAGCTGGCACTGTGTACACGCGTGGAGCAAAGCCAGTGGCCTATGTGCAGCCTGTCCAGCAAATTGGAAACAGGCGGGCTTAAATGTGCGTGCATTACGTGTAGCTCTCGCGAACGAGGACGGGCTTGTGATGATGTCACAACAGCTGGCCCCGAAAGCGCGAAGGCATTAAAGCCCGACATGGAAAAGAGAGCATCAATCTAAACTTCCCACGCCCCCTTTACACCCACTTAGCTCAACCCGAGCCACCTCCAAGACGGCGGATTGGCGTTCGCAAAACCCTTGGAAGCTGATAGCTTACGAGCCGTCTACTTCCTCCTTTGCCCTCCACCTCACCACCTCTTTATTCTTGACTCCTGCCATCACATTGATCACATTCGGCTGCACGAGTCCCCTGACTGCTCACGCATCCTCCACCGCGTAAACGGTTGCTGCAACCTCGGCTCCTTGTGGTCCCGCAATGTCCCCCCCCCACACACACCAACCCCCACCAACCCGGAAGCTGGCCCCAAACTAGATTCTAGGTGCGTCGTCCATAAGGAAGCCCCGTCTGGTGACCTACACTACTGAGCCTCCATCTAGAATAATTGGTGCCGCTTCATCTCCCACCCCTCCAACAGCTTCGTGAAGGATAGCCGCGTGATCCAAAGCTTCCATGGATACTAACTGAACCACCATATCCCCGCAGCAGCAGCCCCATCACCAACAACACCGCTATAGTTACATCACCACCATTGCAAAGCGCCCGGAGTTCTTACCTCGAGCCTACCCCGCTCCGTTTAAGTACGGCTCACCTGCGTCAACTTGCGCCTAGGCATCACACCGCGACATCATTTCACTCCGTCCGAATTAGAACAGGTTTGGCTGCGGCCCTCCTCCAATGCATGTCACGGAACGCGTGAAGGCGTCATCGAAGGCGTCAGGCCAACAGACCAATCTTAAGCTGCTGCTGATGCTTCGCGCGAGCAGTCGCAGCAGCGGCCTCCGCAGCTGTGCACTCCTCAAAGGTGGGCAGATCCCGCGGGCTCATGCGCTCGAAGGAGAAATCGAAGGTGTCGGGCATACCACGGTGGGGCAGGTTTGCCCAGCGCGGGTCCGACCAGGTGAAAGGCGGCTGACCCTATGGCGGCGGTCAATAACACGGCGGCGGGTCGCAGGCATTCGGATTGGCAACATCGATGAACGCGATACAGGGCCAGGTCTTACGGCTTACAAAGACCGACTTCAGAAAGATCAGCCCGGGGAGCAAAGGCGGGTCGAGTTAGGGCCCACGTCGGCAGCACGCCCTCCCCGCTTTCCCCGGCGAGGTCAACAGGAAGGGATCTGAATGGCAACAACCCCCCTGTGTCGCCCATATCCATTTAATTCCGGCTTCCCGCGGGACTCGTCTGAGAGCTGCGCAGGACCCGGAGGAGGGCTACCTCCCTCCCCAATGCTTCAGCAGCACCTCAACCCCACCTGTGCCGTGGGTCCGCCGATCACTTCGCTCTCCATCTTGGCAATGAGACTGGCGCTGGTGACCTTGGAGTCTATAATGGAGGGAAGGGTCGAGGCCGGGGAAAGAGGGAAGAGTGATGGGACGCAGAAGGATGGGACCGGGGCAGAGAGGGGACGGGGTGGAAAGGCAAGCCGGGCCGCCACAACAATGGCCAGGTGAAAGATGTCTCCTCCGTAACTTCACGACTACTCCCCCTTTCCAAACGGTCGCCCCTTGCTCGGCTTCCTCACCATAGCAGCCTTTGGCGAGCGCGTCATCACCCTTAGCCAGATCTCCGCGGGCACATACGGCCCCCACCGGGTTGCTGTCCGCATACTGTCAAGGGGCCAGCGGCGTACATAACATGCGGTCCCCATTAACGGCGGGGGCGAGTCAGGGGGTCTGCCGAAAGGATGGAAATCCAAGTCCGTTTACAGCGGGCTCACGATGATATCTCCTTGCCCCCAAATCCCCCCTGAGTGGAACCTACTGTACAACCAGCTTACGAACCCGCCTTCCGTTTCAGATCGGGCCCTCCTCTTATGGACCGTTCCGATCCTTCATCCTTAACATCCTCCCCTCCCTTCCCCTTCTCCTTCCCCACCTCCCAAACAACTCTCAACCCACCGGGTCCTTCTGCCAATCGTTGTAGCGCATGATGTGCTTCAGGTGCTCTAGAGTATCCACTTGGCCCTGGTCGCGACGGAAGATGGCGGCGCGGGGGGCGATCTGGTACTTGAGCAACCGGATGCTAAAGGCGTACTTCTTGGGGCCCTTCTCCTCGAGCCGCGCAATCTGTGGAACGAAGGGCAGAGGTGGGGAAACCGACAGCACAGGAAAAAGGGAGCAGAGTGGGAAGAAGCAAAGGATGGCGAGGAACGGCGGAAAGAAAAGAGGAAGATATAATATGTTCCAGTCACCACAGAAAGATAAGGAAAAAGAAACGACGCATGTCGCTTGGATCGGGCATTCCACTATGCTGCATTGCTTTATCCCCATACGGCACAGCCGGTCATGTCAACGGGTCCGAAGGAGGACGCAGCGCGAGACCCACCAATGTGCTGAGAAACGGATAAGGCTCTCACGATTCTGCATGATCAACTCACCATGTCTGGATAGCCTGCGGCGTCGTATACCTCGGGGAAATACGCCACGTTGTAAGATGGCCAGTAGCCCCTGCTCAGCTCTGCTGTCACGTCCGCCGTCTGCGCCGTACCGCCAGATAAATACACACAGACACACACACGCACACCGTGCCGGGTCTGTTATCTACCATACATCCCCGTAATGATAGTATCTTTGTAAAGTGCATGTGCGCGAGATGCTATCGCAGCCAACTGGAATGGCAGATCAGGGAGCGTCAGGGGGGACCACAAGTGGGGGCTGCGAGCCATCGCAACGCTCCATGCTCACGCCAAGTGCTTTAACAGGCGCTGTCACGCTGGGGGATCGAGCTGCAGCTGCATTCTGATAAGAAGAGAACGCAGCCGCTACTGCATATAGTACAAGCAGTCGGCGTGCAAGGGGGAAAGGGACATGGCAATGGGGCGGCACCATACCACGCCACGACCCCTCACGGCGGCGCCATGGCCATGGGCGCACTTGGACTGCCCCGTCTGCAGTGTGGCTCCTCTCCCCGGCCGCACCTTGTGAAATCCCGGCATCTGCTCAAGCACCTGCAACAGCCCGGGCTGCAACTCCGTGTGCGGAACGAAGCGCTTGGTGTCCAATATCATATACTGCGGGGAGAAATATTGTAGGGCATGGACAGGTGGCGAGTAGGTCAGCAGCAGCGCGCGTCAGTCACCCTGAGGAATGGCCCCATGTGATGGCTCCCCCCGGCTGCGGTGCGCCAGTCCCTATCGTATGATGATGGCATTCCCCACTACCAACGACTCCCTCCTCGCCCCAGGTGCCAGTATTGCCCCCCTCCCTTCCGTTAGCCCCTGGCCCCTCCCCCGGGAGAGCCGTCTCGGAGGGAGGTCCAGGTCGCCGAACAAGGGAACCCCTTCCGCCCCTCTCCATAATGTTGCTGTCACACAGACCTTGTCATCTCTCCCCACCTCCACAGCTCACAGCCACCCTTTCCCTCCCCTCGTCGACCGACATCGAGCGCACCTGGTTATTGTAGGTGCCGCTGTTGTGGCGAATGAATACGTCCACCCACTCCTCCCCGCTGTTGGCCATCCAATTGGCTAGTCGGATGCGCTGCCAGGACAGCACACACTGGGTTTTCAGCGGCTCGTAGACGTCCCCCACGTAGATGTGGTTTGTGGTCTCCATCACCGCCAAGCCGCTGCTGAGGAGGTAGAAATCATCGTCACTGAACAGCTCGCCTGGGGTGGCGGGACAGGGACGGGGGTTCTCAGAAGGTTGTGGGGTCTTTGGCAAGTGCACATTCTGAGAAATAGTGCACACACCGGAGGCAGCACAACAAAGTAGACCCAAAAAACACCCGTACAGATTGGGTACAGATTGGGCCCTATGAACAGTGCGCCTTCGCTCCACACCCTGCCTTCGCTCCAGCTTCAGCTGGCGGCCGACCCACCGCTTGTTAACGACATCTCCGTCTCTGCCGCCCCTCCGACAAACCTTACCTAACTATGCCTCACAGGAGGCAGGCGCTCGGGGAAACGCTGCCACATGCCTTCCCTACACCCATTGCGCCCCTCCCGCTCACCCGGATAGCTGCTGAACGACATGCGTGGGGCCGCCAGGGCCTCACTGCGAAGCCCGGAGAAGTCGTAGTGCTTGTATATGCGGGTCATGGCGGTGAACGAGTCGTGAGTAGAGTGCCCCAGCAGCAGCTCCCCCAGATCGCCCGTCACCTTGATCAGCGCGGAACACTTGCCTGGATGGGGAGTGTCGAATACCGACCCGGAGGAGGCGGATGTCAATATGGAAGACGAATTTGTTCAGATGACCAGTATCAAGGGAGCTGAACGTCAGGCTCCACCTCCATATTGCCACCTTTACACAACCAGACACGAGCAACATGCTGTGTATGTCCAGTTTATCCTTGCCCTGCAGAACCACCTGTCAGCAACCCTCTTGTCCGCAGTCACCGTTCGTTTCCCCTCCCGCGAGACACACACACACACACACACACACGTTGCATGCCCCTCCCTATCTGCCAGCCCCACTCACCCTGAAGACCCAGCTTGAGGGACATACGCAGGGGGTCGGGGTCCACATCCGCAGACCTTGGGTGACGACCAAGACCCTGCAAACCCTGGTTGCCTCCCGGAGACAGCTTGTCCACGCCTCCGAAACCGGCCTCAATTGCGTCGATGATGTCGTAGACGTCACCTGCAATACCCGACATGCGAACACGCATGTGACACAGATATATAATGGGTCATCTCCCCGCGCCAAGAGGGGGCAAACACATAGGGCGGAGGAGGGGCCTGATGGAGGAGGAGGATGTAGCGCCTGAAGCACCAGCACGAGAGACCTTCAGGGAGCGCTTCACGACGGACCCGGACATCCTTTTTCCCCTCAGCTCTTGGAGCCGCGAAGCCCTCTGCTTCCCAAGGCTGCCCCCGCTACCCACCGTTGCTGTTGAGGAACATCAGGTCCCGCCGCTCCAGCCAGCCCACTGTCACATCGCCACTGCCCTCGTCGCCGCCGCTGCCGCCACCTCTGCCAGCCAACCGGCGCGCTCGCCGCTGCTGCTGCTGTGTTCGGCTACGCGGCCGGTCATCGGGCTCCCGCTGCCGCTGGTCCTGCCTCGCCCGGGCTTGGTATCCCGCGACCAGGCCGTCGAACTGCGCCTGCACCAGGCCCAGCAGCTGCCAATAGGGGTCCTCCGGTGCAGCTTGGATCTGCTCATTTACCCACACCTCCTGACGCTCCAACCTGCGCGCCAGTTGGCCCGAAAATGGCAAGAGATGGAGCGACGCGGTTGCAGGCGGCCCAGACGTCAGCCCCGAGGGGACTGACGAGACTCTAGGTCAGAGAGCAGCTAGGAATCGACAAGCGACAGCGCGCTGCGAAATAACACAGATTCCAGCAAGTGCGGAAATATCCCCCTGGGCACGGGGGAAAATCTGCAGTTATTCGGCCGGCGAGAGGTGGGCCGTTTCGCTGGGGCCTGGGGACAGCTGGCCTCAACCAATACCCCGGCCGGCCAGATACGGCTTAACGACAGATGTGCTCCATTGGCAGTGCTCCGCACACAGGCACCGCTGTCGCTACGATCACAGAAACAACAATAACCGGACAGCGATTCATCCTCTCCATTTTAGCCTTTCACTGATGCGTTCTGGCCTCCCGCATGTCTCGCTCTTCCTCCTGCGGACAAACCCATGCACTTGCTTCACGTGACTGAAATGCTGCGCTTTTGCTCTCATTTTGTCCTGCCGTACATCTTTATCCACTGTCCTGCCGCCTCTGTCCTCCCCTCCGGTTCTTCCCTCTTTCGCGACCCGGGCCATACCAGTCGAGAGACAGCTCCAGGGACTCCGATACGTTTAGCATACCCACGAAATACTGCTTCAGGTTGTAATGGTGGTCGTAAATGCGGGCTAGGGGCAGGGAGAAAGGGCGGCGACAAAGGGTGGGATGGATCCATGAGTGAGAGGATCAGGCGCTCGGGTCGAGGCATGTGCCCCCACGAGCCAGGGGCCTACTGAGGCTGTCTGTAGGTGCAAGGGTCCGCGGCGACAGCATGTAGCTTTTCTCTCCTGGAGGCGCTAGTCGTTGCAGCTGTTCGCCGTTATTCCCCAAACCAAGGTTGGCGACAAACTTAGAAAGGTACTGGTCGTGCTATGGAGCCTTTCAAACTCGACTCGTTGTGGTTGCGCACCTGCCGTCAGGTACCCTTCTAGAAAGCCCGCCGCATAAGCTTGGTCCAGGTCGCTGTAGGCATTGCTGGTGAGGATGCGCAGCTTACCAAAGTTGCTGACCGTCTGCGCACTGTCGATGAAGGTGGCGCTAGCAGCGCAGTCCTGACCCTCGCGCGAGTCGTTGGCAGGGTCGACAACCGTCCAGCTGCCGTCACTGTTTTTTATGACACACCGGTGAATTGCCTGGTTATTTTTCTTTAGGTCTTCGCAGGTGTTGTAAAGCGAAGTACCGTCCGAAGTCGCTGTCGCGACCGCGGCAGCCCAGGCCAAGAGGATTGAGGTAAGCCCTAGAATAAACAAATGACCTCGAAAAGCTGATATTAAAGTATATTTCCGGTTCATTTGCGCGCTTGGCGGGCTCTCGTGCGTTAGGCGTCCAAAGCTATGTAAATAATGGCGAGGCCAAGATACTTTAAGAAGATTCAAAACTTGAATCGGAGCTCTATGGCCAAATCGCTATTATGATAGTGCTTTCAACACAAATTTCCCACGTGTAGACGGGTGACCACGTCACCCCGTGCGTCAACCTCGGCAACGAACAATCCAACCTGCCGATATTCAGCAGAAGATGGCACACCTAATATTATGTAAGATTGTAAATTACAGGATTCTGCATGTAGCGGTCAAGTACCTTCGGCACCTTATTATAACAAGTCCAAACCTTCAATCTGCTCAATGGCATGACAACGAAATGTCGGTTAAGCAATGCATTGGTTCAACCGCCGCCGCCACCACAATATGCCCGGGCATGGAGAATTACTGCTTCGTTTTTCGTTATAAGAATGGATGGTGTAAAGGTACTGAATGCCCGCATTGCTAGGCCCGCTAATAATTACCGGCGCGAAGACTAAAAGGCATGCAGGTGATCGCTGATACCGTAATGCAGAGGCTTCCGAGATGGCCCAACGCAGATCCTGCAAGCGCACTCTAGTATAAAATAGAATGTGCCGATTCATATGGCCATTTCGACTTGCAGCAAAACAGTATGCACCGCAATCATCCATGCGCCATCCAAAAGCCCTATATAAACAAATTTTAGTAGACTTGATTTTTACTTTTAATGATGTCTTACCTAGAGTAGCGGATTCCGGGTGATAAGCACAGGCAGGGGCCACCTAATGCCGTCAGTAAGGTGCAACATGGTGCAATAAATGCTACCAAGGCGCCCAGGAGGCATTCCCGTGGCCCTGGCCACGCGACTGTACATCCTGCCTGGTCGACAGTCGTCAATCCATGACCAGCAGCAATTTCAACTTTCAATTGAGTCTCGCGTCTTTATCACCATGTTCTTGTCCTCAGCAGTTACAACAGCATAACACTGAACCGTCCCCGGAAGCAATGCCACCGGCAGCTAACCTAATGAAACCTGAGAACCGACCCCTTTGCCAACCAAACCTACCCAGAGTCGACTAGCTGACCTCAGCTGACCTGCTCCGTAAAATGCCCTGCTGATTGGCCCAGTACTCCCGCTTGACTCCACTAAAACTCCCAACCAAAACCCCACATTTAATTTGGATCAGTGGCCAGCCGTGACACTTAGGCTCGACTCGAACCACCGAGGCAGACCGGTGGACAGCAGACGTGAGAAAGTGCCCTACCGGGTGGTGGGGGCGGGTACAAAAAGATTTACTTAAGTTCACAACATGGCGAATAGCCGAACAAGCTGTGACGTGAGAGTAACGACGTGAGACTAACTCCAAGCATCAGTACGGCAAGAACGTACTTAATTAGATGTACTTAGTTACTTGCTTCGTCCAAGAACCAGCCTTCTCGCATCGAGAAGCCTGCTTATACCTGCATGGCGGCACGCTGCCGGTGATCTTCTGGGGCAGGTTGGCGCCATGGCCACGCCCGCCATCGCCCCGCTTACACCCGGGCTGGCCGTGGTTCCTCATAGTTGCTGTCATCGTCGCCGCTATCGCCGGGCACTGCCTTTCTCCACAACTGGCCGGATTCTACTTGGTAGCAATTTTAGAGGCTGTTTGGGGCGCTGTTGCATGAACGTGGATGGCTCTGCAGCTGCCGGATAAGCACGGCCCCTGGGTCTAAGACGCTACACATCCCCGCCTGACTGGAGTCGGACCTGTCGTCTGTTGGACCTGTCGTGATGCGCAGACTATGAACCTTCTTCGGCTTATTTGTTGTGTCCGTAAAAGCCGATACGCAGCTTCTGCCTGGGTGCACGGATACACTTAATACGACACATGTCCACACAACACTAACGTGTGGCCTCACGGTGCCGGCGGCGGAAAGCTCACTGCAAAGCACGGCATGCCCAGCAGCGTGCCATCCGCCGTGAGGAGGAGTGGCGCCTGGAGCAGGAACGCCTCGCCCGCCAGCTCCGCCGCCAGGCTCTGTGTGTCAAACGTCTCCAAAGACCCACCGTGCAGCCGCCTCCACGACCCTTAGGGTCCCCAACCCGCAGCTGGTCAGGGCGGCTGCTGCTCCTGGTGGTGCTGCTGTTGTCCTTGTGCGCAACTCATGCTCAAGCTGGCGGGTCTCCACCTTTCCAACCCCCTGCGGAAGGTTTCCAAGGACAACATGGAGCGGCGCCCGCCATACACCTCGAGCCCGGCCGCAGCACGCACGTTAGGTCACCTCCCAGGCGGCACCCTTCATCCAACCTCCTGGGCCATGCTGCCCGGCTGCTCGCAGGACAGTGGGCACCGGGGGTGACCGCGAGGACTCTTCCCACAGCTGGAGCTTCGGCCACCCCTGCTCCCTCTGTGGGTCATCCGAGAGCGCCCCCCGGCGGTCTGGCGCCCGAGCCCAGCCGCCCATCCATGACCACGCCCGAGGGCAACAGATACCCTGGCGCCGGCACCACCTTCGTAAAAGATGACAAAGGGGGCTACCTATGGTGTGAACGGCCCAACATGGACCCCGCGCTCAAAGCCAGGTTCAAGCGGATGCTGGTCGAGCATGATGCCGTCTTTGCCCGCTCCCTCAAGGACCTCGGATGCTACTCCGGAGCCATGGGTCCCGCGACCATTGACCTGGTCCACGACCGCCCCATCTGGCAACCCCAACGGCACCATTCCCCATTGGAGCTCAAGATTCAAGAGGAGAAGTGTGCTGAGCTCAGGGACGCTGGCATCATTGTGCCTTCTGCCAGCACCAAGTACGCCATGAACGTCACCATGCCCGCTAAGAAGGACGCCAATGGTCAGTGGACGGACCGGCGCTACTGCTGTGACGCCCGGCCACTCAACGCCACCACCAAGCCCAACCGGTACGCGCCCCCCACTCCCGAGCAGCTGTTCCAGCGCATTGGTGATGCCACGTGGCTGAGCAAGATGGACTGCCGGGCGGCCTTCAACCAGATTCCGCTGGCGGAGGCGGACCAAGAGAAAACGTCCTTCTGGTGGAACGGGAAGCTGTGGAAGTACACCCGCAACCTCTATGGTCTGCGCAACGTGACAGGGCAGTTCCAGATGATCATCAACCATGAGCTGCGGCGCTGTGAGCTGGACCATTGACATCCTGGTGTTCTCGCCCACAGCTGAGCAGCACTTGCGGGACTGCGCTGCTGTCTTCACCTGCCTCCAGCAGTGCGGACTCAAGCTCCACCCGGACAAGACCATCATTGCCGCGGAGGAGGTGGAGTTCCTGGGCCACATGGTCTCGGCACAAGGTCTTCGGCCCATGGAAGCCAAGATCTCAGCCATCCTAGCCCTGCAGCCACCCAAGAACCTAACGGAGCTACAGGCGCTGCTGGGTTTGGCCAACTATTACCGTGGTTATGTCCCCAAGTTCAGTGAGCTGGCAGCTCCCCTCAACGAGCTCACGCGCAAAGGCGTGCTCTGGAACGAGGACACCTGGCAAGCTCATCACCAGGCTGTGCTGGACGCACTCAAGGACTGTTTCCACCAGGAGGGTCTCATCGTTCGTCGGGTTTGGCCCAACCGGCTGCTCATCCTGCACACGGACTTCTCCACCTACGGCATCAGCGGCGTCCTGGGCCAGTTGGATGATGATGGGCAGGAGTACATGGTGGCTGCAGTGTCCCGCTCCCTCAACTCACACGAGCGCAACTACATCTACAAGGGTGAGATGCTCGCTGCCTGTTGGGCCATGCAAACGTTGTGGCCGTACCTTCACGGTGTGCCCTTTGTGCTGGTCACTGATCATGCGCCCCTCCTGTGGCTCATGGAGGGCAACACCATCGGCAGTACCAGCACTTATGCGCGCTGGGCCCTCATCATGAGCCAATTCGACTTTGACGTTTGCCACTGGCCCGGTGCCTTGCACCAGAATGCTGACGCACTCAGTCGGATGCCCCTACCCAGCGTGCATGATGGCACTGGCGCCCGCATGGACGAGGACTCGGATCCCAAGCCCCCCGGACCTCGCCTTGTGCCGTATCCCACCGTCCTGGCAACCGGGGAGGCCTTCCGCTTCACCAGCATCGAACAGGTGGCCCTGATAGCGTCGGCAGCACGCCTACAGCACCTCCGCGCGGCTGAGCGCTGTGCCCACACCACGCTACCCACAGCTGAGGAGTTGTTGGCTGGGCACAACGGGCTCATCACAGACGCGGTTGACAAGTGCCCTCTCAATGATCCCTCCACCGCCCAGGTTCTGCAACGACGCCTGCTGCTGCATGCCAACAAGCTGGTGCGCGACCATCGGGTGGCTCTCAATGCCATCCCGTGCGAACCGCCACGACCGCAGCAGCTGGGACCTGCCACTGGCGCAGCTGGGCTCACCACACTTGCACTGGATAGCAGCCTCCTCTCGCGGCACTTCCTGGACAAGGCCCTCAGCGAAGGTCTCGTGGTTGTCGAATTGGGTGCCGGCGCGCCGGGCCTCGAAGCCTGCCGTCAGCACACCCTTGCCACCCTCTACTCCAATCTCGCGGACGCACGGCGCCTTGCCAAACTGATGGATGCGCACTCCGCCGTGATCTGGCCGCTGCCACTAGCCACGGCTCTTCCAGGTCGGCACCTGCCCGTGCCCGCGGATGTCCTGAGCAAGCCCTACCTTCAATGTGACACCCCTGGCCTTGCCCCTCTAGCCCTGCCCCCCGGTGACCTCGTCACCATGCGGTTTGACAGCCCTATTGGCCCGACCACACTCAGCCCTCCGGAGTTGGCCTGCGTGCTGGACGCCCCTACCGACCTCGTATCCGGTTTGCCAGAGGCACTGTGTCTAAGGCTCCTCACCTCAGGCGTCACCCCAGGTGCAGCAGCCCACGTCTTTGCATTCGCTCAAGCCCTGCATCTAGCCTATCTCACACCGCATCACATGGCGGTGCTCAAACCCCGTTATGCCCTGATGCCGATGGCCCCGTCTTACCCAGCGCTGGGGGGGGAGGAGACTATGACAATGACAGCGCTGAGTATGACGGGGATGTGGGAACCGGCGGCAAGCCTCACCAGCGTAGCCACTGCACCGACGGTGAGGAACTGCACTGCGCTGGTGGCAGACGCCGCCGAAGTACTGGACAAGCAAGCAGGGGGACCCACGGACCCTTGGGAGGACCGGGAGATGCAACACCTTCTGCGGCATGGATGCTACCGCACGGAACTGGGGCAGGAGGAGCGACAACGTGTGAACCGGCGCGCCTGATTGTACAGGATCAGCGGCGACAAGCTGCTACGTCTTATGCCCAACGGGACTGTTCGTGAGGTACCCCCACCACAGCAAAGGCGGGACATCATTGAGCGGACACACAGCAACCTGGGCCACTTCAGCAAGCGGCAAACACTAGGACTGCTGCAAACAGGGTTCTGGTGGCCTGGCATGACCAAGGATGTCGCCATGGTGGTGGGAGCTTGTAAGCTTTGCGATCAGGTCAATGCCATCGGCAACGTCAAGCCTGAGGAGTTGCAGCCGTTGCCGATCAGAGGACCGTTCTATCGATGGGGCTGTGACCTAGCGGGTGTTGTATCTCTGTCATATCCGCCTAAAGCAAAGGCTCGATCGAAGGATGCCAGACAACTGGCCAACCTGGATATTAGCCATGAGATACCCCAGGATACTACAGCAGGCCCCTTTCCAACCACCAAGCGTGGCAACACCATGGTGATGGTCTGCATTGAGCACTTCACGAAGCACGTTGAGCTGGTGGCAATACTGAGCAAGCACAGTGAGCAAACGGTGCGTGTCCTCCTCGAGAGAGTCCTCACACGATTTTCCGCACCGGCAGAGATCGTGACGGACCGGGGCCAGGAGTGGGGGGGCAGCTTTGCTGCTCTCTGCGAGCAAGGTTTGGTGGATCATCGGCAGACCTCACCCAATCACCCGCAGGCGGATGGAGCGGCTGAATGAATCGTGCAGGTCCTCAAGCGGTCACTGCGGAAGTTTTGTGCTGCCCAAGGCACTGCCCAAGAGTGGGATGAACAGCTGCCATGGATCAGCCTGGGCTACAACTGCTCCCCTCAAGCATCCACAGGCCATTCACCATACGAGCTGCTGTACGGAAACCAACCAGTCATTCCGCCAGCGGTCAGGGAGCGCTTTGAGCAACCACTGGAGCCAGACAAGCTGGTGGATTTCAACCACTACCTAGAGCTGCGGACCAAAGAAGTGCAGCGGCTCATGCCAGCCACCGCTGGTAACTTGCTCATCGCTCAACAGAGGGACAAGCACCGCTATGCCCGAGTACGATCTGGAGGGTACAAGCAGGTGATTATGTCTACATCATCGAGCGGAACCGGACTAACACCTTGCAGGTTCCGACACGAGAGAATGTGCTGCGCATAATCAGCGTCACGCCAGCAGGAGTAGTGACGCTCAAAGGGCGCTGTGGAACTGAGCAGAAGGAGAACGTGGACAACCTCAAGCCCTGCCACCTGCCTGATCTGGACCCCATCGTGGACGTTAGGCTGGCAGTACCTTCGGTGGACCTGGCGTGTGAGGTATGCGGATTCCCCGACCAGGAGGAAAGCATGCTCTTGTGTGACAGCTGCGGAATGTTGTATTACGGTACCAGCCTTAGCTCCTTGAGGAGTGTTACCCACGGTGCGCATCATTAAGTCATCACGTCCAAGGCTTCGCCTGGACGAGCAAGTAAGCACAAGGTTGGCCTGCAGCGTCCTCTTGTTGGGTCGCTATAGGAACCTGGTCTTTGCAAGACCGAACCCCACCCACAACACTAACGTGTTGTAAGCGATTTAGATGAGTGTTGTGGGTGGGGTTCGGTCTTGCAAAGACCACAACACTAACGTGTTGTAAGGGATTTAGACGAGTGTGAATGCTATCTGATTCTCGCGCCATCGCGCCAAGTCGTACTGGCGCCTAAATCACTTTCGTCCATTGTCCTGTTTACCATCGGGCCCTTAAGTTGAATCATACTATACTTAAAGGCTGAACTCCTAACCTTCAACCATTCATCGTTCACCTTATGGTCATGCCAACGGTTCATTCCTACCTAGCATCGACATACCAACTCGCAGCCAAATCCTTGCCGCTATGAAGTCGGAGTCTCAATGCGAATCGTGTTGTTCAGTCTGGGATGCATGCCCGCAAATGGCGCAAGTCACGTGATATGCACGTTACGTGATATGTCGTGACACACTGGCGCAGGAGCTCTCCGTTGATGAAATACTACACCTCTTCACTGTAGCAGGCTAAATTGAATTGCTTTGATCAATCGATTCCTCCGAGACTATTTGTTAGATCCCCTTGCAGCCCCTTGCCTGCTCTGGCCCAGTCTGGCCTGTCCTGGCCAGCCCTGGCATTTCACAGCAAACTGACCAAGGGCCTATCATTGCTATGCATCTAATGAAAGACCGCCTGCCGATCTCGTGGCCTCAATTCTGGCACCAGATAGAGTTTCTGCATCCGGCTGCTACAGCAAAAGTTCACCAACTGATGCACATTCAGAGAAAACATTGACATTTAGTAGTAATGAAAAACCTAAACTAGGTAATATAATTATACTGCAAAGGTACTGCTAAATGGAATTAACCAGTATTCCGCACTGCCCGACTCCTATGTGGCTGCTTCGGCTGCCGTTGGTCCTCAACTGGCAACTAGCAGGTAGATTGCTAAGCTTTCAAGGTTTTCCAAGTTTAAAAGCAATTACGCCGCAAGCTGGTGTATCCGTGCATCAGCTGCATAAAATAAACCGCCGCCGTATTGCAGTTGGAAGCAGCGTGATAGGCGTTTATAAAGGACAAGTAATGGTCATAAAGCTGAGGCTATTCACGGTCATTTTAGATAAGTGATCCCTTTTATTCTGCGCTACTACCTAATATTTACACCGGTGCAGGTAAGGCATGCTGGCCACGCCGTTGCCCAAGTTCTTAACCGATGCCATCCTTCAATGGATCTAACATATCGATGGTTCCTGCATGGGGCCGGACCTTTTACCTAATGCCCGTCCGCGAAGCAGCTGATGAAGTGCCCATCGCACCTCAACATGGAAGGGGAGGTGCAGGGCAACACATGTCTGCACCTTCGCTACCATAGTGTAGAAACAACCACGGTCTAAAACCAGGACCCAGGACCATGGCTCAAAATGAAAGACAACTCGTAATATTGATTATCAGCAGGTCGTCTGCCACGGATTTGCGACGATTCGTGGGGTCCAGAGCAAAGTACGCCGTACGACACAAAGACAGCTGGCATGGCGGCTGAAGATGCCAATATACTTGCTCATTGATCAGCATCTGCGGGGCCACTTCGCAAGAAAGGTGCATGCCTCTGGTTACTGGCAATTGCGGTACAAGCAGGATTGTGCGAGTAGACTTACAAGGAGAAGGTTATATTTTGGCTTTCAGGTGAATTGTTTACATGTTTGGCCTGTGCCCAGCCCGTGTCCTACCGTCCATACGAGCGAGGCTAAATTGCAAACCGGCTGATCAACTCTTGTGTCCAACTGCATACCTTCGAACGCACATTACATGATAAAGACGCTCTTTCGCAACGGAGAGGCAGTATTGGGAGCAAGCCTCCCCTGGAGGCAGTACGACGCCTGTCCATGTGGGTTCAGCAACTAGACATGACTGGTCATCCCGTGATCAACTGTAAGCAACAAACTGGTTAGTGGAATTTACCTGTTTTTTACGACAGATTTTCACTTAAGGAAATCTTCCGAGATCACGTTAAAGTGTGTGCCGGCGCTGGGGCCTAAGGCAGCCAACAAATTGCGTGTTCCAAGGGGCCCGAAATAACGGGCTTCTTGGGGACGGTTCTTGAACTCAACGGTTGCGTGTTGTCTGGAGGCTCTATAGCTATGGACTCCTCCAACTTTAAGGTGGTCTGTGACCACTGTGATGCAAAGCTCGCAAACGTTTTCTGCCATTCCGACGGTAAGCATGGTACGGTCATAGTGCATTTTTGGTCATGTAGTATAGCATATCTTAGAAGAAGCGGTTGCAGCCGCCGATGGTGGTGGCCTTGTCGCTCAGGTTCCCGTCCCGTTTTGCAGGTGCATTTCTCTGTCCGCAATGCGACGCGCAAGTTCACAGTGTCAATAAGGTAATATTCAAATGCTATTATTACTGTGCCGCGTCTGTGGCGGCTTGTGTAACGAAGGCTAGCGCGGCCCGTCTGCATGGGGCAGGTCTCTCTTCGTTGCCGATTCAAGAGGCACGCTTGCTGTACAGGGAATGTCGTTGCATTTATTGCACAACTTCTCCGTTTTTGCCTTTCATAGCTGAGAGATTCGACGTCGGCTCGCCTTGGCGCCAACTTTGTTCGTTGGCCCGCCTGGTTACACGTGCGAAATTTATGGCTTTATACTTGCAAACTGTTGTGCTTGCGGAGTAATTCCGGGTCAAAGCATGTTGAATTCGAACGGAGCACTTCCCTCTGCTGCTTCCGGCTTGCAGCTGGCTCAACGGCACGTTCGTGTGCCTTGCCATTCCTGCCCTGTGTGGGCATATCGGGAGGCCAAGTCGCGAGGGAGATTGCTCGACATGCCCCTTGCGGCATCCTTAACAAGAAACCTGCAGTTGGATATATTTGACGGGACAATTCCGTGCTGGCCGTCTAACAATGCAAGCAGCGTTGCAATGGGGACGCCCCAGTCTGATGCATCTAGCCCACAGGCAGCGGCAGCGGCTCCGCCTGCGAACGCAGGTTCCCCAGGCAGTGAGGTCCACGCAGCTCCGCTTCATAAAGCGTCCAATTCATGGCCACAGAACAGCGCGTTAGCCATGGTTGCATCGCAGCCAATTCCCCAACCAGGCCTTGGCTGGGCGGATCAAGTCGACGCTGTACGCACGGCCGCGCAATTTGCCATTTCTCCATTCTCCAATTGCAGTGCAGGCAGTCTGCAGACAACAGTGAACGCACGGCATCCCCAGCCGGCAGCAGAGCAAGGCAGCGTGCAGGGTGCGCAGGTGTCAACATCAGCAGCAGCAGCGCAGCAACATCTATCCCAGGCGGCGCAGTCGCAGCATTCCCAGCACACCTTGCAACGCGCTGCCAGCCAGGAGGTCATGGACGCAGTTGACAGCATGGATGTGTCTCTCCTATTAGATACGTTCGGCACGCCGCTGGATCAAATGCAAGACAGCAAGCGCAAGGGAGAAATGCCACAGCAACAGCAGGAGCAACTGCAGCAGCAGGCGCAGCAGCCATGCTTGACGCCATATCAGCATGCTGTAGCAGAACCACAGTTACCATCAAGTGCACTGTGCTCTGCTGCATCGGTGCCTTCCACAGGAATGGCCGTCGTGGCAGCCCTGGGCAATCCGGTGGGCATGTCTGTAACCTGGGCCCAACAGGTTCAAGTGCAGCAACAACCAGAGCAATTCCTCCTGCAGCAGCAGCAAATCATGCATGAGCAGCTGCAACTGCAACAGCGGCAAGTGCAGATGAATACGGCAGCTATTGCTGCTGCTGCGGCTGGTTGCCTTGTATCACCGAATGCATTCGGTGTCACCTCGTCAGAACCGATGGCTGTGCCCGCTCAGCGCCAGCAGCCTGCAGTGCGGTCAATGAGTGGCCTATCCTGCTTGTCTCAGAGCGGCTTGTCGAGCAGCAATACCGATGGTCAGCAGCTGGGCTCAGCACGCAGCAGCAACACGATGCTGCTGCAATCATTGGAGCAGCAGATCACGGGTGCGGCACCGGCATCGACATGTCCTGTACCCATCTCTCTGGCGGGCGCTGTAATGCCCTCAGCCGGTACCACGGTGGCGGCTGCAGCAGGGTGGCCAAGCATAGAAGTCACGCAGCGGCAGCTACAGCAGTTGCAGCAGCAACAGCAGCAGGTGGCGCTGCAGCTTCTACAGAAGCAGCAACAGCAGCACCAGGCGCTGCAACAGCTTCTGCAGCATTCCAGGCCGGATGAGTTGCAGCGTACCTCAGCTATCAGCATTGGAAACGGAGGGCCAGCCGCGACAGTGTTAACGACCGCTGCGGCGCGCCGGGATATAAACCTTCGAGCTGGCCTTGGCTCATCAGACCCGGGCATCCGCCGGGGTCGGTCCCTAGCCCAGAGCCCCGTGTCGCTGCAGCCCTCTGCTGCTGGGACGGTATTTGCCTCGCCACCATGCAGTCTGCTTGACAACCTGTCGGGGCTTGGGATTGGCCCGTCAAGCATTGCGGCTGCAGCCGCAGTGTCAGCTGGGGTAATCCCAAACAACAATCTGGCTGCCGCAGCAGCAGCCTCGAGGCTGCTGCCAGGTACAGTCGGGGTGACAGTGGCGGGTCCACACCAGCCACTCGCGGCCACTCGGTCTGTCGACGCCGCTGCCAGCAGCTTTGGCGCGTTGCCGGCGGCAGTGGTGGGAAGCGGTGGTTCCACGTCAGTAAGCCCGTCAAACTGCAATACGCTTGCGGGGGCGGTTTCAGAGAGGCATCTACCGCTTACCGCGCAGCAACTGGCGCAGCAGATGGTTCTCCCTGGTAGTGCGCCGCCAGCCTTGGGCCTCGCGGCAACTGTGAGCATGTTCAGTCGAGGGGGCTCTTGTGACCTGGGTGAATCACATTTGATGCGGCTGAGTAGCGATGGTTATGACGCGGTCCTTGGCGCTGCTGCTGCGGCCAACATGCGGGGTGGCGGCATGGGGATTCTGGGACTAGGAGGCTGCGACGTGGATGCGGCGGGCGTGCTGACGCGCCTGGAGCGCCCCGACGGAACGTACAAGGAGTTGGACCCGGAGCGTGCAGCACAGCTGAACCGGTACAAGTGGGTGGTTTGTGATCAAGGTTCCGATTTGCACACGGAAAGGAAAAGTGGACAGGGTCATTGGTGCCTTTGCACGTGCTGAATCTGCTGCGGCTCAAGTTGAAAACATAGATCTGGGAATCCACGTGATGCCGACAGGATTTGCTCGCATGCTATTTGTTGTTATGCCTAAATAATTTTGCGTTTGACCAATTCGCACCTGTCTGCTCCAGGCAAAAGCGCATGCTGCGGATGCGCGCTCTTGCCGAGGGTGCTAAGAAGGTCCGCTACGAGTGCCGCAAGCAGTTGGCAGACACTCGGCCCCGCGTCCGCGGCCGTTTCGCCAAGGTGAACAGCAGTGACGCTCTCATGGAAATCGGCGGCTCCGGGGTTGGAAAAGTTGCATGCGGCGTGCCCACATCCTCCTCGGGTAACATCACCACCACAGGAAGCGTCGTCTCGGGTAGTGCCTGTACGGCGCCGCCGGGCATCGCGTACCACGGACCAAGTGGCGGAGGCAGCGGATGGGGCCTGCACGGACACGCCAGCTCTCAGCCGCACATGCAGCGTATTGATGAGGAGGGCACCAGCGAGGGACAGTCGCCCTTGGTGATGCAGCCCACGGCCTGCCATTCGCTGCCGCATCAGGCGTCCAGTTCAGATCCGGACACCGGTATGGCGGATGGCTCTACAGCTGGCGAGGGCGCCGTTGCACCCATGGCCACGGGGGCCATTGAAGCGTGCGCAGGTCTAAGTATGCTGAGCGGGTTTGGCTCCGCATTCGGCACAGACCAAAGGACGCAGCTCTTGCAAGTGCAAGAGGGGTCGTCGCATCAGCAGCTTCAGCTGCGACGTGCAAAGAGCAGCAGTATGATGGACGGTAGTCGTGTGTTTGGCTCGGCACCGGCGGGGTTGCTCGCGTCGTGCGCGAACGCCAGCACCACCAGCGCTCCCGATGCTGGCCTGGCAGCGACAACCCAGGACTGTGCCATCACGGAGCACGACTTGGCGGCGCTTGGCTTTGAAGACCTCACTCAGTTCTCAGGCGGGGGCTTCAGCAACGCAGAAAACGTAGGTGTAGGAACTGGATTTTCGGGTCCAGCAGTACAGGCTTCGGAGACTGTTACAGTTGATTGAAGTGCAACATGTTACTGTTGCGCTGCTTACGGGCTGTTGATTTTGTTGTTGGTCAACTGCCACATGGCGCGTGCGATCGTGCCATCCGCATCCGTACTATTCGCTGGTTAGCCGCACCGTGCGGTGTTGGGCATGGTACCTTACCGCACATCGTCGTATTCGTTCCATATGTAGGAAAACACGGGCAGTATGTGTTTGTGCCGCTTCTTGTCCCTCCCTCCTTTGTCATAACCACAGAGCAACGAGGACATGGACGAGTCCGCCGAGTCGATGAATGATGGCAATCCCGCGCGACCGGTGCCCAGGCAGGGGCCAGGGTTGGAGGAGCATCCATCCTCGCAGCGGCCTAGTGTGCAAGCAATGCTACCGCAGGCCGTAGCGCAGCTTTCCGAGACGCCGACCTTAGGGGCGACAACTATACCTCCGCTGCAGCAACACCAGCACCAGATGCTGCGGGCTCAGTCGCTCGTCGTGCCAAAGCTTACAGCGGCCGGCAGTTCATTGCAGCCGCAACCTCAGGCTCAGGCGCAGTTGCAAATACAGCAGCAGCAGCGCCTTTCGGTCCTAGATCGGCCTATTATGTACGGCACAGACCTGTCGCAGTTTTCGGCGGCACAGCTGAGTCTCCTGGACTCCATCCTTACGGACCAGTACCGGCCCTCGGGGCCCACGAGTCGTCACTAAAGCCCACAACACGCGACCTTTCAGAATACGAGTTCTGGCAAGGGGGGACAAGCACGGACGCAAGGGGCTGTGGTCGGCTATGGTCTGTAGCATCACAACTGTCGCAGTACAAGTGGTTAACTTAGCAATATATTAGTCCAGGTTGTGGGAGAATCTTTTCGGTGTCAGCTCTGTCCGAAAGAAGATTTGCGGCGCATGGTGGCTTGATCCAGGCGCATTGTTCTGGGATGGGGCTTGGTAGAAGGTGACTGCACGTTCATGTGCTCTCTTCTTCGGACAGACGGGTGGACAGGGTTGACACCGATAGGTGCGTTTACGTGGATCTAGGTGGGTGGGAGCGTCATATTACGAGGACGGGGGGAACCACGTTGTGGGGGCGGGAATGGGTGCCTGAAGGGAGCGGCGGGTACCTGCATATCGGGAGAGAGAGAAACACGGGGAGTGGCGTTCATTTGGGGAAAGAATCGCAATCACAAAGAAATGTAGCGGAGCGGTCCCTCGTATTGCCGTTGGTCGTGTGTATCGCCTGCGGCGGATTTATCTCTTCGCAAGGACTGCCTGGGCTGTGAGTTGATATTTTTCACGTTCGAGCGCAGATGCAGGGAAACGGTGTCATCGTCACCGATGGAATTAGGTACGAGGCTGTGCACATTGTATCCGGAGTTGCACAGGGACTGCTTGCCGGGTTACGTTGGGGAAAACGTTGCGTGTAAAGGCGGGCTGCCAAGGAGCCTGGCTCCGTGAATGCTGTGCACGCGTGTGTGCATGTGTGTATAGCGGTGGCGCATCCCCGAATGTTTGTATGTTGGGCAGGAGTTGAGCGATGCCTGGGTCTGCGAAGCGCAGAAATTGATGCGCAAGCCTGTGTGGATCCTCGTGCCCAGTGTAGCGGCAGCCTTGCAATGCAGAGGCTCTTGATCGATTGTCTGGTACATGTGTTTACTGTTCTGACGTCATAACATTACGTCGTCGCACGTACAGTTTGGAGAGGTGCGGAGAGAATCAAGATAGCAGGCAGCGGTGGGCGTGCCAGTCCCTCAATGTGGGTCGGCGGGCTGATAGCGCGCTTGCCACAGCCTTGGTCTCGACGCTATTTTGTGCTCTTCAAGATTATGTTGGGTAAATTATGCTGTTGCGCGGCTGCTGCCTGTTGACGCAGCTGCGAGGCATTTCTGAAGCTTGGGCTTCCGGGTGTATGTGTGTGTGTGTGTGTGAGGGAAACGAGTTTCTTGATGTTGCTCCCGATGTGGCATGTAAGGTAGTTGGAAGTGGATCTTGACGATGACTGCCAAGTATGTCGCGCGTGGGACGGCACTGCTGCGGACACTGGCTTAGATAGCCATCATCTGCGATGGGCCACGCCGGTATTTGGGGCCCATCCGGTGCAGTGCGGTGTCAGAAGATTATTGATGGGGAAAATAATACGAACTGGGCTCGTTTCAGGTTTTCCAGCTCAGCTGTTTGAAAGGAGGACATATTGCGGCATTGGCGCGACCTTTTGGGTTTAAGGGCGCGATGTCATAAGGGCGTGGTATGGGCGCTCCTGCTTTAGGGATGTCTTGTGTGTATTATCATTTTGGGAAGGTGGGCGATGGGTCCTGAGGGCGCTGCAGCAACGCCGGTTAATTGCGGGCGGGTCTGCTGCGGGCTCTTGGCGGGCTTGTTGATCTGTCGGCAGGCAGGCAGGTGGGGACCATGAGACATCTGGTGGGTTGGTGGATGCCAAGAAGTGATGCTAACTGTTGGGTGAAATTTCTCTAGCCATGGTTGGGCGGTTGCCTGCCTTTTCCTAAGTCAAGAATGTTTGGAAACCGCTGCTGCTGTTAGTTCTGCTGTTAAAAGGTGCGGAATGTCTGGGCGTTAGTCAGGGCTCTGGGCTTAATCGAATCTTGGTGTGCATACGCGCCTCGCGCGAAGGAAGGCCTGCGTTAAGTCGTAAGCCCAAATAGGGTGCGGCGGGATGAAGGGGTGAATATACCTTGCGTAACTGTCTTTACCTGGTTATGCACGCGAGCCACGCACGGGCATCTGCACCGCCGTATGTGTTTGCTTTCCCAGGATGTTCCCCAATAGCGAGTTGGCCGCACGGTGCCATGTGTGGCGCAGGCGTGCGGTGCTGCTGCAGTTTTCTCTGCGGTTGTGACACAGCGTTTATATATGCCATGGAAATTATGCCAACAAGCACGTTGATAAAATATTTTGTTCCGCATTTTCGAGCGGAACGGAAGGAAATGTGGACAAACGCGATCCCCCCCACCCCCCTACACACAAACACTCACGAAAGTGAAGCGTGCGGCAGGCAGGTCGAGGGACTGGCGCAAATGCATCGAGGGCCTTGATAATGTAACGATATTGTGGAGGGGGGTGGGCTCGACGGTTAAGCTACTCGACGGTTCTTATGAGATGAAACGATGTAAGTTGCCCCTCGCAGCACCCTTTGGTAGATAGGCCTGAGCCGTTTACCAGGCCATGGCCGACGCCTGGACGTGAGCTACTATTGAGCGTACAAGAAAGGCCTATGTCCCTCCGCCAAGCTGGCTGTCCTGTGGGGCTGTCCGGCTGGAGCCCAAGGCCATTGGTGCTCCCCGCCGTGCACAGACCGGGGCACGCACTGCCCCTACTATTTTAATATCCGCGACTGTGGACGATGATTGCGTTGACCGGATGTTTGATCATGTTGTTTTCGATGGGGATTGAAGTGGGCATCCAAACAGGTGCCGCATAAGCCCTGACCGGGTCACTGCCCCACACCTGAGCACCCAGGTGGAGGTGTGGGTCGGGGGCCTTCCGTCAGGCTGCATTGGGCATTTCACATGACCCTGGCGTTAAGGTTTGTTCTGTTCGTGTTGGTTGCTGAGTATGATGCTGTTGCTGGCTCACGTCGCTCCTGGTGCAGGGAAGCGTTGCGCAGACCCGTTCCCGGGCTTCAATCACGCGGCATATATCAGGTGGAGCGTTTGTCATGTCATATTGTTCATATTTGGTAGTAATAGCAGGTGTGTTCATGTTGTGGAAGTTTAGTGATCATTCAGTGGAGCAATGCCCCATGTGATTTATCGTATATTTTCCCGGAATGTGATCAGTTCCAATAAACCCGACGCGACGTTGGCAAGTATAGACAAATACCTGATGTGTAATATTATACGGTACGGTTTTGGCATATTCGAGTTCATCACAATGGCAGCCCGGCGGCCGGGACTGATGCATGCGTCGACATAGCTCTACAGATCGTCCCAGTGCCACCTGAGAATAACCCCGACATACAGTAAACATAGCTCGTTCACCACCGCACGTCCAGTGAAACCAAACGGCTAAAACAGGCGCGCTTCGAAAAGATCCTGATGCCACATCCTCCAGACGTAGAGCGGTCATTACTTTCCACAAGAGGTTTTGACAGCCGAGATAGGAGCCGTGCTGTGCCAATTTGCTGTAACGGGGCTTCTGCGGCCATTCACGCGGCAAGTTGTGTTAGTACCTACCTTCATCCTCCAGTTGTATGGTTATGATTGCCATGATGTACTCCCAGGAAACGCATCAAGCAACACCGGAGACTAGGTCCCGGGTCATCATTACACCGCGCCATCTGCCCCGCAACAATATGTTAAGGGCCGGATTGCCTTCTGAACAGTGGACATGTTTCCTGGTAATTTATGGTTTTGACCAAGCGCAGACGTGATACGGATGCCTCCGGAACTAATATTATTGCTACACTGCGCACATGTTGTCGTCATAGCCACACGAATGACTCCGTCAGGACACAGAGGCCAAGCCATCGTGGAGCGTTAAGACGAGGTGCCCACCGCAGTCGTGAGTCTTGCAGAGTCCTCGTCCTGCCAGCCGGCGAGATCCGGGAGCCATGAACCAAACGGCTTGGGACTGGGGTCAATGGAAAGCCAGCGGAGCAGCGCAAGTTATACTAGTTGCCATGCTGGGCCCTTCGCATGAGGAAATTCTATTTACGACCACTTAATGTCAATCGCATTGTATCACTCCATATGCTTCTAGAAGAAACGCAACGACCCAGTCCTTCTCTAATTCGCTACGCCGTCCAAACGCAAGTGCATCAGGGCGCACAAACTACCTACCTACGCTGAAGGAGACAGCGGTCAGGTTGTACGATCCCCAGTAACATCTGTCCTCAGTCAGCTATGCTAGGGATTTGTCCGCAGTTTTCCGTGCAGGGAGGAAGTCGACAGCGCATCCTATCGGTCCACTAACATTCTATCAGCGCGTACCGTCTCAGTCTCAGTGTGCAGTCGCCTGATGCCGAAGCCATGTACGACGCCTCATTCCTAAGAAGCGCCGCAGCGCACACCTCGCATCCCACATCGACACACTTACCTGGTGCACAGTTCACAGCTACCCCTGCTTATACCCAAGTTAATAGCACTCGTTAATGTGCACGCACCGCTCCACGCTGCCTCCTCCCGCACCCCAGCCATGGTTACTTGATTGGAGCCATCTTGCCATACGAGCATATTGGCAACTTCCCCATACTTGCAAAGAAAAATGAAATACTTGGTAACTAAACCCTTTAGGAAAACGCCCCGCCATCGACACTGCATTATGCCAATCCAGTATCCCTTCACGACCTTCATCGCTAAGAAGTAAAAAAATCCACTTCCACCAGAGCGGGGGTCTTAGAAGGCCGTGGCCGGGTCTGTGCCGCGTACAGTGGACGCATTCAACGGAAACCACGAAGTTCCCTCTGGTCTGCATACGTCTGCCACTGTCACCGACTTCTCCTTGACCTGCACTAATGGACCCACGCCCATGCCCAGCCCCATTAGACCCCGCACGTACGGCGAAGACCACGCCTCCAATCCCGCACGCGTGGGGATGCTGCCACTTTGTCCGGCGATTACACCGCCATGGAGTCCCATTTGCGCCATTGTGCCAACCACCGTGCTCGAACAAGGCGCAAGGGCCTCGGCGCGCTCCGCTGCCGGAGCCACTCCCTGCGTCGCCCAGGTTCGATGCTGCAGCGCCATTCGCGACTTGAGCCGCTCCCAAGTCGCAGACATACCACCCCGGCGACGCCGCTCCGCGCGAAGCCTGTCTGCCAGTGCCAGGTCCGAATGATCAAACTGATCAAGTGCGCTGACGGCGGCGGTGGATGGTGGTTCGGGGGCGCTGGGGCCCGGATTTGGGAGACCCGCGCGCCGCGCGTCAAGTCGACGGCGCAGGTCCTTAAGGCCATGCGCCACGCGCGCCGCGACGGCTGTGTGCAACCGGTCTGCCGGCCAGCCCTCGGCACGGGCTGCCGACAGGAGGTCGGCGACAGCTATGGGCTCCCCCACCAGCACATCAATCTGGAAGGAAGGGTGCCGTGCGCAACATCAATAAACAGCTGCGACCAGGAACTGAACTTCTCCCTGAACGGCTATCCAACCGACGCATCACGAGCGCCGTGCAATTTTGGTTCCTGCCTTTGAGCGTGAGGAACCCACACGTTCCGAAACTATCGCTTATGCGTTCGGTACCAGGTGCCAATGATATCTGATTCACTCAGCCCATCCGTCGGCCAAATAACTTGGAGTCCATCTCGAATTGAATGATTCACTTGCGTTTTACTGACCCCGATCGCTTCCCACCTGTTGTCCCACCGCCGGCAGCACCGCCCCACGCGGCATCACATCCTCCATGCCCCGATGTACGAACGGCACCACCATGGGGGCCGGCGCGTCGGCCGGCAGAGACGCCACCAAGCGACCGATGCCTTTGCGCACTGAGCCCATGGTCACTCCGTCCGGTGAACGTGTGCCCTCAGGAAAAATGTGCACCCAGTCGCCCGCTGCCAACCGCGACTCCGCCGCCACCATGCCGGGTTGCGCTAGCCCCCCCCCTCGCACCACCGGTAGCACCTTTGCTGCTCGGAACAGCGGCACCAGGGCCTGATAACGGAAGCAGCGGTCGGATGCGCAAAGCGTCCACCTGCGTTTCCAGGCAGGCAGGGGAACCGCTGAAGCGCCCCTTGAGCAAGTCGGTGAGTACGGTGTACTGGACTGGGTAAGTGATAATGGAGTCACCGCAGGGAACAACCTGCGCTTATTGCAAGCCACGCCATAGCACAACATCCGGACCGGACCACGCAACCATTGCGCCCCAAGTACCTGTTCCGGCGGCACTGCACGTCCACAACAGAGACATAGGGTCGGTCAACCCTATGACCTCCATCTCCGAGAGAGCTTCCCGTCGGCCGACTCAGCAAGCACTCTTAATACCCACCATATCCCAAAGATCCAAGCATCCGCACAAGTACAATCCTCACCCGCTCACCGGCATCCCCCTTTGCATAACCTGCGCCGCACTCCTAGTTCTACTACCCTTTTGCACCTTATGCTCTCTGGCCGCTCCAGGGTCCCTTCCGGCAGCAACACCGAAACCACGAGCGGGTCGTCCAGAGCGGCCACGTGGTTAGACACTGTGATAAGCGCCTGGGAAGCGGGCCGCTGTAGTGCCGCCGCTATGGTTTCCAGCCCCTCTACGCGCGTGGTGTTCAGATTGGTCATGTACGCCCGCGCCGCGTTGCCCAAAAGATATAGTACAGTGCGCTGGGTGTTGATGCAAGGAGGCATGGGCACCACGCGGGGAAAACATACTCAGTTACTTACTCGTACAATACCAGCATTATGTAGCTGTTCACCTCAGGATAGCCAACTTGCAGAACAGAACAACTTTTCCGCATTCGTGCGCTGAACCATACTTGTCAACCCCACCTACATGATCGCCAACGCTTGTGCCATTTTGGGGTATTTGGCACTGAACCCACCACAGGAGAGGTAACAACTTACCCTCAGAAGACCATCAGTGCCATAAAGTTGCCGCAAATCAGAGCTGCTGCTGTTCGTCCCCGATACACCGGGCTGGTTTAATTCTTGGTCGACAGAAACCGCTTGCAAAGAAGCATCCGGCTTAATAGATAGGCTAGGTTGATCGGAAGCGGTCGCATCGTCCCGGTGGATAAGGTATCTGCCTAGACGCGAAACCTTGGCATCAAACGCCCGGCGCAGTCGCTCCTTAGCACGCTCCTTACGTGCCTGATACAATGCACGCAATTCAGAAGTATTCACTGTTGCCAGAACTTGAGTAAGCTTCGTAAAGGAGTCGTTGAAGGACGCTTCTGACCAGGCGCGTTCAACGTAATATGTGTGCGCACAAGCATCTCCACCCTCGCCGCGATGATACGCCGCCGTCTTGCGAAGAAATTCCCTGTATTGCAGCTTTAAAAGCTGCAGATTGGAGTATGGTGGCATGAATATAGCCGTCTCGGGCAGATGTTACACACGCCCGCTGGCCCCAGATTACAGACGGAGACGACCGGAATGTAGACGATGTGCACAATCAGGCGTTATGGGGTCTTACTAAATCCACCACTAGCATGAATGACGGTTCCACGATCAGAAGGTCAACGCCTAAGCCCCTTGGGATACCCAGCCAAATCCAAAGTCGAAGTAGAAATAACTGTACTGTTGATCCTGGTCTTAAGGTCGCGAAGCATGCCTCAAAACCACTGCAGAACAGGTATGAGCGTACGGTTTCGAAGCATCTCTCATGTGCGTAACCTTTCGTTATGCACCCGCGCGTTTGTTGCAACAAGTACACATTATGTTTGGGTGCGTGTCATGTAGAGAGTTTTAATACTAAGCTCACTTTCTAACTCATCTTGAGGTAGTCCACTTATTCAATCGGCGGGATTGCACTGCTTAATTGAAAGTGCCCTTTTGTGAATCAACGTCCTATAAACGTAAAGTGCTAATATAACATATAGATAGTTAAAAGCGCAAGAGCTGGAGCTGTGGGGCCAAGCGGCGGCCTCAGTGCAGGAGGCGGATAGCTCTTGGGCCCAGACTCGGTGAGCTTTGGAGGAATACTTACTTGCATGGAACTGCTTAGCTGACGTATAGGGATCATCTGTCTTATGCACCACTTGGTATGCGTATTGGTTGCTTTCATGCAACTTGTAAGGCTGTTTACATGCGTATAGCACACAATCAATGCATTTACTGGGAATACCTAGCCTTCTACGTTGCCATCCTTGTTGTAAATGTAAAGTTGGGGCTTTGCCGGTTCGTCAAGGTGTCTCGATAGGTATGTCGGGGGAGCCGGCAGCTAGAGGAGCCTTAACTAGCCGTTAACCGTGTATGCATTAAAATTGCGCACTTTTGCTCGGCCATGGTTACGTACAGGTGGTTAGAGCGTCTGCCCTAGGGAAGGCTTGCGCAACGAGCTGTCTTGATACGAAATGTCGCGCAGAGGTGAGCAAGCACCAGTCACGACGCAGAAATTCGAACACCGAAAACACATGCTCTGTGCAAGCTTGGACCTGTTTTAGGGAATGTACTTGGCCTTCGTTACCATGTGCAGACGGTGGGCGGTGGCCCGTTATCGCCTATCGAGCGGACGAGCCACTGGCAAACCTTCAAGAGCTTTACAAAAAAGGGGAACAAACCGTTGAGGTTAGTGACTGGCCCGTTGGAAAGTCTGCGCCGTGGCTGACCCATATTCGCGTGGGTCGATGTCGTTTGCAGGTTGTTATAGCTCCAGAGCATATGACCAAAGACAATAAGCGAGTAAGTTATGACGTTTTAGGTAACAATGTCCCTGTATCGCTGCAGTTTTTAAGATTCACTCCAGCTGATCCCAGAGCACTTGGAGGAATAAGCCCAACTGGCGGGTGCAATTAAAATTTCGGTGGCACTGTATAGAAGTAGGATCATTCGTCGCGCGTTTTCACTTGCCAATTGGGCCGGGGAGAGCTGATAGTATCTGTCGGTAATTACAAGTCCTGTTTGTTCGTTAGGCATGGAGGATGCGGTTATTACGGGGGATACAGAAAGAGTCCTTGGAGACATTGATCTGTGCAGTGTGCTCAATCTCACAGTGTGTTCCCCGCTTTACCGTTTCATGTCACGGCGGTAGCAGCTACCGGTACCGCATGGTGTATGTATAACCTGAAGGGTTTTTCCCAACAATCGGTTGCAGGTCAAGGCTCGGCAGATATGGGGGGATACGGTATACACAGCGGATTCGGACCTTGTGGCGGTGTTGATGCACATGGGGTTTTACGCGTACTACCTATCGCACCCGCCGAATACGGTTGTGGAATTCCGGGCATTGCTGAAGCTGCTGCCACCTCAGGAAAAGTATAACTCACGGGCACGATTTGTCAAGTCACGACTTTGGTGTTCGCCGGGGGATGGTTGCTCGTACCAGGTGCGGCCTTGCGGCAGCTTCCCAGTGTGAATAATCCAGAGGGCTTTTAGTTAAGGAAGGCAGCTTTTAGGATTTGCTATCAAATGGGACACCGAGGTCTGTGGTAGTGGCGGCGACATTGGCGCAAATAGCAATACCATAGCATGTTTTCGCTGTCATGCTGAATGCAACCAGTATCTGTGCATGTTTGGAAATATGGCAGGACATCTTACGTGACTGCGTGCCGTCAGGTGCCCTGTCCTCCCTGAGCTGCTGTCCTAGGCCTGTCCCCGTGCGGAGCTTCGGCTCCTTGAGTGCCGATCGGTTCCCAACTGTCACCAATCACAGCTTGTGATTTGGACTGTGCCAAATCTTGCGGGTCTTTGTCCTGATTGCCCAGGTTGAGCGTTGCTGGTTGACGACTCGCACCGGGAGCACAGTTTATTTGCCGCCATGCGTGGACGAGGTGCCCGCGCCCTTCCCCACTGTGCAGCCTATGGTGTCGGACCGGCAGATCACCACGCGCACGACGGGTGCGAAGAGCAAGTACGTTTCGTGGGTCAGGCGGATGGAAGCGCCTCAATCCGCGATGTGCGCCGATGAGAATGCGCTAAATGGCGGTCACGGAGTGTTGAGTAATGGATGTGAGCACCGGGGCTACATCTATGGGCGGTGCAGGCAGCCGTGTTATCTCGGTGCAGTGCTTATAGAGGCATAGAAATCTTTGAAATCTTTTTTCATTGAACAGGTTTTTATTGGCAGTCCTCGTGAGTTCCTGCTGGTTTTCCGACGCCCAGGATTAGCCAGGAGGTGTCGATCCAGTTCAACCTATGCAACGAGCCCTGGCTAAAGTACACACTATCGGCCATTGCGGATAAGGGCATGAAGCATCCTGGCTGGACAAGCGCGCGGCTGCGCAGCGAGGTGCTGTTCCTAGAAACGAACAGGTATGACTCTTACGAGAGGGGGCTCTTACTCCCTACATGCCAGCTATGAAGGGCGTTGAGTTGGGACGGGGCTTGATGTTGGGTAACGGGTAGAGAAGCTATGTACTGAACTCGGTAGGGGGGCTCTTGTGCGTTATCTTTGACAAGCACACACCCATTCTGCACTTGCAAATTGCTGCGTCTAACTATCCCCTTGCTCAATGCCGTGCAGTGAGCGCTACCAGCTTTGCTGCGTATCCACCAGTGACGATCCGAAGGGCAAGGTGGGGACGCAGGGGGCCGCGAAATTGCGTGAAAGCAACCACATTTTGCTGATGACGTTGGAACCTACCATGTAATCCTTGAGGATAGCCCATCTTAGGGACATGATGCCTATCCGGGAGGTGCTTTCTTGTTTGTTGGTGCAAGGGAGGAGCACGAAAATATCTCCGTAAAGGAAACAAAAATATGTTGCGCCCTGTTATGGGTCGCCACCCACAGGATCTCTTTACCTTCGCTCGCTGCAAAGCTCCCCTGCCTATCAGCTTGCTCCAGAAAACGGGCGTGCCACAGCCGGCGGAGCTCGTGGAGGTTGTGGAGAAAGACGTCGAGTGGGAGGAGTTTCAGGTAGGCAACTTGTTGAGTTGGATGTTTTGGGGTCCAGATGCATAATATCGGCGGTTAAGACACGACACGGCGGAGAAATGGTCGCCAAGTCGGCATCAAGGGCACCAAGGGGCCTGGGTCCTGAGTTTTGTCCAGGCTACGGTGGCAGGTGCGAAGAATTCATTACGTTGCTCCATCTTGTCCTCTTGACGTTGCAGTGGGGCGTCTCGTCGCTGCATCTGCGCGGCAAGGAGTTTGCGCTCCGGCGGATGCATTTCATGCCTAACACACGGGGAACGGATATGGAGCTGTGACCAGCCACACTAGGAGTGACGCAGTGGAGGCAGTGCCCTTGCACTTATAGCTTAAAGCTGGAGGTTGTGCACCAGAGCTCTGGTGGCTACCCTGGCATATTGGAGTGGACAGGCGTGGGAAATAACTCGTGGGTTGCGTGCGCTGGTTGTGTTCAGTCAATCCGCAAGCAACGCACAAAAAGGCTATTTGCCATACAGACACGCAAACCATTGCGGCGTGTGAACGTGGGAGCGCTACCGCTTTTGGACGACCAGACGAAGCACTGCACGCATCTTTACCGACAAGACATGATCTTCTCGTGCATTGTTAGTTAAATTGCAGTGTTTTGGTGTGGGACAGCACCTGCATTGTTGACGCCGGGCGCACATGATGCTTTTGACAGCGGCCGAAGCATGGCTGGTAACCTCAATATGAGCGGGCGAGGAAGGGGCGAGGTTGTGGAAATCGACAGCGGCTTTTAGCGCATGTAATGGGCAAATGGCGCGTACAAACCTGCGTGCATGCCATGCTGCTTCCACGGAAAGCCTCGCTTTTGGTGTGTTGACGAGCGTGGACTGCTGCATATCACGTGATGCAAGTTGATTGCGGCCTGCTGTGGCCAAGCCTGGCTTCAAGTTAGGGTTGAGGTTGCGATATTATTTCCTCTATCGAGGAAATAGACCGAACATCGGCTGGAACGGTGTTTATGCCAGTTGCGTGAAGCACAACACGGCTCAATTACGTTTCCCCATGACAGTAGGCTATGCAGTTGTGTGCAATCATCAAGTTAAGAGGAGGTTGGAGAGAACCAGTGAAGGACGTAAGTGACCACGTTACGTTAGCTTCACATCCCCGACGACCCTTGCAGACTCCCTCGAAAGCGACGGAAACTCTCCCCATGCACGCGAAGCCTAGTTGTTGTAGCATAGAATGTATAACCTAATAGGTATCATGGTAAGGTGTACTGTTTTAGTAGTACAATCTTTTATTGAAATAGAATGTATACCGAGCGCGTGCACGTTGGCGCTGGCATTTGGCACGGTAGAGCAGGAGGTAGTAAGCATAGGCTGCTCTGCGGAATGAGCTGACAATTTATCAACCTACAGGTTCAGTCCAGAGGGGCACAAAGAAGGAAGTATTGCAACTCCGTCAGGAACTATCGCAATGACCTGCGGCCACAATTGTAAGAAATAAGTTGGGAATCTGAGTTACTTTAAGTAACACGCCGCATATGTTTAACATCTTAAGTCAGGGCCTTCAGCCAAAGAAGGAGGCTGCTGTGCTAAATATTAACCTTTGCATGAGACAGCAACAGGCGGAATAACCAACATTTTTCTTCCTAGTTGAGACAATACATAGTGAGGTAATTTATAGACGTCATTCTAAAGACATAACAATCCAGGTTGCGTGCTGCAGGCCTGCAGGGCCTTGCGAAATCTCCTCATCCGTCGTACTTTGTTCTCTCCATAAACTGCCCGGCGTCGATCATTACAATCATACCTGGAGACAGCGTATCACAGTTTCTCAGACAAAAATGAAGGCTACTCTGCGTGCCCCTGCCTCTCGCGCTGGCGCCGTTCGCCCGGTTGCCTCGCTGAAGTCTGCCGTCAGCCGCGTGGCCTCCGTCGCCGGTGTCTCAATCGCCTCGCTGGCTGTGACGCTGTCGGCTCACGCCAACGTCACCGTTAAGCTGGGCGCTGACTCTGGTGCTCTTGCTTTCGTGCCGGCGACCGTCACCGTTAAGGCTGGTGAGACCATCGACTTCGTCAACAACGCTGGCTTCCCGCACAACGTCGTTTTCGATGAGGACGCTGTCCCGGTAAGTTCTATTTTTCTAAGGAGGAAGTGATTGTAAAGGGCCTGGCCTAGCAGTTATACAGCATTCGCTTGCATGCTGACGTGCCACTTCTTTGATACCTCGCATTCACAGGCTGGCGTCAACGCTGATGCCATCTCGCGTGGTGATCTTCTGAACGCCCCGGGCGAGACTTACAGCCTTAAGCTCAGCACTCCGGGCGAGTACGGCTACTACTGCGAGCCGCACCAGGGCGCTGGCATGGTTGGCAAGATCGTTGTTCAGTAAATTTAGGGATATGGACCGGGATTTTAATTATTTTTGCGTGTAACGTTTAACGGATCACACTCCTCGGCCACGATCCCTTCACAATTTTCGCACCTGACTTGGTCAGCTGAGCTCAGATGAGATTCGAGTTATGATAAATCTTTATAATGATACAGACGTTGGTGGAGTGCTCTGGCCAGTTGTCGGCTAATGTTGAGAGTCTACAACATAGAACGATGCCTAGTCTTCTGAAAAGGAATAACACCTCCCTAGTTGGTATGTGCTGTCACTTAATTGACACCTCACGTCTGATGGAAGTTCGGGACCCATAGGGTCATCTGGGTCTACTGCATCCCACTCTTGAGCAACGATAATACAGGTGGGTAGTGGTGTCCCTAAGGGATGTAGCCAGTTTCCCCTGACTCCCCAGAAGTCAATGACTACCGGCATGTAAATTGAAATTTGTCCGATTCATACAACATCAGTTTTCACATATGTAATGTTTGGTAGTTATAATACCCTGGCTCCAGCCCTTGAGAACATCATGCGCGGACCTGGTCATGCATGTTCAACTTCAGCCTCCAACAACGGCAGCTCCCCTCCACATACGCAAGCTCACAGCGCTATTCTACCACAGCCTTCCTGCTAGGCAATTCTAGGGAACCACCACTATATACCCCGGCCCACATTCATCAACATCTGTGGAAGGAGTGTTAAGGTCTACACCTTCAAATGTCTTAGTGACTGCCGCCACCGCTGTTACTTAATCAATGGCACGAAAAGCATGCATGTTAACAGAAAAACTAGTCAAACACATGGTCAAGCTCAAACCCATGATCCAGAATGTGAGGGCCGTAGGCAGAAAGATCCAGTCCATCCAAGATGACGTTTTCCAGAGCCTGCAGCCAGCCAGCGGAGCAAGTTGGCTGATGCGGTGTTGGCAATCTGTAGCAATAAAAGCTCAGACGAGGGCGCCTTGTCAGACGCTCCATGAATCACGGGTGTAATTACTTCATTCACCGCTCACCTCCTCTAATTCTGTTTCCCCAATCAGTACGGCGCCCTGCAAATGTTGAGAGCATGAGATCTGGATGCGGGACAGAGGCCAGCCAGACTCTAGCACAGGCTTTTACCTGCATACGTCCCCTTAACATCAGCACACGCACGAAGGTGCTTCCGCTTCCGTCCACTGCTTGGGCTACCCGACTGAACAGCTGTATGTCCTGTACTGGTTCGTGCCCCAGCCGTTGCCCGTTATAGAGTCCCAGGAAAACCACCTGCACATGTAGATTGGGGGCTCCTCACCGGGGATGCATCCACTAATGTGCAGCTCGATGGAATGTACAGCATCCATTTACCTGGGTACAATGTCATGGTTGCCCCGCTTATATCCGGTGCGTGGTTAAGGAGGAATTGCACAGAACGAATGTCTAAAACGCCCTCCCTTGGCATCGCACGCTGCTATGGGCAGGAACACTTTCCCTGCCCCAGTGAACACGTAATCACGTAGTCACGTTCCCCGTCTCAATCCCAAACTCCTCCATTGCGAGCCACACTTTGACAGCTCTCGTTGTCATTCTCTACCCATGCGTATTGCCGTCCGTGTCGCCTTCATCACCGACAGAAGCCGCCCCCGAGATGTTCGCGGAATCCTTCCACGCACTCCTAACATCTAAACATCAGCAACACCGTCTACTACGGCCCGCCCCGCCCGGCCCCGCTCCGCACGGATCCGGAGCTGTTATTCCAATAACTAGGCCCAGGATGCCGCACCTTGGCGCCCAGGAAGCGAGTGACGTGGGTAAAGAGCTCGAAGTTGAAGCCGCTCGCCAGCTCATCTGCCCGACCCAACATGGAGTGTGCAGCGAAGGTGCCCATCACCCGAGCCTGTGGCGGGATGAAGATCGTGTTCATCGACCGCAACCCGTTCGACAGCGGGTTTGAATCCATCAACAAGGGCTCATAGGGAAGGAAGGACCGAATGGGCAGATGCGTGCAGACGAGGAAAGATGTGGAGCTGGGCACGCCCAGTGCTTGAGCTTCTTAGTTCTTGAGTTCTTACCCGTTATGTTCTCAGTTCCTGCACCCCTCCCGCCAACTTCCTTGCTGCCCACCCGCCCCTTCCAACTCCCCTCCACCGATTTTGACCTGTGTCCACAGCCGCATTTGAAACCAGTGCGGAGAGCCTTCCGGCCAATCGGCAGTGCAGCAGTCTCCCGCGGCGAATACGTGGGGGTCGCTAGTGCGCATGTACTGGTCCACCACCACACCCCCGTCAGGCGCCCTTGCCAACGAGGGGGGCAACCACTCCGTGGCGGGAATGACGCCGATGCCGCACACAACAAGGTCTGCGTCGTACACCTGCCGGGATACGCGAGCGATGGCAACAGTGCACACGGCGGTACGAAGGTATATTGCTGGCGACATGGGGGTTCTGCGCTGGCAGCCGGCTGTTAGCGTGCTCAGGCCGCACTCGCCCAGGGCCCCTCAATGCGGTCTTCCGTGCCTTCAACCGTGGGTCCCAGCCCTCCCTAGCCTCCCAAAGCTTCCTTACCTTTCCGTTTGAAAGGGTCACGTACAGGGGCCACGGGGCGCTGTCCGGTGACGATGGCGCATTCGCCCCACCGGCGCCGATACGTGTGACGGTGCAGGAAAATTCCAGGACGAGCCGAAAGTTCTGGAAGCCACGGGCCCCCCAGCCGGCGGCCCCACCTCCACCGGTTGCCGCTGCCTGTGCTGGATCTCCTTGCCGCCGCAAATCCGCCCCGCCACTGACGTTGACCCCACCGCTAGTGCCGGCGCCCTCATCTCGTATCCTTTCCGCCGATACCGCCATCGATTGCTGCTCGTCGTGCGCCATGACCAGCCCACGGAGCAGCTCTTGAGTCCATGCGGGGCCGGCGGCGTGTCCATGTAACCCCCTCCCAACTCTGCAGCCTGCCTCACCCTTCAGCTGCTGTTCCGGATGGCCGCTACCGCAAATGACAGCAGGCACGATATCGCTGGTGGCAGCTGTAGTGATGCTTGGTGTACTGCCAGGCTGCGCAGGGGCTTGTGGCAGCGGCACAGGCACTCCAGCCTCCTCGTCCACAGGGACCTGTAGCCTCTCGTGCAGCAAGAACTGCGCCGCATCGAGGTCGAAGAAGGCATCGCCCACGTGGCCGTGTTTCAGCACCCACACCAGCTCCGGCGGTTGGACGCCGGTATTTTCCATCGTGGGGTCCATCGGTGCGGATGTCGTTGGAGCACCCCCGGGAGGGCGAGATGTAGGGGCGCGGCTCCGAAGCTGCAATAACTCCCCCGCCAACTCCAGGGCAATGCCGCCATTTCCCACAAGCAGCAGTCGGCGGCAGCTGCGCAGTCGGCGGCTTAGCTCCTGTTGATAGGGGTAAGAGTGCGGCGGAAGTTTCCGTCAGCGGTTGCACATCCACCTAACTTTCCCCCTTTCGCCCTTATCCTCCTGAGGACAGCCCTTTGCCTCGAGGACCCCGTTGTCTGTGCCCTTAGGATGCGGCACCTCTTTGGTACGTGTTTATATGTGGCGCCGCACAGCACATGGCCCGGCCGCGCCCCCACCTGCACGCTGTCCGTGTCCCTCAGCGTCATGACCGCGGGGTGGTCAGCTCCGTGGACTTGCAATTCCTGAGAGAAACGAGACAGAGGGGAGACGGAGCGGGAGGGTGGCGCATTGCGAGGAGGCTAGCAGGTGTCCGCAAGACCACATGCCTGCGCGCGTCATCTTCGAAAGCATACTGGTACCTGCCCGCATGCCTGTCTAGGTTTATGAAGCCCTGCAGCAGATCAGGAAATTCTCGACAGTCCCACGGGCCCCACGCAATCCGTACACAGGGGCCCTACCGTGGGCCGCCTGAGGACGCCCAATTGCGGACGCGCACCTGAGGACGCGCGCCCGTACATAAACACAGTTTGTCATATCGCAGTGCTCCGCCGCCTTCGAGTTGTATCACCTGGGTTACGCAGGAATGGGGTGGCTGGTGAACCTCAACAGCCCTTCCTTGGAAGGTGAGGACCGGGGCTGGGGCGGGGCACCGGGGCAAGTACTTCAGAGCCCGCGTAATGTCGTGCTCCTTGCAGGGCTCTGATGATCCGCCTAAGTGAAGAGCCGGTGGTGTTATACAACCTACCAGGCGCGCTCACGGGGCTCGTGCTGCGGGTCCGCCATCCAGCATGCCCCGGGAAAGCACCCTCCACGCGCTCAGCCGAAACATGCGGTAAGTACCCACCCTCTGCACCTTTTATTGCCCCACGCTACGTACCCGGTCTTTCAAGTCCAAGCCCACAGCGGTTCCCCGCACCACCTTCAGACGGCCGCCGGTGCCTGCGGCCAACTCCTCCAGAGTGGACTCGACCAGCTGGGAGGTAGCAGGACCGGTGGAACGGAAGGAGGCGTAACGGGATGGACAAAGGTGAAGAGGGTGGAGGGGGTGATGGGAGAGGGCGGAGAAGAGGGAGGGAGGGGGGGAGGGCAAATACACGAGACCTGGTACTGATGTAGGGAGGCTGCTAGGGAGTACAATCAGTAAGCATGATGGTTGCATGATGGCGGCTGGCCTCGTCCACCACTCGGGTAGATAAGGTGAATGTTTGGACGTAAACTAGGTACCGGCCGCCACTTGGGCCGTAAATAAGAACAGAAATAAGAACAGAAGAAGACGTCATGCCGGCCTTGCTGCTGGTGCCGAGACAAACCTGTGAAGAAAAGGATTCAAGGGGCTGCGAAAGGAAGAAACCCGAGCTGACCGGTGGTGCTGTCATGCGCGTGTTCCTCTCGAGCCCCCGGTATTTTACAAGACAACGCGCCCCCTGACCCGACCAACCCACCCACCCACCCAACCCGGACTAGCTCCACGACGCGAACCAACCGAACGAAGCACGGTCCCACGCAAACTCACGTGCGCATGCAGCCAAAAGGAAAGAAGGTAAGTGCAAGGGAAATTGGAGGTTATACCGCGCAGCGAGAAGGCAAGGCGCAATGAAACCGTGCACAACCGAGGTTAAGATGTCTAAGAACGAAGAGAAATGAAGTAGTGACAAGCAGCTTGTAGAGGGAGAGAGGGAGTGAGGGTGTTCTGTGCATTCTGTCGGCCGAGTGGTTGCGGATCAACAGGTCAAATAGCAGCCGAGCAGTCCGGACTGAGTGTTGCCGATGCAGTTGTGGTCACGTAAAGACCATGCCACCGGCTTGATGTCTTCCGCTGAGGCATCCATTTCACCACTCTGAAACATATGGGCTCGATACAGTGCTCATGGGCTGCAGCGGCGGCGATTAGCAGCTTTCGGGGCTGCCAATTGCATCGAAGCCGTGCAGCCTCCAGAGGGCCCAGATAGATGAGACCGGTGTGACATGCAGCGGTACGGGTAGGTCTTTTTAACGGCGTGAGATTAACGGCTCATGGAGTTGGATTATCCCGCTCTCCCCCTCTCCTTTTTCCGGCATCCTGATACGGTCCTGACCACGAGGTCCCCACATGCCGTACCTTACCTAAACGAGGGATTCAAAGCTCCATGCGGCCATTGCATTGGGCCCAATGCGATTCCCCCACCAACCACGTATAATCATTATATAGAGAACACGTACAGAACGGAGTAACTCTTCTTTCAAGGAAAGCGGTTTTGTCGGCCTTACCTGCAACTCCTCCACCAGTCGGCTCAGTCTAGCTACCTCCCGGACACCCTTGATAACGGAGGTGCTGCTAACCAGGATGACCTCGTCGGTTTCGGATGCAATGTCTGAGAACCCTGCGGGTTGCAAGAGCATCTCTTTCTGATCGGTTGCGGGGGCCGCAATTGCACCTCCGGCAGGGAACCGATCGTTACGCGGTTCATCGGCACGCTGCGGCTCATGCTGTAGGCAGCGCGCCAGCTCAAGAGCACAGCATACGCCAGCAATACCACCGCCAATTACTACGTATCGCATGCTCCAGGGCTATGCCCTTGGGGCAATTGTCCAGGTTCCCGTAGTCGCGACCCGACGGGCCGGATAGAAACACGTAGCGTTTAGCTAGCGTTACCGAAAAAAATCAACGCATGCCTGTTTTTTATCGTCTGCTTTAGCTGTTTGTTGGAATGAACCCAAGATTTTAAGAATGTCGTCCATTGCTAACGGAAATACGTCCCATTCGGGTTGGCTGGGCATTCGGTGTTCGTTCTTCGATGCTCTTAAACACCACAGGTAGATGGCATTGTATCACACAATCGCAGATCTAAATGACTAAAACTTATTGAGCTGAAGCGGCCAGGCGTATCACACCAGGGATGTTGGGAAATTAATGGGCGCCGGGAAGGCCTGAACGGTTAACCCTGCCGGCAAGATAGCGTTGAAATTAGTTTCGGTAATAACGAAAAGTTACCTATTAACATAACGAGACGCCCACACGGGCACCAGATCGAGTTGAAATGGCGTCGGAGGCAACTCCACTGGAGCAGGCTTTTGACAAGCTTAATACTTGCATCAAGAACCAGCAGCACAAGAAAGCTTTGAAAGCCTGCGATGAGAGTACGTTGGGATATAGTTTTGCTTTTTAACTCCATCTTTGGCGGCTGCAAGCCACGTAGCAACGTGTAGTGCGGACAGCGGGTCCCTGTGCGGGAGAGGTTCCGATCGTGCCACTGGTAAGGGTGCGGTGGTTACTGACGCGTCCCTCCACCTGCCCCCAATACCCTCCAACTCCCCTCCCCAGTCCTGGCGCTCGCTCCTGGCGACGAAGACGCCCTGCGCTGCAAGGTGGTTGCGCACATGCAGCTTTCCGAGTTTCAGCAGGCGATAGCGCTCCTAAGAAAGCCACCGCTGGCCGCGCTACCGCTTGGATTCGAAAAGGTGGGATCTCGATTCCGGAGGTTCCGGTTCCAATCACTCGGGAGCTTTCCCTCAATCCGCGGAAACGGCCTGGCCCTGGGGATCATGATCGTAGCCTACAGCGCGGACGAAGGGGTTTGTTCTATCGAGCGTGGGCCCATCACCCAGTGCCCAACGAGCACCCGATGCAGTCCAGCCACACCTGTCTGGTTAATGCCAGTACCACCCGTTTGGCCGACGCTCCGAAGTAGAGCGCTCTTCACGTGGCAGCGGCATGACGCAAGATCCATCTCGGCATCTCGGTTGGCTGCACCTCACTGAGCCCCCCCTCTCCCGCCACTGCTCGCTGGCTTGGCGCCATCAGGCCTACTGCCTGTACCGATTGGGCCAAATAGAGGAGGTACGGCACCGTGGCGCGCGTGCATTGGCCCAATGGTTGCGTGGGACATGTTTCGTTGTTGGTTGTTGAATCATCATGTCGGGGGCCGCTCCGCCCTCCGAGAGGAGGAAGGGTGGGTGTGATGTCTGTAGGTGAGAACGTTCAGACGTGAAATGTCGGGGCGTGAGGAATGGGGTCGGGGCGGGGTGGTGGCCTCTTTATTGAGTGTCAAGCGATACATTCGGGGTTTTCGGCGAAGGGACGCGGGTCAGGCTGGGCTTCTTCTTTAATCTGGCATATTGGTTGCTCTTCTTCCCCGCCGCCGCCCCTTTTCCCATCCACAGGCCCTTACGGTGGCCGCCTCTTCTCTGTCCGCACCCGACCTGGACGCCGCTGGAGCCTCCCGCCTGCTGCAGCTGCAGGCGCAACTGGAGTACCGCAGAGGTCGTACACGGGACTGCATCCACACTTATGACAAGTTATTTCAGCAGTACAAGGTACTGTTGACTGTATCCTGCAACAGAGGCCGGGGTCGGGGTCGGGGTCGAGGTCGGGGTCATATGCCTGGTCAGCCTCCCCCTTTTAAGTCCCGCTCCCTTAGCAGCGTTCGCCTCGCCTCGCCCCGTTGGGGCCCCCCTCGTTGCCGACACATCCAGGTGGATTCCCTGGACCTGAAGACCAATGTGCTCGCTGCCTACGTAGCGGCAGGTCTGTCCAGTGAGCTGCCCGACTTGATGACTGCCCTCAAGGTCCGCGCGAAGGACAGCTTCGAGGTGGCTTTCAACCGGGCATGTGGCCAGGTGGCGGGGGGCCAGTTGGCTGCGGCGGAGGGTGACCTACGGATGGCGATCAAGCAGGGTGCGCTGGCTGCTGATGGTTGGATGGTTGCGGGCAGAACGGAGAGAGCGGAGAGGGCAGCGCGGGGAGGTGTGGGGGACAATATTATCCAGCACTGTGGGCACACGTTTGGGGTTGTTCCCGAACAAGAATCCGCGGGTCATCCTCTCCTGCCGCACCCCACCACCGCAGCCTCTTGTCGCGGGCCCTCCCTGGTTCGCTTTCCGGATACCCGCAGGCCGGGAGACGCTGTTTGAGGAGGACTTGGGCGAGGAGGAGGTGGAGGATGAGCTCAGTCCGCTGTCCTGCCAGCTCGCCTACGTGCTGGGGAGGCTGGGCAGGCAGGCGGAAGCAGGAGAGCTGTATGACAAACTCATACGCTGGTGGGTGGTGGGGTTGTATCGAGAAGCGAGGCTTGGGCAAGTTAGGAGAGGAGGGAAAAGAGGTGGAGATAAAGGTAGAGGTTGGAACTCGTGGATGGCGGATTGTCGCGAGCAAATACGTTAGGTGGGTTTGTACGATAACAGCATTGTACTGCGTGGATGATGATGGGATGTGGGAGGCTGGATGGCGTAGCGAGCATTACCCGTCGGGCGGTATAAGTGCATGTGATTTTTGTTTCTCTTACCTGGTGGTCTCACTTCCCGCGCCTCTCCACCGGGGGTGGCGTCTTCTCCGGCGGCAGCTCCCAGCCCATACGCGATGAGGCCACCCGGGCCATCGCCAACAACAACGCCATCGCGGACGCCCCGCAGCGCTTGGAGCCGGGGCCACAAAACAGAAAATACATCAACTCCGCGACTCGCAAGCTGGAGGGTCTTGTGGAGCGGCCGGGAGCCGCGGAAGGGGGGGCTGCGGCTGGGGGCGATGAGAGCGGCGGCGGCGGCGCCGTCGGCAACCTGGCGGGTTTGCTAGCTCGGCATACGCCTGCGGGTTCGCTGCCGCGCTTCACCGGGGACCTTGAGAGTCGGCTGGGAGCTGACCAGAAGATGCAGTTGCTGCTGAACCTTGGCCTGCTGTACCTTGTGAGTCAGGAGAGGATGGGGCGTGGGGAGCTGGTTACGGTGGATATGGGTTTGTGTGTTTGGGGGCCATCACTGATGTTGGGCACTGGTTCCTTTCCTGTGCGGACAGAAGTGCGTGTTAGGCGGGCACCTGCGTGTGCTCGGCCGGCTCGGCCGGCAGAAGGTGAGCGGGTGTCTGGCCCTCAGGAAGGGGGTAGCCGCGGTGATGGAACTGTGCATGCATGGAGCTCTACAATTAACCGAAACGGTTGCCAGGAGCTTGTTCGTACAGATGGTGTTTGGGAGGAGACACAGTAGTGCACTATATGAATAACGGTTAGTTGGTGTCGTTTTGATTCGGCCCCCTCCCGCGCATCTATCTGTCTCTCTGTCCAGGTGGCCGGCCGGCCCGAGGCGGCTAAGGAGCTAGTGGGGGTGTTGGCGGCGGCTCCAGGGGCTGCGGCGGAGCCTGCAGTGGCACTGTTGGCGGCGGCAGTCTCACTGTCTCAAGGCAAGGTACGGCAGTATTCGGGTGTCCCTGGGGGCTCGCGGAGGACACAGTCGGTACCCCTTCAAGCCACATACGTGCTGTGCCGTCACGCCCGCCTCTGCCACCTCCGCCACGCTTTATCTGTTAGCTTGACGCTCTCTTCCCAGACCCCGTATGCCCACAGCTTCAAGTTGTCTGTTTAGTCGTTCAGCCCTCCCTCATCCCGCAATCGGCTCCCAGACGCTTTGCCTTGGAACCCCTCACCAGTCAGCCCCCCCGCGCCTTACTCGTTGCTTCCTGAACCGCAACGCCCTGATCACGCTGGCCGCTTACAGACGGTAGACGCGGACCGCACTCTGGAGGCCTTCTGTGCGTCTTGTGGCAGCGGCGCTCCAGGGGCGCCCCCGGCCTCCGCCGCCCTGGCTCCCACCCTCATGCGGGCGCAGACCGCTCTTCAGGCTGGCAACTTGGCGGTGGCGCAGGGGCTCCTGGCGGGGCTGCGCGACGAGCGCCTGGCTGCCCAGGGGGCGCTAGTGGCTACCCGGGTGGCGCTGTACGAGCAGGTAGTTGGCCGAATTGCAAGAGGTGGAATTAGTGTCAGCGGAAGTGCGGCTCTGTGTGTGGAGCAGCGGCCTGCTGCGCACTGCACTGGCTGGCTGAATGGGGGAGGGCTTCAGTGGGGCTGAGTGGGCTTTCGACTGCGTTAGCTGGGCACCCTCGAGCCAAGGCGTCCAAGGCTTTGGACGAATCCTTTTTGACGGGGCTTGTCGTATGTTGCCACCTCCACACCCTTCTTGCCACCTCGCCTGTGCTTAGACCTCGTGGTGTGAACCTCGTCGTGTCCCCACAAGGCGCGGGCCGTAGCGGGCCTATGACTCACTGATCACCCGGTACGGGATGATGCCTCATATCTACCCGGTCAGAAGCCGCCGGGGCTTTTCTTAATTGCGGCCGGTTGCCGGTTTCAAACTCGTGTCGAGGCCTCGAAACGTCTTCTGGCTCCCTGGGGCCGATTTCTCCTCCTATCCAGATGGGCGACACTGCCGGTGCGGAGCTGCTTCTGGACGCGGCGGTGGCGCACTGGCGGTCTAGGAGCGGGGAGGATGGGGCCGCCTCAGCGCTCGCCTGGTGCCTGTCCTGCGCCATTGGCCTTAAGCTGCGGCTGGGCAAATTGGAAGAGGCCAAGCAGGTGGGGGTTAGGAGAGCGGGACATGCAGCCTGTCTTCCGGGATTTTACTTTTTGCCAAGCTGGCTGCGGAGGACAGAAGCGTGAGTGAAATTCCGCTCATTTTGGTCGCCCCGCCCGCATGCGGCGTCTTTCACTGCTGCTGTTGGGATTGCATTCTTGGGATTGCAACGACCCCAGCCCCAGATCCGGATCCGGCGCGCCGGCACTGGAAACGCCGCCAGCATCACATCTCCCTTGCCCCTTGTTGGCGCAGGCCTTCAACCAGTTGCAGTCGTACGGCGTGTCGTCCACCGCTGCCGGCGCCGCCACCCTGACCCGCCTGGCACGCGCCTGCGCCCTGGCAGACCCCTCTGCCGCACCCGGGCTGGTAGCTCCGCTGGCGCCTCCCCCCACCGGCGGCGTCCTGGCGCGTCTTGACCTAGATGCCCTGGAGGAGGGTGCGATCCGGGCACCAGGAGGCCCCAGTGGGCGTGGTGCCGGCGGTGGCGGTCGCAGTGGCCCCGACCTGGCGGCGGCGGCGCGGGCGATTGGGAAGCGGGGTGGGGAGGCCATGGACGTGGACCAGCAGCCCAAGGTACAAGGATTCGGAGGGTTTCAGGGGGTGGCGCCATTCGGAATACAGGGTTCGACGATCGAGCTGTGACCGGGAGCCTTCCCGCCCTCTCCTTTCGTAACCGCGGCCCTTCAGACGGATCGCTTCCACGAGCCCTCCAAGCCCTGCACATATAACACCGGCCCCCTCTCGGCGCCCCCCTTCCGCAGCCGAAGAAGAGCCGCAAGAAGCGCAAGCCTCGCTATCCCAAGGGATACAACCCCGAGCTGCCTAACGGTGGCCTGCCCGCTCCCGACCCTGAGCGCTGGTTACCCAAATGGGAAAGGTCCGAATTCAAGAAGAAACGGGACCGACGGCGGCGGGAGAAGGATGCGGTTAAGGGCAGTCAGGTGCGCACAGGTTACCGGTACAGGTATGCACATGGATGACTTTTGGTGGCTCACATGCGGATAAGGGGTGGGCTCACATGCAGATGGGACTGGGGACGAACGGCAGGTGAATGTCCATTTCCCACCTACCGGCACCACTTCCCCACCGACATCTAGACCATCCCCTGGGTCGCGCCGTCCCATCATCCCCTGGAGTGCAGGGGGCGGGCAAGGTGGACGAAAGCCTCGATCGGACCAAGGTCTCTGTGGCCCCGGCCGCGGCTCCGGATTCCAAGGCGCCGCCCGTCAAGCCCAACTTGCCACCCCGAAAGGGCAAGGGCAAGAAGTGAGCTGCCGTAGTACGTACAGTGCGCAGTAAGGTTTCAGCTGCTGTTATGGCGGTTACTTAAAGTCGTAACATTTCGATGTGTGGGCGAGATGCAATGAGGGCTGAAATGTGATGGTGTGCTGTCGCCCGCTGTGGCAGCACTTGCACGGGTTGCAGATTGTTGTTTCTCGTGGATGTGAATTTATACCGCCGATCTGTGTTGTGTTTATTCATTTGCGCGAAGATGTGGAGTTACAGACACAAAGGAAGCGCCGAAGCTAGGCGTTGGGATGCAAACGATAGCGTCTTGCATCTTCTTCGACTACTCTCTTTCACCTATCGCGAATGGGTGCCGCATTTGAGAAGATATGCACACGTTTTTAACCGTTTTTCGGACACAAAAGTAGACACTTTGTGTCCGATCACAAAACGTGCATACACGTAAGCGACCCCAGCAGGCACTTGGTAAAAGAAAGAGCTTTGCCTCATATAACAAGTACCAATTATCCATCGGAGACCAAATTTGCGTTACGATAAGCATCAAGTAACGCAGGTACCAAGCTAACTACGACGTATACAAGTGTCCGGCATCTGAACGGGGATGGCGCGTAACGATGCGTAGATGAAACGTCGGCTTATGTATATGAAGGTTAACGACAACAATTCCATGCTGAAAATGCTGGCATAGCCCAGACGTTACGCCACAGCTTGGCCCCAACACTCACCCTGCACAATCTTAGGGTGGCCCAAACCCTGTTACCACTGTTACCAACTACCGTCCTCCGCACAGGGCTCACAAGCCTCTCTATTTGGATAGCACGAAATGCAATTCGTGCGATTAGATGGTTAAAAACCTGCTTCACATATCAAATGAAATCTGAGCGCTGGGACCAAGCGACCGTGTCTGCTTTCCTCCTCGATACCGGATGGTTTCAAGGCGTCAGCCTTCCCACCTCCTGCATATGACACGAGCTCCGCAGAAAGTTCAACATACTGCCTAGGGTATTAAACATCGGACCCGATGAACCTGTCGAGGGGACCACATTCCCTGCCACATCAGTGCCACATTCTTTACGTCGCCGCAAGCTGCTGCGGCAAAACCAAACCTTGTGCCCGGAATTATGCGTCTCGTTCAAAAGATGAATCATAAAATGGTGATGGGACCCGCAACAGGTCGTCTAATCGCCGAATGTTATGATTGGAAGGCGGATGGTTGGACCGAGGAACTGCGAAATGCTGAATAACCAACACCCCTCCAACCAACAATCAGAGGCAGGTCCTACGGCAGGGCAATGGCTACCGGCGCCTGTACGCAGGCATCCACGGCTGCTGCCCTTGCCACTTAACTCTAAATGACTGGCTTTTGTGTCGCAGGGGTGCCACGCGATCGTCCTCCTTCGCGCCAGCTGTAAGACCTCCCCAGCCGCAATCCCAAGCTCCCACCCTGCGGCTGCATCATCGCTCCTGTCCCCGTCCCGACTGACGCCGTCACGCTGAGCTTGCCCGCTAGGGGGTTTGCAGCCGCAGTAGAGAAAGGGCTGGAGTCTTTGGCAAGGTCGCAATTTGTCACCCGAAGGTTCATCACCGATTTAGTGCGGAAAGGAATCGGACGATCCGGAGTGATGAGGTTCGGGGACGAAGTCCTTAGCGCGCTGGAACCCACTTGCTTGGGCCTGTTCATCTCGAGGATAGCCTCCTTGTAAAGCGCCTTGAAAGCCGCTAGCTCTGAGGACAGATTTTCAATCATCTCGTCACGCTCCGCTAGAGGAGGCCGTCGATGAGCACGCGCATGAGTTGAATATCCAGTATTACAAAGTGAGGCAGGATGTAAAGCAAGAGGGGGTGGTTTAAGTTACCGGTATGCCGAATGCGACAGGCGGCGACAGGATGTAAGTGGCATGTAGTGTAAAACGCAGACATGAAGCTCGCGCCAGATTGACAGATCTGGTGTAAGAACTCCTTTGACCTAAGGCTACTTTCAAAGGTTCGCAACACATGGCGGACCATTATTTGCTGCTTGTTCGCGCCTATCTATCGCGCGCGGTCTTGAATTCTGGACTACTGTTTCCGCTGTTGCCCAGCCTTCATGACTCGCAGTAAGCTGGTATGGTCGGTTTGTATGGCGTACAGGTGGAATAAATACCGGATATATATACTCACCAAGCTGTCGCGTGACGACCTCGAGGCGCGAATGAAGATCCCCTAATTCCAGCTCCGCCGGAACCTCGTTCAGAGTCAAGTTTAGGAGGCTGCCAGATGTGCTGTCCCGTGTCCGACGGGCTGATCCAGGCAAACGAGAGAGGATGCTGGACGCAGGTGACCATAGGTCACCCCCTTCACTGCAGCAATTTTTAGAAAGAGCAGATGCACCGCCCTCGCTCCTGGTTTTCACATTGTTGCAGGATACACCTGTTCCAGAGAGAAGTTGAAGCATCTTGTTGATACGGTACCGGTGCCTACAGGCAGTGAACCCCGTTCTCAACATACATCGATGCAATTGGAGTATTCCTGATAAAAAATTAAATATATACAAGGGCATGAAAATATTATTGGTTAATTCGAGCCAGAAACTTAAGGAACCCCCGTCCCCCACCGCTCCGCGGTAACAAACACCGCTCGTCATGGCAAGGCCAGGGCCACTGGAAGCCCCGAAAAAAAATATAATGAAAGATCCTTAAAATTTATAACTGAAATGAGCACTTACCCTTACGTCTGACGGGGAAGAAACCTGCCTGTCGACGCGCTACCGTTAGCCGAGGGAAAGCTCTGCACGGAGGGACCTTTAAGACCCGTAGGAGATTAACTCTATACTTCTATTCAATTATAGCTTGGTTGGCCTAATTAGAGGAAAACCAAGCAGAATAGGACCGACCGCAAGGAGTTCTATAGGCCTGGTCGTTGCCGTTTGACTACAGTAGCAAGAGTGGATTTACAATCTAAGCTGATAAGGCAAGCTTAACTTTTGCTCCATGCATCAACTGGCATTTATCACTAGGCCCCCGTCCCACCGTCGTACACCTCAAAATTTGATGAGGTGCTCCGATACCACAGAATCCAAGTAACAATCCACTTGACATGGCCCTCTTCTTAACATAATACATGGCAAATGTCATTAATGCATACGATGTGCATGCTACTGCCTCTTCCTTCACAGATAAAGTTATTTTAAATCAGCATGCATGTGATTCCCTGGGTCTTTCAACAGTTCTCGTGCGCCGATATGGGCAAACGGCAAATTGTGGCTTCGGGAGAAAATCCTATTTCTGTCTAGCGACACTTCGCTGCAGGTAGCTAGAACAGAACAATTTTGTTTTGACTGTGCCTCGGGTCCTTTCGGCCGTATGCGAACCAAAGTACACCACAGGAGGCCGGTCAATCTCTGTAAGCGGACTGGGTTCGATCAAGCTATCTCCGTTTCGAAAATTACGCTACCTGGTCTTCTCGCCTTAACCTCTGTGTGGCTCTTACTCTTAGGGCATAGCAATTGTGGGTCTTCGTTAATAACTAACAGCTCTGCATGAACTGTTCTGATCTCCAGCAGCTGAGGTGGACTGGGCAATATTCACTCATAAGCTCCCCTACTTTAATGCCAATCGATAGATAGAGGCAAAATAGGGTTTCGATAGATGTCCATAACTTCTAATTGCTGTGCTCTCCAAGAAAAAGGAGGTATGGGGCCCTGCCCAAGCCATGGGGACCCTCCCCTTGGGCAGGTCCATTTGTACCAGGGCCGCCTCCCCGTGGGTAGCCTTAAAAGCTGCCCAAATGAATTTTTTGCGAACCATTTTTTCCGTAGCTGCCTCATGGCCCGCAAACAACCGCAATGTATTAGGGAACGTTCGTAAGGGAACCGCGGCACTGCGCGCCGGCTTATTTTGCGATTCCGAACCTGCCCAGGCTGTGCCCGTCACGGCTGTACAGCACGGTATCCCGTCACCAAACAAGTTACCGCTTAGATTATATAATAGAAATAGTATTTGTATTACTTATTATTATTTATTTGGAGTGACTTTAGGTCACTGAATGAGGCTGTGGATAATAGGGATGGTGCATTCAGTGCAGCTGACGATGAGCCAGAACCTGAGCTACGCCTGACACATGCTCTTCTGAAATAAAGGCTACCTGCCACTTTGAAGCGTCCTGGGATAGCAAGAGTCGCCTTCATTGCAGGACTGTTGGTGTCCTGGTCACGGTTTTTGCAATGTTGCATAGGGCATGGCGAGAAGGGAGGGCGAGGGAGGGGCAGGAGGGTGGGGCAGGAGGGAGGGGCAGGAGGGAGGTTGGAAGGGGAGGAAGGGGGGGAGAGAGGGGCAGGACAGCAGAATTGCTCTGAAGCTGCAGTAAACATGTTTAATAACACCCCAAGGCAGTGCCACGCAACGGTTCATACTGTTGGGAACAGCTAGTAAGCTGGAGTGTGGTACCTGGTGCCATGAGCCTGGAGCTTAAGCAGGCGTTGTCAGTAAGGGGCGCACTGGGTTCAATCCTTAACAAAAGCAGTATCCATGGGCTGCACAGGGGTGCTGGGGCTGGAGGCCACTTTGTACTGCATATTGCAGGGAGAGGCACGATGCCAAGAATAGTTGGTGAACCCTGATTCTGGAACGAACTGTTCCAACCACGCATGGTAAAACCCCCACCCAGACGCAGTGTGAAACCCAACACCCCAGAAATCTGTCAACCATCTCTGATTCCCCTGAACCTTTGGCAATATGAACCTTACATTGATATATAACAGTATCCATATTGGGCAGGGTCAGAGCTCAACATTCTGACATTATACACCGATGCATTCAAAGAGTTGTGAGGTGAGTCGGTCATGGTAAGCATAACCGAGAACAATCCCTTCCCCAAAGCATCTACAGTATGTAAATGATCACTTGCAATTTTTCAATGAAAGCAGGATCTCTGCAAACCTATTGCTTTTGTTTGCCCTTTGCCTAGTGTGCAGATGCACCACCGCCACCACTATCGTATCACCGTCGCTGCTGCCGCCAGGGGCACGAGTCGACGCCACACACCTGTCAGGGCCCCGTAGTCCCTGACCTTTTCCCAATGCACCGCTGCCACCATTATCACCATTGCCACTGTTGCTGCCGCCAGGGGCACAACCTGACACCACACGCCTGTCAGGGCCCCATAGTCCCTGACCTTTCCCTAGGCCACCGTCGCCACCACCACCGTATTATCCACAGCCTCATTCAGTGGCCCTAAGAATTCGTAATCAGCGCCCTGGACAATATCAACGGCATCATCGGGTGCCTCGACCGCTTCACCAGTCACGACTGGCGCATGTACTAGCTTCGTGGGCTGAACTTGTACAGGCTGACTCGGATTTATTATGCCACATCAACGCTTATTCCTACGTTGTTTAATTCATGCTTCTTTTACGAGATCTTTTACTTTCCTAAGTGAGCTTATGAATAATCGAGTTGCAGGACAAGGACCTAAAGTCACTCCAAATAAATAATAATAAGTAATACAAATATTATTTCTATTATATAATCTAAGCGGTAACTTGTTTGGTGACGGGATACCGTGCTGTACAGCCGTGACGGCGGGCACAGCCTGGGCAGGTTCGGAATCGCAAAATAAGCCGGCGCGCAGTGCCGCGGTTCCCTTACGAACGTTCCCTAATACATTGCGGTTATTTGCGGGCCATGAGGAAGCTACGGAAAAAATGGTTCGCAAAAAATTCATTTGGGCAGCTTTTAAGGCTACCCACGGGGAGGCGGCCCTGGTACAAATGGACCTGCCCAAGGGGAGGGGTCCCCATGGCTTGGGCAGGGCCCCATAGCTGAGAAAAAGGGAGCCGACAGCCGAGGCAATGCAATGAATAGTTCAATGACACCCCATTGCCAAAACCCCCATTCCCTGCAACAACACTAGCAGCCCTAGCTCACGGAAAAATCCAGCCAGGGTATGGCCAAAATGGCAAGAATTGCTCTGAATTGCTGACCAGGTCATTCCATTCCCATGAGAAATTCCCTGCATAAGCACGGTCTGCCCAATGTAATGGGTGTGCCTGCTGTATGTTGCGCTAAGCCTAGGTCGCGCTCGAGATCAGGAAGATCAGGAGGGTATCAACGGACCTCAGATGCGGTAAAGCACCTGGCGTAGATATCATTTCACTTGCAATTAAATATCTTAAAAGGGGGGCATCTTAGCATAGGCATCGCTATCTAAATATCATTATTTCATATCTAGATGCGTGCGCTTATGGGGGCCGGTCTGGATATCTAGATGCGGACCGCCCCGACGACCTACGCGCACCAGCGGTGCGCGTGCAAAAACCCGCCTCAAATGACCGAACCATCCCCCAATTTTAACGCGAGCAATATAAATCGATTATTTATTTATTCAATTGCACACGGAAAATCTAACTGGTCTTCCGAACGTGGGTGCACAGGTAAATGGCGACGACAGCGCGGTTTAACTGCCAGCAAATTAGTGTACATCGGGCGGTGTTGACCCCCTATCAATACCCAGCCCACACACGGTCACTTCCCACGCACATGATCGCCGGAGTTGCGCAGCATTACCATTTATTCTGTTCGAGCCTTCTCATGTCATGTCGTACATTCAACTTCACGTTTGATGCGCACAATTTGCCAACCGCCTTGACCACGCGCACCACATCCAAGTCATCCACGTTAGCTGCCTCATACCACGTATGATGTTACCCCAGGTCGAGGCTTTTCTGTCCGACAATCCACGCACCGCCAGCCTACTATGGGAAGGTGGATAGCATGAGCTCAGCTGTGCATGTTCGTTATCACCAGGCCAACCCAGTCAGCCATGTGCCAACTGTATAGCTCTGTTGTCTTCACAGCACCTGAAGCGCACGGCAGGGGATGCACTGCGTGGTGATGACACCCGTGAAAGAAACAAGATCAGCTTTCTGGGTGGTGTTGGTACTGATCCACAACGTGTCGGTAGGCTGGAGCTGCTTTAGCGGCTGCCTGCTGCGTTGCAAGTCCTTGATAAGGAGACCAGGGCCAGCATTCATCTTCGCAATGAAATCACGCACTATTGCACCAGTGTTACAATGGTGTGAGTTGCTAGGATCTGACCTAAAATCCCCGGGTCAAACTCGGACTGGTGCTCACTGGTTGAACAATTCACGACAGGATGTGCTCGAATCCCGTCAGCCTTAAGGTGGATGCCCGGGTTGGCGCTGTGTCAGGGTTAGGACCCGCCGCAATAAGCAAAGAAAAAGCTGCGCTAGTGCCGGGAAAACTAAAGAACCCCATCCATCGGGTGCAAGGCGCAAACTGCCCTACGGGGTGCCAGGGGCGCCAGGGGTGTAACGAGGGAATTCTCACCCCAGCATCACGCGCTATTGCACCAGTGTTATATTTCTGCCATGCATGTGGGAGTTCTGTCGACACATTAATAGAATGCCTGCCTGCATTGCACGGCAGGGGCGTGACCGTGTAAATGGCCGGTTCTTTGGTCAGGATATTCATAATACCGTTGCACGGCTCTCAAAGGACGAGCAGGATCATATTTCCGGCGATGATTAATTATATACTAGAAGCGGCCAGATGGAAGACGGTGGTAAGGATCGCACTATTGGTGGAGGGCCTCTGGCGAACAACCACAAGCAACAGCCACAGGCAAGCGCAATGTTGAGGCACTTTCGAGGTTAGCAGTTGATGACCCTGCTGGGGAGCTTATGCTACGAGTCCTCCGTCCAATTGGCCAAGGTTTGTTGTGGGCGGGTGTTACCTACAGTAACACTTCGGGGTCCAATAGTTCCTCTTGCCCTGCATACTGCTATGCAGATGAGGTGAACGGGCTGCCTTGCTTACTTCCTGCAGCCACGCACATCACACAGATCGCAACCCAAATGACCATTGGGGCATTGAGCACTTAGTTCAAATTGTGAGCATTCAACCTGGACCTGATCATGAAGATGGGTGTAGTATCCTGGGGTATCTACGGGTAGTATCCGAGGTGGCTCCTGGTCATCTTTCGATCGAGCCTTTGCTTAAGGCGGATATAACAGAGATACAACAATTGGTATCGAGCGGGTTAAGACTGACCCGGGTTCAGATCCCCCTCCTGTCTATGGAGTGGGCGGTTGCACTGGTCGGTGGGAATTGATGGCCCCCATCACCAGGCCGTGAGGAAATGAACTCTGTGGAGGTCTTAGGGTGGTGATACACTCTGGCCCCTCTGGCGCGAGGACGCGCCTGCCTAAAGGGGGGATAATTGTAGTATCCTGGGGTATCTACGGGTAGTATCCGAGGTGGCTCCTGGTCATCTTTCGATCGAGCCTTTGCTTAAGGCGGATATAACAGAGATACAACAATGGGAGCCTGGTGATGCCTGATGCTGAAAGCTTACAGGTGTGCCGAGATTGGAGAGTTAAAGTAATAAGTGAGAAATGAAATGGAACTAATATCATGTGATATGATATGGTACGAAGGCCCGAAACCAGGGCTTGCACATTACAGTTAAGATTTGCTTGGAGCAAAAGTTGACTTTAAGGTTTTCATGTGGGTTGCCATTGGCAAATGCATGTCACAAACCATCACCTGCCTTACGAAATTGCAGTTCTAATTTACCATCATATGGTAAATGGTATACAATGTCCATCAATATTTGTCTTCCTGGGTATCACATACAGGAGGTGAGTGTCCATTGCAGCAATCATGGATGGCAGCTGGAAGGTGACGAGGAGACAGGCAGACCTGCCAGACGAGGAGGATAATGTTAAATGGCAAGCTCGGAGGGCAGGAAATTCCAGAAAGCCACAGCAGTGCAAGTCGGACTTGATGCAGTTCGGGCTGTAGAGTGAGTGGTTCGCACATAGTAGTATATAGGTTCATGGGACGGTAACCGGGCGTGACATGAAGCTGTGTCACGACATAGTACTGATTTTCGTACATACTACGTGCGAATGCGTCACTGAAGGATCTCGCCGCAATTGTGCTCACTTGTCCGTTCGCGAAGGTGTGGTCGCTCTCAACAGTGGATGTTGACGAGCAACTACTATCCAAGAGCGGGTCTTGTAGATAGTCCCTTGAAGTTCTCCTTGCTTGGGTTCACGCGCGCCGACGTCCTGACGATCGTGCAGTGCGACGACTTCCGAAGGGCTTAGCTTGGCACAATAGTGACGAAATGTTTACAGTAATAACTATAAGTTCATAGGCGGGTCTGTTACGCTCACGAAGAATAGCTCCGAGAGCCAATTGACACTTGGTCAAAGCTCTCGACGCGTTAAATCCGCCGCCGACGACTCACAAGGCCCTAACGTCAAACTGGATCCAACGCTACAAACTGCGGCTCTGGAACCACCCTAACTACTAACGTTCGGTTATCCCTTTGAACCAAATTAACAAATTAAAATTATCCATCTAATAACGGGAAATAACGTTGTTAACTCGTCTATCCATTAGACGGTTACAACTTGGTCCGAACATTGCTCGCGACGACATTGGGTCGTCGTTCTGCTTCGCCCAAACTTCTTAGCTAGCTACGAAGTATGACAGGCACCAAGTATGTCGTGACAGCTGTCACGACATAGTACTGATTTTCGTACATACTACGTGCGAATGCGTCACTCCCCCCCCCAGCGCTGAGTGCTTTAAGCGATTTGCGCTGGTATGCCTTAAGGTCTAGGGGTCCTTATATCAACTCCCACATCTCTTCCACCGGCCTCAGTAAAGCCTCCTTGAGTGCTACAGTGGCAAACAACATGATCCATACCTTCTGGCCTGCCGGACTCAATGCCAGCCTTCCTTCTAATTGCCTCTTTCTCAACCAATTTATTCTAGCTTCATCCCCTTCGGTGATGTACCTCATCGGGGCACAGACAGCCATCAAAAGACCTATTTGTTGCATGGTGCTGGGCATCAGCAGATCCAGCAACTCACTCGATGCTCCAAACACTACAGCCTCAGTGCACGGCCTTCCATCCTGCAATAGTACCTTGGGGCCGACTGCTGCAGGTTTAGGCTCTCCTAAAATCTGCCTTACACTACATCCCTCGTCGTGCAAAGCTTGCCGGATTTCGTTCTCCCACCGGAATGGCAACAGGATACGGCGTGCTTTTTCCACCAGTATTACCTTGCACAGCTTCTTCACCTCGCCTAAGGAGGGTTGACATTCCTCCAACCTGGGTTGCTTTAGTGCTGTGCGTAGGGCTTGCACCTTGCTTTGGGGATGCCAGCCCGGCATGCCCTCACCCAGGGTTTTGTTGCTCCAGCTCTTCTACACTCTCCAGCTTCCAGCTTAGGATTGCCGGTTCTCCAGCTGCTGTGCTCTGGGCTGCTTTCTTTACCGTGGGCACGGATGCCAGACGGTTTCGCAGCTCAGTTACACCCATAAGCTCCACTTCTCCATCTTCATACGTGATTGCAAATCTGTGTCCTCTGCCTTGCCGTCCCACGTATGAGGCTACACCAAACTGCAGTAGCAGTAGTGCCAGTAGCGCCATTGCCATAGGTGACTTCCATGTCCACTTGGGCTGATAAACCCGTGCACCAGGGGGCGGGGTTGGCATGAACTTTTTCCGCTTGCTGGTCCACCGTCGAGGCTTTGCTGGCTCAAGCTTGAGGTCCTCTGAAGGTGCCGCTGAGGTGATCAGGGCATCAAGTGCCCACAGGCCGCTGCCTGAGGTCTGTTTTGCTAGGTCGCCTGCTGAGGTGACAGCTGAGCAGGGGGTTTTCTTAACGGTGCACCCACCCCCCAGCTTTGTGATTGGCGCTGAGCCTTGCACAGAGCTGGAGGTTATATAGGCGGTCCTAAGGAATGCAGCCGCCGTGGCGTGTGCTGGATGTTTGATCGAGGACATGGGAATCGTGACCACATACCCCGGGTTTTCCAGCAGGTTCGGCAAAAAATGCAGCTGTGCTGTGGGGTACTGCGTGATGGAGTCAGCTACTGCGTGCATCTGCTCGTTTCCCACCAGGAAGTCAAACAAGGGTGTGTTGTCCACCACCAACGTCTGAGTCAGGTTGAGTGCCGTGGCGTGCTGGGTGCCCGGCAAAAGGATGAGCTGAATTCCTCTTGAGTCCACTTCCTCCTGCGTGCTAACCTCCGGGTTTGACGACGTGCTGAGCGTCGTTTTGGAGGCAACTAGGGGTAGCCGTAGCTGCTGTGCTGCTTTGCGAGTGATGATGTTTACATCCGCGCAGTGGTCACGCAAGAACTTGAGCCTTCCCGTTTCCAGGCCATAAATGCCCACAGCACCAGGTGGGTAGTAGAACATGAGTTGCTGCAGTTTGAAGTATGCTGCAGCTGTTGGATTCCGTTGCAGCAGGTGCTCCCGTTCCTGCTGTGGAATTTGCTGGATTCCCCGTTTGCCCGCCTGGTGCTCACCAGTTACACAATAGGGTAAACCCGTTGGCGTAGACATGCTGACCGGCTGCATTGGCTGCTCCAATTGCTCCGGTTGCTGCTTGACTTCGGCCGCCATGGCTTTGCGTGGAGGGGCTTCGGAAGTTTCCCCCGCTGCAGATGTGTGCCCCGTCTTTGTGCTGTTCTCCGTTTGCTGGTGTAACTTGGCGATTTTCTCCAGCATTGCCCAGCTGGTAGTTAGCTGCACGGTTACCTCCTGCACTGCTTGATTTGCTGTGTGTGTTGCCGCCCGTGGCCTGGTGATGAGCTTGGGCAATGGGTACACGTCCATCTTGATCGGGGCCGGCTGGAATGATACTGGTACCTGCTGATGGGTCTGAGTAGCACAGCTGGTTCCCGCCTGGTACTCTTCAGCTGACAACAGCACGGAGCTGAGGTTAGCATTGCGGCGATTTGGCAGGTACACATCTTCCTCCTCATCTTCCTGCTGGGCAGCCGCTGCTGCAGCTGCTGCACGCTGTTGCCTTGGCTGCTGCTGCAGACGAATTTCCTCTAGATTGCGATCGAAGGTACTCTGCAGAGCCTTGGTCGGTGCTTTGAAGTTAGCTGTTGCCTTGTCTGGGTGTTTGATGAAGCACTGCTCTTCCGTGTGGCCAAACCGCCCACAGTACTCACATGACGGTGTATCACGTTCCTTGTGCCCAGCACCGGCCACGGGGGCACGTTGGGGATGCTGCTGCAGTGCGGGTCTCTCCTCGGATGCCATCGCTGCCCGTAAGCGCTTTGCTTGCGCTTCAAACTCCGCTATGAGGGCCTCAACCGTTGAGTTTTGGCTACCCCTTGACGTGCTTGCTGCTGACTTTCTGCCATGGAGCACCCGGCAATCTTTGCTGTCGTGTGAGGAGTTAGCCCCATGGTGGTTGCAATAGTACCCAGCGCCAGCGGATGGCACTCGAGGCTCAGCCTGGCTTTGTTTGACTTGTGAAGTTGTGGTTTCTCTGGCCGATTTTGGAGCCACCTTCTTTTCCATATCGTGCTGCTGGTTCATCCATATGCGCTCAGCATCTGCTGCTATCTTGGAAAGGAGGCCATACCATTCGTGTGTGCTCACGTCACAGTATTTAGCCTCGATCCGTTCCCGCACATAAGCGTTTAAGCCGTCTACGTACTTCCTAGCAATGGCCCGCTCACCGTATTCCTCCTTGGCGTAGGGGATGAGCAGCTCAAGCTCCTGGAGGTAGCTTGTTGGCGACATGTCGTCTTGCCGGAGCCGGGAGTACTGGATGAGTTTTGCATTGCGCCTCTGGGGCTCAAAATGCCTATCCAGTCTCTCCAGGTAGTACTCCAGCATGGACTCCCCATCCAGCTGCGCATCTGGCTTGCCAGACTTGTCTCGGAGCCATCTGGTGGCATTGTCCTTGGCGTCTCTCATGAAAGCCTTGTGCCACGTGTAGAAGGGTGTCTCCGGTGTGGGAAACCCATCCAACAAGTCGATGGCATCCTCCAGCGGCACCTGACCTCGTTGGTATCGAAAGCGCCCACGGAGGTGGCTCATGGCTCTGTGAGCAGCTGCCCTAAATGCTGGGAGGTGCTCATGAGTGAATTTGGGCATTTGTGCTGTAGACTCCATTTGATATGGGCTGTAGTCGTAATCGAAGTCTAGCTCTTGATATGAAGCTAACTTGATGTGTGGGGATGCGGAATCCGTGCACTCAGCTCCGGTTCTTTTTGGCTCCGATGCCTCTGACTTTGCTGATTGATCTTCCTCACCAGATTCTTGCTCACCTACGGTTGGCTGAGTGCGTGGGGATGCGGAATCCTCACACGCAGCTATAACCTCCCTGGGCTCTGGTGCTTCGGACTCAGCTGATTTATCTTCTGGGCTTTCTTCACCTGAAACCTGCTCACTTGATTCTAGCCCTTCCTCGTCTGACTGCTGCTCAACTTCGTCTGCTTCTGACTGGTCTTCTTCAGTGCTGGATGAGGCTTCAGCAATTGGTTGGACTAGTGGGACCTTGGCCTTTCTCGGTAACGGTGTTACAATCGGGATTGACACACCGTCATCAAACTCTGGGTTGCGTTGCCACTCAACTTCCTCCCGCTGTGTACGTAAACTCCTTGAGGAACCGCTGGTGCTGGGCCTGGCGGCTCTATCAGGGTTACGACGGGGGTTGGTTCTGTCCGCCAGCGCTGCTCCACACTAAAAGCTCAACGAAATGAAGAGGTAGTCCCACAGAGGAATGGTGAACTGCTACAGGCGCTAGAGGGCTTAGGAGGTTGTGGAGCTTGCTTTCACAAGCAGCACCCAGTGAGCTGTCCTCCACAGGGGCTTTGATGGCGTCCACCGCAGGGACTTACTGTAGCTGCAGACTAGGTGATGTGCCACGTTCAGTCACGGAGACTGTAGGTGGCAGCTCACGTGGCAGGTGCGGATCCTGCTCACGTAAGTCTTGGGGTTGATGACTGCCTGTTTAAGCAGTCCCGGGCACTGATGGCACAATACTGAGGCAAGAGAAAGCAGTAATTCTAGATCAATTCCCGACTGGCAGCTAGAAGTCAGGCAAACGTCCCTGCAGAAACCGCTTAACAAACAATGAGGATTATTCGCTAGCTTGGGCGTGGCGCGCCTGTTTTGTGGCGGCTTGGTCAGAGCGGATCTGACCCAAGCGAACTCGTTGGCTGCAGGCAGTGACTCAAAATTGCCCTTATAAATCTTACTTGAATATTACGACCTTATGCACTACCGCTCCACGCAGCGTGCAGAGTCAATTGGCTGAAGGATCTCGCCGCAATTGTGCTCACTTGTCCGTTCGCGAAGGTGTGGTCGCTCTCAACAGTGGATGTTGACGAGCAACTACTATCCAAGAGCGGGTCTTGTAGATAGTCCCTTGAAGTTCTCCTTGCTTGGGTTCACGCGCGCCGACGTCCTGACGATCGTGCAGTGCGACGACTTCCGAAGGGCTTAGCTTGGCACAATAGTGACGAAATGTTTACAGTAATAACTATAAGTTCATAGGCGGGTCTGTTACGCTCACGAAGAATAGCTCCGAGAGCCAATTGACACTTGGTCAAAGCTCTCGACGCGTTAAATCCGCCGCCGACGACTCACAAGGCCCTAACGTCAAACTGGATCCAACGCTACAAACTGCGGCTCTGGAACCACCCTAACTACTAACGTTCGGTTATCCCTTTGAACCAAATTAACAAATTAAAATTATCCATCTAATAACGGGAAATAACGTTGTTAACTCGTCTATCCATTAGACTTTTACAACTTGGTCCGAACATTGCTCGCGACGACATTGGGTCGTCGTTCTGCTTCGCCCAAACTTCTTAGCTAGCTACGAAGTATGACAGGCACCAAGTATGTCGTGACAGCTGTGGGGGTGCAACGCCAATCCATGCATGGCTGTCGGATCAAGGAGCCAAAGCGGATGGATCTTTAGGAGCTGTACATTACCTGGGAATGTTTTAGCTATGGGTCGGTACGTATGGGGTTGTTTCCTTGATTAAATGGGAATGAATTTGATTCCCCCAGCCATAATAAGCAGATCACCCTCATGCTGGAGGTATAACACTGGTGCAACAGTGCGTGATGCTGGGGTGTGAATTCCCCCATTCCAGGAGGCCCACGCAGGTAACAAGGGTAGATCGATGAATGGAACACGGGAAATGATAGGGAGCTGAGGTCAACAGGTGTAAAGTGTTTGTGAAAAAGTCAGGAGGGCATCAGAGATGGATCGATGTCTTTGGTTGTTATCTATTGATACTTACATTTTTGTATTTTATTATTATGTGTATCTATTATAGTATATGAGCGAATAACGTAGATATTGCTTTGTAGATAGTACAGATGACACAACCCTTCTTGCTCGTGGGATGGGAGCCTATGGGTTTGAGCAGAATGCAAACTAACAAGAGAGCTGTAACGGAATAAGCTGCTGTGTATGTGTTAGCATCAGCTATCATGGAGGTTTAGGTGTCTTTGTTTACAGGGATGAGCATGCAAGATTATATGTGATTGTGAAGTCTTATATATATACATATATACATACATAGGTTTGGTTGAGTGAATGTATGAACAGAGGGCATTCTGGATATGTACATGTACGTATGTGTTTTGTACGGTTTCCAGATGCCGCAATGGGGCCGCGGTGTCACGCCCGATTACCGCCCCGCATACATACTACATGCGAAACACTCACAGCGGCTCGCTACCCTAAAGTATGTAGTTTCAGCTATGATAGTTTTGAAATGCAGCTCAAAATATTTAGTTGTGGCAAACGAGGCCCCCTCTGGTAGGTATCTAGATGCGACTGATGAAACAGTATCTAGATGCGGCTGCCAGCAAGGTAGATAGATAGATGCCGGCCGGCAAGGTAACCCCCCCTTTGATGCGAGATGCGGCGAGTTTGTGATACCCTCCGGAAGATGACAACTGTTGGCTATATATCCTGGCATTCATACCTCCTGCAATAAAAACTGGGGACCCTGCCTCAGGACCTGCTGTGGTGATGGTACCTGCTGTGCACCTAGCAAATATACGTACGGGATGGAGCCAGATGGAGCAGCGTAGATAGCGCAAATCAAGAGCGAGATTATTACGTACGTCGTCCCCAAAAAGCAAGTAGTGTATTAGCTTTAATACGAAGCCAGACGCTTTTCATTCCCCTTGGGATAATGCAAGAATCCCCACGAATATCTACAGACCAGGCAATTCGTTGATGTACCCAGATCGTAACACCTCCTTGCGTAGCAAATAAAGGCATCCCCCGAGAAAAGAGGAGACCCATTCGGCGAATGGTCCTTAATAGCTTTCATACCCTTCGCGTGCGTATCAGTGATAAATAAGGACATCATAATGCTTAAAATGACTTGGGACATGGAACGCAAAGGGTTGTACGACGCTCGGACTTTGCCATTTCGTGCTGCCATTACATACACCCGAGTACGCATGACCGCTGACCCAAGGCACGTTATCAGGTTCGTCCTTTAGATTTCTTTTGACATTTAGGAGACACGAACACAGAAAAGAGATGCAGAAATTTCATCTTCTTCAGCAGAGGATACCGGCCAAGGTATGGGCTGCTTCACATCGTTCTAATGGCTCCAAAACGATAACGGATATTTTCATTAAGGTATATCCACCAATGTAGGTGGTTGCTTTCCGGTGTTTTGCACCGAACGTGCGGCCGGTGGCGCAGCGCATCGTTCGCTCTAGGTTGCATCCGACATCACTGGTAAGTAATGGTTATCCTTGATGACCTTCATTATTTCACCTCAGAGAAAACAGTGGGATGTCCTTTATTTGCTGCAGGTGTCCACGATATACGCGAATGCGCTTGTTGTTCGTGCGGTTGCCAGTCAAGCAGGTGCACCGCCGCCCCGGGCTGGAAAGAAAAAAGTGAAGAAGATGGTTGATATCACTGGAGAGGTGTTGAAGGACCTGTCGAACGGGATGTTCCAGGTCAAGTTGGAGAACGGGGTTGGCGTAATCGCACACTTATCTGGAAAGATTCGTCAAAATAGGATCAAGGTTGTCGTGGGTGACACGGTGACTGTGGAGCTCAGCCCTTATGACCTCACCAAGGGGCGTATTACGCTACGCCACAAACCTGGAGATGCGACCCCTCCAGCTACGAAGTAGATGCCATAGCCACAGATCGCTATGCAGGTGTAGGAGCAGGCGAAATAGGTCTTACAGGGGGGTTGTCGTGCTGGTGGGCACGCAGAAGCAGCTCCCCTACAATGTTTTGATCAGGGTTGAGAGTGTGTTCGCACTTTGGCAAGTAGTGTTTAACACGCCATGCCAACGTTTGGTTTTAACGAGTGATATGAGTGCGGGGACGGATGTATGGCCCTCAAGAAACCTTTTTGTTTAAGTCAGTTTCGGCTGAAAATGGTGACCATCAATGTCCGAGTAATTGGTGTTATCCTTGGAGAAATAACGACACGCACACAGAGGCAGGCGATGTTACGGCAGGGGGCAACAGGGGACCAACCTTCGGTGCTCATCTCTTGCAGGCCGTCAGTTTTTATTTTGCATCGTGCACTTGACATAAAGTGCCTCTGGAGGGAGTGTTTTAGTTACTGTTAAGTGTCGTACCAGTGCTGGAGATGGCGGAGACAGGGAAGGGCGATGGATATGCTGGTACGGGCTTATCCTACCTCATGCCTGCCGTTACAGAAGGCAGAGCCGTAGGGTGGCCCTTCTGCCATAAGATGTACGGGCAGGCGCTCCATGAAATGTGGTGTGCATGCATAATGTGTGCTCGTACGGCCTTGATCTGTGGGCCTGTGACCGCTCTTACCGGGCGCAGAGTTGTACAATTCTTGAACACACAGCCTTATTTAGTGCCGTTCGTTGCGTTACGTACATAGGAGACCTTAAACGTGGGTAGTGGTACTTCTTTTCCGTAATACTTGCGTGCTACGTGAAGCGGCTAGGTGCCTGCCATCGCGTACTTTGTAGAAGTACCCTCCAGACAAGCAGTCGTCTCACCTGAAGGGCGCGCTAAGGAAATCCAAACAGTTGCCTTGCAGGGGCTCTAAGAAAAACGCTGATTTGCAAAGATGCTCTGGGGGATTGTACACCTATGCAAGTTTTTACGAGCATTTTTCCTTTTCTTTTCTGTGCTCTAAAAGCGCAGGCCGCAGCGCAGCAGCGTTTGGGCAAAAGTTTGTGCTAAAGTGCGAGGTACATGCAGCGCTATTGCTTATATTTACAACAGTAAGAACTTGAGACGGTCGATGCATCTGGGAAATCCTCTCTATGCGTAGACCCTACTTCCACTCCGGTGCTGGACGCCGCACGACCCCTTAGGGTGTTGCTAAAAGTAGTGAAGTGCCCAGACCTGTTGCTGCTTGCTGTCCTTACCCGCGCTGGCCCTCGCCATGGCGCCAGAGTGCATAGACTGCTAACCAACTGCTCACTTTACCTTGGGTTTACTTCGTTTGGCTGGCACCCGAGGGATGTCCCTCCAGGACAGAGAAGCAGGTGACATGATGACTCCGATTGTTGGGACTCTTGACCAGGGTCATCTCTGTGTCAGGGTTAGCCTGCCTGAGCCCAGGAATAATCTGTGTCATGACCCTGAAGGCATGGTTTCGGAGGTAGCTAGCTTTTCCTTTGGTATGGTTCCCTGCGCTGTGCAGGGCATGCCGCTGGGATAGGATTGTCGATCTGCTCTGCCTGTGCGGCAAATGACTTCAATGCTTCAATACCACGTGGTGTTCACCCAAGGACCACCATATTCCCGGAAGCGTGAATTATTAGTTACGTCCTTACACCATAACGCCGCCACATTACTTTTCTTAGCGAGCCAGTTTTCTTCCTTCCCCACTCCCCACCAGTCACCGAACTGCGCCATGTGGACTACGCATAGCCCATATCCGCACACTCGAGATGTGCTTCCCGACCCGCTCTTCATTCGGTCACACGTACACAGAGCATCAGCAAGGACCTACCGGCCCCCTGCAAAGGCGATCCCCACCCGCATATTCCCCTACCCTTCTCCCGATGTACAAGTCGTCCATCCTGCCTAACCCCGCGTCAGTGGATCGTGCCCAGGTCAACGACAGCGGCTGGAATATGACCTCATTGCTCAACGCCGCACGCATTGCAGAACTGACCGCGTGCAATGTTTCGTCCTGCGTTTGGGCCGCACACATATGTGCGCTTTATGGGTGCGGCCCAAACGCAGGACGAAATATTGCACGCGGTCAGTCTTCGCTACTGATTGGATGAAGACACATACATAAAACCCCTTCCGGCGGCAGACAGGAGGAGGGAGGGCCACCTATTAGGAATCCCCTCTTCGCCCCTCAACGCCAACAAAGACCACCGGGACGTGCATGCACACCGGAGTAAATAGGTCTTGCCGGGGCCGTGCGAAAGAAAGGTGCGCGGTGCCAAATCGGTCCAAATCGGCTCCACCATCCCCTCCAGCCACCCAAATTATCCTGCCGAACAACCCCCGTATGATCACTGCAGCCCTACCTCCGCACCCTACCATCATGTCCCGCGTCACAAGGCAGGTACGTGTAGGTAAATACCCAAGTGCTCCCTGCCGACGTAATGACTTGGACGCCCGACTCCACAAGGGTCTGCCAAACCATGAAACCCAATGCTAATCACTTCATCGTGGTTACATCAACGACCCTAAGACTATTCCCCCTACTGAGCACGTGCTACCCCCTCCCTGGAGCAGCTTATGCCCCGCTTCGTTCATTGGAAGGGAGCCACTCCCCGCCCCGTCACCAACCTCCTCTCTGGTCCTATAGTCCATTCACACATACGTCACCAAAACTAGCACTCAAGAGTCGTGGTTAGTGAGTCACAGACTCACCCTTTGCCACCCGCTGGGCGCTTTCCAACGTGTTCTGAAGCAGCATCGCGATCGTCATAGGGCCCACGCCACCCGGCACCGGGGTGATGAGCGACGCCTTGGCCGCTGCGCCCTCAAACTCCACGTCTCCAACTAACCGGTAGCCCTTCTTTGCGCTCGGGTCGTCTTTGGCATTGATCCCCACGTCAATGACCACCGCCCCAGGCTTGATCCAGTCACCCGTCACCATCTCCGCCACTCCGCAGGCCGCGACCACAATGTCCGCCTCGGAGCAGATGCGCTGTGCATCGGGCGTTTTGGAGTGCACAATGGTGACTGTTGCATCGCGGCGTTGAAGCAGCAGGGCGACGGGCATGCCTACGATGTTTGACCGCCCAATAACACAGGCCTTGCGACCCGAGATGGGCACCTTCATACGCTCCAGGAGCTCGATGCAACCCTGCAGGTGGGAAAGCCGTCGACAGGGGGCCGTGGTAAGAAGAGAGGCAATACGTCCTGGAGCCCGATGGGGGCTGGCGCTAGTGGGGACGGCTGGGAATAGCGCTGACTTCACCTGGCTTGGCGTGGGGCTTACGGTTAAGTCTACGCCACTTCCATCTCTTGTTGAAGTCAGGGGCCGGGCCACCCGGGCCAACAGAGGCCAACACGGCCCAATCTTCCCCTCCTGCCCCTCCTGCCCCGTGCGCTCATAGGTTGTTGTTACAGCTGTTGCATCCCATATCCCGCAGCGGCTTTTCATCCCCCTATTCCCCCGGTTCCATCCCGGCTACGAGCCACAGCGCGCCGCACCTTGGGCGTGCACGGCACGAATAGCGGGTGGCGGCCCCGCATGGCCAGACTGCCGATGTTCAACGGGTGGAACCCGTCCACATCCTTCTCAATGGAGATGGCGTCCAGGATGCGTTTCTCGGAGATGTGCTTCGGCAGCGGCAGTTGAACCAGGATGCCATGAACTCGGGGGTCGGCGTTGTAGTCCTCAACGACCTGAGGGCGCCATAGACGACCAGGGGCAACAGTCTTCCTTCGGGGGTGGAGCCTTATGCGGCGCGAAGGGTGGGCGGGGACACGTAGAACACGTATTCAGCCAGCTTTGGGGATTTAGTTCTTCTGGAAGCCGCCATCTCCCAACTCTGTTTCCGCAGATCTCTACGCCGACGACTCCCCGCAAGAACACAATGTAAGCCACAGATAATGGACGTGAACCCCGCCTGCTGCAAAACCCAATACTTGGGTCTGTCTCGTTGCAAGAACAGCACACCCCCATAGCGCACTTAACACCTCATGCCGAGGGCGGGTGGACCTCTTTCATCACCACGACATGCCATGTTGCGTGGCCTTTCTAGGGGGGAGAAACGCCAATCTACAGCAGCCCTATTCCTCGAGCGAGGTCCTGGCCGCCAAAACCCAGACAACACGCACACCGCCATTCCCACAACAGTGAAGAAAACTCCCCACCTTGAGCAGCTCCTCCTCCGACACGTCGGCCGGTAAATCGGTGCCGAACGAGTCGAAGCCCACCTCGGCACAGGCCTTCTTCTTACTTCGCACGTACGTTTCGCTGTCCTTTCGGGCACCCACAAGCACCACCGCCAATCCGGGCGTCAAATTGTACTGCTGTTTCATGGCTGCTACCTCCACGGCGATCTCACCACGAATGGTGTCAGCGATGGCCTTGCCGTCGATAAGCTTGGAGGCTGGAACTGGGGTGGGGGCGGGGGCGGAGGGAGCAGCAGCGGCCACCGCTGCGACGACCGCATGGTGTGGCAGCGGGACTATGGCGGCGACACGGTGGGAACCGCGCGTAGCGGAACGGTTGGCGGCGGATTGGCGATGGAAGCTGGAGGCCATCGTGGGTCGCCTTGTGTTATTGCGCAAAGTTCCTGCACATTTGGGTGACGGACCCGAAAATGGACGAAATTGTGGAGGTGCCGGCCGGGATGGCGGGTTAATGGTCAACAGCTTGGATTTGCAGTGTGTGAAGTCTATAATAACAAAAAGTATGAATCTCAACAGCAAAGTCAATAAATGTCCCTTTGATATGTACACGGTAATTGCATGGACGTGAGAGTTTCAAGGCTTCCGCACGTGCCGGCCGGCGTTCACAGCTTGAACCAATCGAGCGAACAACCTTATGATTTTTGACGCGATAGCATGCGACTGGTCCAATAATGGCACATAATCCACCAATTAAGCTAGTTCAAATGTAGGGCGATCACTCTTACCTAAACGGAATGACGGATATTACACCGACGCACAAGTGACAGTAACCGTTCTGCCAAATTACGCAACACAACTTAACTTCTAGTAATGGGTAAGCTTTGCGGCACGTTTGACCATTGACATGTCGTGACCGCATGCCACAGTTGCGTGGGCCTTACGCACGTTTCACGCTGCACCCATGACCTCCTCGTCCAAGGAATTTATCTACTTGTGTATCCATATCCGCATCTCATTGCAATTTAGGTGTTCCTGCTGGAGCCATGGTTCGATTCGCTTACGCCCGCCAACATCCTGTTTGGAATAGCTTCCTTCACTACCTGGCAGTACCGTTAAATTTCATGAAGCCCGTGTGAATTAATCCTGTCACCCACTATATAATGTCTCGTGTCGTATCCCGTAATATGTCGGTATTATGACGATTACAGTGCTGTCCAGAGGCAAGGCCTGCCAGGCCTTCAGTGCCCGAAGTAGTTCACACGGCAGAACGGGGTTGGTTGAATGTCAATATCATGCTGAGTAAAATAATAAGCGTAAAGAGGCATTTCTCGTGTATGTCAGTAACAGATACACGGAGCGTTCTTCCCCATATGGGTTTTAGCGTCGGTTCGGCGCCCTTTGAGAGCCGAGGCCGCATTGCAAAGGAATACTGGAATATGAACGCCTTCAAAGTTACCTGGCTGCTCTGCAGGCTCTGATGGTAATCAGGCGGCGGGTTCGCAGGTTCAAAGCTGACAATCTGGATGGGATGAAGTGGGGATTTCCGGGGAAGAAGTTCATGTCAGTATGTGTGCGGTCGAAGTCAAAGTCGAATACCAGCTCGCTGTAGTTGCCCTGCATGATGCGGCGCAAGCCAGAAGAGCGTGGAGGAGCGTGGCGTTCTTCTCCTGCAGCTACGCCCAGCCGTTGGACTCGCGGCAAGAACTTGTCGCAGTCCGTGAGCACCACGCGGAAGTATGCAGTCCATGGGTCCCAAGTAGGCTGCATAGTCCCAAAGAACCCTTCTTCGTGGCAAAACAGTTGTTTGTGGAAAGATATATACGCATACGGCTGGCCTGCAGAAGCTAGGAAGCGGCCCCCATCCAATGCTGTGAATGGAATATACGCCGAATTGAAGGGGTCAGTGTCATGAGCTTCATGGATAAACCTGCAAGGCATTGTAAGGCCATATATGCTTGAAATGGAGTCTAGATGTAGTGCGCATTTGGTGTGCTTATCGTCCATGCCATCCGCTTGCTTCTTGCTGGCTGGGTGCGCTAGGCATGCTAGGCATTGACCTTCCTTGACCGGACGCCCAGTGCCGTGTGCTTGCCTCCAACAGCTTAGGTAACACCCGGCCACTTACATGCCGTGCCTCTTATAATCCCACCATGCTCAGCATTTCCCATCTCCAGCAGGGGACCTAAAGTAACGAATCTGTGGACACGGTTATGCATTCATCATACAGTCATCAGCCCTCTTAGCGTACTTCGTTCTGCGGGACCGCAACCTGATGTGCGGTGCACTTGAGAACGTAACCTAAACAGTCTACCCGCACAGGCCACACGCTGGTCCCTGTGCGGCCCCTTTACCCCCTCGCCATCCGTTTCCTTCATCAACCATCATATACCATTGTGCCGGTGGGTCACCACGCCACGGACTGCGGACGCGAGGACGACGGGTGCAGTGCCAGCTCAGTATTGTTGGTTCGGTACCTATATGGGGCAGGGTTGGGGGCATGGAAGAGCTAGGGACCCAACCTAGAGGCAGAACGTCAAGGCCCGACCTGAGTGGGTGATGTTGCTTGGAAGTACAGTGTATGCGTGCGGATATAAAACTCAATACTAACGGCGGGGGGTTCCTTACACCAACGCAGTTGTTTCCTCTGGACCTTGCTTCACAGCTGTAGTATGAGGATCTTGATGATATGCCCTTACCGATATGGGTGGGGCTTAGGCTCCAGAAAGAAGATCCATAAGTTCCTCCATAGCCCCTCATCGAAGGGTCGGGGAGGCGCCATGCCCAGCCAGTGCTGCCGTACAATCTGCGTCAGGGATACCTCCCCACGACCATCGAGGCTCACTGCGGCTTTGCACCCCTGCCCTGGTCGGGGGGGCGGCAGGCCAGCGTAGGCCCTTGAAAGGTACGGCAGCCGCGGTCCCTGCGAACCAAGGTGCGGGGGCATGTCAATGGTCAGGACGATACGTGCGTATTTTAAAAACGGAACCCGGCTCATTTGTGTCCCATGTGCAAATTTTGCTATCGTTATAAAACACCCCCTTCATCTAGCCCACCCACCTGCGTCGATGATGTACACATCACACATGTTTCATTGTTTGCGTCCTCCCGAGTAGCCCATTCAAACACTTACGCACGCCATACCGTACTTCGTGACAATCCTCAACCCATACCGGCCCCCACCTTGAGCAGCTCCAAGGTGGTCTGGTTAGTGGCCACCAGGTAGCCGTGTAGCAGGGCCAAATGCATCACTAGCACCAGCACCACAGCGCCCAATACCATCACCAGCCATAGCACTACCATCCGTTCCCAACCGAGCACCCGCGGGCAGGACGGTTGGGGTGAGGGCGGCGCCCCGGTCAGCGTGCGCACACCTGCTCTCAGCCACCGGGACTGCATCACGCCGCAACTCAGTGCCAGCGGCAGCACCCAGTACTGCAGCCAGATCAGCAGCGCCAGCTCCACAAAGATCAGCCACACGAAGCGGGTGTGGTTGAGATCGCCTAGAGGAAGAGGGGAGGGACGAAGCGGGAGACGGGAAGAGATTGCAGCATTGGCTGCAGCTTACCACATAACATCTCCTCGCCGCTAGCGATCTGACATATTTGATGCGGTTCTAATCTGCATTGGGAGCCCCTACCTGCGGCATCCGCCCCCCCCCGCCCCTCCAACCAACGCAAACTCCGCTCATTCCACTGTTTTCAGATCCCGACCCCACCTCGGGTCCGACTTCTCGACTTCCCTCGTACATCCCGACCACCCCACCTCACCAATGGTGGCGCTCAGAAACCAGCAATGGTGGTCGTATTTATGGACGCACTGCCCTGTGCGCTTGTCGTGGTGAGAGCGCAGGCTGGGCACCTCGCCGCACTGGGGACAAGGGCGCCGATCAGGATCTAGATCCAGATCCACGGCGGGGAATCCAGCATGGATCCATCCTATTTAGGGGGGCGCAGTTAAAATCCGGAGAGGTATCTCAGTATGCGGCGTGTCGTACACTTATTTATGGCTCTGGATAACGCTACCAGCAAAACTCAGCAAAGGAAAATGACGCCGTTCCTGTGGGCGTTTGGCCAAGTGGTTCTGAGTGAAGGTCCTGATACGTGTAATGAGGACGTCCGCACGCAGGGGTGCATACGGTTCACTGCATCACAGCTGTCAAGTGATGCGCCGCATCTGCTCCCATTCCGAGGTAAACCTTCGGAATCGAACCATTGGAACCACCTGTCGAATGGCGTCAGCTGCGAAGAAGTAGTGGATCTCTTCTTATGCATAAAGCTCCGGAACCAGTCCCCTAAACAAGCAGCAAGCCGTTCTGTACCTGGATTTGATGTATACAGGCTGCCGAATAGCACGAGGGCAATTGTCATCAGGGCCATCAGCGCCAGCATGATCAGCCTTTCCGGGCCCAGAAGGGATCCCCCGTCACCAGCGCTGCCAGGGTCCTTAGTCGGTTCAGTGCTGTGCCCCCGAGCATGTTCCCCTGCTGCGCTTCGATTCCAGCCTAGAGCTGTTGAAAGGATGCGGCGGGCGTCTTCATCGATGTACAGTAACAGCAGAGGTACCGAAACATGTACGATAAACCAAAAGGCAACCTGCAGGAGGAGACCCCGACGGGGGAAGAAGTTGCAGTTGCAGCCAATACGGCATGCACAGGCAAGCCGGCAACGGAGGTGGGTATTCTGTGATTTCCAGCGCTTGACAAATCGCACCGGGTGGTTGGTCGCTGAGATATTGAATCACACGGCACGGGATTGCCAGAGGCAGGGCTCGCGGTTTTAAGGTGACGCCAATACGCGCCAATAGGGGCCCCACAGGCCACCTGCTTCTTGAGGCCGTGACTCCTCCTTCCCGTCCTTCATTGTAACAATGCGTACCTGCCTCCTGCTCCTACCTTTGCATCTACAAGACCGCACATTACGGGTCCGCGCACCGCACGGAGCAGCGCCTTTGTGCGAATCTGTTTACGGAACAGCAACCACCTAAACGGTCAGGACACCGGCACTTGTACGAGGGAAAGCAGGGATCAATTTTGCGTATCTTACGTTTCCATCATATGTGTTCGGCGTTCGCCAGGGTGAAACGAGCGGCAGGTTTGCAGGCAAATCGTCTTGCCCAGGTACAATCCATAGCGCCTCTTCGTCATCATCGGTGGAATCCTGCTCCTTTAAATTTGTATTAATCATTCTCCCTAAATCTCAATTGTTGCATCGATGCTCGGGAGACGGGCACTGTCGCGCGCCAATTAATTGGTCGAGAGGTTGCAATGCAACCATGAAGCTGCAGCCATCACCATTTAACGAATCATATCGCAAGATCGCATGGGCTTTGTCATTTCACCGCCGATGTAATGTCCTTAGCCGACGACTTACACAGACGCAACGAACAACCGCTCCCGAAGACCTCTCGTGCGCCGCCTACTTGCTTCCATGTCGCCCGCTACCTCCAAAACTAGTGTGCCATTCTCAACTGGGATTCAGATATTCCCAGACGATAATGCGATTGGGTGAAAAGCTCAATTAATGTTGCCAACCTAAGCCATCGACAGCATTGTTACCTGATCCGTACATGACATGTGCACTCCATCCCTCATCATCCGTCCTTCATTGGGGACTAGTTCCTTAACTTACACCAACGCTCTCCAGTGCGTGCAAAAAGCGCGTGCAAGCGGACAGAACTTGGTTACAAGTGACGAGTGCAGGCCCGTCCCGTAAGAGGCCGTGTGCACGCATGCTTTAGGAAATTATATTGTCCATCATGTCCGCGTATACTTGATTGCATCTACCCTCAGTCAAAACGTCCCTCCCGCCCCTCCATACCCGTGCAACCCCCTGGGCCCCTCTTACTTCACTTCTAGACGCTCCACTTGCCACAATGGCATCGGCCAATATTATCCTTTACCATTTGCCTTCCCTTATATCCTTCGCCTCAGCAAGGCCGCCTCATCTCCCGTCCTTCTGGGAGCCCACGTGTCCGCCCCGCCTCCAACCTCTGTTTGCTTCACCGTCACTCGTCCACCTCCATGCCGTCCCTGCCCGCCAGCTCCTCCGCTGTCGTGTCCGCAGTGCGTTGAAGCTCCTCGATGACATAGAACAGCAGCGAAAACTGCTTCCGTCGCCGCTGTTGTGGGAAAGCGAGAGTTTTGTAGGTCCATGGGCACACGGTCAACTCCATCACGCGAAGCTCAGAGGGGAGGCGGCGTCAGTGGAGACAGAATGGCCCTAGTTGAGCGTATTACGGCCCAGGGCCAATATACTCACACGTCGGCTGGCAGTAAGGAAGGGCGAACCGCTGTGAGCGGTGCATTACGAGGCAGTGGCAGGCAGACAGGGAAAGAGAGAAAGGAAAGTGTTCACGGGGAGAAGGCCTGTCCCCCAAGGTAGCGGTAGCAGTAGCAGTAGCAGTAGCAGTAGCGGGGGAAGGTTCAATCCTTCAGCCAGGCTCTGCTACTGGCAGGCCGTATTCGCATCGCTGGTGTCGGTACTTGTAGTGGCGCCGTTGACAATGGTATCAGCTGCCGCCTTCTCCTCTTCCTACGTTCCTTCCCCGCCACCTAGTTGATGACGCGAATGTAATCTCCCCCTCACCTCCATCAGCTGCGCCACCCTCGCTCCCTCGCTCTTGGCCTCCGCCATGAGCTGCAGCTCTGCGTCAATAGCCTGCTGGGTGACCTCCCTGGAGGGATGCTCCATTATCTGGTGCCGCAGGACCTGGGGGAATTTGGCGCGGTGCGTGGCAAGGTGACGAGATCAGAGGCACAGAAGGGATCACATCAGGGAAGAAAGGGAAGGGAAAATTACGGCGGTAATGTGGCAGGAAGCTTTGGTGGGAGGGCACTCCCAAACACAAACTGCGTCCGTACCATTCAGTAAAATTCAACACTAGCCGTAACAAGACGCCTATGCTTTGGCGCATGAAGGTGCGTTTCCGCGACATCACAAGGTGCGTTTCCGCGACAGAGAGATCTTGACGGAGATCACAGGTTGAAGGGCTATGACCCCTGGGTGCCCATGCAGACCGCCATCAGACATACGGCGTGGTCGGCTCCTGGGGATGCGCGGAGGACCTCCGTCCGCCAGGCCCCCCCTTGGGGACTGCTATCTGCAAGATCGCCGCAGCTGTCGCCGTACAATGTCGCACAGCTGCACGGCCCTCCCCAAGCAGCTCATAATCAGCGCCCTGGAGGTGCTCAACGTGTCCACCAGCATTCACATCGGCATACCAAACCTAAAACACGGCCACAGGGACCCCTTCCGCACCTCGTACTGCTGGTTCTGCCCGAGCAGCACCTTAGCCCGCTGCAGCTCCAGCTTCTTCTCCTCGATGTCGCGTTTGGTCTGTAATTTCCGCACACGGGATTTCCAGGGGTTGCAATGGGGGGCCGCGGGGTGAGGACGGGTGGACGGGTGGACTGGGCGCTGCCCCCGTGCCAGTGGGGCCAGCGGGGGCACCCCCACGACTTATCACCAGCGGCGTGTGAGTAGACCAGGGGGCCGAGGGGCCCGCTGACGCGGCAGCAATAGTGACCAGCTCCGCTTCGAGCTTCCCTCGCCGAAGCCCTCCAAACCCCCAGCAACCCCATCAGGCCCGCAATTCAGCCTCCTCTAATCCGAATCCACCGCCCCAATGCATCCTCGTACCCCGCCCAGCTCCGGATGGCGGCATCAGCTGTGACCAACATCCTCCTACCTGTACGGCTCCCAACTACGCTGTCTACTGCTCGGCCGCACTACCGCCACTACTAGTGCGGTGTTGCCCAGTGTCGGTACCCCCAGAGCCCCTGCCGCTACAGCCTTAGCCCCTGCCCCTGCCCGTGCCTGTTCAATAGCCGCCTCCAGCTCCTGCTGCTTCCGCGTATAGCTCTCCTGCTCCCGGGTGTTGGCCTCGCAGATGGCACGGAGCTTTTTCGTCTGAGGGTGGCAGTGAGGGTGAGGGATGGACTGACCCCGCGGAAGGTGACCCCCAACACCGCCCCTACTCCATTGCAAGTGGGCTGTCAAATCGTAACTGTAAGCTGAAGCTCCTGCCCGCCTGCCCATCTCCCCCCCCATTAAAACCGCACACCCATGTACCGCTTTTCCCTTCGCACCCGCATTAGCCAACAGGCATCAGTCAGCGGGGAGATCGTAGATCACCCCGGGCCCCTCTAGGTCGACACGCCAGCGCCGGCTCCCTGTAGCCGTGCGGCTGTACCCGGCTCCCCGCTTTGCCTCGGTCTCAGGTGCCCGGCCCCCCGGATACCGTCCTGGTTAGCCCTCGGCTCCACCCAGTTCCCCGGACTCATGCTCACATGCAACTCCGTCTGCGCCGCTTCCCTCAGGAACTCCCGGTGCAGGCGGGCCACCTCCGCCTCCGCCTCCGGGCCCTTGTCAAGCTGCTCTAGGAGCTGCAGGAACCTGCACCAAGGGGAAAGACCAGTGAATAAGGGGCTGAGGAAGAACTGATGGCGGGACGGAGAATGGAGGAGTTTGAAGGGAGCACACGAGTTGCCGTACTGTGTCCTGGCGTCCCGTTCATGCGCAGTGACGCTGTTGACGCTGAAGCTAACAGCCATCGTTGCTTCTTTCCTAATGATGTAATGTAAAATATAAAACATCACTTAACTCTGTATGATGGCAGCCCTTTGAAGCGTGGGCTTGTGGGATGCATGGTGCATGGGGCGTGCAGCCTGCGGACTGGCGGGACCTACGTACTTTTTGGTGAGGACCTTCAGGGGAAGGTTACCCTTGGGTACCGTCATCTGCGTCAAATAGCGCTGCTTGATAATGGCCTCCTCCTCAGCCGGTGTAAGCTTGACAGCAGCCATATTGGTGGATGGTAAACGAGGGAGCGCCAACGCGGGGAGCAGGGTGCAGGGCCCGGCAGTAAGCAGCAGTGCAGCTACCCTCGCCCACCAAGCAGCAGCGCCTGAGCAAAACTTTGCGATGCCGTCGCTTATATACAAATGTAGCTGTTACAAATAATAGTCACGCAAATGTTTTGCATTCATGCCTTGCTTTATACTAACGAAAGCGCAGGATACTCTACACTACAATAATCAGTGACACAGGGCAGGTTTTATAATATCATGCAAAATGAGTGGCAAAGCATTCTACGATGCTATCGCGTAAGCGTGGTGGAAAGTAGTACAGCCCTTCAATTGCAACAGAATTGTCAGCCTTAACTACTTTTTCAAAAGGCTTTCCGGTTATGCCAGATTAATGATATATATGCAATAACTTATTACAATTGTGCATCTGGGTGCTAGAAGCCTGACTGGACCTCCTATCTGAGAATCTGACGCTTGTCTAGGAACCAAACGCGTCCTGTTGCAAAATGCCCAATGCGCTTTTATCATTTCCGTCAAGGGGAGGTGAAATAGCAAGCATCTCGGGTCGATCGACTAGTCATCACAACGGAAACGCCTGCAGAGCGCGTGAACGCGCACGGCCATTGCACAACGATTGCAACGCTGCATCTTCAAAATCACCTGCTCAATTTGTTACACGTCGATTAGCCTGTTCAAATCGTCTTCGGGGTGCTATCCAATTAAATTGCCGTGCCAATGGAACTCCAGCGGTCAGTCTTGAAGAGGAAACGTGGAACAGCAGGGACACTCGGCCTCACCCTGCTCCACCCGAGGACCTCAGCCCAACGGACCTGCTTGGGGGCGAATGCAGCAACCAGGAGCTAGCTGCGCAGGTCCACACTCTGAAGACACTGGTGCAGGCACAACAAGATATACTTTATTCACAAAAAGCCCAAATAGACCAGCTTATGCAGACCCTCCAGGAGGAGCGGCTGCGAGCGGCGCAAGGTCCTGTCCTTGTCCAGGAGGCCCCGCAGCGCACCCTGCACTTGCGACCCTTTGATTCGCAGCGCATCGCGTACGGGGACCGGCGCCTGATGGGCCTGTACGACGCTCGATTCCATTCGACGCTCACGTAGGTATTGGTTACTGTATATGGGACGCCCTGGCGCCCCGCACCGACGTGCCACCTTCGTCGGGGCACCGTCAAAGGGGCGAGGGGGTTCTTAAGGGTATGCGCGAGCTGGAAGCGGAACCATGTGCTCATCGTTCTATCTAAATTGGGTTGGACGGAGGAATTGGGTGGAGCTAAGTGCCGGCACTGTTACTGCAAATGAATGGACATGTGCATGCGACAGATCCCCAGGTGGGGATGCTGCAGGCAGCTAGGGTTGGGGGTGGGTTGGGGTTTGGAGTGGGTAGGCGGGGTTGGAAGCGCTCACGAATGCACCCGTGCTGACAGTCATTCAATTGCCCAAGCCATTAGCCCCCGCCCCGACCCCCTGCACCGTTCCGTAGTGGCGCCGTCCCCTCCGACTTCCGCATCCTGCCCGACCGCATCATCCTGGTGCGCCACGCGGAGTCGGAGGGTAATGTGGACAACAAGGCTTACACCTACATCCCGGATAGCCAGGTGCCTCTGGTGGGTGAAACGAGGAGGGCGGATGGGGACGGGGACGTTGCGCTTAGGTTTGAGCGCAATGTCGTGTGGTGTGTCGGGTTGCGAAGGCTGGCTCCGCCTGCAGCCAACAAAAGAAAGTGGCGCGGTGTGGGGTAACAACAGGGGAGCATTGAGAGCCACCTACAGCCGTGGTTACAAGCTACTCGAGAGTGGGAGGAGGGTTTGGTCGGAAAGCACATCGTGTACTTACCTATATCTGTATAGTTAGCAAGTACTTTAACCGCTTGACTTGGTTGCTGGCCACTGAGTCAGAGGGGGGAACTCGGGAAGGTAAGGCACCGGGCTGTAGGAGGTGGAGCAGCGCCAGGGGCACGGAGTCCGGCTCCAGGGGACTTAAGGTCCAACCTCTGTCGTGTCCTCTCCTCCCCCCCTCCCTCTCTTCCCTGCCAGACCGCCCGGGGCCACATGCAGGCCCGGGAGGCGGGTAAGCGCATCAAGGAGCTCATGGAGGCGGACCCGGAAAGGGCTCGGGACTACAAACTCTTCTTCTACATCTCACCCTACAAGAGGTCGCTGCAGACGTACGAGGGAATCAGGTATGGGCGCGACGGGGTGAGGCGGGAAGGGAGGACAGCGCTTGAAAGGGATTGAGGGCCGGGTGGTCGTGAACACCAGGACATGCAATCCAAGAAGGCTAGAAGCAGACCGGCGATAGAGCCCGGGTAGGCAGGTGAGGGGGACAATGACGGGCAGAGTTTTGGAATTCAGCCTGGCTTAGAGGAGCTTTCATCACTTGGGGCACAGAGCCTTCCGAGGTGGCGATATAGGGTTGCCCCTTCCCGGATCTGACCGAACAATTCGATGCTTCTTATTCCTAGGTCACGCCGCGTCGAAACCCGCACTCACCAATTTGGTTTTTACGTTACAGCTATTGCCCTCAGCTGCAATTTCCCTACTTCTGTCTATTCCCCACCCTTCATCCAACGTTCGCGGTTGGTCCTTCAGCTCCGTCAGCATCAGCACCAGGTTTCGTAAATTCGCCTTCCCTCCCCCCGCACGTCCAAGAACCGCAACATGGGTCGGCATCGCGCCTCCTCAGTCCTACGTCAGCAAGTATATCAAATGCATACTACGCAATGCATCTGATGCCTTTGCGTGCCTTAGTGCTCAGACCACGAGCGCATTACTGGCTATGGCCGCCTCCCCTTCAACCTCACCCTCTCTCACTCTTGCATATCTGGGTGGTTCGCGCTCCCCTTTCCGCAGCTCGCAGTTCCCGAGTCATCACCTGCTGGGGGTGCAGGAGGAGGTGCAGCTCAGGGAGCAGGTGGGTTATCTGCAACGAACCTCGCAGCGTACCTTTCTGGAGGTCTCCATGTGCCCGTCAACGTGTTTAGCCCACACTGCGTTATGGTCCATCACATGGGAGGGGATGCTTTTGCGCGTGTGTGTGCATATTTAGATGATGAAAGCACGGCTCACGCCACAGAAACGAAGGAGAGCCGTGCAGGAAGGAGGAGGAGCTATGATGTGCTTGTAGGGCACCTCTCTCTTGCACACACATCTCGCCAGGTCATCCGTTGCCATACTTGCCACCTCGCACCCGTCCCTTGCTCGTTGGCCTTCATGGCGCGTGTTGCAGGACTTCGGCAACTTCCAGGACGAGCAGGGCAAGCAACACGAAAAAGCGGAGCGGCTGCGCTTCGGTCGCTTCTTCTACCGGTGCGAGAACGATAGGGGACGGTGGGCTGGGATGGTTGAGGGGGTGGTTGGGCGGGTGGTCAGCTCTGCACTGACCGACTCGGGTTCTGTCCGCACCCGTGTGATGTGACTGCCGCGACGGAAGCAGAGGCACGGCGGTGGTTGAGGAAACGTGGCGCTCGGTCGAGGCCACCAAGCTGCTCGTTGCCACACCCCTGCAACTCTCCTTTCTTTCGTCGCCTTCCTTCGCCCCGCACTTGTCCCTCCTCCTCACCGCCCCCGGACCCCGTGCCGTGATTTCTTCACACGTTGCTCGACCCCCACCTCACCTCGCAGCTTTCCCAACGGCGAGAGCGGTGCCGACGTCTACGACCGCATCACCATTTTTGAGGACCATATGGTGCGCGACATCAACGCAGGTCGCTTTGCTGACAACACGGGCCTGGTATTGGTGACTCACGGTCTGGCGCTGAGGGTCTTCCTGATGCGATGGTACGACCGGGCTGCGCAGGGAACTCTGTGTCCTCCGCCCGCCCGCCTCGTTTCGCTGCACGGGCTCACCGTATCCCGGTTGATGATCGAACTCTAAATCCATCCGCCTCGGTTGCTCCCCTCGGCTGCCCCGGTGCCTGTCTCTCCACTGAATCATGTCCTCGATTCATGTATAAAGTTCCGCTCTCTCGCTTCACCCTTCCCCGTGTGCAGGTTCCACTGGACAGTGGACGAGTTCCTGCTGGTCTACAATCCGACTAACGCGGAGGTGAGTGAGAACGAGGCTTATGGGGGAGGGGTAGGGGGGGCCAGGTGGGGCATCGCACAGATGTGGTTACAACGGCAAAGATGGGTTGGGGCTGCAAGCGGCAAAAGGCAAGTAGGTAATGTCGGGAAGTGTCGGGACTGGCCCCTCATCTTCAACCTTACGGACCCACACATCCACCACTCCCACGTCTCCTGCCGTACTCGCGAACGTCTCAGTCCGGGAACTGTCTGTGCCTCCCTCGGCCCCGCCCCCATCCGGGACCCCAGCCTCTCGTGCTGGAGCGCTGCCCGGAAGTTGAATACTCTGCCTGGCGCCACACCAAGTCGCTGTACCGCCTGTCGGATGAGTCTATGCGCTCACTGCGGGGCTGCACCGCCGAGATGTGCTCAACCGATCATCTCCCGCGGAAGTCCCTCAAGGTCTCCACCCGGCTGTTGTGATCGACGAGCGGGCATTCGTTCATTGACCCATGGATCCCATATTTGCCTCCGCCTTCAACCACGAACCGCGTCTTCACCAGTCACCATCTAGCGTTGTCGCCACGTTGGGGGACCACCCGCAGACGGTTTGCTGTCTTGGGGTACAGTAGTGAATGTGACTGCGGGATGGATAGGATGGGCAGCATTTGCCGCTGGAGGCCCGCTTAGACAGGAGGGAGTGATAGGGTGGTGTGGCGCGCGATGTACACGAAGAGTCTGTAGGTGATTAATTATGTACGTGATAGACGAAGCATAAGCTAAATCGCTAACCTTGCCTGCCACTCTCGTGAAAGATGCGTACGTGCACTCGGCGTGCGGTGAGGAACTGAGACCGGGCTGGCGGAGATGAGGGTTACCGGGTTTTTAGTGGATGGCGCTGGCGGTAGATGGCTGCCTCGCAGCAGTTTTCCGAGGACTTCTGATCCGATAATATGTGCGGGTACACACGGCAGGCTCTGGGTACGGTGCGGAGCAGTCAGTGTGATTGTACCATTTTCATTTGTGATTCCACATATGAGATTCACACGGTCATTTTACTGTACATCATGTATGTATAAAGACGGGATGGTACGGATGATCCCGCTCGCGCGTTACTGTGCTACTCGGAACGCGCGGGTTGAAGAAAGCGTTTCGGTTGAATTTTCGTGGTGTTGCAGCAGTTGGGTGTTGGAGTCACTCGCTCCGCGGTGGCGACAGCAGTTCGTGCTGGCCTGCCGTGCGGTGATGTGGCTGTGCGAGAGATACGCAGTGGCTGTTACGGCCACCAGTGTTGTGTGGTGAGTGGAGTAATCCCCTCTCAGCAATGCGGTGGAACCATCTGACTTGTAGACTGGTGCAGTGGAGTGGAGTGGGAGTGAAGTGCAGGGAGAGTGTGGATGTATTTGTACGCAAGGTTAAATTTAACGCTCCTCAAGGCATAACGACCGTGGGCGTATACGAAGCAGGATAAGTTGTGGTCCCGGTGGGTGCATCGCTGTGGTATGCCCGCCTCTGTGTAGCTCGTTCCAGGTTGTGCCTGCTGTGTGAGCAGGCCAGGGTCACATATGGAGGCGATGTTGGCTGAATGATTGTCTATAGGGTGTCCCTTAAGATGACTCTGTACACAGAGCAATGCCTTAAAAGCATTTTTACGGAAAATCCAAATGTTGTCCATAAACAACAATACGGACAACTGTATCTGTACTGTTGTAATGCAACCCAATTTCAGTCCAACGCTATTAAGTGCATAGGCCGTTTATAGCTATGAAAAATCTCAGGACGGGTACGACCCGCCAGGCACAGGCTTCAGGCTTCCAGTCTTTGCGGTGCCAGCTCTCTTGGCCCTGCCCAACTGACCCCGCTCCAGGTCTTCCCTTAATACCAGTTTTCTAACCTGTTCACAGACAGCTGAGGCGACTTCTGTTACTAGTTTTAATAGTTTTTCGGGCTCCTTGAGTGGCGGCTGAGCTGTTGCGAAAGGGTTTTAGTTGGTTACGCTCACTTTAAATGCTTGCAAATTCAGAAATCCATCGACTGATTACAAACTCGCCAGAGCTCGTAAGTAGTAAGGCACAAGGGGAAATTTTCGGTAAGTGAGGAATCGGCGCTTCGTTGAGAGGCGTGCACGGGGACCCGATGGAAATAACCAACTGTCAGAACCTTTCTGGGAATGTGCTAACACTCATCGTTTCTGCTGAATTCAGATCGGATGTTTATGTGATACGGACACGTGGCACCATCAATTTGCAACGATCGGGGCTTCACGAGCCATGTTACGATTGCCCCCAAGCTCCTCCCAAACCCTCCCCACCCTTTCCTCCTCCGAAGAGGAGAAACCCAGATCTCTCCGCCACACCCGATCCTAAGCAATGAGCTAGGAACAGATGTCCCGCAGTGCCCAAAAAGGAGCTGGTATCACTGTGGCGGCAGCAACTAGATCAGAACACGGCTCGTGGGAATTGCACCACATCCATCCACCTTTCGGGTTGCTGCCCTTTGATTTGGCCAGCCCTGGCCGACACCCGCCGAGTGCACGCACGGCCGGTGCCACTGATGATGGTTCTTTGGGTTCATACCTCCGACTGGGCCCAACAGGAACCCGCAGGGACCTGCAATACAGGCGACCACCGCCCACCAATAATAAACCACTATCCACCCGTGAGGTCGCAACCTTCATCTATTCTCAACACACACACACACAGACACACACACACACATGCTTCGCCGCCGTTCCGCCTCTTTCACAGCTATCAAGCACCAGGCATCATGGCACACCCGTTGATGACCACGGGGAGAGCCCAAAAGACCCCGCACCCCCAATCATCGTCCCACATCCTAGTGCACGTCACACAAGGTGGCCTACTTCACGGCCCCGTGTCCCGGCCTCTAAGCCTCCCCTCTGCCTGGGGTCGCACCCTGATCACAGAGTCAAGTCATGATGTCGCTCTAGGAGTTTGCCCACCCCCCTTATTCATTTCAGCACAGAATGGTGCAGCAATGTCTGGCTGGCAGATGGAAGTTATGCGTGCGCAGCAAGGCCCTTGCCTTCACTCGTCACTAAGAGCGACCCCTTGCCACTATGGCGCACGCATGCGAGCATTAAGTCATCATTCTTATAATATGCGACAGCTTACGCCATCCCGCGATATGGACAACACATCAAGACGACACACAGATATATATTACTCGTTCAGAAAACGACAAACTATCAAATACGGTGCTCATGGGCCCCTCCCTATCCTGGCAAAGTAGGCAGAGGGGGATGCAAAGCCCACCTCCATCCGATAAGCATAAGAGGCGGCAGGGAGCACAGACACAGAGCCCTGGCCTCCCTGCAGTTCATGTTCTTATTGTAAGCCTCTGTCTCAGTACATGCAGCAATGGCGCGCGGTCGTATCAGCTGTCATTTAGTTGTACGACGACTAACATGTATCGCGGAGCGCAGCTCGCACGACGCGATGCCCGCAAAGCATCCGGAATGCTTCGACCCAAATAATCATGTTGGGGAAATTGAGGCCAGAGCCACATGCGTCATAAGAGCCAAGCAAGCTGCCAGCCCACTGCCCGACGCGACCAGCTTTGTTGGGCGAAAGACCAATGCCACTGTCAAGAGTACTTGACTCGAAATGAACAGCCTCTTCCTCCTCCGAAACCATGAATTCAATCACTAACAGCAATCGAACCCATCCAACCAGTGCCTTGCCTAACGACCAAAGCGTATGGAGGACTTAGCAACCAATTGTCAAGCACCCCTGCCCTAACCACGCCAAGGAAAGCAGACCCCACCCGAGACTGGATGGCCAGGAAACAACCCTCAATGAGATGGGTCCCCCACCTCCAGGCTCAAATACCCGACGCAGAGCGCAGTATCGCCACATCGCAACACACATCACAGCAGTTTGCATAGCATAGCGCAGTACATCATCGGTGCGGTGCTAGCCCGCTAGGCTAGGGTGCTTCACGGTCATCGAAGGTGGGCACTACCACAGTCACCATTGTAGAGGTCATCTGCACTCCAGCTGCTGCAGCAGACTGCTCCGTACGCAGTGTGTCCAAAAAGTGGCCGCCGCCACCCCCATTGACGCCACCTCCACGGTGCGAGTATGGGGAGGGAAGCTGAAATTGAAGTCCACGTTCCCCTTCCCTCTCCACGTCGCGGTCCCGGTTATCGCGTTCTCGGTTCTGGGCGTACTTGTTGGGAAGGTTGCCTGGGGAGAGGGGATATGCCCCAATGTCCGTGTCCAAGTAACTGTACGACATGAACCCTAGTCTGCGCGGGTCGTCGCCAGGACCAGCCATGCCGCCATCATCGTCGCCGTCCTGCCTGCTAATCAAGTCAGGGATGCGGTCCAGGGTCGCAGTGCGCATTGCGTCGTCATCCAGATACTCCACTCCATTGACAAACGTCGCGGAGCCTCCACTCATGTACCGAGCAGCGGGGGGCAAAGGGGAGAGGATGCCGCCCCCGTCGGGCGTGGCAGCAGACCCAGACCGCTGGCCCTGTGCAGAAATCCTCTGATGCTGGGAGTTCTGTGGCGCAACAGAAGAGTTGGCCTCGCTTCCTGCGGGGTTCCTCTCGACCGGGCCAACACTGACCTCCAGCAACGGGATGCTGAGCGGCCTGCGAACCGAGGTACCGGCATCGAGGAGCGCAACGTCAAGGCGGATGGGAAACCTCCTGCACAGGGCAAACAAGGGTCCCGGTCCCGGTCCCACTCCGCCAACTCAGCAGCAGTCCGCCCTGTTCACCCCTCCTCACCTCTGACTGCTGCTGCCCCACAGCGGCCCCATCCTAACGCTGTGGTTGGCACTGGTGGAGCTCACCAGCACCCGGCCCATCCCGCCCGTGCTGCTGCTGGGGACCGTGTCCACTGCAGCAGCGGCCTTCGTGTACAGCACTGAACGTCGCCGACTTCGGCGGTGCGCTGACGCCTCACCCGGATGACCCGACTGGGAGCGTGAATTCTGAGCTTGTGTCGCTGGCGGTGGCTGCCGGGGCGGCGACACAATTGACGTCACCTGCAGCGGCAATTGGTTGTGATGGTGACCGCCTCCGCCTCCAAGCCCAATGAGGGTCGCTGCCATGGCCGCTAGGCCCTCGCGCAACCCCATCGCTGGTGAGCCCCCGCCCTTGGGACCCGAGCACGATGTAGCCTTTACAACGCGCCAATTGCCCCCTTCAGCCACTGCCATTACGGCGGGTCCGGAGCCGCCGCCGACGCCGGCGGCCCCACTGGCGGAGCTAACCATGACGGCACTACCGCTGACACCGGGGCCGCTGCTTCCGCCGCCAACTCGAATTGGAGGCCCCGTGAAGTCCCTCAAAAAGATATTTGGTCCACTGTGCCGTACAAGGCGATTTGGTACAGGTCCTCGTACGCCGCTGCTGCTGCTGCTATACCGGTCCCGGCCCGGAGGGTGAGCTTGAGCTACTGCGTCCTGATTATCGCCGACGGCAGACGCGGTGGCGAGAGTGACATTAGCAGTGCTGCCTAACAAGCTCGTGACCATGCCTGTATTGATCGCGCCATCGGCAATGTGGTCGCCGCTGGCGTCACCGATGCCGCGGGCAGTCGCGGTTTGTGACGTCACCAGCGAGGTCAAGAATGCGCTGCCGATGTCGTCAACCGCCCCTGCAGCCATAAGAATGTGAGACGCGGCTTCACTGGCGGCGACGGGCCCCGTCCCCGGCGGCTCCCCAGCTGCGGCGTCGTTCTCGTCGTCCAGGTTTACTGCTGTGCTGGCGATGGGCGATTGAGCCGTCTCGGCTGTGGCGGGGACGGGCACACAGCCGCCGTCTGCGAGACTGCTCCCGCCGCCGGAGGCTGCATTTTTGCCCCAATACTCAGGGGTAGCCCGCACGAATAGCTTAGACGTGGGAATTTTGACACAGCTTGGCGCCGCGCCGTCCAGACAATGGACCACGTTAGTGGCCAGGGTCGCTTCACCTGCGCCTGAATTGCCGCTGGCGGCGGCGGCAGGAGCTCTCCCGCCGTGCTCGCTGCTGGCTGCTGCGGCTGCAGTGACCGCCTCAGTGGGCGGAAGCGGTGCCGATGCAGTGTTGATCTCACTATTTGAGGAGTGCGCCCTGGGCCGCTGTGCGTGCAAGGATCTGTGGAGCTGGCTGCGGCTCTGGCTGTGACGTTGACTTTGAGATGTCAGGTCCAATGTGGGCTGCTGCTGTGCTGACGGCAGAAACCGGAGGCCTTGCTCCTGACGCTGATGGGTAGTCGTGGCCAGCCGTGATGGTAGCGGCAGCGGCATCGACGTGGGCGGCACAGGCAGCAGGTTCAACAGCTCCGAGTTTCGCAGCTGCTGCCGCCGGGAGTCGCGAGCGGCTCCTTGCCCAGCAGACGACGAATCAACACTGCAGCCAGCCAGCGTCAGCTCCGTCGGCAAAGCCAAATACGAAGGTACGAGCAACGTCTCCGACGCTGCCCCGGTGCCGGAGGGGCAACCCGGTGCCGAGGGTGCCGGTGCCGCTGGCGCCTGCAACGGCTGCTCCACCACCCGCAGTTTGCAGTGGAACACCTCTATGGGCTCGGACACGTTCCGCAGCACGTGGCGGCCCAGGCTTACGGCATTGATGCGGGAAGATACGTTCACTGCGGAGCTGGCACAGGCACCGCGCCAGGCGGCGGCACTGCACAGGATCTGCGACGCACTGGCGAGGCCTCCTGTGCGGACCAGTTGCATCAACAAATCACATCACATGAACTCAAATCACACACGAAAAGCTGAAACAGGAAGTTACTCGCATGCTCTGATGGATAGCAGCTAGCGGGCATAGATGACGAGATGGGCGGCGAACATACAATTCGTATCTTCGTCCCCGCACACAACATACCGCCATTCTGCCCACGTGCGCTGGATGAAGAAATTCTGCGTCAGGGAGCGCAGCCGACAATGCTTTCCGCATCCGTTTAATTCGTCTGAGGCTCGTTCGCTGAAGGCGCGCCGCCCCTTGTGGAAGATTATCTCACCAGAACGTCAGGACTAGCCGGCCTTCCCATTCTTCGGGGTACCCCCCTTTTATCCGCCCACTCACCAATCCGCGCCGCTCGGTTCATGGCCTTGCCCCGGTACACCACCACAGAGCTGGTTGGGGATATGCTCTCGGTCAGCCGCCCCACGTCAATGCCCACGCGCATTCGCAGACCCCGCATCAGCACCTTGCGCACCATGCCCGGTGGCACTTCATCGTCATCGTACATGCCATACATATCCGCAACGGCGGCACCAATACCCAGAGCACCGCCAACACCCAGCGCGGTGTTCCCGCCCCAACCGGTGGTCGCGGCAGTGGCCGGGGCTTCCGCGGCGCTGTTCGTGAGCTCTTGGCTGGTAAGCAGTTGCGTCGGGAACGGTGACGGGGTGCCGGCGGCGGCCCCCACGGGGTGCGTGTGCTCTCCAGCCGGCAGCTCAGCGGCGGGGACCAATACGGCCACTTCCTCTGCCAGCTCGTGTTCCTGCCGCATAGCCACCAAGATCACCAGGGAAACTCTCAATAATTAGGCGCAGGGCCGTCTCGAGCGCCCAATGACGGACAGGTCAGGCCCCCGGCCTAATATCCGCATAAGAGGCCGCTGAAGAGAGCCTTGGAGCACTCATTCCATGCCCCTTGCGCCATTCCGCTACACTGCATAGGTTCACCCCAAAACCCAGCCCTCCGACGCTCTCCGCCCTAATTGCATACGCCCTTTACGCCCTTTTAATTTTGCAACCCTTCCCAACCTTGGCCCCTACCAGCAGCTCGGGGTCCCAGTGCTGGTTTATGAGAGCCTGTTGGGTAGAGAGCGCCCACAGCAGTGCCTGGGCGGGGTCGCGGAACGCTGCCAGGACTAGGCCCTCCTGACTCTCCGACACGTAGCCGTCGTGGTCCTTACAGCGGTAAGAGGCCACCTGCCGAGGGCAGGCGGTTCAGGCGGCCGAGGGGGAGCAGGAGAGGATACGATAAGGAAGCCGACGGGGCCCTCATCATGCAGACCTTTGCGTAGGAAGTAGGTAGGTAACCTCCTTCCTGCCCTCATGCAGACTTTGCTGCTGACCTACCGATTCTCTTTTAATCTGTCCCCGCCCAGTTTATTCCTCCCCCTTCTCCTCACCCTCTCGCCACCGCCACCGCCCTGCCCTCCGGCCCTCACGGCCTCCCTCACCCTGTGGAATAGCTCCACTGCTTCCATGGTGACCTCGCTGTTCCAGCTCATCAGGCTCTGCAGCGCGTGCACATACATAAAAGCGATGGCTAGGCCGCCTACGGGGGCAGACAGCGCCCCACTGATGAAGCAGGCGGGAGTCCGCAGAGGACGCAGAAGTGCCAACCGCACCGCCAGGTCATAGCCCACCACCTATTGCATGCATAAAACGTCCGGTAGCCAGTTAGTCACACACATGGAGGGGTCATAAGGATACGGCGGGGCATCTAAGCTTAAACATCCTCCCCAATTGCACACACGCCGATGGGACACAGCGATGGAATCCCCGGCCAGCGTCAGCCCCTGCTGATACACCCAGAACAAACTAAGATATGCAAAACATGCACAGCTGGTCACATCGCGCCCTTCTTCAATTTTGAACTATGCTTGCTCAGCTCTCGCTTTGCATGGCACCAACGAACAACCCGTCCAACATTACCCCTTAACTAACGCCTTAATGGCCGTGGTACTTCATCTCTCGAATTGGCTCCTGTTACGCACCTGGTAAAGTTGGTATTCGCAATCTTCCTCTTCTTCGGAGAGGGCGTAGAACTCTCCCAACTGGTGATGGCCCATCTGCAGCACCCAGGCGCGGTGCAGCAGCGAGCGGGAGGGGATCTGGCGGTAGGTTTCATCCGTAAGGCAGATCTGGCCACCGTTGGCCGCATCCGAGGTGCGCTTGGCGATGGTCAGGAAGGCCCCTGCAGGCACACGAGGAGTGCCGGGAGCAGCAGGACGACGCGAGTGTGCGCAATCCGACAAAAAGATTTATGAACAGAGAGAGGAGGAGGGAGGGGGGAGGGCCATCAACCTGACAGACACACAGCCACAGTCAGGCCGTGCCGCCGTATCCTCTCGCGTCCTGCCGTTTCGTACCTCCGTATTGGGTCCGTCCTGAGGCCTTGTTTGTGGAGATGGCGTGTGGATCCTCTATGCCCGAGTGCAGCCCCATGCGCACTCGTAAACCACGCTGTACCATGAAGCGCGGCTGGTCATTGGGCCGGGCCCGCCTGACCGGAAACGCAGGATCGCAGGACATGAGGAGAGAGGTGATCAGTAGTACCATAAGCACCAAGAATACAGACATGCAGCCCAAAGAAGGTAATGTCAGGTAATGTCAGGTAATGTCAGGTTAACAGTCAGGTAATGTCAGGTAATGTCAGGTAATGTCAGGTAATGTCAGGTAATGTCAGGTTAGGCTCCTTCCGCATCACCACAGTCGTCCCGCGTCCTGGTGGATGATTGTCATCCCCGGCTTCCCTTTTCCCCTCCCACCTGAACATGCTCATCAACAGTTTCCCCAGCACGTCGTTCCTGAGGCCCCCCACGGCCCCCTCACGTGAGGGGACGCCGGTGGCGAGAGCGGAGGCTAAATCCTCGGGACTGAGGCCCAGCTGACCCAGCGCCGCCAGCCGGGCCTGATGGTTGGAAGAAGTACCAGAATGCAGGGTGGACAGCTCTGCCCCCGCGGCACTCGCCCTGGGTGGGACGAGGGGAAGAGCGGAGAGAGCGAGCGGCCGGGGCCGGCTATTACATGTTTGCATTGCTTGGCATAGCATTCTCTGGCGATGCGTAGGTACAACATCGCATTGGGTTGCGGGTTGGCCTGGGGTTGGGCTGCGCCATGTGGGTTGGCTTACGCGGAGGGGCATCGGGGGAAATCGAGTAGACCAGACCTGGACGTAAGGAAGTCAAGAAAAAGGGAATGCCTCAGACGCCAGCTCGCGCAGTGGCGCGCACCTGAAGCGGGGTATCATTTCCCTCCAGCTGGGGGCGACCACCGAGCTGTCAGGAACCGACGGCGCAGTGGGGCCGGCGGTGGTGGCAATGCCGAAACCCCCGACTCCTGCACCGGATCCGCAGCCCAATGGGCTCGCCGTGCTGTTCAACATGTTCAGCTCTAAAGAGAACGGCTGCAGCTTCGCTCCGCTGCCGCCGACGGCCCCATCAAAGAAGCCTTCCTCCGTTACGCCGCCGCCGATTTCGACAGTTCCCCCAGCCGAGCTCTGGGATGCACGCGCGCCTGTAGCCGCAATCACAGGCAGCGCAGCCGGCGAAACCGTCGTGGATGTCCCCACAGCCGCCGCTGCGGATGCTGCAGACCTTGGCGCCGCCGCAACAGCCCCTGCAGCAGGTCCGTCCTCCGCCCCCACAGGTCCTTGCTCATGCAGTGGACCCCGAGTGGACGAGGTCGGCGGGGAGGGGGACCGGCCGACAGCAGCGAGGGCGCAGGTGGAGCGCCCGGAGTCAACCAGCGCCGGAAGCCGAGCTGAACAGGCACTAAACTGGGGTCCGGCAGCTAAGTTTGCGGCGGCCGCGACCGCTGGGCTTCCTGGGACCACCGCGGTGTCCGCACCGTCCACCGCACCAGATGTGGAGGACCGCAACGCCAACCTCGCACCCCCGGCAGCTCTTCTACATCTTCCTGATGTTGACGCTGTTGCAACGGCAGCAGCGGCCGTCGGTGCGAAGCCATTGACGTCAGCAGGCTGCTGCTGCTGCTGCTGCTGCTGCTGCACCACCATGCCCGGGCCACTGCTATCGGTACGAGATCGCCCATGGTATTGTTTGTTGTCACTGGCGCTGGCGCTGATATAGTTGTCGTTGTGCTGCTGCTTGGTACCGGCATTGTAATAGTGGTGCTGAGCTGTTGGAGTAGACAAGGGGGAAGGCCCCGGGGAGAAGCCCGCCGCGCGAGTGATCCCGCCACCACCACCGCCACCACCACCTCCTCCACCGCTACCTCCTCCACCGCTGCCGCCGAAGCGCGCATACAGCTGCAGCATGTTGCCGTGCGATAATGACCCCCTCGGGCGCTGGCGAACGCGCGCCGGCTGCGTCCCTCCCGCTGCGGGCCCAGGCGTTGCTGTCGCTGCCCCTGCGGCGGCGACCGGAGCCTGTCCACCGCTGTAGGTCACATGGATGGGATAGCTAGATGAAAACCGGGACGCCGGCGGACAACCAATGTCTGGTCCACCCCCAGCAACTGGAATAATTTCGCCGCTAGCGAAAGCACCTCGCTGCAAGTGGCCAGTCACCCTTGGCGATCCAGGTTCCGCCGCCATCCCCACCGCCGCCTCCGTCGGGTCCGCCGCATCCCCACGGCCTGCCGCCGCACCATCATTCCATGCACTCCCTGCCTCCGACAACTCCAGGGAAGCCGCCGCCCTGTCAATCCACAACGATGGCAGAGCCGGCCCCGCCATGCCCGTGCCCGTGCCCGTGCTGGCAGCGGTGGCGGCGGCAATGTTTGCAAGCACTGCTGCGCCCGGCTCCATACTCCGCTGCATATCCCCTTGATATGGACTGACCGGCAAGAGCCCTGCGTGGAGCTGCTGGAAGCTGCCGCTGGAGGCCATGCGGCGCCGCATGCTGCGTGCCACACCCATGATGCTCTTCTGCAGGCTCTGCGCGCGCAGACTAAGGTTAAGGTTGAGGCCACCCGTCAGGCTGCCCAGCCCCAGGCCCAAGCCCAGGCCGCTGGCCGGTGCGTGTGCGGTGATAGCCTTGCTGTGCACTACTTGGACCATCTGGGCGCACCAGGAAGACAGCTGGCACGTAGATGCCAACACGGCGCTATCGTTGACCAGCGTCATGAAGACCACTTCGGCCTGTTATGTAGGTCAGTATGGAGCAGGGATGAGGGATTCGAGTATCGTGCAAGTCAGGAGGCACGGAGACAGGTGTGCGGACTCAGGCTGAGCATGAAACACACTGGGGCATGCTAGCAGTGATACATAGTTAACTGTACAGCAGAGAGCTTCCGGCGAGGAGGGAGAGAGCGCATCAGACGAAGGTCCGTAGGAAGCGTTAGCGATTTCAGAGGAAACAAATCCTAAATACTACGGGACGGCCCCTTCTGTGATGTTTACTTCATATTTTTAGAGTCTTAGCGGTTTTGACTCCCCTTCTTTCCCCACCCCCCTCCTCTCCCTCCCCGTCCTCCCTCCGTCTATAACCTGGAAACCTCCCACAGCACGTTTAGCGAAGCCATCCCCGCGAGTGCATAGCTCTCTCGGGCAGTGGTTGCACCTTTTCGTGCCGCAGCAACGCATCAGGCCACTTGGCCAGCAGGAGCTGCTGCTGCGCCTTCACCGCGAAGCGCACTGCCTCCACGGGGTCGTGGAAGGCCAAGACGAAAGAGTCTGCCGGGAACCCGGGGAGGGGAGGGGGGACCCCACCGGCGCTCTGTTTGGGAAGGACCGGAAAATACACGCCGACAAACTCACGACCTCCCGGAGACACCCCCGACATAACCTCGACGGACGCGCCGCACTCCTCCGCAACCCGGACGCTGCGGGACACGCAGTATGTATTCCCTCGCCGTGCATCAGGCCCGTGCACTCCCAACCCGGCCTAGCTCCGCTGCGCGCCGCAACCGCTACCGGGGCTGCGCTCCCTCGCCCGTCTTGCCCCAATTCGTAAGCTTCACACCCTTCCCGATCAGTTGCTCCCTCGTGTTCACTTTCAGCTGCGCGCCTCACCTCCCTCGTTGGCGGACTCGTATCCGTCGTGCAAGATCGCCAGACTGCGAATCGTCGCATCTGTGGGCCGGTGGTTGTGTGGCTTATGAAGGACGGAGGTAACCGTATGCACCGCGGGGATCGATACACACACGCGCAACGGGACGGGACGGATACTGGCCTAGCGTTCAAACGCACATATATGCCTTCGATGGAATCACACGGCATGAGCTTGTCATTGCCGCCCGAAATACACATACACTAGACCTCTACCCCTCTTTCCAATTCCCCCTGTTCCCACTCTCCTTCCGTCAACTCACCATGCACTTGCATGGCTGCATCCATAACGTCTGACGGCAGCGATTCCCACAGCGTCTGCACCTCAGTTGCGCGATGCGAAAAGGGGGGAAGGAGAGGTGAGGAGCGTCCAGTTCGGGAGCTCACCGTTCACCTTCCACTCACTACACCGTACATACGGCTTCCCCCTACCCGGGGCAACAACAGCAGCTCCCAGCTCCTTCCCCATCATCCCTCGCATTTTCCTCACCGTGCTACTCTCGATGTCGGTTATGCACAAAGTGGTCTGACGGCTGACCCGGGGGGCTCGCACCTGTGTCGCACGGCGTCCGGGAGATGGAGTGCAGAGGAGTGAATGAGTTTAAGGGCGTACGAGGCATCAACAACGACAAACGGTGGCTGTTCCCGCCTCTCCGCTTGCAGCCAGCGAATGCATGAAAGCGGTGCTGAAACGACCTCGACATCCATATGTACCCGTATCAGGATTACAGCGCCATACGCCCATCACGCTGAGAGCTTCTTGCCATGCACCGGTACCACTCTCTTACCCTTTCCCAATCCTTACCCGTTACAGAATCCCGACTTTGCCCGGGGTGTGCTTGCGAGCCCAAAGCCAAGCATGCGCCGGACACGTGCACGCTTACGCAGCGCAATTGTCCCTTCCCGGTACCCCTTCTCCCGCTTTCGGCCGTCCAAGCCACATAGGTGGAGGTACAGGTGGAGTCCTGACCCACCTGCCCGAACAGGTTGCGGTGCCTCCGCCGCTGCCGCAGGTACACATGGACCACTGCCACCAGCGCAAAGACTAGCAGCAGCCCCGCCAGGACGATTCCCACAATGGCGCCCGGGGCCAGGACGTGACCGCCACCGGCCTGAGAGGAGGGAAGGCAGGCGAGGTGAGAGAGGGAGGGAAGGCAAGGCAAAGCACAGCAGCACGGGTCCAGAACGAAGGAGAGATCACCAGAGGGCGTATTGCCCAATCTGCAACACGGCGAGCCCCCACCTTCGACAGTTGCTGCCGCGGCACCGGCATTACGAGCAGCGCACTGGCGGCCTCCAGGGGCAATACCACCTCCACAGACAGGGACGCGCCTTGTTGCAGGGTGGCGCCACTCTCCACCTTGGGGAGAAGCTGCATGGTGAGCGGCGGCTTGGCCACATTTCGTCGTTGGGCATTGAACTCAATCTGTAGTCCACATCCGAATAGGCATGTAGAAAAGAGGGGGGGGCAGGAAGGGTGTGGGCTCAGGTGCGCCCAGTAGCGTCTCGACCCTTCGCCAGCCGGTACCTAAGACACATCCCTTTGCAAAGCGCGTTCGACATGGGCAGCACCGCAGCCAAATCCACGTAGGCGCCAAGTACAGCTCCAGACCAGACCAGGTGCCAGACGCGCGAAGATGGTTAGCCGGCAGGTCCAGCATGAATGCGGCATGTGAAAAGGGGGCCAGGCTGGGCACTCGGCAAGGCATAGAGGGCTGCACGGGACAACTGCCCGGTGTGCCCGCCTTATCAGCCGCCGCCACCGCCGCCACCCCGAGCTCTGCCAGCCAAACGGCCACCCCGCATTCCTTCCTTGCCACGGTACACGGGTTGCTGCGTGATATTGCATCCTTGACCCCGGTTAGCCACCAGAAAGGGAATACGGGTACGAACGTATGTTTCCACCCGCCCACCTGGGGCCCCCCGCCCGCTCCTGGATTGTGCTCTGCTTTTGCTCTGCGCATGTAGCAACCCCTCAAACCCAACCCGGGCCTTATGCAGCCGCTGCAAATGCTGCCGCCTGAATGACCCCACAGCATGTGGCCTGCCACAGCACGGGATTTCTTACAGCATAGGGATTATCACTGCTAAGGTACGACCCCGTCGTGTCGCTAGCCCATCAGCCCATCATCCTACCGGACCGTAAAAGGTGTCCGTTCGGTGCTGCAGCAATGTCCGCATCACCAGATCGTAACCGGTGGCATTAGACACGGCAGTGTTGATGGCCGCAGCACCAGCAGCCCTGTCCGTAAATGCCATCGGGAAAACCTGCCATTTGGCCACATGCGCTTCTGCGGCGGTGTCGCCGCTGTTGACAAGGACCCTGATCCCATCGGGCTGCCCACACGCCAGCGCAGTCGGGTCGAACAGTAGCCTGCCCACATCACCCTGCTGCACTACGTCGCTGCTAATGTTGCAACGAGCAAACGCCGTACGCAGTGCCAGGGCTAGCGTCAGCCCCGCCGCCGACGAGCCGGCGGCGTCTGCATCCGCTGGTACCCCTGCCCACTCGGCAAACTGTTTGCCGTAAGTCACGGCTGAGCCAAAAAAACTGTCACCATGCTGCACGGCGCTGCTCCACTGCGTCGCCGTCAGGCCGTATGCAAGACCGCTACCGCCGCCAACGGCCTGCAGGAAATCTGTCCTCGCAGGGCCATTGACAAGGAACACCGCCGCCAACGGTTGTCCTGCCGCGGCCTCCGCCAGCCCCTCCGTAGCCGCCAGCGGCCCGCAGCCCAGCAACGCCTGTGCCCCCGCGGCCAGCGCGGCATCGACCAGACGGCGGAAGAAGCCCGGCGTGGATGCATCAGTAGCGCTGTAAGTGTAGTTCAGGAGCTGCATGTCGAGACGGAGCTGCTGCAGCCCCGGCAGCTGGTCCAGCGCCCCCGCACATACTGCCGTAGCCAACATGTCATCGCCACCGTCGGGCTGCCAGGCCAACGCTACGCGCAGGATGTTACTAAGCAGCATGGCTTTTAGCACATGCGCCGAAAACAGTCCCGGAGGAGTCGTGATGTCGTACACGTACGGCAGATCCTGCATTAGCGGAAAGCGTCGGTGCGCATGATCTGTATGTAAACCTACGCGAAACGGACTGCTATCGTAGCACGGTCCGAGGGGCGGAGGTATCCACTCGGCTGACTTCCCCACAAAGGGGCTCTGGTGTGACTGCACGAGTCCGTGAACATGGACGGGCGCCGCGCCTTAACGACCGAAGATCGTGTCCGCGGTATCATTGAGCTATCCCCGTCGAGTGGGGTAGTTGCTCGGCACCGATCCTGCTTCAGGACCCCAAGTGACACACAGAGCCCCCGGGTAACTGTTACCAATTGGCACCCACCCACCAGGCCAGAGGTTGTGCCAGCAGATGCGGTGGCATGAATGAGGATTCGTTGGAGGCTGTCCGCCACCAGCGATTGTTCTGCCGCGAAGCCGCTGCCCGCCAGGAGAAACTGACATGACTCAGCAAGGCCTTGCAGGGACGACACCAGCGCCGCAGACGAGCAGTTTGCCGTAACTGTAGCGACGACATAATCAACAGGGTAAGTATACGTAGAGTCAACTATAGCCAGCTCCGCGGGTTTAGTACCAGCCAAGTGGGCGAAGAACCTGAGGCCGTTGGGAATGCTATCGGAACCACAGCCACTAGAAGGCACCCCAATCCTAAACGTAAATGGCCTAATAGGTGCGATGAAGGCCAGGAAGAGGGCTGCAACAACTGCTCGTGGCCACATCCTTGCATGATTGGGAGGCAAGCAACAGCCCAACCAGGACAAAATATAAGTTCGTCCATTATGCATTTATGCGCATGATTTGGGCATATTTGGTAACATCTTAGTTCATGCCCTATTTTGCATAGTTATAGATGGATAAATGATGCACTTGCAGATCATTTTAAAGGCCAATCAATGTATGTTATTTGATAAGTGTCAAATGGGGCTTCGGCTGATAGGCAACGGCTTATACTGCAACGAACTGGTTTTGACGCAAAATCCCTTGTATAAACGCAACCAATCGAAAATCCAATTTAAAATTTTCAAGCTCTGCAACCAGCCAGGTACTTTACTTGATTAGTCTCCAACTGGCACCTCGACAAAACAACTTTGGACCATCATGTCGAGAGAATCATCATTTCTAGATGGGATGCAGAAGCGTGCGCATAAGATTTGCCTCAAGAGCATGTGCGAGCTATGGAATTATTGCGATCCGCAAAATCTGCTCCCATCGTCGCTCCCATCTCAAGCAATTCGCGCATGAGGCCTTATCACGTGGGGCCTGCTTCTATATCTGTAAAGATTTTTGTTATGTCGCTGCACCATTTGGCGCTGAGCCAAATTGAGTCCTTTTAAACTGTGATCAGTATGTCAGCATCAGAACTTGAAAACGAGTCCGATAATAATGTTAAAATTAGGAAAGGTCCCTTGTCCTCGCATTGACCCGCTGGCGGAATCTGGACGCCAAGACGCGATCGATGTTGTACAGAACAGACGGAAGTACAGGTACGTGCGGTAATTATGGCCAGAAGACCCAGCTACTTTCCTGAATGACCTATATGAACGTGGCTAGATATAGACCGAGTTGTCTCGTTAGCCCACCATATTACAGATAATTGAAGCAAATGAGGCACTCAGCAGCCTCTGATATTATAAGTATTGCCGTACAGATGTAAGTACGGCAAAAAGCCCAACACAACAGCGAGCTTAGCCTTAAAGGTCTGACTGTAAAAATTCACCTTCACAACAGCTGCCTAATAACTGGTTCTTTATTATGCAGGACCTATCCAATTGCTTTACTTTTCGCCGTATTAAAAGTATCACATGTGCAGCGCCTTGCAGGGCAAGGGCTCGTGGTATAGGCGCCTGATGCCATTGACATTGGGGTCCCTCTGATTACATGACTACTTAGGGCCAGCGAACCAGGCAGCTCCCCAGAGTTAAACCTTACACATGCTGCTCCGGAAGGCTGCCTGTGTCATTTTGCAGCGTCCAGGGATAGCCAAAGTCATCTTCTGCGCAACAATGCTGGCGTCCTTTGGCAGCTTGCAAAGAGCAGAGCCGTGGCATGACCCCAGTGGACCTTACTTTCGCCTGAAGGGGGATGGACTTGCCTGGTAAGCATCATCATTTGAAAACATTCCATCCGCGTGAATGTGCCTGTGCATCTAACTCCCACCGTGTGGAGTGCCCCACCATGTGCGCCCGAGTTGGACTGCGGGGCCACTGCTTTTGGAGCTGTGGGACCCCTGTTAACAGTGCACGACAGCAAGTGGACCTGTTACAGCCCTGCTGAACAGCCCTGCCCTGCAAGTGCACCACTTCGACACTGTATGAAACTCGTTCAGTAGGAATCCCTCCACGTACTTCACTTGCATTAAGGCCAGCAGCCGTCCATCACCAGACGTACATGCCGTATCACGTCAAAATGCTGACGCAACGAGGGTGGCTGTCCCGCAAAGTAGTGGTGTATGAACGCAGGGACCCCAAATTCTCTTAGCAGCCCGAGGAATCGGTCCCTTTCATGCACAATCCATGGCCTCCTGCGATCAGCTGCAGCTCGGCAAGACAGCAAAACACCGCGTGGCACAGGGTTGCCATCGAGATGTTGTCAACCAGGCTATCTGGAAGTAACTAATAGGACAGAACCTATATTGTCTCCGAGTCTGGTATCAATCTGTTGCATCATTTGGTTCCACCCCCATCCAGGATATTTGTTGTCCAAAGAACGGACCCTACTCTATTTGTCACATCGTCCCAGCACTCTGCTCCATTCGCGCACTTACCCCATTGCCGTGGGGTGCCATGCAAATGGACAACGAGGGGCCATCGGCTGTGTCGCTTGCCCAGCAGTGCAATCATTCTTGCATCCGTCAGGTGCACACCCTGACAGTTAAGTCCTGCATCCTGCACATGTGTATCCAGCCGTGCCAGAACATATTGTGAATATGAAAAGGTACGGCATGCACATGTATTATATATATATAATGATGGACGATGACAGGACCCGGTTGATCTGCCGCTGATCCAGCAGATTCCACTGGATGCCAGTGGTGGGTGCTGAACCCGGGAAAATCACTGATTTCAGAGAAGTCAGCATGGGTGAATGGATGAGGGTGCCCCGAAGGACTGGGGAAGGTAGGGACAGCCAGGCAGTGGGCACGGGTGAAGCAAAACGCCCCTATCCCCCTATCCCTCATGCATGTACATTGAAAGTGGTGAATAAAAAGGGTCAAAGGGGCCGCATTGCAAAACTGATCAGGGTTTCAGAGGGAAGAGGCACTTAGGCGACTCAAGAAACTACTTAAGGAGCAGGAGAAGCTCCATGCCGTTAAGGAGACACAGCAGCAGAAAGGAGCCACCGAAATAGAACCTTTCACAATAGCTCTGTAGTAGTAGTCCTACACTGTACACTGTACGGCACACAAGCAGAATATAAGACGCATAGGGGAGAGGCTTTTTGGGGGCGCGAACTACTACAGGCCCACCAAAAAATGAATAGCATGGATGCTGTCCAGCAACACGGCAACTGGTGGCAGCTTTGGCCGTGCGGCGCTCGGTAGCCAGCACTTGTCTTGGTATGGCTTTGGCTCGCTTTCCTCCACCTTTGGCCCAAGTGCTGAAGACGCCTCAGCTCCCACATCAAGAGACTCCTCACGCCAGGCCATCTCTGCCAGCAGCTGCCGTATTGGGGTATCAACATGAGAGACTTTAGCGAAATATGTGGGAGCTGAGGCTGAGGTAGTAGTTTCTACTGCAGCCAATTCTTAGAATTGGCTGCAGAAGTTCCCGTGATATTGGTATTCCCTGCTCTTGCATGATCATCATTAAGGTGCTAAATACTGCGTCCAGGATGTGGGATCAAAATTCGGTCGTTGACAAGGGCAGTCATCATGTGTTCATGACAGATGGCTGATGAGGGCGACCCCGCCTGCACCTCAGGTCCTTGGCTGACATGCACTACCAGAGCAACGTCTCCCGTGGCTGGCGGCCCCGGCAAACACTCAAAAACAGATCTCAAGTTCCAGAAGCTCGCCCCTTACCTGGTTTACCACAACCGCACCCTTGGAGAATCCCACCAGGCCTATGCCTGCAATTGCTGGTTTGCTTTGGGAGGCGCCGCTGGAGTCCATTCCAGCACGGTCTTGGCACCCACAGCAGTAGCCGCACGCTGATAAAATGGCACCCAGATGTGTGGTCGCTCGGCAGCCCTGTGGCTTGAAGCCCTGAGGATCACCCGCTGCCGTCATGGCCGCCAGGAAGTTGCCATAGCACCCCTGGCCGCCTATAGCTACCGTGGTTGGCATGACACTGCGTGGCGTATGCAGGTGTGGAAGTTCGCACACAGGCCTCACCGTGGCTTCCTTGGTGTCCCCTATTGTCGGTGACATGAAGGGATTAGGTCCAGACAGCAAGGACGCGAGGGCGGGCCTACTACAAGTGGCTACAGCAGGTGCGTCATGTTTTTTGGACGTGAAGCATATGTCGCGCCGGACTGGGTATGAGGCGCAAGTGATGAGAATCGGGGTGCTGCGGCTGATTGCTAGTCTTGGGGGTGCCTCGGACGCAGTGTCAGGCAAGGTGTTCATGATGGCGAAACCCCAATAAGTCCACATGGATCAAGCAGTAGCTGTGCGTATAGCGACATGGTACGATAGAAACGGGAGCCTGGATGTGGTAGCTTCCTGTGCGCTTACACGAGCACTGAGGTCTCGGATCCAAGTTGGCTCCACAGGGTTGTTAGGTGGGATTCGGGTGACCAGAGTTCCAACCCCAGCAGATCCCGCGTGTAATCATCTAGGATTTGGTCACCCTCAAAGAAGACCACTGCCCGGTCGCTACAGCCACGTGCGAAACGGACGTCTGAAGTACCCGCTGCACCCTGCACGAACTTGCGCTCACATTTGTGCGCATCAATAGAGGTTGAATCCATTATACAAGTGACGTCCAGTATAATCCTTTGATGATGCACATAATACGGAAACAGAAGTCGATCGTTGCGGAAGTGTTGTCTTCGTCCGTGCAATGGACGAGCGTACCAATAGATGATCTCTGTGACCAGTATTTTATAATAGTGGACGACAGCCGTGGATTACAGTTTTGAATAATCATAAGCAGGCTTAATTGTGAATAGAAACGCGACCCATCCACGAAGACAGATTGTTACGCCCACTTAGTGAATAGAAAGGGCGCGAAAGGCTACCTTGTGGACTTGTAACCGGGCCTTAGAGACGATTTTGCTTTTCACCCACCAGTAAATCAACTTGATAATGCCGCCTCGGGGTGTCGTCCGGCACGCAACCCAGACACAAGCCGACGACGCGGTGGCTGGGCCGAGTGGGTCGCGATCGACCTTCCCAGAATATGTCGCATTTACTGTTGGACAAGCCGTGATTTCGGAGGGTTGCTTGGCAGAGGTTGAAGTTAAGGTGGGACTTGGGATAGGATATACACACCCTAGCCCTGAGTTTTCACCCCCAGGTTGTACCACGCTTTTTTAGCTTTGGTATTTGCGCATGCACTATATTTTCCTTGATATCATTTATCGGGTATCGATGTGCTCCTTACCATGCTAGGCCATGGTGCGCCGTCTGACACAGCGCAATACGGGTGAGTACCACGTGTGAGCCGCGCACATCGTCATCGTCCGCCGTGGTGGTCTAACGAGGAGCCCCTTCTCAAAACTTTCCCGACGTACACCAGACGACGCGTACATGCCGGTGATAACACAACTTCAACGCGACATCAACTTCATGGGGGTATCCATTGAGCGCATAAAGTTCCCTGTAAGTCCGCTGCAGCTGAATGCAGCCCTTGGACGCGCCGAGGGTTGCTCGTTGGTTACCGGCAGCTTTCCCGCGTGTGCAGTGGAACGATGAGTGGTACGTCTGCCTCGTTGACAAGGCAAGTATGTAATCCTCCACTTGGCTGCAATGTATAATTGGTCAAGACTGTACATTTGGCCTAGGAGGGTTGCCTTAAGCTGGGTTTGCATTATACCTGTGTCCCCCTACACGTCTTCACAGTCCGTGCATCCCGCAGGAGAAGGATGAGGCGTCGAAGCAGATGGGCTCTAAGTACTCTCCTGATCAAGTGCAATACTTACGCTCCGTGGTGAGGAGCAGGGCGCGCTATGAAGTGGACTGGCATGCCCTAGCGACGTTTTCTGCCAATGGCCAATTTCTGTTAACCGCATATCGTATAAGCTGGGATCTTAATATGCTGTCATGGCGTGAGCCACTACTTGCGGAGAACTCGGCAGCCGGAATAAAATTTTACCCTATTACGGAAGATGGTAACGTTACACGATATTGGAGAATGCCGCTTGGTTATGGCCGGTCCCTCCAAACTATGGGCTAACTTCTCATGTCCGTGAGCCGCAAGATTCCCTGTTAAAACATTCTTTGGACTTTTTATGCAGATAGAGGCATTGTGCGAGGCGGACCCCGAAGAGGACCGCCTGCTCGCCAACCTTAGCCAAATTGCACTGAAGAACGTGGACGTGCATCGCCCGGACGCAGCCACGGGCTCGCAGGCGGCACCCAAGTCGCGCAAGCTGAGCCAGACAGAAAAGGAGAACGTGCTCAAGGCCTTCGCGCAGGACGGCTGGCTATATCAGCCACAATTGGGCTACTACACGCTGGGGGTCAGTCGCCCGAGGGGGGGATGTTGTCGTCGTGAGGAAAACACAATCTACGTTGTAACATTGACGACTAGCACATGTACGCGCAATTAACATGCAAACAAATGACAGCGTATGAAGTCTGAGGTGGTATCTATGTGGGGTTGAGTTTATGCTGTTTGCGGAATGCAACGCTGGGGTGTCTTGGACCTCATGCTTTTTGCGCTAAAATTGTTTGGTTCGGTTGTTCCATACGAGTATTAGCCAATTTCATGTACTGAACTGGTTTTAATAAAAGTCCCAACAAATTTAGTTACACACGTCGCGCAGTCACGAGCAACTCGCACGCCACATCTGCCAGATTCGATTTTGCATGCACATCGGCGTCCGGTTCTATATCATTCTACCTCTAGCGAAGTCGTATTCTTGGCTTTTCCGGACTATAAACACTTCCCTCCGACCATTCCCCCCCTCATTTATTGCTACTTTCCAGCCGCGGGCGCTGGGCGAGTTGAAAGACTGGGTGCTCTCGTTAGTTCACAGTGATATCGCTGCGAAGTTGCAATCTGACTATATGTAATACGAGTCGCTTTGGAATATGTGCAGTTTTATCGCCGTTTGCCAGGTGACGTGTTCAGCCGTTCAGCACTCGCACCACATGCACAGACCGCCAGCCGCCTCGAATACGATGGTATCATCGGCATTGCAGTCCACCTCTTGCAGCATGTCTGCACGGCACGGCACGGCGAGCGACGGATCGGGTGGCGGCACAGGGGCCGTGGGTATGCTGCCACCAAACTCTTTGCAGGGGGGCAGCGCATGGCCGATTTGTTCAATACCAATAAGTGGTTCAAAACGTCATCTTTTTGCCTTGCCGTTCATTTACCGAACCATCAGCGTTTCATCACCTCCACGAGGACAAACGCGTCATCATTGTAGTCTCGATATCTCTTGAGCAGCAACACTTAACACCGTACAACGTACCACTGAACATGCAGATCCAACAACTTGATGCAACAGCCCCCATCGGAGTGGGCCCAAGAATTTGGACAGCAAGTTTTCGCAGCCTCACGAGGCAAATAGCACGGAGCTATCCAAACCCGAAACATCGGACGTCTACAGGGCACATCTTAAATGATTTCCTTGAAGCCACGTTGCACCGATGGGAAAAATCCATAAGAATCTCAACCAAATGATTAGTCCTTGGCGGTGTAGCCATAGTACTGGAGCATGGGCACCACCACCGCAATCAGCAGCAGAGTTCCCACAACAGTGCTTGTCACGTTCTTGCTCTTCTCCGTCTCCTCCTTAGTCCTGTACGTGCGCTCACGGACCACTTCGTTGCGCACCGGCGCCTCTGCAGCGGCAGCAGGTCAGTCCACCATGTAGAGCGAGGCTATTTACCCAACCCACATCCTGCTTACGTAAACAATAATAAAGCTGTGCGCAAATCCTCGACCGTACAAGGATGAGCAAAAACAAGCGCCCAGTCCCGTCCGAGTCCGAGTGTTGCAGTATCATACCGCTTGGGGTCTTCTCTGGAGAACAAGCAGCACTTGATTTCCCTCATATCTTTTCTCAGGTGTGCACATGTAAATGCCGTTTCAGGTGAGCTTCTAGCCTGACAGCTCGACCTCGAAAATCCCATCCGCCACCAGCATGTCAACCACACCACCACCCACCTGGCACCGTGTTGCCCAGCAGCTTGGCCTCCAGTCGGTCCACGGAGGTAACCACGGTCTGGTTATATTTCTCCTCCTCCGTGAAGATAGGAATGTTGGTGCTGATGATGCTATCAATCAGCTCATCGCCAACCGCCTCCGCGAAGCCTGGGCCGCCGGTGACGGCACCCTCCTTGCTCGCGGTAACCACCAGCAACAGGCCCTTGTTCTTACCGGCATCAGCGGTTGGGTACCAGTTCTCCAGCACCTGTCGAGTTTCGGAAGCCCCTTAGTTGAGACACATCGCATCGAGACCCGTCTGCATACCGGAAGCCGCAGTTACCAAGAACTCAGGGAAATGGACCCGGCGACACTGGAGGTGAACTCTTGTTCAAGCGCATTTGATGCCGCATGAAGGGGCCAGTGCGATATAACACTGCGAAAGTTAGGCTTTCGTAACATACCTTGTCTGCAAACGCAAACGCATCCGTCTCGAACTCCAGCCGGCGGACGGTCACGACCTCAACACGGTAACCAGTTTGGATCTGCAAGCGTAAACCATGCATATTCCATCATCAGGAGATCGAGTCGGGGATGATGTCCCGGATGCCATGCTGTGACATGTTGCCCCACCTCCAGCAGCTTGAGACGCTTGTTCAGATCATTGCGGGTTGATTTGCTAAGCACGTTAGCATCGTCCACAAAGTAGTTGGTCGTGGGGGTCGGCTCCGCCAACACGTCAAATTCGGAAGCTATGGCGGGGCCACCAAGAGCACCCACAGAAAGCAAGGCCGCAGCAGCGGCACTTGCAAGCTTCTGTCCGAAATTGTTCTGCAGTAATCAAAAGGATCGGAGTTGCATCTGAGCTCCTGGACAAGTGAGTCGCGCAAGTAAACTGGACGTCTCTTTAGGCCTTCACCTGCTGCTGAGCATTGCAGACCACGGCGCGACGCGAGATACCAGGGCGCACAGCTGCGCGTGCAGATGGGTGGACACCGGCCTTGGCCGGACACTGAGCGAGGGCCATGAGTCGTGTGGTGCTGGGCTACGACGGCCTGATCCAAGCTCAGATGCAGGATCTACCAATAATAAAAAATTGGAATTCCTACCACAAACCCAGACCTCGCTAGTCCAGCTAATACAACAGCAGATGAAGCAGGGATAATTGAAGCATTTCGGATGCCGTACATGAGCTTCGTGTTTTCCTGAGCTGCTGACCTACGAATTTACCTTGGAGCGCTTCTAGAATTACTTTAGTCCCATTCACTTGATTGCTTGACAGCTTATCATAATTGTTATTTTCGTGTGCATCAGTTTGCAGTCAGGCAGCAGTTCCATTATTTTGGACTCCGTAGCGCATGCCAACATGTGTCAAAGCAGTCTATGCAGATGTCGGGTACATACATTTTTATGTTTTGGGCCATAGCTGTTTGGCAGCTGTTTGGTGTCACCTGGGTAGGGATATCGAAAAAAACAGGGTTGCTCAAGGATCAAATCTTTGACTTCGGTAATCTGTTGCGAGACTATTTATGGCTTGTGCCAACAGCGAATCGGGACAATCCTACGATGTCAAGCTCCTACATAAGCGTCATGCTGCGTTTTCATGTCTTTCTGACGTGTAATAAAAAGGGCCTAGGTTTGAGGGACGGGACAACAGTTCCTTTGTCCAGCGTCCTGTGCGACAGCCGTTATTCCACCAGCTTGTGTATTTAAGGCGAGGCAGCAATTCTTCTGACAGTCCTAAGACAACGATTACCTCAACACATACACAAGCAAATAACTGCTCCGCCCTGCTGCATAGCAGCCCTGTGTTTGCAGGAACGCAATCAGTCGATAGGGAGCTGTCAGCAAGCTCGTCCGACCTGTAATGCAAGCCTTGTCCAAGGCATCGGTTACTCCACTGAGTATGATGTACGGGATAGGGAGACGTGCAAGAACAATTACAACGTGACGTACGCACCCTGCCTTGTCAGCATAACCTGCAACGGGTCCGATCGACCGCATCCGCATCCGCAACAGCAGCAATACTGCTATCTCCTCTGTTGCAGGGCCTGCAGATGCCGCACGTGCGTGCCCAACACCGCAGCGCGGAACAGGCCTGCCGCTCCCTCTGCACCCCTGTAGCTGGGGAAGTAATTGATGTCCACTACTACCATTTCCTGCAGATGCGGCTCCCCACCAGAACCACCGTTTTCATTATCATCGCCGAAATTATCGCTGCACTCTCTTCCGATGCCGGAGGCAGCAATCACCACGTCGAACCCGAACAGGGATAATCCCAAATGAGTTCGCAGGTGTGCGGCTAGGCGCTCCAGCACTGCCTGGTTGGGTCGTGAAGCTGGGGCGACGGCAGGTGCCTTAGCCGCCGACGCCACGATCGCGGGAGCATCGTCACTCGCATATTGGCCGGCAGACGGCCGGAGAGAAGTGGGAAGTGATTTAAGGCTATCGAACAACACGACACCGCTGGGCGCTAGCTGCAGCACGTTGGCCCGGTCGTGCGGAACGTTCGGAATGGAGGAGCGCACCGTATGGAACACCTGCGGAGCAGGGTTCAACACAGGGTTCAAGGTTTTTCATCGCTGCGTGATCACCGTTGGGTCGGGGGCATCATGCTGCCCCGGCATCATCCCATCCGCAATTTGCTCACTTCAATGCACCTTGACGCCTAACACGTGTACGAATACGCCGAACTCTCATGCGATCTCTTCATCGGCAAGGCCATCGCCCAGTACTTCATATCTGTAGATTGCAATTGGTTCCCCAGCCCTTCCACCGGCCCCGGGTGCTTACCTTGTCACCTGCCACGTAGACCTTAAAAATGGTGGCGTCATGATTGACGAACTCCTGCACCACCGCCGGCAGTGGTATCCGCAGTCCCTCCAGCGCTTCCGGCAGCATTACCAACGCCATGCAATGGGAGTCTGAGGTGCCGCAGGCCACCACCGGCTTGACGATATAGGGCGGCGGGCACCCTGCGGATGCGGCGGGGCAGCCCAGGCAAATGGATGCAGGCCCAGAAGTCGGTTATTACTGAGATTTCGAAACGCCAACGTATTGTCCGCAAGCTGCAGTAACAATTTAAACATGTGCGCCCCTTCATTCCTAAATTTTTTCTTAAGAACGGTCCTTCCTTCCAACCCTCTCGGAAGCATGCGGTCGGATACGTAGCAGTCGCTGGGATGGCCTCACTAGGAGACTCCAAGGGGCTTCCAAGGCTTTCACGGGATGCAGTCACCGAAGTTTGTTCCGGTCCTTCTCAAACCCCAGGTCCCAGAAGTCCGCTCTTACGCACCCAGGCGCTCCCGGGCGTCCTCCACCTCCTTCCGCGAGAAGCCAGCGACAGTAGTGCTGCGGGGAGCCCGAACCTGCACCCGAACTTGCGCTGCCGCTACGGCTGCCGGCAGGGCACCTCCGATCCTCTGCCGCTTCACACGCGAGCCGCTCCCATCACTACCTTCCTCATTAGGCACATCGTCTTCAGCATCGCCACCCTTTGCGGTGGCCGGCACTAGATCCGCTGGTTCGGAGGACAGGTCCAGCGACGTCAGGGAGCTGCAAACTCTGGCCAGCTCCGTACGGTTTATAACCTGAGGAGTTCCCGCAATGAGGGGAGAGAGGGGGAATTGAGGGACTAGAGGAGCAGACAGGGGGGGTGAGTGCGTTGAAAGCAGGGAACGGTGTTGCTGCGCAAAGGTTGGGGTGACGAGTACGCATCCACTTGCAAGCAATACAATACCTGAAGCCTTGGGCCACCATGGCGTCTGAACTCTGCACATAAAACGCCCTGTAGTCCGAGCTGTCTTCCTACCGCCCTATACTTTGCAGCACGAGGTACACCCGCCAGGTTTACAATTACACATCCCAACACATACACATTATTTACCTATATTAGTCGGTGGTACTTACCTTGCCCCGTGTACATCTCAAAGGCGCGCAAACACAAAAACACACGCAGGTTCCCGCCACCACTGACCTTGGCGGCCGCCTCCAACGGGTCCACAAGGCTGATCCCCGGATGGCGTAACGTGAAGTCCGCCAGGGAGCGAACACGCGGACCAAACTGTGGCGTTCCGTCCTCGCCGTATTCCAGCTCGTCAGAGGCCTTGTGCAGGATGGCATGGAACGGCAACTGCTGATCCAGAGGCAGCGACAGGTCCAGCGGGCCGAACACAACACCATCCTGTGGACAAGGTAAGGTTCCGAACGTTCGATATATCCAGCCCCTGGTACAGTCCCATAAAGACGCAGAACAGACCTAGTATGGATTTAGACGGAAGCAGGGAGTCTAAATAACGATGTCCCTATTCGCACACACGCAACGGTCAAACATGCAAATAAATTCGATGGTGACACCTCACCACGCGGAACGGGACATACGGCTCGACTCCACGTGCACATTCCGCACAATCGCATAATTCGCACACACTCTGCGCGACCCGGCGCGCACAGCCTCCTAACACCCTCCAGCCCTCGACTACATTTCACACCTGCGGCACAAGGTTCAGCAGCCCTTCCCGAGCAAGGTCGCGCTCCCTTGAGGCCTTCATGGCAGTGCCCACTACCACCAATGGCGAGGCCGGGGCCGATACCATGGACGAGGGGAGGCTGCTAACTGAGGCCGCGGGGAGGCCATCCGCCGCGGCATCCGGACTGCCACCGTTGGCAGTGGCAGCTTCTCCCGCCAGTTCCTGTTCTTGTGCCTCAACCTGTGCGCGTTTCAGGTTTGCGTGCGCCAATGCCAATCGCAGTCGCTGCCAGGGAGCAGCCTGCGGACAGGTCAGCAAGGTCCGCACGGGCAATCACAAGGGCATGCGACAGGGGTGGCAAATCAAGCCCAATAGGACAGGACAACTTGACAGGATCTGACGAACTATTCCGCAGCCATGGATGGTTCCGGGGCTGCGAGCTCATGACCCCGGTCAAACATTTAGCATTGTGATGTCCAATTGCCGGTTTGGTTGTCGGACGCAGCGTTAGTGGATAGTTGACGACGACCACCTCCCAAGCTTGGTGCAAGTACGCGCCTGGAGATTTAATCCGTGATTGAGTTACACAGGAATCCACATGAGGACGGGTTAGTTCTCCCGCAGCCGGTGAGCGGATGCGGCATCGCTATTGACGGAAGACTCTTACAACAAAATCGATCCGCCAGCTGCCCATATCAAAAGTCACCGTCTCATACCTTCGCGTGCTCTAATTTCTCAAGCACAAAGCCGGGAAGCACCTCTCCAGCAGCCCCTTCGTCCCGCAGCCACTTTGGCTGCTGCAGCTGCTGCCTCCGCCACAGGGCCCCACCCGCATCCTCCTGCGTCCCCAGGACCAGCAACTCCACCGGCCATTGCAACCCATGCTTACTAGCCCAGGATGCGGCCGACGCTTCTGCAGCAGTCGCCACGTCATCATTGGCTCCCAGGGCTGCAGCTCAAGCATTAAGGGTGTGGAGATGAACGGGGTTGAGGCGACGTATAGAACGAGTCTCACGTGGCCTCGCAGCGCTATGCAGGCTGCCCGGCAAGAGAAGCGGGTACACCCTGTCTCGCTACAAGTTTCCTCAATGTTACCACGTGCTTGGGAGCACAATATAGCTATTGAGGGACAGAACTACCCCATAGATTGCGATAATGGTGGTACGGACATGTCAATGAGACGATACTGGAAGGGTATCTAAAGAAGATGACGTCCGGATTTCAGAAGGATGCTGATGTGACTTCCTTACATAACGCATTAGTAAGCCCCCTTAGCGGCTTGTCCCCGTGAGACGTACATTCAACAGCGGCTACCGACTCAGCGGCCGGATTTAGCCAAGACTTATTCAAAGTGAGCAGGTTGCACCTGCGCGACCCATAAGCGATGCTGTGCGCTAGGCATCCACACCTTCCTTGTCGTGCACTCTTGCACCTATCTGCACTGCCTACAGTCCTATATTTGCAGACGGACGCTGAAAGCGTTAGAAGACGCCAACGGAGAGGATGACGCCATCAGGGTTCCGCCTTCACTAAGCACCCGGGAGGGCCTATAGTTTGGGTCCACCTACCTCCCGCACATGGCAACTGCAGGATGGACAGGCCCTCGCAGTCATAGTGGCTTTCACTCCCAGATGGCTGAGCGGCGACGGGATCAGCATCCACCACCTGCAGTGCGGCGTGGTGCATTGCTGTGATGGGAGACACGGCTATGTCAGAATCGCAGAGACCCCATTCAGCACATCAACCTTAGCCGTAAGGATATGCCGCATTGGGCTGAGGGCTTTGGGGATATATTTGAATGGCTGATCTTTCAGTCACATATCGCTTGTGCTGCGTGGGCGCCTTGTCACCCAGCAGACATAGTGCCACCCTACCGGTATTAGCCCCACCTGAGCCGTTAACACAGCCAGGCGCAGTCCACCCCATTGAAGTAGCTGTAGCTGGTCACGAAGCGCCTGGCAACCTGCTGGGAGCCAGATTTCAAGGTGGCTGGACGGACACTTGCGGAAGTATTGCTGGTAAATACTGCAGTGCGGCGCTTAAACTTGTCTCCAGGAAGTAGTTTTCAACCATTGCACAGCTACGCACCATCTAGGAGATCCGTTGAAAAAATGATTCCCCGAATAAAAGGCATGTTGAGGAGGCGTGGAAGTTGTTCGTTTGTCCACGAGAAATTGCAAGTGCTGGTTAGATTTGAATTTTTGAAGTCGGCCAGTACAGTTCACCGGTACAGAGCTGAAATGCTAATCGAGTGCCACGATCACGTCCGAGAGAGTTTTGAAAAGAGTGGTTCAAGTCGTCATCATGATCCATCCACCGTAGGCATAAAACGCATCATTATTTGTCGTACATTTTATGTGATTTCAGCCTGAATACCCACTGGACAAAATGATGAAGCTAACTGTCCATGAGCGTTTCGCAGGGACACACTAAATAGATGCGGTTAAATTCCGTATCCCACAGGATTTATATAAAGCGTGCCAATCATAATGGTGATGACGATGATTATTACAAGTTTCTATGAGCTCGTACGGCATAATACGGGCATAAAAGCTCAGAGATGACTCAAGAACAGTATCTTTCTGTAAAGCCACGTCCACACCATTTTGAAAAGCAAGTATGTAGCGATGCGCAAGTAATTTCTAGTCACGGAAGGTACGGCAAACTCGTGAGAGGGCCCTACAATGTGTCCATATCCAATATGTTTTTTCACTACATTTTCTGTGTGACTTATTGTTGTAATAAGTAATAAAAGATCTATTGTCCTGCTGGCGTGATTATTGTGCGTACCACAGTCGGAAGCATACGAAAACGGGCACACCGACCGGACTGTCACAACAGTCATGAATACCAAATCCAACCGCAATCATTATCCTCTGCTCGCGGAGGTGGAGCCAGCGCGACCGGCGCAAGATGGTCGACCAGAAGTTGGGCCCGTATACCGGCCTGCTTTCCATAGGGAAGGGTTCCCAAAACTGGAGGGCATTGAAACATGCTTCGATCTGTTCGAGTAAGGAGCCACATAGCAATGAGGGGATGACGGGATTGAGCGAAAGTTAACAATACACAGGAGAGTCAGGGCTTTTCGGCATTAGAATTGGTGCCCAGCACATAATTTCCCGGGTTGGACTAAACCTCACGCCTCCAGCTCAAGTGATTTGAATCACTTGGGCCATCTGGGGCCGCCCCATGGGGACCTTAACAAGCGGGTCTGTATGAGCCGACTGGGATCATGAAGTCAGTCTCTAACCAGCTTCCCGTACTGCTATACCAGCGTGGTTGATGTGACCTGTTTATCCAGGCAGTGCGAACGCACACCGCGTCCTGACAGCGTCGTCGGAGCCGCAGGTGCCACAGCGCATCAGCAGCACACCCTACCCCAGAGGGTTACCAGGGGGACACCTCCACAGCGCCCTTAATTCCCAAAGCCGTAGGCCCATCCTGATCGCCGCAGCTTCCGTCCTGTCCGCACATTTGTACATACCGCTGGTAACCTTTTTGCCGTTATGCTTGCCTCCGGTGCACCTGTCCATGCATGCTCCTTGCTCAGGGCTCATCCGGGCTTCATCTCCCCACCTCACACCTCTTCTGCTTTTTGACCGCCTGCAGCTACATTACCCCAGCCGTCCACATGGACGATTTTCCACATGCTCAACCCTACTTCCACCTTCCTCCTTCCACGCTTGCAAATTCCGTATCGTGCTTACTTCCTGCCCTCCGGTCCGCAGGAAGAGCTGCAAACTGTACGGCGACTGCCCCTGTCTGGGTGAGCGCACAGCGGAGGGTACCCAGGCGGGGCCATATCACTTCATCACGTTTCAGGAGGTGTGGGAGGCGGTGGCAGCAGCGGGAAGTGCCTATGTCAAACTGGGTCTCAAGCCCAAGGACCGCATCGGTGTGCTGGGTGCCAACTCCAAGCAATGGATGATAGCTATGCAGGTAGGTTCATCAGGAACACTGGTGGGGTGGGTGGGTCTGGCGTCAAACAGCACACGGGGCCGATGAAAGCTGCCATGTTCCGAGCGCAGCGGATCGGAGCGGAAGAGACTGATTGGTCCCCTGCATTGGTAGACGGATATTCAGGAGGAGCGTTCATGGGAACCGATGGGACGAAGGGCAATCTTTCCGTCGGTGGGCGAGCGGATGGCGAAGAAGGGGTTAAACGGAAGTTCGGGAGGTGGGGAAGGGAGAGTGTGGGTGGGTGGAGGGGGGGATGGCAGGTGCAGGTTGATTCTCAACAGCAACAACCGAAGGGGAAGATGGAGCCATGTTGCTGCTGGTGTTGGTGGTGTCAGCAATCATGATGGGGCATATCAGGACGCACTTACCGGCCTACGCGAGCGGATCTTCCTCCATGGTGCCCTCAGCTCTACCTAAGGCAAAAGGAGGGGGTTGTCGCAGAAAGGCCAACTTGCTAAGGACGCACTCGGAAGAGAGCGCGAGGGCCGGTCTGATTTCATGTTCAGGAGGTGGTGCACGGGCGAAGCCCTCATAGAGGGAGCCATGGGACTTACGAGTGCTTACTGGAGGTAGCGACCGGTCCAGGCGCCGAGCGTCCGGGTCGCTGCAGTCACCAGTGCGTTGGGTCGGGACTACCGGAGGACGCCTCCGGTCTCTGCTGCAAAATAGGACACGGTCCTACACTGGCACTTCCAGCTGTTCGCAGCGCTGCATGCAGGAAGCAAAGGATCCAGGTCAAGGGCCCACTGTCCCCGAGCTTGAAACTGCCGCTCTGCTCCTTCTCACGGCGTCGAGCTGTGTTAGGCACAAGGGGGAATGACGGCACCTCTTGCCGCCATTCACCATTCACCCAGCGCGAATCCCCCGTCCTCGGGCCCCGCTCCCCAAATTGCTACTTCCAGGGCATGAACCGGATGTCCATGGTTTGTGTGCCGCTGTACGAGACCCTGGGCGACACGGCCGTGGAGTTCATTATTAAGCACGGTGGAACGTGAGGCGGGAACCGTAAAAGGCAGGGGGGAAGGGGTTGTAGTGAGCTGGCGCTGTGCAAATCGCCAAGGCATGCTGGTGAGAAGGGGGGTTTGGGCTGGTTGAAGGTGCACGTTTTGATTCCATCTGGCTGGATAACGAGCGAGGCATGTAGAATAGATGCGATTGTTGTTGTTTTATTTGTTGTTGGTTTTGTAGCGGTGGTGGTGCTGCTGTTGCTGCTATTTCTTCTTCTTCTGCTGCTGCTGCTACTGCTACTGCGATCTGAAGGACCTGCGGAATCCGGGTTTTCATGTCGTGAGGGGGCGGGGAGACGCGCATGTTCACTAACCGTCCGTTATCCAGCAGCCAGCGAAATCACCGCCACGTCCCGCCTCACGCTCTATCCCTCACGCCCTTTCCATCGACCTTGGGGGCAGCCGGATGGTGGTTTCCTCGGCTGCTAAGCTCAAGGTTCTGGCCAAGGCCCTGAGCTCCGCATCTGTACGCCAGGTGGTGGACGTGGGAATCGTGTACTGGGGTGCCGCGCCAGCAGACGCAGTGCAGGTTGGTGCTGCGCGGGCGGAGCGAATCCAAGTTGCGGAACCAACAGGAGGCATTGGGCGGAATTGGGAAGGAGCTGGGATGGAGAGTTTTGGGGCCGCGCCTTACCGCGCGGGAAGGCAAACTGCGAAACGACAATCCCATTGGGCGGGCGGGCAGTTTCAAAAGGCGCGGTCCTGAACGTTATGAGGCTTCGGAATGGGTCTTCAACGGGCTAAGGCATTTTCCTGACATTGTGCGCAAGAAGTATTGGAGACGTGACAGATCTACTGACGAACTTGTATCGGTGTAAATCTCACCGCATTTTATCCCTGTGCCGTACAAGCCATCCCGGTCCACTCGGCCGGGCATACACCCCCTTCCTCCGCGCTCCCCTCGTGTTTCCCCGAATACGCCTTACTCGTTCTCTCCTTCCAGTCGCTCACTGACAACGGCGTGCGGGTGATGTCCTGGGAGGAGCTGCTGTCGATGGGTCGGCAGGCGGAGGTGGTGCCCGTGAGGCCTGGTCCTGAGGACCTGTGCACCATCATGTATACCTCGGGTGCGTGGGTGGATGGGTTCGGGTTGGGCGCGGGTGTTTGGGGGAAGGGGCTACGGAGCTGTGAGCCGCCTGGCAAAGAAAGGGAGAGCGCTCCCAGACCCGGGTACGCCCGGGACTCCCCGGGGGCCTGAGATGGGGCCACACTGGCGCGGGAGCGCCGAGCGGATTTGCCAAGGCGCTGGTATGCACCCAAATCGAGGAGGAAGCCTGGCGTGCGCGGCTTTTCTTGTGGAAAGCTGAATGGAAAATAGAATGGAAATCTTGATATCGTTCGTATCGTCGTATCATACACGACCGCAGGCGCCGCTTTGTGTGTTTGTGCTTCTCCTTCCGTTCCCCCATCTCTCCCCCGGCTCTGCCTTACTGCCTTACCCCTCCGCCTCCGCTCGGGGGCTCCAGGCACTACGGGTGACCCGAAGGGCGTCATGATCCCCCATCGGGCGGTGGTGTCGACCATAGCCGCGATCAAGGCCTTCCTCAACCACTGCAACGAAACCATGGGACCATCCGACTCCTACTTAAGCTACCTGCCGCTGGCGCACATTTTTGACCGGTGGGTGGTTTTGGAGCTGAAAGCACCACGGTTGCTAGCTCGTATCTACTGCTTGCTCTTGTGGGGGAGGAAGGGGCGTTTTGAGGGGCGGGAGGGTTGAGGTCGGCTGGTGTGCTGGCGTTGTCAAGAGGTGGAGATCTCACATGGACGGATCTGAGCGGCCCTGCGCCCAACCCCCGATTGGTCCAGTCGATAGCAGCGAGACAGCGACTTGAGAGATGTTCTGACTTCGGTTAGTGGGCTTTGAGGCTGGGGGAATGGCGTCGGTGGGCGGTGGGTTGGTGCTGTCCACCACCCGCAGCCCCAGTCCCCGCCGCACTCCCCCCACCCACCCGAAGACTGGAACCTCTTTGATTCCTAGCGGTCATAGGTGCTCGTTTTGCTAGTGCTGCATGGCTTTCAGCTCGCCTTATCCTATCCCAATCTGCATATGTTAGTTGATGATATTGTGGAAAATGCGGACAAATTTTTCTTTGCTACATTTATTAAAAGTATAGAACATATCGTGAAACCCATTATCGCCATAATGGATATAATCACATGCTCCTAGGCCCCCATCAATTTGCTAGGCGTCTCTCCTTCAACCCAAAACCCTTCGTCCCCGGGGGAGCCCGTGCCCGCCCCTCACCCGGCACAAGGACCTGATGGCCGGCGCACAGGTATTCCGTACACATCCTCGGTGTACACGCACACTGGACGTGTGCCATCACCCCTACATCCTCCTAACCCACGATCCCACGATGCGTGTGTATATGCTGCCCCTCCCGACTGCCTTTCCGCCAACCGGCCGGTCTCAGTGTGGTGGAGGAGCTGATGCTGCACGTGGGCGGCTGCGTGGGTTACTGGCAGGGAGATATCCGCAAGCTGATGGACGATGTGGGTGCCCTGAAGCCCACCCTATTCGCGGGAGTCCCGCGCGTGTTCGAGCGCGTCTACAACGGCATTCGGGACAAGGTGGGCGGTTGGCGAGGTGGGGTGAAAGAGGTGGGGTTTGGTTGGCAGTTGGTCGTCCGTTGTTTACCACACGTCTCTTCTTCCCTTCCCACTAAGGCGGCCGAGCACACCTCCGAGCCTACGCAAATCGGCTGTACGAACACGTATAGCACTTTCCCGGCCCCTCGCAGGTCGCCAGCGGCAGCTTTCTTTCCCGCCTTATCTTCAATTGGGCGTACTACCGAAAGGAGTACTACATGAAGGCCGGATACAAGGAGTGCATAGTGAGTGCAGATGGGATTCCAAAGTTCCTGAGCGGCCGCTTAGGTCCATCCCCCACTGTAAGCTGTATCAGGTGGAGGTCGAGGTCGAGGTGATGCTGTCCCCGCTTGCAGTGCTGCTTTTCCCGCCGCTCTTGCCTTTCCTTCGGCGTAGCACTCTCACCGAGGCGCTCAGGGTTGCCGCCGCCCAAACGTGCGCCCCGAACCGCCCCACTGCCTGCCAGGCCTCCCCCATCAGCGACCTGCTGGTGATGAACACCATCAAGCAGCGCTTGGGCGGCAGGGTGCGGGTGCTGGTCAGTGGCTCCGCGCCCCTGTCCCAACAAATAGAGTCCTTCATGCGGGTCGTTTGCTGCGCACCCTTCGTGCAGGTAAGGCATAAGCCGCGCGGTCGGGGGCATAAGAGGCGGTGCGTTGCATAGAGGTTATCGCATGCAGCGCCCGTGTGTGTGTATGTGTGCATCTTGGGCTGCATTGGGGAGATAGAGAGCGGGGAACGATAAATCAGTTTCGGCCAGGTACTTGCGATTCGTCCTGAAGGTTTCGGAGCTCGAGACGGTGTTTGAAGTCCTCAGGCGGTCTCAGGGGTCTGCACTCCGCAGGAGGCTCAAGCCGTTTCCAGAGGCACATGTGCCCACATGGGTTCGGTTGGAGCATCTTCCATCTTCCGCTGAGAGGTGACCGGCTTCTGGCTAAATACGTGAAGATGGTCACCACGTGCCCCTAACCGCTACATTGCGTACGGCTCCGGCTGCTGCTTGCACTCAAATGTCCCCTCTCCCCGCTTCGTGTGTCGTTGTAGTCTTGCGTTTAACTCCTGTTGCAACCCGCCTCCTTTCCCGCGCGCTGAAACTCTCCGGGCTTACCTCGCTAGGAGTCGCGAGTGTGACAAGCTTCCCCCCGGGGGTTGGGGCTTGCCACCTCCCTGCCTGCTGCCCTTCGCCCTCCCTGTCCCTTTTTAGCACCTCTCCCTCCTCCCCCTCCCGGCAACACTCATCCTCCACCTCCTAGGGCTATGGCCTCACGGAGACATGCGCGGCCTCTTTCATTGCCACCCCGGATAACCCACGCCATGTTGGCACAGTGGGCTCTCCCATGCCCTGTACGGAGCTGCGTCTGGAAGCGGTTCCGGAGCTGGGGTATTTCCCGTCCAACCAGCCGCCTCGTGGGGAGGTGTGCGTGCGGGGCCCCGCCCTTTTCAGTGGCTACTATGAGAACGAGCAACTCACCAAAGAGGCGTTGGGTGCGTGTGTTTGTGGGTCCGTGTGCGGGTAGGGGTTAGCGGGTGATATGGGATGGCGTTGGGGATTAAGGGATGTGGGTAATGCCCCGTGGCTGGGTGGGTTAAGGTTTGGTTTCCGATTGCGTGACGTATATTTGTCCACGTGTTAATCTGAGATGCCATATATCTAAAGCTCACCGTCCCATCCGTCCCCCTCTCCCTTTGGCCTTTTCATGCAGACGCTGAGGGCTTCTTCCACACAGGGGATGTAGGCGAAATCGCAGCAGACGGCACTCTGAAGATCATTGACCGGAAAAAGAACATCTTCAAGCTCAGCCAAGGTGCATGGGGAAGGTGGAGGCTGATAGGCTTTTAGTTAGGTGTGGACGGGACGGTTCCGGAGCGCATGGTGAAGGCTGCAGAGGGCTGCCGGCCGATAGGACAATGCACCTCTGCCCGACCCACGGCCCGGGAGGAGGAACGAATGCGCAGCGGCTCGTGGAGCCTCCTCGTGCAACGCAATTTCCTTTCCTTTCCTCTCCTTATGAAGACAGGTTGGGCTGACCTTACGGAAAGGGGAATTCACGGTCCTGCAGCCCCTTACTCCTTTTCCCGGGTGTTTTGTTCCCGGGGAAATTGCACATGTACGACCTCCCGGGATATCTGTTTTTCTGCCTGCATTTACCCCTCTGAATAACCTCGGATCCCTCAGGCGAGTACATAGCTGTGGAGAAGGTGGAAAATGTGTACAAGACGTGTCCGATGGTGGAGCAGGTGGGCGCACGAGCGGGCCGGTGCAAGTGAGCGCATGCTAACCCAGGAAGCAGGTGGCCATAAGTTCGTGGGAGGAGATGTCGGCGGCCCGTCTCAAGTGTGCAGAAATTCCAATGCCCTTCGCTTTCCCTTTCTTTGTCCCGACATGTCCCCTTGCTGTATCCTCTTCTGCTGCCACAACTGCCATCAACCATCAACCATCAACCCCCTGTATGGATTTACACCGTTCATCCCCTCACGTTACGTGTCCGGTCTGTCTGTTTGTCTGTTTGTTTGTCCATCTATCTATCACATGTGGTCCATGTTCACGACGACACTGACGGTGCCACCGCTTCCAACCAGGTGTGGGTCTACGGCGATTCAACTCAGTCGTGCCTGGTGGGTGTGGTGGTACCGGCGGAGAAGCCGCTCATGTCCTGGGCGGCGGATAACGGTGTGGCGGGAGACTACGCGGCGGTGTGCGGCTCGCCGGCTGCCATCGCTGCGGTGCTGGCGGCCATGACCGCCACCGGAAAAGCGGAGAAGCTCAATTCTCTGGAGCAAGTCAAGGCCGTCAAGCTGGTTCCGGAGCAGGTGCGGGCGAAGACGCGGGGGGAACGCAATCGGGGAGGCATCCCATGTGCACGGGGTGTCTATCGGGGCTTTCATTCGGAGGGTTTGCCGTGGTTGTATTTGCGCCCGTTGTTTTACGGGGTGGCCAAAAAGGGGAAAAAAGATCGGGCGTCGGAATGGCGGCGGTAATTTATAGCAGAGTCGTAGCGTTTTAGGAAAGATGGAATGTGGGGGAAGCGAAGGCAGGGGCCTAATCACCGCGGTAAGTCGTTTAGTTCGAGAGCTCGGCCCCCTCTCTCCATTGCTGCGGATCTCGCCCTCTTCGCCCTCCCTTTCTGGACGAGCCCTGCTCCAACATCTCCTTTTGCTGGCCTCGACATACCCTGCTCACATCACGATGCTGGTGGTGGTGGTGATGTGCAGTTCACGGTGGAGAACGACCTCATGACGCCCTCCTACAAGCTGAAGCGCGCGCCGCTGCTGAAGCGCTACCGGACCGCTGTTGATGACATGTACAAGCAACTGACAGCGGAGGCGGCGAACAAGGGCGGTGCAGCGTCGTAAACACCGAAGAGGCGCTGCCACCCCTACGTCCAGCTCCCCCTCATCCCCCGCTGGTGCAGCCAACACTTTTAACATGCCGACCATAATATATCGCAGTGTCGTCCTCATCTGCTTCCTTGAGCTTCATACGCGTCGTTGTCTGTCGTTCGTCACTCGAAAAGATGTGATGGTGTGCGGAGTCACCTGGAGGGTGTTGTTCCGTAAGCAGAGGAGTCGTTGTGCCGGGAAATGGCAAGGGCACCGCCCGCATATCTGCCCTATATGCAGTATAGGTAGCGTCGGCTAATTGGCCGTAGTCTCCCGCCACATTGTGATAGTTGCGCTGTCGGGTCCCACCCCGAGGCAGGAGGACGCATGGCAGTAGCAGTAGCAGCAGCAGTAGGTGCGGAGAGGAGCAGCTCTTGGCCTCGGCATGTTGAGCATGGACGCCATTGGAGTGTCCAGAACGGTTCCAGCCGTACGTTCATGTGTGTGTGTGTGTGTACCTTGTGTGCGTGTCATAGGTTTGAAGATTGCTGGGTGCGTACATGCATGTATGCGTGCTTACCTTCCGTGCCTGTGGGAAGCGATGAAGGAAAAGCTGGTCTCCGCAAACGTTTGCCGCCGGTTCCTTGGGGGGGGGGGAGGTCGGAAACATAACACGGTGGGGGCGGTGATCGCGGCTTCGCTAGGCGTAAGCTGGACGAGAGGACGGCAGAAGGCTCGCAGTTTTAGTGCCTGAGAATGAACTTGCTGCTCAGCTGTAGCGGGATGTGGATTTTGTTGATTTTTGAACAACGGTTGCTGGATGCGATTTCGACCCTAGAAGCGCTTTCTCTGGGAGCCAGATGGGAGTTGAGCCTCACACGGCGGACAGAAGGCTACAAGGGATTGCGCGCGTTGTGGGGCCCCGGAGATGTGTCCGCAGGTGGGGTTGCGCGTTCGATCCTCTCTCTCTCTCCTGATTCCGGTGCCCCGCTTGGGTGCTACGTTAGGTCCACATGCTTCGTCTATCTGATCACGTGTCGCAGTTCAATTGTCCACCAGGTGCCGCTCTTCCGGCGTGAGCGGTCCGGGCAAGTCACGCCTGCTGTTGCCTTCTGCCGTGTAGCCGCTCGTCTGTAAGCGGACCTGGTGGAGCGAGGTATCATCATACCATGTATTGCAGCCCGGCACGTGTTTTCCCGGAAATAGACAATGCGAAGTTACCGATCTGAATGGCACATGCAGGATGTGGCGGGGAACCGAGTGCCCCCGGGGGTACTGAAGGTTACCCCAGCAGACTGATGGCATGTCGCTGGGTAGGGACTCCTAACGCAGCCTTGTAAAAGGGAGATGCCAGCAGCCGGGAGCCGGGTTAGGGATACCGGGGCGGGCGGCGCGTGATTACAGGGCGTCCTGTGCTTCACAGGGGTCGTGATGCTAGGGGACCCGCTGGCGGGGTTACTACTGCCTGTTGAGGGCTGATGGTGCCGGGGGCATTGTGACATGCTGTTGGCAGGTTATCGCGTGGAGATGATGGGAGCACATGTGCCAGCGGGTAGCATGGAGGGCCTGTTAAGGGATGTGCGAGCCGTGCGGGCCTGTTGCATCTGCCTTGTATCATCGCATCTAGTTGCGTGATTGTTGTCGGCAGTTTCCCACACATCGGGGTCCCCATGAAGACGCACATAGACTGCTGGACCGGCGCTTTGCTTCGGCGGCCGGAGGGAAGGATGCGCGTAACGCGCGGGAGGGCGGCGGCACAGAGGGAACTGGAATCTAGAATTGGAAACCCAAACAGTTTCAATGATATGCTGCTTTTATTCTTTTACACATCAGAAATTCATGACATCAGTAAACGGAGAAGAGCAGCACGCGCTCGTCTTGGCCATAGCGGCTGAAGGACGCCAGGCAACGCACACATGATGAAAGACACAGGTATCGTCAACAGATCCTGGCAGCCTTCGGAGCGCATTTTTCATGGAAAGCGTTTCCATGAAACTTGTGGTAAATAAACGGCATTTCATAACCCGTCTTATGGGGGTCCGGCGTGGACTGTCTTAAATAGCGCCATGCAATTGACATAGACACATATATACACAAATATGCATGCAAACAAACGAGAAGTGTCTCATGTTCACATTGAAAACACCCGCAAAGGCACGCGCGTAACGAATTCGCAACATACACAACCATTCGCCAGCGGACGAACGTGCACGCGTATATATATGAAAGAACGGACATCTTCTGATGCATTGTCTCCTCTTCCCCGCTCCTACACCGATCAAGGGGACACGACAATGATCGCTGCACACCGTTGTGGGACAAATCGGCGGCCGTCGATAGCTGTCGATGTATAGTGTGATACCACCCACCGTCCATGCTGCCGGGTGGGGGAAGCAATCCTCCGCGCCAAGGGGTTCCGCCAGGGCAGCTGCCGCGTCTCTGCCTCCACCGCGGACGTGGAATGCCCTCCGCAGGCCCGATCAGCAGGAAAGCCTCCGTACGGAACCCAGACCAAGCAGATATCAGCAGATATCTTCCTCCTTAACGGTACGCACCCTGCGTGTGGAAACCCGCAATGGATTCCGCCGCCGGGCCAGACAGGCAACCGATAAAACAGGAATGCAATCGTTTATCCTTTCGCCATAAACACAACTCATACGCGATGAATGATGGACATAGTACCTAAACCTCGATTTTGCCACTGCACCTGCGTCTTGCTGCAGCTGCTGTTGCACGTACAGCAATGATGTCATCCTAGAATAGTAGTATCTCAAGCCACCAGCACCATCTCCACCGACCTTTCTGTCACCACCGACCTTTCTATCACCGCCGCCCTGCGCAAAAATCAACGCTGAACCAGCACCCAGTCACGCCGGCTCGATCCCAAGATTCTAACCAGGGTTACAGGTGGATTTATTGGATCCTGAGAGCCGACAATGCCATGTAAGACGCCGAAGGGGTGTCCTGCACCGCACCCGGGCTGCGTCTGACAACTGCGTTGCCGTCAGTCGGAGGTGCATACGCCTACAAGAAATGCAAGCCCCCAGGCAGTGCCACGGGACTACTGCCGTCAGGTGCGGTCGTCAGGTGCCAGAAATTAAATATGGGGCAGTATCATATATTAGTCACAGGTGAACGTATAAATGTATAATCTACAGCGTGCAAGACATCGTCCAGGTCGGTCAGGGTCGCCACGCACGGAAATGGGAGGGGAGCAAGGCATGGGCTTTAGCCGGTCCTACGCCGTTTCAGCACTCTCCGAGTTTTCCCGACTTAATTTCGCATTAATTTAAGTGACGCAACGACCCCGCCAATGGTGAACAGACCCCAATGCATTTACATGCTGTAAAATGCAAGGCTGGCGACATGCGGAGGTTTTGGAGACAAAAACATCACCGTGCTGTCAGTAATCCCATTTCTACCATAATGTGATTCTGAAAAAGCCATATCCGCGACGCCACAAACCAGCCACCAGGGCCCCAGGCTATCGATAATCCTAGCCTCGCTAGTCTATACGCCAGTCTCACCAATGAGCCCCCATCCTAGGGCAGGTCCTTCCCATGCGCCCCAACACAGCAGGGCACAACTCAACTCTGCGAGGATCAGCATGGACCGACGTCAAATCTCTTTATGATCATGCGCCGCTTAGTGCGCAGCCCCACCACCGCCCCACCATCCTTAGTCACTCTCCCATATTCGTAGGCCAGGAGGAGAGGGCAGCCGCATCTGCGTCGGGATCTCCGCACCCAGCTCTAACCAACGTCGGTCCGTGTGCTTCCCTCCGCTTTGCAGAACCCTGCGCCTGACGCCCACCGAAAATCTCCAACCATATCTCCCCACGTACAGCTCCATAAGTTCACGGCATCCATAGCTGTCCGAGCAGGGGCCAGGCCCTTCACCGCTCACGGCGCTGGTGAGCTCTTGCCCTATCCAGCGAAAATGCCAGTAACACCTGCGAGGTGTAGCAGCGGAGGGAAGGCAATGGTGACCTGCGAGTCAGGTATAATTTCCCGTCAACTTGCGTCCCAGCGCGGCTCTGTGAAGAACCCATGGCTGGCCCCGCCGGTAAGGTGTACAGGTCTCAGCTGCTCGCCGTTACCCATGTTCTTGATTACGGCACTACGTGTGGTCCCGTTGGTCAAACAGCTCCGCTTCGGCTTCCCAGCTTAGTGCTCAACAACGTTCCGACGTACGACCTCCACTTCTCCATCGATGCATCTATCGACCTTCCGGGAGAGCCCTTCATCTCCGCTCTCTCACATACTGCCCACTCACTCTGCCCAGCCAGCTCGTCCGTGTCCACGAGGTCCTGGGCGGCGTTGTAACTCGTCAACCGGTCTCCCAACAGCACCAAAATGCCCGCGGGAGTGCTGATGTGCAACTGTGGAGGGTTGGACGACCGCAGGGAGAAGCCCGTCACGCGGAATCCCACGTTGGCGCCGTTGGTGCCGCTGACCTGATGGAAGGAAGGTCAAGTAAAGGGGTGAGGGCAGAGGGTGAATGGAGCAGGAAAGAGTGCGCTTTGGGTGCAAGGGAGTTCGATGAGCTCTCAACCGGTCTCCTGCTTATCCTCCTCGGGGAAGGTCACCATTTGGAGGGGGTCCAGTGGAAGGCTTTGTCGGGTTTGGCCACATTAAACTCGTAATGCATCGGAGGTCTGACCGCCGATGGAATACTAGTAATCGGCTGCTCCTCTTGTGCCACTGGCTCGCAGTCGAACGCCCTCTGTTCTGTGCTCACCTTTACACGTACAAGACCCGTAAGATCGCTCGTCGTCATGTTGGCATTCAACTGGCGATTGACGTACAGGGTAGACGTGCCAAGGACGGCCCGGGAGTTTCCCCGTGCCGTAATGGCCCCCGAGGGAGCCATCGTGAAGTCGCTATTGGCTATTTGAACGGGATCGTCGCTGTTCTTTCGGACGAGAACTCGGTTTCGGAGCTGCAGGAGCATGGGTGTTATGGCCAGAAGAGAGCGGGAGACCCGAGAAGACGCGGTAAGCAGTCGAACATGCGTTTTAGTTCGGAGGTATGTCAGGGGTAAGCGCGTGGGCGGGTGGCAATGCAAGTGTGACACCGGACTCAAAACAGGATCTCGGTAGCTTGTTAACGCTGCAAGGAACCCGCGTGCACTAACACCTAGCGAAAAAGCAAGCCTAGGCAACGCGCGAACGAAGCACAGCACACAGCACACAGCACGCGAAACCGAATTCAATACCCAAAGCACCCATCTTTGAGGGTGCTAAGCTGCTAACAGGAAGTAACATGAGCGCCAAAGTACGACGTATTTGACTACTGGAAAAAAGGCAAGCTTAGCAGGACGGTGTGAAGCGTGGCGTGGTATGGCAGACAGCCCAATACCCAGGTGGGTGCTTGCGACTCCCTACCAAATTCTAGCTGGAGAACCGCATGACGCCCGTCCCCGAGGTGCGACATACGTCACAAGGCCGCTCCAATGAACCGACATGGACCAGGACGCATTGGAACCCACTGAAGTGTGACATATATGCCAAGACCAATATTGTCCCACGCCCTCTTTGGCAGTGAGCCCAGAGTAATCCAATCCGGATGAACCCCAGCTACAAGACCCGGTATCTACTCCTGACTGGGTTCGCCGGCACTCACCGCTGTGGATTTATTGATTGACACCACCGCCCAGGCCAGCCTGAGGAACAGCAAAGGCCAGACCACGGCGGAAAGGGGTGAGCCCTTTTAGCCACGACAAGGGAGGCGTGCCAACTTGGAACCGGGCGCCCTCAAAACGGGGAAAAGAGGTCACCAAGGAGGTTACTGAGGTCTCTTACCCGAAGATTGAGGCAAGAAGCACCACCAAGGCTAGCACAATCATTTGGATACCGCAAAGGAACATCCTGTGGGGCGGTTGTCGGCATGGCCGTCGTGTATCGCATGGTTCTGGTTGGACCAAAGAGGAATGCCTGGCTCCCCCAAAAATGCCGAGTCCTGTGTGGCTACATGACGGACATGCAGTGCGCTGCCGCAGGAAGGCCTGCACACCCGCTAGGATACCAGCGCTTGTATGCAGGCAAGCAAGGCTAGTGCCAAAGTTGCTCAATCGCTCAATTTTGCAAGGAAGTACGTTTTGGGAAAAGTCAGCAGCATATTGAAGAACTGCTGCTTGCTTGAACAGTCGCGAAAGCTCACAAAAGCCATGAATATGAAAATTCGTGAACAGCAACGCGACGAGGAACTTGCCTGCCCTTGAATTGCTCCTTGACAAGGACATCAACGACGCCCTCGAGCTCAGACTCGTCAACCTCTCCGTCACTGGCAGGCAAGTCGATGTTGTAAGCAGGCAAGAAAAAAAACATAGACATATAGGAAACCGTTCGCCGCAGCGAGGTAGGACCTCGTCAGCCTACTGGGTAGCCTGAACTAATGTGAGGTGAAGCCGAACCGAGCCTCGCCCTTACCCGTTGCGGTCAAACTTAGACAATACTCCTTGTGCTTCCATACTAAGACCTTTGTAAGAATAATGAGATTGGGGGCGTAAGGAGTAAGCGCACGCACGGAATGCGCCTCCAGCATGGCAAACGCGACGGACTAACCTTTGAGGTGAACGGAACCATAGCGAGGAGAAACTTCATATACCTCATCTTCAGCCGCCAAAGTCGCCGTTACCGTCGGCTCGCCATCCGGCTTTACAAAGGATGACATTTCGCCAACGAACTTTCTAGGTTGAGGTGGTAATGCAAGCTGTGAAAATATCTGATTCCTTATCCCGAAATACTTCCTGAGCAAAATGACTGTCAGTGTGATCCCTTAAGTAGGTTTTGTATCGTGGCGTACAGGGCTTCGTACTGAAGTTTAAATGGTCCATATATAAATGAAGCGTTGTTGTAGGTAGGAATCCAATAATTAAACAATTACGTATTTTTTGCTTAGGGCATTCTCATAGTTTTGTGTGAGGTGACGCTGCAAACGATACGATGTTCGCAAGCCTTGCAATTGGGAATACATGAAATTCGATGCTATTATACAAATAACAAAGTATCTTAAGTATCGCACGCTTCTTCAGTTTAATGCTGTAGCTTGCTACTTACATTTTCGGGGTCGGGGCTATTATTAGTTCGCTCGATAACTTAGGTGACGACCATTATTACTATACCATTAAAATATATTTACTTTTCATGTCTGTTTGATCCTTGAATGCAAGTTTGTTCCATTTTCGGGCCCGTCTCAAGGCCTCACGTAGCACATCTACAATTCCTTAGGATGTTGGCGAATAACAATAATCCCGAAAGCTCCAATGTGGCTTAAAAAATAAGGCGGTCCGAGATTGGGCGATATGGTAGACCTGCCCGACCTGCTCGCCGTACGTCTATCTTATACCTCGTCCTACCTCTAGCCGCTTCTACCTGACCGTTGGGGGTCCCCTTGATGTTTTATATTGCACACTGTGACAAGTGTCACGCTCCTTCGCGTCTTCATCTGAGGAAATTTTAAACTGCACAAAAACTCACAAAACTTTATCATGCGTAACCACGATGAGGCCAAGTTAGGCATCCCGATGCGTGGAGATATCGACGGACCAGTGACATTCGCCTGGCGAAGTGAGGAACTCCACATGATCGCACGGGTGCAGCTGAGTAAGAGGGAGTTCAAAACGCCGGGCATTGGGCGTTGCATGCACGGATGCGCATGCTACTTGCAATAAAGCAAACCTGAAGTTGGCGTATATTCTCGTCCATGCTGTCTCTTTTGTAATAGGCAGTGCGGACGTTTTGGCTTGCTTTTGCAGCTTTCCGGATGATATCATATATATCCTAGGATCTCCTTCCTTCGATCGGGGACTTTCCGAGTAAACCCTACAGGACTGCGACACTATGCGCCAATGGGCATCACATAAACATCACCTAACATCACGGCCTTGATTCACTGTGACACGGCCTGCAAACGATCCTCCGATCGACGAACAGGCAAGGGAAAAGGTAACGTATGACTGTCAGCAGACATGCAAAATCATTGCACGCGTAATAATGCGTTTCACAAGCTGCATTTTGTTCGAGCCTTGAAAGGTTATTAACGGTAAATGAAGAACAAATAAATGCTCCGTATGGTGCGTATACAGGTCGTATCCGGCGCAGGGAGAAGGCCGAGGAGTTAAGGCTTGAGGGCATCAGGGCTTCAGAGGTACGCAACTTGGCGATCGAACGGCGGTTGAAAGGCCAACGGTAAAACTTGTTGGCTTGGATTTCACAACTGTCACAAGACATCAAACCATGCACCCGCTTGGGATATCTATACTGAGAAAACAAATTCGCAAAAACGAGCAAAAAGCGCTTTGCATTGTATGAAGTAGAACTATATAGCGATAGATCTATAGAACTGCGTAGCAGTAACTGCGAACAGCATACATATGTACAAAGTTTCGATTCAAGCTTATACAGGACATCCAGTGATATTGTAAAACATTTCCACGTTTTACATTGGCATTCTGCAAACAGTGGCCTGTGACAACCTGACCAGCACCCGTGTCGTCTTTATCAGCGCGTTCGTCGGTAATCAAATTACAGAAAACTGCGCCAATATGCTGGCCTTGAAATGTTGCAAGCAAACATCGGTGGGTTGCATGCCGTTTACCAGCGCTATCAGGCATGCCTGCAGTGCGCGGAGGATGCGGTGGTCACGGTATTTCATTCCTGAATTATCCTCATTAGAGAAAAGGTGTGTCGATGCTGCACAGTGCTGATCGGACTTCCACACCAAAGGTTCAGCATGGGCAACCACTAGCCAGCTGATCCCATTCCTAACCCTCTCCGACTCAAATCTGCGTCCATCCTGATGCAGCACGGTGCGGCACTTCTGCGCATACGTTACGTCTGGCAGTGACTTTGTCTCTTCTCCAACCAACTTGGGGCAATTGGCACGGTTCGTTGGCCAGCAGCAACCCACATCCGGAGACAATGACTTGATGCTGCAGCGAGTGGATCCAAGTAGGTGCGTACGCCAGCGGATGCATTCTGTTGCAAGCTACAGAGCGTAACAGAACTACAGGAGGTTCCTATTGCAGCCGTAGGCATCGGATCGCACTAATCACATGCATCGCACGATCGGGGGCCCGAAGACCCACCGTATTCCTGGTAGAGAAGATGGCTCGTGCTATGCATGCATAATTTCAGGAAAAAAGGCATGCAGGTGCACAGCAAAGCCGTTCCATGACCTGAGCAAACGAACAAGACCTGCAATTGAATAGCAGCGGACGCTACGCACATCTTGCTTTATTCGCATCTAATACACAGTATTGTGTAATAGGGGGAATCTGACTAAGGTTCTTGGCTGTTGTAACGGGTTTAATTATTGGCAGCTTCAACGAGCGTGGGCTGTACGTAGACGGGGCCTCCATCTTCGCGAGCTCGGTGGTGCTGCTGGTAATCATGGCCTTCTCGACTAACCGAATCTTCCGCCTGGACCATTTCTTCGCCAGTGCAGCTCAGTGAGTAACGGCAAACTTGTATGGAAGCAATAACCCTGTTTTATCATAAATCACCGAATCGTATGCACGCAGATCGTGGAAGAATGACATGCGGAAGAGGGATGAGCTGGTAAGGAAGGCGACAACAAAGTGATGGCGGATATTTGTTCCTGATCGCCACACTTGCTCCTCTGAACTGTGATCCTAAGTTGCAAATGCCCGCTGGCCCTCGTACCACTGCAGAAGCTGAAACGTATGATCGGTTATAATGACGGGGTGAACGATCAAGAGCCATCTAAGCAGAGTCCACCTGAAGATGTGCGCTGAGCAGTCTTCGTATCCAGGATCACCCCCATGGCTATGAGAGGCTATAACCGAAATTGTGTAGCGCGATCAATGGCTTATACTTATATGGCTTAAACCCTAAATGGCTTATTCATCACAGCGTAAGATGATCCTCAGGGTACCTACACGGCAATATCATGTAGGCACGATTCTGATGCTGCCTTCCGATACGATGACCCGTCGAGGTCGGAAATGCTCGCTGTAATTGACCTTGTAACAAAATGGTGCGCCATACCAGAGCCACACAAGTGCCTGCCTTTCCGGGCCGGACCCATAATGGTTTGCATCTAACAGGCGAGTGCACGGCTGGGATTATCGCAAAGAAGCCTTCAACCATGCAAAATCTATCCATACCGGAATAATTTGTCCGAAGAGAACAAGCACGATTGCAACCCTTCAGTATATATCCGTTTGCTTCGCACGAAAAAATGGTAGCCCTAGACATTCCAAAGGACAATGGCGCGCTCCCATTGTGCCAGTTATGCTATAAACTATATGCCGCTCCCGGTCGAACCCATGCGCGACAGCAGTTCAGCGCTGATCGAGCAACAGGCTCAGGACCTCCGCAGAAGAGGAAAGTAGCAAGATGTCCTATCCTTGCACATAGTGCTTTCTTCTCAAAAGATAAGGTAAGAGCCCATCATGTACAAGAATGCCTAATCTGCTCACAGCCTCGACAAGCATGTCCAAAACCCGACGCTGTCCAAAGCGTTGAAATATATTGAGCCCCACAAAGCTGGAGTCGAATGTCACATCCACAGCATCAATGACTCCCCATATCCTGTGCAGGGAGCCATCATACTAGACTGCGCTGCCCAGATTAGCCTGGCTGCCACTCGCACTAATGTTTGCCGGCCCAGGCACCGCCTGCGGACGCACCATCTGGGCTGCCTGCGCCTGGGCCATGAGCTGCGCCATCTGCATCTGCTGTTGTTGCTGCTGCAGTGCTTGGGTCTTCAAAAGAGGCATCGTGTCATGCTGGTAACCGGGGTTGTATAGCCCTGGAGTAATTGGTGCCGTTCCCAATGCTAGCTGGTTGGCAGCGTGATCTACGGCGGCCCGCTGTGCCCGTAGGAGCAGCTCCCTCTCGCGCTTGGTCTTGGCAAAGTCAGCTACGGCATTCATGAGCAGAAAGCTGGCGCCAACCCACAAGAGGAAAGACCCGGCAACCACGCTGCCCAGGGCATTGTACGCCTTGTTCGTGTGGGACAGCGAGGTCGAGATTTTGTCGTAGTCGCACACACAAATGTCTTGCTGCAAAACCACGGGGCGACATAGGAACGGACATCACGAAGTTATAATAGAGCGGAAGGACAACTGTTCCTGCTTTGTTGTCCGCACGTGAATACACTGCACTTTTGGCTACCATTGCCCGCTTCAAAACACCTTTTATGATGCAGCAATGCAACCGGATAATAGCATATGCGGCCAGAATTGTCTATGCACATGTCATTCTAACCCACCTGCACAATGAAGTCAAATAGTGCCAGGTTTAAGCAGGTGTTCGGGCAGGTGAACGTCTCAGGAGTTGAGGTTACCGTTGAATTTCCACTTAACGACTGAATGCCATTTGTCGAGTTGCTTGCGTACGTAAGCTGAACTTGAAGAACGCCACGGGCTGTGTAGGCTGCGCCGTACCATAGGCAGCTGCCAAAAATGACGAACACCAACCAAAATAGAATGAGCCACCAAAGAGTGCATAAGATGGCTTCTGTTGCCAGCCAAATCCAGGAGCCGCACACAGCCTTGCCTGCAGAAATATGACTTCATCGCGTCAGCGGTTCGGCGCAGGTTAACCTTTCGACGATCAAACCCTCGCATCGCACTAAGTCAGAATGCCTGCTTACCCCTTTGATCGACAGCTTTTTCCAAGCAAGTGCGTCCAGCAGACATAAGCACCATAGTGGTCGCCATAATCGCGCATACCACGACAGCCCCGATGGCCGCCGAATGGATGGCATCCACATACCACTCCACCGAAACAGACAATGCTGACAGTGCAGAATCTGTGTTGGATAGGGCTGTGTTGATACCGGTTCCCCTGAGGACACGACACAATTTGGGGTCAAACAAAGACTTCGGCTGCTCTTACGCCACCGACCACCTTGTTCGTGCTTACCATACAATGATGCCCACAAAAATGAACACAAACGCGATCAACGCCACCCACGGCACGTATGCCAACGCACGCTTCCTGTAGGTGCCGGAAGAATGTGAAGGTCAAGCAAAACGGTTTTATTTGGAATCAGAAGCGAGCAGCGGGTCTCACCTCTCCGGAGTTATCATAATGTTGGGGTCTGGTACTATGGCACGAACGACTAGATATTGAGAAAGCCGTCAGCTTAGCACGTAGCTATCTGAGCTGAAGCAAACCAGATTTACATAAAAAAGGAAGATCATTCTCATGAGATCTATATTGCCTGACTGACTTGTCTGTATGCAGCTTAAATGCTTCACGTACGGAAAGTACAAGCATCTGGTGGACACAGCATACAGGACAATGTGTCCGATAGCCTTTGCATGAATCATATTTGCATATGATATTTTGACAACTCTCTGACAATCCCCATGCGCGAAATGCTGTCATTCAACCATATAGAGGGTTGTCGTAAGCCTATCTTACAAGTCTAACGTTTCCGCCATATTAATAGCCATTTTGTGAGGGTTATGTCTACAAGGCGCTTGTCATTAGATGGCGGCTCTGTCTACCATCAAAATGGACCCGCCTCACCGAGTAAACCCAAAATGCACCTGGCGCTTTTAAAGCTATCTACGGCAAATGCCTTTGCTAAGGCTTTAAGCGTAGGTTTTGGCATGAATTGAAGACAGCAGCCGCGTCGCTGACGTTAAGGCTGTTGAGTAACTCATTCGCGTACCGTTTTTTTGTCGAGCTTTGTAATCTTCCTTTTCTGTGGTATTCCTGCGCTTCTTTGTTTTAGTGGAATCAAACATGCGAAACAAGGCAATCCTCTTCTCTTCAACGAACGGCATAGCCAACAGTCCTCGTGTTGAAACCCATCCCCCATGTTCCGATGCCAGGCCGCCAGCGCGGCCAAGGGTGCTGGGCCATCCTCGGCCTCGCTATCTGCGGACGCGTCCTCAAGCATTCATGGCTTGGGAGGCTCCCGAAACTTTTCGGAAGACAACCCTGCTTTTTCGGGCTGGGCCGCAGCGACCGCTGCTGCAGACTCGGTGCTTCCGCTCAGTCCGCAGCCACGCAGTCCCTATTATGGCATGTACACCGAATATGAGGATGTTATGGATCTGCTGCACAGTGGTGTAATTGCAGACGGCAGCGCAAGGGTGAGTTGTCTGCATCCCGAAGCGTGACCAGTTAATCGAGGCGACAACAAGCTGCTAGGGGTACCGGGAGGATTCAAGAGAGTCACCCGCTGGTCCAGACAGGGATTCAGGTCTGTGCCAGACCTCTGTAACTGTGATGAAGTCATAGCCGACGCAGCAGGGGCGTGGCGATTTTGGTTTCCAATACTCGCACACGTCCCCTTTCATCAGTAACAATTCGGCACAATTTGACTTCAATTCCCTCGCTTGTGTCTGTCTTTTGCTCGCTGACTTTATTACCACTCAATACCCTCCCACCGGCGGTTCCCCATCCCTTCGCAGCATCTGCTATCCCACGTCACCCCTGAGCAGCTAGTTCATGTCGCGCATTTGGGCATCGGCGCGTGCTGCTCCGTGGACCTCGTCGCTGTACATTGCTCCAACGGTAGTCGCATGCTGGCCGCCGCTAAGTCCTGTTACCTTCCCCCGAGCGACCCCCGCCTGCGCGCCTCGCTTCGTGAAGCCGAACTATTAAGTCGCTGCGCTGATTGTCCGTTCATCATGCAGCTGCTTGCCGTGTTGCAGCAGGAGGGGCTTCACGACGCCGGTCTGGTTGTAACAACGCCACCGCCGGCGTCACCGCCGGGGTCTTGCAGCCCTGTCGACACGCCGCCGCGGACCTCTCTGCAGCTCTCCAGTACCGGCGGATGCCTCGGCGAACTGGAGCCCGGGTTCAGCGTAATGTGGAACAGCTGTATGCGCAATGGTGATGCCACCGGTCTAGATGGTGCACCCTCGTTGCTGCCTATGCATTCCGGTGCCGCGATGGCCGCTACAATGTCTAGTCCTGCGTATCAGGCTTGGACGCAATGGCGAGGGGGCGGAGCGGTGGAAGACCTGGAATGGCAGATAATGCAGCGGCTAGCGGCAGGAACGACAGCGACGACCTCAATGGTGGACAACAGCGGTGATGGCGGGAGCTGTGGGAGCGTTGAAGGACTGGGCGGCGGCGGCAGCTTCTGCGGTGCGATTCCGAGGGCCCATCGTGGAATTGGGCATGTACAGATGGGCAGCATGGCAGGAATCAATCAGGCAAGTGTGAGAGGATGGTGCCAGGCTGCCAACAGCAGCAGCAATCCCATGAGCATGGCAGATGATATGCTGGCCGGATGCGGTGACAACGGGGTGAGCAACGGCAGCAGCAGATGCAGCTTTGTACCGCACAACTATGGCGGTGGGTGGGCATGGACGCCCAGTGGCGGTTCGGCTGGGGTAGCCCCGCGCGGTCGTCGGTGTCGCCGGGCCTCTATGGAAATTATTGACATGTACGTGGGCTGTACAGGCATGGGTGGAAGTGTTGATGCCGCTACCGCTCCTGTCGGGGCGGCGGAGCCGGCCGTATTGTGCACCCTTCTGATTGGCTGGGCTCGCTGCGGTGACCTGCGGCGGCTGGTGCAATTGTTGCTGGGACGCTCGGCAGCGCACCAACACAACAAGGTGACGGGCGCTGCGCCAGCCGTATCAGGGCTGCCGCTGTTAATGCCTGAAGACGCGGTCCGCTTTTACGCGGGATGCCTCGTTCTGGCGCTGGAGCACCTGCACTCGCAGCTCCACACGGTGCATAGGGTAAGGATCAAGGAAGGGTTTGTAAGAGATAGGGATGAAGAGGCCTTCTGGAGGCGGGATCCGCGTTTCCTGCCTCTATGTTGAATCAGTGACAGCTAGAAGCTCCTTTCTTTACCAGCCAACCAGACAGCCGAAGCTCCAAGTTGCAGGGGAATGGTGGCTGCAGTCTGCTGCTTTGAGTAATGTGACGCAGCGGTATCATAAGCTACTTACATTACATGCGCCGAGTGCGTGTGATTGTCGAATGGTACGGTATCGGCCCAATCTCTCTTAGCATCTGACTCGCAGGTCCCGTTCCTGTAATGCCCTCCCACCTGATGTTACCCATGCCGCTCGAGAAGGCTCTGCAGTGTCCCCGATTTCAAGCACCATTCACGTTGGCTTCCAGCCTTTTTGTGCGTTTGCATTCTACCATGCTAAAACGCCGCATCCGATCCTACCTAACCCTTGCTGCGGGTCTCTGTGGTCTCTGTGATCGTCTGCCCGACTGGCGTGTTTGCGACCGGTAGGATCTGAAGCTCTCCAATCTGCTGCTATTGGAAAGCGGCTACGTGGTGGTTGGAGATCTGGGTACCGCGGTGGACCTTGACACGGTGCCGGGGGGCAGACTCAGCTCGCGGGTGGGCAGTCCAGGCGAGTATAGGGATGGCTCAGGGTCGGGCCCTGGATTAAGCCCACATAGGTCGGAGTGTAAGAGCAGCAAAGAAAAATGAGATGGGGTCTTATAAAAGGAAAGAGGGTAGGCGGCGCCGCATTCTCCTCGGCCTCTTTCAATACATCCCTGAAAAGCCATTGCCCTTGGTTGCATATAACTCCACTTCACGCGTCTGAACTCTCCAACAGGCCACATGGCGCCTGAGTGCCGCGACCGCGACGAGGCTGGCTATGATACCGCGGCGGACATGTGGTCTGTTGGCGCCTGCTTGTTCTCGCTGCTCACGGGCCAGCTGCCCGCGGGGCTTACGGGACCGCCTAATCGGCAGTGGACCCCGCAGATGAGTCGCTACTGGTCGCACGATCTGCAGGAATTGCTGGGCCGCCTGCTGGCGTGGTCGCCCAGCCAGCGGCCGACAGTGGCGCAGCTGCAGCGGGACCCGTGGTTTCGGGGCTTCAACTGGAAGTCATTGCGCGAGCACAATATGCAACCACCAAGCAACACGGTGAGGGTGATACTGGACGTCGAAGGGATAAAAGACGATGCCGCTGGAAACGAGGAAGAAGGGGTTTAGACAGGTTTCGTTCGAGGGATGCGGATTGCATGTCATGATGCTCATGTGCCTTCGCGTGCAGCCACATGACGATAGGCGCCGATTATTACGAAAGGCTGTTTGCGGCAGCACTGAGCCGTTCTCGCAGCACATGGAACGCCAATCTGGAAGGGATACATAAGCAAAGGTGAAGGGAGGAGGTCTGGGGGCAAACACAAGTGGCAGTGACGGGAGGTCCTTAGGAAGATAAGGTGACGCTGAGTCTGAGATCGCGATCGCGCCTGCCATGGTCCATCTGCCTCTTGTTGTCTGTTCCCGGCTTGTTTGCGCCTTGTACGTTTTACCGACGCGAATAATGTTGGGCGCACTTTACGTACGCCATTATACTCTTGCATTGCAGCCTTGGAGGGAGCTGCTCTGGTGGCCGAAGGAAAATCGACATCTGATGTGAAATCCGGGAGGTCATGTGGCGCTCTCCAGGGCGGTGTGACAGACTGAAAACAGCCGTTTCCCTTGTCCTGCATTATTTACTCCAGTGACCCATATTGTGGCTGTTGGACACCCGATACAATCATCCTCGATGCCACGACTAGCATTATTATAGTTGCTGCCCAAGTCTATGATATCCTTGGGAAGCCGTCCCCTTATGCATGGCAATAATAATCGCTTTCATGTTCAATCCGCACACGGCTCGGGACTCTAGAAGGTACGCAAGAGGGGTTATCCCAATCATTTTCCACTTGTTTAATGGATTGTGTGTTTTTTTGGCCTTTGCCTATCGGCCCTCCCTAGGTGGGGAGGGTAATAAGTGTGTGACGGTGTGGACGAAGGGCTGGTCCCTTGCTCTTGTGTTCAGTAGGTAATCGTTGCATACAGTCATGTCTAGATACTGAAAGTTGTCTTCCTGGAATTGTGTTGGAGTTCAGTTCAGCCCGTCACAGCACCTTGATCTTATCGTTACAACTGCTAGCATATTCTGGATCTACATATAGATGGAAACGAGCAAGCAGCTCCACGGAGCGCTGTAGTCAGCATTGAGTTGCGCACCGGCTGGCAGGTGCTGTGCGCATGGCTGGGTATTATAGAATGCTGAGTAAATAGCACGACAGCTCGAGTTTCATGGTTGCCGACATAATGTTGGTTGACGAGCAAACGAGTATGCGGAAGGGCGAGCCAAAGCGTAAGGTTTTATTTCAGTTATTATTGTGACTCCAGTATATCTACGCGGGTTGCACGATATTACGTTTCGTTGCGGAACCCAATGGTTTCGCCCTAAATAATAAAGCTAATGCCATTGAAGATGTGGCATTGGCTGCGGTTTTATTCTTTAGCTTTAACATAAGGGGCTGATCCCTGTGCATGTGCTTATAAGGCGTCGTGGGTACGTCGTACGGTCTTCCCAGTGACCCTCTTCACCTTGGGGCATTAGCTATCTGAGGTGTCATTGCTTTAGCCTCTATTTCGTAAGGATGTCTTCATATGGTTCATATGTTGTTGAGCCTTAGTGGTATCGCCATTTGGGGAGGCTCCAGCGTGGTGTTCTGTCTCGTGCGCAGATGCCCCCTATGAAATGTTCGCAGTCAGGACTAATAAGCGTGGTACTAGCTATGTTGGCCCATGTCCAGTGTAACTGAGGGCTACCACGAAATCAGCATAGATGGAAGGTCGCAAAGGTGTTGACCGTCCTCAACGTTGCATTTAAGGCGAGGCCTTGCCGGCATTGCTTACAACATTCGGTTCAGCGACACGCCTCCCCACGCCTTTCCCGCAGCCTGTAGTACTCCTGTTGCCTGGCACTCGATTGCCTACCTACAGCCGGCTGGCTTAAGCAACAGGCCCGGGTGTCGCTTACACCAGCGTCTGTTCACACACATCGCTTCTCTTCGTGCGCCAATCAACAATCGTCCGCTGATCGCTCAAGGCATTACCTTAATGTGACATCATCAAGTAACAGCACCAAGCTCCAAGCCGGTGCCACCTCGTGTCACATAAGGACGCCGTGTAAGCAACGAATCATAAAACCTTTCGTTGCTATGGGGCTCAAGGGTCTACCACGACCTAGCAAAGGGATTAGATCGCTCACAACACGTTCCACAACTCCTGGGTACCGCCGGGCTGCGGGCTGGTCCATCGTCTGCAACTCACTCAACGTTAGCTCAGTTGCCCCGGGGCAGACGGTTGGTATCATGGGCCAGCCGCCGCAGATCGGCCGCGGTCCCGCGGAGCCCCTGCCACACGCGGCCGTCTCCCACCCGCCAGCGCCAATTGCCAGCGGCAGTGCCCGGCGTATTCATGCGAGCGCTGTTGTCAAGGCGCATCACGTCCTGACAAGGAGTGTCGATGGCGGGGCGGGGAGGGCGCAGGTGAGTTTAGGAGACGCAGATGCAAGGCGCAAAGGGGCGGCGAGCTCAAACGGATGATGTACACTTGCTGCGGCTGTCACGTCACACACGACGAAGCGAGAGGTTGCTCGGCAACGCTCCACCTATCCTTATGTAGCCGCTGGTACGGGGTAGCATCTGCGCGTATAGGACATCAAAGAATTCCGCCAGCACACCCCTGCACACGACGTAAACCTTCGAAATCAATAGCGTCGACTTCTTGATCCTACCTTTGCTTGACAGCCCCGCACCGAACGTTCGCAATTGCGCAAACGCGACAAGACTGGATAGCAGTTCCGCTACAGGCATCCAATACCGATCGCCTTATGTTTTGGTTAAATGAAGGACGCGGCATGCGCACGAATTCCCCAAACAACCAACAACCCGGAGAGAAACGGCCTCGGTCCCACCTGCAGCATAATGACGCATGTGCGGGGAACGGCTCCCATGCAAGCCCGAATGAAGTCCCACGCAATGTCGCTGCCGTCAGTGCGCAGGTACGACCGTATGTATGACTTGTCCGTCTCATTGGCGCTGCCCCGAAACCATCCCACTGCTGTCTCGTTGTCATGTGTGCCCGGGTATACGAAGCAGTTCTCGTAGTGATTGTGCGGAAGATGCACATTGCTCGGGCCGCCACCCCAGGCGAATTGGAGAACCACCATTCCGGGCGCGCCAATCGCCTCCCTGCCACGTATATGACGCAATATCATCCAAACAAGGAAGGCGGCAGGCATCATACAAGGTTACGGGCGCCACCCGAAGAATCGGGGTGTTGCAAGGCGGTCCGTGCGGCAGTGGCTGATGCAGAACACAGGTCTTGACGGTTGGCGCAATCGATGGCCCTCCTGTCCGTATTACGTATCCACACCCACCCAGCAACCGCAGGTGCAGTGCATAATGCTATGAGATCAGCCCCCGGCAGGCTGGGAGCTGCCCTTAGCAGTCTCAAGGCCGCACCTCAGCGCAACCACGTCACTGGTGATGACCCCAAGGTCCTCTGCAAGAATGGGCACCGCACCCAGCGCCTTCTTCATTGCCGTGAACAGCTCTAGCCCCGGGCCCTGCCGCCACACGCCATTCATGGCGGTCGTTTCCTTGGCATCCACGCTCCAGTAACCTTGGGGGGGCCCCCATGGCCATGGGTGAGGAGGGGTGGACGGTAAGCATTACAAGGTTAGGTACGAGGAACGAGAAAGCACACCTTCATTCAGTGAGCCAGGGAAGGGGGTCCGAAACACCGCAAGCGGCTGGTGTCAGCTACGAACAACGACACTAGAACCGGGAGGGATGCGAGAGACGTGTTCCGCGCTACAAATTTGGCTCGTAACCTGAGATCGCGCCGGGCAATGTCGCCGCATCCGTCCGCCGGGGCTGGCTGCGGCGGCATCGCGGGGCACTGCGATGTAAGTTTTCTGCAATGTCAGTAGGTGAAGCTGCACCACCAGGTCGCGGCACTCTTTTGCCATTTCAAGCACCCGCTGCCGTTGCCTTCCCTTAGCCCTCTTGTGGCCTGGGCCCTTGTGGCCTGGGCCCTTGCCGAGGGAGCGGTTACTGCAAGCGGTTACTGCACGTACCCGCGAAGCCACGGAAATGGTCGATACGACACTCGTCGTAAAGTTGCAGGGTACGTGCCATGCGGGCTGCCCACCACTTGTAGCCCTCCTTTTTGTGAGCAGGCCACCGGTACAGAGGGCTTCCCCACAACTGGCCTGCGCGGAAGGAAAAATAGGGTTGGGTCAATGGGTCAAGCGGTTCAGACCCATTTTTATCACGTACTCCAACGCGGCTGTGTATTCGGTGTCCTGAGGAACAGGCCGCGCCGAGTACAACAGTGTGGCTGTGAGCATCCGCGTGTCTGTGCGTGTTGCACTGCACGTCTCGGCGCGCATTCTATTGCGTAATGATGGCCACAAGCCCAGTTTTAGATCTAAAATGGCGCTCTTTCAATACACAATGGCCCACCCTTAAACAGGCGCACCCACAGGCTTCGCCCGTGCTTACGCCAGGTTCCTGTGTTTCCTTCACTCACCAGTGGCCGAGAACGCGTCCGGGGGCACTCCGCTGACTTCCGCAGGCAGGCCATCCTCATTGAGTTCAAAGAGGTGGCGGTTGGCCCATACGTCCGCGGAGTGACCTCCCACGTAGATGGGCATGTCGCCAATTATTTTGATGCCGCGGGCATTGGCGTATGACTGGCATAAGGGATGGAACAAGGCGGCCGGGAAGGTAGGGGGATCAGGACACGCTGCAGCTCAAGCGGTGGGCCAAGGGAGGGAAAAGGCGGCCGGAGTGATAGCTGAACCCTCCCTCAGCATCATGAACGCCAGGGGCTATGGACTTGAGAGCGCACTCTCATTCAACCCCTGTGGTAATCTTGTGAACGTACCCGCACTGCCAGCCACTGCTTGTCAAAAAAGTACTGGATTGCGATAAACTCGTCAACCGCATCCGCATTCTGCTCCCTGAACTCCTTGAGTGCCGCTGGCTGGCGCAGGCGGAGAGGCTCCGGCCATTGCCACCACGCCAGGCTGCACAGGTCTGGTAGGTTGCGTGCCACGTCAAACAAAGCCGAGTCCTCAATCCAAGCGTGGCTCTTTCGGAACGCCAGGTACTCGTCACGTAAGTGCCTGAAGCGGTCCTCCCGCAGCAGCCGCCGCGCGGCACGCTGTAAGAGCGGCAGTTTGGCGGCAGCCACTGCAGGAAAATCAACGTCGGCGACAGGCACTTGCATCGGTGCCTCGGAGGAGTCAAGCAGGCCGTCTTTGATGAGCTCCTGAATGGAGATGACTAGTGGATTACCGCAACTGGCATCGGTGCCGGCATACGGCGAGTAGTACATCGGGTCTGGCGGCACGAGCGGCAAGACCTGCCAGCACGCCATGCCTGCCTCCACGAGCCAGTCGACGAAGCGCTTAGCCTCGTCGCCCAGCTCGCCAATACCGTGGGGTCCGGGCAAGGACGTGGGGTGCAGCAGGATGCCTGCTCGCCGGCCCTTGTCGTAGCTGGGGAGGTTCTTGTCATAGTCGGGGCCCAGTTTGTCGCCGGGACCTGGCCCCCCGCCAAGCTTGAATGCCAGGGCAGCAAGGGGGCGCCTACCCGAACGCAGTGGTCTCGTGCAAGGCGCACCTCGCACTACAACACCTCTGCTAACGCAATCAACAAGCGTGTGACGCTCTCGCTGTTTCTGACACTGCACGCCTTGCGGCGCTCGAAGCGGCAGCATGTGCGTTGATGATGCCGACAGAATATTACACGGATCCCGCAAGGTTCAAGCTTACTTCAAATCAATGTATCTTTCATGTTAAAGAAAATCATTTACAGTATATTGCCATTACCGACTTAAAGTCGTGATGTGGCGACTTTGCGGTAATCAATCCCGTACCACACCGAGACATCCTGACATGCGCAGCAATGTCTGTAATTACATAATAGCATCTTCAGTAACACTGTCTTCTCCATTACATAAAATCTCTAAAGCTAAAAATGCTGAAGTGCCAAAGAAAGGGCTGCCGCAGCCAAGACAACAATCGCAATACATAGCCGGGAGGCCCCAGCTGCGCTGTCTGAAATAACAAAAGGGTAGAAAATGTCTGCGGGTAGCGGCACGACTAATGGAGGGGCCGGCTTCTTGACAGATACTGCCTGCTGCGGTAATCGAATAAAACTGACGTTGAATTTGAGAAAGAAACGATTCGGCGTGGTCTCAGGAAGCTGATCTGGTATGTCCCAGACACCAGTTGTGAAGCATAGCTTGGCATAGAGCACCTACAAGCGGCAAAGCGCAGGACTACTGCCTCAAAAATTCATGCCAATGGATGTGACATTGCCCATATTATATGATAAGGAAAACAGGCAGTGCGGGCGCTAGAAAGATGTCGCCCTATCCCTGAGGTAGCGCGGCGGCCTGTTTCTGCCGTACAATTGAATACACATGAACATACACCCAGGCGGGGCTTGGAACCGGTCCCTGGCGCTCACAGCATGGTTCGTTGGTGCAGCGTTCTGTACATCGGCGCACCTTCTGCTGCAAGTTGTTGGACGAGAAGGCAACCCCCGTAACAATCTGCAGGTCAAACCCGATCACGAGCCCTGAACAGGCCATGTCGGCCTCCGAGTAGATGGGGACTGTCTCGTTGAAGGGCACGCCCGACACGGACACCTGCAGATGGCCAGCGCGTGATCCGCATTGGTAAACAAATGACCGGGAGCTGCTTGAAACTGGGAGCAGCCGTGAGCTTGCGTTGTTTCCTTCGAACAGCGATCAGCATTCGGACGGCGCCAAATTGCATCTATGGTTGGAAAAATGCGAGGCAGCAAAAGCACAGTGATGACGTGGCCGATCCTAAATGCATGAAGGCATTGCATCCATCATTGCACGACAAGTAAGACCCGCACACCTCCGAACCCCTATTGTGATATGGGTACCTGGACCCAGTCGTTGATGTTGCTGAAGTCTGCATCACCCCATTCGCCCAGGTATAGGCTGCCGTTTTCAATGCTCAGCAGCAGCGTTGGCATGGCCAGACGGAGGTACTTCTCGGGCTGGTTGGTTTGGTTACTGCAAAGCGGGAAAAAAGGGCGGGTAAGCAAACACCCCGGATGTCATCCCGGGGATCAGTCCGGTCAGGTTATAAGCCCCGAGGAGAACCACCTCTCTAGCCCCTGGGCCGCCGCACATGACCACTCACGTCCCAAGGCTGAATCAAACCGCCCCACCCGGGCCAGCTACGTTACGATGGGAAACCTTAAAGGCATGATAGCAAGGAAGGCCGACCCTGACCTGGTGCCGATGTTGACAAGACAGCATGCATAAAAGAAACATGGACACTTGCACAATCTCAGCTGCCACGCCTGTCCATGGCGTAACAGCAATTCTGCTCCGCACCCTGCACTTCAGGGCGCGCAGCAAGCCAGGCTGCTGGGTCCCGCCTTCCATTACAGTGCCCATGGGCGACTTGCTCACATGCAGAATTCCTTGAGCTGCAGCGCTGTAAGACTGATGCTGCAAGAGCTCGTGAAGTTGACCCCGTATTTGACGGTTCCAAACGAGGTGGCGTTGCACAGCCCGTTGGGGCCTGGCGTCGGGACGGGCATGCCGCTCACCAGGCGCTGGATGGCTACGGCCCCGCTGGGGTCGGTCACCTGCGTCCCCGCCTGAACATCAAAAACCACATGAAGGACAGGACCCTAACGTGAGAGGGGGCAAGGGAGTCACATCGACTCTGTGTAGAGCTGCGTGCCGGCTTGACCGCAGCAGGAGATGCGATTGAACTGACACTGGAACCCCACAACTTGCACGACATGTTCATCAGGAGACGGAATCCTCGCCACTGTCCCGGAGATTCGAATCCCTCTGCAGCCCCGCGCCATTGCTCAACCTGATCGCCTCACCAGCACAGGGAAGCCATTAATATAGCCCGGGTTGCCGCTAGAGACGAACTGCACGCTTGCCGCCTGGGAAGAGTCGATCCAACTGACGCGGACGCTCTGCAGCAGCGGCGAGTTGCTGACCAGGATATCTGTAAGCACCAGTGTCAACTCTACCTGCAAGCCGGTATCATCCGTCACGAGATTCACCTTCCCTTCGCAAACGTACTCTGGATGGAAATGGAAATGGAAATGGAAACAAGGCTGGATGGAATCCAATCGGTGCCAGTGGGTGCGACCGGCCGCGTCGCATTGGAAGGGGCCGCGGAAGATCATGTACGTGAAGAATCCTGAGATTGCAGACAGCATGCTGGTCGCTGCCGGTTGGATGCCGAACCCACACGTGCGGCCGTGGGGGCACCGTTGTCGCCCCATTCGCGTTGTTAGTGCCAAAGGCGCGCAGCACTGACATCCTTGGAATTCCGCTGCGGTGCGCCAAACCCCTTTGCCCGTGTTTAAGAACCGGGCCAAGCCGCCAAATTACCTTATCGATGAAGCCGTATGGGTCAGCGTATGTGTAGTACAACGTCATGTTCAGATATCGCACGATGTTGCTGCACAATCCACTTGTTGCATTATACTTTGAAGTCGCGTTAGAAGCCCTTGTGGAAAGAGCCCCGGTGACGGGATCCAGGTACTAGCAGCGGAGGAAAAGGGTAGGACTTGATCGACATGGTATGGCCTGCTGGAAGATCAGCTCAGGATTGGGTTGAAGCAATCTATTCCCCACATCTAGACCGATGCCTTGCATGCATTTGAATCGTGTCACATGTGAAAAGAGTCCAACAAACAACGCGGCTCCGCCTCCGTATCTTGCGTCGGGGCCCGCAGGATCCTTCTCCGCTCACCTGAACGCTCACGGTGGTAACTGGTGCCACCGAGCTGGAGCCCTGACCCGTGAGGATACGCATTTCGCTGTAGAACTGCGGCGTGAGGATTCCAAAGCCGCTGCAAGCAACGCTCAGGTTCAGCGTCTTCAAGTCGCGTTCACAGGTCGCATAGTAGTCCTGCAGACGCAGTGTTGGGAAAGGTGCCGACATGAGGTCGGGACCAATGATCTGTAAGTAATTCCCCAACGTACATTACGCCCAGCGCTGGGGCTTGTCTAGGGTGGGAACGTTGGGACGCCACACGTGCTGCAAGCGACGAGGGCATCAATGTGATAAAGGGCAACAGTTCCGCATGTTTTCTTGTCGTATCAAGCCATTCGTGCAAGGATTTGCACAACAAACGCGCATTCCGCGCTCAAGGCCCCGCAGTGAAGCCAAATATTTGACTCACACGGTGAAACCTATTTATCTGCGCCAGCAAGATGCGAGCGCTGATCAATTCACAAACCTAACCCAGGCATACGCTTCGTAACGAATCAAGGACAGGATCTGCTTGGGGAATTTCCAGCTTCGGAGCCCTGACCAGCAACACTACGTGGCAGCGGGCTACCCGGCCTTCCCTGCCTGAATGCGCACCCTGTTCCCCGTAGGAGTGGGCACCAGGTACCCGACCGCAAACTGGTCATTGCACATGCTGCTGAAGGCGGGGTACGGTACAGTGAACGGCTGCTTGGCGCTGGAGCCCGCCGCATAAATCTGGACGATGCTCTGGAAGGCATACTGAACCGGGGTGGACGGCGGCGACGCAGCGGCGGGACACTGCGCCAGTTTCGCATTGTCGCCCGTGTTGCCTGATTGCGGGTCTGCAAAACCGCAGGGCAGTGCCAGGGCCAGGCAGCACATGCACGACATATGCAAACGGCCGATACAAGAACGCTGGGCAACGCCCGCAGCTGGCAACGGGGGGTGACCAGGCGAGGACTGAGACGGGAATAGATTGAAATGCCCCATACTTGTACCTATATAAGAACCGGTCTTCTAACACGCACAGACGCACGGCAGGGGCACCCTGGGCAGCGCCATATCCCCGCGGATCGTAGATAATGCGCCTCTGGAAGGGCCGGAACCACCCGGAATTGTGGGGTCAGCCACTGCATGATCCGCCCGGGTTTCGGTATCACCATCGTTCATTCATTCCCCATGGTCGCCGCATTATGATCCATGATCGCACCTGGATACGTGTCCCCGACATTGGGGTTCTTGTCCGACACAATGCAAAGCAGCTGCGATAGAAATTTGGCGTTGTCCGCCTGCTCCACCGGCTGGACGAAAAAATCAGTGCTGGCCGGCAAGTTGACCTGAAGCACACAACGGAAAAACAGTCGAACGTTGGCGAAAAAACAAACAGCTTTGTGCGCTCAAGGAAATAATGGCGGTCAACACTCATGTGGTACACGTAATCGGACGGGAGTCCCGTACACACTTTTATTCATTACAGGGCGCTACCGCCGATGCAGTTGGCTGGATGTCCAACGTTTGCTGGTTCGTAATCTCTAAGGCTGGTTCCTAGAGCGTCCCCATCCGTTCGTCCGTCATTTGCCCAAATGTTACAAGATGTTACCTCGTACGAGGTGAACGTGAAGGGCCCGAGAAGCATTCCCTCACCTTATAAACGAACCCGTCAGGCACACAATACCTAAGCGTCTGCTGCTCGGTCCCCGAGGGTAAGCAAATACCATCTGACTGGAAAAGATTTGTGACTGCGGCTGGGCACTTCGAATCACAGCAGCACCCAAAGCTGCAGCCCACATTCAAGAGGTCGCAGTTGCAGCTGGTTGTGAGGTTGCGGGAGGTCGGTGGGTTGAGCGGCACCGCGCTCCAGTCGACAGGATATGTCTGAAGTGCCGACCCCTGGCCACTCGCTTGGTGCACTATTAGTGCCACGAGGACAGCAACGCAGGAGTGCTGTCGCCTAAAGCTGTCTGTCCCAGCAGCACCCATTCCAGGCCGCGCGCCTAGCAAAACCCCTCAGCAACTAAGATTTCCGATTAAAATCAGCTTTCATGTACGGCTCGAGATGTCCATTAGGTGTCGTTGACGCGCAAAGGCACGTACCGCAGCTGAGCTCACAGACAACCGTAGAAACAATTAAATGACAAACCTTCAAACAAAAGATGTGTAACCGCAGGGATTGCAGGCGGGAAAGGGAGTTGTGGCAGCTGCGTTTAAAACGTTGGAACCACCGTGCTTAAGGTGAACTTGCGCTACGAACTGCAATTGCCGTATACGTATTGCATGAATTATGTCATATGACGAAATAAAGATACATCGCAGCACTGTAGGTACCATTCGTAATGCAACCGCAAACCTGACTCCATAAAGAGTAAAATCATTTGCACACGCATTGGATGTTCCATGCATTTGCTACGCAAAAATGCGTACCCTTTTAATTGATAATTATGACAGTTATACGTATAACTTATTTCAAGTTATAGCTGAAGTGAATGGAGGTGTGACGGGCGTATTTCGGCAAATTTAGAGTGGCTGAAAGAATTGATCCGTATGTACATGTTGTATGTTTGGGATGCTACCTTAGTGGCCCGCTTTATACGCCGCCACGTACCTGTGGCTAGCGTGCGATGACGTGCTGACACCGGGGTTCATGCCTCACTATTGCGCAGAGCTTCCTGTCGTTTACTATAATGACAAAATTACACTCGAGCAAATATCTTCGATGGTTAAGGCGGGGACGGTGCAGAGCATCGTTATCTCGCCTGGTCCAGGCACCCCACACAGATTAAGCGATATAGGTGCGTGCCAGGGCTATTGGACGGGATCCAGTTCTCAAGTTCCGGGTTGTGAATGCACGTGTTATAGAGCAAACGTGTTTGTTGTGGATGTACCCCGCCTTCGTGCCACCTCCACCCTGTATACCGAATGTGATGTCAGGCGTCTGCGTCGACGTGCTTCAACATTTGCCGGAGGTGCCCATTCTTGGCATATGCCTCGGACACCAGGCTCTTGCCCTGGCGCATGGGGCGTCGGTCGTTACCGCCCCCGAGCCGGTCCACGGGCGACTCAGCCGGTTGCGACACAAAGGACACGCACTTTACAAAGACATTCCCTCCGGAGATGGTTTCGAGGTCGTTAGGTAGGTACTTATGCGACCACGCATAAATGGTTGGGGAACGAAGAATCTAAAGGGTGCTGACAAGGGCCAGCCGCTGCCATCAGAGCCTTACTGGGAATTTTCACCATCCATGCCAAGCCGCGGACCGCCAAATTCCCGTCAGGTATCACTCACTGGTCGTGGATGAGCGCTCCCTGCCAGAGTGCTTGGAGGCAGTGTGCTGGACGACCGGGGGGCATTCCGCGGTCAAGCTGGCACGGGACACGGCCGCAGAACCATGTGCGGCTGCCCCGGCGGAGAGCAATAGTGGTGATCGTCCTGACGTTTATCAGCATGATCAGCAGCATGAAGGGACCTCCGGGAGCGGCTGTTTGCTGATGGGCATCGTGCACCGCTCGCGGCCGCACTATGGAGTGCAGTTCCACCCGGAGTCAGTGGCGACACGGTACGGCATCGCGTTGCTACGGAATTTCCGCGACTTGGTGGCAGAACACATCAAGTGGAGGTGTGGATCACAGGCGGCGCAGCTGCCACCGGCCAGGTGGGTAGGGGCTGCTGCGGGATAATCATGGTGCACGGTTTGGGCGGGCAGCCGGAGGCTTGCACAGAACGGGTTCTTAGGGATCCAATTAATCGCAATGTACCTGCTGGCGAAGGTCTGAACGGGTCCAAAACTTTGTTTCGATTTTGATGGATTTCGAACTATGTTCCTGTTCCGTGCCTGCAGACATGTTGGGGAAATCGTAGGACCCCCAGGCAGGTTGTCAGGCCTTCAACCCTGGCCTGCACCCGAGCACCAGTGCGGTGCGACCCTGCGACTTCTCTGGTCCAGGCTAGACGGCTTGTTACATCGACTGCCCGGCGGTAGCCAGGCTCTGTTTGAGTTATTATATGGATGGGCAAATGATACTTTCTGGCTTGACAGGTGAGGTTTTAATGTCGTTATCTGCATCGCCATAATGGCGCATGATATCGAGCTACTCGCACTGTCGCGTGGCAAGGATACCCGTCTAGTTACGCCCTGCGCTCATTCGACCTGTAAGCACGCAAAACGTTGCCTATCCTGTCAAGTGCTGCTTTTAGCCGTTCCGGCTTTGGACCAGTATTCTTGTATGTGTGTGGGTGTGTTGACGTAGCCTCAAGTGCTTAACAAAACGGCCTTGTGCAACCCGTCGCTGCAGAGATGGGCCCTTCCTGCAAGTCGCAAATATTTCGTGTCACAGCTAAACCTGCCATTGCGCCACCCTGCCATGGCACTGCATGGTCACAACTGGCGCCAACCACTTGCAGTGCCGCCGCCGACCGAGGCCGCTTCTCCTACATGGGAGGCCGTGGGGGTCAGCTCTGGCGCAAGCTCACATACAAGCTCCCGTTGCCAACATCCACAACGCCCGCGCATCAAAAGACGTCGCAGCCATTCTTGCGGTTTGAGGAGCAACCCTCGCGCGGTGATACCCTTCACGATGGACGGCAGCCGCCATCATTGGACCCTGAGGACCACCCCACTGGTGCGACCAGCAATACGGACAGCTCTACCGCTGGTGCTTGTTCCACTAGCTGCGAGCCGAGCTCCACCATCGGGGCCTCGTCTTGCGGAACCGCAAGCACCGTTGCCGCGCAGTCTGCGCCGCATCACGTCCGCACCACGGCGCTCGGAGGGGGCACTCTGACCGTTGAGATGCCCGACGGTTATGATGTGCGCATGGATGCGCCCTCTGGCTTTCTGGGCTTCCTGCAGAGTCTGCTGGAGCGCCAGCGGCTGCTGGTGGAGCCAGAGGCTGCTGCACAGCTGCCATTCAACTTCTGGGGCGGCCTGGTGGGCTATTTGGGCTACGAACTTAAGGCAGAATGCGGCGGCGCTAACGCGCACACCTCTACTACTCCCGATGCGGTCATGTACCTGGCGGACCGAGTGGTGGCAGTGGATCATGCGACGGGGGATGTCTTTTTGTTAGCCATGTACGACAGTGATAGCAGCAGCTGGAGTTGTGGACATGCTGCTGTGGAGGCCGAACCTGAAGGTGCAAGCCGGAACTCGGGGCCTGCCAGTAGCTCTTGCACGTGTGCGGCCAGTCTTAAAGCGGATTCAAGGGCATGGCTGGAAGAGACACAGCGGATCCTCGAGGCGGCAGTAGAACAGGTAAAGGCGAGTTCCCGAAGGGAGACCGCTTCAGCATCAGCTGCTGCACCCTCATCCTCCTCGCCGTCCCCGGCCCCCACGCGTCCTTTGGGCTGGCAGTGCGCCCGCCGGCTTACACCAGGAGCATCTTGCGATGCTGCCAGCAGTTTTGTGCAGCTGCCTGGTACATACGACGGATTTGGCGCTGAAGCCGAAAAGGTATGTGACATATGCGCAGAACTACACGTGATGGATCAGTTGTACGCTCCGGGCCATTGTAGTGGGCCTCCACCTTCAACGCCGCAGCATCAACGGTTGTCCCAGATGAACACCAGCACGTCCACTTCTTTGAGGTGGAACCCGGCCGTGGATTATGGGAACGCCGCGAGACGGGACGAGTTGGGGGTGCAGGTGACGGTGGGAGCAGCCGGCGCTTGTCCGTCGTCGGTGCTTCCGGATGGCAAAGTAGTCCCCTTCGTTTTGGCGCATGGACGCAGCGCATACCTGCGGAACATTGCGGCCTGTCACGCAGCTCTTCACGCAGGAGAAAGCTACGAGGTGTGCCTCACCACTGGGCTCACGCGTCTCGCAGCGCCCAACCCGGCACAGCTTTATCATACGTTGCGGCAGCTTAATCCAGCGCCGTACGCGGCTTGGGTGCAGTGCGGGGCCGAAGGTAAGAAAACTCAAGCGAGGTTGTTTATGTCGTGGTTGGGGCTGTGGGGGAGGTCGGGCAGACAGCCACGTGCAGCTAGGTTGTGCGGGCTATTCAGTCGCCAGTTGCAACTGCATGACCTGGTGCTTGGATGAAGTTTCCGGTCGTCTCACTTCTGCATCGTAGCTGGACCAAGTACACGCGTTAGACAACACAGGGATGACGTGAATCGGACGGATTCAATTTACTGGATTACTGAATATTATCGTCACAATCATGTTTCGTGCTTCAGGGCCAACCATCTGCTGCTCGTCACCGGAGCGCTTCCTTCGTGGAGACCGGGGTGGCCTGCTGGAGGCTCGGCCAATCAAGGGAACCGCGGCGCGTGTCCCGTCGGACCCCGTGGCAGATGCCGCTTCCGCGGCGGAGCTAGCTAGCTCTGAGAAGGAGCGCGCTGAAAACCTGATGATCGTAGACCTGCTGCGCAACGACCTCGGCCGAGTGTGTGAGGTGCGCTTAAGATGTTGGCCGAGACATGTGCTGTCCATGCGTGACCTGCGGGCCCGATGCCTTACTCTTTTCCCTTGTATCACTGCACAGCACAGTTGCATACTGACGCATCCGTCGGCGCCCTGCTCTGACCCACCACCTTGAATCTTCTCAGGTGGGGAGTGTTCATGTTCCAGGATTGATGGAAATCGAGTCGTATGCTACCGTACACCAAATGGTGTCTACCGTGAGGGGTATACGACGTGCTGGCATATCTAACATCGACTGTATTCGGGCGGCGTTTCCTGGCGGCTCCATGACGGGTAAGTTGCGGGATGGGAACTTGCGCGATGGCCTGAAGTGATGCTGTGGGCTGGCCAGCTGCCCGGAGAAACATTTTATAACCATGCGGCAATCCAAAAAATTCAATTGACCTCGAGAAGCCTCCACGCTCCTCCCACTGTATCAAGGTGCCCTTCCTGAACATTCCAACATCTACTGCCTGCTGTTCTTGCTGCAACTGGGTGCTGCCAATGCTGTTCTTGCTCCATAGGAGCTCCGAAGGTGCGGACCATGCAGATTATTGACATGATAGAGGACCGGCCGCGCGGCATATACTCCGGAAGTATTGGCTTCATATCTTTCAACGACACTTTCGACCTGAATATCGTCATCCGCACTGCAATCATTGAAGACCTCTCCCCTGCCTTGGCACGGACACCAGCTGCGGTTGCACCCGGTGGCACGATTGGCACAGTCAAGCCCCATGATGCAGGAACGCAGCAGCATACGCCCATGCGCCGCATGATGACAATCGGTGCTGGGGGCGCCATCGTGGTTCAGTCACAGCCTGAAGCGGAGTATGAGGAGATGCGGCTCAAAGCTCAGGCGTTGCTGCGAGCGGTGGGGATATGTGAAGGTGGTGCGGGCCCAGTGCCAGTTATGTCGAATTGAGACCGTAGTGTGGACCTTAAGATGGCTAAGAATGTGGGTCGGCGAAATAGAAGTGGTAACCTCATATTGGCTATAAGGCAGAGGGGCGAGTTGGACTTCCTGGGCTTGTTGCGGGGCGATGTGGTGATGGTCCTCGCTTGGAAGGTTGGAATTGTGATGCATTTAGTTTCAGGGATCGATATTATATCCGCAGGCATGTAGCTAAATTAGCAAGATTAGGAGAATGATACGTCATGAACGTTATGAAGTGTTGCTGGAACTCATCATTCACTTATAACTTGCCGCCGTTCATGTGTGCCCTTACGAAGCAAGCGTACATGAAGGCATAGTGCCCCGCAGGCACGGACGATCACACCCCTTGCTGAGACCCCTGAGGACCGTTGCTATTGCCCCCCTCCTCTCTGGAGGCACCACGACCAATGCTCTGCATTTGCAAGTTAAAACGCTGCTCGGCTTCCTTGAAAAGTACAACATCAAGCGCATTCGCCTCCCTCATCTGTTGCAGCACCAATTCATCCACTGGCTCGTACTTTTTGGCATTGTTGTGGTAGTGTAAGTTCTTTGGTGTCCGCTCCGTGCCCAGCCCCAGCACGTGCTGCACATACAACATAGTATCCTGCACGCGGCTAGTTAACCCTACCACACAAAACTGGTCCAGCCTCGTTAGCGCAAGATCTAATAACTCCCTCTTATCATAGGAAACCGGCACACCGTCCTTGCAGCAAAATTCGCCAGCCAGCACGCGGGTCATCCGATTCCTAGAAATAGACACTCCCACTGGATTGCCAAGGAAGTAATCAAGAATGGTAGAATTAATAGCTCCTGGATCTTGATGTCGACGCAGCATGTAGAAGTGGCTCACAGCACGACTAGCGGGCTCTCGAAGGTTGACGATAAGCAGCGTGGTGTTGCGAACATGACGCGGCAGAGCATCGATGATACGGAAGTCGTGGTGACTGGATGTCAGTTTGCAGCTGCGCTTGAAATGCGACCCCGTAGAAATGGCCTGCTCATAGTACTGGAAATTCCTAGCGTTACAAGACGTGTTTCCGCCCGCCGTACTGCTCGGTAGGCATTGATAAGGCATGTACCTATGTGTGGGGGACCCAGGGTGAACCTCAGCAATTCTAAATGGGATATCCGTCCCCACGAGCGCCATGACAAAGTGTTCTTGGGGAGATGGGCAATAGATTGGGGAGAAGTCATAAAGCATGGGGGCGCTGGGGACGACCGTCAGGTTCACCGGGGTCCCCAACCCCCAGTTTAGTGTCCCGTGCCGCACCTCTTGGGGCCAAATCTCGACGATGCAGTCGAACACCCATTACTAGTTATAATCATTCCAGGCAGCTTTTGTGGTGGCATGTTTCCAAAACTTTGCACAACGCTTGCAACCAACAGCTGTCAATTTCGCCATTACAATGCCCGTCAAAAAGCAACAACGCATGCATACATGCTTATTTTGCCCATTATAAAGTTGTGGCGCCACGGGCTTTATGTACCTTAAGTAGTTACAGATTGCACCTTGCTGGAAACGTCGCTTGACAGCTGCTTGAAGGAAAGTTCGCAGTGATGTGCCGCCCGTCTTCTCAATATGAAGAAGAAGGACATGATCAACCACCTTGGGGCAACAGCCAGGAAGCTCGGGACGGCAGAAATCGCCACGTGCTCCTTCGCCACCTTTCCAACATGATAATTGCAGCAAAACACAGAAAAGAGCAGATAATATCCACAGCCGGCTCATACCAGAGTCGACATCAAACTACATGATATGATTCGGTCCGCAACTCAGTAGTTCTTGCAATTGTTAGTGTTTGGGAACTATACTGTAACTTGACAATAAAAAGGCTTCGAAGAAACAGAAGATCTTCCAGTAGACAGACGGCAACTCTAAACCCCTAAACCGCTAAACCTGAGAAAATTATTCTCCTTAAAGTTGCCCATTTCGCGAGAATACATGACGACCGTTCGTTACGTTATACGAAACGTGGGATGTAAGGACGTTAGGCCTGGTGATGAGGCGCTGGTCCTCTCGTCCAAGGCCTTATGGACCTTTTCTAACGCAGTTAAAAGACTGATACCACCTATATTAAAGAATACCGTTTTAGGTTTGGTACTGCTGAACCCTATAGAGCACTAATAAGCTCGTTGAACCATCCATCCCACTTACGTGTGCTGGGGCGGTGCCCAGCACAGCCTGCCCGGCATTGGCCGCGTCAAGTGCGGGTGCTGGGGGAAGAGCGGCAGGCGCCAGCACTTGGACTGGCGGAGCCGGGGCCGGGGCCAGCTCAACCACGGGTGCTGGGGCCAGGGGCTGCGGTGGCAGCGCAGGAATGCGAGTCTGGAGGTCCTGAACCTGGTTGACGACGGTGGTCAACGTACCGCATAGGCTGCGAACTTGCTGCACCATATCAGCTATGACGCGCGTTCATGGCCAAGACCTCGGCGTTGGGCACACAATTGAGCTCGAACCCAGCAAACCGCCACCTTACTCTTGCCGATACTGGTTCTCCCAGCTGGAACAGGCGGAGCTGAAAAAGCGGCTTGCCGACCTCTTAGCTAAAGGCTTTATCGAAGAGTCTAAGTCGCCATTTGTGCACCGGTCCTCTTTGCACAAAACAAGGATGGTTCTCTTTGCATGTGCCTCGATTTTCGGGCACTCAACAAGATCACTGTTAAAGACAGATACCCCTTACCAAACATCACGGACCTCCTGAACAAGCTTCAGGGCACAACACTCTTCTCGTTGCTGGACCTGCAAAGTGTGTACCACCATATCCGTATCTCCCAAGAGGATATCCCCAAAACCAGTTTCGTAACACTATTCAGCATCTTTCAATACAAGCAAAGTGCTGTGTTTTGGGCCAACAAATGCTCCTACGACCTTCCAAAAGGTCATGAACACCGTGCTAAAGCACATCGACGCAGGCTATTGCGTGGTGTATCTGGATGATATCCTCATCTTCAGCAAGGACCCGCAAAGCCACCTCGAGCACATGCTGTTGTATTATGGTACTTTATTTATTTTATAGAAAATAGGAAAGTTAGTTAGTAACCCAAGATAGGTGGTAGTAAGGTCTACCGGTTGGTTTATGAGCGAGTTTATAAGCCCAGAGCGGTACTTGATCATACTCGAGGGAGGGTAGAACCTGAGGGAATCTTGTCCACGGGCCCGCCTTGTTAGCTGCCACGGTTCATGACTCCGTTAACCAACTGTTAGCCTGACCGAAGCCCTTGCATCTCAGCAAGCCAGGACAAGTGTTGCCACTTATCCCAAACTCGCGATCCACAACCACTACCAGTGACTGGAGTCATGAGCAATCCACCGCCGAGTGGAATGGCCCCGCTATACTCAGTAGTGAGCATAGTTAAATGCAGCGTCACGTCACGACCGTCCTGTTGCGCTGTGCCGCGCACACCATCCGTTAGGGATCCCAACGAAGGTCGTTTGGACAGTTGACCGGGGACGGTCAAACATTGACCAGTCATGGTCAAACCCAGGAACTAGCGTGATACAACACATACGAGCTGTGTTGGAGTCCCTCAAAGGAGTACGCTTCTGTGCAAAACACGAAAAATACAAGATAAACAAACATGAAGTTAACTTCCTTGGCCACATTGTAGGCCGTGATGGTCTCAGAGTAGACCCCCGCAAGATTGAGGTTGTCAAGACCTACCCGGTCCCAACAGACATGTCCAAATAAACTGCGTGGCTTCCTTGGCCTTGCAAACTACTTCCGCAAAATTCTGCAGCATTTGACAAGAAGCTTTCATATAATGATAATGAATGCAAGAGTTTTTAACTTCATCCAAAATTCTACTTGGCTACCGGAGTAATGATATCCTTGCATAGCATGCCACACAGATCAATCACCCCAATGACGAACCCACACCATAAGCACAGGATGCAGTGAGAGAGGGAGGGAGCAAGGGACATGGTTGGGGAGGGAAGGGTGAATAGAGACGTGCTGTTGGGAGGCACACCAGCAAGGGAGGGAGGTAACGAGGGAGAGTTTGATAAGGAGAGAATAATGGAGGGAGCGAGGAAAGGAGAGGGAGATCAAGGAAATGTGGGACGGGCGCCGTGTGCAACTGCAACTGAGCCGTCATATTCCTGTCTAGGCACTGCAGGAGCTCCTCCGCCTGGCACAGGAGGTCGTCCAAGTAAGGGTGGCCAACCAATGGCGGCGTAGGGGTCCAAACTGCAAGTATCAAAAAAGGCACATATGAGCCACCATGCACTGTGGAGGCGCTCCAGGATGGATGCCCCCGATGGAATAGAACACCCATTACTAATTATAATTATTTGTGGCAGCTTATGTAATGGCATGTTTCCAAAGCTTTGCACAGCGCTTGCAACCAACAGCTGTCAATTTCACCATTACAACACCCATCAGCAAGCAACTGCGCATGTATGCATGTCTATGTTGCCCATTATAAGTTGTGGCGCCACTGGCTTCATGTACATCTTCATAAATGCTGACTTTGCTGAATTTTGATGTGCCAAAATATACAATTGAATGAATGTAGATAGTAACAACTTAGGATTCTGCTAAGGGACCTCAATTGTGGGAGCGGGGACAACACCCCTTACGACTGTCTTGAGTGCTACCCTAAGTAGTTACAGATTGCACCTTGCTGGAAACATCCCTCGACAGCTGCTAGACGGAAAGTTCGCAGTGATGTGCCGCCCCTCTTCTCAATATGAAGAAGAAGGACATGATCAACCACCTTGGGGCTACAGCCACGAAGCTCAAGGACGGGAGAAATCGCCACACGCTCCTTCGCCACCTTTCCAACATGATAATTGCGGCGATACATAGAAAAGAGCAGATAATATCCACAGCCAGCTCATACCAGAGTCGACATCAAACTACATGATATGATTCGGTCCGCAACTCAGTAGTTCTTGCAATTGTTAGTGTTTGGGAACTATACTGTAACATGACGAATATAAAGGCTACGAAGAAACAAAAGATCTTCCAATTGCCATGATTTAACATGGCTAATTGCTAATGCATCCTCCGACAACTTACGTATTGGAAAGACATCGATAACAAGTAACTCAAGATCTCCTGTTGACCTCAAACCTCAGGACACTCCGAACCAGCACCAACAGGCAAGTTTCGTACGTCAAAACTGACGAACAAGTCACTGCTGAAGGAATTAGATGAAAAATCCTACAATGAACGCCGCGCAGCAAAGATTCCTTGACACACAGGTTCGGCAGGCGTAAGCGATTGCTAAGAGCGCATACAAGGTGCCCCCCATAACTTGATGGCGCCGTTGAGGGCTCCCTACGCTAACTACGACGCAGGATTCTGCAAGGAAGAGGTCCAATCTTGGCATAATAAACGGAATGCCGCCTTTGCGTCCGTACCACAGGTCCTGTACGGGATAGGCAATCCCCAGGGAAGCTATTAAGTTTAACCAAGGATTGTGCTACCCCAGTTTTATCACACTATCCATCCCTTATACCCACACATTTGTGCCATTCCTCACGCGTTACGAGGCCGCTAGCCCGTATCTACTTGTTGCCGAGTCGGCCCCTGCTGAGAATCCGCATTTCTGACAGGAACCTGCCCCGGGCGGACGTCTGCAGCAATATGGTGAGAACCAAGCCTAATCCATGCGTAACGGCTCCACGCGCGAAGGCCAGCACTAAGGTCCAAGCAACCCACATTCCAGGCTTCCAAAATACGACTGTGGTGATTGAAGTTTCGGCCATAAGTGCAATAATTGCAGCGATGAAGCTTGGAAGCAAGCGCATCTGCAAAACATATGGAAGGGAATGGCATACACTCGGCAACAGCAGCGGTGGGCATAAACATGCCGTAGCGACAGCAACAAACACACATCCCCAAGGCACGACATAGCACACGCTTACACCAACGTCCGCGCACCTGGCCAGCCGTTGGGCGCATGAGAGGGTTGATAATGAAATCCAGGCGGAGCTGGACGAGACGGACCCTGCGAGTATTGCCAGAGGAACAGTGGCTTGCTAAATTTCCATCCGTACGACCTGGTGCGACGTACTTCTCGTAAATTCCTCTAGGCCAACAAAAACAGACTGAACCAGATGAATCCCCTATGGCATAATACTCACCAACTGTACGGCATCGGGAAGACACTGGCCGCCACTAGAAGCATCACCGTTAAGCGCAGCAGCTCCAACAGACTGGCTGTGCCCTCACGGGACGCAAGAAGCCACGCTCGCCTGCTGCCCACAACAGTACCGCTCTCTTTGGAGGCCCCATTTCCAAGTTGCCCGGCCCAGCGGCGGCCCAGTGACACCAGCCGTGGATACATAACGGCCCGTAAGGGCGAGTGCAGCACCAACAAGCCCAGCCGAGTCGCCAGCAGAAAGATGCTCGCCACATGCTCGAAGAAGAAGGTCCAGCCGCCCTTGACCGCCTGGGTCACTAACTGCGCAGTGTACAACGCAAGGAAAAGGTGGTCCATGAACGCCACGCGGCGCAGCAGCCATTCCTCGTATGACAACTCCAGCGATTTCAGCATAAAGCCTCGGGCAGGCGCCACAATGTCTCTGCAAGCTCGACTCACACGCCGCGGTACCAGCAACCTGCGCATCCAAATAAGGTAGCGCCAGGCGCCGCCCACAGCCCACGAAATTAATGTACTGTCCGCAGCGCGCTGCCACCAAAGAGGGGGCACCAACGCTGCGTTGCCGCTCCAGGCCAAAGATGCAAACTGTGCAGGTGTGGCATTCCCAGCTTTGCAGCCGTGCCAGGTGATACGCGCGCTGGGCCATCGCAGCTGCACCAACGTCGTCGCGAGCTCGTTGTCGGGAACCACTGCCAACAGGTGCAGGGGGGTGAGGCCGCTTGGGCCCAAGTCATCCCAGCCTGGGTCCATACCGTGTTCCTCTAACCAGGTCACCACGGCCGCCAGAGTGCGAAAGCTGCCGCTGCGTGACGCGTGGTGTAACAGTGTCATTCGCTCATGACAGCATTCGGGGCCGGCCAACAGTGACGCAGGGACGCCCAGTTGACGGTGAAGGACGTCAAGCACGCGCGTCGCGCAGGCTGCCATACCCGTTGAAAGGAAGTACCGCAGAAGGTTAAGGCCCAGTCGGCAACCTACCGATGCCAGGTTCAGGGCACGTTGCTGTCTATACTCCTCCAGCCCATCGGCTGCTGTGCTGTGATCGCCACCATTACTTTTTATACCGACCTCCGCACCAGCATTCATATCACCTTCGGCACTCGCAAAAACGGGCTTCTGCGGTTGCGGGCTGTCCGAGCTGCAACGCGAGTTGCACCGCGACCCTGGCCGCAAAAACACCACGCGAGTTGGCACTGGCACGCTGAAACCCTCATTACCAACAGGGGCCAGCGACCACTCGATCATAGGTTGGCTCCACGAGCCAACAGCATCCGCTGTGCCAGCCCCCTCGTCGCCGCCGAACAGGGCCGGCACGATGTCCAAGAACATCCCAAAGTCCCGGATGACGTCCAATACCATTGACGGTCGCGTGGCGGCGCCAAGGTCCAGGCCGCCGCCGGCTGCGGCCTGCAGTTGCTCCAGCTCGAATGCAATAGCCGGGCTTGACACAAGCAACACGCTCGCCGCAGTCGCGCTGTGCATGCCCTTGCAGGAGAGCTCCACCTCCACCAGACCATCGGCGCTCGACGGCACGAATGCGAGCAAGCGAGTAGGAGGCCCACGTGGCGTTACGCCGCCAACAGGAGGAGGAGGCATGCCATCCTTCAAGGTTTCAGGCATTCCCGCCGCCGCCACTACAGATGCAGCCTTGCTTGAGGACGGCTCGGCGGTTCCCGCCACGTTGCCCGCCACCATAGCCGTACCCAGTAAGCGCCGCTGTGCACGGCGACTTTTTCCCTCGTCTGCTCTGAACAGCGCGACCGGCAGAAATCGCCCCTGTTGCCTAACAGTGAGCTGCAACTCAGAATTGGGTAACGGCGGCTGCCCGCTTATTGACGCTCTCGTGCATGAAGCAGGCGGCTCTATACAATCCGCATCTGTGCCCCATGAACACGCCAGCACCACCTCCCGTCGCCGCTCCGGGCGTCGCTGTCTGAAGCGAAGCGCCGCCAGGCCAATGCCCGTGCATACAACATGTTGCGAGACACGCACATTGGGCGGCAGCCCTAGCGGTGGTTCCCTCACAACCAACGCGTGTTGGCCGCCAGGACCCATGCCAACAGCGGAGGTACCGCTGCTTTTGTCTGGCTCCCCTGGTTGCACCCGTATCAGGCTCGCAGTAGCTCCCACTTGCAGCGTGAGAGTGCGACCGGCAAACAGGCTATCGCTACAAACGGCTCGCAACAGTTGGGTATGGGCGTCGCAAGAAGCTGAGCAAGGAACTGAAGCGACGGCCATTCCGGCCTGCTCAGCAAGCTCACCACCGACAGAAAACGCAGTGCGCATACTTTGTTCAGTCCTCCTGTTGACGCTACCAGCTTTCGGCGCCTGGATTCCAGACACCAGGCTGGTGTGTACCCGCGACTCAGACGAGACGCCGTTCAAACTTGCGACACGCCCAGTCGAGTCCGTGGGGCTGGTTTTTTCGGAGGTGCAGCGTACCTCTGGCGTCTCCGCATTTGTTTCTGCGCGGGACGCGGGCACCGCATCCAGAGCCGTTGCAACTTCTCCCCGCATCATTGGTGCCGGAACTGGGACAAACAAGTCAATTACTAGCTGAATACAGCCCCGTCGGATGTACGTGAACAACACTACTGCGCGGCGCTGGCTGTTTATTTGCACGCCGGCGTCCCATCCCGGCGGCAGGTCCTCTGGTGAGCGGTCCGGTATTTTGACGCTAACACGGACTTTACGTGCAGCCGATGTGTAGCTGCTGCCACCAGCGCCCCCGCTGGCCCCCGCGCTGGACACCAACCGGCGGGCCAGGTCATAAGCCTGAATGCCGGCCCCGCACGATGCTGCTTCGGTTTTTGTCCTTGATAGCTGACCATCCGCGGTGGCCCCATCAGCAACGCTATAGGTGCTGAGGCGCTCCAGGCGAACAGGTTCGAGGTCCTGGGGTAACCAACGCGGATCAATTGCTACGTGTGCCAAACACAAACACCGTTTCCAGCTTTGCGCGTATATTACCTTGCTAGATGCGGCGGCGATGTGCGACAATATTGTTGGATTACTGCAACACAAGATAGAGCTGTATACAGGCGTGTGAGCACGCAGAATATCGTAGACGGGATCGTCCTTTGTTGCCCGTTGCTCCTCATACGGCTGACGCCACCAGGCGGAGAAAAGGTTCCGCGCCCATCCAAACGTCGCACTCCGTTGGCAGTAATGTACACAAAACGACAGCGAAACCCGAAACAACACGTGCGCTGCAGCAGCTGACAGTGCGGGGTACATTGCCCCGAGAAAGCGCACTCGCGCCCATATGGCCACCGTACAAACGGCCTCGAACGCCGCGACCAGCAGCACCATGGATGATGCAAACTGTCAAATTGCAAAGAGGTTAGTCCAGAAACAGCAACATCCACGCGACTTCGATACAATAACCCGCTTACCTCTCCGCACGTGTAAACACAAACTTCTGCCATGGCTTTCCAACACACTTTATATCGCTGGTCCCATGCTTCGTTAAGCCATGCAGCAGTCGGCGGCACGGCTCGCTGGGCCACGAGCTGGGCAAGCAGGCTGACCTTGGGGGCCACACGTGACGCGCAGCAAAATGGGCCGCTGAGCCGGGCTCCAAACGTAGATGATATGAGCCAAACGATATGGCAGGCTAGCGCAGTGGCGAAGCCCCAGTCTTTACCAAGCAGGACAGCCCATCCCTCCCCATACGGTAGTGCATTCAACGCAGCTCGGGCCTGAATGCTAAGCTGGATGCATCCTAGGGTAGCCCTGAGCGCGTCGAGGCTCATGGGGCTGGGTCGCACTGCCATGGCTGTACCCAAGCCGAAACCAATAGTGAGCAGGCCTAGGACGACATCCCAATAGCATCATTAGTTAACACTGTTAATTATTTTCGTTTTTAAAACGGTAATCACGAGGACGAAAGTCGAAGCGATAACAACTTTGTGAGCAGACGTGACGGGTAGACCAGGGTAGACGGCTGTAAAGTGCACAGCATGATAAACATCAAGATGTATACATAACCTTTGAGTTACTTTCTGGTTTTGGCATTATTGTAAACTCACAAGAGCGCGTAAGGCCCAGCCGAGCCAAGGGTCGACTTCGCCAGGAAAACAGGCAAAAGACATAGTATCTGGAACCAAGAACAAGCGGAAATGGGAAACATACGACAAGTGTTCTTGAAATAATCCGAATTCTGAGCAGAGCGCGGGAGCACCGCCACACGCCATATGTTGACAAAAGATAGTACAAGTAGACTCCCTCGCGGATCATCGACAAGGTTATTTTGAAGCACAGTTAGAGCGTTGTTTGAGCCTGACCAGCAAACTTGACCCCAAAGTCTTTGAAAGCGGCATGGATTACCCAGGTGGGCAGTTATTCGTCTTCCACCGCGTCTGCCATGCTCCATGCGCCGTTAGAGGCTGTGATGACCGCTGGGACGGTTCATTTCCCGGGGCCTGGCTCTCTGGGTACGGAAACGCAGCAGTAGTCGACACGGTCCTACCTGGTAGCCTCATTGTCCCTTCTGCCGAAATGTACGATTCACGGGTGCGCGCTTCGGCATTCACATCTAATGAGTGTGATGGCACGTATGAATGCTACAAATCAGAATGTAACGGGCCTCCAAGTGGTGAGGCATAAAGGCAGGCACTCTGTTCAACCCAGACCCCATTAAATGGAAATTTCAATTATAAAGAAGACTGATGGGACGGGGCGTGAAAATCATAACTGTCTTCCTGCTCCCAAATTAGCCGGCTGGTGCAATGCAACCCCCTGAGGACATAAGCATGCTTGCAAGGGCCAGGAAGGTGTTGTACGCGTCAATCTGCGCCGAGCTCGTCGACTAAAGAGCCATTCAATCCTCCTCATGGACGCCGCTATATAATTGGGAATCCGTCCAAATATCCAACCGTTCCAGGAACGGTAGATTAGCGTGGCCATTGAATTACGCCATGCCAAACCCATGGCCAGTACAAAAACGTTCGTGTGCTAAGTTGCTCTGACGCTTAAATTTGTGAAGCCTGTGAGTCGACATGCCCTCACAGCCCGGGAAGGAATGCGAGGGGGAGGAGGTGGTAGTGTGCAGATGGCTCCAAGGACAGTGATAGGGAGGGACAGCGGTAGACCCTCCCCGTCAAACGGGAGGACAATGAAAACCTGCAAAACTGGATCCTGTGGCACAGGCCCAGAGCTTGTGAGTATTCATTGTGGCCAAGCTTGCAACCTGCATGCGTCTGCATACCGGATACCACATCAAGCTGCGCCGACATTTAGACGCAGCACACATGCAGGACTTTGCCATGGCATTGCCGAATACATATCGCAGCATGGCAAGGCAGGCACACAGTAGTATAGCACCGCTACGATCGCCAATCTACGAATTCTCATCAGTTACTAGGCATAATACAGCCATCCGCGCGCGCTATAAACAACTGCCGACGTATGCCGCTGGCCTACATCTATCTATCTGAACAGTTCCGCACGTATCTACATGCATGCCCGATGGTTCGTAATCCGTTACCAGAAGCCCCACGGCGAATGCGTGCAGGATGAAACAGGGAGGGCTGAGTTGAAACACGAAGGTCAATGGTGCGCCAGCTCAGCAGCGATGGCGAAGCACTACGCGCAGGACAGCTGGCATGGAGAAGTGGGGATGGCGTCCGTTCTCGAAAAGTCGCTATAGCCGGCCCACTGCATGCGGCTCGCCGACCTGTGATAGCACGGGGTCAGGCTGCTGCATCCACTGCAGGCCCATCTGGAACAATGCGGCACGCTGCTCCGTGGTCAACTGCGTGCGCATTAGGTCCAGGCCCTGTGGTTGGTTGGCTGCAGCTTTCATCAACTTCCTTGCACCTGTATGCAAGAGTATTTCGGGACCAAACCAGAAGAACCACAGGCAGGCATATCATAGGTAATCCAGCACCTATGTGCAAAGGTCATGACCGGCAAAACCGCTGTGTCCTGCCCGAAAACCAGGACGGCAACAAGCACCCAACATGCATGCAAAAGCATCCAGTACCAACCCTGCCCTACTTAGTCTGTATTTTGGGTTCAAAATCACCAGCCATCAATCCGAATGGTAAGACACTAGCAGCTGCCGCAACTCCATTCTCTTGCTTTCAGCAGCTCATTTTCGGTGATCCCGAACAAGCTCGACACCTATACTTTCGTCTCTCCCTTGCATTAGTCTCCGTCAACCTTGCCCATTGCGCGCTTTTGCACTGTTGTTGCTACTGAGCATACACGCGTCACTTCCTCCCCTCCGGGCCCGAGGAAACTTCGCAACCTGGTGTCACACTTACCTGCTGATTTAGGTCCCTGTAATGTCGCCTGCATGAGTGGGCTAGTGTCATTGAAATGCCGCCGTTCGTTGCCGCGCCGTTGGGGATGCCGTGTAACGGCCTCGATCGCCGACGGCGTGCTCTGCAACAAACTGAGCGCGCGCTGCAAGTAGCCGTGCGGGTCAAACAACGCGCATAGTGCTTCATCCATCTGCTCGAGAACCTCCGCACCGTCTGGCTGTCGCGTCCATAGCGGGTATAGCGTGCTAAACAGCAGGTTGACGCACAGACGCATGGACAGCAGCAGGATGGGAAGCGTGAAGAACATGCCTGACCGCTTCTGTCGCAGAGCCTTGAAGCGGCTAGCAAAGTCTATATGCAGCGCGAAGAGCCTCTCCCGCTGCAAAGCCGCCATGTCCTCAGCGTCAAGCGATGCATGTATGGAACGAGCGGTATTGGCGGCGGAAGCCAGTGCAAAGGAAGGGCTGGACCTCAACGCGCGACCTACATGGGGCGGCAGCCCCAGGATGAGCGGCGAGGAGAGCCCCGGATCAGTGGCCTCGAATCCGCTGGCTCCGGCGTTGGGTGTGTTTGCAGGTGAGGCGCTGCGCTGATTGCGACTTGCGGTGCCGGGGGTAGTTGGGTGGCTGGAGTTGGGACGGGAGCGGGAGGTGGTGGGTAGATTCAGAGTACCGAGAAGGGAGGTCGCGTTGCTACCGCCCCGAGGGCCAGGCGAAGCCGGCCGACTGTCGGCCTGAGGGCTGCCTGGCAACGATGAGCAAAGTGGGGTGACGGCGAACGAGACACGTTGTGTGTCAGCCGTCGTTGGATGATGACGATGTAATTGATGCGACTGCGGCTGCGATTGTGATTGAGATTGTGACTGCGGACGGGACTGCTGCTGCTGGGGCTGCGTAACTGCAGACATCGCAGTCGGGCGGTCACCAGCAGAGCCAAAGCCTGCGGCACGGGTGCTGCCGCGCGTGTCAGGCGGAGTGTTCAGCTGCGAACGGTTGTCAACGCCATCTCCCCTTGACGTGGTATTGCTTGCGGCCGTGCCCTGGGCCTGGCGCTGCTCCAGCTTCTGGCGCACGTACGCCTGGTAACCGAGGTCGTACTTCTGCAGGTTGGTCATCTGCTGGATGCTAATGCTGGCGGGCAGCTGCACGCCACCCTTGAAAGTGACGCTCCCCGCATGACTGCGGCGGCCTGTCAGGCCGCCGCCCCCGCTGCCACCGCCGCCTCCGTCGCCACTGCCGCCGATGCTGCGCGGCTGTGAGCTGCGCTCACCCGGAAGCACACTGGTCCGCGAGTTCTCCCTACAGTGCAGGACGCCACGGGATCAATCCAAAGTCAATCGGCTAGGTGGGAAATCAAGAACGTGGCCGAATGGGATGCCGCGGCCCTGGTAGGCTTCCCCAGCCGCACCGTCACTGCACTTAATGATGAAAGACGATCTCGCGCCGCGGAGGATGAACACAAACGCGTCATCATGGGAGATAAGATATAAATATATCCATACTTGTAAGATGCCATCCGATAAAACATGCCCAGGATGTTACACCCGTTTTATTAACTGCACTTAGCCACGCGATCGTTTAGATATCCTGGTGGATCTTTAGCCAACCCAAGGCGGACATAACAGTTCCATGCCAGTATCTGTCCGTGCTAATGTCGGAACCTGGCCAATCCGGCGCACGGCAAACCCTGCCACCCTGCCATGCCTGTACAGCCGGACTCGTGTCCAGATCCATGGAACCCAGCATAGAAGCGCACCCACCTAGCGTTGCTCAGTTGCGCTGGGTAGGAGGGGTGCCCGCGGACGAGCTCCTCGTGCAGGAAGTTAATCAGTGTGATGAGCAACTTAGCCATGCCCTCGCTGCTGAGTTCCTCCTGGGTCCGGTTAAATTCTTCTGTCGTCAACCGCCCTTTGAGCGCCTCAGGGGCCTGGTGCCGGTGCCAGTCCGCTAGGGCCGCTTCCAGCTGGGCCTACACGCGCACGGCGTAGAGTTGGGAATTGGATGGGTGAGGGAAGGCGAATAGACGGAAGGAAGGCGACAACCCTCTCGCTCAATGGTGGGCGGGCGGTGCATATAAAAAGCTGGCCGAGACGTGGACAGCGGGGGGGTTGAGTAGTTATGATGAAGACTGCTTGGTGGAGGGCGGGTGTGTACTTTAGACGGGTGACGCGCAGAAAGTGGAAAGGCAGGCAACCCCTCACCGCTTTTGAAGGTCGCACATTCACCGAATTCAGAATACGCGGTAAACTTGTTCGCGCACGCGGGACTGTCAGCGTGCGCGTTGGCAGCTGTTTCCTAATCACAAGGACTGTTGGCGATGCGAATGCTCAACCAGGTTACAGGGCAGTGCGGTAAAATTGTAATAATACCACCTCATTTCGCGCATGGACTACCTGCAGTGTGAGGACAACCTCCGGAGTCACTAGCAGTGGCTGCGTGAGCTCCTCCAGCACCTCCAGCCGTGTCGCGTCAAGAGCGCCGACCCCAACTCCCCCATCATCCAATAGCCGGCCGCTGCTACTTCGGGGCCAGGATCCCGACCGCCGACTACTAGCCGCAAAACTGCTGCGGCTGCTCAAGGCCCCGCCGCGGCCCTCCAGTAACCCTGCCGTTCCCCCCCGCCCTGAAGTAGACGTACCAAAGCTGCTCCCCCCTATACCCGCAATCCCGCTTCCTCCCGCGGCACCACCGACGAGCGGGCTGTCACCGTCGCCGCCACCACCTTGTGGCGATTTGTAGCGTGACGCGGCATGAATGGTGGTGAGACTTTTTCGTGCGAGCGTAAGATCGAGGTTGAAGGGGTGCAGGTACTTAGTGGCCATGTCCAGGAAGTCGGTACCACCGGGGGCTCGGCTGGCTGCGGTGGCATCGCCGGGACGACCATTAAAAAGCTCCTCTAAGGACTCTGAGGAGCCGGGGCCACCCTGCGCGGTCATGCAGTGGGGGCCCTTTCATGAATGTCAAGAGGCGGGGTGGGGACTGCTCGAGCGGCGACAGAAGATGTTTCTTCTACAAAGCGTAAGAAGAGTTAGTTTGCTTTCAATTTGTGTACTTTTAGTAGGGTTGGCGCACACGCTATCTTGTCACCTTGACAAAGGCGTATGGGAAGAAAGCATTGAACACCTCTGAATACTAGGCAGGACATTAACCAGGTCCATGGCCCAACCACCCTGCGTGTATCCGGAGGCTTCATGCCGCCATGCAACCCGGTAGAACTCGGACCCCAAACCACGTTTGCGTCGGTGGACGCCCTCTTGTTCGCCGTTCAAGCCATCCGAAGTTTGGTTGTGCACGTATGGCACGCCCAATCAGGTTGCATAGCCCTCGATATCTCACGTAAGAAGTGGGGGAAAGGCTGCTCACCTCTGCATCTCCTGCTTTTTCTGTCCCTGATCCTAGGACGCTGTTTCCAATTCCCAATTGCAGCACGGCGGCTGGGTTAATAACAGCTGGGACCCTGTAACGGTGTGTCACCGGCGGCACGCTGATGTGTATCTCATCCTCCACATGGCCTTTGGCCTGGGCAACAGTGGCACGGGGCAGAACGGGATGGGGCGGCACATGCGGCAGCGAGTATGGGACATTGACTTCCGAGTCTTCCGACTTGGGATGAATGGATCATATAGCACGAAGGCTACATTTACTAAAGCTTCGAATCACCAATGGGCATGGTTCTTGTACGTCCGCACTGGAGAGGCGTCAGTTGCATGCATGCATTGTCGGAGCTGTATTGCCATAAACTCGTTGCCATGAAGCTGCACATATCTACCCGTACGGATGCCATACATACCCGCAGTGTCGTCTTGATATGCGCCTCTGTCAGCGGCACGTTGCGGTTAACAAGGTCCATGGTCGCTTTGCTGGGTCTTACACCGACTGATTCAAGGTAGCGTGTCGCAAACTCGCGTGACACAAGCTGCATGTGGCGTGTAGAAAGGCGGGGGCATACTATGTGTAGGTATCACTGAGGTGCTGCGTTTAAAGCTTGCGAAGGCACTGGGTTGCGGTTAGATCATCATGGCAGGAATGCCGCGCGTGGCATGGTGGTAGCCAAGCTCGCAACCTTGGATACATGTGGCACCCCTACACTGTTCCCAACATTGAGGCACCCAACTTGGCCATCCGGTGCTCGGGTGCTAACTGGCTCCTTGTTCCCATGATAAGAATTATCAGCTGGTGACCATTGCCGCAGTGCATGTCACACGCTATCCCATAACAGATCAAGCGAGCACACGTCCGATGGATCATCCTCAAACAGTTCCTAAAGGCAGGCGCAACACACTCACGCCAGGTATCGATTCTTTCCGAACTGCCTGGACATAGCAGCCTGGATATAGTAGCAATAGGCGGACGCCGCTGTCAATGCCATCACCTTGTCCCCCCCCAAACCAAACCCAACCCTCACCAAACCTCCTCAGTACCTGGACGCTGGGCTTAAAGCTTTCTGGATCCTCCAAAGGCCGCAACTGCAGCTTAAAGACCGTTGGTTGCTCCGTCGACCGCACTTCCGCCATGGCATCGTCGGCACGGGGCGTTGGTATGGGGCTCAGGGCCTTCATTCGACGAGCCGCACCGCTTGATAGCGGCATCGTTTCAGGGTGGTCTGTCTATATGTGTTATAACATGCTAATTTGCTCCATTTTTGACAGAGGGTGTTCTATGCCGTGTAAAGTTATCCTGGTTCTGCCATGCAAGTTTATTACGAAATTTCGTTGATAATTTAGATGAACATGGAGCCGGATATCTGCGCTTGTGGGTGTCTCAGAAAAAATTCGGTCATTCCGTACGATTTACGGCAGGTTCCATAAAGTTCTAAGCGAGCGCGTCTTGGCGCCTATACACGCCTGCGGCAACGCATATACCGCTCAAATTTCGCTCGCATATATCTTCAGCTCCTAGATTCATTACAGTACACTAACAAAGATGGCGGCAGGCAGCTCCAAGGCCGTAATTAAGAACGCGGACATGTCTGAGGAAATGCAGGCGGACGCCGTGGACTGCGCTACTTGTGCGCTGGAGAAGTACAACATCGAGAAGGACATTGCGGCGTACATCAAGAAGGAGTTCGACCGGAAGCATAACCCGACGTGGCACTGCATCGTGGGGCGCAACTTCGGCTCTTATGTAACACATGAAACGAAGCACTTCATTTACTTCTACCTTGGGCAGGTCGCCATATTGCTGTTTAAGTCAGGCTGAGCCTTGGCAAGGGTTCCTGGCGCGCGGCCCGGAATTGACAATGGCGCCCGTGGACGTCTGGGTGGGTGTATGGAGGAGCATTTCCCTGTACAGATATATCCTAGGCGAGGACATAATGTAGAGGCCGCTCTTCGGGCCAGCTTCGATCGCTTCGGCAGACGTGGGGACAGCCTTCTAGATGGTTGCATGGGCAGGATAGCTTTATAAGCACATGACTATGACGTTATATTTTAGTGACCTCAATGATAAAGTGAGCTGCCTGGGGCGTTTTGTGGCAGGCCAGACCTTGTACTTATTTATTCAACTTTCGTTGTTGAATGTATGTGTAACACAACGCGAATGCTATTTCTTAATTGTCAGGGTATGAGTCAACATTGGTAAGCACACGTGTCCGCGTGAGCCGACCGCACGGACCCGCGCTGCATACGCACTTCATCGAATACGCATCCTGTACATTAATGCCTCGCGGCGGCACCTTCCCTCGCGCGACTGTTTATCATAGCCGGTACTACCGTGGTATTGCTTGTTGCCTATGGTATGGCGTGAAACTGGCCAATCGGGTGGCCCTTACGTTCAGGGGTGCCACAAACACACACAACACTCTAGCCGTCCATCCGCATGTGTTCCAAATCTCGTGCATCACAGCACGTGCCGAACCACATTCTCGAACGACGGGATGCATGAAAGCCAATCGCAGCCAAGCTGATAAGTGCTGCATGTCCAAGTACATAAGTACATGTTTAGTTCACTATCTTAGCAGCCAGCACATAGTTCATTGGCACGGTCTAAGCTTAATTGCGAAGCCACGGAGGCCAACGGCTGGCCGAAATTGTAGCTTCGCCTCGCTTTCAGGCACGCCGTGTAATGAGAGCTCCATGCATGCCGTACGATACAGGAAAGCGTACAACACAGGAATAGTATACAGCCACCTCGGAAACATCCAGCTGAATAAATGAAAGCTTGGTGCATGATTGGGATGAACAGGGAGGGGGGTCCAGAGTTGTCTTTCAAAAGCGGAACGGGCCGAAGCGGCTCTCCGTGCTCACACTGGGCAGATTGCAGGTAGTGGCCGCTAGACTCAGTCCCACCACGCGGCGCGTATCAGCTGGATTTTAGGGTGGAGCATGGGGAAACGGGGAACGGAAGCACAGATTCACGTAGGGCCGTCAAGTAGCGAGGGAGACGTACCCGGACAACACGGAGCAAGAACCCGTTCAAGGACGAGGTAAGTTAACAGGCAGAAAACATATGGTCCAGGAGGACTCTTAGGCGCTGATACTTATACGTCTTCGTGGTCCCCTAATTCCAGGTCCTAGTCCCTTATTGACAATACAATTTCCTGCTATCGCATGTGTGCCAAGCTTAATCCCATGTGCCTTCAAGGCTTTCAGCCTTCCCTCCCGGCCCTCGGATGCACCTGGATCAATGCAGCCATCGTCCCACAGCCGTGCGCCCGCGTACTCCGGCCGGGCCTGCTCATCATAAAGCGCCGTCATGGAGGCCCGAAAATGCTCCTGATCCTCTATTGGCCAAGTCTTGCCAGAGCGGCGGTGCTTCTCCGACTCCACCTTGGTTGTGCGGGGCGCGGAGAGAACAGTGCGATCAGCTGGAGGCTGTGCCTGGCAACCTCTTAAAAGGCTGTCATCCACTACGCCGAAATGCCATCAGACGTTCCCCCGGCATCTACCCCAATCTAATCCAAGCCCGGGAGCTCTCCTCTCAGCCTGGTCCTTTCGGCTGACGTAATTCCACACCGATGAACGGATCACTCACCTGCGCTAACACACCCGCGGCCTGCTCGCCGCCCATAACGCCGATCCGGGCATTGGGCCACATATACATGAAGTGCGGACTGTAGGCCTGCCAGGGTGTGCGAGCACCGGATGCATTCACAGAGACTAAGATGTGGCGGCAGAATGACCGATCTTGGTTCACCCGCTGACCACCGGACAGCGTCATGTGCTGCCGCGTGTGCATGTACGTGGGGCAGGCGACAGTTCTGCTTCCCCTCCTTCGACGTGCAGGTGCGTGCAACGTAACGCAAAAGACTTTCCACGTAAAATCTGCGTCCTCGCAAACGGGCACAGACATAACCAAGCTTGAAATGTGAAGGGCCGTTACCCGGCCGACGTGCACCTCATCCTGCGTGCGGGTCCGCCACCCCGGCCGGCTCCTCAGCAGCAGCAATACCAGGTCTTGTCTATGCGCTAGCCCCGCCAGCCCCACTCACCCTTCCGCACATGCCGTAGTTTCCAGCGCCGAAGCTCCCTCCGATCACAACGGTCACTTTCGGAACCTGCAGCACATTAGACGAAAACAGTGGTTGGAAGGGTGGAAAGCAAAAGAGCGACCCCGAGGAAGAAGGGGGAAATGAAGAATGTGGAAATACACCGAGAGGTAACGGGGGTGGGCGGCGGAGGCGCGAGCCCATAGCCGACGGGACACTTATCAGGATTAGGATGTGGGGTGAAAGTGTAATAGCCCTGTTCCCAATCCATTCACCGCTTTTCTCCTCCCATGCGTTTATGTGCAAGATGGAAGAAGCAGCCGCCCTCCCCCGTTCCCAAGTCCCTTCGCAACTTCTTTATCTGCCAACACCCACACCCAAACTGCCTAGCAGCCCGGTTCGCCGACATCCACCTGCCGGATGGCCCCATAACAGACCAACCCACATCGGCGTTCGCCACCGCACGAACCATCTTGGCTCCGTCCTTGGCAATGCCCCCCGCCTCAGCTTGACGCCCGACCATGAAGCCAGTAATGTTCTGGTGTGAAGATGGGGCGGCGGAGGGGAACATTGTGACGATAAAGGAGATGGGAACAGAGAAGGATGGCGAGTCAGGGAAGGGATGGCAGGAGGACATTGAATACAAGAGGGCGAGGCTGGTCTATACTTTAACTTTCCAGTCAGTGATGGAAAAGGTAACGACGTCTAAGCCTAAGGCCACATCCACATGTCATGATGACGAACGAACCAGGGCCCCGGGGTTTGGAAGAATTGTGTTGGGGTCCCCTAAAGCCCTTTCGGGGCCTTGAACCCATCGGCGCATAAGGCTGAAGATCCGCGCAGTAAAGCCTCATCCCCGGGTTGTTGTCGTACCACTTTGCGCGATAAACACATTTCCCTGTTGTTATATATCGCTGTGAGCCGGCTGTTGTGGCATCAGTGCATCAGTCCAGTAGAGTCTATCAGTTAGGAAATCGGTTGAGATCTGTGCATCATTTCCCCCGTGTCGTCCACCCCTTTCCACACCTGGAGGAACAGCAGCGGTAAACCTCTTTGCGCACACAGCTGGATGAAATGGGCGCCCTTTTGGGCAGCTGAGCTGAATAACACTCCGTTGTTGGCCACCACGCCCACCTGCTGACCGTAGATGCTGCCGAATCCTTCGGGGATGAGACAAAAGAGGTGATGGGCCAAGGGAATGCGATATGGGACCTGGGAGTGGTTAGACTCACGTGTGAAGGCAGGGCTAGTAACCGAAGGAGGATAATGTGGAAGTGAGACTCACTCCTAGCGGGGTGGATTCCACGCGCCTTCCCCGAAAAGAGGCTTAACAACGGGGGCGGAGCCGTGCTAGGGTCACGAATCGTGTGCCAGCGCTCGTATGACGCCCGGATGCCGGTCAGGGCGAGGACTTGTGAACACAGCGGAATGCTGACGGGGAGCTCTCTCTATAGGCGTGTATGATATTAAAGACAAGTTCACTCTTGAGATGGCTGCGCCAACCTGGCTGCCCACCTTTCGATCGCCCCCTGGTCTGCTCCCCGCGTCCCTGGGGCCCTGTCTACTCCGCCAATGCTATAACGACAATGCCATTGGCTCCGGCAAAGCCGCAGCTCCTCACCAGTAACTAGCGTAGTCCCAAAGTTTGCCTTAAACTCGTCCAGGCGGCTGCCATCCAACACGCGTGACAGCACAGAGCGAACATCGAAGGAGCGGCGGGGGTCTGCGGGGACCACCGAGCGCAGCCCCTCAGGAGGGTACTGGGGCTCGTGCCACGTCGACGCATGGCCACCTACCAACGAGGCCATGACGGCCCCTGTTGGAGGCGGCAGGTTGGCGATGATGTCTCGGGCAATGGCCAGGGCGTGAGGTTCGTCCTGGGCGTAGTGGTCAGTGACACCTGCAGGCATACGAATGTGTCTGTGTTGGTGTCGATGGTCTTGATTGAGTACGTGTGTGTGCGTCAGCGTGTGTGTGCGTGTGTGTGAGTGAGTGAGTGAGTGAGTGAGTGAGTGTGAGATAGATAGATAGATAGATAGATAAATAGATGTGGAATGTCCTAAAACATTACTCACCGCCGTACAAGAACATCAGGGGGGAAGGAATAGGTGAGGACCATGGTTGTATGTACGGGCCGCGTGACTGCCTCAGGAGGAAGAGGCGGCGACAGCGAAGGAACGTCCCGGCATTCCGTGGCTAGTTTACACATGCGACCCGCACTCATCCAAAATATTCTGAAAGCACGTTTTAATGTTCAACGCACCACGGATCTGTTGGCCATGCTGAACGTAATCCCCCAGGCCACCCACCCGAGGTGCTGCAGTGCAGGTCCGCCCCGCCCAGCTCCTCCGCCGTCACGTCCTCCCCGGTGGCGGCCTTAACCAACGGGGGCCCTCCGAGGAAGATGGTGCCGTTGCCATGCACGATGACCGACTCGTCTGCCATGGCGGGCACGTAAGCACCACCTGCAGTGCAGGAGCCCAGCACCACAGCGATCTGCAGAAGAGCAGCAGCGGTCGGAAAGGAGCAGCTCACGGCGGTGCCCGGACAGCAACATCATCCTGATTTTCGGCAAGGAACGGAGTTCCTGGTCCTCAGCCCACCCCAGTCCGGCTTCGAATGTTTTGCTTCCTGCTTCAATTCACGGCGTTGGCGGCTTCAAACGTTTGTTCACTCTGTCCACCTTCATTGTGTTGCGCTGCGTTCCGGCCCTAGATAGGATAGAACTTTCGCTCTCCGTTCGTACCGTTGGGACAGTTGTGTGGGAATGTGCGGCCTGTATTGTGCGGGGCCTGGGGCTGCGCGCATACTGCGCATCGCCTCCTACGATTTTATCCCTGGTGGATAAGGAACTGGCATTGGATCTCGTCCCTGTCATAACTCGCCTCTCACCTGAGGGATACCGGCTGCTGACATGCGCGCTTGGTTGAAGAAGATCCGGCCGAAATGATCACGATCGGGGAAGACGTCCGCCTGGCGGGGCAGGTTGGCCCCCCCCGAGTCTACCAGATACAGGCAGGGCAGCCGACACTGAGCCGCCACCTCCTGCAGCCGCAAGTGCTTCTGCAAGGGAGAGGAAAAGGGATGGGGGCCAGGAGCGTGCAGTTGTTTGTAGGATGCACCGTCTCGCAGCTGGGACTCGTTGCGTGCAGGGCCTTCCGAATGCCCATCACGATCAGCGAACGATCAGCCTCAGTACGGATGGGACTAGGGCTGCGCTCCAGGTCCCTTAACAACCCTGCCCCTCGTGCACATGCACTTTCCCTCTGGCCCAGGCCGCGATTGTCACCAGGCCAGGAATGAGGGAAGTACCGTTCTCTGAGGCCCAACGGATCGAGGGGTTTGGGCGCCCGCCATACCTGCTCCACTGCGCTGTCGCGCTCACCTTGACGGTGATTGGATAGTACGTGCCACCCTTGACGGTGGCGTCGTTGGCGGCAACGGCCACCAGCCGGCCGTGGACCTTTCCAATGCCCGTCACAATGCCTCCGCATGGCACATCCTCATGGCCTGCGTCCGCCGACGACCGTGCATGAGCTGAGAAGACATAGTCAGGCAGCCAGCGGCGAAAAGTAGCTCTCATTTCTCTGTACACATGAATGGAAGATGTGCAAATCTACACATGGGCGGCATATAGTCGCGTCCTACCGTATAGTCCGCGGCCTGCTAAGGGAGACAGCTCCAAAAAGGGTGAGCCCTCGTCCAACAATGCGTCAATACGCTCGCGGGGAAGCATCTTGCCGCGGGCGCGGTGGCGATGGACAGCTGTGGATCCCCCGGCTCCCCGGATGGCTTCGTGCAGCCCGGTCATCTGCTGTAACAACCCTTGCATGGTTGCTAGGTTAGTGGTTGCGTCTTTATCCAGAGACGGGTACAGCACATTGCTGGTGGAGGAGGTTGAGGCGAAGCTGCGGCGTCTTTGAAGACACAGCTGCAGCTGCAGCGGCAGAAATGTTCCAGGAGGGGCTGTTGGGGAGGACGTTTCGCTGCCAAGCTGAAGCCCTTTGGATAGCGCTGCACAGGTGAATCCCACGAAAGTAGTGCTGCTAGGAGGCGGCCGCAGGAGTGCAGAAAGCCCGGTCGCGGCAGACATTTCCCGCGGTGTGGAGGATTAAACGCGTCCTGAAAGTTTGAGTATTGCACGTAGAATGCTTAAAGCTCGTATTGGTATAGAAAGCTGTAGCGGTCAACAGCTCTTCAACCCCACGACTGGCAAAGGGAAAGCAACTGTCCCGGTACCTTCTTACGTGGCATCCAAGCCCGGGAGGTAGACTCTATACTACCAACGTCTTGAAAATAACGCTACAATCAGAAATTTTTACATAAATGGTATAGTAGCTCTTGGCTTTCAGCTTAGGGTTTGAGGCATTTACCGTTGCGCGATAACGCATGCCTTCCACGATCCTCGTTTCATCGATAACTTGCACATTGGGCGATAGTATCATGCCATGCAGCTACGGCACGCATATGATCCTTTTATTTACTGTTTCAGTGTATTGACGCGAGCCTATCGTTATTTACAATATTAGCCTCCCGTCGTCGACCTGGTTGGCGAGAGCTTTGTGATTGTCGACTGTCGTCCTTCACATCACCGCTTGTAACCATGCACTCAATGCGCTCTTCGGGATGGATGTTCGCACCAGCGCGAAAGTTCCCGCTCGTGCGACCAAGCCGCGCGCTCGTTGTGGCGCCGAGGGCATCGCAGGGCTGCGCGCTGGTCAGTGACCTCATCTCTGTGCTTTTCTTGCCCAGTCCTTACGTGCAACTCTATGTTGGATTATTGCCGACATTCCTGTGAAACTCATGGCCATTGCAACTGTCACAGGAATCCGGTGACCTAGTGCTTGTGGCTGGCGCTACTGGCGGAGTGGGGCAGCTTGTGACGGCTAAGCTCCTGGAGGTAGGTATTCAACTTCACCCTACTATGACGGCATTGCACTGTTGCCGGCAACCGCCACCCTGCTGTCGCAACGTCGGTCAGGGCCCGGCGGCAACCGCGCGATTGCCGCCTCCCAGGCGGCAACAGCCCGGAACCCATGAATAAGGATATCCCATAATGCATATTTCGGTTGTTTGTTCAGCTGTTCCCGGTTGCCCAGTCTTAATGTTCCGGGAAAAGCGAAAGACCTGAGACCCCCCTTTCGTCATGAGAAATGCACGCGCTGCCAAACACGCGAGCAAGGACAGCGTTCACTGCATGTGCTCGGCAACTCGCCACTGTTACACTGGTAGCTCGGCAACGTCCCCTCCTGGGTTGGCCATTTTGAATTCCAGCCAGGCTCCCACCGTGCCTCGTACCATAGGCTTTCGCTATCTCCCCTATCCATGGTGACACCCCCCACTGTTCTTTTATACATGTTCCGTTCAGAGGGGCTTCCGTGTGCGGGCGGTGGACCGGGCTCGCACCAACCGCAGCGGGGCGGCTCAGTTGTTCCGGGGCGCGGCCGTGGAGGTGGGCGGGTGCGCAGGACTGAGCGGCGCAGGGCTGGGCGGGACCCGGCAGGGCGGGGCAATGGAGCTTATCTTCTCACTGCGCACATGCAGATCGTTGTGCGCCGGTTAGGGGTGGGCGGCTAGGCGCTAGGGGCCTCGCAGCAGGCGCTCGCCTGGAAGAAGGTGGGGAGGAATTTTGTTTGGCACACACGCGGCTATAATTGTGCTGCGTCCTCTCGCGGGGTCTCCTGGGAGCCGGCACCAGTTGACCTGTGTGCGCGGACTTCCCTGCCAAGTGATGCACCTTGAAGGGCTCTCGAGGAAACCGTCTTAAAAAGTGGATTAATCAGATGCACGGGTGAAACCTCACCCTAAACAAAGCGGCGGAAAGCTAATAGCGAGCAGCATGATGCACAGGGTGCGGGACAGTGAGCCTTGTTGAGCTTCCCTTGCTCCGACATTGCATCGTGATAAAGCCGCTTCGCCAAACCCCGGTTCACCGGCCTAACCTCTCCTCACATGTAGGTGTTCCCCGCTGACTTGCGAGATCGGTCCACGATGGTGGGTTTGATGCAAGGTGTGGCGGCGGTGTGTTGCTGCACCGGAACAACTGCCTTCCCGTCCTCCAGGTGGGCACATGCAGATATCGGACCGAAGCGCCGCCAACAGCTAATCTGGAGGAGGGGGGATGTGGGTGACATTTATATAGCCTCGAGTGACGTGTCAGGCGGTGCTTTGCGAGCGATGGATCACGGATGATGCTCTCTTTGGAAGCGGGGCAAGAGCCGTGCCTCTGGCTCGCCATTGCGTCAATTCTATACCCCCGTCTTCTGACGGGTTCGTTTACCCCCTTCTTTTATTCCTCCGTTCCACTCCGACCCTGCGAAGCATACTGACTGCATTGCCAGGGTGTTTGGGTTCAACTGCTGCACCATCACCGCTCGACCCTTACAGCACATTCAGCCGAGGGCTGGTCGCATTTGCGCAGGTGGGAGGGTGAGAACGGCCCCCGCAATACAGACTGGGTCGCCACCAGTAATCTCATCGACTCCACTCCTTCCACCATCAAGCGCTTCGTGTTGGTCACCTCGGTGGGCGTTGAGCGCTTTAAAGAATTCCCCTTCAACATCCTTAACCTGTTTGGTGGGTGGCTGGCTGCTGAACAGGATGAAGGGCCGAAGCAGTGGTGACTTCTCTCTCAGGGGAACTGGAGCTCAGTGTGAAATGGACAGGCGCTGCGGGGCTCGCAACCGGCCTGTCATTATGTAATGTGCAGGTTTACGTGAGGCACTGTGCAGTGAGGTTGGGGCTGGTTATGCAAGCGGCGGATGTGGGCACTAAGCCCGTGAGGCTGATAGTTTTGGTGTTTGGGCCTTGGACGTTGCGTTGATGGCGAGGCTTGTGGGACGGTTCATGCAATACCAGAGCTTATGAAGTTGCATCTGATGAGGGTTTTGCCACCTGGAAGGCATCACATCAGCATCTGCAGGATGAAAAAACACCCTGTGGCTAAGAAAGCTGCGGGCCCGGCAACAACTTTGTGATACAGGTGTGCTCAAGTACAAGCGGAAGTCGGAGCTGCACCTCCAGTCGTCAGGGTTGTCGTACACAATCATCCGGCCGGGTCGCCTGACGGACGGTCCGTACACCTCCTTCGACCTCAACACGTTGCTGCAGGCCACCGCGGGTAATCGGCAGGACGTGCAGCTGTCACCGCGGGACGACCAACGTGGGGAGGCCTCGCGCATCGCCGTGGCAGGTGGGTGGGTGAGCAGAGTGGACGTTGGGGGCTCCGACGGCCAGGGGTCTTGATGCTTCGTTTATCTCTCTCTTGCATTGGGGCATTTCCCCATTCGAGTCAGTATCACCATCCTGAGTGAAGTCTGACCCTGCACCGGAACCAGGAGTTTCCTCGTGATGGCTTCCCCCCTTGCTTCTCGACTTGGGTTTGATCCCTTTCCGCAGAGGCCGTGGTGCAGACCCTGATGCTGCCCTCCACCCGCAACCACTATTATAGCATCTGCAGCACCGAGGGTGAGGGACCAGGCAAGGATACGGCCAAGTGGGAGACGCTGTTCTCCTCTTGCTATGCACCAGAGGCGTCCATGTTGGCGTGAGTAGGAGCTGAGTAGACACGGCTGGGCGAGTTGGCGAAAGCTGTTGGATTGTCGTCATCTCGTCATTGGTGGAAAATCCGGCGATCCTGTGTCATCAGGTACCTCTGCAGCCTGGAGGTTCGGGGACATGTGACGCTGTTGCAAGGCAACGCTGCGTGGCACAATGGCCAACTAGTTGCTGTAGGGCGGTGTTCGGTCTTGAATAAGACCAGGTTCCTGCAGTGAATCCAGGAACGGATACTGCGGGCCGACCTTGTGTTACTCGTCCAAGACTTACGCTGGAGCGGCGCGGTCCAGCAAACGGGAGAGGTAGCAGCTGATGGCGATGATGCAACTGTACCTCGTCGCGGATGCTTGGGGTCTTGAGCTCAGGAAGAGCGATCATGACTTGGAGACTTGGCTCGTCACTTCTGCTGCTGATAGAATTGATGCTGATTGATGAGCGATAAAGCACGACTTTCCGATTGCTTGTCAGTTGCTAAGGGAGTTGCCGTCTAGAGATGATGGCAACAATGCAACTGAATCACTTCTAAGTGAGGTGGAGCAGCGACACAAGTACTAATCCTGCACCATCCCGAGCCATGGGGTACCTCAAATCCTCCTAACGAATCCAAGCTAGCAAAACGTCTAGGGATGGCCGCAATGGCTACAACTGGACATGACTGCAGGATAAATCAGGCAGGCTGACACTGACATAAATAAGCCAAACATCTGCTCGCTAGCATTTTTATTTCGAATCCTTGGGATGCCAACAGCTAGTGATAAATGATGACTCATGGAATTAATTTTGCTTTGTATCCTATTTATCCACGCCATAGGATCTTCGCAGGATCTTCATGGTCTCTTTGGTCGTAGTTCGTGCAGCCACAAAGCACTAATGCATTTTCGGACGATATAAAGAAATAAGGTAGGCAGGTGTCGACAAATAAAGTTGAGTGAACAATACACAACTTCCATATAATATTGCAACTTGTATCTGTGATGGTTGATGGTAACATGGTAATAACTCAACTGTGTGTCATTATATATTAGAGTAATGGACATGAATCCAAGTAAGCAAGTGTACAGGCCAGCGTTCATGGGCCCTGAATAAAAAAATTATTTTCCCAGCTTTAAATTATATGCATGCCCATTCTTACCATTAGCTATGTTGCTTACCCTGATTGTGCGAAACTATATATAACCATTGTTGCTCCTGTCGGGTAGGGCGGGGTGGGTTTGGGTTTACAAAATTCAAAGAAAGTGTAGTAGTCGAATGCCGCAAAGGCCTATTGAGATGTTGCCAGGGTGCTTCTTGCACCTTATATTGTGATAGATAGTGTGCACCGTACATGTACGACTACTACATACACTCTCCCCCTTCTGGAGGGCACGTCTCGGGGACTATGCCCCTATTATCTGCAGTGCTTACCATCACCTGGTGTAGTCATTCGGCAACACACGATCAATATAAAGTGAAAGAAGCAGCCTACCAACGTCTCGAGAGGCCTTTATTTCCAGCACTCAACTACTACATTTGGTAGCGAGACCAGATCGTCATCCATATCAATGCACCTTTTGGTCTTAAATTCGATTCCGACAAGTAATAGTTGGGGTGTTACACTGTGGGCGACTCGCCCTACAAAGACCGGGGGGCCTGACCGGACCGAGCCACAGCGCAGGGGAGGGGCACGTGGCTTTGTCTGTCTGTCCTGCCACGTGCTCCCCCTGCCTCTCACTCGGACCAGCTAGAGCAAAGAAAGACTCAGAGGCTCTAGCCTGTAATAATTGTAATGCCAAGTAATAGTTGTCGTGAACGATATGATAGGTGAAGTGGTCATATAACCTACAGAAGTAGGAATAGTAGTTGACCATTCGTAATAGAGTTCTGATGCTTGAAAAACCTGTGAGTGCTATCATGCATGTTAAGGCGGGGCATGATGTAACTTGGCAACACAAAACTCCAATTGCCAGGGTCGGAGATGGCAAGCACTCCAGAGACGTGCCCTTCAGAAGGATGGGAGTGTACTAGTCATATCGTACTTGTACTGCACACACTATCACAACATACGATGCAAGAAGCACCCTGTCAACATCTCAAGAGGCCTTTGCGGCATTCGACTACTACAAGTATGGCTCATCTGTAACCAGACCAATCACAATAGCTTGGTCCACCTGAAGGTGGGCAGCATGCATGCCAACCCGTATAAACATCACTAGACTGGCACTGTCAGCAGCCCATGATATGCCACGATCCAAATAAAGGATGGAATCTGTTGTGTGAATGGAGAAACGTTGGGGAAGCAAGAAAGAGGAAATAAAGGTGATGCACCCATCACGAGTGTATCCTGTTTCAGAAGCCGACAATCCCTGTAGACGTGAATGATTTTTCCTTAGCCGATGCAACAATTATGGCTGGAGGCGAAAGAGGTACAGGGTGCTATGAAAATCGCGTCTTCGGAGCTAATACGGAAACTGAATCTGTGTTTACAATTAGACATACAGTGGTCAGCTTAAAGATCAACTGACAACTGAGTAATAAGAACTTCCCGAAGGCCTTACATGATAAGCACTCCATACAATGGGAGACAATACTTTAGAATATTCATGGGGCTACCGCTTATAATGCTGTTTTGGCCCTTCCGGCACTCAAGTACTTCGAATGGTAAGTAACCAGACATGACCGGCATGTCGTGACTTCATTTACTGCCCCCATTCCAACTCTGCTGTTGTGAACGGCCCAGGTGGCAACATGTGAATTCGATCTAGATCTTGATTGGCTTCGTTCGCTTCGTTCGTTCATCACCGACATTGCAATTCACCTGATTGCAACACGCCTAACAACGCTGCTATGTCCCTGTTGCTTTAGTTAGAAGAATTGATAGAAAGCGAAGACTTTTTATAGCGTCATCGCATAACGAGATCCATCCATACATCGTGCTGTACGTACCAGTGGTACGAGAGACGCAGCCTCACTCAGCATACTACATATTGCCTGATAGCACCTCGCGCGTGGCTTTTAATACCAAATTTACTTAATAATCAATAATATAGACGTGCGTGTTCTGAACGATTAGTGACTCGGCGGCGTCACCAATCAAGCTTCACGTTAAGCCCTGTCTACGTACTCGGCTTAGGTCATCATCAGCGGGCCATATTATTTAGGACGTCAAGCACAACGAACGGTCATGTACGCACGCGACGCCATAAATCTTTCGGTTTGTTTGTCTGTGGTCTGCTGGTTATTTGTCCGTGTGTATATCATGTGTGTGATTTGCTGTCATGTCCGAAATATATTCCATCTCGCGATGCACGGGGGGGTACCTCCTGGTCCTCCTGGTGATTTCACTTAGAAATATAGTACAAACTTGTACAAACTTGTTCATCGCATTATACATACGGCACGTACGATGGGTTGTCATGTGTTATTCAGGCTCCTTCAAGATACCCAATGCATTTCTAGCATAATGTTCATTTATTCTTCGGCATATCATGTCGATCGATCGTCGTGGAAAAACTTTCGCATTTCGGAGCTTTTTTTCGAGTCTTTTCGTATCTGATCACCACGTACTTTTGTTCACTTTCATCAGTGAATAATTTGTATTAGATTTCCTGATAATTAATTATGAACTTTTCCTAAGGAGTCCGAGAAAGCCATATCCAGGACCATACCTCGGACCGCCAGGTGATGCTGGGTGATGAGGGTGCGTGATGAGTAACAGAATGCAGGATCTGGCAGGATTCATACATACACGCCTGGAAAATAATGTTAGGTTAATTTCTTTTGGAAAAATAATCTTCAAACCGTCACACAGGCGCAAAGCATCGTGTAATGATGCTACTAACCACGCGTAATCATAATAATGCTGTCGCGTGCTGTCGGTCGGTCGTCGACAGGAGGACATCTGTCCGTTCTCACATAATCACTTGGGAAATTGATTAAAAGATGTTCAATATGTATTAGATACAGAATCCAGGGCCTGCCGCGTTACTTTGCGTTCGAAGCAAAGAATCGCACGGATTGAAACGCAAGATAGAGTTGAATGAGTTACGGCTCAGCCTACCTTAGCCGACTCGCCGCCAACCATATATACATGCCGGAAATTTGAAAATTTTTAAAATTCCAGTTGCTTTGCTCCATGATAACTGTCAACATGGCAGACTGACTCGCCGAGTTGATTCTTCTGTATGAATGTACCGACATGTACAATCATGCTACCAAACGTGCGCGCTAGCACCTGACATATGTCTTTGAGAATATCGTTAAAAATAATACATTATATTATAAGTTTGATATTTATCAAGGTAATTATGCGGGTTAACGCTGCACGACGAGATGTTGGCCGTTCTTTGCCTTAGTCAGCTGTAGTAGGGATCAGTGTCTTCCGGTACAGCGAGCTGGTACCAGCCAAAGCAGGCATTATAAGGGCAATTTGAACATGGAAGATTGCGCGTCAGTGTAGGTATTTCATCATACTGTTATACTCATCGCGCACAGCGTTTGCAGCTGTATATAATCATGGCCCTGACGACCGTCCTGAGCAGTGGTGCGCGGACTGCAAGTGCGGTCGCACCCGCTGCGAAGCCTGCGCAGCGCGCCTTATACGCAGCCGGAACGCAGCGCCGGATGCGCACAATCACCGCAGCATCAGCGCAGCACAAATCCGATCCTGCTGCGTGGCGTGTTCCTGGGGCGTCTATCTTATCTGCCGCGGTGATTGTCCTGACCGTGGCTCCGAGCTCCCAGGCTGCTGACTTGGCTCTTGGGGCCCAAGTCTTTAATGGAAACTGCGGTAAGCTACTGGTCTCATTTGCTGGACTACTCAACATGCAACGGTAGCAACGACATACCGGTAATAATTTTCACATGCATGTTGGTGTACATATACATCGGCGAAGTGCTAGTACGCCTAAAGGCACGAAGCTGACGACTTTTAAATGAAATGATGCACTGATCTCTGACAAAAATTGCCAACGCGAATCACACATACTGCAGTTGATCTCCGAAGTTGGTCCTCTAAATCGCTCTGCCATAGTAACCTCTGCCCTGACATCGCCACATGCGCCCATTGCTCCACTGCAATGCAGCTGCCTGCCACCAGGGCGGCCGTAACACCGTCATCGCAGAGAAGACCCTGGACAAGGCCGCACTGGAGCAGTATCTGGACGGCGGCTTTAATATTGAGGCCATAATTTATCAGGTGCGGCAGAATGACATCACCAATCGGCTGGTGAACCAACTCCTTGCACTGGTTCGGGTCGCAGTCTGCCTGTTAGTTGCGCGCAAATGCTGTAGTAGTTGGTGCCAGACGGCGAGACAGTGTTGGTGTCACGACCACAAACCAGTCGTGTTTTCATATCACGATTGCCGATCGATACGGCCTTCCCTGACCTCAGGGACTCTTCTTGCAGCATTGTTTCACGTAAGAAGCTATGAGGTTGTCGGTGTTAGCTGTTCTCCGTCCATCAGCTAACATTCCAATCCGTTTACCTCTCCACTCGCCGGATTGTGAACTGCAAAAGGTGGAGAACGGCAAGGGGGCCATGCCTGCGTGGGCGGACCGTCTGTCTGAGGAAGAGATCCAGTCGGTGGCCGCGTACGTGTACAAGCAGGCCTCTGAAGGCCTGTGGAAGTATTAAGCAGTGAGACCTGATAGGTCAAAGCATACGAGGCATATCTTTTTAGCGTACTTGAAGGCAGTCTGTTAGCCAGCTCGAAAGTTGCACGAGTTAGCGGAATATGAGTGGTGCTTGGGTGCATTAACCCGTGAACGGCCTCGCATGGTTGCATGATTTCATCAACGTTTGACGTCGGTCTACTTCAACGTTGCCGTCCATCACGGCATGTGTTTCGTTCCCTGGATTTCCGGACTGGGACATGTCATGGAGTCTTGATGCGATTTGAAGATGTACAATTTGTAAAAAAATGGAATAAAAATACCCTTAAGGATATCGGTAGCTTGCTAGCGCGCAGCTGCCAAAATGACCAGACGTTAACTTTGTTGCAGCAGCATATGGGGAAGAATTTACATATTTGACCTTAAGTGTCAACTTATCCCCATTTGAAACAAATTGAACTTCGGCGTTCGTGCGTAAGTGTCAATGACATCGCCTTAAACGATGTGTTCAATCCGTCGCCAAATTCGTCGATTCCCTGCAGCTCCACTTGGTTTTAACATCATTACCCTCTGCGCCTAACGCACGCTCGCCATACTTTTGTATGGTAACCCACTTTTGTCCAGGCTAAGGCTCGCACATAACTTCCTTTTTACTTACGCGGAAAGCTTGAAAGAGTGGCCTGACACGGCAGTTCCCCCTCACATCCCGCCTGTGCTTGGTCCCCAAGCATGATCCCGGTGGCACTGGCATCGGCTGCCTGTCCACACCATGCCGTCCACCAAAGGCGAACAAACGAACGCATCTGCATCACTTCGTTTTGCGTCCTGGATGGTCACGGGCCACTAGGTCTCCTAACCACCTAGTTCACACATAAAAGCAGTATCAATCGGCAAACTCCCGTTCAGCCCTTTCCTAACTTAGCTCCGCCGCCACTATCCCTGTGCTGCCGATCAACGGTGAACAGTCGTTTAGCTGGGAGCGCTTGCAGCCATGTCGTCGCCTCAACATAAAGACTTAGGCACTTATCGTCGGAGATAACTCGTTCCTATTGCGGCAAGTCCTCCAGTATAGGTGTCGTACGGTAACCTGTCCAAGAGCGATATTCCTGGTGAGCACGGCCCACCGCGGGTGCCATGGGTCCACAGGAACGAACTCCATCCCACTTGGAGTCAACTCCTCCAAAGTGCAACATATCGTCCCGATACCACGCTCTGCCGCGCCGCTCATGCAGCCGATGGCACGAGGCAGGCCAACGCCTCCCCTGCACGCCTCCCCAGTCTCAATGCTTGGCCACCGAACCAAACACCTTGAAGTAAGTGGGGAAGGTCTTGCGTGTACACCCTGGGTCCCGAATGATTACAGGCACACCGGCAGCCGACACCAGCGAGAATGCCATGGCCATGCGGTGGTCGTCGTACGTATCGATAGCGACATTGGGCTTAACGCCTGCCACACCACCCGGAGGCGGTGTGACGATGCAGTAATCTCGGCCCTCTTCCACAGTGGCCCCCAGCTTGCGCAGCTCCGTGACGATGGCCACCATGCGCTCCGTCTCCTTGACACGCCAATTATATACGTTTCGGATGGCGGTAGGCCTAGCGACAGGCGGGGTATAGACAGGCAAACAGGCATGGGGTCAACATGCTAGTCTGCGAGTCGACAAGACACCAGGTGGCCGAAACGACATTAAGCTAGATGGTAATGGATGGCCGTCAAGAATGCCTCCGACGGAAAGACGCCAAGGGCGGGCCGATTTATGTCCAGTGCAGTGGAGCGGACCACCAGTTGACAATTAGCCCCTGGTTCGTATGTTCCTTTGTTCGGTACCCTTTCCAGACCTGTCCGCGAACAACGCCGCCACCGCCAGGGTCATGGCCGCATCCGGAATATCGTTGCAATCATGGTCGATGCCCGTGATTGGCTTGCCGAAGGCACTGGGGCCAGTTATGGTGATGGCATAGGGAGACCACTCCACCTTAGCACCCAGGAGGCCCATCACCTAATTTGGGAACGAAAAATTCGGGTGGAGGAGCCAAGAAGCATTCAGGCCGAAAGCAGGGGTCGTGTCATGTCGTGAATGCGAAACGAAAATATTTAGGAGAGACGTCAATCTGAGCCAGAGATTTCATTACGCTGCTGCAGCCGGCCGTGAAAGTGTGAAAATATTGATGTGGTCCTCCTGCTTGCCCTTACTGAGCCGCTGGCGTACCTCTGCAAAGCGGACGTCTCCCTGCAGGCTGTCGGAGCCACAGCCCTCAACCGTGACAGTCCCGCCTGTGATGGTGGCCCCTGCCAGGAAGTACGAGGCAGAGGAGGCGTCACCCTCCACATAGGCCTCCCCGGGGGAAACGTAGCGCTGACCGGCAGGGATCTGAGGGAGGACCGAGACGATTGCCAACATCGACAGTGAGGACGATGAAATCTGAACAGCAACAAACCAAAACCGCACGACGAAACCCAGCCTATAACCTGGGTAACTGACCATGCATCCCCTAGGGCAACAATGGCAAACAAACAAACAATTGACGATCGGGGTGGCAGAGCTCCGCAGCCCCAGGTTCGGGCTGCCAAGCTTCACAACAATCTCATTCCCACCGCACGATGAAGAGCAGCGGAGTGACTCGAGCCCACCAGCTCCTTTACCAATTCCGTTTTGGTTGCTGGCCCTGTTTCCACCCCGCAACAGTTCCGATCCCAGCGCATGCCCTCGTGCTCAGACGTATTGGTCGTGCTGCTTTCTTGCCGAGCTCTCCGTGCCGTGGCGAGCAAGATAGCCTGTTCGCTGTTTCCCTATAGCCCCCTCCCGCGCCTAGAGCTCCCACCCGCAGGTGTTGAAGACCGTCGAGCCGCTCCACTACCACTCCAAAACGTTCCATAAGTTTGACGGTCATGTCCACATACGGCTGGCTGACCAGCTCATCCTTGATAATGATCTCGATGGCATCACCGCCCGAGCCGCCAGGCACAGCTAACGGTGCCGCCATGAGCAGCGCCGTCAGATACTGGCTCGATACCTTCCCAGACAGGTATACCTGCACGCGTGTACAAAATATAAACCGCATCCATCATTGGGAACAGAGCGAACAGGAGCAATGTATGTATGCGGATATGCGTGTAAACTTGGTAAGGAAGACGCCGCTTTCATCTGTAGCAAATACTTACGGTGCGTCGAATGAAAGGGACGTTGACATGTCAGCACCGGATGTTGGCATCATTCACATCCAGACCCACTAACAAGGGCCTCGTGCTCTTTTTGTATGGATGGGGACAGTCCAGTGTGCTCACGATGGAATCACACTTTATAATATTCATGGGGCTACCGCTTATAATGCTGTTTTGACCCTGAAAGTTATGGCGGTCGTGCAAGTTGTGGGGTCTGCTACCCCACTTCATTCCCTGCACTGCCACCGTCCTGAGTAAAGTCCACTGTTCCGTATCCATACTTTTGAGATATTGAACTTAAGCAAAGGGATTTCAAATTCTAAAAAGTACTCCTCAATAGCCAGCATATAAAAAAGGAATCCCAACGCGATTAAGATATGAGGACGTGATGATAAAGTCAAGCCCCCTGTGCCTACCTCCCCCTTCTCTGTCTTCCCCTCCCTTCCTGTGCCTCAATTCTCCACTCTCTGTCCCGCCCTTCCGGCCTGCTGTTCTTTGTTCCCTTCTTTCCTGTTTCCTCCCTTTTTCCTGTCCCTCATACATGGACTTTGCCTTGTCCGTCCCCTTCCCCAACATATCCTCGTTTGGCATCAGCGTCAGAGTAGCTGTTTATACTCATGGTGAATGTATATTTGACCCAGCATGATGCTTTACGATAAAGCCGTATGATTTATTGATTGATTCGTTGGAAGGTTGTTAGATATCATAAGGCCCGGTCAAGCCAAGCCAAAATTCCGGAGGGCCTTACACTACTAGGACTTGGTACGCTAGAGCTGAACCTACAGCTCAACAAAATAACATAGATCGAGTACACTACAAGGAGAAAACAAATAAAAGATCATAGTTTAAAATCCTCTACAATAAAAGAAGTGAAAGTATGACAGACGAATGTTTGCTAAACTGACTAAAAGACGAAAAGAATCATTGCTAAAGGATAGCATCTAGAATTTCGAGATCAGCTAATTCAATAGAATTCGCGAGCAAGGAAGCACTTTTTGCCGGCGACGGCAAAAATTCCCGAGGGCCTTACACAACTAGGGGTCACAGTACGACAAACGAATTTTGCGAATAACTACTTAACTAATAATGATTACTAGACCAGCTATTTACAGCGGTAGCAATCAAACGCAGCTGATGCCCTTCAGGTGGTTGCAACGGAGGCTTATGAATCAACGCAATACCGGACTGTGTAATGCGCCAGCAAGGCACACACCTACACACAATTGACAATCAACCGGTCACCGGGACCATCCCTAACAGTAGAAGGGCCCTCCCTTTGATTTGAAGTAGCCCTACACACCCGACCCGCCAGTCAGCAACTGTTCCATGCCTGATACCAAGATTGTTCACAGTATCCCAGAAGGAATTGAGTCCTCATTCCCCCTCTTTCTCCAGTTCACCTTGCCCGTCTCTGGCCACGTCCCCGCACAAGCTAACACAAGACGCAGCGCACCTTGCCGGTGGGCAGGCCATTGGAGTTAACCTCCACAGGAGGGCAGCCCGTCCCCAGGGTGCATCGGGCGTCCACGCCGAGCTGCACCAGACCATCCACCAGGTCCTGAATGGGCCGCTCCCGCATGCGAGCCACACCGTCCAACACAAACCTGGCCGTCAAGAAAATGGGAAAACGGGAACAGATCCACATTTAGGGCTGGAGTGCAGCGACTGCGTGTGACTCAGATAAGTGGCATGCGAACTGGGGCTGGCTGCTGATTCGTAAGGATGGAAGGTGGGAGGAAACGAGCGGAATGTCTGTGCAGGACAAGCGGCCGAGTTCATCATGTTGGTAAAACCGGATAAACCGAGATCACCACAGCGCACTTCCGGAGCCAGGAGCGATGTCTTGTCCCAAAACACCATCAGCGCTAATTACACATTTTACGAGATCCTCATGGCTGGTCCGGTCCCGTCGACGTACGTACCACCAGCAGCGATGACATCAGCGGCAGATAAAAACAGGTGGACCCCTCTAGGATATCGCAAGAGTGGATCAGATCACGGTAAGCCCTGCTGAATTACTTGCAGTTGCATTCTTTGTGTACACACTCACTCACACTCACTTGCCCCTACACTCACTTGCCCCGGCCTGCTGCAACCACTGCCGCAGTAAGCGGCCGCATGGCAGTACCCGCGTTCCCCAGGAACAGCTCCGCGCCCGAGGAATTGAAGCGACCACCGCAGCCGTGCACTACCATCTCCCCGATCTCCCAGCGCTCTTCCAATTGCACATTAAGCGCCTTCAGCGCGCCTACCATGTAGCGTATGTCATCGCTGTCCTGCAGACTCAACAGGCAGGACTGACACTTAAATACGTCACAGGAATGGCAGAGCTAATCGAGGAAGTACGAAAACGGATTTAGGATGTGTGGCCCTTTCTGTACGCCGGTGTGTCCACGGCGACTGCGACGGTGGCCATGCATGACGCATCGTTATGTGCGGGGACCCAAGCAATTTCGTAAGCAACACCTTTGCTATCAAAATGATGCGTATGAACTTCACAACGCGAACTTGCATGACATGACTAGGGCACAATGCTCTCACCAGCAGGTTTTTCACCAAAGTGGTGCCCTCGGCGAGTGCTGCCAATAGCAGGATGCGATTCGATAGGGATTTTGACCCTGGAAGCTTGACCCTCCCTTCGATTTTTTTCACTGGCTGCAGCATCAACTCCTCAACTGCGGCCGCCGTCTGGACCAAGTAACTTTAGTCCATTCAAATACACATGCATGTATATGACGCACCTTTTTCCTTGGTAGCAGCCGCGCAAACGAACGCGGAGCGAAGGCTGGAATGCGAAGGCGCAAGTGCCCAAGCCGAAGCCGGCGCGACGTGTTGAGCAGGGATCGCTGCGGCGACTGGCCTGACATATAACATTGCCGACTTATGGGTAGGTACCCCGCGCCCAAGGCACAGGGAGCAGTTCTGACCCAGCAACATTTGGTGCCGTAAATTTTAAAGAAAGGATCCAGGCAGCGACTACCACAATTCAAGAACACGGATTGGCAGCCTTGCGCACGGCAAAGTTGATTGCACAGTATGTCGAGCGCATTTCCGCATTCCCTGTCAACGAACTTCGTACTTATCGTACATGCTGTCTGACGTCGCGTCGGTTAGGGTAGTTACAGGAGCCTTCCGTCATTTGTAAGTGAGGTTAGAGTTAAACTTGATTCTAAAAGTATTAAATACTCTTGCGGGACACGATGGCGCGAGTCCGCGTCCGATTGGGAAATTGGAATCGGCTGAACAGAAAATGGGAGCATCGTGTTAGTATGATGAAGTAAGTTTGATGACGTATGTTGTTGAGAAGACCAGCAGGGGAGATCACCTTGTGGCCGCGCTTTATGGTACATATTGCAGAACTATGGTCACGCAGCTGCTGGAAAAAGAGCGCATTCGAACAACATTAGCTAAAGCTAAAACACTGCAGCGGTATGTGGACAAGGTCATCACGCTAGGAAAAAAGGTTAGTCCATCTTTTCTTGTGAATGGGCTCGGCCCAACAAAAAACCTATTTTATGATCGTATTATGATCATACGGTACACGGTGTTCGCGTCAACCAAGATACTCCGCTCCTGGGTGACTGCGACCGTACCATGGGTCTGCCTCTGTCCCACAACATGGATTGCAACGAGTTTTCATATTTACTACCATACATCTAAAGGTCAATCCTCGTCCACGTCCTTGTTAGAAATTTGCCGGCTAGGGAAGGTTTTAACCCAACACAAAAGCGAGGGATGGTTGATAGCCATGTCAGGTCCTACTTGTATACGTGCCCTTTCGATTGTGCCCTTGTTGAAGCACAGTCAATCAGCGACCCCATCTATGACCGTCGTGCGAATTCCGTGTGATCTTGTGATCTTGCAGGGAACACGCGACGCCTGGATTCACGCACGAGGTATCATTCGAACGGATCGCGAGCTTCACAAGCTTTTCACGCAAATAGCGCTTCGATACCGGGAGCGCTCCGGTGGCTTTACGCGGCTCGTGCGGGCTGGTTGGCGTGAACGAGACGCTGCTCCCGTCGCCTTCATCGAGTGAGTGCCACCAGCAATAGGGCACAACGTGTACAAATGGGATTACAGTGCGTGCTGAAAGTCGCGAGGCTGTCTGAATGTAATGCAATTCATGAGCGCGTGTTGCATCTCGCCCTGACCCACTGCCATGCTTGATCCTCCTTATGCAGGGGAACTGTTGCGGGGACATGTATGATATGATAGCCCGTTGCGCACTCCCTAGGCTCATGCGGGACCCTGCAAGCACGCCTATGCTTATATATTTTTTCCGGTGTTCTGATGTTTCTTACTGCTGTCCTCCCCAGGCTTGTGGATCGTTCAGGAGAGCTGCGACCTGCCGCGCCCGCGCTGCAGCGTGTGGACCCCTTGTCCGTGCGGGCCTGGATGCAGGCGCAGCTGGGGCTGACCTCGCGGGAGGCGTCGCCTCTGTTGCCAACTGCAGTACGGCAGTACCTTCGGGATGAAACCCGAATCAGGGACCGGACTACTACGGTTGCGGGGCTGGGCGATGGAAAGTCTTGACCTGGCGGCGTTTCGCCGTTAGCCAGTCGCCCGGCCATCTTGTATAGGGATGCATGCCCGTATTTTTAATAAATGGTTTAAGAATGACATTCATCAATTCCTAAAGTCAGTTATGCAGAGAGATGCGCAGGGTCAAACCGGGAGTGGGAGTACAGGTGCGTGTGCGCGGCCATGGAATTACAAGGGTTTCATATATGTTGCTTGAATGAGCTGGCTGCGCAATCGGATTTCTCCTCGCGCAACAGCGGAAACGCGTGCTTCAGTGAGCAAGTTGCACGGACATTTGGGTATCTTCAAAATACCGTTTATGCGTTCATGGAACCCAGCTTGCACACCGTTTGTTACGGATGTCAGCCTCGCGCGTTTGGTTACGTTATGCGGGGAATGGCAACGGCGTGGTGGACGACCTTGTCAGGCACAAGCGTCAAACAAAGCAGCTCTGCACAGGACGCCACATACCGGTCAAAAAAGCTACCCAGCCCCTTGATTATGGTGACGAATTGCACTGACGCTGTTTCGTCCTATAAGAAAACCTTGATAATGAATTCCAAACCAACATATATCACACCATCACCACCACCAGGACGAGCACCAGTGGCTGATTGAGGTTTGACCATCAAAAATATTACACCCACGCAACCGCCCGCGACTCCTCCAGAGAAATACGTATCCATGAATGGCATGCATGTCCACTACCGTGGTCGATTTCATGGCCCTCTACCTACTGCGTGAATCCTGACCACTGCCATCGGAATCGCCCTGAAATCCCCTTTCTTCTTTCTGTAATCCAGCATCGCATCTCAGATCGGCCGCCAGGCGCCGATTCCTATGTACACAAGTCTTCAGTGCACCCGCCTTCCGGCGTTGCTCTGTCACCAACACAGCCCTTTAATACACTCAAAACCAATGTCAGTATTAACAAAGGATTATCCTTAGGGTCCTGAGCACGGTGCTGGCTTGCCCGACAATTGCTAGCAGAACCATCCTCGCACCCTGCTCCACAAGCTCACAGTCTCAAGTCAGTCTACGGGACATTGACAGGAGATACAATGATCAGCTGACGCGGCCCACAGCCGTTGCCTTCGCCAAGGATGTAACGCGCAAGGGCACGGAGGCGGGCACTGCCGCTATGAAGCCATTCGTGTTAGTTGGCGCCCGGCCTTCACCCGGTGCCGTCCCTGATATGCTCCCGGAGGCCGTCCCCGCGCTCCCAATCTCCGCTCGGCTAGCACAAAACTCCGTTAGCGCATCTTGCTGCGGTGCCGAAAACCCCGGCGGGCACCCGCGCCCATGGACGTCTGGCGACAAAGACCGCGCCGCTGGGCTCAGACCGCTGTGTAAAACCCCTGCCGCTTGTCCTCGAATCCCCCGATTGGGATTCGGAGCGCCAGCCTGACCAGGTTTCTCTGCCGAGGAACGCTCGGGGCCAAGCGAGAGGTCTACGATGCCGGCGACAGGGCTCCCCAACCCGCGCTGCACGCGGTTGCTGCCGTCCCTACGATGCGGCAGCTGACCGCCAGGGAGTGGTAGACCACGACCCGCCGTTACCGATCCCGCCGCCGCAGCCACCCCCGAGGCCTGTACAGCTTGTACACCACCAGCGATGCCCACACCGGTGACAGTCGGGCCTATCCACAATGAGACATTAGCACCAGCCTGCAGCGCTGTCCCCGGTGACGGCTGTTGAGGGATTGCAGGGGCCTCCGGATCCCAGCCGGACAAGCCACTGGCATCCGTCCTGAAGGAGCTCCCGCGACGTCCGGCCAAAAATAGCCCTGGGAGCAACGGCGTTCCAGGTTGTCCAACGGGCGCAGTCAGCAGTGAACCTGACGATAGCTGTGATGCTCCTGCCGTTGTTGCTACTGCTGCTGCTACTGCCCCCGTAATGGCGTGACTGGTGCCAGGTAATTGGTGCGAGTCGTGATGGTCATGTAAGCTCGGAGATTGCGTATTTGCACATGCTGAGAAGGATGATGACCGTGCTGGCGCGTGCTCAACGGCGCCTACTGTGCCACTGCTAGGACGATCCGCCGGTGCCATGCCCGGATCGCTGGGGCCAGCAGTAGAGCGCCCGCATGCAGCATGAACGATTGTTGCGCCAAGTGGCTCTATGTGGTTCGGCAAGTGTTGCGGCGGGAGTGGTGGGTGTCCGTGCACGGTTGCCGCACTAGAAGGCCCCAGGCAGCCGGATGGCACAGGCCGACCCGATCCGTTCGGCACAGGGGCTGGATTTCCTCCGGCCCCATGGATGCCAGTTAGGTACGTTTCTGCAGACACGCTGCGATGTCGCGGTGAGCCGCCAGCCGACGACTCCACCGTCACCGGAAACGGCTGCGTGGGACCCGGTGGCGTCAAGGTGGTGCCGGCGGCAGTTTCTCGCCGCCCCAGGCGCGTCCCAGCGTTGGGCGTGTTCTGCATCACCTGCTGCACAGTCTGCTGCCGAAGTGCCGCGCCCGCTCGCTGCGCAGGTGTTATGCGGCCATGAGGCGGCGGCCCCGCATAAGCATAGGAACCTGCCGCGCTTGCACCGGCACCGGCAGACATAGGTACCGACGGCTCCACATCGGATTCATCCCCTACATCCAGGTTTCGTTGCATCGCAGTCCTCCGTAGGGTGGTAGTGGCGCCTTGGGTTCCGGTGACCAGCGCAGCAGGGCCCGACGACCGCCGATCACCCTGAAACACGCGCCAAACAGTGGAAAGGATATTGATGCGTGAGCATTAGGGGAAGCTTATGCCGCTAACGTGAAATAACTTACGCAGCGCCCCAACCGCATGGAAGGAAGGTAACCCGGTATTTAATATTCTCATATTCACATGCCCGAAACCTCACGTTAAATCATTAACGGCGCTTCGCCAAGGGATACACAGGTAAATAGCAGCTGCCACATACGCACCCCTATACCTACCTGGGAGAACGGGGCCCCAACCCCAGGTTTCCGCCTTGCTTCCGACACTTTGAGAGGGCCCCGACCTTGATGCCCAGCACTGAGAACGCGCCGCCCGCCCCCAGCCCCGAGCCCCACAAGGGTTGTGGGCACGTTCTTAATGTACGGCCCCAGCCTGAGCGCCGCTTGTTGCGCCGCCTCACTCTGTGATGGCATTGGGTGCCACGACAGTGTCAAATATTGCATAACAGCAATTCGGGATTGCATGGACTAACGAACAGCCAAGTGTTTGGCGGCAACACACACATGTAGGAACTGTACGTACGAGCGAAAACGCTTAATGCGCGCGCAGTAGGCCGAGCGCGTAGCAGTAGCCCCTCTGCCGACCCAAAGCGGTGTACAAACCCATGCAGAGTCCAACCACGTGTGCCACACCCAGGAAGGTCTCTGCGCTCTTCTTAACCATTATCCTCACCACGCTAGGACCGTCACCCCAGCCCTCAAGCACCCAAGGCTCAGCGTCCGCGGGCTCTGCGTCTGCATCGTCAAGCTGAACAGCGGCAGCCGCGTTCGCCATTTTGTTAAGAAGACTTCTCGGCCTACTTCCAGCTGATGCGGGTCGCGAGCGAGTATACTCCTCAAGGTGTGAGGACCTGCGGGCGACCGATGCACCTTGGAGTTTCAGCAGGGGCAAGCAAGCCAGTTGATTTGCCACGAAGAAGATGCAAAGCAACATTATTCAGTGAAAGATGTGACCACATCTTGCGTTTGGTGAAATCGTGCCCTTTCGCACCTTTCGACGCAGCCCATCGGCAGTCCATCATGGCTCTGGTAATTGCTCATGACAACTTCATGACAATCAGTTGTTATGCTATATAGGTGATATGGGAACGCTCAGCAGAGGCATAGGCCGAGCCACTCATACCAATGACTAAACCGACATTCCGGCCAGCGCAACCAATAATCCTTTCTATGCATGTTCGCAAACTGGCCAAAAATGGGCAGCGTTTCCAGGAAGCGCACGGTACTTAGTAACTACATGGACCAAAAAAACATATGTAAAAATCAAGCCGATGTATTATGGCAATAGTAGCAACTTACACAAGGGGTGGACCAGCACGATTGCGGAAAACTTGGCTTTAGTACGATATGCTGTACCCGTTGCATGGTGTCCCACCTCTGACAGTGTCCTCCACTCCATGGTTCTTATTTGCTGGTTGAGGTCTGAGTAGGCGAGACTATTATATTCAACCTGTGAGGCAGGAAGAAACCGTGTGACAACCCAAATAACAGCGAACGCAACACAGCTTCCTTCTTGTCGACACGGTTTACACTAGTAGCTGGTATCTTATTGGAATCAAGAAGAGACTGACTGCTGCTTAGGCTTTGTTAGGACCTTGATCCTCGATCAGGTTGCAGAAGTGGCACGCACCATCTAGGCGGTGTTTATCAGGAGGAAACCTTGCAAAGCTCAACAATCTCAGTACGTCAACATGGATTTCGCGGCCCTCGAGGACATCGACGGAGTTCGGCTTACTTGGAACCTTTGGCCGAACAGCAAGCTCGAGGCGACGAAATGTGTGATCCCATTTGCTTCAATATACACCCCAAACAAGCGCCTACCTACGATGCCGGTAAGCCAGCAGCCTTGGTCTCCGCTCACGCAGGCTTGACTTCATACCAGGTTCATGGGGCAAAGAGTAGGGATGGTGCTGCATTTCGTCTCCATTTTCAGAAACACGATGGACCTTACATACACACTGCAGGTGCTGCCTTACGAGCCCGTCCCCTGCAAGCAGTGTACGGCAATCCTGAACCCCTACGCTCGAGTGGACTTCTATTCAAAGGTCTGGATATGCCCCTTCTGTCACTCGCGGAATCACTTCCCGGCGCACTATCAGGGTATCTCCGACAGTAACATGCCCGCGGAGCTGTACCCAAATTACTGCACCATTGAGTACACGTTGCCGAAGACGGTGACACCACATCCACCGGCGTTTATTTTCCTCATTGACACGTGCGTGTCTGAGGACGAGCTTGGTGCTTGCAAGGCTGCAATCATGCATGCTATCCAGACGCTTCCAGAGTACGCGTATGTGGGTTTGGTCACGTTCGGCACACATGTGCATGTGTACGAGTTGGGCTTTACGGAATGCTCCAAGTGCTTCGTCTTCCGTGGTTCTAAAGAGTACACGAGCCAGCAGATTATTGAGCAACTGGGTATCCGTGGTGGTGCACCGCAACGGCCTGGTGGGCCGCCGGCTGCTGGGCAGCCTGGGCCGGCGCCCGGTGCTCTGCAGCGGCGCTTCCTCATGCCACTGGGCGAATGCGAGTTCACGCTAACAACGGCGTTGGAGGAACTGCAAAAGGACTCGTACCCGGTTATTGCCACGCACCGGCCAGCACGCTGCACTGGTACAGCTATGCAGGTGACTTCAGCGTTGTTGGGCGCTTCGGTCCCGATCGGGAGCTGTGCAGGCCGCATCCTCCTATTTGTGGGCGGGCCATGCACGGAGGGCAGCGGCAAGGTCGTCAACCGGGAGCTTACGGAGGAAATCCGCTCGCACAAGGTGCGCAGGCCTGGGCTAGCGCAAGCGGTGAGGGGAGCGCCATCCAATCGCTGGACCAGAATATATTTAACGGGAGGTGCATCTTTCGATTATGTAGTGCGTCTGAGTTCCCTTTACAAAATCCGTGCGAAGACAGTAGGGAATTTACTCTGCAGCTACATGCGTGCGTGCTTTTCCCTACTGCAGGATCTTGCTAAAGACGGCGCACCCCATTACCGCAAGGCTAAGAAGTTCTATGACGGCCTGGCGGCAGAGCTGGTGGCGCATGGGCACGCACTGGATATCTTTGCGTGCGCCCTGGACCAGGTGGCCCATGGGACGGTCGTTACGTATTTGGCATATAAATGGACTATGGATGTTTAAATGCATTCCACCTGTGGGATGGGATGAATTGCAACTTCCGATTGCATTAACTTTTGGGCTCTAGTCGCGTGCCATGCCTTTTTGGTGGCATTTTTGCAGAAACAAATCCCTCGGACACCCTGCGGTGTCTCTCTTGTTTGCTGAATGTTGTATCTCTACCATTCTTCTTGCTGTGTATGAAACGGTTTGGCAGGTGGGCGTCGCAGAGATGAAGGACGTGGTAATGACGACGGGAGGATTAACGGTGCAGACTGACACGTACCACAACGTTGTATTTCGGGATTCCCTCAAACGCCTGTTCGCACGCGAAGGGGAGGACGGTTTCCTGGGGCTCTCTTCCAACGCGATGTTTGAGGTCATTCCGTCCCGGGATATCAAGGTGGCAGGATTGCTTGGCCCCGCTGCTCGTGTGGACAAAAAGAGCCCCTACGTTGCGGACGTGGAAGTAGGGCTTGGTGGCACTACAACGTGGAAGCTGTGCAGCCTGGATGCCGAGACCAGCCTGGCTTTGCTGTATGAGATCACGGCGGCGACCAAGTGAGGAAACTTAACAAGTTTACTGTTGGGAATGTTGTACTATGCTTCCCCCAGTCAATACGCTTTACATCCGTGAATTTAGATTGGTTCTCAACATGATGTCCCGGACCAGCACCAGAATGCCTCAGCTGCGTGCTCGATACGCATATACCAAATGAAAATGTTTTGCCGCCATTTCGCCCTGTTTTTGACAGCCGTGACGCAGGTGATGCGCAGGCGAACTCGCAGTTCTTCCTGCAGTTTATTACCCGGTACCTGCATTGGACGGGCGAGCTCCGCTGCCGAGTGACCACTGTGACGCGTCGGTGGATCGACGGCAGCCAAGTTGGGGAGGTCATTACAGGTAAGCAGGGATGGGTGGTGCCTCGGTGATTCTTGTGTGGCACCGTTCTGGGCACGTCAAGGGACATAACGTTCGGCGTGATTATAACCGTAACCGCTGCAAACTCGCTTTCCTGCAGGCTTTGACCAAGAAGCTGCTGCCGTGCTCATGGGCCGCCTCGCAACGCATAAGATGGAGACCGAGGAGGACTTCGATGCGACCCGGTGGCTTGACCGCGCATTGATCCGGCTTGCACAGCGCTTTGGTGACTACCGCAAGGATGATCCGCAGTCCTTCAACCTACGGCCTGAGCTCAGCTTCTATCCGCAGTTCATGTTCCACCTGCGCAGAAGTCCATTTGTTCAGGTGTTCGGTAACAGCCCAGATGAAACGGCGTATTACCGGATGGCACTATTTCGGGTTGCAGTGCCCGACGCCATGGTGAGTAATGCAGAAAAGGAACGCAGCCATTGGGCATGGTGCGGTCCACGAGAATGGGATCCTTCATTAAGGGTCCATTTTGTAAGGCGCGGTGGTAGCTGTGTAAGCTATTGCAGAATGACAGATTTTGCACCTCGTACTGTGGATTAGGACAGACCCATATTTCAACCACGGCAGGTGGTGTATGCAGTACCTCATAATGAGTCGCGGCCACTATCATGGAAGGGACTGACGAATACCTTTTTGCCTGTTTGACGTACTTCCGGGCTTGGTAGGTCATGATCCAGCCACAGCTCTCTGCATACCATTTTAACGGGCCGCCAGAGCCCGTGCTGCTTGACGTCTCGTCGATCCTGCCGGAGCGTGTCCTGATGCTGGACGCCTACTTCTATGTCGTCGTCTTCCACGGCACAACTATCGCGCAATGGCGCAAGGCGGAGTACCACCTGCAGCCCGAGCACGTTGCATTTGCTCAGGTAAGTAATCATGCATCGCGCAAATTGGTTTCTGCCTCGCACTTGTCAGCCTGGTGCTCCATTCGGCAGCAGATATGCTTGCGGATAAGTGTGGATGTTGCCTGTGGATCATGCCCATTTGCGTGCGGTTCAGGTTCTAGCTGCGCCTCAGAATGAGGCGAAAGAGATTGTCCGGAGGCGCTTCCCCGTGCCCAAGATCGTTGACTGCGACCACAACGGCAGCCAGGTGGGCGTATTCCCCGTCCGTCCCGCTGGGTTGCGATTGGTCATAGGGAAGGTGTTAGCCTGTTGCCGTCTACCGGCTTCACATCCAGTTCTGCGGCATCCAGAGTGCATTTGGAATGCCGATTATGTCATCTTCGCATCATAAACATGCTAAACGTTAATCTGCGTGTTAACCATTAGCCGAGTTGCTGGTATTAGTATGGCGCTTAACGTTCCTTTTTTGCACATCGATTGGCAGGCCCGTTTCCTGCTCGTCAAGCTGAACCCATCCTCCACGTATACTTCAGCGACGCCGATGTCTGCAGAGGTGATCAACACCGATGACGTCAGCCTGGCAACCTTTACCGAGCACCTGAAACGTTTGGCTGTCCAGTCGTGAGAATACAGAAATACAGACCCATGGGCCCGGGCGTGCTGAATGAATCCCCTTGAGGATTCCTACGTGCAACCTTGCTGTACAGCGTGTTGACGTCAGGTACCAATATGGACTCGGCTGCCGTAGATGCGGCTGAATACCTTGGTGATCGTGTACAGACACCGGGTCCTTAGGGATAGTGTCAGAGGGCATAGCGAGTACCGGTATGCAGAAATGTGTGGCGAGTGGCTCAGTAGGGGGATGAATTCTAACTGCGTAGTGCATGATTTGACAGCAGAGATGGCTCTTTGCAATCTTCTTCCCCTGTCAAGTACGGTGGTGGTTTCGGGCAGGTTAAAAGGCCATCTTACAGAAAGGAAGCCCATCTGGGTTGTTGATATCTACGCCTGGGCGCGGTTCAGTGACCGCCGATCTCCACTTGTATTGGTAAGCTTCGCAGGCCAAAAGTCTGACGCACAGGCCTTGCACTGAAATAGTGACGCGAGGGATCTTTGTATGTTTAAGGGGGAAGGAGAATCGTGAGTCTACAGTCCCTGTCGAGAATGGGGTGTGTGGCTGGGCATGAAAGCAACATCGGAGACTTCTTGACCCAACCGAAGGGTATCACAAACGATTGCTATTGAGATACCGATATGGCCCCCTGCTTAAGTAAAACGATGTCCACCGCCAGATGCTTCATCGCATCTGAGGCCCGCATCCCCCTAGCCGGCTGTTCCCCTCGGGCGCCTCCTCAAGGGCAAAGACATTGTGCAGCATATACGAGAGCAACCTAGAGAAAGAAGAAATTAGGACAAGTTCCTTGTCAGCTCCTGCGCACCCAGGCAAGATTCATCAGTTAATAATCTTGTAGCAACCCTTAGCAGCTCTAGCGACCCATGGAGCGCAACCAGGCAATCACTGCTCAGTGGGCCATTAATATCGCGTGTAGAGAAAAGATGATTTTAATAAATATAATTCTTGAATGTGCGTAAGTATCTGGATGCTGGGCAGTTACAAAGTTGGCTGTTACAGACTTGCGATATGGCATGCGCACGAAGTGCACAGCGATCTGGTAGAAGTGCAACCTTGATTTTATTACGTGAAACCTACTTGTAATTAACCTGCGATCACGATGGATTAAAGGAATTCCATATTGGGTTTCATCGCGACAGAGATACGGGACCCAGTGAAGGTACCTGAACGTTAAGCAAATTACGTAGTATTATTTTACATGTTGAATAATTGTACACTGTGAATTGTGGCATCTACCTTCTCTACAACTGGATCTAGTTCTCGGCAGGTATGCTTTCTGGAGTTTCGGGGTATAAAAAATTACGCATATTTTAAATTGAATGCTCGGCATTATATAATTACACGAACACACCGAGGCGTGTGCATGTTCTTTCAATGAAACGGTTGAAATCCCTTGACTTTAACGACTTGACTGAATTGCAAAACGGCCGCCATCAAAACACGATAAAGTCATTTGCTGTTTTTTTATTGTGCGATGGTAGCACTGCAGTGGTGCTTTCGATCGACCATCTTCATGTTCATAAAGACCGAGTTAAGATAACCATACATGAACAAGCACAGGTGCCCAGTCGAGGTCTAGCAATCACACAGCATAGGCAAGCACAAGTCATCGAACAGTCAGAGTCAGAGTCAGAGTCGTATCTCGGAACACAACGTAACCAAACTAAAAACAACAGAACCGCAAAACATCACTAATATGTGTCGAAAGAAGGTGATTACCGTAGTTTAATGTTCTACTCAGCAATTGAGAAGTTGGCCTCGAAACCAATGTACGATGACTTCGGAGCTCCATTGGGCTTCAACATGAAGTGTAGAAACCGGACCGAATTCAGATATTAGTCTATCTTCGAGCTTGTTACGCTATTTGGGATATCTATAACCTCTCTAGACAACCTGACATTTTCACGTATTCAGCCCTGCCATCTCAAAGCTCTCAGTAGTTTGGCCTAGCAAGACCAGGCTGGTGGCCTAGGTTGCCACCATGAAGCGAGTCCGTGAGGATGCGCAGCCCACGGGGCCGATGAAACGCAGCAGGTGCGTTCCCCTGCGGCTGCTTGCGTTCGGTTTGCCGGTTGGCAGCACCACTCCTGCCGGGCCTGGTACAGTCCATAAAGTTATAATGACTATTCTTGGCGTATAAATGTGGGCTGCGCTTTGCAGCGGTCCGCCTCGGCCTACGCAAGCCCCAGCGCAACCGACCACCATGGGCGGCACCAAGCTGACCACTAACGACGCATTGAGCTATTTGCGGGAGGTTAAGAACCGTTTTGCCGACCAAAAAGATGTCTACGACACGTTCCTGGAGATCATGAAAGAGTTTAAGGCGGCCAAGTAGGGATGGCGCGACCTGGGTCAGCCCCACCGGGACTTCCCTTCCATAACACTCGGACATTACCTGTGCCTATCTTATATTCTACGTTTACCTATGATTGCAGCAAAGAACTCCTGTATTGAGGCTAGCTAACAGTTGCCGAACTGTGCGCGGGACGGTTAACGGAGTGATGTTCCCGTTCCTGTACTTGCTATCCTCAGGATTGACACTACCGGTGTTATTCACAAGGTCAAACAGCTTTTCAAAGGTCATCGTGAGCTGATTTTGGGCTTTAATACGTTCCTTCCGCGGGTGAGGTGCATGGTCACACGACATCGTTGGCCTACAGCTCTCTGACGGTTATTCTGCCCTTCAGGGATATGAAATCGAGCTTCAACGCATCTCGGACGATGAGGAGGAGGAGGATCAGGTTAGCAGCGTCACGCAACCTTAAGACAGAGTTTGAGTGCCACATGTATACAGCAGACTGGTGTGGAGGCATCACTCCGAAAATCACTCGTCCATTTTGTGACATCACAGGGGAATAAACAGCCAGTTGAGTTCGATCAGGCAATCAATTACGTCAATAAAATCAAGGTGCGTGCTGCGGCAGGGCGAGAGACCGTTCGCGGTGTGACTGAATGGCACGGCGCACACAACCACATGGGCACAGAACTTAACCCCACTATTCCATGGTAATCCATTGCCATGGACTTGGTGTGTCCTGCCTATCAGACTCGATTTGCAAACGACGAACGTGTGTACAAGGCCTTCCTGGAGATCCTGAACATGTACCGCAAGGGTCAGAAGACAATTAATCAGGTCTATGACGAGGTACGCTCCAAGATTCTCAAATACCCTCCTGCTCATCCCGTGGCTAGCTCAGTTGCTAACTTCTTATGCCTTCATATACGCAAACACATAATTAATCTCCTGCAACCTTGGGATGCACTTTTGCAGGTGGCTGTGCTGTTCCGCAGCCACCAGGATCTCTTGGAGGAGTTCACTTACTTTCTACCCGATGGGACACAGTCCGGCGCGGTATGTCTGAAAGTGTGTGACATGCATTATACTTCATGCACTGTTTAGGGTTGCATCTAACAGTTTTGGCAGCCGTAAAGGGGCATAGATCATGCTTTTCAAACTGCACAGCATCGAAGCTCCAAGAGGTTCGTTTTATGCCTCTGTAGGCGAACCGTCAGCGGGCTGGCTTTCCGCCGCAGCGTAGGCCTGGTCAGGGTCCAGTGCAGCAGGTCCCAGGACGCGTGCGAGTGCCTCCGCAGCCATACCCTGGTGGGCCGATCAGCCCTGACATGCGGAACTTGCATCATAAACGAAAAACGAAAACCGAAGGTGGATTCCGGCGTGATGGCGACGGTGAGCCCATTTCGCTCTTTTGGCCTAAATTGCACCCGGCAATCTGCACACCATGTAACTGGCAGCTTGTGGGCCACTATTCTGTCGAAGCCAAGTAGGCCTTGCCGGAGCCAACCAGTCCTACGGAAGTAACCACAGGTTTCAATCTGTGGGTATTTCCCTGGGACTGAACGAGCGTGAGCATTTAGTAACGCTTTAAGGTATTAGCAGATCACGGCTGCGTTGCCACACTGTATGCAGAGGAGGACGATATGGGCCGGTCAGGCCGGCCGCAGCTGGCCAAGGAGCTGGTATATTTCGAGCGTGCTAAGCAACGGCTGCGCAACAAGGATGCCTATAATGATTTCCTTAAATGCCTCAGCATGTACACACAGGAAATCATCAGCCGTCAGGAGCTGTTGCAGCTGCTGAACGACATAATCGGCCGGTTCCCAGACCTAATGGTATGTGATCAATCCGGAATTTGGGTGTGTGATAGTAGTAACGGACGTGCGTGGCCGCAAGAGCATCAAAGAGCATAAAAGAAACGTGAACATCAGGCGTTCACCATGAACCCTACATTTTGTTTGAAGCGACAAGCTGTGGAATATAATGTGGTACTTCACGATTCTTGCAGACGGGCTTTCACGAATTCGTTGCGAAATGTGATCTCATGGAGATTGACGAAAACAAAGTACGTGGACTGGCGGCTCAAAACTTGCAGCGACAGCGGATGCGCGAAGAGGAGCTCCAGCGGCAAAAGTACCTGACAAAACCGCTCAGCGAAATTGTGTCGGGCGACACGGAGGTGAGGGAAGGCTTCAGTCCCGTAATTTATTATGTTGGCTTCATCGATGTTTAAGTGGTGGCGCGTAGCAGGCACACAGCTTGGTACATGTCATGTGCACGTGTATTTAGACAATTCCTTCAGCAGGAGAACGGGTCTTGAGTACTAATTCCGCTTCCTGCAGCGTGTGACGCCGTCTTACGTCAAGATGCCCCCTGGGTATCCGCATCTGGTCAGCTCGGGTCGGACACCGCTGGCGGAAACCGTGCTGAATTCAGAGTTCGTTAACGTCATCACGGGTAGCGAGGACTACTCCTTTAAGCTGATGCGCAAAAACCAGTACGAGGAATCGCTATTCAGGTCAGCCGTCAGATTGTTCAGGTCGACAGGGCAAGCGATTGTGTTGGCTAGCTAAGGGCCGAAAGAAAGTCACGTGTTGCTTTAACAAGCTGACGAATCGTTGTGGTGCTGGCAGGTGTGAGGATGACCGCTACGAGTTTGAGATGGCGATAGAGCGCAACGTGGCTACCATGAAGGTGTGCGCGAAAGTTTTCGCTTGTCATAGATGTGGGTAGTGTGGTTTTAATTTTCACTCCCGTATTGTGCAGCGCTTGAAGCCAATTGCCCAGAAGATTGCAACGATGACGCCAGAGGAACGTGCCAGTTTTAAGTTTGACGACAGCATACTGGGCCCTGTGCACTGGAGGTCTATTGAGCGGCTGTACGCGGACCAGGTGAGGATGTTGCCTCTGGCTCTGGTTGTACTGTGAGATCGTTCTTTTCGGTTGATGATTTCTCACCGGACTCCGATGTATTCCGTTATGTATGTGGCTGGTAAATGCCAGGGCCCAGTCTTGATCGACCTGCTTCGGAAGAACCCGGTGGTTGCCATTCCCGTGGTCGTTACTCGCTTGGAGCAGAAGGACGAAGAGTGGTAAGTTAAATGTGCGCATACGGAAGTCCTATCCTGGCATGGACCAGATTTCTTGTGTTACCTGCATTTTTTTGTCGTCTCACCTTCGTACCTGACGCGGATGAATGTGCCTGGGAATGCAGGCGCCGAGTCCGCGTGGAGATGACGCGCGTATGGAAACGTATTTATGAGGCAAACTATCATAAATCCCTGGATCACCGATCCTTCTATTTCAAGCAAGCGGAGAAGCGGTACGCCTGGGAATTTTGGAGAGGGAAAAAATATTCTCGTGGGATTACTCGAACTTACCGGGGCATACCTTCGCTTCCTATTATGGCAGGGCCCTCTTGCCGAAAACGTTGGTTGCGGAGGTCCGCGAGGCAGCAGACCGGCGGCGGCAGGACGAGCGGTCATTTCGCTCGCTCAGCCCGGCATACCGGTATGACCCCGTACTGGAGTCATCCAATGGTGACCTCACATATGATTACTCTGAGAAGTAAGTCCAATCTCAGCATTCCTTTTGCGAGAGCTATGTTCCTCGTTCCCCGTAAATTGTCAAGTCTATGCACGACTTTTTGCACGCCGTCTGAACTTGCAGGTCCGTGTTTGGGGACATCTATCGCATCTTGCGCACAGCGGTCGATGAATCGCTGGGCGGCGGCCATCGTGAGCAGGTACTGGAGCTGTACCTTGGGCTACTAGAACCATTCTTTGGCCAGGAAGTACGGCAAGCGGAGTTGGAAGTCTTGCGCTCAGCAGTGGCGGAAAGTGAGGATGACGGTGACGCAGCTGGGTCACGCCCAAGTGTAGCGGCTGGAGGGCGAGGACGGGGGGCCCACCGGGGCCGTGGTAGCCACCACCGGCATCATCACAACCATCATAACCAGCAGGCAACAGCGGCGACCGCATCTGCTACCGCTGTACCTGGTGGGACAGGCGTCAATATTGCTGGTGCTCAGGGTGCAGGTGGAACGGCTGGAGGGGCAGTGGAAGGCGGAGAGGCCGACGTAAAGAGCGAGAGCAGCGACCAGGATGGCATGAAGGCGCGGGGTGACGAGGAGATGACGGATCTCGGTGCGTGAAGACAGTATACGGCCTGCTCAACTACTTTTACTGACTAGAAACCAGGCTGTTGCTAAATCCGCAATTTTAAGCATTAACCAAATTCTTCTTCAATGCAGAGAATAAGACGCCTCAACCTGGTGCCACGCCTGAGCCTCGACCGGTTGAAGAGGCGGCAGTGGTTGCAGGCGTCAAGGAGGCCGGCGCGAGCGACAAGGAAGCTGAAGATGACGAGACGTCAGCCGATGCGGGGCGGGGTCCACAGGAGGATAGCATGGGCGCGGCTGGTACAGGGGACGGCACAAATACTCAGGGTGCCATCTCGGATGCACGCATGGATCGCGCTTATGCCGCATGCAAGCCGTTGGCTGCATTTACGGGCGGACCATCAGCTAGTGATGTCCCGCTTGGGCACCATTTGCTGTTTGGCAACGAAAACATCTACATCTTCTACAGGTCAGTATTTTACTCAAGAACTGGCAAATTAGCATCCGAAGATGTTGTATCCGTTCTAAGCCTCGCATAGCCCTTCACTGTGCATCATGTTCCCCGTTGCAGATACCATCGCATCCTCTTCGACCGGCTCTGCACGGCGAGAAAATGTGTTCAGGCTAAGTGCAACGCTGCCGCTGCTAACAGTGGCCGGCAGCATCAGTCAGACTCTAACTTGGGGGGTGCGGTCACGCCGGAGGCTCCAGAGGTACGTTTCGGCATCTGTTTGGGGGTGCACTGTCGGAGACCCCGCCTTTTTAGGTTGAGCGTGTTTTCTGGATTATCCATTTGATGTGCAGCAAATAAACCAGTAAGCACGGCTTTCTTTTCAGCTTTTTCTATATCAGATTCAGCTGTAGGATTATGAATGCATTTATCAATTAATTGTTTTATTTCAGCAGTCTGTATAACTCCCTCAATGAATGGGTGATTGTAAGCTAGTGCTACATAGAAAGATGAATGGTTCAAATCCTATCTGGTTTCCCATTGTTGTTGAAGAGGTTCACATCGATTTTCGATGATTGGAAACGGCATTGCGCTCGTGTGGTCCTTGTCACCTTCCCGCTGTCATGGCGCATCAGGCACGCTGTGCGACCGCCAACGCCTTCGAGGAGTTACATTCGTCCTTTATGTCAATGCTCGTGCGGGTGATTCGTGGCCAGCTAGAGAGCAGCGTCTATGAGGATCAGTGCCGCAGCTTGCTAGGAACTGGGTCCTACGAGCTGTTCACGCTGGACAAACTATCGGCAAAGATTGTCAAACACATGCAGCTAATGCTGCAGGACGAGACGACCACAAAGCTTTGGGAGCTGTACAAGTAAGCAATGCAGTCATAATCCAGTTCTAAAATGTACGAGTGTAGCAACCCTAATGTTAATTCAGGTCGGCGTCCCAAGGTCGCCTACAGGTGACGTTCGCCCTGCATAATTTTGGCGTCTGCCTTAACGTTATTGTAGGTACGAGCGGTCGCGGACGGTCCCTATCCACACGACGTTGTACCACGTAAACTGCCATGCAGTTTTGACGGACGATCCATGCTTCCGCATTGCCTACAACACGAGTAATTCAAGCCTAACGATCACACTTGTTGAACCTGATAAAGCGCCGGAGGCGCTGGCTAACGCAGCGGAGGGCTATGTGACTGATTATATCAAGTACGTTCTTCTGTACATGAGCGGGTTCATAGCCGGGTCTTGGCGAGGAAACTGATCTTTGCGTCAGCATTACTGGAGTTGACAGCCAAGCGGATTTCCATGGTAAACGGGATTGCAGGAAAGCGTCGCCAGCCATGGTACAGGTTATGGCTCCAATGGGGGCGCATTAAGGACGCTTGTACCCAACAAGCGGAATCGATGTCACTTGAGCCCAAAGCTGTTTTTCTGTCCATGCAGGCGCTATGTTAGCACGCCGACAGCCGCTCCTACGACGGACTGTCTGCTGTATCTGAAGCGCAACCTGTCGCAACGGGCACGGCAGGGTCCGGACGCGGAGTTGGTTGAAGTGCTCCGTTCCGTGGCCATCTTCAACGGACTGGAGTGCAAGATTAGCTGCACGACGTCGAAGGTGCGTGCAGCAACGTGTTGGGTCCGGCCTTCGCATTTAGGAATTATTTCAATCGGGTTGGTGGAATATGATGCAGCTTTTTGTTCTGCGTTACCATGCTTAGCAAACATTGGCCGACTGATGGCACCGGCATTCGGATGAATATTAGGGAGTTCTTGAATATTGTTGGCTAAAATAAGTTCCGTCAACCTTTTGTAGGTGTCGTACGTGCTTGATACAGAGGATATTATGTGTCGCAAGCTTCAGCAGCGGCGGTCGGAGCCAGATAGCCAGAAGCAGCTGCGCTCAGACCGCTTCACGCGCTGGCTGGATGAGCGTACGGCAATACGCAGCGAGGACGTGGAGGCCATCATGGCACTTGGCGGCAGTGGCGCGGGTGGTGCATCATAGGTTTCGCCTCCATGAAATACGGGCAGGTATACAACGGTAGCAGCAGCATAGGCGATAAGCAACGGTCTTGTGTACGGGTAGTGCACAAGATATGTGCCATGCATCAATCTCTGGCTCGTACCCAGCTCTGATTGGTACACCGGATTTCACCATGGATATAACCACCATGTTTGTAGCGACAGCAGGTCTACTGAAGCGCGGCTTTGTGGTCGTTTTTCCTCAGCGGGTTCGGCCTTGGCGCTAACCTCTGCAAGAATGCCCACACGTTTGTTTCTGGGTGGTCTTAACCAAACTACGCATGGAGGGCCGCAGAGGCCCCTCTTCGTTGGCTTCCCCCCCCTTGTAAGACTGATCATTGTGGTTGACATTTGTGCGCGCTGGACGGATTCTTACCAGGGTATCATTGTGCTGTGTATTTGAGAAGCCTTACTCTACAGGAGTCTCTTCTTATGTCTGGTAAGCCCGCAGCGTCAGGGTCATCATGAGCACAGGATTTAACGAAATCCCAGGGCTGTTTCGTTTGGTGTCTGCAACTTTGGATGGTGAAAAGCGTCAGGCAGTGTGGGTTTCGAAAGGAGGTCATGCCGTGAAGCAGAACAGCTCCTGGGATTGCGGTGGAACGGCAGTTCGTGAGCTGCTTTCGTTCTACAGTTGTTGGCGTTCTGCAGTTGTGTTGTGACTTGACAAGCGGTTCTTGGTTAGAACCGTCGTGACGAGTGTGGTAAGGTGCAGCGAGGATGACGCCTGCGGGTTGGGCTGTAACATGTTTTGCAACAGGTTCACTTAATTGACTGTTTAACTGGTTCGACGCCTTGAGCTGCCCAATCATTCAACGATGTTTTTTAAGATACAAGTTGACATGTTCACGTTGCGGCTGCAGCACGTACAATTATTGATGACGGCTAACTTTCTCACAGACCTCGTCCATGATGAACAATCGATCGTATTACGGTCCAAGGTGACACCGCACTGGAACCATACTTGTAAGGATGCTTCCTGTGTAGCTGTTGGGTAATGTCCTCCAAGAGATCGTACGGCAGAGTTAAGCGTTATTCAACGTCAGGCATCAGTGCAAAGATAAGGCAAGTCATTAAAGCTGCCATCCACGCGAACGCATTAGGGGCCTGGTGGTTCTTCAAGGTTACTAAGGGAATTTGTGTCCGAGAAGAATGAAAACCAAAATTTTGAAGCACAAGTTATAACGACATGGGAAAATGTATTCACACCAGTAATTCTGTTGTCCCGACGCCGCTGCGAAACTGCGAATCAGGCCTATCATAATAATGCAACATCTATATGTGCAGATATATCCATGGCACAGTTTCTTGAGAGATATGGTGCAATTATTGAGCAGCCCCTCGGGAAGCGTCCTGGCAACATGCATTGGCTGGGCGCAGGCACATCTAGTGGCATATCTAATAGCATATCAAAAGGAAAATTAGTACCAATATTTAATCTTAACCCTAATTTCATCGCCAAGCATTCTTTCGAGTTTTGGCAAACGGCAAGCCCAAGACCGGTCCCACCAATTTTCTAGTTTGCCACTTAGTACAAATCTTACAGATGTTACCATCATTTAATTTTATCTTACATAAATTTTTAAATACTAGTGTTTGTTTGTCATATGAATGCAAAATACCTGTTAATTTTCGGCAGTCTTTCCATGTATAGCTTTTTTCCAAGTACAGTGGTCTTTCCTATGTTAACGTGTTTGATACTGCTGTAAAACTCCTTGGATAAGATTGGATTACGGTACTTAAGGTTGGTGCTTAAAACAGCCGCATGAATCCCAAAGTTTGTGATTCTTATTAGTGTTGTTGATAGATTTTTTATGTGACAGCATTTTTATACCTACTGGTTCTTATCGTAAATCATCTAACCTTGAATTACTAACGTTTTTTAGCAGCCCCTCAGAGAATTACATCAGGGCCGCGGCCCGGAATATAGTTTTCGTATGTACAGCGCTGTACAGTAGTAGTACTTGCAAAGTCAGGGCGGCAAAGTGGCCTCATTGAGGCACCGTTCGATAGGCCTTGCTGTCTCGTACAAGTGTATATAAAATTGGGTGCAAATAATGGCAATGAAGTACATGGGTCGCAAATGAATCACGCACACCTGATTGCTTACGGGCCTTACGAGCTCTTTCTGTGTTTGTAACATAACACATAACCTGATTGTCAATATACATTGATTATTACCAGCCGGAAATGTTACATAGGCATATATGGAAAATGGTGGGCCGCTTATTAACAAGGAAAGCGTGCGTGTTCTGACAGTGGAAGACCGGCAGCAGGCCAGCAGCAGCACAACGGAATTGGGCAAAGCGACACTATTGGAAGATGGACGGACCCATCCTAGATAGCTATATATTGCGGCACATTTCGACTTGCTTCAAATAATAAGAACGATAAAATAGGTTACCGTGCATGCTAGGTGATACTAGGTGGCACAGCTTGCAGCATCATTCTGGTGGCCAGGGTAATGCTTGGGCTAGCATCATAACAAAGTAATAATGGCAGTAAGGACCAGATGATTGGCCCATTCTTAGTGGCATGTTTTGTGGAATGGCTGGACGGAACCGAGTCTTTTTAGTAAGCTGGTTGTACGGCAACACAATGTGATAGGTAGGGAAACGATGTCCATAAGTTTGTCGCCCTCCAATTCGTTTATTTCGTACTGATTAAATCCGCGTGTTTTGTCTAATGCAATTTTTTGATCCCGTCGTAAAGCATTGATTGTTATGATAAAACTGTACGGCAAAGGAGTCGACCTGGTATATTAGCAGCGATAGAGAAAGTGAACTTTGTCACTTGGCCCTAGAAGTGTATTGTACTTCTTCAGCGTAAACGACCACCTAAACATTTGCTTTTCTTTCTTTACCGACTTGTGACGGATACGTCCTACCAAGCCTTTGCCGCGCCGTGTCTGGAGCAGATAGATCAGCACATCAAGCCCTTGGTTGGCAGGTTCCCTTCCTGCAACCCGCGGACGAGCTACCGGCTGGATTTAGCGCATCTCGGAGCTGAGTCAATTTGTGTCCAAGGCCATCGCCGACACCCATAGCCAAGTGACCAGACTGCCGCGTAGCAGTAAGTCCGTCTACTGAGACCTGCACGTTGACGCTAGGGCTTCGGGTTTCCGGAACCTCATGGTCACCAAAGGGGCAGGTCAGGATAAAAATAAACAAGCCATACATCTTTGGATGTGTGTGGGATAGGGGGGGTTTGCTTCATCCGTGGCCACTACCTGGCAGTCCCTACCTTCCCCAGTATTTCGGGGCACCCTCATCCTTTCACCCACACGGACTTCTCCAAAATCAGTGGTTTAAATGCATCTGCTGCCACAGATGATTGGGACGACTACTCATGCTGGGACAGTGCATTCAGTGCATGACTAAAGAGGTCGTGCTATTATACTTGTTTTGAACATTTTGAACATAAAGTGCACTTTACCCAATTTTACCCCTTGCTTGTGAGGAGACTGGAATATACACAGGATCAGCCATGCAGTATATCCCTTTCTTCTCTACTTTATTTACTACATGTTTAACAAACTGCTGCACGCAGCCATGCACTACTGGCATGCATGCATCTCCTTGTATATATTTTATTTCTCCACAACTTATTTCTCTCCGTATCCATCCTACTCAAAACACTACTATCACAGCTAGCTGCTTCACGGAGTACTACGGAGTCGCCCATGAAATAAACGCCAATGTTTATATTTTGCTTTTCTGACAATTAGCTAATGAGATAATTTCTACCAGAGGAGAGGTAATAAAAATAAATAAACGAAAACAATTTTTCGAAAGGAAATGGTGAAAGAAAACGTACTTCTGGACAAGGTTTAGTCCTACCAGCCAACATGCAAGATGCGTCTTATTAGACGGATGCGATGAATAACCCGAGCAAGGTGTAATAATTGGTCATGCATTGAAATAATCTAGTCGGCAAGACATTTCATCATCACGTGGTACTCATCTTCCTTATGCTAAATCTGTTATTTGCAAACAACGTTTGTACTGCATTTAGTTCAATAACGTGGTATCTTAGTAAGTTCTACAAGGACAAATTTACTTTGATTTGAGAACTCCAGAGGATAAGAAACTTCTCACGAATTAGAACTTTTGGCACACAGTTGACGTAATTATCAGCTTATTAACAAACGTCAACGTCAACAATCGGCAATTGTTAATCTCATTAACAACGCGGGGGGAGATTTTGTACGGTAAAATTAAGTAAAACTAAGATTGCTGTTCTAAAGCTATTTTGCAAAGCTAAAAGGAAATAGTAGATTCTGCTGCCTGCCGAATGGGACCACTTTCCCGACTGCACTGGACAATACAACTTTCAAGGCCTTCAGTGCAGTCAAGTCCCCATCTTAAGCCGTGCAGCAAGCATTGAGCTGGAGGTCGGCTTCATGCCCTGGGTACCGCCTAAGTGCGTGGTGATCCCCAACCCCACACACGGCATGGTCATCCTGCCCGTACGTGACCCTATTTCCGATTGGACGCATCTTCTGAAGATGTCCTGCTCCTCCGGTTTGCCAACGGCGCCACAGCCAGACTGGTCGTTGGGTACGAGTCTACGTGCATTTTCGTGGCAAACAAGGATGGCGGTGGGTACAAGTACATTAACGTCCTGAAGCCCTTGTCATCCACAGCATCCACTGTGCACCCCCTGCCTGTACGTATCTCAAGCTGTGCCCAGGCACAGCTTCAGATGTTGCAGTACTGCCTCCTACATACTAAGACCAGGATGTTTTTGGTGGAGCACAACGATATATTTTGGTGCAGCCAGGCGCTAGTGAGGGCATGATGGTTCTGGTGCCTAGGGCAAACACCACCGGAGAAAGGGCAATGCGTTCCTAGGCTAATTACCTGTGTGTGCATGTTAGCACTGCTAACTTCTGATTATAAGACCACTACAATCTAAGAAACACGCAGTCGCTAAATAAGAGAGGATAAATTTGGGATACAGACAAACAAGATAACCAGACTGATTGATAAAAAGATTCCATATTGCAGGGCAATTGGTACCGTGTGGTACGACAGTTGTGGGATTCGCCGTTTCTTATTATCCATTTCGCGCTATATATTATGACCCTGCCGCGGACCCGTTGCGTCCTTTCAATTTTGCAAATCAACGACTGAAGATATTGCGCCGGGTCCTGGCGGGATGAGTAAGGCTGCCGTGAAAGTGCGCTCCAGATACGTTCGATCGCAGGTGTCGTCACAACGGCTAGTGCCGCTTTGAACATGTTGAGCCCAGTTGGCCCTCTGTCAATTACATACAGGAGATTCGCCCCACCCCATTGCCAAGCTCCGTCACCCGATGGGCCACCTAATGCCAAATCGATGGGGCGATTACTTCTCTGCCGGCGTCTTGGTGGTCATGGACAGGGCATGCAGGCCAGCCCTGAACTCATCTGCCAGTAGTCCATAGATCATCTGATGGCCTGCGAAATTATCATCATAAACAAAAGCGTAATTGGGCTACTCGGTATTCAGACACTCTGCCATGCGTGATGATATTGACAGGAGCACCTGCTGAAAGGGTGCTCCGGCATTGTGAGCCGTGCTTTCGCCGACACCTGCCCTTATGTATAGGCATCTGCAAACAAGCACTAGGAACAGACCTCAATATGGCCATGCACCCGGCGCATCCCTCCATTGCAACACAAATACGCAGCTGGAAAAGTAATGTCGGCCTAGAGTTGCAGCTGCGATGTGTGGCGCCACCCCACCGTGTTAGGAATTTGTCTGGGTTCTCGACAAACCCCCCTGCCATTACGTTGTGGCTTCAGATCACATTGAATGTTGCCTCCAGATCCATGCCAGACTGATAGCATTTCGCCCGTTAGCGATCCCTGAACCCAAATGGGTGGTAAAGCTCATCCCCACCCTGAGGACGCACGTACGTTTGACAAGCGGCACCCCAGTGAAAGCATCCGACGTCACCTCAAGCCTAAGGCAGGCGCCATTTGTGCGTGAGTAATGGGGAATGGCTTCGGTGATTTGAATAAAACGCAGAGATGGTTTAATGCTGCTTCTATGATGGGCGTGAATTTAGGTTATCGGCTGAATATCAACCGGGCCCCATAGCCTAGCACGGACGAGTCTGCATGCATTGGGGATAATTTTAAAATAATGTTTAGCGGTCGTGAATGCAAGATGCATTTCCAATTCACACGGCTGCCAGTTGACCCAGGGTCCTGGGCGACCTGAAACGGGCCCCAGTAACAATGGTAAAGGCAAGGAATACCGTGGAGCTGCTGAAGCTTATTCGAGTGCTTGTAGACGCCGTACAAAGTACTGTACAATCTGTACATGATCGCGCACGGTGGGTGCAGGAGATTATAATCATGCACGTCGCGAATAATAGTCGCCAGGACAAAACGGAATACCTAAAGTGTGTCTCGCCAGCCTCCGAAGCCGCACTGCCGTCCCGCGCGTAGTGCCCAGCGTGTTTGTGCGAATCGTTGACGAGGCGAAAATGGGTCGGCTTCAGCACCTCCAATATCTTCCTGAGGAATGGGATGCGGTGCACATTAAGGGTGGGGAAGGAGGCTACCCTCGGCCGTTCATAGCAGCCAAGTTGCTGCGCAAAAGAAGCAAAGGTACCACGTGTATGACTGCCGACAGCGTGGCAGTGCAGAATCCACGGTCGCCTAATTGGAAAGCTGGCTATGGGGGAGGGAATATAATCTGACCACCGCATTGCCTCCTGTGCCTAGGCTATGTACTGCTGTGGGCGTAATTGCGCAACACCCACAGCAAATAATGTCCATCTCTATATGCAAGCAGCACCTGCATCGTCTCCGCACGCCGTGCAGAGCGTGCTATGAGTCCTGCTCCTGAACTGCCACGCACCTATGTATAGCCGAAGCGATGGGACCCTCTACTGTCATTGAACTTGAGACTTGACGAACCTTCAAGGATAGCAAGGCTACCCCGCGCCTAGCCTGCCGGCCGGCGGATTCGCAAACGTGCATACGGGATGAAGTAATGGCTGTACTCACACAGATGGACAAGAACACAGACCGGAGAAAGTCTTTACCAATATTCGGGCATGCATGTAACTGTAATACAACATCCGACATGGAATTGCAGATAGTCGGAGCTGCGGTGGAGTACTCGCGCATTCACTGCATGCAAACAATCCGGCCAAAGTACAGATATTAAGTTAATGCTAGAAAATACATATCGGCTAGATAAATTAATTGCTTTTGTGTAGGCTTTTAGGACTTCTGGGCTGCACCTACCTAGCGCCATGTCTCTTGAAGAACCCGCCGACAGCATTACAGAGCCTGAGCGCTGCGCAAGCACAGAGGACTGGAAGAAGGCTTTAGATCGTGTGGTACCCTGCTGCGTGGTACTCAAGTGAGTGTGTGGTCGATCCACTTCCGGGCACTTAAGGAGCACCCAATTAAAACACGACAAGTTGGCAGTTAATGAGTACCCCTTCCTCAGAGTGACCCAGACAAGGGCATTTGATACGGAAGCGGCAGGCTCGGCGTATGCGACGGGCTTCATCGTGGACAAGCAGCGTGGCCTTATCTTGACGAACCGCCATGTGGTTACACCAGGTTAGGTGAATAGGCGTGGTTGAAGGCCTATGGCAGGCCATACCTCGGCCAGCCCCGGAGTACTATCGCCATCCACCACTTCGGTGGTGTCGTCAAGCCACTGGGTTTCGTGGTAGTGGCTCTCGGCCCTGCCCCCATGCACGATTTAACCAGATGCATTTCACTGGGAGATGTTTTAAGCCTACCATTTATCACAGTTTGGCAGTGTCCTTCTGAAGCAGATGGGGGGCTATCTTGGCTCTCCGATCCCTATGCCTGTCCACTGCTGCTGCAAGCAAAACATGTGATTTCTCAAAGATTGGCACGAGCCATTCAGCGCCAATCCCATGCAGGATTATCATCTGACCCGCACCAATCATTTCCAGTATTGTCTTGGTCCTGCGTGCCACGGTGTTTCCACCTAGGACGGACAGAAGGGCCTGTGAATTGAGTTGGCTCTGGTCAGCACATTTCTGCAGTTGGGCATTCATCAGCGCAAGGAAATCCTGTCGCAAATTTATCCTGTCGCAAATTCATAAGCATTATTTGACCTTCTGCAGGTCCTATAGTGGCGGAGTCCATCTTCCTCAACCGTGAGGAACTACCGGTGTACCCTCTCTATTACGGTGCGTTGTATGGCCATTACAAAGGCAAGGGCTTAATGGATACAGGGCGAGTGCGTGCTGTTTTCCCCCTGCCTCAGGTATCTCACGAGTCCCTGTACGTAATATTTGCAGATCCTATCCATGACTTTGCCTTCTTGCGCTTTGATCCCAGCCGGCTGCAATTTATGGAGGTTTCGGAGGTACCTCTTGCGCCAGAGGCAGCCATTGTGGGGCTAGATATCCGAGTTGTGGGAAATGACTCCGGCGAAAAGGTAATTGTACCGGCCTCATGCATTATTTAGTTGCTTTAGATTGCAGGACGCTAGGACCAACATTGTTGTTACGCCCCTCAGGTCTCAATCCTTGCTGGCACTCTCGCACGCCTTGACCGTGATGCGCCAGTCTACGGCCGCAAGGGTTACAACGACTTCAACACGTGAGTGTGGTAATGGCAGTGCGTGTATCCTACCTTCGGATCCGCTTTCTGTGTTCCCAACGCTGTACTTGTACGCTGCACCATGCAGTTTCTATCTGCAGGCGGCCTCAGGAACCAAGGGCGGTTCGAGTGGCTCACCCGTAATTGACTGCCAAGGCCGCGCCGTGGGCCTCAACGCGGGCGGCAAGAACAAGGCGGCTTCTGCATACTATCTGCCCCTGGAGCGGGTTGTGCGCGCATTGAAGCTTATCCAGGTGCGGCCCCATAAAAGTTCTTCAGGAGCTTAGGGTTAGGACGTAATAACATTCACCGTGCCGTCCCTTAAACAGGCGAGCAAGGATGCCTTCGGCGAGGGATCTCAGTGGCCCGCCCCTGCCATCCCCCGTGGCGACCTGCAAACCACGTTTGTGTTCAAGGGCTTCGATGAGGTCCGGCGATTGGGGCTGCAGCAGGAAACAGAACGGCGTGTGCGAAACTCCATATCAGCGCCGACACCTGAAGGTATGGAGGGGGGGTTTCTCTCAAAACCAAGTATTCGAAGCCCGGTGTTGGCGAGATTATATCCGTATGTTACTGAGGGTGCCCGGTCATGACCTTGCACTTCAATGTGGGAGCAAAACGCACGGTAGCGATACATGTCTTGGTAGAGGGACGTGTGTCGGACTGGACTGAAACATGGGTTTTATGCATGGTTGTACGAAGGTTGTATTTGTGTGTTTCATTATCGCTGTTACGTGAGCAATGTTACGTTATGGTCTGTACCGTACTTCCTGTAGTTCATGGCTCCATGCACATTCATGTTGGTTGTACTGCCTTATCGTTATACAGGCGCCCAACTTGTGCGGCCCACATGCGATAAGACTGTTTTCGCAACATGGCATCCCAGTGACATAGGGTCTGGTAATTACTAGCCGAATGACATTTCCCAGTTAACATACTACCTTGTTGACACCAGGCCCGCAGCACTCCACCGGTATGCTGGTGGTTGACAGTGTTGTGCCTGGAAGCCCTTGCGGCGGCGTCATCGAGGCGGGTGATGTACTTGTAGAGGTTAACGGTCAGGTGGTCACGCACTTCCTGACGCTCGAGGAGATGCTGGATAATGCAGCGCAAGACCGCATGGTCTGTGGTTCCGGGAAGATACAGCTGTTATTGGAGCGTGGTGGAAAGCCGGTGGGTCGCAACAGATTGAGCTAACATCAGCGCGGGTTTCGTGTCGAAACTCCTGTATCCAAGCACACCTGAGATCAGGGATAACATGCTAGCCGTTCGATCTATGAAAGCTGGTGGTTAGGTCACACTTTGCATTGTCCATGCACCGTCGATGATATCTGCATCAATTAAAATTTTGATATCCGCAGATCCGTACGGAGGTAGAGGTAACAGATCTGCATTCCGTGACGCCCAACTGTTTTCTGGAGCTGGCTGGTGGCGCTGTGCACGCCCTGAGCTACCAACAAGCGCGCAACAACCGGGCAGTCGTGGGCCAGGTGTATGTGGCGGAGCCGGGGTACATGCTGGTGGGTTTTCGCGACGGCTGTTGCAACAGCAAACAGTTGTAGTGGCGTGGAGCGAAATAATCTGCAGAAATGCCTTAGGGCGGTTTAACTGCAGAAATGCCTTAGGGCGGTTTCGCACCCACGACCTGAAGACAGGAAATAACTATGCTTATCAGATCCTCCAATGTGGTAAAATTTAGTTGCATAAGGACCTAAGGCGGGTTTTTGTGATTCTGCATCTTCCATACTACAAAAAGCAATATTACTGAAAAGCAATCTGCAATTCCGTCAAGCATTATCCAACTCTTACGCTAAATGAAAGTAGTCTGTAAACAGCCGTATCGGCTATAGAGGTAACCCATCTAACCTCAGGGGCACCCCGAAAGGTGCCAACAGGGCCCTTAGCGGACACCAGCAAAAGAATGGAAGTGGCAAGTCAGAAGATGCAACGCATCCTTGTCTGAACCTCTGAAAGCCTATGCAGTTCTGAAAATGCAGACAGAAAATTGTCGCTCTTTGTTGATCCATGGCAACGCCACCTGCCTTACCAACGCCGTGGGACTTGGGTTCCCGTTCGATCGGGCCGGTACACTGGCTGTGGGCTCGTAGAAAACGCGTCACAATGCCATGTCGCCGGGTGCCATTCATCCTGAAAACTTGTCTGCGCATCGTGTTTTTCCTGGTGTGCACGCAGGGCCGTGCAAACGTGCCTAAATGTGCTATTATTACAGCGCTTAACGGAAAGCCCACGCCAGACCTCCGCACCTTCGCTACGGTGCTACGCACGCTGCCGCACGGAGCGCGTGCACCGCTCGAGTACCTGACCTTCAGCGAGAGGCATCGCCGCAAGAACGCTATCCTCCACGTCGACCGCCAATGGTGAGCGGGTCAGAGTTCGGTGGCTGGGCCAATATACGTACGTGAAGCAGCAGGGAGTGCGGGAAATTGAAAGATCAGTCGCAGATCAGAGTGCAGCACCGGCGGAGATCACGGACCGAGGAGCAGAGCAGGGGTCTTAGGAAGGCCGGCTTGTTTGGGAAGGAGGGATGATGACAGCTCAGCGCTAGACCCGGGGTCGCTCCTTGCATGCCGTGCAACACTTTGCACCTGAAACCGCGGAATTCACGCAGCTTCCCTTGCTTAGTGGGGAGCGCCCGTTAGGCGTAATTGCTGCTTGAACACGAGTGTGTCGGTACATACGGGTAAGGGACCACGAACAGCTGTATACTTAGATGTTATCATTATGTCGCTGCCAACGAACGCCCAGGTACGGCCCGCCGGTGTTCTGGACTCGCGACGATGCTGCGGGCGCATGGCATCCCACCGTGGATTATCCCCCGGGCGCGCCTCCTCCCCCGGAGCCCGCGATCAAGCTGTTGGCGGACACGGGGTTAGAGAATGCAGGCCGCCCGAACGGCCACTGCAATGTGGGCACACCCATGGATACGGACGCGGCTGTTGGGACATCGGGCAACGACATTGTCTCCCCTCGGGAAGGCAGCGTTGCTGATGGGGTGATGTCGGACATGCAGGTGCGGTAGAGTCGGAGGGCCAGCGGATCCGTTCGATGTTTAGGCTAGCTCAAATGTCAAAATACGTGTCGATGTCCCGTGAATTGTCTGCTTCGTTGAATGAGTATTGTTGCAGCGTCAATTTCGGCTCTTTCGATCGGTCAAGGTTTGAGAACTGCCCCCTTTGAAGTGCCACTGCGGACGTTGCTTGTACGATGTGCACGGTCCAGTTTACCGGTGTGCGGTCCATTCTTTTCCATTGTGTTTTGCTCTCCGAACTCTCCTCTCATGTCTACGCCAGACGTCCTGCGTTGCACTAACCCGGGTTTTTCAGTTGCCCTTTGCTGCTTAAATCCGTCTCCCTATACATATGTAGCAATCGGACGACCTCGACGAGCTGCTTCGCTGCTGCTTGGTGCTTGTGGATATTGACATCCCGCTGGTTGCATTGAGTGATGGAGTGCACAGCAGAAGCTTCGCAGGTGCGATAGAAACTCAGCGGTATGGTGGCTAAAGTTAATTGGAGCCCTGGCTGGTTAGATTCCCTGTTGAGAACATAAACGTTTGGGTTTCCAATATTATCATGTCATGTCATGCATGTTCTGGATGGTCGGCACATGCTTTGTTCCTCGTCGTCCCGCAGGCAACGGCCTCGTGGTGTACGCGGGCGAGCGGGTGGGCTTGGTGCTGGTGGACCGCAACACGGTCGCGGTTGGTCCCTGCGACGTTAACCTCAGCTTTGGCGCCCACCCAGCTGAGATCAGCGGTCGTGTACGCTTTTTGCATCCCCTGCATAACTTCGCCCTAGTGTCATATGACCCAGCAGCGTTGCCGCCAGAGGCCCGAGCCAAGGTGAGCCTTGGCGCCGTGGGGACTAGCTTGGTTATGCTGTCCATATCTCAATTTGCAATACGTCGCGGCGGACATGATTTGCAGCTCTGATTGGTGCTGCACACCTCCAGTCCTATTGCTAATAAATTTGGTTGACACCGTATACTTGTCGAGGTGTTGTGGCTTTAGTTATTTTACTGCGGTTTATGAATTTTCCAACAGCAAGCCAAGACTTCTGCATTTCTGGTAGGTGCGTGCCGCGGAAATGCTACCATACCCGCCCCTCAAGCGCGGCGAGTCGGTGCGACTTGTTGGCCTGACCAAGCACCTGCGGGTCATGCAGCGAACCTCCACCGTCACAAATGCGACGGCGGCACTGACCATCCCGAGCGCAGAGGTATTGTATATGCTATAGATGCGCGTTTTCCTGGGACTGTTCAGTCTGAAGTCGAAAGCTTTGCATATGCCATATTGGGCGAATACCTGTCCCCAAAGGCGCACGTGCATACCAGTTCTAAGGCCAGGCACATAGGCGTTGACAAGGGGACCACGTGGACACGGGTGCATCTGCAGGTACCCCGTTTCCGGGCGGTGCATGAGGAGGTGATCAAGCTGGACCAGGACTTTGGTGCCACCTTCAGCGGCTGCCTTACCGACCACCGCGGACGTGTGCGTGGCCTCTGGTGCAGCTACTCGGAACAGGTGAGCCTGCGCTTCACAGATTCGGGCGTCACGGAATGTCATTACGGGGCTTCCCTGTGTGTGCTGTGGCCAGGGAGCCATTTGAACTTCTTAGTATTACATGTCTTAATATGTTGTTTCGAAAATACATTCTCGGCCTAGTCCCACGCAATAGAATATCTATTATACATAGAATATAATATACACAATTTATGCATAATAGAGGCGCCTTTGTACAGGTCGATAAGGAGGAGCGCGAATGGTGCGCTGGGCTGCATGCTGCAGTTTTCTACCCTTGGGTGGAGCAACTTGCACGGCTGCTGGACCAGGGCACGTCGGCATCCCCACCGGCTGTCAGGTACGTTTCTGTACGTGCGGCTGTCGACCAGAACACGACCTATGGTTTAGATTGCCCTAGCGAGTTGTGCTTCCTCCTAACGTCAAGCTCCTAGCTGCGTTTGGTATGACTGCACGCGTCGTGCATCTAAGATGCAATTAAACAAATAAATCCGACGACCACATCGGCCCCGCACTCCTTTTTAATTCGCTATTTCCGGCAGCGTCCTGGACGCCGAGCTTGAGGCAGTGCTCCTATCCAAGGCGGCACAGTTTGGATTGCCAGCTGAATGGGTGACGCGGCTTGACCAGCTAGATCCGGAGCGGCGCCAGGTATTGCGCGTGCGCTCCTGTGTGGCACAATCACACGCGTCCAAGGTCCTTCATAGTGGCGACATGCTTCTTGCCATGTCAGGCCGTCCTGTCACCTGTTTCCAAGATGTAGAACGTCTCATTAGCGAAACGGCTGCAAGAGCTATTGCAGCAGGAGCGGTAGCGGCAGTGACTGCCCATTCGGGCCATGGGGGAAGTCGATCGGATCAGGACGGTAGCGCCTCTGCCGCCACAGCTGGAAAATACGAGGATGATACGAACGATGGGGTACCGCCGTCCAAACGGCCACGTCCCTGCGAACCTGTCGTGGCCACTCATGGGCAAGCTGAGCTCGCAGCTGGCGCACTCATGCAAACGCAGCAGAAGCGGCAAGGACAGGGCTGGGGTCGAAGGCAGCCGTCCATGCACCTCACGATCTACCGTAGTGGCTGCGTGCTAGACGTAGAAGTGGTGCTGGGTCGCGAGGACGGCATGGGCACTAGCCGGCTGGTGCATTGGTGCGGCGCGCAGCTACAGGCGCCACATCGGGGGGTGCGCGAGCTGGGCTTTCTTCCCGAGGGTGCGGCCGGCGTGTACATCAGCCGTTGGCACCACGGCTCACCGGCGCACCGCTATGGACTGTATGCATTGCATTGGATCCAACAGGTAAATGGTGTGGACACGCCCGACTTGGACAGCTTTCTGGCAGCCGTTGCGGGCTGCGGCGACGGGCAGTTCGTGCGACTCAAGGTTTGTCACCTTGAGACGACACAACCCAAGGTCCTGACGCTTAAGATGGATCTGCAGTACTGGCCCACCTGGGAGCTGCGGCTGGACCCCAACACCTGCACCTGGCGTCGCCTCCAGCACAGCCCCTTCCCCTTCAGGACGGCACCATTTTTGACTTCGTCCTAACGTGAATCTTTGTGTATTGCCGCCAACGCGAATGTCCGGGTAATGTCGGCCCCTGATTCGAGACAGCATTGATGGCTGCAGATGTCGTATTTGGTGCAATTAAGAGATCACTTTAACATGAATATCGTGGATTGGAATAGGGGTTTAGGTAGGAAATCGAGAAGTAATATGCCGCTCCATTGCTTGCCCAGGTAATTTATTTTTCTGGTGCGCAAGCACAGCTAGAGCAGAGACGAGTAGTGTGGTACATGCGGGGCAGCGTTCTAGTTGCTAACCTGATGTAATAAGTCGCAGCTGCATACAAGCGCAGGTGATTGCGTGCGTGTCGTGTGCTTGTTGTGTGAGCCGTTTCCAGGTGTCTTTAACAACTCGTGTCTTGGTACCTTGTGAGATTTCATATGACTTACTTCTTCCGTAAGAAGGGATGGAGGCTGGGATTGGAACTTAGGGCAAAATAATGTTGTGGGGGCTCTTATGGACGTCAGGAGCACTACAAATGCATTTTCTTCCTGCATATGCTTGCGTACAGGGATCCCGCACGCATGTGTGCAGCGTGTGCGTTGCCACGCCCAGTGATTCGGCTAGCGTATGTGAGGCCTTGTCTATTGATGGTGAATGACTCGGCCACTTCGCTTGATACGAGTGCTCTTGGTCCCACCGGCTTCCATGGTGTGAAGGGAAATGGATGGGTTGGCAAGAATTGCAGTGCTTCGAGCGAGGGTCACCGCCGTACCGCGCGAAAAAGTTTACCCCTGCTCTCACTCATCACCAGTTCTGGCCTTTTAATCATTTTTCCTAAGAGCACTAACCTAGCATTAACAATCAACATAAGCTAATTTTCTCTGCAAACTAACATTTTGCACATCCTGCGTTTACAAGTGTACACGAGGCAGCCATCATGTCAGCTAAACGGAAATATTGTCGTCAAATCCTTTCCTGCTGTTGAAGCTGCCTGGTCCTAGCTATGAAGCCCATGACCTCGGACCTACCAAGGACGTGGCCGAAATTCTTTGATGGAAATTTTCGCTCCACTGAAATCGATCAAAGGATGCGGTGGCACACATAAAATTGCAATCTAACATGCTGCTTGAGATTTGATGTCGTGAATGCACTTATAGGGGCTGCATGGCACGTTAACAAGGAGATTGCGAGTGCGTGTGAGAGTCCATAACTGACACGTCCGCAATAATTAAGTGTGTTCAGGATAAGTTCAGATGCCATCAAATATAAATCCTAAATAACGCTAACGGCTACGGAGAGGTTATCAAACATCCACTCAAGACTAAACCTCAAAGCAGATTATTCATGTTAAGCGTTATGCAGATCGACGATAAATTGTGCGGTCGATAACCAGTAACCCTACAGGAATTCACGATGGTGCATTATTGCGCCTGTCGATGACCACTTAGGATTCCTTTATAACTCTTATTGACTTTCAATATTAGACGTCAAATGGAAACAGAATCAAACAACCCGGTGTTTGCGCTCGTGTCAGGGATGCTGCCAACACCCATGGCCGCAACAAATCTACATAGTATACAGGATATACGATCAAGCGATACGCTGCTGTGTGGCTCTGCAGGAAGGTAAGGCCGACCACCCAACGACTTTTGCCGTACAATGACATACCCAGGGATTAGAATGCATCCCTACTACGCTTCATACCGCTCGCTAATAACCCAAGCGCGGATTAATAAATCCCCACCCATTGTTTTGAAAAACCTTTATGACAACGAATACCAGCTCCCGGTCCTCGCTGGCGCTCCACTTCGCGCTCCACTACATTTCCCGCACGATGCTGCCGGCACTGTTCGTCTGTAGACAAGAAGGCCTCGAGCAACAAGTTCCTCTGTTACCCCACTTCTATCACGGTGAAGACCCTAACCTGCACCTGTTGCACATCAAGTAGGTTTCTCCTGGTACCACACAGTTTGGCCAATTAATTTTTTGGGGCAAGCTGGACGCACATTTATTCGAAGATGTCGCGCAATCGTGCCAAACGTTGTAAAGCAATTAGCGCAGGCTGGTGGCATGCACACGATCGCTACGCATTTTTGCCATGATGCCCCGCATAACAGATATATCAACACTCCTGGGGACTTGCAACGCATTTCGTCCTGTCTACACATGCATCAAGGCGCGTACTCAGCCATTGTGATCGAGGAGATCAATAGCCTTGTCAGGTGGGTCGGGAGGAGGTCGGGACACGCGGACGTGGGAGTGGGTAGCGTTGCTGCCCCTGCTGGCCCCGGTGGAGACAGTCCCAGCCCTGTTTGGCTCAAACTTACAGCCCAGCTTATCTCTGTCGCTAATGTGCATGCCTTAATCCCGCTATGCAGGGGAGAAGACCGCAATACGCTCATCCGTATGCTTGCGATGCTGCTGGAAGGAGTGAGGGCTTATAGGTAGGCGCGGGTCATGGTGGAACAACCTCTTTAAGGGGATCATCGATGAACCGACGGAACGCCATACATGGCTTTGCGCTGGGCCTCGGTTGGTCCCTGAGCTTTCCGCATACGAAGGCGACCTTACAGTGCACAATATTATATTTATAAATCGGTAACCTATAAATGCCTTGTTTCGTCATGTATTATTCCCTTGCTGTACGGCTTTGCTGGAGCTTCGCTCTTTCACAGGGCATGCAGCGGTGCTGGCGGCAACCGATGCCCATTATTAGTTACAGACTCCAGCGACGACGCTCGGAGACCTCGCTATATTTACGACCGCTGGCTTCCAACAACAATATTGCTCTCCCCTTCCGCAACGCCGAGAGGTAAGTACCTCTGCTTCTTCCTGCAAGCACATAGAAGCACTCCGGCAGCAGACGAGCTCCACACGATGGACGTTGCGTGGCCCGCTTCCGTTAGCACAGGCTGCAGGGAGACCCACGGACAGGGAGAGGGGTCAAAAGTAAATTTCACGCAACAGGGCTGCGGTTTACAACTTGCCATGTCCCAAATTAGTTACTTGCTGTTTTCAACCAACATGGGTGCAGCAAGGGTCATTGGTGTACGACCACACAAACGGTGTAGTCGAGGTTCGATGTTAAATGTCGCTGAGCCCGTTTTGTAGTAGCAGATGCCATGAACAGCCCTTGACGTAGACATCCTAGCGCGACGTCGTCTTCAAGCTTGCACAGCACGTACGCTTCGGTACACGGCCGCAAAGTCACCGCAGCCCTGTCATGACCCAAATCATGTCGTCGCGCCCATGATGCAATCCTCGATCCTCGGCGACAGGCCCAGATGGCTGTTTCGTCCTGACTGTGATTTCGTCAGGAGTTCAGAATGGCATTGATAGCCAAACAAGTACGGCAACGCTTGACTTATCCGAGGGCGCCACACTTCCTTGTCGGCTGTATACACAATGTTGGTACCGAGTGTCAGGGGCTCGTCTGTTGCTGGAGGCGATTAAAGGGCCTGATTTACAAGCGGCGCTGTTGGGCAGCACGGCCCGGGCAACTGTGCAGCCCGATCAAGGATGTCAGGTTTCAATGGTGATGGGATAGGTTTGGGATGTCAGGTTCCAATAGTAATGGGTTGCACTAGGCATGGAGTCCCAATATTTAAAGGCTATATATGGAGCACGTCATATGGGTCTGGCATTAGGGCGCAGCAGTGATGGCCCGGCGAGTAGCAGTGAGGATTGGTCCCTTCGGCTGGTCGAATGGATCATTTAACTTTTATCTGCGTTCAATTCCTACGCCCACATAGATTGAGATTGAGATTAGCGCCAAGCGGCTCCGTTTTGTGCGCGGTTTTATGAAGGACAATTCCTGGTTCTGGACACCTTTTGTGTGAAACCGCTGGTACTCAGCTGAATCCTGTTGGGTTTTCTGTTGTTATGTTCTGTAGCGCATCCCCCTACCAAAATAATGGGAGTAATCAGAAGAGGCTTATCCTCGACGATCGTTACCTAAATGAGCACTTGCAAACACCAAAGTTGAAGTATGCCGCGCAATCAGGATAGCTGCACGTCCCTCGACCAAAGATTTACAGTAGATTTTAAGGCAGGGTATTGCCACCTGGATATGGATTCGGCTTCCTGGGCTTCAAATGTAAAGGAAAATGGTATGTCTTTACCCGGCTGCCATTTGGGCGAGCGCCAGCTTGTTGGGCTTTCACTAAGTTGACACACATGACAAGCGATGCATATGCATGGCGAGCAATGAGCGACATGCGTCAATCAGGCAAAGTGCACACACACGCGTAGCTCGGCAGTGGTACTGACGGGTTACCCCAGCATACGGTTACCCATCCACCCCATGACGCCACATGGATCTCCTCCACATTTATAACGACTGGGCAAAGATATACTTGTTTAGAAGACAGATCAGCACTGCAAGGTTGTTTCTGTAACAGTCGGATGAGCGGATGAGCCTATCTGCCCAGTTAGATTGCTCGAGGAGCCACTGCGAGCAGGACAGTAAGAGCATCTGAGACCGGGCGCCAGGCCAATGGTGCTGAGTACGACATGGGAGGATGTGGGAACCCTGCTACGGCTCGTGAATGGACACGCCAACTGGCTCATCCAGCTGTCAGTAGCACCACTGCATAGGATTCTGACGAAGTCAAATGATTAATGTCTAACAACTCTCCGTTCCTTATGCAAAGTAGCCAGTCTGCGTGGCGATTTTGGCACCTGCGCTTTCCGTTGTGGCGGTGCCACGGAACTGGTAGAGAATGATGCTTTCCGCGTTGAGGCGTAGAAGCAAGGCCGTGTTCGACTAGGTATATACTAGGTATATACGCTGGCTTGTCGATGCGAGAAGGCTAGTTCTTGGACGAAGCAAGTAACTAAGTGCATCTTGCTCGTCCTTGCCGTACTGTTGCTTTGAGATTAGTCGCAGGTCACAACATTTCCGGCTATTCGCCATGTTGTGACCTTAGGTTAACCTTTTGCGCCCCCCTTCACCACCCGGGAGGGCACGTTTCCACGTTTGCTGCCCACCAGGCCTAGATTGGCCTCGGTGGTTATGAGCCTAAGTGTCACGGCTGGCCACTGATCCAAATTAAGCATAGGGGGTTTGTAGCAGAGTCAAGCGGGAGTACCGAGCCAATCAGCAGGGCGGTTTACGGAGCAGGTCAGCTAGGCGACTCTGGGTAAGTTTGCTGGGCAGCGGGGTCGGTTACCAGGTTTCATTAGGTTAGCCATCGGTGGCATTGCTGCCGGGGCATTCTAGCGTTACACGGTTATAACTGCTAAGGACAAGAAGACATGTGCTCATTGACTGCAACCCTCATGCTAGGCCATCTACCTCAAGAGGTTTCCTAATTGTGCTTTCAAGTGTTGGTGACTGCAAGGGGAATTGTCATTTCCAGCCAATGGTCCAGCTATTAATGTGGTCCTTAGAATTGTTAGAATTCTGCAGGAGTCGCATGGTTGTCCTTGGTTGGGGGGTTTTTGGCCTTAGGTGCCATGCCAATCAATGTGGGGGCACTAGGCATAAGGGACGTGCCAAGCCGACCAGCGGGGCGGTACAGGATTAGGTTTAAGAGTCAGAGTGGTGCACCTCGTCTATTACGATTATAAACTACGGAGGACGACAACTTTCGCAAATGGATTTGTGCCAAATTTACTCCCTAAATTACTCCTAAATTTGTAATGTCCGTCTTACATCATACATCTTTAATAAGCTTCTCATAGCACCTTCCTATCTGGACGGCGAATGTCACTATATGTCTAAATCAGGCTCATGCATGTTTTCATGCATGGCCTACCGAGCAGCAAATAAATACAAGCAATGAGATGGGGGTTGTTATCCCGTTCATGACGTCGTACTTTTCTGCTCGTTTTCCGGAAACGTGTCATATGTTTGCATCTCCGCACTGTACGGTCATATGACGACATTCCCCTATGCTCGTTTCGAGCTGCTTAATGCACAGCAACCATTCACCTTTTGTCATCGATAACATATACGAGTGCTTGAGGTTAATGGATGGCCAAGCTCGTCGTCGGTCCAGTCGTTAAAGCTGCTCAAAATGGACCTAGCTCACGTAGACGCTGGGTTGCCGAGCACGCGAATCAACAAGCTCCCGTTAAATCCTAAATTAAGGATATATGGATTTCCTTACGAGAAAACATACTCCATAGTGCCTCTAAAGGACGGCGAGTAGCACAATGCGCGCAAAGCAGCCATAACAGTACCAGAAACAATTCAAACGAAAAAGCAGAACAAATCTGCAACGGAAAAGCTAAGAGATTATTGATTTCTTCTACCAGGATAGGTTCGACGCCTTCGATAACGAGCTATCGTGTCCCTAAGAAATTTGAAGGTTTGCTGGTAGCACAATGGAGATCAGTAAAAAATTGTAAAATTACATTGGGTTTCTTGCAATTCAGCCCGTCAAAACGGTGTCCTGTACCCTCGCGTACGAAGTACGGCTCTCTCCAGACCGCACCTCTAAGGCAATATGGAAAGCAACTATTGCAATACGTTCCCCTTCTTGTAGGGGTAGTGCAGTATTAGTACCTCAGCTTAGTTATTTGTGCATATTAGGACGCACCAACATGGGTGCTGGATGTTCACGTTGCACCTCGACTGAGGCTGCGCAGGCGCAACCAATCGTCCATGTCAAACCTTCAGCTGGTCCGGAGGAGCCTGCCCCATGGGCTCCAACCAAGCAGCTTGATGAAGATGAGACGCCCGCATCTCCTGCCCCTGCTGCCACTCTCGTGGTTCCCCGGAAGCCCGATCAAATGCCAAAGCCGGAGAGCACGGTCTACGGAGGAAGTAGTAGGAAGATTACTATATTGCATTTTAATGGTCAGCGTTGGCCGCGAGAATCATGCTTCAGACGTCCATGTGTAGCCTTAGGAAATGAAGAAGCGTAATGATTGATGCTGTCATATATTTGCAGATGTTTATAATATTGAGGAACAGGCTCGCGAGCCTAAGGGTGGAGCTGCGCGGCTGTGCGCAAAGGTAAACCTTTGGAGCGGCACCTGCCATGACGCAACAACGCGCGGTTTCTTGGCGTAAATTATCCTTAGTATATATATGGCACTATTGCAATGTTCGTTTTAATGTTATCGGTGGACAATGGGCGAGCGGTCTGAAGAGTGTTGCAGGAATAGCTTGACGCACGGAACCCTCATCTTCCGATGAGTATGCTGATAGAAAACCAATATTGTCGCTTTCCTGTATGAATTGCGCTCTTACGCAGGTCAAGGAGTATCGTGATAACGGTGCCAATCCGCTCGTGTTGTTCAGCGGTGACTGCTATAACCCGAGCCTCATGTCGACTATCACCCTGGGCAAGCAGATGGTTCCCGTCCTCAATGAAATTGGCGTGAATGTGGCATGCATCGGGGTAGGTATCTTTGGTCTTTGCAGTAACCACACGGTTTGCTGCAATGCCCCCATCCCTGGAAGGCGCCGGTTAGAACTATGGGCCTGTTGTCGCTTCTTGATTACATGCACTAATTGTACCATTTCCCTTAACAGAACCACGACTTCGACTACGGCCTGGAAAATCTTATGAAGCTGAACTCACAATGCAAGTTTCCCTGGCTCATGGCCAATGTGACGGAGCGAGGCACAGGTAATGCTTTGGAGCTCCGAAACAGCTTTTGCCCCCATATTGCTTTTCCACCGGCCCTAAGGGTTGGATCGGTCCATCACGTTGCAAACTTCCAGATGAATTTGGTACCCCACAGACCTTCCGTACGCGGGAGCTGGCACCATTTGGGTGGAGGATTGGAACGGCATCAAGGTGGGCGTCGTGGGCTTGGTGGAGGAGGAATGGCTAGAGACGCTTGGTGCCGTCAATGTCGATGAGATGGAGTATCACGACTTCATCGAGGTCGGCCGGGAGATGGCACGCCTTATGAAGGTGAGAGGGGCGGGTAGCGCCGAAGCTCCGTGGCAATTCAGGAGTCACTTCGGCTGACTTTTCTGCACTTTGGATTGTTCACGCCTGGCATTATCATAATTACGCACTGGCATAAATTTGCCCGTCGCATTCAGGCTAAGGGCGCCGAGCTTCTCATCGCGCTGACCCATATGCGCGAACCTAATGACCGTAAGCTGGCGGCGGAGGTGCCAGAGTTCCACCTTGTGCTTGGCGGCCACGACCACCATTACGTGTCCGGCTTCATTGAACCACACAATAACCTCATGGTCAAGTCGGGTGAGCAGGCAGGAAAAAGCTTGTCAGTGCTATCCTTATGCTTAATCTGTTTAGGTCTGGGCATGAAGATGTGGCTGCGGCTTTCGGCGTCTCTAGGTAAAAGCCATGCTAAGCACGGTATCATCAATGCCCATTGGTACAGTGTGCAATGAGGTTTGGCAATTGATGTTGCACGTACTTTTGGGGGTTCGTTCCGGTTGGTGGTTTGCCCAAGTGCACAAAACCAGATGGATATTGCTTCACAGGTACGGACTTCCGGGATCTGTCGCTTATTGAGGTGGAGTTCCCCTTTGGCAGCTCGGACCCGAAGATGAGTGTTGAGCGCATGGTCATCGACTCGTCTGTCCCTGAAGACACAGCAACCAAGGCGGTGAGCGGTGATCTGTTTATTCCTCGCCTTACATTCAACTTGCGACTGCATGTGTTGTCACACATATGTCTTCAAGGGTATGGACACGTAGACCTGTATATGGAGAAGAGTATGGTTGTGACTGGTCAACGGCGTGAGCTTGGTGCAGAGTGGCGGGGAAGGGCAGGATAGGTTGTACAGGCTTTGTTTGAGTGCCAATCCAAGAATCCTTGTTTCACCAGTTGGTTCATAAAGATGCGCATCTACTGGCTGACGCATACTCGCTGCCCTTTACCCGTCCAGATTGTCGATGAGTACATGAAGCTTATGGGCGAGAAAATGGATGAGGAGATCGGTAAGAAAGCTCAATCCCATACTGGGGTTAACGAACGTTGCGGTCCGGGGGCCTAGCGTATTGACGGTCATCTTGAGGTCGATGGCTTCTATTGTGTATGAGGTACAGCGTGGCATTCCGCGCTTTGCCATGGTTAGCCGATGCTGTGGTTTCTTATCCAATCCCGGTAGTCCTTTCTGTCAAGTGCATTTTTGCCGGAGTGGTCATTTTGATCCGCCCCTGGTCGTCATCCGCAGGCGAAACATTGGAGCCGCTTGATGGCCGCTTCCAAACGGTCCGCAATCGCGAGTCTAACCTTGGCAACTTCGTAGCGGACGTCTGGCGCAAGTCTGCGAATGCGGAGATTGCGATTCTCAATTCGGGCTCTCTCAGGTGGGCGGTGGCGGCTGTGGTGGGCTTGGATTAGCATGGTTCCTGGTTGAAATATTTTCTCGGGGGGGTGCTCGCCACGTGTGTGCAGGACTGGTGCAATCATTTCCTTGAGCGCTAGCTTATGCCGTGGGGTCTGTATATTCACAGGTCGGATATGATCCATCCGGAAGGTGTGCTGAAGGCGAAGGACTTCGTGTCCATTCTGCCCATGATCGACAACACGGCCGTGCTAGAATGCACTGGAGCACAGGTCGTGGTTGCGCTGGAGAATGGTGTGTCGCAATGGCCAAAGCTAGAGGGGCGCTTTCCGCAGGTCAGCGGCCTGAAGTTCAAGTTTGACCCGTCCAAGCCGCCAGGGCAGCGCATTGTGCCGGGCAGCGTGTATCTGTGGGAGTTTGACCATGACCCTGAGCCGCTTGATATGGAGCGAAAATACAAGGTGGCCGTCAAGGAGTATCTGGCGCAGGGCAAGGATGGCTTCAATATATTCTTGGTAGGCAGTGCGAAAGGGTCGAGAGTATGCCGCACGCCTGTGTTTTTGAATCTTCTTTTGCTAATATTCAATTTAAAAGACCTCAAACAGCGGCAACGATAAGGTTTAGTTTTTTCGGATCATCGTACATCATGGTCATGGCGGCGCTGGCGCTTGAATTTACTCATGTATGTCTAATCTGTGCACTTTCTACGCATATCGTTCTCACAGGATTGCAAGACACTTGTTGACGGCGAATCCGGCGTGATTTTACCTTCCACCATCAAGTGCCATTTCATTCAGTTGCGCGTGCTAAATAAGTGGGACGAGAAGAAGATTTACACGCGGTCACTTACGGCGCGCTGGTTGAAGAAGGTCAAGTCGGTCAAGAGTATGCAAAGGTGAGCGCTAACGAATTATCCCAACCGCACTCCTTGCTGATAAGTATCTTCCCGTTCAACCCTGATCACGCGCCCCCCGTTTCCCTGTTGCAGCCTCGTTGATGCTGAATCCAAATTCACAAGAACATCGACACAATATTATCAGGAACGATCGCACGGCCTCGCGGTACCACATCCTGATCAGGGGCATTATTGCATCGGGCCGAAAGTGGAAGGTCGCATCATCAATATATTGGAGGAGGTTGAGGATTTTGTGTGAAATCGAGCAATCCAGTGTCCATGCTTGCGCTGCTGCTGGTGCAGGAGGAGTTTGTATATATATAAATCGTTATGTTGATTCATTCTCGACTGTGTTGAGTGTGAGTGTACGCAGTTGTCGTTGCCGCTCGTTTTTTACTCATGACAAGTACCAGGGGAGGAGCATCTTGCATTCATGACTGTTAGAAAAGAGATTATGCGTTGTTTTACCAGTAGGTAGGCACAGGCTACGTACGGTTAAGGTTACAGCAGTTTTGACAATATTGCTGCAGTATGCATTGCGTCATGAAGTCCAAAACTTGCTTGTGTATCACGTTTCCACGGTTAAGATTATAGGTAAGGTTATAATTCATTCGTTTCTAGGTATACTCATCCTGAATGTAAATGCACAAACTGCTCCTGTCACGACAGCTGCTGAACCGCAGTAGTCTTGTCAGCGGCAGGTATGTAACTCACGTTAACGGCTCACATTACTCCTGCACCACCTAAACTTAAAAATACGAAATTCAATAACGCTCGTGACCTCAGGGCTCAGGGGGAATGGCCTTGTAGGACATCACTGGACTTGTAGGACGTCCGCTGCAACAGGCCCTTGACCATAGCCCTTAGGCCGCCTAAAAACAGGCGAAAACATATTGCAATAACATCAGGTAACTGTGCGGCTCTGCGGCTACAGGAAATGGCGATAGCACTTACCGGAAAAGCATTATGTGGGGCTCTGGTCGGTGGATGGCATAATGTACCCAACCGCGGGACTGCTGCACTCCCAAAGCGCGCCACTCATTCTGCACGTATGGCAATTATAGCCCGTAACCAGACGGACTTAGCCAAAACTTCATCGAAAAGGAACAAGCAAGCAGTTGGAACGTACAATGCACAGGACGAACCGAGCATTTCCATACCAACCTCGGATAAAAGGCGACCCTTGGGCAGCAGCTGTGCAATCTCCTGAGGAAGCACAACATGCCTGCAACAGGAAACGGTAAAATAAGCCGCCAACGCTAGGTTACCAAGACCATTTCCACGATGTACCTGTACTCGTAAATATCATCGAAGTACTTCTCAGAATATTGAATGTTGTTCTGGGCCATTTCGGGTGCTTATGTCCTTGAAGAAAGCTTTGAGAGCGACAACGCCCTATATGAAATAACAACCAAATATGTTGTTTTAAAGTGTCGTCTACACAAAGAAAGGACATCAACCGATCTTCAAGTAAACGAAACTGCACAGGTTTTAAACAAACATGCCTGGAACTTGTACGGTGTGAAGTACAGGTGAACAATTGTGGCAGCATGGACATGATAAGCTTGCCCCATACATTAATTTTAGAGCTAAAAGTTTGTTGTATTTATAGCTGCATTGGTAGGCTGCGAATAAACTTCAACCTCGGGTAATCACAGACGTGACTTTTACTCCCTCGTGTGAATAGCGCATAACATTAACTATAAACGGTGTCAGAGTTTTAATATTCACGCATTATTACCCCGCCTCTTTCTTCATCCGCGGCCTGATTGTAACGCTTGCACGGTCGGCCTCAAAGATGCCCTTCTATGATGGATGGATACCCAAATGGAGCAGCGCTTACTGGCGATGGACAATTGCCGCAAGTGTGCCTATTGCTTGGTACCTGGTTAGCCGCCGTCGCCGTGTAGATACGACAGAGGACCGTACGGATTTCGACGGTTTCCTCAAGGCGGTAGAGCCCGTCGGCTCAACCGGCAGCCAGCCCAAGCCGGGCAAGATGAGCTGTGTCATTGATGAATTTTATAGGGATGCCTGCATACAGGGGGATACGCGGAACCCAGTGGATTTCGACAGCTTTTTGCTGAGCAATAGGATTGTGCCTAAGTCTCAAGTGGAGCCCCGCAACACCGAGCGCTTAGCAGAACTGCAGACTCCCGGACCTGCGCCGGATATGAAGCCCGTGACTATCCTGTACGGCACGGAGTATGGCTTCTCAAAAGAAATTGCGGAAAAGCTCTGCCGGCAGCTTCAGGCAGCCGGAAATTTCTGGTGAGTCACCGGGGAACACCGATGTTAAAGATCTGTATGCTGAAGGTGGTGCGCGCAAATATGTGGTATTTGCTATCATGCCTTATTCCCATAAACTGAAGCGGCTGGACTGGAGGAATGGCCGTCTTAAGCACCTGCAGTCCATGCATATGGAATGCCATCCGCAAACGTTTTGCTAGCACCAGCCCTTCATTTCAAGGTCAGACTGCGAGGAAATTGGTAATGGTTGGTGTTCCGACATTCCGCAGGCCGGTACTGGAGGACATGGCCAATTATCCACAAGGATATGACTTTTCGAAGACGCAGGTCGCGTTGGTGGCTTGCTCAACCCAGGTAGGTCACTTAGTGCCGTAACCGTTTGTAAATAGGTGGGCAGAGCATAGGTGGGGGGGGGGAACGTGTCACAGCCTGCATATGTCATATTGGCACCCCATGGTTATTTGATTGATGGGGCAGATACGGGTCATCGTTATTCCTTCCCTCGTACATCAGGGTGATGGAGTACCTCCCACGGAGGCCCGTGATTTTTGCGAATGGCTATTTGCCGGCAAGGCAGGAATCCTCGGCCACATCAAGTTCGCCGTGTGCGCACTTGGTGACAAGTGAGTGGAGGCGCACGGTTTATTGGCAATGGACACGACCTGCGTGTTTGTGTATATTTGGTGATATGCAATGCCGTATTGTGCAGTTGCATCTATATGATAGGCATGGGATTGAGGATATTCACGGAGTGATGTCGACCTGCAGGTCGTATACTCATTTTTGCCGTTGCGGCAAGCTACTGGATGCGGCTTTCGAGGCAGCAGGCGCTCAACGGCTGATCGGCCGGGTGGATGTGAATAAAGAAGACTGGCCCGTTGTTGACCACTGGCTGGCAGCAGTAGTCGAAGCTGTGAAGGACCTGAGTTTACAGAGCTTTGCAGACCTGGGCCTAGGTGCGCAGGGGCTCATCCGATAGCATGACCTACAAACCTAGCAAGTACAAACCTAGCAAGCAAGCAAAAATGTCTAGGGGCTATATTGAGGTTCAGAAGGATCATGATGCGATGATGCACCCTTGCAGGCACCTCGCCGTCAGCTGGCGCCGAAAAGGGACCGGGCCCTAAGAAGTGGAGTAGGAGTCGACCGTTTTCGGGAACGGTGCTTGCACTGGATGGCCTTTGTGTGTTGAAGGACGCGGACGACAAAAACACGGTGCGCATGGAGGTGGACCTAGGCAACTCGGGCATCACTTACCTGCCTGGAGACGCGCTTGGTCTGTATCCCAGCAACGAAATGAAGGTGAGATGCTTCAGGTTGACGAAGGTCTGGTCTTCGTGACCATAAGCTCATACCAGTCTATACAAGTAGTCACGTACGTTACAGAAATATGAAGTCTGCGCTTGCGTTCACGGATACGGCATCTATACGCACAGCTGAAAGCTTCACCGAAATCACTTGGTTCAGGCTGCTGCGTTCGTACCAACATTTATGTCTGTGAGTTTTGGTTACGGCCCTTGACAGGCGGTGGAGGAGCTTATTCAAGTCATGGGCGCCGCACCTTCAGATCAAGTTCCCGTGCCGAGCTGGCACTACGAGGATGGGGATGTGGCGCGGAGTAACATGACGCTTGCAGAGGCGCTGGCCAAATGCTATGACATCAGGTAATTTGGCGATCGGTGTTCGCTTACAGTGGCACAATGGGATCAAATCGTTTTATAAAATGGTACATGCATGCCTTCCCAGGTCACCTAAGCCAGAGTTGCTCAAGCTGCTGGTGTCTGCACTCGATACAGCTGAGCACCCAGGGAACGGACATGGCAATGGTGTCGGCAACTACACCACTAATGGCGTGATTTCAGCAGCGCGTCACCAACAGCTGCGGTGTGCGCTTTCTGACGCAGCTGCCATGGACCAGTACCTGGCCCCGCGGCACGTGATTGACATTCTGGAGGACGCAGCACCTGGGAAACTGAGCGCCACGCAGGTCTGTGGATGGGCAAGCCTCCGTTGTTGGTACGTTGAGTCGTTTGGCTGCTGTATTTTTGACGTGCACTGGGATGGGATGCATGAAACCTGAGGGAGGAATAGGCCGGTGTCAAAAGCAAACAGCTTGGTTTTTGCACGTGCCTCTCAGGTGCTATTGTGCCTACGCCAGCTTCAGCCTCGACTATATTCGATCTCGTCGTCACCACTGGAGGACCCTCGCCGCGTCCAAGTGACTGTGGCGGAGGTGAAGTACAAAAGTTTGGACAGGACGCGCATCGGCGTATGCTCCACCATGATCTCAGAGCGCCTGCAGGTATGGTAGTGCTTGAGTGCGGGTGAAAAACGGCTACTTGGTGGTTTCACGGTAACCCATTGATCCAAAAGTTGGCTCATTTGTACATATGGTCACCAAAGCTCGCAACGCAGTGTGCTGCCAGGGCAGAACGCGTTTCCCTGCCTGTCCCTCGTGCATGTACTACCGCTGTATGTTTGCAGGTTGGCGCACGTGTGCCCGTGTACGTGCACAAAAATCCGGACTTTAGGCTCCCGTCCAGCGCGTCCACGCCTATCATTATGGTAGGGCCCGGCACTGGCCTGGCACCCTTTCGGTCATTCATCATGCAGCGACTGATCGAGCATCAACCAGGCGAGCCGCTGGGTCGCATGCTGCTATATTTCGGCTGCCGCCGCCGCGATCAAGATTACCTGTACGGCAAGATCCTGGAGGAATGGGCTGCCGACAACAAAATCACGCTCTTCACCGCGTTCTCCCGCGAGCAGGTAAGGTAGAGTAGATGGGCCTGCATGAGTTCCTCAGTGAAGGCTGTCGCTAATGCATTGGGCAATTCCTTGTAGGGAATAGATCTTCACCCTGATCTGTCTGGATGTCCTCTGCCATTTTTGATCTCGCAGAAACAAAAGGTGTACGTGCAAGACCGGCTGGCGGAAAGCGCAGAACTGGTGTGGGAGCTGCTACAACAAGGCGGCCATTTCTATGTGTGCGGAGATGCAGGGTCCATGGCTGGCGCGGTTGAGCAGACGCTCCTTCGGTTGATTAGTGAGCGACTGGATGGCAGCCGCGCGGCTGCAGAGGCATATTTGCAAGCGCTTTCGGACTCGGGCCGGTATCAGCGCGATGTTTGGTACTAGAGCTTAATCGGATCATTGTTATTATGAAGATGATGCGGCATTCGTTGCGTGGGTGAATGAACTGCGAGAATTTGATGAGGGTTAACGCAATATGATGGCGAACGCGTTTAGGACTGGGCTTATGTTCTTTCGATTGCTGTTGAGCTTCGGACACGCCACACTTCGCTTCACATCACTTGGTGGTTATAGCTTTTTTTGTCACTACCACCATATAACTGGCACGGCACGGTCGGCAGTCAAGACATTACGTGGATTACGTAAGATTTAAGTGCAATACACAGACTGTCATGAGTGGAATATCATGATGGAGCGCCGCGCTGACTCGTCTATTTAAATCCCGCTGATACGGGACGGAGTTGGTAGCATGACGGCTCGCCACGCCATTACATCGATTGTATTGTGTGAAAGAGTTGAGTGAGGAGTATATGGCAGAGCTGAAGGGCATTGCCGGACAGGTTCCGTATAGGTCAGCAGTTGATGTTGCGGTGAGTCGCAGGTTGAAACATGCAGGAATCCACAAGACCTTGGGGACAAGTCCCTGTCGCGGCTGTATTTCCGCGGGGCTACCCTTGTGTATTGTCAAAGGGTTAGAGTACCGGCCTAGTTCAATACGAGAAATTAAACTTCTCTACTCAGCATGGAAGAGTGCCTTACTTTTCCAGCTGTAATATCTTGAAGTATGTTGCCCATTCGCAGGGTTTACATTAGCAGTTACTTTACTAGTTCGGGTATGTAAGCATGCCTGGACACTCGTGCTGTGTGGATTCTGCTGTTTCCCCCGGTACACTTTCCCATGTAATAACATTTTACCTATTCTTGCATAATTTTGCGTTAAAAGTATGTTGTGGCAATAGCCAAACGCTCTGTAATATCCAAACTGCAATTTTGCTGACAGCCATACAAAAAATTGTTGCACCACGTTTTGGAGTATCGAGTTTGCTTCTTGAATTTTTTTGCTTCACTTATAGCACTATTACAGGCTATTTGTATGTAATTAGCTGACGGCTCGCGTATTTTTTACTTTAAAGATGCAGCCTAACCTTCCGCGGACGCCGGCAATCATTATCCACTCTGAAGTTTAATAGAGAACCACATTGCCCATCCCAGTATCCCTGGTCAACGCTGTAGGGAAAACGGGTGGCATTCAACGATTCCACAAGAAGGAATACGACATCCGTACTCGGTCTTTATTCCAAAAAGAACCCTATACGCTTCCTACATAGCCATTGGAGGGCTTTTAAAGGATAAGTTGTTCTCTGTTTACTGTTGACCGAGCCAGCAAATATCCTGACCGCTGTCTTCCTGTCACCTCCGGGCGCCAAGCGCCAACGAATCTTACCTTCAACACCATGCTTGTCGATAGCTTCGAGGTCCAGTCTCCAAATGTGGTGTACACGGACGATTGCATTACTAGCACGTATGAGTATGCCTCGACGAAGCTGGACCGCGCACCTGATGGAAAGTGGGTCGTCAAGCCGACGAAGTCCACCTACCAGTTCCGCGTCGACCGGCGCGTGCCAAAGCTCGGGTATGGGCTGCAACGGCTGGCAATTTGATGATGTGCTTTGCTAAAACGGTGCTGAAAGGCCTATATTCCGCTTGATGACGCCCTTTCCCGCAGAGTTATGCTTGTGGGCTGGGGTGGGAACAACGGTACAACTCTTACAGCTGGTATTCTTGCAAACAAACAGTAAGCTCGAGAACATGGAATTCATATGTGCTGTCTCCCCATCTGCCAAGTTGACGCCGAACCTTTACCTTGGCTCGCAGTGGCATCACTTGGATGACCAAGGATGGCTTGAAGAAGCCGAATTTCTATGGATCACTTACCCAGGCTGCCACTGTGCGAGTTGGCAATTATGAAGGCGAGGAAGTGTACGCTCCTTTTAAGGCTCTCTTGCCGATGGTTGAGCCGGTTGATATCGTCCTTGGCGGTTGGGATATTTCTGGGATGAATCTCGCCGAGGCGATGGAGCGCAGTAAGGTCCTGGACTGGACCCTGCAGGAGCAACTGGTGCCATATATGCGCGATATGGTGCCACTTCCAGGTGCGATCGACACGAAAGGCCCGTGGCGTATCTTAATGCCTTTTTGGGGTGTCTTTGACCACTGGACTGCTGCCAACCTGCATTAATCAACTGGCGCTGGTCCCCCGCTGTCCCCCAGTCTGCCGCGATTTGCGTTGCGCCTCTGGCTCCTGTTCTCTGACTGAATACCTGAGCTGCCTTCAATTTGTACCCTGCTCTGCCCACAGGCATCTATGACCCAGACTTCGTTGCTGCAAATCAGGAGGAGCGCGCCGACAACGTTGTTAAAGGTAGCAAGCGCGAGCAGATGGAAGCGGTCCGCCAGCAGATTCGGGAATTCAAGGAAACGAATTCTCTGGACAAGGTGGTTGTGCTATGGACCGCCAACACTGAGCGCTTCGCTCAGGTGGTTGAGGGCTTGAACGACACATCGGACAACCTTATGGCTTCGATTGATCGCAACGAAGCAGAAATTGCTCCCAGCACCTTGTATGCCGTGGCATGCGTCTTGGAGGGCGTGCCTTTTGTTAACGGGTCACCGCAGAACACTTTTGTGCCAGGAATGATTGAGCTTGCCGTCAAGCACAACGTCCTGATCGGAGGTGATGACTTCAAGTCGGGACAGACCAAGCTGAAATCGGTATTGGTGGATTTCCTGGTCGGCGCGGGCATCAAGCCGACGTCAATTGTGTCGTACAACCATCTCGGCAACAATGATGGATTAAACCTGTCGGCGCCGCAGACTTTCCGCAGCAAAGAAATCTCCAAGTCGAATGTGGTTGATGATATGGTCGCATCGAACAGCATCCTTTATGCCCCCGGTGAGCATCCTGACCACGTGGTGGTGATCAAGTACGTGCCGTACGTGGGCGACTCGAAACGGGCGATGGATGAGTATACAAGCGAGATCTTTATGGGCGGCCGCAACACGCTTGTCATTCACAACACATGCGAGGATTCACTCCTTGCCGCCCCAATTATCCTCGATTTGGTGCTGCTTGCGGAATTGATTACGCGCATCAACCTGAAGAAGGATGAGGAGGAGGCTTTCCACGGATTGCATCCCATAGCCGTTCTCCTCTCGTATTTGACCAAGGCGCCGTTGGTACCGTATGGCACTCCAGTCGTTAATGCGCTCGCGAAACAGCGGGCAATGCTTGAAAACATCCTACGCGCCTGCGTCGGGCTCGCGCCCGACAGCCAAATGTTGCTGGAGTTCAAGGCGTGACCGGCAATCAGGTTGCGGCGTATAGAGAGATAACCATGGGGTCTGCAGGGTGATTGTGCGAGATTTTGAGTGTGGTGTGCAGTAAGCAATTGAGTGCTCACGATCGTTTTCGAAAAGGCTTTGTTGTGGCCGGGACTTGGTAGTTTGAGGCTCGAAATGGCTCACCGTTCGTCTCTTTTACTTCATGCATATTTTAGGGGACCGTCCTGCTCGTTCTCTGCGAACAGGTTAACTGGTGTTACTGTTATGAGGTTGGCGATTTTGTCCCTCTACGCACGTTGCTTCACCGCTTGACTCTTTGGGGGTTTCCTTTGGGGGAACCTACCGTTGGAATGCTAACTAGCCCTGGAGTAGGTAGGTTGGCCGGTGTCCAAGAATTAGTTGCCTTCACGGCTTCCGCGATGGGTATTCTTGCACGTTGACGCATAGATATATTGGGCGTAAACATTGTAGTATGTGTGAGAAATCTACCAGCATACATTGATAAATGTCATGGATGCTCGTGTTGCCGTTACAGGTCATACACCTGAGACGCAATATCGTTTACCTGGGAAATTTATGTTTGTAAGTTACTGCGTCACTACCACAAGGTTATCTGGTTGCAAGGATGCGAATTGCTACACCTGTCACTACCAGCAGGAAACTCATTTGCAATTCGGAGATGTTTATGACCTCGTCGATTGACTGCCCCATATTCCCTGCCACCCTGTGCCACCATAGCCCCAAGCTATAGCGCAGCTTCCATCACTCTCACGTGATTAATAAGTACAACACCTCCACAATTCCCAGAGCGTCCGATAATGACGCACAGCAACTGCAATAGCTCGCTGACAAATGACAGATCCCAGCATGCAATGACCGCTGGTGATCGACTTGCCGCTACCGGGCAGTTCACGTGCTGCCGAACTATCGTTTTTCAAATCTTGACGCCCATTTCCAGCGCCACTGCAGCTAGCTTCTCCTCGGTCGATGGCATCTTCAGCAGCTCTGTTAAGATCATACGGCTGCGCACTCCGCACATGTCTGTGTCTGGCAAGCCCTTTGCGGTCACCACTCGCACTAAGGGCTGAAGAATACCAGCATCCAGCGCTCGATTTTTGGCTTTGGCGTCCAGCAAGGCGAGGTTATGTAGTGCACCCAGCGCATGATCCATCACCTGCTCGTGGGGACATTTATGTGGTTGGGCAAGGTGCTAATCCTTGTAGCAGCGGCTAGTGGCAGACTTTTGCCGGCCACTGGCGGCAGATACCGGTACGTAAAGCCCCGGCGATACTAAAACGCTGGCAATCAGCCATGAGATTTTACTATTTCATAATGCTCAAGTCATCTAGCTACAGGTGCACTCCCGCGTCTTCGCCTGCACCCATGCATTCATGCAAAAGATGACACTCCTTTCAACTTCGACTTGCACCGCTCGGCAAACTACTCCATCGCACCGGTTCACTGATTGGCGCCACTCGAAGAACCTCCACAAGTGCCTCCACGCCTCCCTCTTCCCGAATCATTCGCCGGTTAGTTTGATCTGCTGCTAAGTTCATTACCAGTGTCACAGCGCGGTCCAGGTTAGGCCGGCTAAGGTCTGCGGCGCGGATAAACCTGCAGGTCGGATGCACACACAGCTCCAACGGAGTCATACATTTGCGTGCGTCGGTTGGGGACAAATAGCCAACCATAACAAAGTGAAACGCAAGTACCCGCGGAACAGTTCAAGGTCTTCTGTATTGTCCATGTCTTCATCAATTGTCAAGTCCCTTGGGCCCCCAACACATCTTCAGTCCTGCACCATACTTTATGAGTGGGGCCGCGGCCCCTGCAAGGCACACCCTTTGGCGGCCTTCAGGGTTGAGCGCCATGATGGAAAGCGCCTGCATCACCGAGCCCGCCAGCGCTGTGGCAGGCCCGTCCTTCAGGATAGCCACCAGCTCGTCCATGATGTTCGAGTTAGCTACCTCCACGGGGTACCCCCGGGCAATCTTCTTTACGCGTTCGCATGCGCCCATCGCCAACATGGAGTTCCGCATCTACCGATCAAAGAGCAGAAGCTCGATAGGACAGTCGGAAGAGCATAAACCTTAGTACAGCGTGTAATCATCAGTGCGAACGGCATTGTTTTGGCATCGCATCCATAAGTGAAGATGAGTCATCAGGAGCTTCCGGGTGATGCGTATTTAATGAGCAAACACGGGTTGCAACGTATGTACAGGCCGGATAGGACCCCACGGAGACCTCACAGCATATGGCAAACTACAGAGCAATTCAATAACGGTTATCAGGGGGTGACACGAAGCGTGCCGACAGAAATGAGAGCACTATTGGAGCGCGTGCGCGAACAGGTTGCGTCATCGCATACATTCGGGTTCTCATGCAGGAGGGGTTCCATGCGATTCATAAGGCTTGGCTGGGACAGGAAAGGGCTTGACGGTCCTCCTGGCGCCGGTTTTGCTTAACCAAGCGTCAGTCTCTGACTTAAATCGCAAGCATCGTCTGCTACACGACCCGCACCCCTGGCTTGCGGACAGTGGCAATACGCTAAACAAACTTGCTTCGAGCGCTTGAACGTCTGCAACTGCACATGGCGGCACCTGCAACCCGCCAAACCCAAACCACGCACCTTGAGGCAACCCACAATCTCATGCACAACGCGCTCCTCCGGTTTTTCTGCTCTTAGAAGGTCTGCACTGGCTTCCGAATGAACTACAATGCTGGTGTGTTCATTTTCCTTTTTTCCTGGGGAGGGCGTACTCTTGGCTTTAGAGGGTGTGCCGTGTCCGCCATGCCCGCCATTTTTGACTCGAAGACTTCCATTGTGTTCCAGCACCCCAGGTTCCTCTTGCATGCTGATGCAAGGAGCACTTGACGAACTGCGACAGAACGAATGGCCATGTAGGATAGAAAATCAGTCCCCCTGAAACGTGCTCTGTTACCACTATCAGTGTTATGGCTATAACGTTATGATTCGAGGAGCACGGCAACCCAAAGCTAAACCCTTACCATACCAGCTCACCTAGCATGCAATTGTGTGCGTCACAAGAATATCAAAGTCATCATTATAACTCTGGAAGCGAAGAAAGTAATAAGAATATTTACACACAAAGCGAACAAGTAACTTCTACCGAACAGCTGTAAAACGTAGCTTATGATAAAACCGGTTAATTCAATGTGCCTTATTACTATGCATAAGTGATGCAAAGGAACATCATAAGAGTTCTTTCAGAACTTGTACGTAGGTAGGCGCATGGCATCCAACTCTGCTACAAGGATCCGTACTGTACATCCCGCCGCAGAACGTGTAGAATGACTGAAGCGCATCAGGAAAAGGAGCGATGCCATCATCAAAGTGGCATAATACCTAGATGCCGGGAGGGACAGCATGAGTGATGTTCAGCTTTATATAATGCAGATTCGCATGGCCTTGACACAGGTCAGGCGTCACAGCCGGCCGTGCGTGTTACTCGGAAGGTCGGAACGTTATCGTTATTCCTTGGATCAATGTTCGCGGCACTAGGGATTCCTTGAAAATAAAAAAGGAAAATCAGCAAAGTTTTCGCTTTGTGACAGCCAAGGACAGCTCTTGTGACGGCCAATCTGCAAGGCGTAAATACCCGAGCGGGGAGTATTTTGTTTGGCAAAATCACGTGCCCTTGGCCAGATGGACGAGATCGTCTATAAGTTGTGGCTTGGGGAAACGCCGTGGGCAGTATACTTAAATACTTTGCGAACGCAGTATAGCGGGCGAGGGATTAATAAGCATGTCATTGCTATCAAGAAGAAAATGAAATATTACAGTGAACCCTGAAAGACTACGTATGACAGTAAGTGCTTACAGGATACGGGGGGCCAACTTCGGGGGGCCAACTTCGACTTGCACCGCTCGGCAAACTACTCCATCGCACCGGTTCACTGATTGGCGCCACTCGAAGAACCTCCACAAGTGCCTCCACGCCTCCCTCTTCCCGAATCATTCGCCGGTTAGTTTGATCTGCTGCTAAGTTCATTACCAGTGTCACAGCGCGGTCCAGGTTAGGCCGGCTAAGGTCTGCGGCGCGGATAAACCTGCAGGTCGGATGCACACACAGCTCCAACGGAGTCATACATTTGCGTGCGTCGGTTGGGGACAAATAGCCAACCATAACAAAGTGAAACGCAAGTACCCGCGGAACAGTTCAAGGTCTTCTGTATTGTCCATGTCTTCATCAATTGTCAAGTCCCTTGGGCCCCCAACACATCTTCAGTCCTGCACCATACTTTATGAGTGGGGCCGCGGCCCCTGCAAGGCACACCCTTTGGCGGCCTTCAGGGTTGAGCGCCATGATGGAAAGCGCCTGCATCACCGAGCCCGCCAGCGCTGTGGCAGGCCCGTCCTTCAGGATAGCCACCAGCTCGTCCATGATGTTCGAGTTAGCTACCTCCACGGGGTACCCCCGGGCAATCTTCTTTACGCGTTCGCATGCGCCCATCGCCAACATGGAGTTCCGCATCTACCGATCAAAGAGCAGAAGCTCGATAGGACAGTCGGAAGAGCATAAACCTTAGTACAGCGTGTAATCATCAGTGCGAACGGCATTGTTTTGGCATCGCATCCATAAGTGAAGATGAGTCATCAGGAGCTTCCGGGTGATGCGTATTTAATGAGCAAACACGGGTTGCAACGTATGTACAGGCCGGATAGGACCCCACGGAGACCTCACAGCATATGGCAAACTACAGAGCAATTCAATAACGGTTATCAGGGGGTGACACGAAGCGTGCCGACAGAAATGAGAGCACTATTGGAGCGCGTGCGCGAACAGGTTGCGTCATCGCATACATTCGGGTTCTCATGCAGGAGGGGTTCCATGCGATTCATAAGGCTTGGCTGGGACAGGAAAGGGCTTGACGGTCCTCCTGGCGCCGGTTTTGCTTAACCAAGCGTCAGTCTCTGACTTAAATCGCAAGCATCGTCTGCTACACGACCCGCACCCCTGGCTTGCGGACAGTGGCAATACGCTAAACAAACTTGCTTCGAGCGCTTGAACGTCTGCAACTGCACATGGCGGCACCTGCAACCCGCCAAACCCAAACCACGCACCTTGAGGCAACCCACAATCTCATGCACAACGCGCTCCTCCGGTTTTTCTGCTCTTAGAAGGTCTGCACTGGCTTCCGAATGAACTACAATGCTGGTGTGTTCATTTTCCTTTTTTCCTGGGGAGGGCGTACTCTTGGCTTTAGAGGGTGTGCCGTGTCCGCCATGCCCGCCATTTTTGACTCGAAGACTTCCATTGTGTTCCAGCACCCCAGGTTCCTCTTGCATGCTGATGCAAGGAGCACTTGACGAACTGCGACAGAACGAATGGCCATGTAGGATAGAAAATCAGTCCCCCTGAAACGTGCTCTGTTACCACTATCAGTGTTATGGCTATAACGTTATGATTCGAGGAGCACGGCAACCCAAAGCTAAACCCTTACCATACCAGCTCACCTAGCATGCAATTGTGTGCGTCACAAGAATATCAAAGTCATCATTATAACTCTGGAAGCGAAGAAAGTAATAAGAATATTTACACACAAAGCGAACAAGTAACTTCTACCGAACAGCTGTAAAACGTAGCTTATGATAAAACCGGTTAATTCAATGTGCCTTATTACTATGCATAAGTGATGCAAAGGAACATCATAAGAGTTCTTTCAGAACTTGTACGTAGGTAGGCGCATGGCATCCAACTCTGCTACAAGGATCCGTACTGTACATCCCGCCGCAGAACGTGTAGAATGACTGAAGCGCATCAGGAAAAGGAGCGATGCCATCATCAAAGTGGCATAATACCTAGATGCCGGGAGGGACAGCATGAGTGATGTTCAGCTTTATATAATGCAGATTCGCATGGCCTTGACACAGGTCAGGCGTCACAGCCGGCCGTGCGTGTTACTCGGAAGGTCGGAACGTTATCGTTATTCCTTGGATCAATGTTCGCGGCACTAGGGATTCCTTGAAAATAAAAAAGGAAAATCAGCAAAGTTTTCGCTTTGTGACAGCCAAGGACAGCTCTTGTGACGGCCAATCTGCAAGGCGTAAATACCCGAGCGGGGAGTATTTTGTTTGGCAAAATCACGTGCCCTTGGCCAGATGGACGAGATCGTCTATAAGTTGTGGCTTGGGGAAACGCCGTGGGCAGTATACTTAAATACTTTGCGAACGCAGTATAGCGGGCGAGGGATTAATAAGCATGTCATTGCTATCAAGAAGAAAATGAAATATTACAGTGAACCCTGAAAGACTACGTATGACAGTAAGTGCTTACAGGATACGGGGGGCCTTATCCTTACCAGACTCGTGTAGCAGCAGCACTATAACGCCTCAGAAGGCATGTGATGTATTAATATCCAAGAATTTCCAAAAGTGGAAGGACCCGAACCTAACAGACAATCAAAAGCTCACATGAGAACATCCTTCCTGCACAGCTTGCAATCATTGCATCCTTGTCCAGCTAAAACCTGTACTTTAGGGCGGGTCAATGTCCTGTGCACCGCTTGCGCACGACAATGACACAACGACACAATGACATAACTTGCAGGATAAACACGCAGGAAGGTTAATCCAATCGCATTTCCTCAAGGCCCCGTGGGGCCGGATCCAGTGCTGCACACGATGGCTGGCGCGTTCGAAAATCCGCAACAACTGTACCGACAAGGGTATATCGACAGGCTTCCTCCTCCACAAGAGCAGCATATGTTGCCTCACGTTCAGAGCAACAACGAGCCAAACATCCCAAACCAGCGTGCGAACCGCCACGGGCGGGATGCCAAGCCAGAAAACCACACGTTTTGGCAATGCAGCATATCATTTATTATTTTCCATTCCAACTGCTAATGTGTTGAATAACATATTCGCTAACGATCAATCCCAAAACAGATGCCGAAGGCCAAGAAGGAGGCATGACTAAATGCAGTGTCCATGGACGTTGGGGGCAGTACGGCAGCCCGCCGAGAAGCGAGTACCCCAAAGAGATAGAAAATGCCTACGAACCAACTGGAGCGGCTCACCTCTCCAATCTGATGTATATGCTTCATGCTTTCACAATAAGATAACACATATAGTGTACAGGTCGCAGTAACGGCGGCACATTATGCGTCTTCTGTTAGTTCGAGGCAGAAGGTGTAATAACCTGTTACTCGTGTAAAAATAGTAGGTAGATATGACACGTGTACGTTTCGACTGCAGGTACATGGCTATTGACACAATCATATTCTTATTTATGACACCTGGTACATTGAAGCTGAGGCATTTTTGTGGCCTGCAGGTGCAATGATTTAGACTCCTATGCATGCAGTATCCTTAAGAATCGCATCGAGCGGTTCAGTACTGTTTATGCGTGTTGTTTTATTACAGCTTCGGAGGTGGCTCTCGCCGCCGGCGCCGTAAATATCCCGGGCAATGGCCAAGCAGCCACAGACATGCTTCTTACAGCCAACAGCACAGGCGAACTTAGGCAAGTGCAGAATTCGGCATTTGTCGTGCAGTTTTCTCCGGAAAACGCCCTGGGTTTCCAACTTCCCCCCTTGCCGTAGCAGAGCTCCTTGTAGTGCATGCGCATTATGGCCAGGCCGTTACGCGTGCACAACATCTCCCTTGCCCATAGCGTTGCTATGCAGCGATTTGTAGGCCACCTCTTCCTCGAATCCCATTAACTTGGCCCCCAAATACGCCTGCTTATTTATAATGCCCGCGGCTGTGACATATCTTAGCCGGAATAAGTTCATGGGTTTAAATTGATAGGTACACGTATCTGCCTCTGCCGCTGATCGCCTTTTTTGGGAAAACGGATTTGCCCTATCCGACCCCCACGGATGATCCCTCCTCACACAACGTGCACTGGCATTCCTTTCAGGCTTTACCGGCTGCCAGATCTGGTGCAGAAATGTACGGCTGCCTCTGCGGTGTCACTACTACAATCACCTGAGGTTTCCTGCAGCAGCAGCTGGTTAGCGCACCAGGGACCAGCTTACTGCCTGACGAAAGCGCAAGCAGGTAAACTGTGAAAGGGATTTCCTGTGGCCGCTCGGCGGCCTGCTGAGAATGATGGGTCCAAGGCTAGTTGAATAGCAGACGATGTCACCACGCGGTGAGGCCGCCTGGCTGCTGTGTGCAGATAGTTGCAGGGGTAATTAGGACGCGAGGTTCGTGTCCACGATTATTGACTTCAGACGTGCGGGTCATCATAATCAGGACATTGCTTTGAGGGCCACGGGAAGACGGTTGAGGTTTGGGGCTATTCCGTGGCATACAAGAGCCTTTCTATGCTGTCCTATAGCCGGGATGTGAGCCTAAAATCACGGCGAGGTTGCTTCCTCCATTCCGTGCCCCACTGCTTAAGACGCTTGCGTCGTAGCTCGCGTCCCTGTCCCCGATCGTTTGCCATTTTCTGGATGCTATGGCTACAGGCACCGATTTGATGGTCCTTAGCGGCGGAGACGACGGCTACGTGCGGGGATGGCGGCTGTCTGATGTAATGCGGCATATGCAGATAAGAGAGCCGCAGAAAGTGGGCAGCGGCGCATCAGGTACAATGCAGTGCGCGCAACCAGGGCAACAGCAGCCGCAGAATGTCTTGGAGGGACAGGGAAAAGAGGCCTCTCAGGCGCGTCCCACCGCGTTCCTAGCAGCCCGGCTGCCCCGGGCGGAAAGCCCTATGGCCGCCAGCTCGCTTCCGCCTGCGGTACAGGCTTTGGCTCGATCAATGAACGGTAGCAACACTGTGGTCTTTGCAGGTAGGTATGCGAAGGAAATGGCAACGCTGAGGATGGGTGAATTGGAGAAGGACAGTTCTCGGGATGTTCGCTACGTGGGAACCACCACCACAACTGCGGACGCGCAGTAAGCCCGTGCCAACGTGCGTAGGCCGTGTCAAGAACTGTCTGAACGGCCCGGGGCTGCATGGGAGGGTGCAGGGAAACCTCGAAGCATATTGTATGACAAGCCGCGTCGTCGGGAATTTGTTGCTCCGCGAGCTGGCCGATGGGGAACCTTACATTATGACATCAGGGGGAAGTGCTTCTTGCATGCCAACACAAAGGGCCCCTCCTGCCAGCCCTGCTTATGAGGCATTGAAGAATGACGTGCGCAATTTTACCATACGCGAAACGTGGGCGGTGTGCTGGGCGAGAGGGATCTGGGTGGCCGAGCTGGTGCTCGAACGGCCAGAAGAGCGGAAGCCCTTTCAGGGCCCCCTGCCCCGCCCTTGGGCTGCGCACTTTTCAACCCGAGTAGCGCCTGCGAGTTTTCTCGCCTTGTACATTTCTCGCCTTGCTGTAGGCATGCTGCTGCAATATTCCCAGGGTCCAGCTTGTTCACTGACTAATCGCTTGCGTCATTGCCTGGTGTGCACGCTTTTGTATTTTGTATATGCTCACTGCAGGCTGCAGCGATGGTGGCGTGTATTGCCTTGACCTCTCCAGCGGGACTGTTAGCCGTCCGTCAGGCGCCGGTCACGTTGCTGCAGTGCTGGCTATGGACTTACACGAGCCCAGCAGCTGCTTAGCAACCGGGTCAGAGGTGAGTTTTGTCAATGATGCCGTAAGCTTCCGTTCTTGTCCTCAGTACGTTACATTTAATAACAACCACGTCTCCACAAAAATCGTCCAAAGCTGCGAATCCATAACCTGCAACACATGTTAGTAGCCGACATTCCTAAGTTGCTCCTAGTGGCCGGTAGAGACATCCATCTTATCGCCCTAGTGGCGCAGTTTGGTATTGGGCAGGTGGTGGGTGGTTAGTAACCGCCACTGCCATCACCGCCGTCCATAGTGGTATTGGAAAACCGGAAACGCAACTACTAGTGTATATTTATATCGCTGATGCTCTACAATGGCGGATGCCATTTAGAGCTCAGGGAAACACGGTGTAGAGAAACAATTGTATTGCATTTCCCGTACTCTCGTCCAAGAACTTGACTTCTCTATAAGAGAAGTCTATGCATGCTAAATAGGCATTGGGCAAGCGGGACATCGTGCGGCGCCTTGCTCGAAAGAGGTTGGGTTTGTGCCCACCCTATGCTAATCAAGTCTCAATGGATTGTCATACGTCATGTGCGGCACTCTCGACCGGCACATGCGTCGGGAGCAGAAGAAAGCTGTGGGTCACTGCACCTGCCCTTGCTCTGCCTCGTTACCATGTTGATGGGTTTCCAATGGAGCTTCATCCCTTTCCCGCACCAATTGTGATTTGGAAAACCTGATTGTTCCTGCAGGACGGAACGGTGCGGCTATGGGACGCGCGCCTGGGGACGGGAGGAGGACCGGGGGGCCCCGGCCGCTGCGTCCGAGTTCTGGATTCGGCTGCAGGGCGCGAGGTGGCGGGTGGCGGTGGGGGCGCTGAGGTGCTTCAATGCCTGCGCAACCCGCCGGTGACCTGCCTGCGCTTCGAATCCAGCGGCAGCTGGCTGCTGTGCGGACAAGGCGGCAACTGTGCAGCGGGTGGTAGCATCGGCAGCCTCAGCTTGTGGAACCTAAGCATGGCACAGCGGGCGCGGCAGCTATCGACGAGCTTTGTGCCCCAGGTGAGGGTTGCATTGCGAGGGTCGTTATCTCTTCCCCGCTACCGTTTTCATGTCCACCTGTCCAAAAAACCCACAATCAACCTACAACCCGCCGACTTGCTTTCCTGTTCCGGCTGTGCAGGCCATGGTGGTCCAGCCCGCAGAGCTGTTGGTAGTTGGCAGCGAGCCAGCCCTGAGCCGCTATAGCTTGGCTCTAGAAGGGCCTACACAGCAGCCCCTTACCACTCGTTCCGTGTTCGCACTGGATGTGCATCCGCTGACTGGCGCGGTGGCGGTAGGGGGCGTGGGGGCGTATCTGGAGTTGTTGTCTAAGTACGGCAAGCGGACCGGCGGAGTAGCGTTCGTATCGGATGAGGACTGAGCGAGGGATCTGAAAGGAATGATGCGTTGTGAGAGCGTGACGTAGCGTAGCGTAGTGTGAAGCTTGGTGATCATACCACGGCCGCCGCGTCTGTAAAGTGTGCATTGTTGTTGAAGCGAGTCCTATGTAAAGATAGATGAAGATCTATCGTGAAATATCAATTCAACGTCCAGCATCAACTTAGAAAGCATAATGCACAATTCGCACTTTGCCTGCAAAAATCTTTAAGTTGAATCCGGGAATCCCTGGACAGGTATAAGACTTGTACAGGCTCCAGTCGGGGGCGGCACTTAAGATTAAAATGGCGCGGCGCCTATCTGCGGGGCGACAGCAGTTCGGCTGAAATCAGGGCAAAATTTCTGCGCTAATAATCAAAGTCGTCAGACTTGCACATACAATCATGGATACAATAGTCACAAAATTTAAAAGATATTCCTAGGCATAATTTGGGCTATTGGATGTTGCACTAACACGATATTCGCGGTGACGGGGGACTGTTCTAGTGTGACTGATAGTCAACATTCACGGAACAATTATTGTCGTTTTTGGGCTTTCGTCCTAGCCCAGGGCCGCTGCCATGAAAAATTCCAGCAGCAATATTTTACTGCGAAAAAGGACTCGTTGGCCATGTTGGACCCTACTATGGTCCATGGATATCCCTGGTAAACATCATCTCTTAGAATCTTAACGCGAAGTAAGTTAAACTTAGTATCATTTCACATTGATAATGCAAGGAACTTACGTATTTAATATTTTTCACAGAAGGAATGTAAGGTGGTATGAGCTGACATGTGATATAGCTGCGTATCATGGAATCCCCAAAATAATTTTGTGCCAATTACCAAGATATACATCTGTGTCAAATAGCCAAGTCCTATGCCTAAAGGCAAGCACTCGCAACTGTCTTAACCATACGAAATCCAAAATCCATTAAAAGCTACGCAAGCATTTCACAGGAAGTGTGCAAAACCTTACTGTGGATTACATTGACACACATTGTGTACAGTTTTACTGCGCAGGCTAATCTCGTTAGCCTTCCGGCCTACAGTAGGAACATGGGACGATAGGACGATGCGGTTGAACGTAGGAAAGAAACCTCCAATGATGGGTTGCTACTATTAAGCTTGGGAAACGATATGGAAGTCAACGGGCAGGCTTCTCGGCGCCCAGTGGGCCCTGAAGTGCCGCAGGGTCCTCTTCAGTCGAGGGTGTTCGATGAACCGCATGCGGCATCCAGAGGCAAGCATGCATTCAAATGAGGCAAAAACTCGTAGCATGTAATGTAGTCGCAATAGCTTTTTGTGCGGCGCTGCAGGAGAAGGGGAGCTCAGGGCAGCAAGACAGCAGGTCGGGGCCAATATTGGGGCGGCGCGAGCACAGATTGCCAGAGACAGTCAACGGGCAGATGGAAACCCCGGCAGCCCCTCTCAGCAGCAGTAAGTCATATGTCCGAAGAGATTGCAACGGCAGCACCGGTGAAGCGCATGTGAACTCAAACAGGGGATAGGCCAAAAGTTATCCAACTGTACTGAAGATGAAACGACCAGATGTAAGGGGATGGATTCGTCATCTGGGCGAAGGCAAACCCATGAATGGTTTCCGGAGCCAACGTCTGTGTGGCATCATGTGAAGGCCGGTCGATATGTTTGGGAACGGCAGATGCAAGCGCTATAAATAGGGTTTATACTAGGATGGCCTGTCCATTACCTGTCCACTACCTAGTTTGGCCTGTCCTTGTGCAGGGACCGGGGTATGCAGCCACGTCAGGTTAAGCGAACTATTTTCCAGCAGGGTAAGCACGGTGTCGGGTAGCAACACAGAATTTGGCGCAAAGGTTGCGGCTGACTTGAGTGTTGGCCTTACTGGTAGGCGAGGCAGGGAATGATGCATACTGGAGTAACAACCGCTGGGGCCCTCAAGGCCGTGCGCAAGCAGTGCCGCTTCCCAATACTCTTGAGGCTAAAAAGTAAGCTTGTTGCGCGTTTACGGCAATGGGATCCAATGGTATCCAAACGCCTTAGGCTGCGTTTGACATTGCAGGGCTAGGAAGCATTACCAGCAGCCGACGATGCCAATCGTCAAGCCAGACGCGGAGGTTTTTGCATCTCTAAATGGTGAGCTCCTACCTTCCGTGTCAAAGCCAAACGCAAATACGCAACGGAGCGTGGGTGGGGCTCCCTTTACCTGGGTAGGTTGGGTTCAACTGAGATATCGCGAGCTGCCGGTTCAATGGCCGGGTGAGGGCCGCCTATTTAATGCGCCTTTGCAGAGCTCGAGAACCTAATGCGCGTCACCCTGGCGGCGCTCGCTAACTTCAATGAAGATGAGCGAATGCTGCTGACGAAGTGAGTGCCGCGAAAGGAGGGGACGTTCTGAAATGAACAGACCTTAGCCACACCATTATAGCGCGGCCGGCTCCTAACATGGATAGCGGCACGCTGCCGCCCGCATGCGACTGCACCCTGGTCAAGCCCACCGCTTTGGCCACCTTTGCAGGCAGTTCCGAAAGGAGGAGCAGAAAGCCCGCCTCCGTGGCGACTACGCACCGCCAGGCCTGCTTAACGTGATGCAGTTCCGTCACGCCTGGAAGAAGTTCAGCATACGTGTCACGGAGGAGCAGGCGCATGCGATATTTATTAAGTATGGCGTGGACTCTCAGGGGTTGTTGCCCTATGACCTATTCGCCACGAAGCTGCTTAGCAGCCCTGCGCGGCTGCTGGCGCTGGAGCCTGAGCAGAAGGTGTGGTCGTGTGTTAGCCGCCGGTGCCAAATAAACCCCAGGATCTCCTGAATACATGCACCGGACGTTTATTTCACGGTCACAATGCGTGTTATGCATCACGGGTTACACAAGAGAGAAGCGAGCAAGTGATGTACGGTTGCTTATCATTGCTCTTGTACAACCCGTCGGGCGTTTGGCATTGTGTACAGCTTGATCTCCAGGGTGTCTTCGCGCGTAGTTGAAGAATTGCTAAGCCATTAGATGGTGATTGGTGACTGATGCGCCGAATTTCATTTCGGGCAAATGGATTATGATGACCCTTGCGCCCATGGGTATGTCCTTGGATGCTGGAGACGCATGCTGTGCCGTTGCTAATCGCAGGGTCCATACAAAGCGGGCAAGGAGGCCACTTTCCGCGGAAAGATAACGTACCGCTACTGCCGGAAACCGGTGTTTCCGCCTTCCAATTGGGACGGAACGCCCGCGTTGCGCTCGGCGCGCAAGCCTAAGGTAAAGCTAGGAGCGTACGTGCGTAAACCTATCCAAACCTACTTCATGCTGGATGGATTCAATCGCGCTTTACCCACCGTAAGAGGGTGCGGTCTCTCGGCTCGACACATACCTGGTTTAGGTTGTACCATATGGCTCTGCACTCTGATAGCTCCCTATTCACAAGTCGTGATTGTTCCCCCAACCCCGCAGCCGGGCCTTAAGCTAGAATTCGTGTACGGATACGCTGGGGTGGAAAACACGGCGTCGAACATATTTTTCACTGGTGACGGCAGGCTTGTATATTACATGGCAGCAGTTGGGGTTGTGTACGACCCAACCACCCACACTCAGAGATTTTTCCAGGTACGTCGCAACGTTGACATTGCAGTGCAGTGCAAGCAGAATCCAGTGGGAACAAGATGGCCTCGACTCTTTCATGGCGGTGGCCTCCGAAGGAGTCTGCAGCTTCGGCGCCTGCATGGCCGCCGTGTTGCAGCTGCTGCCAAGGCCTCATCAAGGCATCAACCGAAACAAGGACCGGACCGGTTCAGTAATTACACGTCGTTCTGTATTGCAATGACGGGCCCTTTGACTTGTTTAGGACTGCTGCTGATGGGGAACACGCTGGGGGCCGATGTGTTGCCGTGCAGGGCCACGATGACGATATCCGCTGTATGGCAATCCACCCTGACCGTTTCACCGTGGCGACGGGTCAGGTGGCCTCTTCGCTGGATGGCAGCTATGACGACCCGTTTGTGTGCATCTGGGACGTCCGTGACCCACTGGGTATGATATGCCGCATACCCTTCAAGTCTGACGGTGCATCCGCGAGGTAAGCTGTTTGCGGTATCTTAGAACTTCTGGGGTGCGTGCCGTCATGGAACTGAACGGCAGCACGACCAAATCGGCCGGGGATTGCGCACCTGGCATTCTGCTATGGCTGAGGTGCGGATATCTTTCAAACCTCTGTGACGGTGCGATGCGCAGGTACGTTGTGGCAGTCGCTTTCTCCGGCAATGGGCAGTACTTGGTCGCTGTGACGGGTGACAACCGCCACACAGTTCACGTGATGCACTGGAAATCCAAGACGCTGATTCACGCCGACGTGGGGCACAATGGCCAGCCACCACAGGTACCGGGGGACGTTCATCTCTAATTAGTTCTGCTCCAGCTGCCGGCTTGATAGCAATGCCGTGAGGATGGGGGATTTCTGTCCATCGTAATGCAAGGGCTGTTTTGAAATGTCCTCATTGCTTTTGCAGCATAGTCCCTGCCCACATACGGCTCTGCAATCTGTGATTCAGGTCTTCGGGGTGTCTTGGAACAATTTCTTGAAGGACCGTGACGGACAAGGACGGCAGGTAACGCCGCCGTACATGTTCGTGACGTACGGTGTCAAGCATTTGAAGTTTTGGACCCAGGAGTATGATGAGGTAAGCAACTATGCACAAGGCTTTGTTTGATGCTGATACACTCAATAAGCACAGCAACGGCACATCGGGCATCTGCCTCATCTCTGCTGCACGATTTTACCGCCGATGGGATCCTTGCTTATTTAACCACAGCGCGCTAAGAAAGAGCGGTACAAGAGTAACATGGGCAAGTTCGGCCGGGCTCAGGTTCAGGACGTGCTCAGCGCAATCTTCGTATCAGCTCAGACGCTGGCAACCGGTGCTCCTTCGGGTGAGGTGCTAATGTGGGACGTCAGCGGCTCGCGTTCCACCACTGGCCAATTCGGCTGCTGCATCAAGGTGCGTCTGCACACAATCGCTATTACGCTGCACGAAGCGGGCATGCATACGTCTTGGAGCGGAATTGGACCCCTAACCTCGCATGCGAACCGTCTCAAGTTTCCAAATGCGCAACGCACAGTCAATTACGCACACCAGATTAGACAGCGAACGAGTTGCCTCGTGCTCGTGTCATGCGGAAATGTTTGGCGCAAAGTTTCTCGCCCTCGCTTCTCCGCGAGGATTTGGCGGAAAGTTTGTGACCCGCATTTCCTTCCCCGCTGCAGGTGATTGAGGCGCATGGTCCAGGTGTGCCGGCACCCAGCATTCACGATGGTAAGCCAGTGCTCCAGGGCGTGCGTTGCATGGCGCTGAGAGCCAACGGCACCGAGCTGGTCACCGGTGGCGCGGATGGGCAGATCATATGCTGGGATATTACAACGGGCGACGTGGGGCGCGTGATTAAGACCATCCAGGTCAGTCAAGCTGTAGGTCGTTTCAAGACAGGGTCCCTTCTCAGTTCTCACCTAATGCGACATTTGAATTTCCGTACGGGGGCCTGCTGTTGACACCCTGTCGTTTCTTGTTCCTTTACAGAAATGCCCACATGTTCAGAAAGAACATGAAGCATTCATACCAGTTACCAAAGCTAACTATCAGGATCTTATCCGATATGTAATGCCTTGCCTGTTGGGCCTCGCCGACTGCCGCAGCTTCAAGAGCCGGGCGAGAAGACGCCCGCGGTGTTCAGGTCCCTGGATGCTCTGGAGAACGGCTATGACATGGTGGCCGGTACACACAGGTATTTGATCGCTGCCTCTGTTGTTTGTTTGTGGAATAATAACTTATTATGTCGTTTTTGCTGCCGCCGTGTCTTTCGCTGGGCTATAAACCTTTCTGTGGCTTCTGGCCGCAGGTGCGAAATCTGGGAGCTCAGCCGCGACGTCCCCGAGCCCCTCACACAGGGCCACTCCGCCGACGTATACGGACTAGCGTTTCACCCGAAGAAGCCACACAAGTTCGCAACGGCATGCGACAGCATGAACGTCTTCCTGTGGAATGCCAAGCGGCGCCAGCTCCTGGTGCGCATTGGTTTGGATTGATTGTGTGGTGCCATCTACCGCGGGCTCCCAAGCCAACAAGTTTTGATGTGCAACGTGACCGAGCATTCCCTTTCAACAGGCCAAAGTCAACATTGGAGTCGAAGCTCGGTCGGTAGCGTTCAGCCCCAACGGTGCTCACCTAGCCGTTGGCACTATCACCGGGATGGTCAAGGTGAGATGATGAAGCAGCTTCCAGACGTGTCGGCTAGGTGGGAGCATAATTGCTTTCCCCTTGCAGATGGGATCGCAGGTAGCCCTGTGATGTTCTGTTCGTCTAACCACAGTGACAGTACAACGAGCAATTCCCAGTAATGTGAGGCATTTAGTGCAATCTAGAGGAACGAAGTAAGCCAGCGCCTTGGCCGCATCAATGGATGTTGCCACGGCGAGCATTCAGGCCTCCGGGGGCTCCGTGTGGCAAACCAACACTCGCATTCATGTCGCCTCTTGCTGTTGCAGATACTTCTTGTGGAGAACCTGACCCAGAAGGTTGCGGAAATGCACACCCTGAAGGAGATGGTGCACGACCTCAAGTACTCCCCGGATGGAACCAAGCTCGCAGCCGGAAGCCACGATAACTACATCGACGTGTATGACGTAACTAGGCAGTGAGTGGATGAAATGCCTGTACAATTACAACTTGACTTACACGCTTGGTATTGGTTTCGGAGCTGTGCTACAGCATTCCCTGTCTTTGCAACAGGGATCTCCTCACCCCAAGACATGATCAGGAACGAAATCTAGGTGCTAAACTGCTGTTTTCTAGTACACCATCGCCCCCCGGCTCCCTTTGCAGCTATGCACGCCTTGCGCGTTGCGCGGGTCACAGTTCGTACATTACGCATCTGGACTGGTCTGTCGATGGCCAAGTCATTCAGTCCAACTGTGGCGCGTACGAGCTGCTGTACTTCGAGGCGGCGACCGGCAAGCAGATTCGCCAAAACCAGCGAGACACCCAATGGTCCACCTGGACATGCTCATTGGGGTTTCCCGTCATGGGAATTTGGCGGGACGATACCGACGGAACTGACATCAACGCGGTGTGCAGGTGGGCGGGTTGCACGTATGCATGCACGTCTCCAGGAGATTTCTCACGAGAACCAGGACGCATGACAATGCTGCGCCTGCGGCGAGAATCGGGCAGCGAAAGAGGTGCATGAGGGCGCGCAGGGTGAAGCACTTGAGCCGAAGCCATATATCCCGATTTGCTGGTGGCCCTCGGTGGATATTGATGGAGTGGCTGCCAAACGAGAACGAGTCCCTACCCCGACGCCAAGGCAACACTCGCACGCAATTCCTTCTGTAGAGCCCGGGTCATGATTCCTGAATCACCGATGTATGCTGTGCAACGATCGGCCGCGACTTGACTCAGCTGGTCACAGCGTCCGCACGGTATTATTAAATTTCCTTTCCACTGCCATCTAATTCCATGGCTCAGGTCCAACAGCGGCCTCTTCCCGGACACAGACCCCATGGTTGGTGAGGGCGACATCATTGCGACTGCAGGCGACGACGGCCGTGTGCGCCTTTTCAACTTTCCATGTGTAGTAGAAGACGCCCCGTGCAGGTCAGTTACTGCAATCTTCCTAGGATCACGTCATAACCCGTCGGGCGAGAACGGATGGATGACCGCAGACTGGCCAGTGCGAAGACGGAACCGGGAGGAGGATAGGAAAACAGCTTGGTTTTTGCATGCACCTAAGCTTCATACCGCTAGAAGGTCATTCTGCGCCATGGTTTGGGAACCACTATGGATTGTGTCGGTGATGAATAACTTTAGTGTTCTAGCTTCAGCTCGTTTGCTCAGGGGCCTGCGGGCCTCACGTACGTGAACGGGGCCCAAAGCCGGACTATAAAGCGGCCATGATGCACTACTGGATTCCCGAACCATGTGTTGCGGTTTCGGCCCTGCAGGACTTACCTTGGCCACTGTTCACACGTTATGAACGTACGTTTCAGTCCGGACAACCGCTGGGTGGTATCAGTCGGAGGCAAGGACCGCGCTGGATTGCAATGGCGCGTGCTGCGTGAGGCACAGGACGAAGTAAGGCACTGTGAGGGCCGTTCCATGCAGCGTGTTGTGTAGAGCTCACAGATGCCAGGAGGTAGTCCGGCATGTGGGTCACAATTAGGCCTCGTTGCTTTTTTCCTTTGAGATCTGGGATTTTGACCTGCTCCTCTTGCGTTGGTTAAGGTGGTGGTCCTCAAGCCGCCCATACCGGAGGTCTACGTGTACGAAGCGCCCAAGCGCGCGCTGGTGGATGTGGAGCCGCCGCCGCCGCCGCCCAAGGACACTCGAGATGAGGATGCGGCAAGGAAGAAAGCAGAGGAGGAGGAACGCGAGCGCAAGAGGCGCGAGAGCCTTCACACGTATGAGATCACCACCGTCACATCGGACATCAAGTGAGGCGCCCAGAATGTGTCTTCTTCATGCTTGTGCAGGAGAACGCATGGCCGCATGTACATTCATTACACAAAACTCAGCATTTGGCATGGAATATGTTTGGTTCTGCGTTCTTCACAACCTGACGGAGGCCATTCAAGCTGTCCGGGACTTCGATGATCCCTTGTCGGCCTTGTTTTGTGTAGCCTTCCCGAGGACAGAGACCGTTGAGGCATGCGTTGGGGAATGTGGCACCCTTTCTCATCCCATTCCATCTCTGTTACACGTTCACAGGGGCGCAGGCACGGATGCGAACGTGTTTATGGTGTTATACGGCAGCAAGAACACCAGTGGAGAGGTTAAGCTGGAAAACGGCCCTGAGAACTTTTCCCGTAATCACACGGACATGTTCCTGGTGGACCTTCTGCCTCTGGGTGATGTGCACCAACTGCGTGTCGGTCACGATGCCAAGGGGAATAATCCTCGTTGGCACCTGGACAAGGTCATCGTGCGCAACAAAACGCTCAACTCAGCTCCACTCGTGTTCCCTTGTGGTGAGAGCAGCGCCCGTCCGCTACCGGAGCGCCCAAGTCGCTGCTGTCTGTGCTGCGAAGGCCCCCACTGTTTGCCCCAAGGTCCTTATCTTATTTGACGGCAACGTGTCGTGCAGGCCAGTGGTTCGCTACTGACGTCGGCGACAAGAAGATCGTGCGGTTGCTGAAGCTGGCGGGCGTGGCAGATACCGGTGGAGAGCCGAAGCTGCTGCGCTACAAGGTGGTGGTGAAAACCAGTGACATCAAGGGTGCTGGTAGGTGGCCAGAATACCATAGAGTAAATGCCACTTCCTGTGGGTGGGTGTACCTACAGTTCTACACCTGCGGCTACACGACGAGATAGTATCTTTGGAAAGACAAGAGGGCACATCTCAGCACGCATGGCAACGATCCATGCACTGCCCGTCAGCAGTTGGCACTACGCCGGGCTGTGTGCGCTGCAGATTATGAGTGTGTGGCTTGGTGCTTCGCATGCAGGTACCGATGCCAACGTGACCCTGCAGCTGTTCGGCGAGCACAACAACAAAAAGTATCAGAGCCCTCCCATGAAGCTAGAGAATAGCGCCAACAATTTCGAGCGGGGACAGACAGACACATTTGAAGTGGAAGCAGTGGTGGGCGAGATCAAGTACATACGCATCGGACACGATAACAGTGGCTTCGGGGCCAGCTGGCATCTGCAGGAGGTCCTGCTGTCGTCGCCCAGCATTCCTGATATGCAATTCGTGGCCAACAGGTGCGGCAACGATGAGCAGCCCGGATTAGTTAACCGCGTCCTAGAAGGGGCCCACATTACACTTTTGCTAAAGGCTGATGAGCTCCAGGCTGTGGAAGAAACTGCGCTGTCGACCTCCGTACCATGATGCATTGTAACCCGTAACTAGCGACTTGCATCTGGGCCAGCGCGCCTGCCAAAAATATGGCACTGCCAACTCCTTACCCGCAGGTGGCTGTCAGAGGACGAGGGGGACGGCCAGACGTACGTGACGTTGTACCCTGTGGGCGCAAAAGACATTCCCCTACCTCACAAGTACCAGATAACGGTGAGTGCGACCGCACCTTGTGAAAGGCACCGCCCAATTGATCATCTTTACTCCATGCGTTGTCACCATCTCTTGTCTCTGCATTCGGCCGGCGAATTTGTCCTGTTCCAACCAGTCGTAGCTGACCTACCCTTGTGTTCATTATACAGGTGTTCACGTCTGATCTGCGGGGTGCCGGCACGGATGCCAACGTCGACATTACCCTATTTGGCACCAACGCTACCATCTCGAATGTGAGGCGGTGTAATGGGTTTCCGAAAACTAGCTCTTTTCCTTTTTGGGGGGAGAGAGGCTGTAAGGGATGTTGGTCGTGTTTAATCTGCACGGCTGTGTGGCTCGAACGTTTGAAGTAGTTATCATCTTCCATTGCAATTTCCATGCATTACTGTAACGTGTAGCTTCACGCCGTCTCTAGCTGCATTGGCGAATGTGTTCGATCACCCAGCTCATCCTGGTCGACGGGGCCATAGGTGAAGCTGGAGAACTCAAAGAACAACTTTGAGAGGAACGCCGAGGACGTGTTCTTCTTCGAGTTCCCAGACGTAGGGTCCATCCCCGAAATTGAGATTGGCCATGACAACTCGGGCCTTATGCCCGGCTGGCACTGCGCCAAGGTCATCATCGAGGACCAAACGGCTAAGACGCGCTACGCCTACCCATGCGACAGGTGCGGTGTGCATGCACTTGGTTTCACTTGTGACGCCTGGTCCTGGGGCCAGGGATGGAACCTATAATGCTGGTGCTGCATGTGTTATTGACAAGCCTCTCTCAAGGGAAATAAATTAAACAAAGATGCATGCTGGTTTGGCAGCATGCGTTTCGTTCGCACTTTGGCCCCCTGCCACCACTTCGGCAACCGTGTGACACTGTTGGCCCACGGTACTATGGAATTATGGCGGCAGGTGGCTTGACAAAGGCGAAGAGGACGGGCTAATTCGGAGGCGGCTGAAAATGGCGGAGGTTGGTGGGGAGAATACAGATTACACAGTCACCGTGGTCACGTCTGACCTTCGCGGAGCGGGCACCGATGCTAACGTGTACCTGGAGATCACTGGAGAGAATGGCGGCAAGGAGGTGCGTAGCCGTTAAGCCACTAGCCTTGTAATTCTAGTTCATTCCAGTTTCAAACATAGCGGTGATTTTAATACTACGGCGGCATCCACCCTGGCCCGGTCTATGTTGGACAAGGGTTATTACCACCTAGCGTTGATGCTTTGAACGAATTCCTGTGCTTGCTCCTCACATCTTGCCGGTGCACGGGTCTTTGGGTCTGTACCAAAGCTAAGCTGCTATGCGCCTGCGCATGGCGCCATCTCCGCAGCTCACCGGCAAGCGCATCACCCTGGACAACAGTACCAATAACTTCGAGCGGGCCGCTATGGACAAGTTCCTGCTGAAAAAGTATCGCAACTGCGGCAACCTCACGAAGATCCGGATTGGGCATGACAATTCGGGCATGGCGCCCGGTGCGTTATGGTTGCATGGAGGGGCCCCAGGATGCCTATATTGCCGCAACCATTATTGCGTTTTTTCGCATGAAACGCCATTTCCTGTCGGCATCAGGGTGCCTGCAGGCTCCAATAGAATCGGGATAGGGCAGTTGACGCCAGACCAATCCTGGCCATGTGATGCATTTCGGTTTCCGGTGGGTAAGTCCCCTTTTTTGGGCTCACCGTTTGCGCAGGCTGGCACCTCGACTACGTGGAGGTGTTGGATGACGCAACGGGCGCCAGCTACTTTTTCCCGTGTGGCAAATGGTTCGACAAAAAAGAGGATGATCAGGCCATCGAACGCGTGCTGCCAGTAGCGCCAAAGGATGCTAAGGCAGCCAAGGCGCAGTATAAAATCTCAGTGTACACGTCGGACATAAAGTTCGCCGGCACGGATGCTAACGTCTTCATCGAAATCCATGGGGAGATGTAAGTCATGAGGCATTTAGGCGTGAAGGGCAAATGGGCTATCCCGTGGTAAAATCGTGGGGTATTATGCAACATAGCTTTACGCGTTCCGCTTCAATATCAAAGCGTCAACCACCTTGCCTCAGGGATGGCCAACCGGCAGCGACCGGACGCGTAGCACTTAATAACTCTAAGAACAATTTCGAGCGCGCAGCTGTGGACGTCTTCAGCTTTCCCAGCCTACCCAACGTCGGCGTCATGAAGCGCATTTTGATTGGCCACGACAACTCCGGCCCGGGGTCTGCATGGCACCTGAACAAGGTGGGCGCGATCCGCTGAAAAGAGTGGTTGTTGCTACCTGATACCTGACACGGTTAAGAAGATCCCATATGCCTGGTATGCCACGCCTGCGTGCGTTGATTGCGGCGAAACGTCCTTTCCGCCCGTCGTGGTTCTCCTTGATGGGTCGCAGGTGGACGTGCTGCTAATCAACACGGGGCAGCAGTGTTCCTTCTACTATAACAACTGGCTGTCACGTGACGATCCGCCGTACAAGACGGAAGTGGAGCTCTTCCCGTCAGACGGTACTCAGCAGCAGCTCTGCAGGTATCGTACCGCGGCGCTTCTGGAATCGGTGTATCATATTTCGTTATTTTGCATGCGCTTGAGGCATCGGAAAGTTTTAGACGGGGCATGCTGGGTTGTCTTCCGTATTGGTGCCGCAGCGGGAGCAACGGTGGAGTCCTTTATCCGATAGGCCTGACATGCCTCGTAACATCGTGTGCCCTGTCGCAGATACACCATCATCACCTTCACGTCGGACATTCGTGGTGCGGGCACCGACGCGAACGTTAGCTGCATGCTGATGGGTGACAAGGCCAATACGCCCACGTTTGTACTGGAGAATTCGCGCAACAATTTCGAAAAGGGTCAGCGTGATGAGTTCATCATGGAAAGCGTGGACGTGGGTGTGATCAAGAAGCTGCAGATTGGCCACGACAACAAGGGGCTCGGCCCGGCGTGGCACCTGGATCACGTTGAGGTTATCCACCAGGTACGATGGTGGGTTAGATGAGGTCCTAGGTCGTACTTATACGACGGGGCACATCCGTCGGTACTAAGTGGCGTTGTGACTCAAGCCATAACCCTTTGGCTATCACCAGGCACGGCAAGAGACGTACTACTTCCTGGCCGATCAGTGGCTGGACGCCAAGCTCAACACCCTTACAATTACGTTGGAGCCCACGGATGGTAGGATCGATGTTGGTGCGATGTGTCATGGAGTGCCGCCCTGTGGCAATGAAGAAGCCGCTAGTAGTCATGATGCCGCCTGAACGACTCCAATGTTCGATTCCCTTGCCAGGATCATTATTTTATTATTGTTGTTGTTATTATGCGTTTTTGGGGTTTCAATAACCTTTTTTTTCAATAACCTTTTTAATGTTAGTTACCCTGTGTTGTAATGGAAGAGGGGCTCGTGCTTGCGTGCCTCGGCAGGATTAATATTTTGGCATGGTAAGCATGTACGGCAAGTTTCCTTACCCTGGTCGGCGTGCTGCCGTTGACCTTCCCGATTCGGTCCCTTGCTCCCCTCACAAAGCTACTGGAGGCAAGCAGGTCTACAAGGTATCTGTCCGCACCAGCGATAAACGGGGGGCGGGCACGGACGCCGACATCTCCATCATCCTCATGGGCGCCACTAAGAACAGCGCCGAGCTGAAACTAGAGTCTGCGGCGAATAATTTTGAGCGCAACCAGGTGCGAGCTAGTGCCTGAGCTCCAGAATCGTCTTTAAGTTGCTTGAGCTACTGAAAATGGATGTTCTACTGCACCGCACTGTTCTGTTTTGAAAAGGTTCAAAAGATACCTTTGGCAGCATGTTATTGGCCGCCCTGTGTATAGCCGCAGCAGCTTCCTGGTGGCTGTGTTCGCGTCTAACCCTGGTATGGTTGCTATGCCCATAGACAGACGATTTCACGCTGAACCTGGGACACGTGGAGCTCGGGGAAATCCAGAAGATCGACATCGGCTTCGCGACACAGCAAAGTGCAGCCGGCAAGCTTGGTGGGCTTTTCGGGCAGCAGTGGGGTCTTGAGAGCGTAGAATTGACGCACCTGAACACCAAGATTCGGCAATTCTTCTATTACGACGACTGGATCAACAGTGACAAGCGCCGAGTGCAGCTGGTGCCGGGCAAGGCTGGTGGCAACAATACATACAAGGTAGCTGCGTAGAAGGCTGTCTGTAGTATTCGCCGAGCTGTATATATGGCCCAGGGTGCGCAGGATGCGCAGGATCACACCTATTATATGAAAGAGATCCCAAAAGGAGTTTGGCGTGCGGCATGACTGTGCTTTGCGTCCGCCTTTCAGCCTACCCGAATGCTTCAGGACTGCGGTCGGTTAGCACCTTCCCAATGCCCCTCTGACTGTAGGTCACCGTGAAGACTTCGGACATTCGCGGTGCAGGCACGGACGCCAATGTGACCCTGGCCATGTTCGGCAAGCTGGAAGACACGCCCACCAGCAGCGGCACGCACAAACTGGATAACTCCGGTGAGACAGCCGATGTTGATAACATATTTCCCTGATCGTACATCTGCGGCGCTGAGTCAGGCTGTTCCGCAGCAGCGGTCGTATTCGGTATATGCAGCAATACATGCCAATTAGATATCCACCATAGGGCAACCAGTGGCCTACCAGGGCGACGCCGCCGGGGCCTCACATGCATACGCTTCATTGCCACAGGATGGCCGGAAGACACCAAGGCATGTTTTCACGTTGCTCCGGATCGCGTGCCTGCACTGCCCTGGACCTACCTGTCGTAGATGCCCTTGGCAGTATTCCTGGCAGCCAATACCTGCTTTGTTCATGTTTGTTATAACGTGCCCCTTAGCCAACAATTTTGAGCGGGCCGCCTTGGACACTTTCATCATTAAGGGCAAGGACCTTGGCGACCTAACGCACATTGTGGTGAGTGCGGCCGAAGGGTGAGCACAGCTTTGGCTTGCTCTCAACCGCGGATCATGGTCGGGGATTCCTGGCTTTTATGCCTCCGTGGGCCTTGAACACATGCACCCGCCTATGGCCCAAAGATATCTTGTTTTCCGCCAGCACATCTATGTCTTTATTCTCGTCCCTTCCACCATTCAAGCAAGCATGCTATTCCGTGCCATCTTCATCACCCAGCAATCTCTAGAAGGACAACAGCAAGAGGGCTGCTACGATTAGACCTATTACATGCTTGCAGGCAAGCCGGCTATAGTATTTTATTCTGTTCTGCGTGCATTACTGAACATAGGTCACGAGCGACGGCAGCGGGCTTGGTGCAGCGTGGCACCTTGCGGAAGTGGAGGTGTTGGACACTGTACGCAACCGCATCATCGTGTTCCCCTGCGACAAGTGGCTGGATCCCTCCGACATGGCGTCGCTTCAGCAGACGCTGCTTCCCAGGGGCGTGGATGGTGCGCTCGGTAACCTGCTGCAGTACGAGGTATGCTGCGGTTGTACAGGGGATGTTGCGACACAGCTTAGAGTTTCTTGGCCTGTTGGGACAAATGGATCGAGGTGTTGAGGGTAACAACCGCTTGACACGCTTCTAGTGCGTGACACAGTTCTTAGCTCTACCTGCTGTGAGCCTTAGCATCTGAAAACCTTGGTGACTAGAATACAGCCATCCAACAACGGCGAGAATAGAAGTAACCTGGCGGTGTGTTGCTAGGGCGTGCCAGGAGCCCTCGCAGGCCTTCGGGATACCTCTCGACATGTCCGTCACGCGTTCTTATCGTGCCCGTCTCGTGGCAGGTGGTTATCTACACCTCCGACATCCGTGGTGCGGGTACTGATGATAACATCAGCATCGAGCTTCACGGCGATAAGGTGTGAGATGGGGAGAAAGAGCACCTGATGGCTCCTGATGAGTTCCTGATGGCCGATTTTTGCAATTCATGTTGCCTGCCACGCCTCGGCTCCCTGGACTGTTTCTTTGTAATTTTATGTCCTGATATCTGTACCTCCTCTTGTCCTGTCGCCTGCATTAAAACTCCCCGCCCGCCATCGTGCGTCTGGTGGCTGCAGGCTTCCACTAACGCCATGACGCTCGACACATCCGCCAACAACTTTGAGCGGGGCAGCAAGGACATATTCAAGTTGTCGTTCGTGGACATTGGCGAGCTACAGTATGTAGTCGTCAAGAAGGACAACCGCACGCTGGGCATGGGCGGTGACTGGCATTTGCAGTCCGTTGAGATGTTCCATCCGGGTAGGTCACAGGACGTTAATTGAGGCGGTCAGTTGAACAGCGGGACATCACGGCGGGGATAGCCATGAAGCACGATGCGCGATGTGCTCATTTAGCGCGATCGAGAGCTCCGCCTTGAGCCCTGTGACCTTAGTTGTATGCCCAATCATGCCCAATTGCGGGCAGGTAACCATCGAACCAGAGTTGCTTGCCCTCCGCACTTGCACGATTCGCGATGGCTCTGCCATCATCATCCAGCCGGTGCCCGTGTACCCCGTCTGGTTTACAGGCCTTCAGAAGCGTTACTTCATGATGTGCAACGACTGGCTGAAAGGTGCGTGTCAACGCAAGCTGGAGCCGGGCAAGGTGCCCGCCAACGGCATCTGCACCTACCGCGTGGTGGTCACTACGTCAGACCTGCGCGGCGCTGGCACCGATGCGGATGTGACCATGCAGCTGTTTGGAGAAAAGGGCGACACGGGGGAACGGAGACTGGACAACAGCACCAACAATTTCGAGCGCAATCAGGTGTGGCACGCTGTTTCAGTCTTCGGCCTGTTGGATCCGCCGCAATGCTCCTGGCATTGCAGTCCATATGGACCATGGAAGATAACCGAAATGATGATGGGAGCCGCATGTCTTAGGCTGCGGTTGCGGTTGCGCCTTACTGGATGTGATGTCCTTCCCTGCCATTTCAGGTGGACACGTTCTTCATCCAGGGGCCAGATGTGGGCAGGTTCCAATCGCTGCGAATTGGCCACAACAACTCAGGCTTCGGCGCCGCCTGGCACCTGGCCAAAGTGGAAGTTGTCAACACCAACACCGGCGAGCAGGCGGTATTTCCCTACCACAACTGGATCGACAAAGAGCACGGCCTCTCGCAGCTGCTGACACCGGACCGTGACGGCGATGGCAAAGGTGACGCCCTGATGGGCGGCCCCATCGTGGAGTACACAATCACCACGCATACTTCGGACATTAGGTAAGGGGTGAGCAGCAAGTCCGCGGCTTGCCAAGGGAGGGTTTTGGTTTGGATATCGGGGTGGCATTGGATGCAATCGACTTCCTAGGCCAAGTGCATACGGCGGTGGCTAGTTGGTCTGAGGGAGGCGCTTTCCATCGAACAGGTATGGAATTATATGGCCAGAAAGGAGGGGACTTCAGAGGTTTCATGACGACGAAAGCCATTCTACTTGCGCATGCCGTCCGAATGCATACGTTCCTCAAGGTGGGACATCGATTTGACGAGCAAGCAAAGGAATTCTAGGGCCGCAAGCATTAGGCTCCCCAAGGACCTCCTCACGGCGGCTCCGCAATATGAGATATGGATTCTCACATTCCACCTCCCTGGCCAATACAGAGGCGCTGGCACGGACGCCAACGTGTTCATAGAACTTCATGGCGACAAGGGTTCCATGGGCGAAAGCCGCCTTGACAATGCTGGTGAGTCTAGCGGGATTGCCATCCCTTATGCCGCCTTCCTAGCAGCGAAGCTGTGGGGGCTATGGGGCTATAGGTTGTAATTGCTGTGTGTGAATGTGGCCAGCAATATCGGTGTTTGCGGAAGGCAAAACATTTCTCGCACAACGAGCCAGGCAGTGGGGTCTTCCATCCGTCGATAACCCATATCTACCCCTGATATTCGCCCCGTTGTTACCGCTTTGTTTATGCACTGTCTCAGCCAATAACTTTGAGCGTGGGCGCTCCGATACATTCAAGATCCGCGGCTCTGACGTGGGCCACCTGCAGCGTATTGTCATCCGTCACGACGACAGCGGTATGGGATCCGACTGGCACCTGGAGCAGGTGGAGGTGACCAACCCCGCCACCAATAAGACTTACTTCTTCCCGTGTAATGACTGGTTGCGCAAGGTCGGCAATGATGAAAGTTGCCTGCGTAAGGAGCTGCTGGCAGGGACCCCCGACCAGAAGGGCCCCACCAACTATAAGGTGCGATGGCTTTCCAAGTGGTGAAAAGGCTGGCGGCCTAAATCGCACCGGATTGAGCCCCAGCCCAGGTCGCGCTGCCGCGTTGCACTGAGCTCGTTGTTTGTTTCTCAACTTACCAGCCAAGATAGTATCCTTACATGTCGCTCTTTTGTGTCCAGGCTTTGTCAGACCGTCTGCATGCCCGTGGTGTTTGGTTGCCTTGTGAGGGCACGTGCGATAGCTCCCGCTCATTCTGCATGTGGCACTGTTTGGCAGGTGACGGTATACACCTCGGACATTCGTGGTGCGGGCACGGATTCAGACGTTTTCATCACCATCTACGGGCCCAACGGGGACACAGGCGAGAGGCTGCTGGACAATAGCACTAATAACTTCGAGCGAAATCAGGTAACGTGCGCGGCGGGGTGGAGGCGCATGCACCGGGGGATTCATTTGCACAAATTGACGGAGCTATCCGTTGAAGCTCATAGTGTAAGCGACTATATGTGTAGCAGGCTACGTCTCCATCCTGCGACTAGTTGCAGAACCCGAACGGTGCTTTTCAGGTCGGGCATCCCCTGTTTGGGGATGTCTAGTTGTAGTTGTCTATCAAAAAAGCTCCTTGACAACCACGTGCCTGTTGTTTTTGAACTTCGGGGACTCCGTCAGGTGGACAACTTTATCATCGCCAGTGGTAATATTGGCGCGATCCAGAAGATAAAGATCCGATCAAGCGGTAAGGGGCTAGGCGCGGCCTGGCACCTGAATAAGGTAGAAGTGCAGTCCACCGCCACGGGCGAGAAGCTCGTGTTCCCTTTCGCTAAGTGGATCGACGAGAAGAACGGCCTAGAACACGTGCTGTACCCCGACCGAGATGGGGACGGCATCCCTGACCCTACTGCTGATGCGGACCTGGTTAAGTACCGGATCGCCGTATACACTTCAGATATACGGTGAGGATAGAGTTGTCCTGGGCTACTTGGGGTGTTGTTGGGAGAGTTTGCCATTAGAACTGCGGAGGATATTACAGGAAGGGAATGACAGCAAGCAGCAGCGTGCTGGGCATATAGCCTCAACAAGTGATGGTATGTTCAGACACAATTATTACACTTTGCACCTTCGCAACGGGCTGCATGTGCATACATAGCGGCATTATCTCTGCGGGGCCTTCTCTTTCATCCGTACGGTTGCGGAAACATGCAGGGGCGCCGGCACAGATGCCAATGTCTTCGTTGAGCTGCACGGCGATAAAGCGTTCGTTGGCAAGACTGCTCTGGATACGAATGCAAACAGTGAGTCATTGGGCCGATTGCCCACGTGATTGGCTATATGCTTCCACCATGCGTGATGTTCTTTCAACCGTACGAAATTTGGCCTAGCATGTTTAGGTCCCTCGGTGCTCGAGGGTGCTCTAAACAATGCGGCTGATGAAACAGCATGTCTCAGTCACGTAATATCCTTGCATCCCGAAGGCCTTCTGGCTACATTCCTTCAAAATACCTCGTCCTGAATGGTGTAACCGTCCAGATTTTGAGCGCGGCCGTAAAGACGAGTTTGTGGTGTCGGGAACCGACGTGGGAGGGCTACAGCACATTGTCATTGGCCACGACAATTCAGGTGAGTCCATTCTTTTGCCGAGCAAGGGATCCAGGGCAGCGGCGTCGTACGGCGTGATTACGTGATGACCTCCATCGTTGGGAAGGGGAACATGCGCAGGCAAGTTGTTTGGAAAGATTCAACAAGTGGTCCGGCCTTCGGCGGTTTTTCTACAAGCCCTTGTCCGCGCACTGTAGTCCCTCTCGGCATCCCATGCCATCCAGCGTTGCCTACAACACAAAATGCGGGTCTTTGGCAACAGCTCCTTCCAAACATCCTGTTAGGGACCCTGCCATATTGTGTATGAATTCTACCGGACAGGTATCGGCTCCGCATGGCACCTTCAACAGGTGGAGGTTTACCATCCAGTGCTTCAGCAGTTGTTCGTATTTCCCTGCAACGAGTGGCTGGAGGTTGCCGGAAGCAAGGGACTGGACGGTTGCAAGCGCACCCTGGTGACCGGGGCGGGTGGGGCGGCGCCAGTAAGCTACCGGGTCCTCGTCAAGACGTCCAACCTTCGTGGTGCGGGTACGGACTCGGATGTCTTCATCACCATCTACGGACCAAAGGGTGACACGGGCGAGCGGCAGCTGGATAACAGCGCCAACAACTTTGAGCGCAATCAGGTGAGTGGTGTGGTAAACCTGCGCTGGCGCATTTCGAGAAATGAAAAGCCGTTCGGCAAGGCATCATTGGCAAGCCCTCCCATGCCCACCAAAATCGATCCTCTAGTTTATGTCATGATGTGGGTCCCCGCTGTCCGGCTGTTTACGGGCAGCGTTTCGTGTCAGTTTCTTTCGCATGACTGAAGCGTGGTGTTGCCCACCCCACCCAGTCCTACGATCCTGCAATCTATCGTGTCAAGCCTTCACACCCGCCCCGTCCGCACGGTGCAGACCGATACGTTCATTCTGACGGGCCCTGACGTGGGCGAGGTGGAGCGCATCCGCATCCGCAGCAGCGGCACTGGTCTGGGATCTTCATGGCACCTGGATAGCGTGGACGTGGTGAGCTCCGCTACCAACACGCAGTACTCGTTTCCCTTTCGCGGTTGGATTGATGAGAAGCATGGACTAGAACACTACATCAATCGGGACGGTGGTGCAGGCCCCACCACGGACCTGGTGGAATACAGGATCACCACCTACACGTCTGACATCAGGTGAGGCATTCCCTAACCCAGGTGTATCATCTGAGGAGTCTCCGGGGTAATGGGATGGCGCCAGGAGATCGATGTAAGAGCAGTGAGATGTTACATGAATGTCGCTGCGTTTCGTCTCCTTATGCAGTCAGCAGCAGGGATGGCACGTGGGTGTGAGACAGCATTGGCGTCACTGTCGGTCTCTGCGGGCGTTCATCAACACCGCCTGTGCGTGGCCGCCAGCTTTCATTTTCACTTTAAAGAATGTAAAAATGGCACCGACTTCTTCGTTGTTTTGCCGCCAGGGGTGCTGGCACGGATGCGAATGTGTTCATCGAGCTCCATGGCGACCAGGGCTCAGTGGGCCAGTCACGTCTAGAAACTGCAGCCAACAACTTTGAGCGCGGCCAAGTGGACAACTTCGTGCTCAAGGGGACCAACGTCGGCGACGTGCAACGAATCGTCATCTGGCATGACGATAGCGGTATGGGATCCGACTGGCACCTGCAGCAGGTATGTGGGATATAGTACGGTATGATTATGAAGCAATACGGACGTTATGCAGTAACTTAGTGCAGTCGCGACGTCAACACACTGCTTTCCGCGTTCTTCTAGAGGCGTGTGCAGGAATCCGGAGTTGCAAGCATCCAACCGATGATCTGGCACACTGTTAGGGTTTGCTTTGACGCCATCTGCAGGTAGAAATCTTCAGCGGGGCTACCCAGAAGTCGTACTTTTTTTCCTGCAATGACTGGCTCCGAAAGACGAAGGAGCAGGGCACGAAGAGTTGTCGTAAGGAGTTGATTGCAGGTGTGCTATGAGTGAAGATTGCTTCTTCTATAATATCAAAACCCCAGGCGGCATGCGCAATCCAAAGCTGGTAGTGTACACCACGAATCCTGTTGTTTCGTGGCGTACGCACTGCGACATTTTAAACCGTGACATTGGCACATCGGCTGCTGTCTCTGTATTGATCTTCGCTGGGTCAAAACCATCGTGCTGGACTGTACGGCTTAGTTAGGTGCACACTGGGTTCTGGTTGGAGCATAGGGACGCTCCGCAGGAAAAAGCAGCGTATTTGTTGCAACCACCCCTCCAGGAAAGGCGGGCCAATCCTTGAACACGTACAAAGTGGAGGTGCAGACAAGCGATGTGCGTGGCGCGGGCACAGACAGTGACGTGAGCATCATCGTTTTCGGCAGTAATGGCGATACGGGCAGTCGATCCCTGGAGTCAACAGCAAACGACTTTGAACGCGGAAAGCTTGATACCTTCTTCTTCACGGTAAGAACTGAGGATGAAAGGTATTGTGGAGACAGGGCTCTCGGGTGCTGTTACCACAACTGCTTGGATGAGTGAAGATCTTTTGCTTATACACCTCGCAAGGGACAGGAGCACGGAGCCAGGCCATGCCAAGTCTTCCTGCAGGTCCATTCTCCCATTTTCGACTACTCGACCAACCATTTATTGTCTGCATCGTTCCCCTTCGTCTTTGTAATATCCTTGTCACACACACTTCACCAGGCACCAGATATTGGCAAGATTCAGAGCTGCCAGGTGACCTGCAGTGGCACCGGCCTAGGCGCCCCGTGGCATCTGGCTCACATTACCGTAACCAACACTACGACCAGCGAGTCGGTTTGCTTCCAGTACGGCGATTGGGTCGACAACAAGAAGGGCTGGACCCAGACGCTATATGCTGACGCGGCCTTAAAGGTATCGGTATCCTAACACCAGCACCCATCACATCCCTCGAACGAGCTCCATATTTTTAAAGGCTGGAAAGGGCAAAAGAGATCCTACCAGAGAAAAGTTTTGGCAACTCAATACGACATATCAGATGTTGCATATGACCAGCAGGGGGCAGGTTATGGGCTATGCCACACAGATCGTATACGGCCTCGGACCGGACATGACTTAGGATCCCATTTCCTGTCCTCTGTGGATGTGATTGATCACGGCCGCAGGCTGACAGACTGGTCGAGTATGAAGTCCATGTCTTCACGTCCAACGTGCGAGGTGCAGGCACAGACGGCGACGTGTTCTTGCAGCTTAAGGGCGTGAAGGGCGCCATGGGAGAGACACAACTTGAAAACTCTTGTGAGTCCCGTTTGGTGGGCATGTGGGAGGATTATGCGCCTCTTACAGGGTTGGTGTCCTGCCGCTTCGTTGTATCGTATGTTGAGGCACAAGACCAGGATATCTGCCCGTTTCTTGTTCCAAACAAGAGCATACATCGTGGCTGGCTGGCAGTGCATCCAGCCGCTTTAGACACATTCCCTCATGGTAAAGGACGCGTGCATGTACTTGGTCTTGTAAACGACCCAAAGGCACTGTTATCGTGACTCATAAGATGACACGATTTTGCTTCCCTGACGTGCTGAACCTTCAATTGTCAACCTTGCAGCAAACAACTTCGAGCGCGACCGTGAGGACGTGTTCAAGGTTCTCGGATCCGACATTGGCAAGATCACTGAAATCACCGTGCGGCTGGTGGGTGGCTAGGGTGCTGGGCCGTAAATGTATCATGTGATTGGTGCACGCAGGAAAGTGGATGGGTTGCACATTCCCAAGAACCCTTGCGAAGGTGAACTCTCCTGGATGTGGTATTGCGGATTAAAGCAGCCTGGGTACGCAACCTACCTTGAATGATAGAGGTGCAGTGCTTGCTATATCATGGCCATGCCTGCGTTTCAAACATGCGGCCGTTCCTGTCGAGCTACAGGTGGAACGCGGCGTTGGAGCTGCGTGGCACTTGCAACAGATTGAAATCCTTAACAAGAAAACCGGGGAGCGAGCCCTGTTCCGCTACAACGACTGGCTGAAGGGCGACAAGACCACAGTCACTATTCCAGAATCGAGCTCTGAGGCAGCAAAGCAGCTCGCCCCGGGCAAGGTAGGGTGCTTTCCGGAAGCTGCGCTGTTGATGCATAGATGCATTGTGTAAGCAGGTCTCCTGACACCATGACCTACTTCGATATAACCTACTACACCCCATAACCTGCTTCGATCTGGTATTTGGCAATGCAGCTCCGGTGGAAGATCTCCACTCAGACCAGCGACATTATGTACGCTGGTACAGATGCTAAGGTGTACGTGCAAATTCACGGACCGAACGGGATGCTCAATGGAGCGGAGGTGTCCCTAGACAATTCCCACAACAACTTTGAGCGCAACGCGTTTGACCAGTTCTTCTTCGAGTTCCCGGAGGACAGGGATTGTGGTACACCCATCTGCAAGGTAAGGAACTACAGCTCTCACTGGGCTGCCTTCCATCTCCAGTTTTTTCGTATTTTTCCTAGCTTGATGTCCCAGTCATGAAACCCATCCGATTATCTTCTGCACTAAATCGCCTCTCTTTGGTGGCCTGATTACCCTATATGTACAGCTCGTTGTGGAGCGTGGCAGCAGTCTGACGCTTGGGGCGGACTGGCACCTGGATTGGGTCGAGGTAGTGGACATGAACCGGGGCCACACGTATCGGTGGAAGTGCGGCGCCTGGTTTAACAGCAAGGAAGGCCTCAAAAAAGAGTGGACACTGGAGAAAGCTATCGCTGGCGAGGTGCAGCCGCTGCAACTCATTAATGCGCCCGCTGGTGTGTGCGCCAACGGCGTCTGTGCAATTAGGGACCGATGGGGGATGCTGTGAACTCGACATAACACAACAAGATGCGTCCGATCTCAGGATAAGCATAATAAAACTGCCGCAGGCGGGTGAAGAAATGCTTGCCTCCCCGTCTCATTATCGCCGTACGTTACGCATAGTACATCTCGCCCCTACCATTTAAAGCCACAAAACGGAAGGGATTCCATGGCTGAATTTTGCATTGCAATCTTTGTATTTGCATCGGTGTCTTGCAGGAATTGCTGGTACTCCCACGGACGGGGGTGATTGCTACCGCATCGTTATCGTCACCGGCAGCGTCCTCGGTGCCGGCACGGACGCCAAGGTTGGCCTTCAGTTCATTGATGCCGCGGGTACTGCCTGGGCGCCAATGTTCACACAGACCAAGGCTATGTTTGAGCGCAACTCCCGAGACGAGGTATTCGTTACGGCGCCCATGAAGCTGGTTGAGATGGCGGTTTGCCGCGTGTGGATTGAGAACCCCGGGCTCGGCGACAACTGGCACCTGGATCACGTGGTGCTGACGCATCTGCCATCACAGCGCGAGTGGCGCTTCGATTGCCGCGACTGGGTACCTAAAGGCACAGGCCCTGCCCAAGGCAAGCAGTTGGCGGCGATTGTCGTCCGGGACGTGCCCCTGGAAACACCGGCCCTGGATCTCACTGCAGCCGATACCATCGCGCCACAGGACCCGTCTCCACCGCCGCCCAGACCACTCAACCAGTACGACTGCACAATCATTACAGGTAGTAAGTACGGCGCCGGGACGGATGCGCTCGTCAGCATTGAGCTTGTGGGCAGTCGAGGATCTGCGCAGCACACTTTCGAGCAGAGCAACAAGCTGTTCGAGAACGGCAGTCGTGACCGCTTCATGCTGACGTTGCCGGGCATCGGGAACCTGGAGCAGGTGCGGCTATGGCATGATGGTTCAGGCTTCGGAGCGGATTGGTTCCCGGACGGCGTCATTGTGGAGAGTCCTGCTTCGGGTTGCAAGTGGGAGGTAACGTTCGGGGAATGGATTAAAGGAGGCAGCGTCCGGACTAAGCCAGCGCGCTTGGTGGCGGGCTCTGCCAAAGACGCCGAAGCAGCGTATGATGAGGCGGCAGCGGTGGCAATGGCTAAGGCGGCGGAGCAGCGCGCGGCAGTGGAAGTGCAGCGCGCGGTGATGGCGAGCGTCCCGCAGCAACAGGTTGCCAGCCCCCCGACTGGCACGAATGCAGCATCTGCAGTAGCAGCAGCAGCAGCAGGACAGCTGGATCGGCCAGCGAAACGGCCTGGTGATGACGGCATTGCCAAACAGGTGCGGCATTGCGTGGGTACAGGTCTTTCGACCCACTAGCATGGTCTGTCTCGCTTGTTTATGCTACAAACAGTGCGATTTTACCAAAGCACGCAATCTAATCGCGCTGGTAGGCTCCATTTATATCGGCTGTTGGCTCTGCCTTGACAAACAATCATGAAGCTTTTTCTGCCTGCGTATCTGCAGGTGCTGAAGCCGGATGAGTTCACGAGGCTGCCGCAGATGCAGCCGGGCGACAGCAGGTACCGCTTCAGCAACGAAGTTCGTGGCAATCCTGAGCCAACCCCACCCATCTGGCAGAAGCACGTCGCACCGTACACAGGGGATCCATCCTATGTTGTCACGTACTACTACAACCCCTTGACAAAGGAGAGTACGTACGATAAACCAACAGAGTATGCGGAATGGGAGCGCAAGTACGACACCTGGCTGGCATCTGTACTTAAGTAGAGTTGGTATTTAATGCGAATAAAGACGATACCAAACCTTCAGACCAGATTTACAAGGGATCCTCTTGTCGGCGTGGCGAGGGGACGCGGGCTCGGGGGTGTCCATGAAATAAGTTCATTGGCGCGTACCGAGGCGAATACACAATTGGGTGCACTCACCCTGTCCGGAATTTTGCTGCACATCCCGTTAATTTTGTTTGCGGCAGATTGTGTCGGCGTAAGCCACATGCATGCGTATGAGCGTGCACTTAGGTTCCCGTCTTGTCCTGTTCCGCGTATCATTGGCGGAACATTTTAACTGCAGATGGAATACGTGAAATTCTATATATACTAACGCAATTAATTTGCATTACATGTGCAATGCTTGGTCACTGACGGTGATAGCACTGTTGCAGCACGCAGTCTGAAAGCATGAAATCCAACGGGGTCAGAAGCTTCGCAACGTGCATCACAACAGGTCTTCTGCATAGGACATCATCCTCATTGTGCCAACATGTGCCAATGCACAATATCCGGATAACTGCATGAGTTCCCCCAGGTGTACTGGGGGACCGAAAAGCCCCGGGAACCTTTGGCTTCATGTACCAAGTAGCATCCGTAAGCAACCACTTGATTCATGCAGGCACGCTCGTTCGCGATGCCGTGAGAGGGGTTGTGGACTTCTTGTGGGTTGAGTGAAGGGCACGTATTATGAGTTCAGTCAACGTGACTTAAAAAGTTCACCGTCCTCTGCGCGACTTCCTTTCAATGCCTTCCGTGACTTTTGCGATACCTTCAGGGGCGACTCTGCCCAGTGTCTGCAAATGTGATTATTCCAAACTAATCAAGCGGACTGCAATCCGCGGTTCACTGTAAGCTTAGGACAGGAGCCCTACCTCTCAATAACATGTAATAACCAGGCGGCAAAGGGCTGTGCAGCATGGCACCTAGACAAGCTTTGGCTGATGGTGCGGCTGGGTTGGCAACGGCTGCGGCGGCTAAGGAGATCCTGCACTATCCTGCACTTCCTGCACCACAAGGGCCACGGGTCATTTTATTGTGCGTGATGTGGACATACAACTGTATTTCTGATAATGTGCACGGGGATGAGAGAAATGAGCGCATACATCTGCGCGCTTTGCTTACTATCCCAAGCTCAACCGCTATCCCCAGCCTGGTAAGGCCGGTCCAACCACCAAACCAGGGTTGCCGTACCTGCGCTTGCAGCGTTCCTGAACGATACCTGTCAAACATTTAATATAGTGGTAAACAATTAACACGCCAAGAAGATATGCCTAGGCTTAAAGGAAATGCTTATTTCCGTCGTTTTTGCCGTTCACTCCTTAAGTTGTCAAAGCAATTGCACACTTTCCAGCTTAGGAACGAAGTTTATTGCTTATAAATGAAGTTGTTGATTTATGCATGAAGTAAAACTGTTCTTTCTACTGCCGTCGTACGCTGCCGTAATTTGGTCGCCGAGAGGCTTCTAAGATAGCCGCACCTCATTGTTTTCACTTTGCCGTCTTATCGCTGTCCACTTCCTCAATTGCGACATTTTAAGATTTATATTAGTTTACTTTAAGCCGATTGGTTAGCCTGCGCAATGGCGGCAACCCAAGCTGAGCAGCTCACGGAGGAGCAGATCGCGGAGTTCAAGGAGGCTTTTGCATTGTAAGGATTTATTGAACTTAATGTGCTTGTGACTAGTTATTGCGGCTTGGGGTGCCTTTGCATAGGTTCTACCTCGGTAACTTGCCGGATTTCCGTTGCTGACCTTTCCTCCCCACAGGTTCGATAAGGATGGCGATGGTGAGTAGAGCCTTAGGATGACACCAACTGCAAGGAGTTGAGGAAAAGCCTTGGACCAGAGTGGGAAGGGCTTTTATTGCTAGGTTGTGCTTTCTTTTCTGCAAGGATATGTTCTTTTGCTCAGTTTGCTAGAGATGTCTTGGGGTATGCACTGTTAGGACGGCCCTCGCTCCGCGGCCCTTCCTGTCCCGATCCCCTTGGACCTTGGCTGCTGGCCTTCATGCGTTTTGCCTGGCGTCTGCTTAATATTCGCAGGCACAATTACGACGAAAGAGCTTGGTACGGTTATGCGCTCTCTGGGCCAGAACCCGACAGAGGCCGAGCTGCAAGACATGATCAACGAGGTCGACGCGGACGGGAACGGTACCATCGACTTTCCGGAATTTCTTATGCTTATGGCTAGGAAGATGAAGGTAAGCCCTGATACTTGAATCCTTGACAAGCTCGGGGCGTGCTGTGACTGTTCGGTATACTTTGAAACGGTGCACAGGATGCCGACCATGAGGACGAGCTGCGGGAAGCCTTCAAGGTGTTCGACAAGGACGGCAACGGGTTTATCTCAGCTGCAGAGGTGGGTGGGTGTCTCGACATGTAGAAAAATGAACTCAAGCGCGTTTCACGATTCTTATCGCCCATTCGTGATATTGCTTAATGTCGTGCAGTTGAGGCACGTTATGACGAACCTTGGCGAGAAGCTTTCGGACGAGGAGGTCGACGAGATGATTCGGGAGGCAGACTGTGACGGTGACGGCCAGGTAAGCGCATGTCAGTCTATTTGCTAGACTCATGTTTCTGTTGTCGCCCTCAATTCGGTTCCGCGGTATCCTGACTGATCCGTGCGCACCTGCAGGTCAACTACGAGGTGAGCGCGGAGGAACTGCCTTAAGAGCGGCACTCTGGTTTGTCTTCGTGGTCTACGGGTTCAAATTGGGGGGATCAAATATGCTGGATTGTTTTGGCAGAGCACTGCGCTGGACGTTTTAACCATTTGCACTGGACCGTTACCTCGTTCATTGACCCTGCAGGAGTTCGTCAAGATGATGACCTCAAGTGTCGAGAAGCCACATGAGCAAGCTATCCACGGTGCCCACGCTGTCAGCCATCTCAAGAAGAATTAGGGACTGATCCTGGCGCTCAGCAGTTGTGGATGATGGTCTAGAGCTTACCCATGTGGAATGCGTACAGTGCACGGGGTGTGCACGGATGGGGCATTGGACAGGGGTCGTGTACGGGATGGGGACTTACAGTCGGGGGAACGTTGGCTAGAATTCATCTGCACATAGCCAATCAAATCGTGTCAGGTGTAGGGTCTCTGCTCTGGCCGATTATTGTTGGATTACGGTGGTATATGTAGCAGCTGTCGGAATCGTGTGCTAACACCATGTTGGTGCAGGTCACTGAGCGTGTTGTTTGGTACATAGATTGCCTGAAAGCACAAGTACATACCGCTGTAAAGCTTGGTCAGTGTGCCAGTTTGATAAGCTGCACTGCCGTTGAGATGGCACGTTGAATGTATGATAATTTGCACGGCAAAGAGTCTAGATTTGAAAGTTCCACATTGCCGTTGTTTGCATCATGTGGGTCGATATCCCCTGTCGGTCCTCCAGACTGTGTACTGTGGGCTAAGAAGGTGGGCCTGAGTGTGACGGCTTGTTTGAGTTGCCGAAGAGCAAGAGCTACACTGCAGATCACAGCCTCCTGCACCGCATGTGAAACTGAAATGAGTTGAATTGCTTTTCATTAATGGCGCTAGCACTCTCAATTCCATGCCCTGCTCACCTGCCTTACGGACGTGCCTGACAGCCTGGCAGCCCATGTCTCGATGTGCTTAGCAAGGGCGTCTTCAATCCTCCCTGGCCCCTGTACCGCTATGGCTTGCTGCGAAGAAGGAAATCCAGGTTAAATAGTTATCACGGACAAGAGAGACGTGGCCCAGGATTGCGCTACGGACGATACCTGCTGAAGGGTAGTCCTAAGCAGATGGATTGAGGAATCCGCAGCGAGCTTCAAATGTTCGGACATGGCATCTAAAGGACAGCACAGCGCAATGGTGACCACGCTGGTATAAGTCGTTGGCCGTAAGAGGAGAACCTGTTGTCCGCCCATGGCCTGCATACATAGCGCCTTCAAACAACCATCCACAAAACATGGTAAGGGTGTTCGGCTGAACGCACCTTAATTTCGGCATGTAGTCGGCCGTATGTGCAAACGCTAGCATCTTGACAATACAGTAAGCTACCAACTGGTGTGCAACCCGCAGTTTTGGCCAGTGCTGAGACCTTCATAGCCCCCAGACGCTGTAAAGGTGCTATGCCTCTGCGTACCAACCAGTCCTGCACAACGGGGTTGATGCCCTGCGGATGTATGTGGAAGCAATAATTAACAAATTAGACGCGCGCTCTTCAACTTGGTGTAAAGACCTGGGGACGAAAACACAAGTCTAAGTTAATCCTGGCGGATTACTGTGGTCTTTGAAATTCTCCTGAACAGGAAAACCCATGACTTAGCTTGCCAACGGTACTGCTATCAGTCGATACCTCCCGTTCATTTCAGTTACTTGTGTACCAATATGCAAAGCACAGACTATACAACTACATTTTATACTTTGTTCGGGTTCGAGCTAGGGTAGATCCAAGAAGCCTGTGCGCCCTCAAGATTCAGCAGACCAAACTCCTTTCCTGACGCTTGCCATCTGTGCTATACAGCGGCGATTGGGTTCAAACGTTTACCTTCTGGCTAGCCACGACATGGGTGTTGGCAGACCGCTGCAGTAGACCATCCAGCAAAGTTAGAACGCGTGCAAGATCTTGCGCTTCAGCTTCTCCTGCCGCCACACGTGGTATAAATACAGCAATACACTAATGCCACCAACTGGCCTTTCCAACTTACCGGGTTGATCCCGACGTTGTTGTTCAATTGAAACTAAGCCGTTAAGCCCTGTTGAAGCTGACTCATAATGCTGACTACCCCGTATGTCCAGGGCTTCATGAAGGAGCACGATTCCGATGTCGCCAATAGTTCTGTTAACAGTGCCGTGTGGCATGACGTCAGTATTTCCCTGTCGAACCGCTAAGTCGGTCAGGACATCAAAGCTTTCCACTGTGATATCACTAACAGGGAGAACAACGCCGGGTAATACACAGCTTTCCCGCACGTCTTCCCCACGGAACGTGTGAAAAGACACGCACGGCAACGACGCTGCAGATTGCAAGCCAGGGTGCTCATCAGGCAACGTTGCGACAAAGGTCTCCACCATTAAAGCAGCGAGGTATTCCACGTCAGCACTGCTCAAAAAGCAACTCTGCAGCCAGCAAAATTTCGTGTGATTTAATATTGAAGATATCCTGAATGCGCGAAAAAAAACTGGAATCACATGCAAATCATAACTGAGGGGATCCGAGGATCTTGCATACGTACCAGCTTTGGGAACAGCACGCCACGACAGAGAGCTAGGTAATGCTGGACTGATTCACACGCCACAATTTGTACAATGGTGCTGACAGGGCTTGTAGCGTTCTCCAAGTCAGAAGAAAGGAGGCCTTGCATCCTGCAGACGGTAAAAGGAAACGCCTAATGGAGATTGCTCCACCACTGCCAAGCTAGGAAGGATGACTGGCTGACGCGGTCCAATACACTGCAGAAGCCATATGTGAATGGGACTGCCGTGGACCCGTGTGTTGCATTGAGTCCGGCATGGCCGTAATTTACTTACATATGCCCCAGCGCTTGCAGCATGCGAATCGATTCGTACAAATCGCCTCTGCATGGCGAGTTTTCCACGACAGCCTGTACAATCCTGCGGGGTAGCGGGGTGCATTACAACTTACAGCGATCAATATGCTTCACAAAAGGCAGTTCCAGGGACCTGACAACGATCCCCTTCCACGGACCTGGCAGCGAGATACAAGCAAGCTAAGCCGCCGTCACCGTACTGTGCGTGTTGCGCTTGCGCCGTGCCAGCAACGAGCAGCTGACCGAATGGGTGAATTGCTCTGACACCTACAATCTCATAGGTTACCCATGTAGGCATGCAGGGGCCTGATCCATCGTGGGTACCTCATCGTGTATCGTACTCCTTACCTTGGACCAGGGGACCACTCACGGAGGTAATGACGCTGGCTGGTGTATGCGGTGCCGCTTGCAATGCCTTCAACCTGAAGTCATATTTAAGCGAATGATATATTTCCCCGACTATTTACAAACGCCTAGAAGCTGACCTGCCATACGGCCCGAAACAAGAGAAGGCAAGCTCCTCATAGAATTTGCATATCTGCATGAGTGTTTCCATACTGTATGGATATGCCCTGCCATGGCACAAAATGGTCAGAAAACGGTTTTCAGGATGCGACATGTACGACGCCATGAACTTTCGTTCATGTGCATCTCTCCATTTTTGCATTTTGCCGATACCGAGCCTGCCTGTGAAAGTGTAGTACCTGAGTTTGTTAACAGTCTTCTACCCTCTCACGAGGCCAGAATGGCTCTTCAAAGCACCTCCATTTTTGCTGGTCACTTTATCGGCAGAACGTTTTGTGGTGCTTTTGCGACAAAGGCTGATCATCTTGCCAGAATTGATTGGAAGCGCGTTTCCGTTCCTGCGGCCACTCTGAAGGACATCCCTGAGACCAACGGCGGAATCGTTCCGAAGGGCGATTTGCGAGCAACCAGTGGTTTGGGTCTAGGAGATGGCATTAAGAATCACACGGACAAATGGCTGCAGGTACATTGGGACATGCGTGGTTTTCCTGTGTGGCCGATGCGGCCGGGGAATCCGAAGCATTTGCAAAATCATGCGGGTTTCCTGTATACAGCGAACCCGAGTGATGGCGCTTGAAGATATGTGAAGCAAAACCCATCGTTTTCGCCATAGCTGCTGACCATGTGCTCTCCCAACGCTATGGCCAGAGGCCGGCCGCCTTAAACATTTGCTGACACAGCTGCCTCAATTGCCTACACAGGTGGGTAAGTCGCCAATGGAATACATTAACGAGGTGGAGCCCATCAAGGTCAAGGGTCTTGTGGTAGCATCCTATGGCAGTGAGTTCGTAAGGTTGCATTTCAGTTACGGTTACAAGTTTCGGTCAGTTTTGGATCAAGGGCAATGGATGCCCGGAACGCTTCATGGTGTAATAGTCTCGACCGGCTGCTGTTATGCATCGATGGTGGCATTTGGGATGAGGGGACAGACAGCACTGTCTGTTAAATTCATGTTTGCAAGGAAAGTACCTTGAGTACCCTCTACCGTCCTGCTTGCAGGCGATGATCCTGCTTTGGGATGCCCGGTACGTGGTCACTTCGGCAGGCTTCCATTTGAACCCGAAATACGGTGTCGCTATTCGTGCGTGCCGAGCTTTGACTCCGTCGAATAGTAATTTGTATGCTTCTTTGAGCAAACATTCTTCATCGTCGCAATGGACGTTCCAAAGGACTTGAATACGTAGGGCTTGATGGGAAGGCATGCATACGAGACACGGCACGAAACGCAGTTGCTGGTACGCTTTGCATGCAGGTCGAGTACATCACCCTGAAAGGCACCAGCTATGACAACCCCGCTGTGTGCAAGTACACCGGGAACCGATACTACAGCGACGACTGGAAGCATGGCGCACACCACCACTGAGTGCAGATTACACTCTGTAGTGGGGTGGGATGGGGTAGGATACGCACATCGAGGAGTGCACGAATATTAGTTATTGTGGCTATCGAAGAACTAGTATCGGTGATCTTGAGTTACAGGGGTTGATTTCGTGCGTTTTGTGCTTCGTTTTAATGCTTCATTTGTTCTTGAGGCCATCAACAGCGACACCACATGCATGCGAACCAGTGCGGAGGGCATTGGGAAAGGACATGTTTTTAACCTGTGGCTGCAGTCTAGATGCGCTCGATGCCTGACGTTGCCTTGTCGTTACGGCCACTTCGATTTTGTCCTTGATCTCCTTCCGTCGCCAGCGCCAACTCAGATTGCGCCAGCTGCATAATTTCACTGGCACTTCCACTGGACGTGCGATTGCCTCGGCATGCGCGCAGCATCCTTCGAAGGACGAGAAGCTGTAGGTGTAACTGCCGATTTTCTTTCTGTGCAAGGGAAAGGCAACACCATATACGTACACTTCCCTTTTAACCATGCGGACGTCCCGCTGCAGTCAAGTGCATGCATACACAACTTGCGCACAAGACGATAAGTTGGACTAAATGTCAAGGAGGAGCTACAAGCCCACAATCCAAGCTCAATTAAATAACATTTGAGGAATTTCTGCGTGCTGTAGCACAGCCGGGGTGTCGGATTTCCTCCCTTAAGTCCCGGTTACCATTATCCTATATGGCCCTCACCTCAAGGCGCTCGTTTGAAACTGTCAGCTCGTACATCAACTGCCGTGAATATCAAGAACCGACGTGGATAAGGCGGAAAGCATAGAGTGCATGTTAATCCGTCTGTATGTGGCCAGGGCATCAGTGCACTAACCTAACAAATAATCCAGACAACTTACGTATACGCACTTAACACCCTCCAGGCAGCAGGAATTGCATGCAGTCCGTAATGTGTTAAAGTCATCAAACATTTCGTGCGTTACCATGTTACGTCCGCCGTTACATAAAAGCACTAAACAGAGCGGCAAAGACATAAAAGATGCTTCCGTAATTCTGGGTTTCAAATTTCTACACGTCTGGATTCTATGAGGGATGCCATCGTAGTACATGTGTTGCGGTATTAGTCTGCGTTGTGTGGGGATGTCGTTTTGCTCGTACGTCCGACGTGTCCCAGGCGGTGAAGAACGTCTGCATCCCAGATCCACGGTCCCTGGGGACCCCCGGTTTCACCTTATCACGCACTTCCTGTGCTTGCGCCTGAGCTTGCTGTTGTCCCAAGCGCACTTGCTGACTCCCCGAGGAACTGTTGGAGCCCCACGAGGACATATCAGCTGTCATAATGAAAAGTAACAACACCTGCAGAGGGAGTGACGCATGACAACCAAACCTTCTTTGAGACTATCCATGTAACGCCCCATCACTGTAGATACTGGCACTCACATCACGACGTGCCGCAGCAACCGACTTACCAGGCCGATGATGAACGAGGGGCTGATTCCCCTATCGGGCGCTGGCTGTGCAGCCCACATGGAGATTATTCAGAACCCTCAACTGTATCCCGGCGCAAAATCCTGCTGCATCGGCGTTCTGCATCGACAGTATGAAGACTTGCTAAAGCAGTATATTCCGAGGAACCAGACTTGTTAAACATGTGCCTGCCTTATACTATATAATTACCATCTTATTGCATGTTGCAATAGACCAGGCAAGACATGACCGAGTACGACAGGCATCAAAGTTTCAATACATGGTGTATAAGGACTGGCCCGTGTTATCATATAGTATACATCATCATTACATAGAAATTTGGAGAAATATTGCTGGAGCTTTCAGTCTGCAATTCATTGAAGTGCGCATAAATTGCTTCTTTGCTCATAGGCGCTTTTATTTACGGACTATGTTCCAAAAGTTTAAACTTATTTCCTAAGCGGTCCGACATGACCGGCTAGCCGTTGAGGCGGCTAAGCGGTGGGTGCTGGATACAAAAAGGAACGCCGGCCTCCTTGCACCCGGAGAGACTCCGGTGCAGGATAGAGTAACATCATGGAAATCTACGGGTCTAATACTACATACAACCTTGAAAACGTCCTTCGCCAAAACATTTTGGGATCCGACTATTATCGACAAACATGTACCTCTTTGAACAACTGGTCGGACATCGTCGATGAGATCTACGAGAACGTCGATCACGTGGAGCCTTGGATGAGTGGTAATGCGCGGGGTGCATCATCAGCCTTCTGCCTCCTCCACCGGCTTTTTACCTTAAAGCTGAACCCAAAGCAGATAAAGGACATGCTTGATCATCGGGATTCCCCGTACATCCGCGCGGTGAGGGCTTGGGGCGTCTTCAGGAGCGTGTCTTAGAGAAAGGGTACCCGATTAGGCGTCGTAGCTGACTGGATGATGGTGGAGGCTCACAAGCGAAATTCGTGCAACCATTTTGCGGATTAATATTCCTGCAAACTTTCGTCTGCGTGCCTGCAGGTCGGTTTCTTGTACCTACGGTACGTTGCGGACCCCAAGACGCTTTGGAGCTGGTGCGCTCTGTACGTCAAAGATCAAGAGGTATGTGTTTCGGGGGGGAGCGTGTCTGTCGCTGTTTCAGAAGTTGTTGAAGTTTGAATGTTGGGGGTCATTGCAGTACTGGATACAGCCACCCATGATTTTATGGTCGCTTTGTAGCCCAAGGTGAGATTAAGAAGGTTGCCATGCGCCTGACATCAAGAGATTGCTTGCAATTTCGCAGATGTTTGCACCAAGCGGACCGGAACAGAAGGAGGTGACCATGGGCGACTACGTCCGAGACCTGCTTTTGTCTCAGGTAGGGTGTTCATAAAAGGGAGCAAATGCTCCCAAACTGAGCCCCTGGTCCCGCGCCCCTAGTGTGGTGCCATGCACAGGGTCGGCGTCGGGGGCAGGCTTGGATAACTGGCAGCAGCCCAACAACACGGTGGTCGGAGGAATCGCACCCAGGACATATTGAACACCCCTGCCGTCGGTAGGGTGCGGTCCATGCGCAACATATGATTTTTTTCGGAAGCCCTTTGATGAAGATTGGCGAGGCTTGCATTTGCTCGAAATTCTTAGGCCGCAAATCAAACGAGGTTCGACTCAAATCTTGTTTTGATTTCTTCACCTCTGCTGAGTCATGTCGCAAGTTGACATGGAAACTCGTTTCCCGGCATCCTGTAGGGTACCTTAGGTTTTGGAGAACAAACAATTAAATGAGACCCGTCATTGTCACCTGATGCCAAATGCAGTATTACTTCGAGACAATTTTTCCACGCATTCCAAAGCCGGTTCAGGACGCAATCAATGATGAGTTAAAGTCACGTAACCTGCCCACCACAGCAAAAGGCAACGGTGGTGCTGGCGGTGCTGACCGCCGTGGTGTCGATGACACTGGCAACCGCCGGCCAGCATCAGTTAAGGCGTCACTGTCAGTTGCCTTTGGGCAAAGGGCCCCAAATCGTTCCGGTGCACGAGAGGAGGGACGTGGGCGCGATCCTTCAGCTACGATGCGTGACAACATTGCTGGTGGCAGCAGCAAAGCACGCAGCTCAGCATCACCTGACCCACCACGGGATCGCGATCGCCGTGAACCGCCTCCATCACGGCGGGAATATGACCGTGATCGTGATGGACGCGGTGGCGGTGCAGGCTCAGACTGGCGAGATCGTGGCTATGATCGGGACCGGCATGATGCGCGTGAACGGGGCAGGGTCCGTGACCGCGGTAGGGATGACGAGCGCGACTATGGCCGGGAACATGAGAGAGACCGAGCACGGCGGTCGCATGATGAGCGCACGGAGAGTCGCCGCAGGAGCCGCAGCAGCGACCGGCGTGATGGCGGCCGTGATGCGCGAGATGTGTTCAGGGACGCAGCAGCACGAGAGCGTCGGGGTAATGAAGATGACGTGCGGACACGGTACGGTGGTGGGAGCAGCCGCCGGTGATGTGACTATCAAACGGTTATCTGCCTCGTCTCCATCAGGATCTATGGTTATGCATCTTATGGTCATGGCCTCGAGAGTATGCGGAGATATATGACGGCACGTCTTTGAGCAGCCTGGGACTTGAACAATGCACGCACGCGACCTGTGCCTCGCCAAGAGGCCCGTACGAAACTTATTTTCAGCCATAGCTGGGCCCACTGTTACGGTTGGACTGAATTGAATAACCGTCAAATAGAGCATGTTGCCCCAAATCACATACCAGCATCTGGCACAACTACAAAAATACATGTCGTGGCTCCGTATACACAGCGCATCAATAACGAATCGACATAGCAATGGACTCAGTAGTGCATCCGGGGCTCGCGTGTAACTCCCTTCTGCGGAAGCCATTACGTGTTCTGGGCCGGTCCGGCTTTTACTTCGTTGCTACCACTCGGATGAACTCCTGCGTAACGTAATGAGCACATTATTAAGGCAGCGGCACAATTGCGGCTAGGAATATGTCATCACTGTTGATGTCACCGTTCCTTGTGCAAACACTGGAGACTTGTGCCGTACCTCGTAATTAATCTGCACGCAGCAGGAGATTTTATACAGTTGAGTGTTAAGCGGTTGCTCTTCACGTCGCTTGCAGGCCCTGGATATATCCTTTTGGTTGTTCCCTTACCATGCCGTCTTGATCTATATCCGCCTCTTGTATCATGTCATCCACCTAAAGAGCGGCAACCGAACAGGTCAAGAAGGTGTCACCTTGCCGGATGAAACATGCGGTAAATAATCGAATACTTCTAATAGAAAGATTACACGGTGACGCCATTTAGCCTCCAGCCGTATGATTACGAAGCCCGTTAGTTGATAGTTCGTCCTTAGGCTTGGGCACATGTGGCCTTGACCGGCACATCGCTCGGCAAACGGGCATTCCTAACACTACAGATACGAAAATTCTCCCCTCACCTGTTCCTCAGTCAAAGTCTCCCCGATGTTCGTCATGATATGCTTGAGCTACAGCAGAGGTAGAGCCCAGTATATCTGACTTAATGTGTTCACGGTTAGGAAAGGGTAAGAGCCCTTACCTCAGTTGCGTTGATCTGGCCATTCCCGTCACGATCAAACCTGTGCGGTGCAGGTGCAGGAAACGGACCAATTGTAATGGCCTATTATGCAGATGTATACAGGTATTTGCCTCTGGCCCCAAGATTTCGTAGGTCTATCCGTGCTGACCTCAATGTATATAGACGCCAGGACAATGGAAACGGCCACACATGAAACCCCATGATATGCAATGTAGGTAAATCACGTACCGTCCATTCCAACTTACTGTCTATAGCCGAATGGGGGCAGGATTTGGTGCATTAAACCAAGAAAACATCTGTACCGAGAGCAACTATACCCATACAGCATGCATTTAAATAAAACTTACATGCGGAAGGCTTTTCGCAAATCTTCCTCGGGATCCACTGGGGATGGCTGCCTGGTCATAAGTCCAACGAACTCCTCGAAGTCAACGTACCCGCTTCCTGAAGTTACCACAGCTCTAACTTGTACGGCGGTACGATGGATGATTTCGTCCGCAGTCGAAATGGAAAAAGGCTGGTAACATAAGCGTACCGTCTTTATCCACTTCAGTCATCATAATGCATATCTCTTCCTCAGTTGGTGTTTGCCCAAGTCCTCGCATCACCGTGGCAAGCTCCTCCTTGATTATCAAGTCTGTGTACCGATCGACGGTTATAACTTAAAACAGGAGGCAATAAACTCGAAATTCGGGCCCCGGTTCCAACCATTCCTCACAGTTCCCGTCCTTGTCGAAGAGCCTGCAAAACGCGCGAGAGGACGTTGGTGAAGCGCGCGTTCGTATCAAGGGCTACGACAACATGTGCACCCTTACTTGAAAGCCTCCCAGTACTCCCTAAGGATGATCTGAAATGAGAACGTATTAACGCTTGCGTCACCTATATGCATGGTTATATCTTTTCGGTCAGGGCTTTTTATTCAACCGCACCTCTGGAATTTGCGTAAATTCTTTCTTCCATCTGTCAAACTCCTTCTCATCATCCCTTTCCCTATCCTTTTCCCTGTCCTTCTCCATTCAATTATGGTAAAGTGACAATAAAAATGTAAAAATAAGACACAACAAGCACGAGAATTGCACTTTGCGTATGTAGAAACAAATTTTGGAGGTCGTGAGAAAGTTTTCTCGAAGGCCGTACAAGAACGGCGCCCGCGCTGACCCGAATAAGCCCTGGATCTTACCGATATGGCTTGCGCTTGGATCGTTGTGTTTAACCATGATGTATGTATCAATTACCTCTCTAGCTCCATAAACGGAAGCCTCAACAAATGAATATGTCAGCACCCCCGCGCGGACTCCCGAAGACAGTGCGAAGCCTCCCTGGAGTCCGCCAACGGAATCGCCCAGCGCGACAACAGTAATCTCGCTAAAACAGTAAACTCAATCAATAGCTTTACATTTGCTGATCAGGAACAGCTCCATAGAGCGCAAGAGACATCTCAGCATCAATCCGACACCAGCCGAATCATTGCGCAAGGCGCATTCCGCGCGGAATCGTTAGGAACGCACCCGATATGCAAAATGCGGCAAGGCGTGAGTCCCTACCTCGCGATAGCGCCTTGCCGCCCCGCATTGCGTCCCGATGCTAGCAGGCCGCTTCCCGACCTGTGACCTGAGTTCAGCTAAAATTATTTATTCAATAATATTTATTGCCTGCGATGTATGCAGCTTTTAAAATTGCAAAGATTTATCAAGCAGGACTGCCATGACAAAGCGCCGGAGCGGGCCACTGTCTCTTGCGCTCTATGGAGCTGTTCCTGATCAGCAAATGTAAAGCTATTGATTGAGTTTACTGTTGTAGCGAGATTACCGTTGTCGCGCTGGGCGATTCCGTTGGCGGACTCCAGGGAGGCTTCGCACTGTCTTCGGGAGTCCGCGCGGGGGTGCTGTATGCACCTGATAGCATGTTATGTTACAAGCTCGCAAGAGCTCGTAAGACCAACACGAGCAAGGGGTTCAAAGTACCACGATTTCAAGCAAGAGAAGGGCAACGAGAGGTGAAAACCGACACGAAGCTGCTGTGTCCAGCGCCCAACTGCTCAAAATAGGAAGGAAAACTGTCTAACTTTTACTGGGTTTAAGAGTTTTTACCATTGCTGAAGATCACCTCAATCGGGCGTTAGACCCAGGTAATCTTTCACTTCAATATGGAGAATTGTGCGGTTCAGACCCCATCCCCAGGCTGGCGAGCTTTGCGCTGGCTCCAGTGTAATCGAGTGTACCATCAGTGCGTGGTGGTACCCATACTCTATAGAATCCGCCACTGCAAATGCGGCACCAGCAATGCACCCTTAGGCAACCGTTAGCTCGGTTAACATCTAACACCCAAGAACTAAAACCGAACAGATTAATAATCCAAGCAGGATGCATGGACATTTGAACTGTTACCGGTATGTGGCTAGCACTAACCATCCAATCGTGCCCGCGCTACTTTATGCTAGATTCGCCACCACCAGACACAAATTCACGTGGTGGGAAGAAAACGGGGGGCCAGCCAAACTTCCTTGCGGAGTTTCTCAAAAGGCGATAGCCATTAATAATCCCCTAGAAGCCATGAAATCAACCCGGATTCAGCCCAGAATTCGGACCAAACCATGCGCATGCGAGGGTATGGCTTGGTTGATTGAGTGTAAGAGACTCCCAATACATTAATAAACTGCACACTTAACAATGAGGTCTAATCCTTACGACGCGCTGCATAGGAGAAGGGCACGATGTTTCATGTGAACAGGGCGTTCGTTCTGCTGCAAACCGTCTGCGACCTGTTGAAGCTCGTCACAGACTTGTGTTTTCGTCCTGCCAACGCCAGCCTGCTAATGATACAGGATATGCAGGAGTGTTACGAACAGGTTCAAGGGCGCGGACAACTTAATCCAGAACCCGCAAGCACTTGCCCTAAATCATCAGCTCCTCAATTGTCGAATCCCGCCGGATTCCTACGCCTGTTAAGAGCCGCTGTTTTCAAGCATGCACAAGCGCCTCCTTGCATCCACAACGTGGGGGGTTGTGGCCTTACTTTGTCTTATGCTGCATGATTAGCGGCTTCGAGGTTAACTGGCTGCGCAAATCCACACATTCGACATTCCAGAAGCTGCAGAATACCATCCAGAAGATCATTATTTTTGCAGAAGACGCGCTACTGGGGCAACCATGGTATTGTACAGCACCTGCGCTGCCCGCAGTGTTGCTGCTTTGGCGCTGTACTTGCCAGAGCGGCCATCCCGATGCGTCCGTGGCGGCACAAGTCTGTGTGTGTATACACTTAGCCAGGCGTTCTTCTTGTATAAGTCATTAGCGAGCGTGCCGCTCTGGGCCAGTTTGAGCGACGTGTAGGGGTTCGGTGATGCTGGGCCATCGCCGTGCCACCCGTACTCGTTGAGCCACTCAGCTTCCATCTGTGCCTCCATGCTCGTGTTAGTTGCGACCACAAGGCAGGGAACTTGGTCAGTGCCAGAAGTCTGCTGGCCGTCACTCAATAAGCTACCGGTCTGGGACCGCCTCACCCTGCACAGTGTCACAGATCCCAATGTTCCTTTTGCTTGTATGTCCGACATCAGTTTTAAAGCACTGGGAGTTCTGAATGTGGCGCACCTGGCGAGAGACTTGACGGTGGCAACCCAGTCATAGTCGGGACACGTGAAGCCCGGGTTGAAGGCAAAATAGATGTCAGGAGCTTCAGGTAGCTGTGACCCACGCTGACCTCTCACGCCCTGCTCGTATGTGCCCTGCAACCCGGCCCAGATCAAGTGCACGAGAAGGAATTGCGGCCGGGAGGGGGATAGGAAAGGGAACACAAAGAGGGTAACGATGCCAGGCATGAACCAGGCGCGAGTGGTGCAAGGCAGGCATGAACCTAGGGCCTTGCTCACGCATGCATGGCAGCCTCAGACCTACAGTATGAAGACGTGGTGATAATCATGTACGGCAGCAACAGAGGTGCTTATGGCAGCATAATTGCATCCTGGGCATTGGAGCTTTCATCACACCTGCTCAAAGCGCATAGTTACACGGCCCTGCTGCGCCTCAGTGCCTGCAAGATGTTCAGACACCTCAGGCCCAACGAACTTGATCCGCACGTGGTGGTCCACTGCGGTGGCGATGACCTGGCAATGCAAAGTATCTTCGAGGCAGTTAGCAGTTTGGTTTTACAAATGGGAATAAGCGGCTTAATCGACATCTTCGGCGAGAGCGCCCACCGCCTCACCTGCCACGACCTTAAATCTCCCAACTCTGCATCCGCTGCTGCACCAAGTACGACCAGCTCCAGGGACCGCTCCTCGTTTTTGGCCCGACAGGCAGCGTCGCGAGCTGCCGGAGCAGTTTGAAGGGCGTAGGTAGCGGTATACGCGTAAGTTAGGGTGGACGTGCGCTCGGCCAGCTCAGCCGCCAGTTGCAGCTGGGCTTCAGCATCTAGCCCATTGCGTAACCCTGCAGCGCCTGGCCCATCCGGTCCTTCTTGAGCAGCACGGTTTAGTCCATGATGTGAGATCGCAGCTGCGCCACCGACGTCTAGCTTGCGAGGCCTGTTAGCAAAGGTGATACGAGCGCGGCATCGTCGCTAACATGATGCTCGAATGGAGAGCACACTCCTCTGAATATCATTATCACGACTACAATAGGACATTCAGTGTCGCCGCACGGGACGTAACATAACGAATTATCACATAACGTAGGAAATTGCCACGTGAATATTCAGGTGCGGCTTCGACCAATCCGCGGCGTGGAGCATTTAGTTTCCCGAACGGTGCTCACCGCTTAGCTGCGGGTGGATCCTCGCCTTCTTCACACTGGTGTTCGGATCGGGGAAAGACGAGCAGAAATTTGTCTGGAGAAACATACTCCCATCCATGCTGAGCAGGCGGCGGCACCAAAAAGGCGTTTGGCGCGGGCTGCTGCGACACCGGAAGCAATTGCTCAACGGAATCACCGCTGGATCCGGTCCACTTTTGCGCTGCCGGTAGGATCTGGTCGTCAAAGAGGCGATCGGCGTGACGCATGCAGCGAAGTGCCTCACATACGGCTGCATGGTTCGACACGTCGTCGACTAAATGCTGCGGGCTGCAATAACGAACTGCACGTCAAATCGTGTTGTGCGGCAAGCAGCGGGAGCGAGGTGTCCGTCATGTCCATTTCATTAGGCGTGCCCAATAAGCGTGCAAACGACCGTACGCCACCCGTTAGTGGTGTTTTTGTACGAAGCCCACGGGACGGCTAGATTCAAGTAAACAAGATCAGTACAATCCGTGACACCATACCGCTGTCACAATTCGTGCACGATGTAGGACAGCCGTCCAAGGGCCCAGCGCATACAGCGCAACAGTCAAGACCAGGTGACAGCTCGGGATCATCTTCAATCCTCGCTGTACCTTCAACTGACAGCTGATGCATAGCCTCTACGGCTGGCATAAGGAGAGGATGGATAGTGATGTTGGGTACCATGGCAGCCGCCGGTTGTTAAGGAAGCTTTATATAAGTGCCGGAATGCTAGAACAACAGAAGTAACTTGATCCTCAAAGACAATATTGGATCCTTCAGGAAGTCTTGCGGGACGACACTATGACCTGCGGACATTTCGCATATCTTAATTATTAACTGGCAGTGGTACGGCGGATATGAAGCAATTATATAAAGCTTGTCTTGGTCAGCTTCTGTAGCCCGCGGTGCTACGTCCTGTTGAGCCTCATCCAGGAAAAGACCATCAGACGACAAACGTCGCGTTCGTCGCGATGTTGCGCATGAGGCAATGCAAGGCGTTAACCGAATTCTACCGGAAAACGAATGCGCCTACACTTCGCGGACCCCAATCCCCAACTCGCTTTCGATTGCAGGCACACAATGGCACATGAGGAAGTTAATTGTGGTGACATTACGTAATTTGATGCTGTCAGGACTAGGGAGCTTGCTCATGACAAAATGCTATAGTACGGCGGAGCATGGTGGATGAAATGCCTCACTGGTCAGTGCCCTTGCCAAACTCACCTTCGTGCCCGTACTCCGTAGAACAGCTCATTTATTTCTCTTCCCTAGTGCTTTTCTTAGGTTTCTAGCCCAAGCCTCTCGAGCCCCTCTGCATAGCTCCTCTGCACGCCACTTCTGCTTCTCAATGCTTCTCCTCGTACAATAGGGTACGACCTCCGAAGATCATCGCCATCTACTTCCGTTTCTGCATCCAGGAATTGTACCACAGAAGAGGGTTAAGCTCTGGAAATCAGGCTCCTTACAGCCCAGCCTCCTCTTGTTTTGACCACACGGCTTCTAAACACTTGTGCTGGACGACAATATTGTGCACTCTATAATGCTCTCTCTCAAAGTACGCATTTGACTGCAACACAACCATACGTTGTCCCGGGACTATGAGCGAGGCCTTCGAATATTGCGCAGCATGTACGAGGTTATCACGGTTGTGCAAAGCTGCGCATGGCTGCGACGGTGAACAAAATGGGCAGCATGCACGGCTTGCACAACGCCAAGCAACCGCCATCATGGCAGAAACACGGCATTGCAACCGCTTTGCACCATAAGTCCGCACCCGGTCCTGATTTTGAACAGCAGTGTGGTGATATAAGAGCGTATTGCACGTGGTGGAGGCATAGGTGTGCATGAAAGGTTCACGTATATAAACGTCAGAAGCGAGGAACGTCAGCAGGCTTGACTCCGGCGTACGACACGAAACACGGTAACCTGCCTTGGACATCTTAATATGCTTCAGGTAGTAGGTGTCGAGTGTTTCGTGACGGGTCTTCCTTCTGTCGTGCATGAGGACTTAACCGCCACAGGCAATCATTCTACACAGGCATTTCAGGTACCATGGTTAACCGCCTTGCTCAGCTTGTGGATGTGCTTGTGGATGAACATCTTACACTAACTCTATTGGCTTTACTCACTGGCGTCCCGTTACTGACTTGGGGTTTAAAAAGACTGTTTAAGTTGGGCAATGATGCATCACGTTCTTAGTTCCTTATCCTTAATTAGTAAGAAACCCCTCAGTTCCCAACGGCCACTGTCACGGATATACCGTTCTTGCGTGTTTTCGGTGCAATCTAATGTACAAGCGCATCAACACTACCACGGAATTCCCACGTTGAGTGGATTCCACCAAAGCGTCCACACCCCTCATATGCTAGGGCTCCCAACACAATACAGTTTTACTCAGTGGCTTGCTGAGGTCTCTAATATGGTGTGTCAGCACGTCCCAGGTTGCCACCGACGAAGGCCAACCATCAAGGAACCTTATCCAGGACCCGTCACGACAAGCATGCCAGGGTATATTACAAGAGTTACGGGTAACTCAGCTTGCACACGGCTTTCATGCGGCTGTCCAAACCGGAGCGCCGGTGCTATCGCGCGAACACTCCACGCAGCTTAGGGCGCCCCTACAGTTTCGAAGGTAAAACCCAAATGATCAAATTCCACAACCTTGCATGAACATGCTGGGAATCATGCATGATGGACGGAAGCGCAAGGTCCAGATATGCGCAAGGCCCAGATAGGCTAAGCCACGTCTTTGCCCCTGTGAACGTGTGAAAAGCAGCGAACAGGCCCAAACGGGCCCATGGGCCCGAGGACTAGCCAAAATTGCCACCTCCATAGAAATGTTACATTAAATGGTTCGGAAGTCCATTGCAATTCCTTAATCCTTCAGGATACCAAGTAGTTCCTCATCTCGATAAAGGTACATTCTGTTGCACATGGCAGATACAACAAATGTTAGCTAATATTATCTAATAAAACATCCAGAAAAAGTATGCGCACTTACTCCTTGTCTGCAAGCTTTATCTGGCTGCCTCCGTACTCGGGGAGCAGCACGCGGTCGCCCTCCCGAACACTGACAGGTATCAACTCTCCATCTTTTGTGCGGCGTCCAGGTCCAATTGCGACCACAAGTCCTTCATTGACCTGAATACACGCGGAGTACCTGATGGATGCAAACGCAGCCGCAAAGTACGCCGACAGCAGATTTCCTGCACGCGTACCTTTTGGACTGCACTCTCGGGCAACAGGACACCGCCAGCTGTCTTGGTAGCTGCCTGGATTCTCTCCACCAGTACCCGATCCAACAATGGGATGAGACGCCGAGCTGCCATCCGTGAAAGAATGTTTTTATGCAATTCGATATTGTGAAGAAAATATTATGAATATGTTGGATTTGGACTTACATCGTCTCATAAAGCTCGCGAAACGTTCGCGAAGATGCCGTACGGCGAGTGGGAATTCTGAAGGACGGCCTCATAACAGTTACCCCTAAGAGTCTTGTGGCGACGACAATCTACAGCATTGCCACCTATCGCGCTGTATATATGTGCCGTCAATTACTTACTCTCGAACAAGGCAAGAGTTCCACGGATTTTTCCGAAAGCAACCGACCAAGAGTTCCGAGAACTATGATCAAACGTGTAGCTAGGTAACGATACAAAGGTAATATTATTCAGGTTCTTAGCGGCGCAAAATCTTAAGTCTTGCTACGTGTTAAACCTCCGCGTCCTAACTAACGCTCGACGCACATGAAGCTTCGAAGCCCATAACTAAGCCTTCGTGTTTGCTTCTAATTTACATACGCACACTGCCCCGTCGCTATCACTGGTCACCGGTGCGAGGTTCCAAACTGCGTGAAAAACTCCGGTGCAATGGCATTTCTGTACAACGTAGCCAGGTGCTTGTCCCGTTCCTGCTTCTCGTCCGCCTGCCTCTTCAGAATATCCGTAGCGCGGGCCAGCTGCGCCTTCTTGAACTCCTCTACACGTTGCGCCTGAGCCGCACCAACCCCATACACAGCGAGACGCGTTAGGCGTAGCGCGTGGAGCTTGTGGCTTTACCTGGCATCCATGTCATGCTACATGTTTGATTCATCATGCCTTTTGCCAAACTCATAGTATCTAGGCTTGCTACTTTCCTTGTAAGGTGACAACCCTAACGCACCTGTTCTTGGAGTGCACGTTGAATATCCTGTTGCGTCCGCGCGTAAGTCATGTTCTCCAGCTGCTCCTGGGCGCGGCGAGCTTTCTTTTCCTCCATCTGCGCGAGCTGTGCGTCCAAGATTGCTTTTTTCTCCGTCTCGGTCATACCCTTGTAGTGGTCTTTACGGACACGGAAAGGCGACATGGCCGAAGCAGCCATGTTTGGGTCCTGCGCATATGCACAAATTGATTGCAATTAGTAATAGGGATACACCGCAAATTCTCCACCAGAACGATTGCGATGAGGGTATACCGGTTTCCGTTGCTTGACTTCTTGGGTGCTGAATGTGTACGGCATCCCGTTGGCTCTCCCTGAGCCATGGCCAGATCCGCGGGGTGCTGCCGCTTTCCACACACCATGGGCGGCGTACTCGAAATTACCGAAGCCCACTTCCATCAACACTGCTGGGATCCCTATTACCCACCTCCGTCATAAAACTTGATGTAAAGGTGGCCTCCATCTCGGCCATGTTGGCTGCAAGTTCAGCCTGCTTGGCGGCAATCTCACGCAGCTTTTTTTCCTCCGCCAGCCGCTTGTTGTAATCAGCGGTTGCACGGGCCAGGTCACGACGAACGGCATCTTCTTCGTGCTTGGCCGCCTGCTGCAGCATGTCCTGGTACTTGACAAGCTCAGCGTGGGCCGTCTCAGCCTCCTTCTCCGCCGCGCGGAGTGCCTCCTTGATAGCTGTCTGCTCTGCCCACCATTCCACACACTGATCGATCTGAGCGTTCTTGCGATCGCCCACCTATGTGCGGGCGGCATTGCAAGGCAACTAAGTGTGTATAATGTATGTGCTGTTCACTTCTCAGCCCTGTGGCATGAAAAGACGCAGGCAACCGGACATATTGAGGATGTGCCAACCGCCGTATGGGTTCAACTCGCCTAGGCCAACGCTACCCGACATACTGAAACCATGCAATGCAGCCGAGGAGGGGACCTTTGTAGCAGATTTCTCTTCTACAGAAGTCAAGTTCTTGGACGAAGGTACGGGAAATTGTTTGTCTAAACCATGTTTCCCTGAGCTCTAAATACCATGCGCCATTGTAGAGCATCAGCGATATAGATATACAGTTGTAGTTGCGTTTCTGTCTCTGTTCCACTAGCACTATGGACGGCGATGATGGCAATAATGGCGGTTGCGAACCACACCCACCACCTGCCCAATACCTAACTGTGCCACTACCGATTACTAGGAGCAACTTCGAAATGTCGGGTTACTAACATGTATTGCCATGGGGTCGGTTAGCAGGTCATGGGTTAGCAGCTTCGGTCGAGTTTTGTGGAGACGTGGTTTTTCTTAAGTGTAACATACTGAGGCCAAGTACCGAAATAGCTTTCCCATAGGGCGCCCAAAGGCCTGGACTTGCCACCAAGCTGCTTGGCTGTGGCAGCTGCGAATACACACGCAGCCTGCCCAAAATCACAAGTCACACCCTCACCGTGAGATCTTCCCCATCGAACTTTTGCATCGACGAAGGGCCCAGGCGATGGTCGCTATCCCCTATACGCGCTGGCATGTCCAGCTGCTTGGCATCTGGCCGATTCAGGTCCCATTCACGGCGAGTGTGCTGCAACTGTTGCTGCTGCCGAAAGGCCTCCGTGTCTCTGTTGTACGCATTTCGAACCTGGTCCGCCTCCTGCTGCATCAAAGTGAGCTGGTCATTGAAGTACTGCGTCAGCCTAGCGAAGGCCCTGTCAAGGCAGCACGTAAATCCGACACATATGTAAATCTAACCAAGGAATTGCCAATTAAAACTAGGTGGGTGGTGCTCTCGGCCGAACACCATGCTTTCGGTAAGAGAAGAGGGCAACAATTACAGCGTCTATTGCAACTGTTTGTATTAATTTATTATAGAACCCGTTCACACGTTGGTACATACTTTCAGTGCCGCAATTTTCTCTGTATCAATGCACAAAACTCACTCGTCGCGTTCTTTCTCCGCTTGTTCCCTGTCACGCTTTTCTTGAGCCTGTTGATCTAGCGCCTCCTTGTCCACCTGGGCCAGGGAAAAAGCCGCACACAGCGTCAAAAAGCCTGTACATGCGTTAGTGGTGCGCACCCATTTGTACCTACCCCTATGGTTCGCCATTTTGCATCAAGCACACGCTTTAACCTTTCCGGGTCCTCGTTAGGAACCTGTGCAACTAGGCGACCCATTCTGTTGGTTGTATCGTTTGGTTCAGCCTAGTTTTTTCTGCAAGTACACAAATACATGCGCGCATGAAAGATATATGTTGTTTGTTTACTTTGCATGGCACCAGTCTTTATAAAATTCACTTCGAATGCCCGTACGACGTAGGTGTACGAGCAAAACTGTTTTTTACAAGTTGCAGGGTCGGCGGGACTTTGGAGACAAAAATTTCGACTTATTAAGCCTCTGACTTTACCTAATCCCTCTTATTTTTAATTCCATTCGCTTTGAATCCATGTGAGCAGGATGCTTTAATGGCTCAGCCCATTGGGGCGCATCCTTGTTGCACTGTCTTACAGCATCTTGCAACCCCTCCCCCCAACGTACTGCCTGATAACGTGCAATTGTCACGTCGATATACTGTAACTTCTGAGAGCATTGCGCCTTATTGCTGTCTGGCAGGGTTCTTCAAGATGGTTGCTGTTTGCTCCGGGGTTCCCCGGAGCCCTAAAACATCTTTTCCGGGAGGGTCTCCGAAACTATACCTAGGCCCTAAAACGCGGAGAGCTGCGCTTCACACTGAAAGAGTTTCCGGAGATCCAAGGAGCAGCCCCGACATTTTTCCGGGCGTTTTCCTAAAAAAACTTAAAAGTTTCCGGGTCCCATCTGAAGCATCTGAAGCAGCGTTGCTGACTAGGATGGTTTGTTCGGCCTATGGCACGTAATCTTCCTAGCTCAGCCGCAGGCACTGCTATCCCAACTCGCAAGAACCTGGGCAGGTGAATATGGAACAGTTATTTACCCTGTGGCCACGTACAGTACCTAAACCGAGACTCTGCCTCCACATAATTCCCACGCAAGTCAAAACTTTCTGCTGCAAGGGAAGTGTGCCCATACCAGGGAACGGAAGCGTGCCTATTCCCCTGGCCCATTACCTATCCCTGGAATCCAGCAGCTGCCGTTTAGCTATTCCAGAAGTATACGCAGCAGCCCTGTAAGTATGCGCTGCTGTGTGTGTCAAAGTTCGATAGCCAAGAAGAGGGTCTCGTCTGGATGGTAAATTGAATTTACCAGGGTTTGGCTCGGCAACACACATGCCCGCCTCTTGTATAGACCGCCCCGGTTAAGTCTGTGATGCCATGTTACAACGAGCTGGTAATCATTCCCAATGTGTTATTGATTGCCATAAAGCCTTGACAAGATGTGATGGGAAGTATGTGCGCATACTCCAGTGTACAGGGATGTGCTGCTGCGTAGGGCACTGCTGTGGCGGCACAGCGCATGGAAAGCGGAAAAAGTTACTGTACGCGACTATACGTGCGATCGTACGGCTGGTTAAGTTATAGCGCGCGAGCAGGTTTTTCGCATTATCGGGGGTATTATGGTACTAATTTCTAGTCTTCTGTTTAACGAATGAACTAGGCCAGCATTATGTCTTCTGGCCCAGCCTAATTTGGCTGGGCCAGAAGACATAATGCTGGCCTCGAATGGCAGCAATTTGCTGCAATCATTTTCGGGAGGACCTACAAACAGCTCTTGATTTTGTTCGTAGCGTAGAAAAATTCGTTGAGCTCCAAGGTGCGGCGAGTTTTAAAAGCATTAGGACTTATAGGTTGTCTGCCCAGTACCCATGACCCCTGTTGCCCATCGTCGGACATTCAGGACCGGGTGATTGCCCTAGCCAACGATAACCAACCAGTATCGGATCTTATGATAGAGCTGAAGAAACGTCTAGATAGAGCCAAATGCTCTAGTCCAAGGCTCCTATTGAATCCTAAGGGATTTGGTTTACAAAATCGTTAAATCAAAACGTTACCGTCAGTGGATAAATGACCAAGGATCATGCCATTTGGAGAGGTACATCAGCCTGAAGCACCATCTGTGTTTAATTAATTTCAGCCCATAATGTTTTCCCATCGAGGTCAACCAGGGGTTAACCGTCCTATTGGCAACCTTGGCTCGGAACGTTGACGTCCCGTTTGGATCAGTCTGTCCAACGAAGATGAGTACCAATCGAATGCTCCGCCTACGGTAGCTTACGGCGAGAGTTGCGGAGAGGCGGTGCTGCGGCAGAAGAGAATGCCTTACATTATGGATGCAGACGATCAGCGTTTGTTAGCCTAAACAACACATGACATGCGTAAACTCAGGGTAAACAGAAGTGGCAGGGTTATTTGCGCAGACCCTTTTTGCGGACGGAACAAGGCTCCCTTATGTTCTTCTCTCTTTTCGTTTGGCGTCTCTCCGCTTCTTTAGTTCTAGCATTCCATTGAGACTCCTGTCTCACACGGCTCCTTATGAAGCATGACGCATAACATGTGACTGTTGCCTTGCAGTTACGCAGTTGGCAAATTCCTAACGTGCAACCCGCAAGTCTTTGCCACGAAGGCATAGAAGTGGTTTACGACACGCATAGCACACCTTGCAACAAGCGACTGCATTTCCCGTGCCAAAACATCCGAATCACTACATCATGAAGGCATGGCGCTCTTTTACGATAATATCACAAGCTCGCAGGAAGCCTGCGCTGCCAAGCTCCAACCACCACCGTACCGTCGCTGATGCCAATCTATATTCCAAACCCCCGCTGGAGACGGTGAGTGCCCGAAAGCTCGCAACAAATAGAAGAACAGCCGACGGCTGCTGCTATCTTTGCTTAGTACAAATACACAGCTGCACACGGCCAGTGCCCACTAGCAACGAAAGCCCTGTCGAATACCCTTGCTGAGTTACGACGGACAAACGTAAGGAAATAGCTCGACCAACAACCATGCGTAAGTGGGCCAACAAGCATACGGGTTCTTGCCTGGACGACATCAGGATTCCATAGCAAAGTCCGCCATGCTAATAAGTACCAAACATACAGGCCACACTTATCGTCCGTACAATTACTTAAGTCGTGGATGCGTCAGAAGGCCACGCGTGAGTACCATGGCATGTAAAAAAATCCCTCTGGCAAATCATTACTGCAAAGCCTACTGAAGGAACGGAAATACCACCTGCACAAAACCTGCAGGGTCCTTAATCCCCCAAGCATGCGCAGCGTCCTGACCAAACCAAGATTCGGATTACATGTAACGGCCCGGAAAACCACATGATTAATCCCAATAGAGGTAAGCAGCTTGCAGGACGTAATATGCTTCCCTCCCTGCCCTAACTATGCAGCAACCAAGCACACGTGTCATGATATTAATGAGGCCGGAGCCGTTTTGCGTTCACAGCGTCGTGAAATATTCCGGTCAAGAGCAATCAGATTTCCGCTGTCCTTATCACCCAACCTGCTGTGCATACCGTGACACACCGCGGTTCGCGGCATGTCTGGATATAAGGATTGAGCAGGAGCCACGTATGAACGCAGATACACTTTACTGCAAGATGATAATCCCGGTTTGCAGTGCGAAGAACACTGTCATCCAGTTGCCTCACCCTATATCGCTCCGTTTCAATGCTTCCCTTCCAGCATTCAAATGCACTGGGAATTAACTTCTGCATCTGGACATGTCCACGCACAAACCCCTGCCAGCCTCAACCCGGCACGGATGTCGAGCATGAACGCCAGCTCGACATCCATCGGCAGCTCCCAAGTCCATACTATTACCAGATGCCGATCGTGCCGTCGTAGGAACCCGAAAACACGCGGCCATCTGCCGCTGCTAGGACACGTACTGCATCATCGTGACCATCGCATTTGCGTGCACAACGGTAATTATTGTTTGCATCCCAAAAGCGGACGGTCGTGTCATAGGAACCCGAGACTAGAACATTATTGCCGACAGCCAGCGCCAGCACAGCTTCCGTGTGTCCCTCCAGCACCTTCACACACTCAAGCGTGTTCAATGACCAGACGCGGATGGTTTTGTCCCACGAGCCGCTGTACATGTGTCGATCACCAACGGCAAGCACACGCACGTTATCATCGTGCCCCTCAAGGGTCTTCAGGCACTGCAATGTCTCTGCGTCCCAGACCTGCGCCGTGGCAAGGGCCATTCGAGGCATGTAACTTCAAAGTGACCAATACTCGTCAGTGGATTCATATCCATACATGTCCAGTATACGAGCACCAGAAAACGTGTAAAGCTTAAGCGGTTCATATTGAATTCAGGGGCATGCTTACTCATTCCATGGTTGGAAATAAATTACCTTAATGGTCGTGTCGTCCGACCCCGAGAACACCTTATCTGGTGATGCCACCAGTGCTCTGACGGCTCCTGAATGGCCGGTCAACGTAGCTTTACATAGTAAGCTCTCGCAATCCCACACCTGGAACGCCAGCGGGTTAACACATGCATGGCGGTTAGGTGCGTGAAATCCCACGTCATCATGCATTTCCACATTGCAATCCAGCGAATGTCATGATTAGTATGCGCATGCAAATAAATGGCATGATTACCATAGAAAGCATAACCCCCTAAATCTATCATCAACTCAGCCAGTGCCAAGCCATGGCGTACCTTGACCGTCCGATCATATGACCCCGAAAACATGTTGTTCCGGCAGTGAACGAGCGTGCGGACAGGACCGGTGTGGCCCCGGAGGACTTCCAAGCATTGAAGGGTGTTCTCGTCCCAAACTCGCACAGTACTGTCGTACGAGCCCGAAAAGAGCTTCCCATCCGCAACAGCTAGAGCCCGTACAGCATCGTTGTGGCCTGTTAGCGTCCTGATCTTGTGCAGTGTCTGCAGGTCCCAAACCTGACACAAACATTGGAAAGCATATGGCAGGCCCAAATTATGCGAGCAAACGGACTTATCGCTGAATCCACACATCTGGCTCAATGTAGATACTAATAACCATAGGCATTCTTGTAAGGAAGCACTTGCCATACGGTCAACGGGCAAGCAATAGCATACACGAGGGCCGTTATGACAATCACTCGTAATACCCATTAATCAACCAGCCAAGCACAAACAGTGAACTTGCCAGGTCATCCCCTTCTCTTGACCCAGCAGCCTCCAGCTGGACCAGGGGAGACCTACCTTAATCGTGTAGTCATATGACCCGGAAAATAGCTTGCCATTTGCCACTGACAAAGACAGCACCGGGCGTGTGTGGTCCTCCATGACTTGCTCACAGCGGCGCGATTCGATGTCCCATATCCGGATAGTCTTGTCTGCCGACGCAGAAAAGAGCCGCCGACCGCATACCTCAATGGCCCAGACAATTTCTTCGTGTCCCTGGTCGCAAGTTAAGATGCATGCCACCTCCCATAATTCAGCCTATCGTTATGGGGCCAGACGCTTAAGGAAATCCAGCGTGCAAAGCTCCTATTACTGTAAATACCGATCGCATAAACCCGAACCGTACGGCGATGCCAACGGAATTAAAATTGCTCGTTTGGGCCCTATGGTCGCTTGCGAGTTTCTAATAATCATAACCAGCTTTGCAGATTACATTGTCCAGCGAATCCAAAGGTGGCATTGGAAATCCCTGCCGACGAAGAAGCCATTCTCGGTGTTCCCCCAATAGTCCGGGTCTGGGACCCCGCCGTATCTAGCCCGCTGGGCGTGGGAAGGGTTGCGAGCGCGATTTGTACCTGCAAGATGTTCCGCGGCTCATCTTCGTATCTGTAGGGTGCATTTAATTTGCTACCTCCTGCGTTAACGTTGACGCCATGTGCTGACGCCCACTCCTGCGCAATGATGCAACCCTCAGGGCAACGGAATGCCCAACAGATACAATTTCAAAACATTATCCAACCTGAATAGCTGCTCTCAATGCGTAGTTAGGCGTAAGTTCCAGGTGCCTCAGTCGCATGCCGGTAACAGGGCACGTTCGGTTGCCCTGAGCCAGCCACTTCTCAATACACTGACGGTCATAGGTGTGGCCCGTTGCCACCATTACTGGGTCCGCCATAAGTTCCATGGAGATAGGGCAGTAAAAGCTTGAAGGCGCCTGAGGTTTCTGCTCCGTCTCCTGTTGCCCAGAACCAGCACTTGCGGCAGGGCGGCTGCGCAGCGCCCACAACAAGCTAAACTTAACCATTCAAAACTAGTTCACAACGGAGCCGCTCATACCTTGATTCGCCACCAACCACTTCGGCCGAACCCGCATTATCCACGCCTCCGCTTTCTTGTGAACGCGAATCATTTCCACCTCTAAGACCTCTGAGAAACTGCTTCATAGTTGTTCTGCCGTTACCGGCTTGGGCTCCGTCTTACTCGCGTCGCTCTTTCAGTAAAAATTTTCAGCAGGCACTATACGACAGCAAAAATGGATAACAAACAGTTTTAATGCAAATTTCCTACAATTTAAATACTGATTGCCTCATGAAAACTTTCCGAGCCCATGCTGCAATAATGATTTCGTAAGCCTATAATATTGCAGCTTTCCTTGCAAAGCACTGCGTCCTTTACGGGTAGATCCCGCTATTTATCATACAGTGTAACGTTCGCAAGTCCACAACCATGCTCCCGTACCACACCAGTCATCCTCCACCTGTATAAAATCTTCCCCAAATCATGATAGCATGATGTGCACACTGATTGCCGAAATTAAGCATGTATAGATGCAGGATAGAATTTATTTTACATGCACTTAAGTTTCGTCCGGGTTAACGTGACCCTGTGTCCCTGACGTCCGCCGCTCTGCTAGCCACCATATAGTCGCTGAATTCAGCTGAGATACACTATTGCAATCTTTCACTTCGATAACTAGTCCAGGACCACTGGGCCGAATAATCCGAACAACGGTAACCAACTAGCTGTACGCCGGTTTCCAGCCGTCCCACACCATGCGGTCAGAACCGGAACGATGGTTCCACGTCCATAGCCCAGTTGAACTTGCCCAACAAGCTCTTATTGAAGATTTTCTCAATGGGCACGTCGTTGCGCTTGCACCACGCAACCGTGATACGCGGGTCCATGTAGTTAATCTTCGACGTACCGAGCGCAACCGTTTTCAGGTCCTCCTTGGACCGCGCCTGCAACTCTACTTTAAATATGGCTTGCTTCTTCTTCTCGATCTTAGAAAGTAGCCTGCAATGGACGGGTGATGATGGCAACATTCGCAATTTTCGGCGTTGCACGGGTAGCGCAACGTGCTAACCTAGGACGCCGGTACATCACAAGACGCCGGAGCCCAAACAGTAAATGATGGGCACTTAGCCATGCAACCGGTCCCCATATTCCATACAAACAGCATCCGGCCACAGGCGCCTCAGTCCCACATACTGCATGTGTACTACGGACGAAACATGAATGCGGCACGTAAACCATTCACACACAAAACATTACTTCACCGGCTTCTCTCTTCTTCTCAGCGGAAAGGCATTCATGGAACCCAAGCATTACTTCACTCACGATTCGACGCTAGCTTTCTTGCCGTCGCTTTTGCCCTTCTGAACCGCTGCAAGCTCCTCCTCAAGCTCCTTAAGCTCGGTATTAAGGATCTGCAGCTTCTCCTGGATTTTCTCCATCTGGTTGGTGTGCGTCTTGGGCACTGAGCGCTGGTGGTTACAGAGGATCGCCACCTACAAAACATGCAAGCATACTTTTCAAAGACCTTACTTGCAGAAAACAAATGCTTGTGGATCACAGCCCCACAAGGAATACCTCGCCCGTTCAAAGGCCCTGCCAAGCATCCAGGATGCGCCTGGTACCCACCTCCTTGTTCGCGCTGTCGTAGTCCGCCTTCTTCTCGTCCACAGATTGGGCAGCCGCGCCCATTTTCGATTCCTCCAACTCAGCAAGGAGGCGATCTAGTGTGATAGATGCGTTGTAGGTACGGAAGACCTTAACCGATAGGCCGTCCATGATGTTCTTCAGCTCCTTGTTCAAGTCTTGGGCGTCAAACGTCTCAAACAGCTGATCCCCCGGCTTCTTCTCTACACGCAATGATACATTGCATTCGATTTCGTAACGCATGATATTCAGTGCCAAGTAATGTAATGCTGCCGAGATACATTATAGGTACGTTATGCAATGCCTCTTTACACCAGAATCTGCCGGAGTTACGAAACATTGAACATGTCGCACCGCGCGCTAAAACACATACCGTCTGGAATCACATACATATTGTTTAACCGAAAACAACTGCCGGTACGATTGGGCTCACATGAAAGCACTAGTAGCCGTTCATGCTCCGCTATAAGAACTAAGAATGAAGTGTAAGCCGGATCACGTGCCTTGGCGCAACCTATTAACTGATAAAGCGAGCCTACGTCAGGCGCGAATTAACCGCGACCCGTAGACGGTGGCACTTACTCTTGCCGGTCGCATCGATTTTGCGAAACCTTTCGAGGTTCTTGTAGACTGTGGGGTGGACCTCTACCACGTTCTCATAGCGAATGGAATCTTTACCAAGGAAGTCGAATTTGACCTTGTTGTTAGGCTCCAGATCAACGTTCTCCACCTGGACGCAATTAGCGTGATTAATGCGTGCCGCCAAGAAGGTTTTAAGCGACCTTAGAGCTGGAGTGGGGGTGAAAACCTTAGCAGCCGAGCATGCATGGTGAAGTCATAGGCAGCAAGGTACCCAAAGCAATGCCAATTGCCAGTACGCAAACAGGTGCTTCAGCAAGACGGCTCCGCCACAAACGTGGGCATCAAAGCTCAACACGCACTATGCTCAGCTTTCTTACCTTCAAGGTGCAGCAGCCCACGGTATCGGCCTCGTCGTCATCCTTCTCGTGGCCAGCACGAAGTGCCAGCTTGTCTATGAAGTACATGGCAACGCCCATTTGCCGCTTCTTATGGTCTGAATTCTCCCAGTCACGCTCATAGTTCTTCCGGACATCTACGATAAGGTCCTTGAGCTTTCGCGCCTTCTCGTACTTGGCGAGGTCGCTGTCGGCCTTAAACGTTGACGTTGCCCCCAAAAAGACGTACCTATACAACAAGTGTGTAGGGCCTAGTTAGTCGTAACAGGAAACCAATGCAGGCCTGGGGGGGACTAAAGGCGTTGCTAATGGCATTGTGCTAATGGCACTATATCCCCGGATAGCCTCGGGTAATCACTACAAAATGCCGGACACCCTTGGAAAGTCGTTATCGTTGCTGTACGCCTTGTAATTACTACCTAAGCCGCCACGCACTTGTAGTCCTTCGAGGAGATCGTGTCCTTCCAGTACGCAAGCCACGTGACTGTGTGATCGTGCTTTATCTCCTTCCAGGTCTGGCCCGGATATGGGTGCTCAGGAATGGCTTCACCCTCGCCAATGTTGATCGTAATGTCCCGGGGGTAAATGCGTCGCTTTATCTTGCCCATCTTTGGGTGTTCCCCACGCCCACGGAACAGTCCAGGCGGCTCGACGCGGAAGTTGCCGACCTGCGAGGTGGCGGAGTGCTCAATCAGGCAGCAAACCATGGCTGCAAACAAGCAAACGCGATCTGACATAAGGCAGCTACACTTTTTGCACAGCGTGCACTGCGTTGCTTCTCAGGGCTCCACTCACCGGCTCGCAGCGGCCGTCCACATATGCCACCTTGTACTTGCCCTCCTTCTCATCCTTCTCTTTCTTTATACGGTCCTTCTCCTGTCGGAGCAGGCCACATGTAGTATTGTGAGACAGCTCCCCCAATTTGCAATGCAGCGATGGAAAGCGTTTACTTTCGCCTGCAAAGCAGCCAGTGCCTGGAAAATACAAGCGGCCGCATAGCACCGCACCCTTCCTTTTCCCGAATACCCAGGCAAGCCGCCATGCGAGGTCTCGCCTGTGAACGGCCACGTCTAAAGTGCCTTTGCGGCATGCTTGCAACGACGCACCTCCTTTGTCATGGTCTTCTTCGCTTCACGTTGTGCCATGTGCCAGTCGTAGATCGGCGTGAAATCGCACTTATCAAGATTTTTTATGGCATGGTTCTTGCCCAGTATCTCCTTGAACCCCTCCCAGAAATTCTTCAGGAAGACCGGCTTCTTCATATAGTCGGTGTCCTTCATCACTGCAAACATAGTCGCCACCTCCTCTTGCTCCGGCGTCAGGTTTACTGGCTTCCCATCGTACAGCATCTTGACCCCGTGAGGCTGTTATAGCGTTAGTCCATGGGGCCAGCATTTAGGTGAGACGTAATGCTTCGTTACACGTTAATTTCTTATGCTATATCAGTGCATGGCTGTGGCGCTTTGCCATGTACAAGGAAGCTGATCGCTTGCAGCGCATGGTGTTTGCACACGCATGTTTGACAGCGTCATGCTTGAACCTCCGGCCGTCCCCCCAAACTGAACGCACGGATACGTGACCCAAGCTCACCTCGTACTCGGGTGGGAACAGTACACCGCTGTGTCGCAAAGTTTTCCACATGAGCTGGCCTGACTTGCTACTGCTGGGGTCTCGCCTGGATCTTTTGGCACTCTCCTTCTGCTGGGTCGCGCGCTTGCGCTTTGCGCCAGTACTTGCAGCCCCAGGCGACTTGCTTTTACGGCGTTTTGACAGTGGTACATCGCTTTCGCTGCCCTCGTCGTCACTCTCCGAACTGCTCGCCGACTGCACACCCAGCTCCGCGATGTCAGGCCCGCAGTAAACTTTCCCAACGTCGATGTTTCGCCTACCTCCTCGCTTTCTTCGTTGTCCTCGTCGTCGTCCTCGTCCTCCGTTTCTTGTTTCTTTTTGCTTGCTCCATTATCCCGCGGCTTGCTTTGCAGTTGAACTGCGGCCGGTTTGGCTGCTGGCTTGGGGGTTGGTTTAGGTGTGGACTTGGCCGGCGGGGCCGCCAGGCGCTTGACCAGCGGAATGTCATCGTCTGAGTCGCTCATGTTGAAAACAACTTCGGATTGGAGATCGAAAACAATTGAGCAACTGTGGACTATGCCACTAGAGCAGTCACTTTTACTGGCTGTCAGGAGGCAGTCGGATAACGTAAAATTATGTAAGTAAATGACATTATGCAGCGTGCTTCATCTTAGTCAACAAGTATACGCAGTGCCATATTGTAACTTCATCGACTTGCCAAGTGGCATCGGGGAAGTGACGATCCAGTCTGCAATGGAAAACCCTGAGATTACGGAAGGTTAACTTCTTGTTATAATTCTGTCGTTAGAAATTACTTTATTTCTTACAGCTTCCAGCGGACCCAAGGTTCTGAGATGGCCGTTTGTGAATCATGTGCAAGTCCACGCCACCATAGATTAATTTTGATGCGAGATAATATTCTTGCTTCGGTCAATTTGAGGAAAGATCGAAATTTGCTACGCATAGTTCCCAAGTACATCGATCCCGCACATCCGGGCCGTTCGCAGACGGGTTTTGTGATGCAAGGGAACGCAAATCTTGTAAAGATGATTCAGCCTTTCCACTTTCCAGGCATCCTCGAGTCCGTGGGTGTCGGTTCTCAACCCCCATCCTAAGCCAGCCCCAGTCCGCATACTGGTGATGTCCACTAACACCCTTGGGCAGCCCCGAGTCCTACCCTTGGAGGGGGAGCCTGTCATCCTTAAGGGAGAGCTCCTCCTGTAACTACCGGTTGTGCGGCACGGTGCGACCATCATTAATAGCTAAAAGCCGTGGCAGAAGTGATTTGTGGATCCCCGTAACTTAGCAGTTTCATCTGGCTCAGACACTGGAGATTGGTTCACAAATTTACCCCATCAGTTCAAGTATTGCTCATGGGGACCGGCGATTCACAGCTTGCTGAGCGGTGTGCAATGGTCCGCTATTCAATGGTACCCCCACTGCTGATACTGAGACATATTGATAAGCTCATTAGCTATTACATCACTGACATGCAGAAAGCGAGAAGCCCCCGTGTTAGATGGAAGACTTAGTCTATGTACACTCCCGGCCAATTGCAGCACCCTCTGTTTGGCTGCACCAGTAGCAGTGGAGGGTGATCACAACAACAACCCTCCTTTTTGGGTTGGTTTAAATCCATCAGATTCGGGCAACCTTGAGGTAAGGGCCATTCCAACCGAAAAGCACGCCAACCACTGCAAGCACGACTGTATAAACACCACCCTCGCGATAAAACACCGTCCTTCCGGTGCTCGTACAGGTGTGCAGTGCTGCAGGGCCGCCAATGAGAGTTCATCTGTTCTTTTCTTTATAACCGGTGCTCAAGAGTCCACGGCCGGCTGCACACAATAACAGCGGTCACGACAAAGTGGTATAGACCTGTAATTATCGTGTGCCCCCTCCATCAGGCGTGACCCTAAAAGAAACATCCTCGTTTGCTGGATTGGGGATTACCTAGAAGAGCTAATCACGCTTCTGTCCACAGCGATGGATTCAGTTGATACAGGGTAGCCATTCATCTGCCCATTGCATGGCATAACCTGGCTGTTGCATAGTGCAGCACTCCTGAGCTGGGTTGGTGTGATTAGTTCCTACTGGTGAGAGTCCCATCCATGCTGGTAGCACCTGTCGGACATATCCCAACTTACATCGGTTTGTAATGTTAGGTGCCATACAAGACATTAGACACACAGCCTGCACCAAAAGTGGTTGTTAGAGGTGGCAAGTGGCATAGCAGCAGCCTGTGCACAGTAGAGTTAAGCTCCTCAATATCAGAATTACATCGGAATGAGAAAGCCACTCAACACAACGCGAACATATATCATTCTACGGCTCCACCAGTACGTTTCATTTTGTCCTTCTCTGTGAAGTAGCACAATGCCTGTCATACATGTGTCAACATAGCAAAAGCCCCTATGAACCCACCCATCGTCCATTGGATCACTGGTACCTCCGGCGACCTTGCCGCCCTTATTCATCTTCTGGGGCATAGTTATCGTGCAACTGAAGCACTCGCTCCGCCTGCATGCGCTGAAGGTAAGAGGCATCATCCTCGCCAGGCTGGCGCGCTGGCCGGCTCAGGACAGCCAACGTGTCGCCCTTGCGGATTAGGTGGTTGATAATCTTCGATACCACCTCGAGCTCCTGCAGCGCGGCTGCCTGGTTGGGTACCTTACCCCTGCGTGCACGCAAAGGACATCCATCAGGCGGAGCATACGGTCATCTGCAAGCTCATCTGCAAACTACGAATATGTAAGCTACATCGCTAGATCGTAAACCGTTATAAAGCTTCCAGAGCGACAGCAACGCTCCCATACGGCAACAGCATGAGCTAAATATGCAGACTATTGTTTACCCACTTGAGCGCCTCCGTGTCGAGATACCACTGAAGGAGCTCCTCCTGGCGAATACCGCTCTCCGGCAACGGTGCTCCATCATCGGACGTCTCCGCACTTTCTCCAGGTTTGTATGCTGGCAGCTGGCGCACATACTGGTTATGGACCTCGACCATCTTTTTCGCCAACATGTTCTGGAAAATAATGGCATAAAAAATTAATCAGCGATGAGCAAGTCCTGCTCACATCAGCTGGCAAAATTCAAGCCTTTCGAAAACAATGGAAGAACGTGGCCTACATATTGCCCTCACCTTGACGTAGTTAAGCTTCTGCGCCGACACGCGGACGGGCTCCTTGACGGCTGGTGCAGGAGCGGTTGTCCCTTCACCTGATTCTGCCTGCTTGGTGAGCGCACCCGATGAGGCATGTGTACGCATCCGCTTGGGTTGTCGGTCCTCTGCCATAGCATCAGCCCTGCACAGTACAGATTTTCACTCACTTCGTGCTTGCGTATCCTCTCCTATGGACGAGAGGCACCTCACCCGCGCTTATCGCCAACAGCCAACCCAGGGGGCAAATTCTCATCGTTGTCATCAGGACTATCTTCTGTCGGAATCTCGCCACGCTCAATCTGCGCTTCAGGTGCCCCTTCGGACTGGCGTTGCAATCCCGGCAGGGGCAGGTCGTCCTCTAGGAGCGTGTCCGACTGCTCAATCTTGAGGATTGATGCCCGCAGCAGCCGCTTGGCCTGATGGACGGATAGTTACATCGCATTGTCTCAGGGCACAGCATCGCACTGTATCAGGAGAGAGAATTCGTTGCTCTCCTAATCCTGGGATGGTGCCACCTATGGCGGGCAAGGCCTCATACCTCGCGGACATACTGTGGCTTGATCTCCTTGTCACAATACACGCGTGCCATGGCTTCCGAAAGGCGGATTAACGCCTCCAGTTGGCGTACGGTAATGCGGTACGATGATTGCGTGCCTGGCGCCGCGTCATCTGCCCGCAGCTCCTTGTACGACCGGACGAGCTCCGCACGCGCCTGGCGCGGCATGCATACCATTGGGCGAAGGAGTTGGAATAAATAGAACAGATCATAATATCACTTAAGGACATTTGGCTAGCATCGTGAAGTCCAACGCCGGGGGAAAATGCTAGTAACAGGAGGATGTTCAGTGGATTCTGTCCTTCACGCAAGGATTACATGGGGAGTAGTGATCTATTTGAGCACAACGACATGCACACTGCGGTCAAGAAATGCTATGTCTACCTCGGGTGTAATCTCCGGCTTGATGGAACGCGCGTAGCGGATGTAGTGCTGCAGGCTTTCCGTGTCGTACGGCACGTCAAAGGCATTCTGCTGGTATCGGTGAACGTTTATAATGTGCGTCGCGATACGAGCATCTGTTGCCTCAGTAGTGTCGTCCACCATCACATGAAGGAGATCAAACCTGCGGGCCAGATCCAGGGCGATGGGGACCACGCATAAATCACTTCACCGCGTAGTTCGCGATCGGGTCCACACAACAACCTTGGACCCCAGGGGCGTGAACAGAGCACCAGACTGCCAGGACTGATAGCTATCACTAAACACTGACGTTCTCCAGCGTATTTCACATCATATGATAGTGGTGCGTTGAGGCCATTGGAGGGCACAGGGTTGATCGTGAGGTAAGCCATTCCGATGGTGACTCTACTAACCTGGAAAGGATAGCGGGCGGCAGCGCCACGTTATATTTCAATGGCTTTGATTTGTCGTACCGGCCGCCCATAGGGTTTGCAGCCGCCAAGATGGAAGCCCGAGCATTCAACGTGGCCTGCGAGACATTGCAATCCAGATACTTGGGAGTTTTCCCTCTATCCTTCTGCTTGCCACGCAACGGATTACACCATAATAAGGCTGCAGAGCCAAAATCATGTACAATCCGGGCTTTCTAGGAACCTTTCTGTGCACCGTCGGTATCTCGCGGGTATGGCACCAAGTTAGGACAATCACACCAATCCTGCGTACGATTTGCCAAGCCTTATATGCGCACCTGAATTCCGGCTTTTGCGATAGATATGGTTTGCTGCTCCATGGCTTCATGGATGGCCACCTGGTCCTTGACGTCCATCTTGTCAAACTCGTCAATGCAGCAAATCCCGTTGTCTGCCAACATCAGTGCGCCTGCCTCAATGGCAAACTCGTTGTTCTCCGGTTCCTATGCAGAAAAATGACACATAGATAGACCACGAGGATGAAGTACTGCACACGTTGGATGTATCGGGCTGACAAGTTTCCATGTCCAGCGTGAGGAAAACACCAAGCCACATGATTTCGTCCCATATGCCTTCCTGAAGACAACCCCAAACCAACACAGTAGCCTCCTTGCGAAATCCCCCATGCGCCCTGCTCACCCTGACTACCGAGGCGGTAAGACCTGCAGCAGAGGAAGCCTTGCCCGAGGTGTACACGGCGCGCGGCAAGAAGTTCGAGACATATTTTAAAATCTGCGACTTGGCACAGGACGGGTCGCCCACGATGGCCACGTTGATATCACCGCGCAAATTGATACCCTGCAAACACCGTTGGTTGCCGTTCAGTAGCATGGTCACTTGAGAGCAACACACTGCGATAGCGATTTGGTATTCCACCAAGTGCAGCATGCACGATACGACGCGTGGCACGGCCCACCCACCTCGGGTGTCTTCTTATGCACGCCGCCAAAAAGCATCAGCAGCACAGCCTGTTTAATGTTATCGTGCCCGAACACGGATGGACAGATACTTCGCGTCAGCTGCTGGTAAATGTGCGGGTCACGCGCCATCGCCAGAATGGACTCTCCGCCGTCATGGTATTCCGCGATGATAGTCTCACTGCTCTCCTCCACGTCGGGGCGGATATTCACCATTCCCTTGGTCATGTCAGCAGGCTGGCGAGGGGAAGGGCGAAATAGGGGAAATTTCGAAAGGGTTTAATCAAGCTTAAGAAGCTTGTCCTGCACCCTTAAAATTGGTCAACAGCAGCCCTTCCGGCCATCTGTACAGGAGTTTGGGAAATTGGTGTACGTGCTTCACAGGATTGTGATATAGGCACGGCGTCCTCTGTGAAACAGGCAAGAGTATGGACGAGGCAATTGGTGAAGGGAGTTTGAAGGCTACAGAGGACAGCCAGAAGGTGACGTGCCAAACACCTATATTGGTGCCAATCGAGGGGGCCCCAACGTGTTCTCGCGCCATTGTTATCATGCAAGCCTCTGGCCACAGAACTTGATGCTTTTGCAACATCCATAGTTCCGCACCTGCGCCGCACACGCCAGGAACATGACCCTGTAAGTCAGCTCACGGCCGCCAGCACCCTTGCCCAACCCAAGCACGCCATCAGCCGCATCCCGCCGGTTGCCGCCTACACGGTAACCCAAGCCGGGGGTTTTTTGGTGAGGAAAAATCTTTGCCGGAAGATACAGTTTAGGGCACACCGCATTCATACATAGGATGGGCTTCGGCACGGAGCCGGGAAATGGGCTCGTTGCAGGTTAGGCGCGAAGCCTTCAGTAAGACCTACCCTCCTTGAGCTGCACCCTCTCCCCTGGGGCAGCTAGGGCCGACACATCCGGCACGACCACAAGCTGGCCTGTGAACACCATTTTGTCACCGGCTTTAGCCGTTTCAACTGCCTCGTGGCGCATGATGACATCCAGGGTTCGTGGCAGACTCCCGGCCGGCACCTACGGTGACAGTTCACGACGGGTGGCGGTAACCCATTGTCAGCGGGTCATATGAAATAATTAGTCCTACCGGGGGACATGGCCGCACCCGGTTCGACATGTCAGTCGCTGGGTGCGACTGTGTTTTTAACACACAGTTTCCCTTCGCTTTCCATGCGATCAGCATAATGCTGTCTGCCTCACCTCTTCCACTGCCTCCTGGACCTTCAGGCGCTGCCAGTCGCAAAAGACGGACTGTTCACGGATAAGTGACCAGTGACTCCTGAAATTGATTGAAAGCGTGGAGCCATTACTAGATGACTTGTGCAGCTGCAATCGCGACTGAGGGAACGCTGGCAATCTACAACATCTGCCATCACACGGTATTGGAACTGTCACAGGGACCGATAACTTACTTATTGCCGCAAGTGGGGTTAGTGCACAGGACTGGTGGCGAGTACTTGAACTGCTGCGGTACGCCACGGATCACAGTATTGCATTCCATGCACTTGAACGCGCCGAAGAGCAACTCGGGTCGCACTTCGCTGGATCGCGTGACGGTGCCAGCAAACGCCGTGAGCTGACCCAGCTTGCTGGTGCGTAGATCGCGCATGCGCTGCGGCCAGGCGCTGACAAAGGCAACATAATACTCGCGGGAGTCTGTGCCGTCAACCAGGCCAGGTTCATGGTTCCGGATGAACGCGTGGAGAGCTTTGCGGAGAGTGGGCTCAATACGGTTATAATGCGCAATTGTGTAGGAGCAAAGGCCCTGATCGTATGCATTGAGATGGCCGATGTGCACATAAAGGGTGCCTTTGTCCTGCGCTTTGAGTTCGTGCAGAGCGTTCAAGTAGTGTGGCTCCAAATCGTCATCCGTCTCCTTGTGATTCTCAAGGAAACCTAAAAAATGCGTTTCCACCAGATCAGGAGTCCAATCCACTCCTTCTGCGAAAGCTGTATCTTGCCGACTCATGACTGCCCACTTGGCGGGACGGCTGCTGTTAACAATAATAGTTTTGGAATAATTCAGTAATACCTGATTATGTACGTAATGTTACTTCTGAACATATTCAACTTCAATGTGCAAAGAAGGGAAACGATTTTCGCGGTCTTTTCTGCAGGCAACGACGCCGTACCAGTTCCCTTAACTAACCGAAACAGTTCGAAACATGGCAGCCATATGTAATTTTCAATGATGCACGTATGCAATCTAGGTATCGCAATCCCCAGAATGTGGGGATGTAGTCAGGATAACTTGGATGTTAAGGGGAATAAATTGCAGAGCTGATGCCGACTCCACGCGTGACAATGCTTTGCTAAATTAACGACTTTAAAACAAATCGTCCGCATTATTGGATCGATTATTGGCCCTGAAATTCATATTGTATCAACCATGCCTCCCCGTATGGTTGCCGGTCCTGCGGGCAATGCAGCTAGCAAGATGATCAAGAAAGAACGAATCATTCAGGTGTGGTTGCATGATAAGAAAATTCGGTGGGCACGACGAGTTCGCGGCGCTGACGTAAGTGTATTAGACACGCATGTCCAGGCGCTGAACAGGATGAACGACAGGGACACACAAAAGGCTGCTGCGGAGGATCTCCTTTCGATCCTCCTTGTAAGCATATGTGGGGAAATTCACGAGTGCGTTGATGGAATGAAAGGTAGGTACATCTGCTCATCACGAAACCGGACCCGCAGAATATGGACCAAGAAGGCTTGCTCATCATCGTCAGCTGCCTTTGTACGACCGGGTCTGAGCACAAGGTCTATGCCCGAAAGGTTAGTACAGAAGATTGTGTTCCCCCCTACACTGTACGACCCTTTAATTGGTACCGTGAAGACTCCCTTGCAGTATGTAACCTGTTGCATCGTCTTGTAACCTGTTGTTACCGACGGCGTGCGGCATATGAACACATAGGCACCACAGCTTGTGCCCGTTGCACGCAGGAATGCGCTCGTGCTATTGGCATTATCGCCAGCGAGGCTTGCCCCCTGCGGGAGCAGGCTCTCCAGCAGCCCCACTTGGGAAAAATGTTAGGGCAGCTGAGGAAGTCTCTTCAGGTGCGCGGGCGAGTGGCACGCCTCGGGAAATCACCATTCTGTGCCGGACACACCAGCTCCGTCGTCCATAATGGCAGGGAGTCGTGCGCTGTTGAGCCATACACACAGTCGCACAGCTCTCTATATGAAGTCTGGAAATCAAGCCTGTTACTAAGTCCAATGCTGCACACGTGTCAAGAACAGCATCTGCCTGATGCCCGTATCGTACTTAACAGGGCTCGACATCATGTAAAGGATTGAATTAGTCAATGTACCTACACAGCCCCATGCTTGAATCCTGTCCACATCCTGGGTTCTCCTCTGCCAGGATCCCGACAGCAGTGTTCGTGAGGCCAGCTCCGAGGCGCTGGCACTGGTGGCCCAGGGCCTCGCTTACTTGGACGCAAACGGGGCCCAGGGCAGCCCTAACAACCCCGTAGTCAAGCTCATCTTTGACTGTTTGGCTGAGCAGAAGAAGGATCTGAATGCGGCTGCATGTGCAGCACTAGGGATGGTGCGCTGGGCAAAGGCAAACGATATGATATGCTGTCACATCGGGCACGGAGCACATGTCACCATTATGTGGCCTGCTTATTAGGTGGCGTCGCTGCCCAGTCAATGGTGCCGGGATGCAGATTCAGTCTGTGACAGTCGGAGCCACTCGTATGCGGCGCCCATAAATTGCGACGTGCACAGCTTCACTGTCGCGTTGCCTTCCACCCGGTACAGGCCGCCCCCTACCTGGGCACCCTGGACACTGCCCTGTCCCGCGAGCTGGTACGCAAGCTCAACAGCCCCTCATTTCAGGCGCCGGCTGCTCTGCTGGCTGCACTGGCTCGGTCGGACCCAACTACCGGGGAGCCTGTGGGCCTTATTAAGGCACGTTGTTAGGGCCAGGGAATACTAGTTAACAGAGGTCGCGTCATTAAGACGTTGGAGGGACCGACTGTGGACAGACTGGCGTTGCATGGCAAACAACCGGCTTGGTTCACGCGGTGCCGCGGGCATCATGCAATGCCGAACTATCCTAGGGGGCATCAACAAGTGCAAGTGTATGTAGGGTAAGGGACAGCAGGAACTGCGCGGGGGGCCAGTACCCCCGAAAAGCGTTGACGTACGGATGCCTGTCCCGGCATACCTGGACGTGCCTCATTGCTCCGACGTAGCTCCTCTCGTCTAAAATGTTGAGTGACTAAGATTCCGTATCTCCCATGTACCTGTGGCCATTCCACAGAGTGGCCCAGCTGCCTTCGTGCCATTTCTCTCCGCGCTGGTTGGCCAACCAGCGCCACCCTCAGTCGGGGCCTCTACGGGCATCGTTGGGAGCGGTGTAGGGGCGGCGTTGTCGCGGCCGGACTGGCCAGTGCGACTGGCGGCAGCCGACATGCTCCGCTCCACCGCGCTGCTGCTGGGCCCGCTTATGGAGCATGACGGCTGCTGGACACGAGGCGATGCGAAGAGCATTACGGGCCGGGCTATTCAGGCGCTGGAGACATGCAAGTTTGACAAAGTGGGTGCAGGCATTGGAGGGTCGAGTAATTTCTTAGCCTGAGGTTTCGGCCAACAAATGGGTAGTAAGTCCATGTCCTTAACTTGTGGGCAATTGTTGGTCTACTGGGCGCCCAAGCTATAAAGGAATATGCCAATGCTTGGAGCGGAAGAGTTTAGCCTAACTTTGTGCTGTACAGAGCTGGACGAAATGCCGTGTAATGGCTCTCCCACACTGTCCTTGGGCTTAAGGCCCGCCTGGCCCGTTGTGAGGTGCGTCTGTATCATCCGTCCCTCCTCTGAACGGCCCTTGATGGGATGGCAGGTGCGGGACGTCCGCGATGTTGCTCGCAATGCGCTAGCAGTGTTGGAGGAGCTGCATGCGTACGGCAGCGGTGGCGGGACTCTCCAAGGGTGGCCAGAGCACATCGCTAAAAAGCTGTACGGTCCAGGTACGATAGTGGCTGGCGCGAGTGCGGGTGCAGGTGCAAATGCCGCATCATCGGTGCGTGGGCACAGTATAGTAATGCGCATTTGCTGACTGCAACAGCAGCTGGATCATTTCGTCCCCATGTAATAATTTCTGGGTTTTGCTATTGTCCCTGTTCCATCGACGTAATGTCAGAGTCGCTACGCTTTGCCGCCGCATTCCATCAGGTTTGCATCCTCCAGTGGCGACAAGTACCTTCGTGCTGCCCAGCTTCACCGAAGCCGGGCCCCCTGGTCGCAAGTCGCCTGGCCGGCGTGCTACCACAAGCCCCGGCCGCCGGCCGCGCTCCGCGCAGTCCCAGGCATCCCGTGCCGCTGCATGCTCGCCGTCGCCACCAGCGCGGTCCCCCACGGCGCCCGAGCGCCGGTCCTCACCCTTGCTCGCACGGGGAGGCTCCGTGTCGGAGCGGTTTCGGGCGGCACACCGCGACAGCGACGTGGTTTCCGTTCATTACCTTGGCGCAGTGGCGTCGGAGCCGTTGGCTGGAGAAACGGCTGACAACGTGGTTTCGCAACCGCAGCCGCAGCTGCACGAGGAGCTGTCAGAGCCGCCTATGTCCCGGTAGGAATTTGCAACAGATTGGTGAAACTGGAAAGGATTTGTGTATGAGCACTCGCTGCACCCTTTAAAGGGCCGGGGAACTTTCATTTGTACATATGCCTTAATGAGGCAGCTCTAAAAGGCTTACGTGACTGGCTGTTGATCCTCAGGGTGGCTACTCAGGATGACACACTACCAGACGTGGCGCCAGGCAGCCGCCGGGTGTCGCGTCAGGCGTCCAAGGCCTCCTCTGAAAGCGCCAAGGCTGCGGAGCGCCTGCAGTTAGTGGAGCCATCAGTACGTGTTTCTGTGGGGTCAGGAACGGGTGTTGTGAGACGGCTCCCAGATGACGTCCCGGGAAAAGGTCAAGTTTTGCATTGGCGTCCCATGGCCTGTTTGCTTCGGGAACGCGTCTTGAGGGGCAGCTGACAGGTACAGTACATGCGCCCGTGTTTCACCTGAACTCGTTGTTCTGTGGTGAATGCGCCGCCTAACAGGGCGCACTCCACCCGCAAGGGGCCCGGATGGACGTTGCCGCCAGTGATGAACTGCTCCGAAACCTGACGCTGGAGGATGATGCAACAGCGGTGCTCGATTCCAACGGCCCTCCCACCTTCTCGCCGCATAAGGTTGCAGGTGAGACGGCGGGGAACAGGGATTGGTGCACTTTACTGGGCAGGATTGGAATGTACACATGAAATAGCATATGCGATGTTAACATTTGATCGGTGAGTCGCTGTGAGGGCTCCCAACTTTCCTGGGGCCGCCGTCATCGTTTCTTTTACACACCCAGGCATGAGGCTATGAAGCGCTGAAGCTATCGTGCTGTAAGGTGGAGGCGACCGGCGCATGAGCCGTATTGCATGGATAAAACGTCTTCCTCTCAGTCCACGACGTTGTGCAATATTCCACGCGCTCTCAACGCCAAGACCTGGGATCCCTTTCAGGTACACACAAATTGCCCCCAACACATCTCTCATCTCACATCTCTCATCGCAGAACCCCCTTCCATCGCGGAGCTCACCGCATGGGCGGCTGCTAGACCCTTCCAACCGGCAGGCTTCCTGTCTGCTGCTGCTGCGGTATCTTCCACGGCGCCCGGGCCAAGTGCGCCGGTTCCTTCGCCCTTACCAGAGGTGCAGTCCAGCGCCGCAGCCGGGCCTTCCGTTAGCATTCCAGTGCAAGAGTGGTTGGCGGCCCAGCAACGGCTTCGGAGCCTGGAGGTGCAGCAACGGCAGCTTCTGGAAGCGTTCAGCGCCATGTCGGAACAGAATAAGCAGACCATCGCGGGCCTTCAGGTGCGGATCGAACTCGTGACTATCTATAATGCTGCATGCGAGCTTGCGTGTTAAGATTATAGGATGCAGCGTGGGGACCGCCCTCAAGCCTCAGTTACCCACGGGCACATCGGCATCCAATATCCCGTGTCCCTTTGCTAGCCTTATCTGTTCGTTCGGATGGAGCGCTTTTATTACTTACACTGCGGTAGCTTATGCTTTGCTGTGCATCGATACGGTAGGCTATCGACGAGGGTTTGAAACCGTAGGATCTGCAGCTGCCTTGGCAACTCTCATCCTCACCCACCCACACATCATCACTGCCTGCTGACATGGCCTTTTTCTCGCTTTTGTCCCTTGCTTCTGTCGCACATAGGCCAAGGTGCGCACACTGGAAACTGCGTTGGAGACCGCCAAATCTCAAATGGCCGCACAACATCTGGAGCAGCAAGAAAAAGACCAGACCCTTGAAGTGGATGCCGAAGTGTCCTGGATGTCACGGACCATCAGGCCGGGGTCGCCCCTTGTTCCGTTTCTCTCTCGCAGCAGGACTACTGCAGACGGTAGCGCCGGACCGCCTGTGGAAGAGGCAGCATCGGCGGGGACGGCGGCCCCGGTGGTGGCGACCTCGACGGCGGATGTCAACGATGTGCGGCAGGCGTATCGGGAGGTGCTGGCCCCAGGGCGGTTGAGCGATATGCACCTGCTGCGGTTGATGCAGCGTACCGGTCCCGTCTGGGCTGACCTCGGGCAAGAGCTGTCCGCACAACTGCTGGCGGCCTTCACGTCCAGCCTGCAGCAGGCGCGCGGGGTAAGTCTGGGAGGTCCTTATGGGGTGGGCCGTCCGCCCCCGGTATTTATGGATGAATGGATGAGTTTGTTCCGATTGTTTTAGTTGGCGGGTTTCAGGCTTACCCGGCCCAACCTTCCTTCGCGCGTAGGATGGTCCAATGCTGTCGCGCATAATGCCCTGGCTGTGGCGCTTGGCGGACGAGCAGAACTCCGTGTTTGAGGCCCCGGTGGAGATGCGCGTCCCCCTGCTGGCGGCCCTCGGCAATGCACAGGCTGCTGTCACCGACCCGCCGGTGAGGACGAGCGCAGAACACTCCGGCCTGCCTATCATCGCTGTCTTATTCGCCACAACTATCAGAGTGGCTGTGCAGAGACATATGCAGACATACCGCCTAACATCTGTCCTAATCCCCACGTCAAATGGTTTCGACGACCCTGCGTGCACTGTGTATGGTTATGCTGCCTGACTCTTACTTTCCGCCCACATGCAAACCTCCCCAACGTTTCGTTGACCTGCAACCCGTGTAGCTATACGCCAGGGTTCTGTTGCTGGTCAACACACTGCGGACGCACTGGGCTCTGCCCGACACTCAGCCACCGTCCATTAGCCAGCGCGTGTATCCACAGCCTCTCCAACAGTCCCATGGCCAGCTTCCGCCACCGTCGCCGCCGCCACCGCTTTATCAACCATCGCCTGTGGTTTACTCCACTCAAAGCGTCAGCGGCGGCGACACACCCCAGGAGCTGTCCTTTGGAGCTGGTGCAGCTAGATTGGTAGCAACGGCTGTCACAACGGCAGCAACGCCTGCAGCTGCGGTCGGCAGGTTAGATATTGGTATAGGCTCGGATAGCTCCAAGGCCCAGTTGGTCCCAACACTGACGCTGATGGAATCACAGTCACCAGCAATGGAGGCCTCGGGGGTGCGCACGGCGACACCGCGTATAGCTGCAGTGCGCAGTTCACAGGCGGGCAGGTCGCCCAGTATCAATACGTTGATGGGTCAATGGTCGGACCTGCAGAGAGATTTCGCCGCGATGTCCAGCCCATCTCAGCGGCCGATTTCGCGAGGCCAGGGGTGAGGGAATAAGAGAGTCCAGAGTGTGTTGCGAGTACACCGAGAGAACAAGGATGGATTCTGCGCTAAGGTTGCGGAAAATTTTGATTTGACGCCGGATTGGCAGCGGTTCCGGAAGGTGACGTGCTACCTGTGCAATTGGTGGTGCTGGAATGAATGTGCGAACAGGAGAGTGCATGTTCAGGTATATGGCCATTGCGTATTAATATTTCTGCAGAAGACAGCACTTCAAAAAAGGAATGGATGAAGTGTTTAGTGTTTCGGCATTTTTTGAATTGTTGAGCGGATATCTTACTTCGCAGCGTGCATGGCGTTTTCACAATGGATGCTTGGCAGGTATAGTGCTGTGGCAGGTTGTGATAGCACAGGATTGCGCAAGTGACATGGTAGGATGGCTTGCTGTACCAAGCTTGTTGTACGTGGAGCAGGTAGAGCAGGATCCAGACCGTGCCATTAAAATACGAGGTTTCGCGGGCACCAGACAGGCTTAGATTATATGCGCAGTCGACTGTTATAATGTGCCTGTTATAGGCGGGCGTGACCAGCAAATTATTGATATTGGCAGGGTGCACAGCCATGAGATGATTGACGCGCGAATTTGTGCATTTGTGGGTTCCAGCATAATGAAAATGACCCGCCGAGGCACCACAAACGGCCGGTGATGAAATGTCTGGTTACAACCACTGCCGTCATGTCGTAGTCGTACAGCGTATGGTACACAAACCACAGAAACGCCCATGAGCAGTGGGTCCTTTTTAGCAGACCATAACTTTTGCTAGCAAAGCGTCGTCAAATCTGAACAAAATCAGGGTGCCCCAATTGATACGGCACCCTGCAGCTGACCTGAACGATAAACTGACGCGGTCCCATATATATATATGATATTTAGATCTACGTTTCCCATGAAAGCAGAATGCGAGGAGATGCAGAAATCACTGGTAAGCATAGATTCTTCTTGTAGAGAAGACAAGTTCTTGAACAATGGCACGCAAACGCCGTACAATTGTTCATATTGATCTAGTCGTAAGCTCTTGACAGGATCCTTCCTTCCTGATGAGGCATCAGTGATTTCGTATTAGATGCTACACCTTTTCTAGTCCACGAGCAATGTGGAGTATGCATGCATAAACGGCTGTGATGGTGATTGGGGTTCGTAACCTGATAATAGAGATCAACCCCCCAACTTGCGCCCATTTTCCCTGAAATTCCTAGTCGCCCTGTTCTAGACGCAAGTTTCCTAAAGATCCGGATGATTGGATGTCTCTACCGGTCACTAGCTAAGAGCTCTTCGGAAGATTACGTTGCGCTTCTTGAAGAATGCAAAAATGACTTGGAACGAGAGGTCCGGGGGATGTCGCGAGCCGGGTGTTCACGAGAAATGCTTGCCAAGGTTCGCCCCAGATTGAGGGGGAAACCAAAAGAAGCCTCCCTTGGTGGACTGCAGTTCATGGGCCACGTTAGTTCACAACCTCAGTTCCGAGCTTCTACAGTCTGTCCGTATCTATCATCGTGGACCTGCGTCAAAGCAGCCAAGTGCAGCTGGTGAAAGGCTGCCCCAACTTCAAGACCGTCACGGTGTTGCACGAGGTAAAGCATAACGTGATTGTGAGCGCATGCACGGGCTGCTGCAAAAAGGTGCTGTCGCTAGCAGGTGCTGTGGTTCTATCTGGGAGCAATTCAACACCATCGAGGGGCTAAATGGGGACTGGAACATTGTGTTATATTGCGGCGTCGCCGACAGCGCAGCTGCTATCCTTGAGGAGGCCAAAAAGCGGGATGAGTTTCTACGGGTGGCATTGTCGTGGGCCATGCTCGGTGCCCTGGCAAACTCCTGCAAACTACGGCAAGAAAAACGCGGAGGCACTTTCTGGACGCCGCGGCGCGTGTAGAGCGCACAAATCTGATGGCGATTACTGAGCAATACAACGGCATCAGCAGCAGTAATGATACGGGGCGGGATGGCCCTGTGTCCTGGTGGAGAGCACCATTCGGTTTAAGAGTATCGTGCGGCTGTCAGCTGTTAATAACAAATCTTAATTATTTAATGATCTATTTTAAAGATCTAATTTAAAGCGTTTTTAATCCTGGCAAGGTTTTTCTGTTGATATCTTTATTTCTCCAAGAGTTTAGTAATAGAAGACTATTGTAAAGTTGTTATCTCTATGATTCATCTCACCAACAGTTCATCGATACTAAATATACATGGCGATTAAAATCTAGGTAAAACCGTTGGTGGGGTTTCAGCCGACAGATATGCCCATGGGGTAAAAGCAAGCTTTCCTAAAGCATTAAGTTGTTTCAACAACAATTTTGTTTTTCCCCTGATTATTTTGGGCCTACTTTAATAACCTTCATAGGTCCATCGGTTAAGTTCTTCATGGACTTACTAAGTGACCGCAAGAATGCCAGGACGCTATGAGCAACGAGCACATTGCGAGCGGTTTTACTTCGTCCTGGCCAGCCATCAAGCGTTATGTAATCAAATCGACGCCGTCAAGGAACTCAGCGACCTGGAGCTGCAGTTGCTCACGTGCGTCCATGGAGAAAGTGCTTTCTAGCTAGTTGGTCCTGCTGCATGGTCCAAAGGCAAGGCTAAGTAAGGCTATATATGCTCCGTTTACGACATTGCTCCGACAGTGGGCGCGGCAGCACGGCCGCCTCTGCGTCAATAATAATCACACATATAAGAACACAAGCGTCAAGGTCTTGCGCAAACACCTGGTGCTGGTCAGCCACCTTTGTGGGGATTTCACGGCAACAGCATGCAGCCCGCAGGTAGGTGGTGCAACGCTGCCTAACGCTGCAACCGCAAATGGCTCGGGCCCCCATTCTTCGTTGTAAGTTGCAAGGCGGTGTTTAGCGGCTACACGGATGCTTTTAGTGTGCGCGGTGCTTCCTGACAAGCTAAGACGATATGGCACAGCAAACATCACAGCGAATCACAGCAGAGGAGCAGGCAATGGTTGAGATCCCTCCATGTTCCTGTGAAGAGGATTCATGCATCACGGCCTACCACCCTCCGGCGTAGTATCACCAGTAGGATGGCACACACAGCCGCCATCACCGCGACCCCTATATTGGTGGTCGGGCCTTCATCCAGACCCCTACCGCTGGAAGAAGCAAAAAGCTTGACGACGCCCCACCTGTCCTACCGTCGCACTTTCCATGTTCCCCCACTGCTTGCATTCCCTGCAACCCGCGCCTGGCATGCCCGTGATGCCTCATCTTGTTTGTCCATCCCGGCCTATGAGAAGGCATTTGTACCAGTAAGCCATTGCAAGCTGTGGCTGTGTCGCTGCTGCCCCACTCCACTGTCTGCACCGCCTTTGTCCTGGACACCCTCATGCCGATCCGTCCTGCTAGCCATGGTCCATGCCTCCCCGACTAGGTCGTTACCTTCACCCCTATCAAACCAGCTGGTTCCTTCGTCCAGCCTGTGTACCAGCCTGAGTCCGTCCTGCCGCGCGTGCTCCTGCTTCTGCTGCTGATGTTGATGGCCCTGCACCTGCCCGGCCGTAACCTGATGTTCTGAAAACTGGAGTAGTTTTTCCTATTATATACTATTCTCCTCAAACCGCGCATCGGCCTCTTCCAGCTGATCATCCGCCAATCCCATACCGTCGCCGTGCCCGACCTCCTGCCAAGTGAAATGCGTCAGTGATGCATCGCCATGATGCTCATTCCCTTGGCTCCTGCCAGCCGCCGTGAATGCCCCCAAACCCACTAATTCTTCCTCATCTTCTTCATTCAGCCAACGGAGCCTGTCAGATGCCCCGCCGCCATTCGCCAGATTAGTCGCGCGCAACATTGCAGCCGTGTACGAGCCCCATGTATCATTGTCTCCGCCGCCTAAATTGCCCCCCTCGACATTCCAGCCGCCATCCAACTGATGACACATGCGCCGTTCACCCCGCTGGTAACATTCGAAATCATTTGGCAGGCAGTCTCCCGCGTCTTCAAAGCTCACGTCGGGTCGCTCACAGCTGCCAGGCCGTTGATGCAGACCTGATGGCACCGCATCGGCCGTCCCAATGGCCACTCGGAGCCTTTCCTTAGGTCCATCGTCGTGGTTTACTTCACATCCCCAATACATCTGCTCGGGAGGGGTGGAGCACAGCGCCGGCTCCAACCTCTTTGCTCCCGCAAGTCCTATACCAGGAGACCCTTGCCATCGATCGTGCGCAATTGGAGAGCTTTGCAGCTCCAGGCCCTGGCAACGTCGTCGTTTCAGCAGCGGCGCCTGCAGCCTGTCGTCGCACTGCATGCCTGAGACATCCTCGCCATTGCAATAGCCCACCCACGCGTCATCCGAGTGCCAGTCACGATTGCGCGTCCCTGACGTAACATCGATACAAGGCTGCTTGCAAAATACCTGTGTTGCCGCCTCTATATTTGCTACCAAGCCTTTCTTAGCCGCATTCACCGGCACGCGCGCGAGGCTAGTAGCCCCGGATGAGCCTTGCCGCTGTTGCGAGATCTCACCCGGCAGGTCCAGCAGCCCCTGGTGGACACCCTGGCCACCTGCATTTAGGCTGTCGCTGAACTCCCGTCCGACTGCAGCTGTGGTGGGAGTATCTGCTATGGCTATACCTTTTGTTGCTGCTGTGGCAATTACCGCAGCTGCTCCTGAACGATGTTGGGAATAATGGTGGCGCCGATCGCCGTTCTGCGAGCTGCTGGGGTCGGCACCGCTGCTGCTCGGAGGCAGGACCCCGGCTGATAGTGTCCACCGCTGATCCTGACCGGGCTGAGGCGGATGCCACTCCGCGCGACTCGTCTGCCATCCTGCGTCTGTAAAAAAAGGCGGCACAACGCCATCACCAGCATCAGCAGTATCTTCCAAGTGCTCATGCGGCTTATGCGGCGCCCATCTGTGCGTCGCCGGCGGCCGTCCAGTCGACCGCCATTTCCAAACCTCACGACTGTCACAAGGCAATTCGTCATTGCACTCATCAGTTGACGCGGATGTGCTCCGCATTGTAGTCGCCAGGCCCACGGAAATATCCTCGGCCATGGCCGCACATTGCCACCGGGCATCTTGGCCATCCATGTCCTCTCCCGGCGATCTCGATGGTCCCCTCCGGCCCCCGGCGGCAGCGGCATCCCTATTGCCTACGCCCCGTTCCTGCAGCGCTGGGTGATCCGGTTCTTCGTCATCCATGAAGGGGAACGAGGCGCTAAGCCCCTGCACCCAATTACCTGCCTCTTTATGCTTCCACTTATCCGATGTTTTGGCCGTTTGCGAATGCTCCAAATCCTGCTCACACCCTCGCGACGGTGCGATGGCGCACCCACTGCTGTCACGGCGGGTGGGGCGTCCAGGTCCACCGCGGGGGACCTGCGCCCGCTGGATCCCTTGGGCATCGTCGGTTCGTTGCAACGAAAGCCCAGCTGAGACATCTGCATCCACTTCGTTGCTGGCGCCGGGTCTGCCATGTTGGAGTATATCGGCTTGTCCATTGCGACATGCCGCGCCACCACCGTCACCCGCCGCACACATCGGCCTTTTCATTGCGTCTCGATGCGCCCGCGCCCTGCTCTGCCGCTGTCTATGCTCTGCGTGCCTCTCCTGTCCAGATGCAGCGAGCGCTGCTCCTTGCACTGTAGGCACCCTTGGCTTTCCCGCCTCAGCCCGCTCCCTGTCAATGTCGTCTGCGCCTGTTGTATACACCGTCGGGCCGCTGCCTGCCTGCCTCACACTCGCAGGCTGCTCCGGAGCCCGCAGCCTGACTCCCAAATCCGCTTCCACCATGGATGCAACCCGGGTGCGTACAAGGTGCATACAATCACGAACATCCAGACCATCACCGAACCTGAGCACCGGCGCCAGGGGCGGGTCAGCCGCGGCAAAGCGCACTGCGGTCAGCGAGGCAGCGTGGAGTGCATCGTCGGCCAATAAGGGTTGCAGTACAGCATCATGGGGTTGCCCGGCGCTTACAGGCCGCCGTGGCGGCAGCCTGCTGCTGCTCCCCCCACGGTGGCTGCCGTCACTACTTACACGGATGTTGTTAACTGGCCGACAGGCATCAGGCGCTATCGCTCTGGTCAACGCCTCTGCTCTATCAGGCGGGGCAACAGCATGGATGGACTGCTGTGGCAGTCGCTGCGATGGTTGTCGCTCGAGAGCTGATGAACGGGGTGCAGAACCTGACTCCACTCCCTTTGGCCTAGTGCCAACGCCCATAGGCTGCGGTGAACTCCCGTGTTCGCTGCACCCTCCTTGCCGAGCTGTTTCAAACAGCTCTCGGTCATCAGAACATCGCTGGACTCCGGTCGGTTGGACTGACTGGCCCACTGGAGCCAGCAAATTGGGCACATCTGAAAGGCGAAGGACCCTGGAGGACTTTCTCTTCTTGAAAATGCTGAGGGCTGCAGTAAGTGTGCGGTTACGGATGCTGGCGGCCAATGGGTCCGCAAATCGCAGAGGGGCCTCGGCAAGCGTTTTTCGTACCGGGACTATGGTCTTGAGCTTAGGAGCCGTTGCTGGGGACTGAAATGGAGCATCCAAATTTCGATGAAGCTTTTGTGCATCATTGGATCCGTCGTGACCTGCATGCGCTGCAAGTTTCGGTCCGCTGGCCCGCGGTTCTGTAGGACGGCAGACCAGGCCTGAAAACAAAGCTCACCAATTTGAATTCGCAAGGACCTTGGCAAAAACTCTTTTCCATCAATCCGTTCTGTATGTTGCTGCTCCTGCTGTTGTTGCGACGTTGCTGGCAGTGTTGGCTCCACTTCGGCTGGCCCGGGATGTTCCGCTCGTCGCCGCACCGCTGCCTTGGCCCTCTGAAATGATAAAACTAAAATTACTGGATTGCAATATCTCTGTAACTTCATGCGTTGGTCGGAATCTACGCCCACCAGCTCGCAATTAGGTTCCAACCCCAAACTTCGCCCATGGGCGTACCTGTTTAAAAGTAGCAAGCTGATTGAATCCGTGCATTTGTAAGCGTTCCGATAGAAATCATAGCGCGCCAGTTTCCCACCTATCGGTTAGACACACCATCTCCCATTGGTGCTCCAGAACCAGATGGCGGGAAGTAAACGGTCAGGATGGCTTTCGGCGAACACCAGCATGCTGGAAAATGCCATCCCCAATGCAATAAAAAGGCGTTGTCTCTTCATGTCACCATTTCATAACAGCTGCTTCCTGCAATATATTTTTTCTTGACTTACAGGCACTATAACCTTGAGAAGGTAGCCAATTTCCTTGTAGAACAAAGATAGTGACATATGAATTTAGTCCAGACGAACCTGCTTCGTGAGGTAGCGGCAGAAGTAAAGGCCCATGGAGGCCTTTTGCAGTTCAAGTCACACGCGCTAAAAAACCTAGAGCTTCGTACAGTTCTTAAGGTAGATAATTCTGGAAATTTCGTGTCTAGTTGAAGCTAGCTGCAAAGCCAGTTTTGGTTGGGACAGTCAGTGATGGGGTTTCGGTATGCAGGAAAGCCATTGCTCGCCGATCGTGGACTTGGTCTTCAATGCATTGGACCCGGAACACCGTAACCTTTTCGCCTCCATTGGCAAGGATCAAGTGGGTGATGGCCTATTGCAATTATGTCCGTTATGCGTTTTGGAGAGGAAAGACGGGTAGACGTGGGCAAATGCGGGCAGGTGCGGGTTTGCCCACATTTGCCAGGGTGGTATCCCTCGCCCGATGCCTGTTCATATCATTCCAAAAGATTTTCTTCGTGAACCTGTGTCAAATGTGTATTGTCTAACTACAGGTCACCATATATGACGATGAACACATGGGCGACTTTCTAGGCGTGGTGGTACAGTACATCAACAGTCCCAGCGCACATCATCATGGAGGGGTGAGTCCCTTCTGTCATACGGCCGTAGGGCAAACAGTACTCACGTTTCCTCACTTGCCGATTGCACTGCACGGTCACCATCCTCTGTCCAAAGGTCGAGTAGGCGCCGCGATCTTGACTCTTTGGCCCACACTGGAGAAACCTGCTGACCTTGCTTCAGTTCTGTATATAAGTCTTTCCCTTCTTCCCTGCCTCTGCATCAACATAATGCTCCAAGGATGTAACATGCTGCGCGTGGGTCCAAATGTCCGGTATCACGACACACGAGCTGGGGGACGCGTGCCTGGTGGGTCAAAAAGGGAGAGGGGGAGCAACTAGGTGGCGAGGGACTTTGCATTGGGGGCCCATAATCGCTTGTTGTAACGATTCCAGCAATATCCTGACTACTCCTGACTTTAACTTTGTGAGAGGCATGGGCGTGGGAGTTGAATATAGGCAGTCTGGCGTCTTTTCCCGTGTTTCACTCTTTCTTGCGCTGCTGTTTGCGATGGTGGGCCCGGTTGCCAATATGTGATAAGTCCCGTGGCCCATGTAGGGCACGATTTGATGAATGAATTGTTGGGCCCTCGTTCTGCTTATCAACATAATTCCCAGGCAGTATCGGGTCCGGAGGGCGTCATCCAGGTTATCAGCGTTGTAGAAGCCAGGGTGATCACCTTACTCAAAGGTGGGTCAGGTCGCAGGTGGTCAGCGGTTGCTGCGGTTGGAAGTGGACCTTCAGCAACCATCGTGGTGGTGGTGTTATATGTGTGCGAGCTAACTGTAATTGCAACTGCGAGGAGACTGTGCAGATGCTGGCGTTGGCTTCCAAGTTTTCGCAAGAATGTCGTCGTTTTCCTGGACTGGCATCGTCGGTGGTCGAATAGGATGGAGCCACGTGTCATTGCCGAGTCATTGTCACGATATCGATTAGGGCAGCGGGTGCTGTCCTGATGTCCCTCTTACGTCCGCCAGTCCCCATTGTGCTCTGGCAACAACTAAGCCTCCATTTGCCTCCGTGGCGATCCTGCTCGGTAACGTAGGTCATCGTGGCGAGGTTGTGGAGCTGCGGGGCTGTCCGGGAGTGCCTGGACTGCTGCTTTCTTTGGGATTGGACAGCAGCATCCGACTTTGGGATGTGGCCGCCGGCATCTGCCTGGCGGAGATGGCCTCTGACGCTATTACCCTGGTGAGATACCCTGGTGGTTAGTAGATGGGCTTTTACCTAAACATGTTTGTTCTAGTGCTTCGTTGCGACGGTATTATGGCGGCAACATGATGGCAACCTTGTAATGTTGTGGTCACAGGTTGCAGTCACAATGTCCTGGCGTGCGGTTATTTCTCTGGCGTTTTTGGTGTGTCCTGCTGCTGCTCCCTAGGAGACGCACCCGGAAGGGGGCTGCTTCTTCACTGGTCACAGTGGCGGTCGCATCTGCCGCTGGAACTTGGATTTAGACATAACCGCACGTGTCGCCGGTGAACCAAGTGGTGAAAAGCCAGTCGGGGTGCCGGACGTTTCCCCAACAGAAGCAGTCCGGGACGCACCGGTGCCATCCGGTGGCCTTCGAGGCCCGGAGCCGAGGCTGGGCCCAATCTTCCGGCTTGCGCTACGGGGTGTTCCACCGACCCCACAGCAGCTGGCGTTGCCGAGCAATCCACTGGGTGACGTGGTCGACTGTGTGCGGTGCCTGTCGGGGGAGCGTCTGGCAGCCAAGTCATCGGATGGCAAGCTAGTGGTGTGGGACTTGGGGCGTGGCGTACAGGTGTTGTCGCTGCGGATCCCCGGGACGCACCCACCGGCTGGGGCGGGGCAGGGCGCGGCGGCGGCGCTGCGTAATGGACGGTGCCGCTTCAGCGTTACACGGGATGGAGACTTCATCTGCGTTGGTGGGTTGACGGTCGTGCCGGCCATGAGATGCGTGTAGTTGCGCGGAAACGGCCCGGCTGGGGCTGAAACGGAAGAGATCGTATTTTTGCGCGCCGGCTTGATCTGAATCACACGTCGTGACCGCAAACCTGCGGTTGGAGTTGTCGCAATAGAACAGGTCGTCCCAGGCTCTACAATATGCAGCAGTACAGCTCTACAATATTAGCACCTTGTTAAGTACTTGTTGCACATTTAGAAGCACTTACCGGCGCTTGCCTCCCGTTTTTCTGCAGCGTGTGTGAGAGAGACGCAATGTCTGAGAACCTGTTGTGTTTCGATATTCAGGCAACCCTGCAGGTGACGTCTATGTTTACGACACATCCTCGGGTGCGCGGGCCGCGCACTACTCGGCCCAGAAGGTTCGCGGTGCCGCGCGGGCCGCCGCCCTATCCGAGGATGGGCGTCACCTGCTCACTGTGCATGGCAATGGTTACATCCTCAGGTGAGTAGCCGCAGTTGTTGGGCGGAATCCACATAAGAGCGTGAAGGCCAAGAGAAGTGAAACCTAAGTTCTTAATGTGTCTTAGAATTCGAACGCCGCTATTGGGTTCGGGGTAGGGTTGGCGCCCAAGTACGGTTGCTTACGAAATAGTGTCGATAGTGTCGATTACTGTGGGTCCTCCAGAGTCAGGACTTATGTACGCAGCTGTCTAAGAGGCGCGCAGATTACTCATTCTTGCCCTTTCTGTCGCCTGAAAGGTACGAGTACATCCGCAAGCAGCAACTGCGGAAGCGGGCAGTTGCCGATGCAGATGCACTGGACGTGGCCCAGGCAGGCGGGACGGAGGCTCCGTCGGAACATGAGGCGCGCGACGGCGCTGATGGCGATGTGGACGGCGCAGCCGGCAGCTCTAGGGAGGCAAGTCCAGAGGCATTCACAGAGGATGACACCTCTGCCGCTCTTGACCCGGGGACAGCCGCTGCAGAGCCAGCTAGGGCCCAGGCGAAACGGCCCCGTCCCACAGACGGAGACGCGTCGGAAAGTTACGGGGTTGGTAGCGGCAGCGTGGACGACGGAGGAGGGGATGTTGGAAGAGCAGAGTCTGCTGGGCGGCGGATTAAGTTGCGTGTGCGACTGGGTCCGCGGCCTGGCGGCGGCGTGGTGGTGGTTGATGGCGTTGGGCTTTCCGCAGGCGGTGGCGCGGTGGCGTCAATGCCGGGTAAGGACCGGGATACAAGCACTGACGCAGAATGGTCGGGCGCTGTGGATGAGTGACCCCGGATCCCCTCGTAAGCAGGCCTGTGACACTTTGCTCCGATTCTTTCTCATGTCAGCTGTATCGATTATTACACCATACGGCCAATTCAGCGCCATTATTGTGGCAGGCACCACAGCAAGTGGCAGCATACCTAAACATATCATGGTATATGATGTACGAGTAATAACCAACTAACATTCCGCTCAAAATGCCGGTTTGGCAAGAGTTGGTGACGCGAACAGGAACGAAGACCAGGAAGATGTCCATACCCAGATTAGGACGTATTGTCTCATCACTTGCACAATCAACACGACATACCCCAAATCAACACACAAGATACAATCGGCCAGTAACATGAGCGCACCAGCTACTCCATACGACACAAGGTAGAACTGTAGTAAGAACGTGCCGCGTAATAAAGTATTTTTTCCTACACGTGCTTCCTCCCGCACCGCGCGAGGATCAGAAACAGCAGCAGCAAGGTACTCACCCTTCAACCCCGTTCCCGCCACGAATGAGACCAGCACCTGCACCTGCCTGCAATATGCAAGATATGCAACGCCGTCATTTCAAAAATCTCATCCAGTCTCGCCATACATAATCCAAATGCACGTAACCCCAAAGACGCATTTGGTACATGATACTTCACCATGATTCCTCGCCATGCATACTATCATCGGTGTCAGCATGGAGAGTGTATGTGCTATGTTAACCATCATGGTCATGCGCCAACATCTTTATAAATGCAGCCTCTGCTTCAACAGTCAGAAAATCGAGTCATACGGCAAAGCCAGATTATTCCTGATTCCTTGCGGCTGTAGCAGCAAATATAAGGAGAGGAGACATTAATATTGCCCTGCCTCTAATGACCTTACGGACACATGCACAGTCCATCCCATATATCGCGGCAGCTAATTCCGCGGCTATGGTTGCGCACTCGTCACCATCGCTGAGAAGATAAAAAATCTGGTTACCCACCCACGCACCCATAAAGAGGCGCGACACAATCTAAGCAACATTACCGTAGCAAGCATCGACAACCCTGTGGTGCACCGCCTCAGTGGGCGTGGGAGTGCGGATGCTTGTCGGCGCCTCCACCGCCGGACCGGCCGGGGTGTAGCGTTCCTTTGGCAGCCATACTTACGAACTCCGCCACCTGGTCCGCCGCCACCTTTTCAGCAACCTCCTCCAGCAGCCGGGTTTCCAGGGCTGCCAGTTCCCTGGGGGCTAACACGTACTCGGGCCCCTGGGGGAAGGGTAGCGCCCGAATAAGGAAAGGTCCCCTAACAGAAACGGGCTCCAAATGAGCAAGAAGAGAAAGCCGTTCCCAAAATCCAACCCGAAAGGCCAATCTATTCCAAGATCCCTACTCATACGAAGTAACCAATCATGTCTCAGTATGCGTGGGCTGCCGCGTCCCTCGGCGTACGGATTTCAAGCAAATTTGAATAGCAATTGCCATGAGCTGGCTTGACAGGAAGCTGTCAAGCCGTCGTGAAATCGAGTCAGCCGAGAGCTTTTACGTGAGTATACGGGACCATTCTCAGGCATGCAGCCGCGAAGACGTGAGACGTGAAGGCTCATTTCGTGCGAATCTACCACAAAAATGCTGATTCAACACCGCCTGGTCTCACCTTGGCCGACCTTTCCCGCACCATGCGGTTGTAGACCATGGCCGCTACGAAGTCCACATCCAGGTTGCGCGGTGGTTGGGGTGGCCACTGCGTCTGCGGAGCCGCCAACTCCTCCACCAGTGCATGGATGCGAGGCTGACTCTCCCTACGGGACCACCGAACGGGCAGGACAACCGATAGTTGCAGACGCCAAGAGTCAGGAATCCCCCCAATCCACCCTCCCACACATGCACAAATGCCCCCCCCCAAAACTTGGTTGTTTAGCTAACTTGTAGTTCCATGCGCATTCGATGCCATCCTCGGGCCGTGAGCGCTCTCCTTGTCAATAATGAAATTCTGGGAACATAGTTGCCGCTCAATTCCTCGTAGGATGGCTTCGCCCGTAAAAGGAAATGCAGGAGCTAAACGCAAGGAACTTGGAAAAAACGGAATGCTAGTTGCACCGCGTCACCTCTCAACCAGACCTAGGAACTGGCGCATGTCAATATCTTTCCATGCCTGCGCCATCTGCCCCATACCGCAGGTGCAGCCCCTCCCCAGTTTGAACTAAGTGAAGGCCTTATTCCTCAGCCCCTCACAACCCCATGGGCCCCCAGCACCCACTTGAGTGTCGCGGTCACTCGATAAGCGGCACTGCGAGCCAAACTAGCATTGCGGAGATCCCGCGCGCCCAGCTCCCCAGCCGGACCAGGCTGTGAGCTGTCCACGTAGGAGCGGATGTGGGCGTGACCGATATCGGTCATATCGGAGCCTCCGGGGGGCTGCTGCTTGCCGTCCTTGTCATGGCCATCAGGCTGTGAAGGGATGTGGCATGGTAGAAAAAAACAGGCTCTGTCTCACAAACCAATAGAGAGGTTGGTTGATAGCGCCAAGGCAACAGATATTGTTCCACGCAGTCGTGAAGTAATCGAAAGCGCACCCTGGGCAATTGCTGCCCGATAAGGAGCTAGCGAGGGCGGGCTGACATACCGTGTTTGTGCTGATATACATCACGGCCTTCACCAACCAGTAGCATAGAAGCGTGAATAATAGCAGTGTCGTAAAGGAGAACTCAGGCCCAGCACCAAGCAGGGTATCGGCGGTAGGTCCTAAGATGCTTGTATCGGGACCGTCCGTGCCGGCCAGAACTGGCAACGTAATTGACCAGGCACAGATGCCAGCCGCAATCCCTGCCAGCGTGCGCTGCCATGTCGGCGTCACTGGGAACAGCGCAACGTCAGAATCCCTGCAGTTCAACGGACGTTTGTCGACACACGTAAGATGCAAGCCCCACGCGCTTGGCGAAAAACATCAGTTCACCTCTTGATAGCTGTCCGACTGTCGTTTTCGGATGAGTGAATTGCGCGCACGAGGGGGCATAGCGTCCTGCCAACCGTGAACGTAGAGGCCCTGCCAGGCGACCGAGGGTCCTGCCTTGCAGGAATCCTAAGGGAAATCATGATTAGGCCGCAAATGTAACAGGACCTTGAACAAATTATCTTTCGAAGCTGTCCAACGCTTGTGTCGGAACTGAACCCACCCCCAAAGCCGATGACCAATACGCTGCATCGCCATAGAACAGCCTTGCCGATATTCGAACATCAGACTATGATCGGCAAGGCGGATATTGAAACCTGACACCGCTGCACGCGCTGCGCCAATTGTTTGCCACCAAACGTAAATGTATAATGCTGTATTCGAGATTATGAAATTACATTAATAGGATTTTACTGTCCTTGGGACACTTATGTAAAGCGCAGTTACATATTTGCATGTCCTACGCAGAGAAATTCGTTAGACGCTCCGAAGCCCTGGGCGGGAGGCCGTCCTCCTTGCCGATCCATCATTGCGAAGCTCAACTGCAGCTCTAATAGCATATGTGCTTGCCACCAAGTTACTAACATATAGCATACGGCTTTTATCTTCTTCACACACCGAATTCAAGTTGCAGAGCCCGGGAGGAACCACGAGAGAAGAAGACCTTACATCATCCTAGCTTCCCAAAACCTCCAAATTCTAATATGCAATGAAATTGTAACGACAGCCGGGTTGTTGAGTCTTGGGTTTTGCTCCCGGCGCTAACCGCCGGAAATGAGCGGATACGGCCGCGGTCGGGGTCGCATAACCTCGCTTCAAGCGTTTGATGCCAACGAAACATCTGGGGGAGGTCGTTATGGTGGTCGTGGGGGTGGTCGCGGTCGGGGCCGGGGCCGGCGCCCGTTGAATGCAAACCTCAACTACATGTCCCGTGAGGGCGCGCCCGGGGGCAACGAGGAGGACAACAGCCACAAGGTATGAAACCATGCCCACGATGAGATGCATTATGTCGTCCTTGTGCAAATTGATTCCTCTTGGTACCATTCACAGATTTTGCAAGTACGTGCTGAGGACGTCTTGGACGAGCAGCTAGGCTTTCCCCTCTTCACGAACGGCGATGATCGCTTGGGCTGGCTCATGAATGTCCAGTCGGTAAGCAGACATGACCACTCAATGTTGTGGGCCGTATGCAAGCTGGCAAGCCATGCACCCGGTTGCTTGCGGACAATCAATCCCTCCTCTTGGCCGAGCCCCCTTGCACGACCAGCCGACGCATGCAGATAGGGGAATTGAAAACAAACATCCATAATTTCCACTCGTCAAAGTTGCCATTTGTTAGTCTGTGGGAAGGGAATCCTTCCGAGCCACCCAATTGTTCCCACCTTCCCTCGCTCCGCCTTCCCTGTACTCCGGATTCAGCTCCCCTCAAATACAGCCATAACTCATTTCTTGCTGCCCCTCCCTCCGCCATTCTTTGCAACCCACTCCGCACCTTGCGATGCAGTCCCATATGGCCGACAAGGACTCGGGTCACGTAGTTGCCTCCGTGGACTGTTACTTCATGTGCCAGGTAGGAAAAACCTGATTGCGTAACAGCCCGTTCAGGAGGATGCTATGCTACATGCTGCTGGTGGGGCCTATTGGCAACTGGTGGAAATTGAAATGGGTTAATGCAGTGCCTTTACGGGGAGCCGAGGGCACAGCGCCTGTTGCAAGACCTAGAGAAGTCATAGTGGAGAACGGCAGCAGATATCTAGCAAGCTCACCGTCGCTTGCTGCGGCCATGGTGATGCCTGTCGGCTAAGGCGACGGTCAGGGCGCCTGTGGGTCAGGCTGTTGGGGGTGGTAATGGCTTTGCTGTTGTGGAGGGCGAAGTCCGATAAGCGTGACATGCTCTCACGTTACAGCCGTCGTTTGTTCCCTTTGCTGAGCCGATTTCTTCCGCTTGTGCGGTGCTCTCTCATCCGTCGTCACCCCTCAGGACGGCAGCATGTTCAAGGCACGGCTGGCCTTCTCGCCCTACTTTTACATCGGGGTGCAGGTAAAAGGACTCAGTTGCTTCATGTACCAGGAACAGCCGAACGGCATATCGTATGGTGTTCAGCAAATGTCAGTGTGCCGTGGTTGAGTTGCCGGGAAGCTGGTGGAAGGAGCTGACGGACGGCTGGGGTTAACGGGGGGCTAGGGGGGAGGATTAATGCGGGCTCGGCCAGCAGCCTTCTGTCTCACGCCGCTGTGAAATGGATTTCCAGCGCCCTAGACACGAAACATAGTTCCTTGACCACATAGAACTTACAGAACGTGATGTGCTGTCCCAGAACGTGTCCACGGCTAAGCCGCATACAAGCTGAGACCTCTCGGATGTTTGCCCACATCCCGATATCAGCCCACACGAGGGCTACGGACAGAGAGGATGCATGGGGTCCATGTCGAGTCTCAGGCCCGATCTTCTGCTCGTGCTGTTGCGCCCACACCCCGCCATTCCCCCACCCAACCCACGCAGGAGGGCCGCGAGGTGGAGGCCGAGAACTACCTGCGCCGCAAGTGCGAGGGCGCTATTCGGAAGGTGGAGGTGGTGGAAAAGGAGGATCTGGACCTGGTGAGAGAGGCGGGGGTTGGTGTCCGCTAAGGGGGGGGATGGATTGCCAGCTTGTCCTCGAGCTGGGGCTCGGACGCCGCACGCGCCTGGAGTGCACCCAGGCGATGGAATAGAGGAGAATGCACCGCTGATAGATTGATCTGCCTCAATACCCATATAGCCCCATATGCGACTGGGGTAGCATGTGCAGGTATCAGCTGGGCAGGGGCGGTCGTGACTGGCATCAAACGTCGTCGCTCCTCACAGAAGAGGGGACCCTTTAGACCCCATAAAACAAAATCATTTCGTCCCACTGGAAGGCCCACACATTGGCGTGTCCGAGCGCGTAGAAGCGAATACGTCGTACGCGCACATGCCTATATTGACACGCACGCACCCTCTACGTGTCAACACCCATGGTGTCTCACCCGACCTCATCCTCGACCTCGTGCTCATCCTCATCCTGGCACTCGCACCACAGAAGAACCACCTCTCTGGTCTGAAGCGGCGGCTCTTGCGAGTGAGCACCTTCACGGTGCAGCAGTTGGTGGAGGTCCGCAAGGAGGTGGCGCCGCTAGTGGCCGCTAACGCACAGAAGGCAGCCACCACCAGCGCTTACAGTGTGGACGGGCAGCAGGGGCAGGGAGGCCTGGGGCTGGGTGGAGGCGGCGTGGGGCCAAGCGACGTTGGAGGCGGAGGTTTTGGCTTTGGAGACGGGTGCATGTGGGCCCAGGCGGGCGCGGCGGCAGCGGCGGGCGAGGGACCCGCAGGTGGTAAAATGAAGGTGGGTAGGCTGCAGTGCCTCCCTGCAGGGGACTGTTGAAGGGGGTGCTGGGGAGGGAAAAAGGGGTGGATTGTTTAAGGCAGCTGACGGCGGCTGCCTGATGGCCTGCACAGAAAGGAGAGGTCGAGAAAGCTAGTAGTGTTTGAAAGGGGGGAAGATCCGTGGGGTTGCTTGTCAGGGAGGGATATGGGGTTGTGAGACTGCTTTCCTTCGATTTAATTTTGGCCATCCCGAGAAGACGACACTCGGACTCCCCCACTTACGTATATGCACAGACCTGGCCGCTGACGGGCTGCTGGTGGAAACCATCACGTCCTCCCCCTTCCAGGTTCCTTCTCACCCCTCAAACCTAACTAAACCCCGAATCAGTGTTTGTGCTCTTTAGCAACAGTACCCGGTACTGTGTATTTGCCGTACCCCCAATCGCATCCTTAACGTTTCATGTTGCATCCACCGGTCGCAATGTCCCTCCCACCGCCCACCGCATGAGTGGTTCAAACCAACACGAGATACGGTCTTGCACCTCCAGGACATTCGGGAGGCCTTTCTTGAGCTTCGTGAGTACGACGTGCCGTACCACGTGCGCTTCGCTATCGACACGGACGTGCGTGTGGGGCACTGGTACACGGTGCGCTGCCGCGAGGGTGTAACGACTTTGGATCGACGAGCGGACCTGCTCCAGCGTGCTGAGCCGCGGATATGCGCTTTCGATATCGAGACCACAAAGTTGCCTCTGCAGTTCCCTAACGCAGAGTACGACCAGGTACGGCGGGGCAGCAGCCGGAGCCGGGTTGTTGAGGCGCGATCATGCACGGATCCCCTGGCATGGAAGGGTTGAACATATCGGGGGAAGAAGGGGTGAAAGCACTGCGGCTGGTACATGGGCGCGCATCACGGGGCCACCGTGGTGATAGTTTGCTTGGGCCTTTGACACACACACACACACCTAACGGTGCGGTTGCGTGTGAAGGGCGAAGAGTAAGGAGACCAGAGCAGCGGGTAAGGCCCCATCGCTTGATTCATGACTGATTAGGCAATGCAGACCCGGAGTGGCACAACCTAACCCCCTTCGTTCATGCAGCTTTCCCCCTTCGTACCCTACGCAATTCGTCTCCCCAGCTCCCCTAAGTGCCCCTCCCGCCCCCTCGTTTCCTCGTCCCCCATCCCCTTCCCGGCAGGTATTCATGATTTCCTACATGCTAGACCGCCAGGGCTACCTGATTGTGAACCGGGAGGTGGTCGGGGCGGACATCTCGGACTTTGAATACACGCCCAAACCGGAGTTCGAGGGGCCCTTTAAGGTGACGCCCGAAACCCACCGCCAGCTGGAGGGAGAGGGAGAGGGGGGAAGAGATAGAGGGAGAGGGGAGAGGGCTCTGGAGGGTCAGGTTCATGCACCGATTTTCAGTGTTTCGTCCGCGGCGCCGCTGCAGCACCCATCCCCTTTGCCGCTCAAGGTTGGGTGGTGGCGGTGCGACCGATTCTCAGCAGTCAGCTATCACGTAATTACATGGAAATAAAAAATATTAAGTATTTGGCGGAAGCCAAGGAGCAAAAATCTTCTCTTATTATTATTATGGGAAGTATAGCATTTAGTGGCGCGACGTATGTAGCACCTGCGGGCCCCTGTCACCAGTGTCCTTTGCTTGTTTCACTCCCTCCCCTGGGTTCAGGTGACCAATACGCCCGATGAGCGCTCGCTACTGCTGCACTTTTTCGAGCATATGCGCGACGTGAAGCCCGCCATCTATGTGACTTACAACGGTGATTTCTTCGACTTCCCCTTCATCGAAGCCCGTTGTGCACGGCTAGGCCTCGACATGCAGGCGCTGATCGGCTTCCGCTGCCGAGGTGGTAGTCAAGGGGGGGGCGGGGGCCCAGGTGCCAGCAAGGAGTGCCTCTCCCGCCACGCCGTCCACATGGACTGCATGCACTGGGTGGACCGAGACTCCTACCTGCCGCAAGGGAGCCGTGGCCTCAAGGTTTGCCTAGGGAGGGGAAGCGACTGGTATGTGTGTGTGTGTGTGCGAGTTTCTGTGAGTATTTGTGGTGTGTGTATCTGTACTTGCAGGTTAATGCAGGTGGACGCGGGCGACCTGCTTAATCGGGGAGTCTGTACGGAAAGATAAACAGCGCAATGGGCAGGGTACGCGGCGCTATACGGACATCTCTCCCCTTTCCCAGTCCTTTTCGGACACCTCCCTCGAGCCGTTCACTTCACGGATTGTGGCATACATCACTGTCCGTGCCTAGCCTCCCTCCTCTAACTCTCCTCTCGTCTTCTCTTCTCCGCTTCTCCTCGCAGGCCGTCACAAAGGCCAAGTTGGGTTACGATCCCGTGGAGGTGGCCCCAGAGGACATGGTCCGACTGGCGAGGGAGACACCGCAGGTGGGGACGAGGACGGGCGAGAGGGACCCGTCGGGATGGGCCCCATGCCAGGAGGCAGTAAATGGATCAGGAAGGCCGATCAAGGATGGGAAGGAGTGTACCGTGATGCCCAGTTGCCTGCAGAAGGGCCCCCTTGCGCTGAGGCACATGAGCCCGCTTGCCCCTGTTTGCTCTACTTCCGCTCTCGACCCCGTCCCTCTTTTTCCGTGCCCCTCACAGGCCATGGCCAGCTACTCAGTATCCGACGCCGTGTCTACGTACTACCTCTACATGACGTACGTGCACCCCTTCATCTTCTCTCTGGCCACCATCATCCCGCTTCCCCCCGATGAGGTGCTGCGGAAGGGCAGCGGCACTCTCTGCGAACAGCTGCTCATGGTGGAGGTGGGTGAGGACTGAGGGGGGAGCTGGCGGGGTGTGGAGAGGCGGAGGGGGGATGGGGTCGTGGCACGGTATGGATGAAAGCGGGTCCAAGGGGTATGTTCTGCCATTGAGACCCTCTTGGGGCATACGAGGCCTCGGGGCCCATTCGCTCGGACCCTGCTCACAGTTGCGTCGCTTTGTGGCGCAGAATCGTCTTCTGCTAAAAATTACCTAGTCACATTCCAACCGTTAAAACTACCAACTTGCTAATTTTAATCGTTCCCTGGGCGTCCCTCGTACAGTTTACTAAGTTATGCTACTGCTGAAGCGGTTCCTAGCTCCCGCGTTATTATGAGGCTGCTTCCGGGGCACTTACCCTTTCGTGTCCTCTTCGGTTTGCAGGCATACCGCGCGAACATCGCCTGCCCCAACAAGCACGTGGGTGACAAGGAGGCCCTATACCGGGGGCACTTGCTGGAGAGCGAGACGTACATTGGGGGCAAGGTGGAGGCGCTGGAGAGCGGTGTCTTCAGATCAGACCTGCCGCTGAAGTTCAAGTGCAGTGCGGGAGCGTACCAGGTGGGTCTCTGGTTGGACAGGGCTGGGGTTTGGGGTTGAGGGAAGGGTGGTTGGGCCAATGCCGTATTGCGTGGCCGCGGTTTGAAACCTTTATGTGTGTGCGTGTGTGCTTGATGCGGTTTGATAGAGGTTTGTCTGCATGTGGCTACGGGGAGGATTACGATCTTAAGGTGGGGGACCGGAGGTTTGGTTATGTTTTCGTGAGCCCCTGGACCGCGCCCAGGGCCGCTCCTCCCTCCCTTATACATCGCAGCTGCTGCTCGACCAGCTGGACAAGGACCTGTCGTTCGCCCTTTGTCACGAGGCCAAATGGAAGGGCGGTCCCGATGACTGTGTCAACTACGACAAAGTGCGGTCGGATATCGCCGCCAAGCTGGAGGCACTGCGGGACGAGCCCAACAGGTTGGATACTTTGTGTGTGTTTCATAAAAGGGCATGGGTGCTAATGGCTCGAGTCGGTTGGTAGGGCCTTATAGTACCGGTTCCCTTACCGAGATATCGCCTCCCCTGGATCCTTGCGTAACCCTCCGGGGGAGCCCCCGAACCTTCCCTGACCTCCCCTCTGTGCTGATCTGCGAGTTTGACGACTTCCTTCCATAATCCCCATGGCTCCCCCAGCCCTTCCCCAGACACCGATCTCGGACCCCGTATGGTAGGCCCCATAGGGCCCTCATAACAACCCGCATTGTCTGAATTGGCTCCTGTTCCTGCACGATGCGCTCGTCCCCACCCACCGGTTCCCACCCGTCCCCACAGGGTGGAGGCACCGCTGATCTACCATCTTGACGTGGCTGCCATGTACCCCAACATCATCCTCACCAACCGCCTGCAGCCCTCCGCCATCGTGACGGAAGAGGACTGCGCCGCATGCGACTTCAACGCACCCAACAAGACCTGCTTACGACTAATGGAGTGGGTGAGTGGCCGCTACAGCCACCTCCCGTTGTGACACATATGGCACACATATGCGCACCGCTCCAAACACATTGCACGAACACCCTCTCGTTTTCCCTCTCGTTCGTCTCTATCTCCCCCCAGCTTCTGCCTCTCTCCTGCTCCTCTCCCACACATCCCACGTCCACCCTCCCGACATCTGCAGTGTAAATTACTAGCTGCCCAAGGGCGGTGAACGTCGCTTCGTTGGTGATGATGTTTTTCGAACACTCAAATTCCTGCACCTGGGTGCAGCATCAGCTCCCTGGTCGCATCCATGCACCTCGATGATAACCCGACATGCACAGCTTTCGCTTTGTTGCCCACCGGGTCCCATTGGAGGACCTCCGAAGGGAATCCAGTCAGGACAACCTCATGCCGCCTGGCCGAACCCCTTGTTCCTCTCCCTCCAGGAATGGCGCGGAGAGCACTACACGGCCACTCGCGCTGAGTACATGCAGATCAAGGCACAGCTGGCGGCGGAGACCTTCCCGCCAGCCCCTGGAGCTGCCGCCAACAACGAGGACGGTGCGCCGCCGCCCTCTCGCTCCTGGGGTGATCTGTCCACTGAGGAGCAGCGCAGACAACTGCAGGAGCGGCTGAAGAAGTACTGCCAAAAGGTTGGGAGCAGAGACGAGCTCAGACGGTCACAGGGAGGCGGGAGAAGATATAGTTCTGGGGGCGGGCATAGATAGATAAGAGGGAGGGGGGCAGATGGAATGAGAAGCTTGAACTTCTAAACAGCTAAATGGGGCCAACATTAGCTCTGTAATAGGATACACAATATCCTCACCTTCCTTAGCTTTAAAACTAACTCCCTCCACCTCCCTCCCTCCGTCCCCGGTGCTCTCGTGCAACATCACCTAAAACTCCCTGTGGCTGGCACTGTCGCCCACCTCCGCACCCAGGTGTACAAGCGCGTCCTGGACAAGCCCATCACCGAGAAGCGCGTTGCAGGTATATGTCAGAGGGAGAACTCCTTCTACATCGACACGGTGCGGGCCTTCAGAGACCGCCGCTATGAGTACAAGGGGCTGGGCAAGGTTTGGAAGGGCAAACTGGACGAGGCTAAGGCGGGTGGCAACCCCATCCGCATCCAGGAGGCGGCCGACATGTGTGTGCTGTACGAGAGCTTGCAGCTGGCTCATAAGTGCATCCTCAACTCCTTTTACGGCTACGTGATGCGCAAGGGCGCACGCTGGTACAGCATGGAGATGGCCGGAGTGGTGACGTACACGGGGGCGCGAATCATCGAGGTGGGGGTTTGTAAACGTGTGCGTGTGTGTGGGCGGGGGGGGCGTAGAAAGGGTACAATCCTCAGGGGACTTTTCATCTGTCCCTCTTCCCTGTCCTCCCGTGCCTTCTCTTAGTACGCGTGCAGTTACTTCGCTTTCGCTCGACCTCCTATCCCCCGTCCGTCCACATACAGACGTTGTATGCAGACTCCTCACGACTGCGCACGCATCTTTGCTTGGCCTTCGCCATATGTGCTGTGACCCCTTTCCCCCTAACAAGCACTTACACACACTTGTTCTTCCACTCAGCGCGCCAACAAGCTGGTCCTGCAGCTGGGTCGCACGCTGGAGCTGGACACGGATGGCATCTGGTGCGCTCTGCCGGGCAGCTTCCCCGAGAACTTCAAATTTAAAAATAAGGCAGGACGGACGCGTGGGCGCGAGGAGAGGGCAAAGGGGGGTTGTATGAAAGCTATATGGGTCGTTGGCGGCCTCATCAATTCGCATGTGCTCGCTGATCCATTGGAGCAACGAGGGTGTGGTGTGCGGATAGGGGGCTACAGGGCTCCCGCGTCAATCAGTAGCTTGTAAGTCCGTTGTTGAAAGAACGAAGAGACTCGTACTCCACACCGGATGCCGGCCCGAAGAACCCGTCCACCGACCCGTCCACCATCCAGCCCGCCCATCCATCCACCCACCAGACCACGCACGTCCCATCCTTCCCTTGCCACTTGTCTTCCAGAACGGCAAGGAGTTCAAGTTGTCTTATCCGTGTTGCGTGCTGAACGCCATGGTCGCTCAGCACAACACCAACGACCAATACCAAACCCTGGTTCGCCCCGCCCCGGGGGAGGCCCCCCGGGCCGGGCCCCCGCGCTACGTCACCAGCAGCGAGATGAGCATCGAGTTTGAGGTCGATGGGCCCTATAGGGTGGGTGCTGGAATGGAATCGGGTGGGGCGGGGTGAGGGTGGGGGTTGCCTCCTAGCGCCTCTCCGCATGATTGCTTTGACAGGATCCTGACAGGGGCATACCTAGCTAGCTACCTACCTATCACAGCTTCGCCGGTCGTTTCCCGTTCTTCTATTTAAGCACGGTCCTTACACTGTAGCAGCCCCCCTCAACGTTCCCTGTTACCGTCGCTGACAACCCCGTCCAAACGGCGCCGTCACCAGGCCATGATTCTCCCCGCAAGCAAAGAGGAGGGTAAGTCTATTAAGAAGCGCTATGCTGTGTTCAACCACGACGGCTCTTTGGCGGAGCTCAAGGGTTTTGAGGTTAAGCGGCGCGGCGAGCTCAAGCTGATCAAGGTCTTCCAGGCGGAGGTGATACGGGCTGGGCCGCAGTAGGGGCTGGGAGAGGGGATCAGACGGGGGAGGGTGACAGGTACAGAAAAAGGAGGAAGGGGTAATTTGCGAAAGATCCAAACGGGTTGTCTACATGTGGAACAGCTCTTGTGACATCCTGGCCTCGCACCAATGTCGCCGAAAAGGAAACAGCTGATAGCACTTCACCAGCGATGTACAACCGTATGGCTCCATGACCCCCTCCCTTCCCTTCCTCCTCGCCCAGGTGTTCGAGCAGTTTCTTTCCGGTGGCAGTCTGGAAGAGTGTTACGCGGCTGTGGGGGCAGTGGCCAACCGGTGGCTGGATCTCCTGGACACGCGGGGGGCGGACCTCAACGACGATGAGCTGCTGGAGCACATCAGTGAGGCAACAACTATGAGCAAGGCGCTGGCGGAGTACGAGGGTGGGTTGGGGTGGTGCCCCGCACGGGACGTGGGGGCTCAAGACGTGCACATCAGCAGGTCGCGAGGGACGTATTAACAGGACTTGGGCGTAGGACAGTAGAGCATTAAGGACGGAGAGGCGGCTGTGATCCGTGAGGAGGGTTTCGGAGCATTGGCCGAACGGGGATCAAACCAAGATGGGGGGGAAGCTGCGTGCGTAGGGTATGGGGGAGATACGCGGGGAGCTGGAAGCTGTGAGTGGTTACTGGCGTCCCGCAGCCCGGCCCCTTTCACCTACACCACGCCGCGGTTGCGCCTCCTAGCCGTGCAAAAACCCTCACCCTGCAACGCACCTCACCCCCAGTAACGCCATGCCCATTTCCCTCCCCCATCTCCCTTCCACTCTTCTCCCTTAACCTCCGCCTGGCCCCCCTCCCCTTCAAACCCCCCTCCTCCGCAGGCCGCAAGTCGTGTGCCATCAGCACTGCCAACCGCCTGGCTGCCTTCCTGGGTGATGAGCGCATCAAGGACAAGGGGCTCAACTGCACGTACGTCATCGCCAAGCAGCCCGCCAGCCAGCCCACCAGCGAGCGGGCCATCCCCGTGTCCATCTTCTCAGCGGAGCCAGCCGTGGCAAGGGCGTGGCTGAGGAGGTGGTGCGGAGGGGACATAGGTGAGATAACCCAGCAAGGGTCGATGCGTAATGCGAGAGGATGGGGGCTTCGGAGGAGGGGAGCCCGCACCTGGATAGGGTACCGCCTGTACCGGAAAGCTGTTTCGTTTTCACTCCTGACTTTGACAAAGCCCCGCACCGTAACACCCTGACACACTGTCCCTCTCTGTCGCACCCCAGGCTCTTGCGGCCCCAACGGCGTCCCTGATGTTCGCGACATTGTGGACTGGGACTACTACCGAGAGCGGCTGGGCAGTGCCATCCAAAAGATCATCACCATTCCGGCGGCGCTCCAGGGGCTGCCCAACCCTGTCCCTCGCGTCAAACACCCCGACTGGCTGCACAAAAGGGTGGGTGGGCGGGCGGACTTCCCTTGATGGGTAGGAGGGGGAAAATGGAGGCTGGCGTGGTACTGGCTAGGAAGCCGGTGTGTGTGTATGTGATGGGCAAATGGGTGTGAGCAATGAATGCAGAGAACTCGGTCAGATGGTGGGGAGTGGGTGGGTTTGAGATGCAGCCGGTCATGTTCTGATGCGGGGTGGTGTGGCCGGATAGATGCGATGATGGGAGGGGAAGGGTAACCTTTATCTGGGTGAGGGCAGATTCCCCCCCTTATAATCTGCTTAATTCGATCTCTACATCCACGACAAGTCTGCATGGGCACCGGCCCCCATCCGCCTCCTGGTTTCCCTGTCCTCCTGCCTGGTTGGTCTTCTCCTTGTCCAGATTCGCGAGCGCACGGATAAATGTCAGCAACTCCGGCTTGATGACCTGCTGAACCGCATGAGGAAGCCCAAGCAGGCGGACCCGCAGCCGGCCCCCGACGAAGCCATGCAGGAAGTGGTCCCCACCGGCAACCTGGATGACATGGAGGACCTCGCAGCAGGCGAGGGGACAGATGGGGCAGCTAGGAAGGCACAGGCGGCGGCGGCCAAGATGCTTAAAGGTGCAGGAGGAGAGGGCCCACGGGACGTGGTGGCGCGGGCGCGGGTGTCGGTGGCTAGCGGACGGAAGCGTGAGCAAGTCGCGGAGAGAGAGGGGGACGAGGCGGCGGCAATGGTGATTGAGGCGGAGGTGGAATCGGAGACGGAGGGCCACGGCAAGGAGAACTCCCCTGGCAAGGCTAACCAGGTAGGCGTGTCGCTGGTGGAGGGAAAGGGGAGAGGGGGAAGGAGGAAGTAGAGGTCCACATGGATGGGGTCGGTATGGGGCCCTTCTTGTCCGGATGTTTATATCGTTGTCACGTCAGGCCGCGTATGACTGCTGATGGTTGGGTTGCAGCACTTGGAACTGTAGATCAGATGGCGGGACTAGTGTGTCTTGGAAAAGGGAAGGTCTGGAATGTCCCCATGAACCGCGGGCCTGAGTCGCTGGCCGTTCCATGGCCCCCTGCGCACATGGAACTTATCGCCGCTCGTTTTCTATCCCTCACGCCAAACGTGCCAATACGTCGTGGCCTGCCATGTTAACATTCCGATTTCGGGGGAGGTCACTCGTACTTGTCCCTGCCCTGTACTTGGTTGCAATTGGTCTCTTAACCCACCCAATCCCGGCAGGCCAATGTGGCAGGATCCCCGGCAGCGGCGGCGGCGGTGGCAGGTCCCGTCGTATCCATCTCTGAGAGTTACGCCGACTGGGTGGCTGCTCAGAAGCCCCGCTGGCGCGCCATAAGGCTGGAGAACAAACGTCGTAAGGCGGAGGCCGCCAAGGCAGCGGAGGTGGCCCGGAGGGCGGCCGGCGCCGGAGGGGCAGCCGCGGTGGCGGCCGCGGCTGCCGGTGGCGGTCCCCTCAGCATGCGGTCCCTTCTTGCCAACCAGGCAGCGGCGTTGACGGCGGTGCCGTGGCAGCTGGTTCAACTGACAGAGACATCTACGCCGGGGCAGCTTAAGGTAGGTTTTCCTCACACGGCTAAGAGCCTTAAGCGGATGGCGCACGGCCCCTGAGTGCTTAGGAGTCGACACCAGGTGGTAGGTGGTTGCTTTGTCTTGCGCCATAATGGTGCGAAAATCCAACTTGCATCACTACATTCGCCCGTCCTCCTTCTCCCTATCTCGGCTCCCTCGCTCCGTTCGGTTTCGCCGTGTCGCTGACTCCCTCAGGTGTGGTTCCTGGCGGCCGGAAAGCTGCACTCGGTAACGATGCTGCTGCCTCGTTCCTTCCTAGTCGACACCTTTTTGGAGGAGCCCCTGGAGCTAGCGCACAGCCTGGCAGGAGCGGCAGGAGCGGCGGGGGCTACCAGGTCCGGATCCGGATCGGGGTCTGGGTCCGGTCTCCAGCTGCAGTTGGAGGTGGTGAGGGCCAGCTCAGTGACGCTGCCGGCAGGCAGGAGGCCTACGAACCTGTTTCGGGTGGGTTGAGGGAGGGGAAGTGGGTGGGCTAGGATGATAATCAAAGCCCTGAGACCGTTCCAATCTGTGCTTGCAAAGCCCCACTCACCTCTCATCTTCGCAAACCACCCCCAACCGTCTTTCCCCTCCCTGCCTACATGGCATGGCCCTCAGGTGACGCTGCCCGAGCACCAGTACCGGGCCGCAGCCACCCGATTAGCGGCTGCCCTGTCCGCCGGCCACGTCCGGGGGGTGTATGAGGACCGGTTGCCCGTGGCGCTGCCAGCGGTGCTCTCCCTGGGCTGTGTAGTTAGTGTGGTACCTGAGGCCCGCGGGAGGCCCATCGGGGGACATTGGAGGCTACACGATTTTAAGGTACTGCGGCAGCTTCCCGTTTTTGGCGTTTCTAACTGTTCGTTCGTTCGTCCATCTGTCTGTCTGTCTGTCCGTGTCTTTTACCACTCTGCACGATGCCACTGCTTTCACTATAGCCCGAATGCATAATATCCCTCAACCAGCCATTGGTAAGAAACTTATGAATCTAATGAGTAATGAGGTATTTGTTTAGATGGTCGCACTCTGATGGAGTTGCCCACTATCACGAAGAATAAGTTACACCTTAACTGCTGCTCCTGCCTTACACTGATACCATCTCCCCCTTCTCTTCCTCCTGCCCCCTCCAACTCTATTAACAGATGCGCACCACGGCCGAGGTCGGCTACTTGGACCAGGACTCTGAAGCTGCTGCGGCCCCTCCGCAGCAACCGGGGGGGGCCCCGCCCCTGGCGTTGCCCCTGGGAGGGATTCGCCACGTGGTGCTGTACAGCAGCATGGATGGCTCGGGTCGTGGAGTGTTTGTGTTGACCCAGGCGGCACTCGAGCGGGGCCTGGTGGTGGTGTTGCAGCCTTCTTCCGTTGCTGCCCGGGAGGTGACCGGGATGCTATTGGAGAGGCTGTGGCGGGACGCGCGGGCGCATGCGGCCCAGGTGGGAGGGGCCGGGACGCGGGAAGGAAGGGATGGGGTTGCGTGTAAGGTAGACATATGCGTGTGGAAAGCCATCCTGGGCTATGTGGTCATTTGTTGGATTCAGACAGCGGTGATAATTATACCCGAATGTGAGCTTGCCAAGTTGGAGGTGGGGCAGCGGTCGAGACTGGGGTGTGGAAGGGGCAGGTATGGTTGGGGGTTCGGGTTTGGGTTGGGGGTTCGGGGATTTGCCTCTGTCCTCAACGCAGAAGCGATAAGAGGGATGGCGGGTAGGCAAGGTCCTGGCAGGGTTGTGTCCTACCCGGACGTAAGGCGTTGGAGCAGCAACAAGATGATGGACCCTCTAAAGAGGCATTGTCAGCAGTTCTCAGTTGCGTTGGTTATTGTCTCTCGGTCTGTCTGTCTGTATGTCCGCAGGAGGGCGGGCCCTCGGAGCCGGAGCGGCTTACCTGGGAGGTGATGTACGAACGGGACGCACTGGACGCGAGCCGGGCGTTGCAGCGGGCCCTGCTTTCATACCGGTAACGTGACGGGGCCGCCCCGCACACTGCTTAGCAGCCCGTACATGCCGACTTTAATACAGCCAATCCATGACACCCCATAAGTCAACAGACTCCCCCGCCTCTGCCCGCCCCCGTCCCTTAAGCTCTGAGCCATTCTCCGCATACACGCACCTGGCGTCTGCGCGTCCGCGGGGGTTTCTTGCCTGTGCTAGACCGTGTTGATATATGCTTTAATACGACATTGCTTCGTATCGGCGCATCCCCTCCTCCCCGAATGGGCCCAACGGGTCTCCACGTATTGCCGCTTTCCCCACATTCTTCCCCCTCCCCTTAATGCGTCCTCCCGTAACCCCCCTCCACCAGATCGTCAGTTCGTTCTCCGACTGTGGTGGTGGTGCAGGGGCCCCTGTCTGCCGCCCGCTTGCAGCGAGACATGACCGTACTGCACGACTTTCCAGCCCTTGACATGCCCAGCCATGCGGACGACAGCAGGTACGATATCGGTTTGTCCTGTACGGCGAAATGTTTTCATACTTATCCGTCTTAATATTTATCACCTATGTGCCCCCCTTCTCACCCACTGATCCCGCACGCAGGTACCCCCCACTGCAGTGGCAGCAACGGGCAGCCCGACGAGCCCTGTATCGCTGTGCAGGGGCGGGGTTGTGGCTGGTGGAGCGAGCAGCGCTGTGTCGCTACGCTCACGCCCCCCTCGCCAACCTGGACCCGGCAGGGGCCGGGGCTGCCGCAGCAGCGGCCAGCACTACAGGTGGCCCGGGCGGCGGTGGTGCCGCCGGCGGCGAGGCGGCGGGAGGGGGCATTGGCTCCGTGGCGGACCTGCTGATGGCAAGGAGGTTACGGGAGGCGGGTCTGACGTTGCAGGTGGTGGACCCCGCACTGCCGGACCTGGGAGGTGAGCTCCATGGTGGCCATGGGGGGGTCCCCGATGGCAGGGGCAGTTGAATACAGAGGGCCATATGCAGGTGGGTGGAATCTGCACTATGCATGTACGCATTAGCAATGTGTGTATGCGTGTGCGTATTTGGGGTTTGTGTGCAAGGTTAGTCGATGTTGATGCACCAGCGGAGGATCCTCGCCGCATACAGCCATTCCCGCCATTGCACCTACCCTAACGCGCCTTTATCCTGACCCCGCTCCTCCTTCAGGCTCCGAAACCGCGGAGGGGGATCCTCGGGAGGACACCGGTGCCGCGGAGGCTGTCAGCGCCGCTACCCGACCCCGGAGCGAGCTGTCGTACCCGGGAGTGTACCGATCCGTGTGTGTGACGTTGCGCCTGCACCACCTGGCTGTGGCGGCGGTCGAAGCGGCGGATCTGCTGGCGGAGCTGGAGGGGGTGGCGTCAGGGGCCGCTGCCGCTGCGGCGGCGGCGGGAGGTGGCGGGGTTGGCGGCGCCATGGGCGGTAGCAACGGCGCCGCAGGGTTCAAGGTGCTACGGGCTCTGCAGGCGGCCTGGATCCGGGACGCCACTGTCAACAGGAACCTGTGGGTGTGGGGAGGGTGTGGGTGGGGACGGTGGGTGGGTGGGAAGGTGCGGAGGAACGGGAAGGGGATCCTTGATATAGGAGGGGAGGCTCCCGGTGGGAAGGGGCAGATGTTACCGAACGAACTCCCAGGAGTGGACACAGAAGGTTACAGGCAAGGTGCTGCCACCTGCGCTGCATCTTGGACAGGAAAGAATTATTAAACCCTGCAGAAAGGCACCCTTCTTTGCGGTAAGTATATACAAATGTGTGCGTATGTGTGTGTGTTTTCATACGATGAGGAGTCCATGTCTCTGTCTCCGCTGCAGGCGTCCATACATTCCCTCTCCCCTCCCCCCTCCCCAGTTCCCCGGTGACCGCACCCTTCCCCATCATACGTACCGCTCTCCCGCACAGGATCGCGGACAGTCTCCTCCAAAACCTGTACCGTTGGCTTTCCAATCCCTCCTCGCCGTTGCACGATCCCGGACTGCACCGCGCGCTGCTGCAGCTGCAGCATAAGCTCTTCCTGCAGCTATGCAGCGAGATGCGGCGGCTGGGGGCGGTTATCGTGGCGGCAAACACTAACTCCATCACACTGTGCACGGGAAAGCGCGGCGTGCGGGCGGCCGCGGGGTGAGGAGGGGGACGGTGGGAGGGGAATTAGGGTCGGGGTCGGCCGCCGCGGCTGGAGGGGCGGGGTTAGAGAGGAAATTGAGGGGGCGGTGTCATTGCTGAGCTGGAGCAGGAGCAGGAACCCGCTAAGCGCGCGGGCCGTAAGAACTCATCTATCTTCTCCGGTTGACAAGTTGTTGGTTCAGGCAGTTATGTGAGGGTAGAGTATTATCGAGGGGGGTTTTGGTTGGTCGGATTTCTCCCCTCTCAGACTTCGCAATTCTCGTTCGCATGTTGGCACCGTTGAAGCAGCAGCGGCGCAAACGCACAACCACCAACAAACGCAACCGTCAATGAATAGCATTTGCTGCCTCCTTCAAGTCGCTTTTGCTTTTCGTGTCATACATATAAATATACAGGAAGAACATAACTCAGAGAGATGCAGATACGCACATATACGCACACACTTATGTGGATTCATCGGCTTTTTTCCCTTTCCCCCGTCCCCCTGTCAGCTACACTCGCTTCCTCTTGGAAACACTCCGGAGTCGGGAGCTATTTCGCTGGTTGGAGCTGGCGCCGGCGTCCTGGTATCTGGCGTACATGTACCGGGATCCGTACAACTGGGCGGGTTTGGAGAGCACCGCGGCGGGGGCGGAGTGGCGGAACATGGACGAGGTGGCGGCGGGGTCCCGCGGGGCGCCGCTGGACGGGGAGGACGGAGGCGCTGCTGCTGCTGACGATGAACCCGTGGTCAAGTAGGTGCGGGGCTGGGGTGCAAAAGGAGGGGCGAGGTACGGGGGTGGATGCTGGGGAAGAGCGACGCTGCTGTGCTGGTCGCGAAAAAATGTGTGTGTGTGTGTGTGTATGCGTGTGTTTTCTGTGCGGTACGGTGGGGGGGACTTTTGCAGATCTTCGACGACACCCAGCTTGACGTCCGAATCGTCTCCGTTACCTTTTTCCAACTTCGCATCCAGCAATGAAGTATGTCCGTAGTATATCCATCCCTCCTTCCTCCGGGATAAAAGGTATATCCGGCCTCTCTTTGCACCCCCACATCGGGTCACCCTGTCTGGCCTTGCCGTAACGTGCCTACAAGTCATCCCCTCCCCCTTCAAATACAAATCATCCCCTCCCCTCCCCCATTTCGCTTACCCCCTTCACCGTGCCCGCTCCCCCTCCGCTTTACCCCTTCCCACTCTGCCGTATTTCCTCCGTGAAGGTTCGTTTGGAATCTGAAGGAGAACCTGCCCTCCGCGGTGCAGCAGGACCTGGTGCTGCTGCTCACGGAATTCCTTTACCTCCCCTGGAGGGAGGCGCGGAGGGCGGCCAAGGCGGCGACGGAGGGAGGGGAGGGGGCGGCAGGGAGCGGCAGTCAAGGCCCTCCGATGAGTCAGGGGGGTAGCACTCAGGCGGCAGTGGCGACCGCGAAGGCTGAAGAGGCGCAAGTGAGTGGCGAGATGAGAGTGAGAGTGGGAGTGAGCAGTGGTGGTGGTGGTGGGGGTTTGAGATGCCGGCGTAGGGAGATGGCCGGGGCGGAGGGGGAAAAAAGGGACAGGACCTAAGCCAGTGCTTTCCCTGTGATTGGGGAGCTGTGTGTGTATATATGTCTGTAGGTACGCGCGTTATTGGCTGTGTGTGAGAATGGGGGTTTCTATGGGGGGACAGTTCCGCTCCTCCTGCAGCCCACGCATGCGAACCGGTGAGGGGGAAAGAAGCTCCTGGACGGGATGATGCGGACTAGGGCGCACATACCCCGGTCTGTTTCCCTCCTCTTCCCCTCCCTCGCCTGAGTGGGGCAGAAACATATTTTATATGATCCCAAATGGCCCCTTCTTCCATTGCTACTGCCGGCTGTTGCAGTCGTCGTTCCTTAGGGCGTTGGTTTCGGAGGTCTTCACGGAGCGGTTGCTAGCGCGGGTGGGCGTCTGGAAGGGCATCACACCTGGTTGCGCACCCGAGTGGGAGTTCCCCCAGCTGGCGGGATCCTACTTGTCTCGGGTGGGTGGGTGGGTGACTGGGGGATGGAGAGTGGTCTCGCACCTCAGCCCAGGGTTGCGAGGGGCCTTATGGCGGGGTCTGCAACGGCGGTAAGGGCCCGGCGGCGATCTCTCTGGGGTACCGTTATTGTGTCATGTTGTGAGGGTGTGGGTGTGTTGGGATGTGGGCGAAGGAGGGGGAAGTGCACCTAACCTGTCAGGGTGGGGGGGTTGTCCGCCCGCCGGAGGAGGAGGCTGGCTTTGTATGTTTGTCCGGAAAGGGGTCCGTCATGGGTCAGCTGAGGCTGTGTCCTTCGAACCAACAGGCCGACGAATCATCATCATTATTGTCATCGCCTCTCAACGTCTTCTCCCCCTCACACACACACAGGAGGACCTTGGGCACCCGGCGCTGGCCTTTGTGCGCGTGGCCACGCACTTGCTGGCATTGGACGGGCGGGTTTCGGAGCAAGTAGCGCTGCTGCGGAGGCAGCTGCTCAAGCTGCTTCACGTCAGCGAGTTCGGGACGGATGCGGAGTTCAGGGAGATGTGCCAGCCCTTTGTCCTGCCGGACGTAATCTGCATGTGGGTGGGGTCGGACCTGGGACCAGCGAAAAGGGCAGTTGGGGTCCGGTTGGGAGGGGACATATGGTGGGGTTGGTCCGGTGGCTCTGCTGCGAGCTGGGCAGCCACATGAGCACACCCCTTGTCCGTGGATACGATAGTAGGCAGTCCTGAAGGCGCATGTTTGAATGCTGCAGGCCGCCTGCCCGCCTCAGTGCCAACCCGCTGTGGACCCATAGCCCGGTTGCCCAAGAGGTGTGAGCCCTGTGCTCCCCAGTGCTCACGGCTGCCAGTCGCAACACCGCCACACTTCTGAATACCTGTCCGCTGAAATCCCACTCACCTTTTCATGGCACATTATGTATACACATATACAGACTCATATAGAGACGCACATATATATGGACAGCCTTTGTCTTCCGCCACATGCTAAATCGCGGCGTCCCAACAGCTGGCAAATGGCTTTCACAGTACCCGCTTTCCCCCACTCCTGCCTCTCCCGACGCTGAACCACTGCAGCTTTTGCAACGACTGCCGCGACCTGGACCTCACCCGGGACGAAGCCCTGGCGCAGCACGACTGGCGCTGCCGCTCCTGCCGGCAGCCCCTTGACACCGCCTCCCTGGAGCGGCGCCTGGTGGCGATGTTGCGCGCGGAGGCAGCTGCCTACCAGACTCAAGACCTGGCCTGTGTAAAGTGCAAGCAGGTCACCTCGGGACACCTCCGCTCGCTGTGTGGCTTGTGCGGGGGCGGTCTGGTCAACACGCGGCGGCCCGAAGCGACGCAGCGGAGGCTGGTGGTGTACCGCAACCTGGCGCGCTTCCACGGCTTCCGGGTGCTGGCGGAGTTGGCCAGCTGGCTGCTAGGAGATGCGCCGGAGGGTGAGGAGGACCTGGAGGGGACAACAGGCGGCGGTGAGGGGCGGTGAGGGGCGGTGTTGAGGAGGGAGCGGGAGGCCGTTGGCGGAGAGGGCCATAGTGGTAGCTCCTGTTGCTGTATGGTCGCCGAATGCCCGGGGAATGATGTCGAAAGGGAGGGAGCCGAGGGAGACAGAGTGATTAGGCTATTGGGGGCTCGGGGATCCGCCCAAGGCGCTTCTTCGTTGCCCGGTGGTGGCGGCGGGTGCGGCTGGATGGGTGGGACTTAGGGTTATTAGTCTTTGGGTTCTGAATATGGGTTCCGTCACTCGGCTGCCGGCTGCCGGCTGCCGGCGCAGCGTGGGATAACGGGCGCTCCGTGAGACCCTACCCGTCGTTTCATATACCGTCATGCGGTGTCGGAACCTGGTCGCCGCATGGCATATTGGACCGATGTGTTACGACGGAAGCACCTCCAGCAGCGGACGGCGGGGCGGACGTCGCAAGACTTGCTCGTTTTCTTCTGTTGAATATCGTTTATTAAACGTTACATATTTTATATTTGTTGTTGGTACAGTCGTCCTGCCAAGGTGCATGCGCGTTTTGAGAGCCAGCAGCAGAACGAGTGAGAGCCTCTCCGCGAGCAAAAGTGCTCGCGAGCGACTGAACCGCTATTCGACCACCCACCACGCTGCGAAACAAGAACGGATAATGCGATTAAATATACAATGTAGGGTGTGATGTTGCCCAAGTGGATTGGCGGATTGGGCGGTTTCAGGACCAGGACTTGGCATGAACATATTCTGGACTTGACGACATGGACTTGCTGCACGGACGGAGATGCAATGTTTCCGGGCCAGGGGCTGATACCGCGACCATGAAGCATGAAGACCATAAGGCGGGTTATACTCTGCCTGATGGCAGCAGCGCCCGGCCTGCGTGTTCACGTGAGCGACGACGCGAGTAGTGTGAGGACCACCTGAGCGGCAGCAGCAACAACAACGGCAGTAGCAGCAGTAGGGACATGGGAAGAGGGGAGTGGCACCTCTGATCTACGCAGTTTGGGCAGGCACTGGTGCACTGGTGCACTGATGCCCTGGTACTGTACCAGCACTCATACATGTTGTGAAGACCACAGCGATGAAATGATCGGCGCCGATGTTGGTTGTTGATAAACACCGTAAAGCGCAAACGGAGCTGCGTATGTCGCGCCAAATTTATTACCCCGCGATTCAGCAGAGTCGTTTATGTTGTCTCAGCTCGCCAGCTGCAGCTGGAGGGGGGGGAGGTATTCGCTCCTGCCGCGTGCCGGGTGACTTTCATGGGTGTGTCAGGTACAGGTAGTGTCTTTTATCACAAACGCCATCACAACAGACAGGCTATGATGTGGGAACCTTACTCCGTGCAGGTAGTAAGGCAAGGCGCAAGAGAGGCTGGTGATCGTTCTGTTTTGCTGCACTGAGCTTCTGGCTCGTGACGTCAGCTCCATGCCCCCTCATATAATATCAAGGAAAGGACTGCGCCGAATTGATCCGCGCCAAGAAAGCAGCCATGGTGGACAAAATATGGACTAAGCATGGGCATCAGCCCCGCTAAGGGTGGGGGCCAATGTCCTCACTGTGGCATTAAAAGCAGCCGTGCCACAACATCGTAGAGTATAGTAACGTATTCGGATATAGTATGTAATTGTATTTTGTCGTGACAGCCGAGCAGCTTCACGCAGACAAACATCACATAGGCTATTTACACAACCTCCCGAGTCGTGGCAGTTTCGCTTGAAATTTCTGCTGCAGTTAACTAGGGTACTGTTGCTCTTGTCGTAAACTCGTGAATACCCGCCGACCCGGGGCATCCCCAGCCGCCGGACCAAGGACGAGGGGAGAGCATGAGCCGCAGTGTTGGGCATGTGATCCTTGCTCCCGTGTGCTCGTTAGAGTGACATTATGAATGTCTTGCGCGAGAAAAAAATTGAAGGTATGTGCTTGTGCGCGCTTTATAGAAGGAAGAAAACTAAGGAAACGGTCCGTCAAGGATGAAAGGATGAAAGGATGAAAGGATTAGTTGTTGCTCACGGAACATAGAGTCATTGCCATTTCTGTTACAAATGAACTGTGCTTATCAGGCCTTGGTCAAGAACCTTAGGCCTGCCGAACCTAGGAAAGACACCAGCAACACTACGGGCGACGCAACTAGGGACGGGCGGGCGGGCGCGTGCCGAAACAACAAAAACAAGATGAAAAGGAAGGGCGAAAAAAAACAGGCGAAAAACCCTAAAACCCAAACCCTAAAAAAACCTCACGATTATAACAAATACGGCCCTGAGAACACGGGCTGAGGTAAGGCCTTTGTACAAACGCCTAACCAACGCCTTACGCTCTACTAACCATTTAGCTCTTTTTGCGTAACAACAACGGACAGAACGGATAACGGACGCCGATGAAGTCATTCAGTTTACCTTTTAATATTAAATGTGTATTAACAGCGTAAGCCGTCATACGTATGGCTATTATTTGTTTCCCCCAACAAAGAGGACTCTGTGGTGCAGGACATTGGAATACATGTTTGGACCCTTAGTGCTTTAAGGGAACATTAATGGTTATCGTTTGGGAGGCTGCGTTTGTTACAATAAGGCTCTAGAACCCTAACAGAATGATTTCAAACGCGTAATGACGCATTGCGTGGCCACAATGGAGCCCACGTTGCCACACCACCGTACGGAGTCGAGTGGCCGTCGAAGGTGTGAAGTGCGCGGGAAGTCGTTTACGCGTTTGCGACACATTTCAAACGGGTGGCAAATTAGTCAAATTAATGCCTCCTAAACCGCCATGTATATGGTTAAAGTCACATAAATTGCAAAAAAGCTTCAATTTTATATTATTGCGCCTCTGCTACGTTTGTGTACGGTACCCAATAACGCATTCCGCATTGTACCTCCAAGCTTCCAAGACCATCGCTCCAGCGGCGGTCTCACGACCTGTATGGGGGAGTCGTCCAATCGAGAGTTGCCAGTGACCCTCACGAGCGGGACGGGCCCGCGTCGGACTGACCCACGTCTGATTGCTCCTTCGTCGTCGCGTCTGCAACGCGGTGACCCATGGGTCCACAGGGCCAGACCTCCAAGCTATAATCGTCCGTAGAAGCCTGTTACTCCCCACATTACCCCCGATTTAGCCGGATGCATTTACCACCACCACCACTACTGAGCACTGGCCCTTGCCATCCGGTTGGTCCCGCAGAAGATGTCTGTTTCCGTGTGTCTGCTGTATTGTCAGTTAATATAATTCAGTGGACGCGGTGGGGATCTTAAGTGATGAGAATAACTCCCCTGCTCCACACCTTCCCGTATAGTCCAACTTACATCCAACCCACAAGCTCGAAGGCTGACTCTCTTGGCTGTCTCCAGCTGGATCATTCGGCCTCCCTCGACGGAGAACATCGGGCCCCCTCGATAGCCTTGTCACAGAAGCCAGTGGATTCTGGATTATTCTGCAACCAACGTTTGTTTACAACATATATGTATCGATATGTACATGAGGGACGGCGGCCGTGATCACAATGTTCTGAAACCCAAAGACCCTAACCCAAACCGGGATGTGACGGCCACCCATCCGCCGTCACGCCTGTGCCCTGTTTGCACTGCACCTGTCCCCGAGCGGTCAGTCGCTATACCTCGAGTCTGACAGGAATCTGGCTACGGGCCAGAGAGAGCAACCTGGCCATCAGTGGCCACAGCGTGCCAACTGAGAACTGCCATTGCGGCTATTGTCGACGCCCGTTGGCCCCGCCGCCGCCGCCGCCGCTGCTGCTGGTGCTCGTGCTCGTGCTTTTGCTGTTACAGATTGCTGCCGCTGGTTTTACAAAGTATTTACAGCAGGATATGATGTACGGCAGCTGCTTAGCCGCACTCACACCCTGTCTCACCGCCACCTACATCTCTTCCTCGTCATCCTTCGCATCTCCGTCCCCTATCACTACCACCTCCACCTCTTCCTTCACTTCTGCACCCAGGGCGGCGGTCTCATTCTCCGGAGCAGCCCCCATCGTCGCTTCCTCCTCCGCCGCCTTCACAGCCACTGCGACGTCCGCGACACTGGTGCGCGCGGTGTTGCTGAGTCCTCCGAATTGAGTGGCCGCACACCTCAGCGCCACCCTGCGCGGCCACTCAATGCCCCGCAGCTTCTCCGCCAGCTGCCTGTACGGTGCCTGTCGTTGTTCACGTGTCAGGGCGGCGGCCCCTGAGGTGCTGCTGCACACCCACACCTCCGTGGTGGTGGCGGGGAAGGGCCAGCCGCCGGGTAACAGCTGCTGGGGGCCGTGCTGCAGAGGGGGAACCGTGGGCTTTGAGATCGACGCGGAGACTGAAATGCTAGGAACGAAAATCACCAGCTCCCCTGGCTCTGACTGTGGGAGATATCACTGGCTTACGGAGATTAACGGGGAGGGTGGAGTGGAGGGCGCAGACGCTGTGCGCTCGGAAAAGCAGCCCAGGCGGGTAGAGCGGTTGGTCCAGGTGCGATGTGTTTGAATCCCGACATGCTGCGAGGTCTGCTACAAAGACACATGGTCGCAATACTGGCGCACGCCCAAGCGGCATTACAATCTGCTGGCCCGCTGGCTGAGGTGGTTCTCCTCTGGCAGGATATTGAAGCGGACTGTCGCGGTCTGTAGAATCCCCTTTCGCCCTACAGATACTCCCTCGCTTGCTTATTCTGATTGCTGCGTAAGCGAACCTCGCCCTCTTCTCCCTCCGGCGGTCCTCACCTCCACCGATTTGACCCGCTCCCGCGGCGCCTTGTCCACATTGAGCAGCTCCAGATAATGCCTCTTGCCGCTGAAGGCCACCAGACTGGGGGCGCCGCAGAGGCCGCAGGAGCAGCCTGCGGGACCGACGAACAAAGGAGCAAGCAACACAGCAGTGTCAGGAAAGCGGTGGGGACGGAGGATTCCAGACCCAGGAGACAGACGTAGAGAGAGCGCTTTACACTGGCAGTCCGCCATCTCGGCTCCTCCGCGAATCAAGCCCCCTCCCTCTCCTCCCCCTCCGCCCCTTTCCTCCGCCCCCTCCCCATCCTTCCACCCCATCGAGCATGGGCTCGCTCTCACCCACCAATGCTTGCGGACGCCCGGCCCATATGAGCCTTCAGTTGTGCATAGAAGACCTGACTCCAAGACTTGAACACTTCACTGCTGAAAGAGGCGCTGCGGGGCCGAGGAGGAAGGAAGCAAGGTTGACGTGGAGGGAAGCGAGGGCTAGCAAGGCTCGGTGCGTGTTGTGTGCCGTCGCTCCCTGCCTGATAGCTACTAACCAGTAGCTGGCGGCCGGCCCTCCTGCGGGTGAGGCGCTCCAAATATCAGTCCCCACCCCACCTCGCTGTTCGGCTCGCGGTTCATGAACTGCGGTTCATGACTCCTTAAGCTGGGACCGATTGAAAGAAGTGCGACTACATACACCCTCACTCCTTCAGATGGGAATTCCAAAGCGGCCTCCAGCGCAGGAGCTCCTCCCGCTGCGTCTCCGGCATCCCGCCATGACTTCGGTGCCACCCTCAACTGCACCGTGACCTTCCCGCCGCAAAACAACCATCACTCGGATGCGCACACAAACATTCCAAGTCACAAATAAATCGGCCTGCGATCCATCATCAATAGCACCCAAGCTTCTTTGAAGTACTTTGCGCGTGCCTACTTTGCTATTGCCCTCTCCAAACACACTTTCGGGTGCTGGACCCTGCCAGGCACTATGCAACTACATGAATGTGTAATTGCACACATGCACACGTATGCACACCTATCGGTGCCTGGGTGGCCGCAGCCCACGTCCAGAAAGCCCACTCCCGCCGCCGCGGGTAACCTATCGTCGTCCTCTGCGCTGCGGGTGCCCGGCGGCGCGATGCCGGTGGCGATGAGGAGCCGCCACATGTGATTTGCGGGATGGGAATAGTAGTGCCCCGATTGCCAGGCGTGTGCGCTGGGGTTGTGGCCCACGATGACGAGCCGCAGCGGCCTGTCGCCCAGCTTCTCAGGCACACCCCGGGGTGGAGGAGCCGGAACAAGAAATGATGACAACGGGGAGCCCGAGGAAGATGGATTGGAAGGTCCGCTCCGTGTGCGGCGACCCGCGGACGTGGCGCCGGATCCCGTCGCGGCTGGGACCCGAACTGCGCCGCGTGTTGTCTTGCGTCTTGTTGAAGTATCGGTGGGGCTTGTGGATGGAGTTGGGTTGCAGATGCCTGTCAGGAAAGGTGGGGCTTGAGGATGCAAGCAAGCGGGGTCTCCGGTTGTGCCAGCGGCGGATACTGAGGTGGGGTCTGCGGCTCCTGTGGCGGCCGCAGATAGGGTCGTGTTTAGCGGTGCTGGAAAACTTGAGGTGGCGAGCAGCTGGGATGTAAGCCGTGGCGTGGTGAAGCTGCTGGAGGCGGGTGCGGACGTGGGTGCCACGAGGGCAGGGATGCCGCCTTGGCTGACGCTGTCACTCTGAGCAGCCTGGCCGCCGCTGCAGTGGACCCGTGGGCCAGCACCGCCGCTGTCGGGCTGCACAGCAGCGGCCATGTCGGTGGCCGCAGGGTCCGCGACAAGGGAGGAATTGGGGAGCAGAGGTAAGGATGCGGATGGATTCGTGGGTTCCTTGCGAACACGTTTCCTAGTAGGAGCTGTCAGACCTGCCGGCGAGTCGTGGGCAAGCGCGAGGGCTGTAAACGTGGCGCCATCAAAGGGCGTATCGATGGTTCCTTCAGGGGATGAGGAAGGAGACGGGGCGCCTGTGCCGCGCGCAGAAAGAACTTCCCGCGCATGGCCACCAGATGCCGACATCGCTGTCCTCCCGACGTCGTTCGCACCGCGAGACGCTGGTACACCCATAAACTTGTACACCTGTTACGTCACGTGGATAAAAATACTCGTGACATTTTCGATGTGGGTGACTCAGGGAAAGCTTGCCCTGCATTCACCTGAAACACATTTGATAAAGGTGCATTCGACATTCGCATCAACTGTTGAAGCCAACAAGGTCCGCTTCACATTGGATGGGCATAATCTGCTCTGGGCGGTACCGGTATAATTTGACGCTTAATCTACGAAACAAGGTTAGCCCAACAAGGATCTCCAGCATCAACAAAATATGCAATATTTGCATGAGGTTAATATAGTCTGCTTGAGTTGGACTTCCTCTGCGGTATCAGCGCGTCGGTATTTTGCTCGGTGGGCGTTGCGGTCGAGGTCATCCTAGATCTACGAACTTTTGCTAAAGAGAGGTCGTTTAGTCAATGGACTCTTTGCGTTGGGATAGGCGAAGGCAGGTCGAAGGGCATCCCGCACTTGGACGCGCAAGTGTAACGCACGCAACGGGGTTTTTAATCCGGGACGCGGAACAACGAACACGGTTTTCCAAATGTGGTTCCTCCCAAGTTTTCTGAGTGAATCCTCTGCGTCACTAACCTGAGGTTCGGACAGCTCGTAGTCCAGCCCTCATCCATTATTCACCTTTTTAGGTCCGTATAAGACACGATCTGTGACCCCCACCTTAATCATATATTTTATCAATGTTTTTCTTTCAGAGAAGACTAAATGGAAATGAGTTAATATGATGAGCGGACAACGATCATATCCTTCTTGCCTAACATTGCATTTAAAGTTAAGAAACCAAAATATGAATATTCCTATCAGTTAGCATCAGCAGATGCCAACGAATATTTTTTGTAGTAATGTACGTGCTCGTCAAGGGCAGCTTGCGCGTGCTGGCGCAAACGGGCATGTTGTACATTGGCCATGTAATTTGGCGTTTGATGCCTTACTGTATCCGAAATCTACGCTAGACATGATTGTTTTTAAGCCACATGGTGAGAACATTACAACGAAATCAGGATGTTTATCTAGTTGCATAATAATAAGACTCGTCAATAGCTGCAACATGTTAGATGCCGCGGAAGTTTGTGCATTGGTTAATGACATACATGCACACCATTTTGTGGAATGGCTTTGTGCCGCATTCGATAGGGCAGAATTATCTAACAATATTAGTCGATACTGGAGCTGTTAGAATGGCCGCTGAAACGACCATTTCAATATGAACATGTGAAGCAGCTGCACTCAATTTGCTTTGTGATTTCATTCAATGCTGGACTTTCATGCATCGACAGAATTGATCGAAGCTAGGGACACAGCGAAAAAAGGTGTGACATCAGCCGCTCCTCATACATGAAACATTAAAAATGCACAAGATTTATGTTTGGATAGCCATATATGCATCAGTCTCCTCGCCTGCACCCTCCACAACGATTTGCGACTTGCCGGGACGCGGTAACCCTAATGTCATCATCCCCAGAACAAGCAATGAAATCCTTCTGGATATCAAATTCGAATGTGAAGTTTAAAAATTGAGTGTGAATCAAATTATGAAGTTGGCTATAAGTCATATGCATGCAATAGGTTCGCGCTTCGACAACACCGAGGCAGATGTTCGCAACTTATGCATGTGTATCAACTTCATTCAAATAAGACATTTAACATAACACGTTACAAACTGAGCAATTAATCATGTTATCCTCAGACCTTACCGCTCGTACTACCTTGGTACCACCAGTAAGAGAACACCTATAAGGTAAGCTATTGTACTATCATTCGCACTTTACAGGAAAATACGAGCTGAATAGTTGGCAAGGCCCACCAATCAATATATGATGCGCTCCTATTGTCATTGGCCTTGATTCCGGTGTTCGTGCTGCCCTCTTTCCCCAGCTGGCGCACGCACTAGAAAGCGGAACCTAATACAAGCAATTTTGATGTGTCTCTAATTTTGTGCTTTCATTTTGTTCTGGATGCGCGCACCCGCTTGCCTATTACGCACCAGCGCCTTTACGCCCTCTGAACTCCCATCATTCAGCTACAATTACCTTCCAAAAAGTCAGCCCATAAATCATTTCCTTGGATTTCGCTTGGTTTTTAAGCGTCCGCCGTCATCCAGCAAACAGGTGAGGTTAAAGTGGAAAGAAGTGGTTGTCATTATGACGCCCTTTGGGCTCTCACATGTATGATTTCATTTAATTTCTGCCCCTGCTCTTTATATTGGCATGGCCCTGCTTATCTGTATGGAGTTCACGAGCCTGCTGCGTTGCCTATGTTACGCGGAATGTATGCCTTATCCATTTGTCAAAATCATTCTTTCATTTGATGCATCTTTTTCGTGTTTCCATACGCTGCTTCCTTCCCAGAAACCTTAGGCGCCCGCCATTTTCGAACATGAGTGACAAGCTACTAGAGTTGGCTGTCGCGGCTGGTTCTGTTGAAGTGCCTGAAACTGGAGGACATCGCGTACCAGGGTCCATCTGCTTTTCAGAATCCGGAACTATTCAGGGCAATGCCCGCGCCGGGCACAAGCGGAACCGTAACGCCAAGGACGGCATCGCCCCCACAAGTGGGCCGGAGGACCGCTCAAAAGATCCCCAAGCCTTCAAGACGCCTTTACTTGGCAGTACAAGAATGGAGATAGCTACGCCTCCGCCGCACTGGCCCCAACCTGCTCTGAAGGCAGAGTGCTCTCCGCTGTCAGATGTGCCGGCGTCGAGGCATCAACCATCACGGCTCCAACAGCTCAATCCTCTGGTCTTCGCGCGTCCATCATCCGACGAGCCGCGGCCACGAATGCCCACTATGACTAACAGGGGCGTCACGTCTCCCGCAGCTGCTCTGGAGATTGCTCCCCGGGCCGGCTGCTGCGGCAACATGGCGACACACCCGCCCGTTCTGGCAACTACTGCGACCGGAATCACTTGTCACAACTGGCCCCGCCGTGTTATCGGGTGGTCCTCATCTTGCGGCATGTACCCTGCTGCTCGGCCACGGGGCTTCTTGCCATGTGCCAAAAATATTGCTAGTGCTGGCGGCGTGTACGCCCCGACATGCTGTATGTATAACTTTGCGCCTGGCACACCGTACGCGGCGTACCCCGGCACCGTGACCATTTGCCATCCCAGCCCGGCGATAGCGCAGTCGTCCGGAGCCGGGCTTTGTGCCGCTGATGTGGTGGCGTCCAGAAATCGGCAGCCTCCGCTCGTGCGGGGAGCAACAGTTGGCGGTGATGTTATTCACTCATCAGCTAGGGGGGAGGAGGCAGCCATCGAAGAAGTTGCTGAATCGAATGGTCCCATGCCAACAGTGGATGATGCTAAGGCAGCGGTGGCGGCGGATGACGGCATCCCGAGGGTGGCTGAGCGGTCTTCTGTCCGCCCCGACCACGGCCTATCGATGCCGCGCGACGATGTACATGCCGCAGGTGGTACTGGGGCCGGCGTCGCTTCCCCCAGCCCGCCATACCTTACTGCTGCATACCCTGCCACAGGGCAGGGTACGCGACGATGCTTCCGACGTACCACTGGCGGTGCATCGCCGGACTCAGATGTAGCGCGTGTTTCCGAGCCCCTGACTCAATCTCCGGTAGGAGCCCCTGGAGATGATCAACAGCCCCCGCAGGTCCGGGACTCGGCGCAGCACGCGCACTTCCAGACGCAAGGGGGATGTGACAACTGGGCCTGTGTGGCACGGGCATCCATGCGGCATCAGGCCAAGCTGGACGGCTGGCTGATGACGACGAGTCCTGGAGGCGCGGACAGCGGCGACATCGCTCCGGATGTGAAGCTAGACGGTGCTGATGGCGGTGAAGATATGAAGTCGATAGCTGCCGCCCGGGTGCCCGTCGCTGGCTGGCGTGTAACTAATGCCGCCGCCAGCTGCTGCCAGCTGCATCGCAGCCGATGCAGCGGTCAGGCCCGTGCACAGCAGGATTGGACTTTATGCTGGCACCAGGCAGCCAGGTCGCCGGCGTTGATGGATACCACCGCGGGTGTCAGCACCGATGCCAATCGCACCGCTACTTGCTGTGATGATGCAACTAACGGCTGCAGCAGCAGCAGTCCCGTTTGCGCTCGCAGTCCAGGAAGCAACGGCATGCTGTGTCCAACAGGCCTATGGGCCACTACTCCTCCGTACCCACGCCCGTACCCTTACCCGTACTCCTATCCGTACCCGTATCCGTACCGTGGTCCGAGCCAATTGAGCCCGGCCTACTGCTACAGACCAGGATGCCTGTGTAGTTCGGCATACAGGTATCGGTGCGACTATGATTATGGCTATTATGGCCAAGGTTATGATTACATATACGCAAACGGAAGTATCATGGCACACCGTTATCCGTGCCCGTATGGCAACCGGCGGGATGTCCTTCAGGCATCTGGCGGGCTGACCAGGTCACTGTCACACCCGCCAATGTCGGATGAGCCACATATCCGTTACTCGGTCCAGCACAGGCTGCTGCATCCGTCACTGCAGCACGAGCAGAGGGAGGCGGTGGGCATCAGAGCTGGGACTTGGGTTGTTCCGCTGAGGCGCAACGCCACCGCTCCTGCAGCCTCTCTCGCTCTCGCAACGAGCGGGATCCCTCCAGCACCGGCGGTTCACGATGTGAAGGAAGAAGCGGGGAAGGCAATGGCGGTGCGGAATGCAGAGGTGGTGGTTGCCACGGCAACTGCGGAGCTGACGTGTACGTCCCGCCCTGGCATCGCTGCCACCAATGCTAGAGCCGTTGCTGGTGCTGCTGCCACTGACGGCAGCAAGAGAAAGGCTGGCGACGTCGGCGATGTGTGTCGACCTGTCGGGGTCCGCCCCGACGTTGCAAAGTCCTCAGCTGCGGACGATGCTGAGCAACGTCGCCGACAGCAGCAGTTGCTTTTGATGCTTTGGTCAAGACTTAAGCATCCTCAGCATCCTCAGCAGCAGCAACAGCATCCCCGTCAGGCTTGCGTTAGGGAGGCGTTTTCGGTTGACGGCGTCAGCATTGCGGCGGCTGCCCAGGGCGATGATTCTGGCCAGCCGTCTCTTCCAGCTCCCACTGCAGCCGGGCCCGCACGCCCCCCCATCCTCGCAGCCTCCCGTCCCTTGGAGCGCCCTCGGCATCTTTACTGTGCGCCGCCAGCGTTGTCACCTACCCTCGCTTCACGGCTGCCTCCTGCGGCCATCGGTGGTGAAAGCAACATCATGCGACGCAACTGGTCAAATGGCGTCGCGCCGCCCAAGTACGGTACAGCAGCTGCAGCAACTGTCTCCGCCGCCACTGCACGTAATGCGTCGGAGGGCTCTATTGGTGTAGCCACAGACGTCCACAACTCGGTACCACCAGCCGCGGCTGGAGAATTCCTCCTTCGTCACGCGGGGCTGCAGCGAGCCGCGCGGGTGGAGCAACAGCAGCAGACCTCGAAGGTCTGCACCGGGCCCATGCCAACGGGAACGAGTAGCGTTGCGGATTATGGCACAAAAGCCATCACGGCAACTCGGCGGCGGTCTCGGGACGACATGGAGCAGGGGGACCAGGACCAGGGGCCGGCGTGGGATGGGCTTAATCCGTTCCAGCCGCCGCCTGCTAGGTCCCACCGCGGAGGAAATGGGGGGTACCTCAAGGAGGAGGAGGAGGAGGAGAGGTCGTCTGAGCGGCCCTGCAAGAGAGCCCCAACGGGCATGAAGGCGCGACTGGATGGTATTTGATTTTGAATTTATGACGGTTCAGCTGGGATGATTTGTGCGGCTGAGGGGAGTTCGTATGGTTGGTCGGTGCGTGGGAACTACAATTCAGTTGGGGGTTAGGAGTTTGCCAGTTGGGAGGCAGACGTAGCAGTACGTGGGTACTGGTGGTAGGTACTGAGATCCGTAGGTACGGATAAGCGGGGCCAGAAGGGACAGAGGGGCAAGACCCATATGGAATGGGGTGAGTTGTGTCGCCAGAAGCGCTCCGTGATTGAGCGGATTTCAATTTCCATGACCACCTTATATCAATCAACACCCTTTGTGGGATCTAGGTTAGCGCGCAGTTTGGCTCGTGGAGTGATAGGCAAAGTACAGGGAATGTGCAATCAAGAATAGTGCGTGCGAATCGCTTGCGGTGCAAATGCGCACCATCCCGCCTGCTGCCGGGGGCACAGATTCCTTGCGGACAGACTGTACCTAGGGCTACCTATGCCGGACGGCCGACAGATTTTGTCCGGATCTAAACAGCCCCGGATACCCTCCTGGGGTTTGACTGGACAGGAAGTGAAGTTCCTAAGCTCCGGAACCCAACAAGGTTCACAGGGTTCTCAAATTTTCTGTCGTCTCACGAGCCTAGTTTTCGACCTATCGTTTGGCAGTCAACAACCGGGTCAGGAGTTGGTCAGGCGGGTCGCAGCCATGTCCCCGATGCACAACGCAGTCTGTTGAGATGGATGCACCATCGCATTTGTCTGATTGCGTAACCAGCTTATTCATAAATCTAGTCGTACGATTGGTATGTGGGTAAACCGAAGCTGCATTCCCCCATAGAGGCTGTGGCGGAAGTCAGCCGGCATTGGTGCGATTTTCGGAAGATCAAGGGCAGGGAGGGGGATGGTACGGAGTTTCTTTTTGAAGCAGCTGCTTTTGTTTTGTGTTGAGATGCAGGAGTGCGCAGGAGGGCTCTTCTCCAAGCAGGGACTGCACGTGATTCTTTGCAGCGGCTGTAGCTAGTTCGTTCGTTCGTTCGTTCGTAAGTTGCACAGAGCTTTCCTTCCTTCAGCAGAGCAGAGCGACCTGGGTGGGTGAGGGGCGCAGAGTTCAGCTCGGTACCATCTCCAGCAGTGGTATTGCTGCAGTTGTGATATGGAGTGATGCAGTCTTGAGGAGCGCATCCAGGGAGGGCATGAATCTACTGAAGAGTTTTGCCGGCCGCTAAGATGGGGGTAATATGAAGGCGCTGATTCTCCGGCGGCATCACAGCAACTGAGGAATTGGAAAGCTGCAGAGGAGTTCCGGGGCGGGGGGAAGGAAGGGATGCACTCCATTGGTGGATTAAACAGATGTTGGAGGACTTCCTTCAGACCAGGTTTGTCGACGTGGTCTGTATTTAATGCTTATGGATCTGGTCTTCGGGGTCCAGTTGCTATGTCCGAATCAGTTCGGAGGAGCTTGCAGGATGTTGTGGGTTACGGGGGAAAATACACACACTGTTAAGGGCACTGCGCACTGCCAGCAACGCGTCCGCTAGCTGCGGCGTTTTCCTGCGGGACTGCTTTCTTTTGTTCTGGTGCGAACGAACGTGCTGCTCACGTCACTTTGGGAGCATCCCGCGGCTTGGCGCTGAGGATGTTTCGTTTTGCAGCGGGGTGGCCGCATGCGCTGCTGGGGCGGTTGGGGCGCGGTTCCTTGGTGCGATCCCAGAGCCGACTCCGGAGGTGGTTTTGCTTGTCTCTCTTACTTGTGATTGCTTGTTTGTGTCCAGAGCGATGCTACGGGGCTGCTTTCTAATATGAACGTAGGGAGCTGCCAGGGAGAGAGCTCCCACAGCCATCAGCAGGTGCCGCATGGCCCAATCAGCAGGTCTTAAGTACTATCGCTCTGTGCTAGATGAGATTTAATGGCGCATGTGTGTGGCGCTTCCTGATCAAGGTTTTGAACGCTCTTGTTGCCGCAGTGAGGTGGGGTTGAGGGCATCGCGGTTGAAGGACGAAGAAGGGCAGCTTTCATTTCCCGCCTTCTGCGGCAGTTATACCCCCTAAGATGAAATTGACGGACAAGTCAACAGACCGACGGGCCGACAGCAGTAAGTAGGAACATTATTTTAGCGAGACTTACCCGGCTGCACGTCCCTTAAAGTCGGCAGTAGTGGCGGCGTGGTGCTTTTACAATGCCGTATTTCCGTACCTACTTATCGGGCTTGCATGGCGGATTGTTCTTGTTGGAAGTCGGGTAGTTAGCGGCGGTTGACAGTTGGCCTAGAAGGTCATTAAAATGGCTTTTGCTAATGCCCGGCACCTTAGAGAGACCGCTTGCTTTTCGTGACGGCTTCTGGACCTGGGGAGGAAAGGAGGCGATTGAGGTGGGAAGGGGGCGGTTGGCAACGGAATAACGAACATGAGATCCTCCTGCCGTATCCGCCGCCGCTGCTGCTTGGTTGTTTCTATAAGTGCAGGATTTATAATTGGCTTTGTCCGGTTGAGTTTGTTGGCTATAGCTGCGGCCTTGTACGGCAAGTTATTGTACGGAACTGCGCCGTGATGCTCCATGCGCGCACACATGGCCGTTCACGCTGTCCACGATTGTCAAACGTACGGCGCCGCCAAGCGGGAGTCGCCCACCTTTCAGGACGTTTAATCACAGTTTCTCTGGCGGGGATTTGCCCAGTCTGTGCAACCGTCTAGCTGCAGTATTGTGTGTACGCAGCACCCGCCGTCCGGCCTTCTATAGCCTTCCTAGCTCTGCGGAGAGTTGCCGAAGTGGGGTCCGACAGCGGTGCGATGGGAGGGCATACCTTGTGCCCGCAGCACCGATAGACCGCTAAGGACGAGTGTGTCTGAGGCTGAGGCTGAGGCTGTGATGTCTTGCCCCAGTGCAAACAGGTTGTACGGATTCACCTTTTGCTATGCCGGGCCTTACGCGCCGGCTTACTCTCAGGATAGGACACCGTAGAGGTGCGCTGCTACGACCACGACGTGTGGTGCGTACTTGGGTGGGCCGTGTACCGGCGGGACTAGCCGCTGTGGGCCCGACCGCTCATGTGTTTGTGTTGATTTCTCCTTGATTCGTTGAACGGGCGTGTGTGTCATTGGTAGGTTGATGGACGGACGGACAGATGGATGGATGGATGGACAGTGGCGTCATGTTGCTCCTAGGGCGGGACCGTGGGACTAAGAAAAAGTACTGCGGAGGCGGGAGGCGGGAGGCGGGCCCAAAGCACACATGTTATGCTCGTCAGGTGGGAGGAGGGGCCAGGCGGAGCCGAACCTTAAGCCGCATCAACCCAATAAGAGGCATATGATCCATGTCGGGGTTACATTGCTGCGTTGCCACTTGTTACTCCCACGGTGCCGGCCCCAGATGACTTGGGTGACTTGTATGGTGACGTTCATCCACCAGGCGTTTATGCTCGTTGCTACAGCAAGCTGCACTCGCGTAGGATGGGCAAGGATAGGGCAAAGCTATCTGGCTGGTGTAATATGGGCTTCGACATTTCCAGAGCCCTCCGTACGGACATCGACCCCATAGCCTAAGTCCCTTGGGGGGGAATTCACGGATTCGCACCGCATGCGCCGTGCGACCTGCATGTGCCGGCGTCGCCAGATAGGTCATATCAGGTTGATCGCTGTGCACACAAAGAGCCTGCTGCACGGCTTTATGAAGCTGCACATTAGGCACGTAGCAGGGTGGCCAAGATTTCAGAAGGCTCCATCTTACATCGTATGAGAGCAAGACCGTAAATACTCGGGGATGCCTTTCTCCAACCGGTAGGAGTGCTGAGTACGGCACAATACACACACACACACACATACACACGGGGGAATCAATGATATCACACTGCCCTCCTCCGTTATGCAAAGTTCCGGTACCGTCTCACGGCCCGAAACCTTAAAGCCCGAACTCACACCACCAATAATTCGCAGAAAGCTGTTCCTGTCACTCGACGAAGGTGTGTACGAGAGTATCCAGTGTGGGACACGCTGGCATGCCATGTACAGCACAGCCAGAGCACTTCATACAACATCCATAAAGGACGTCCAATGGCAAAGCGGCCGCGCTTCTGGCCCCCAAGTAGGGAGCGCAAAGCGGCCGCGTTTCTTAATTACTCAGAATGAAGAATAGAAGATCCTTGCGCCGTCTGGCCTTTGTCCTGAGCTGTGTCAATGGCCGGCCTGACCTCCGCCGGGCTCCCCGGTAGCGGCGACGGCGGCGCTAGCCTCAACCGCCGGCGGCGGCACCAGCAGCGCCAACGACGTGTCCGGCAGCAGCAAATGCAGACGGGTCCCCAGCGACGCCCGCTGCGCCTCCTCCAGCAGCCCCCGCGCCTGCCCAGCCGCCGCCACTACTGCCACCCTCTCAAACAACTCCGCCACGTCGGGCAGCTGCCGCCGCCGAGCTTCTCTGGCCTCCTCCAGCGCCGCTGCCGCCGCCGCCATGTTGCATCCGCCAGCAACCCCCATTGCGCATGAATACGCCCGCACCAGGCCCTCCAGCAGCCCCATCAGCGGCAAGTCCAGGGCAATTCGCGGATCACCAGCCGGCGCCGCGACCGCGAGCACCGCGCCCGCGCCCTTGCCACCACGTGGTAGACGCGCTAGCGCCCCATGGGTCAGTAATCGGGGCGCACCTGTGGCGAGCTCCGGAGCCGAGGGCAGCAACAGCGCCGCGCGGCGGGCAAGCAAGTTCAGTGTCCGCACCAGTGATGGTGCCGACAAGCCCTGGGCGAGCGCGGAGGGCGCGAGCGCCTGCACCGCCCGCTTGATGTGCAGCAGCTGCATCGTGGGCGCGGCGGCACGCAAGTGCGGCTCTACCGCCGCCAGGAAATCACCGGGAAGCGGTAACACCGGAGCCGCCACCTGGACGCCGAGTGAAGCGGCGCCAGTGGCTGCCGCTTGGCGCAGGTACAGGAGCCCGAGCAGCAAGGTGGTGAGTTGGTTGGCATTGAAGGAGGGCAGGAAGGGCATCGCGGCGGCCTGGCGGGGTGGGAGGGTGGAGTAGTGAATATGGTCGTATGTGTGTGTTTGGGGGGGGGGAAGGGGGGTAAATGCATCATGCCGCCCGAGGAAGAAAGGAGGGACAAAAGGGCCTTATGGCTGGGAACAGCGGTGCGCAGCGCTGAGTTATAGTCGCCGGGCAACAGGAAAGGGACAGAGTGGCGCCAAAGAAGGAAACATTCCAATGAGCTGCAGCGTGGGAGAGCCAGGACGAGCAGTGAAGGGCTAAAGCGTTTAGCACCTTTTGTACCGTTCGTACAAACACCGAACACCAGAACGAGACACGACCCATGGGTCGCTATCCTTCCCAAACTTATCCACGGAGAGGACCTACGACCTACGGATGTTGGAAGCCAGGTGCCTACTTCCTACCTGCAGCTTCGCAACCAATTGCTCGTCCACTTGTACGGCACTCAACTGCGGCGCGACCGTCACGAGCAGGCCCGCCGTATCCGCCAGCCTTCCGGGTTGCAATCGCTCCAGGGAACTTGCCGCTAGCCGCATTGCTGCCCCCGCCACAGCCACCTGCGGCGAGATCTCAACGGCCGCACTTGATGCTACTGCCATCCTTGCTGATTCGCGGTCCGTGTTGTCCTCGCTGCCGCCGCCGCCTGCGCCGCCGCCTGCGTGTGCTGGTGCTGGCGGTGCGGTGCGTGGCAGCGAGGCGGTGGCGGTACTGGTGGCGGCTGCTGCAGACCTGGATGGCAGCTGGTGCGCCATGTCCAGCGCCTTGACCAGTGCGGGCAGAGTGTTGGGGTCGAACGTCTCCAGGCGAGGCAGTACTGCTGCGCATAGCTGAGACCAGAACAGTGGGTTGCTGAAGCCCTGCGGAAAAGGGAGACCCGATGTGGAGGCGGGGGGGGGGGGGAAATCGATCAAGCACCCAGACCCTATTTTGGCCCCTTCAGCAAGCTGTGGGATCTGCTGTAGGAGAGGTAGGGTTGCTGAGGGCTTATAAGATAATAACCGGGGGGGGAAGGGGAGAGCGGGAATGGCAAATGCACGAAACCTGGTGCTGGTGCTGACGAAACAATGACTAACCGGGGGAGGGAGGGAGGCGGGGGGGGAGCGGGGAGGGGGAGATGCATGCGACGATCCTAAAAATGCACGTGACCTGTTAAATGTGGCAGCAGCTCATCTCTTGGCGCGTTATGTGCAATAAAAAGGGGGAGTCTCAAACTTCCGCAGCAGCAGCAGCAGCAGCTTCTACATCAGCTCATTGGAGGCTTTCTTGCCAGAACGATCTCCCGCACGCATACCGCCGATAGCAATTATCCCTAGCGATTGCTCGCCGCCTGCCGCCCCATCATCCCGTTCCGGGCCATACACCGTGTCGACACGGAAGCAGAAAAAGGGTCGAGGGAGGGAACAGGCAGACGGGCGCACCTGACCCCCAAAGCCATAGAACAAGTCCCGCACGTCCGTGTCGGCTGCGTACCGAACCGCTGTTCCCCCATCCGCCACCACCCCGGCGGCCAGCCGCACAAGCAGCTGGGGCGGCAGCCGGTACTGCACACTGCTCATTCCGCGAACCACGTTAGCGATCTGGAGGGGATAGGAGCGAAGTACTTACCGATTATAATATTTAATTAATATTTCAAAAATCATTTTTTGATATTTAAATAGATCCGGAGTAAGAAGGGTGGTTAAATTCCCGTGAGCGAGCTGTCAGTGCCGTACCTATGACAGCAACGGGGCCCGAACGGACTCCAGAAGAATGTGGGGCGCACGGACTCCACCCGCCCACCAGCCTGGTCGGCACGCGCCGGTCCGCGTCGCGCGTCAACCACTCAACAGGGGCCCCCAACCGGAACCCCTTCCGGTTCTCAACCCCCCGCCTTCGTCCCCAGGGCTTTGATCAATGAAACCGCTCCCCGCTGAAACCCGTGGGCCCCTGGAGAGATGCTCCGACCAGCCAAGATCATTAGTCAGTTCCGCTGTCTCCCAAGCAGCGTCACATCACGTCAATCCCGCCCCTCCGTCGCGAACACCTATCCGGTCCCCCTCGACCTGACCTGACTTCTCTTTTCCCCAGATGGTCGATTTTAGCATGCAAGAGCAGCCTCACATACACACACACATACACACACACATACACACACTCCCTCTCTTACGCAGCACACGCTAGTATTCACCCTTCCACTCCGCACCTGCGTCAACGACAGGCGGTCTGAATAGCTCTCTACGTACTTGTGCAGCTCCGACGCCACCCGCAGGACTTTGTGGGAGTGGGCATTCGAGTGCTCGTAACTGGGGAGCAGGTGGCGGCGGGGCCCGGGAGGTAGTGGTGGGTGGAGGGGGGAGTGACAAGGCAGGGTGCGGGACAAGATGTGACTTCTTCATAGTCACGGAGTCAGTCAGTGGGTCCGAGATGCCGATCCAGAAGGTGCCGTGCCCTTCGCGACGCCACAGAGAAAGAGGTCGTGAGGACGTTAGGGGCGCTTCAGGTAGAACGGGATGGCTCAGGAAACACGCATGAGATAAGGGCGCCCCATTTGCGGCAACAGCAACATCAGAGGCAGGAAGTGGTGTTACACGTACACCGGAGGCCAGCTTGCTTCACGGCCATCGCGCCGCTGGCCCCGCCCCTGCCCCTGGGTGGTTAAATCCCAGGGACCAGACATTACAGATACCCCAGGGCGGCCCCCACTCGGCCCTCATCCAAGCAACCAAAAACTTCGCGTACCGGCGCAAGTGCTCGAGCTTTAAGGTCGCTGCGCCAATATTTGCCGGCCGAAGCAACTTCCTAAACTTATGTAGGACAACATCCAGCTCCGCTATGCTTTCAGAAGTGTTAATCATTCGATTTATGTGACCGCCGTGCGGCGTGCTAAGCTGCAGCGCGACATCAGGTCGGGGACTGGGTATCCCAGATCCAACTAAGGATGCAAACCTCCGCGCAAAAAATTCACCGATACTCTGTGATGGTAAAATGGGATTGGGAGGTAAGCCCCAGCACGCATCTGCACCAGGCGCTCAAGCGTGTCTTACCGGAGCCGCACGCCCAAGCGCCTCAGCCAATGCATTCCTATAGGAGATGGAAGCTAAGTGGTAAGGAATCGCTTATAAGAACGCCATCATCCGGTTCTTTTCGGCTTTACCTGCCGCTCGTCGATGGAACTGAATTGACCATGTCTCTCGTACACAAACAAATACTCATGATAACAAGTAGTGAATTGTTTGAGATGTGTGGCAATATGCCGATAGCCTAGACGATGGCAGAGTTCACGATGGGCGGAGTCATCAGCAAGCCCATCCTATCCAAACAGTATGTTTGAATTGCAAGGATCGGCTTCACTCATGTCCTAAAGCCAGAGCGATTCCGATGCCCTTAACAGCCGGATCGCGGAAGTCGCAAGTGCCGTACCCACGAAGGCGGTTGAGGAAGTTGTCCAAAATTTGCCCGCATGCTTTGAAATGATCCAGAGCCCCACAAGACCTGATATACGTCTCTGATTCTGACTTGTATAATTTTTATGACAGTTTCTGTATGACAATCATGCAGTAAAAAGGTCACTGTACTATTTTTTGGCCCGAAGATGGCCCGATTAGGAACATGGTTGAAACGTTCGTTCATGGCTCTTGGTGTCAATCATTCAGTGTATGAAGTGTTCCCTATGAGGGACTTCGGAAGTCTAAAGGTAGCAGGCAGGTGTATCTGTTCCCTGGAGGCAGGTGCTCCCTGGTGGCAGGGGCGCTTGATGTTTGCGCAATTTAGCATCACGCGATCCCCGCAATCCCATCCTTTCCATTAAGGCTTTCTAGGATTTCCCAGCCTACACTTGCACGGCACGTCAGCTTCCTCGCATTCTTGATTAGTCAAGTGGAGGTAGATAGATAAAAGTCGCACCTTACCTCCCATGTCACTGATCGGTCAGCCAAAACGTGCCGACCACCTGTTCCTATGTTTTAGTTTCGACTGGAAGGAATGATAAAGTCGCACTTTCGTCGTGCAAAGATTCGGTACTTGCTAGTCCAGACCCGCAGCCGCAGCCGCAGCCGCAGCCGCCGGCCCACACTGTAAGGTCTATATCTTTTTTACAGCCGCATTGCGTCCCATGGGGCTGCGCGAACCGCTGGGCCCGCCTGCCTGCCCGGCACCTTGCAACATATCTCATATTGCCCCCACAGTCACCACCACTCTATTACTTCAAGCAACTTCAAGTACTACACCAGCAGCTGCAAAATCCCTCCCTTTAGAAGCTAGGAAAACGAACAGCGTTGCTGCGCCATCGCCCGGCCAGAAAGGAAAGGGAGGGCCGCCAGCCGACGAGCCCACGAACCTTTCACGAATATCATCGCCCGCACGCAGGAGACCTGCTGCGCCATCCGATGATATCTGGTGCCTGGTAACCTACCACGTGCCCGTTGCGCGTGGCGACCACTTAGAGGTACGCACGGCAAGGAAAGAGCGGCGGAGGACCGACCAGCGGCGCACGTGTGACCGCAGGGGAGGCGTGCCGGGACTTCAGCGCAACCCAGCTCCCCTTTTTTAACTAACGACTCCCTCCTTCAACAACCGCTATATTTTTCGGACGAATCGTGCCGCACACGAAGCTGAAATGGAGACGCGCTTCGGTGGGTCTGCGCACACTGACCCATGGGTCGGATCACGCAACGGGACTGAGCATGTACCTTCGGACCAATCTTTGCCCAACGACGCGCGTGATGGAATCCGGTCAGGCCAGGGCAAAGACGCCGCAATTGTGCCGCCGAGCTTCAATATCGAAGATCAAAAGGGGCTGCTTCCTGTGGTGAAAGGCACGGCGGGCGCTTCTGCTGCTGCTGCCGCTACTACCATTGCCGTTGGCGGCACCGCAGCCCAGCCACGAGCCCTTTTCGAATCCATGTCCGGACACCGACACCGCGACGCCGGGGCGCTGACAAGTCGATTGAGAGCAATCAATCTTCCCAGTATCCCGCAGGTGTCAGCCATTGAATCGGAAGCCGCCGCCGCATCGCCACTAGTGCGACCCCCACCTCCTCCTTGGAGACCCCCCTTATCGCCAAGGCCTCAAGTACCCCGAGTTTCGCTGCGTCCATCAAGACCGGCGCGATTTCCTGATGCCCCGCAGGCATCTGACAACGGATTGCTTGCCGAGGGAACCGGTGTTGGGAGTGGCGGCATCCCGGGTCCCAGTAGGGCTCCAGGGAAGCTACCCCTGCCACCGCTCCGTCCACCAGCAACGATGCCGGACCGCGGGACTCGATACAGCCTGGGGCTTCGGCCGCTACAGCGATCCCCTGGAGCCCCTCTGCCACTGGCAGAGGCACGGGCTATCAGGGAAGCCGTGAGCATGGATCCGGATTTTGATCCTCCTGGATGGATTCAGGTCCCAATCTGGCCAACGAATCCGGAGAGCTTCCAACTGTCGTGCCTACATGCGGATCCGAATCTGGATCCAGATCCGGGTCCAGATTTGGAACAGGAACCCGACCAGGACACGTGTGGCCAAAGCTGGGGATCCGGCTGCTGTAACCTAGGGTTTGGTGCTGGCGTTGGTGTGCAGCCGGCGGGGGCCCTACAGCCTGAGCAACAGCCATTGATGCGGCATGCGGTAGCAGCGGTGGGGCTCGGTGGTTGTCCACGAAGCCTTAAACGAAGTACCGGCAAGCAGGTGGTCCGGGCTGGGTCGGCTTGCAGCGCTGACGGTGGCGGCGGAGGTGCTGCCGCTGGTGGCTGGTACCCAGGCGGCGGCGACGGCGACGGCGACGGCGGCGACTGTGGCGGTTGCAGCGACGGCGGCAGAAACGCAGACTGTTCGCGTAAAGGCTTCTCAGGCGGGGCAGGGGACGGCGGCGGGGACCGCAGTACGCGCATGCATGTTCATAAGGCGGCCGCAGCCACCCGCGTATTGCGGCCAGTTGGTCTGACATCTACGGGCATCAGGATGCCGTACGACAAAAGGGTAATAAATCTCCCTGGCGGCCTCTCTGGCGCGTTCACCGACGCAGCGGCGACGGCAGCCAGCCCCGCGGATGCAACCGGAACCACAACCGCATCCCGCAACACAACATTCAACTGCATCGACGTGATGGTGGCGGGCGTTACCCAGCAGCCGGCCACCGCCACTGCCGCAGGCGGCAGGTCAGCGCCCTCCTCCTCTGGACCTCCCCCTGATAGTGACTACCTGATGCTTCTGGCGACGGCAGCGGCGGTGGTGGAGATGCACCATCTGCCCTCAAGTTCAAGCGAGTCTGCTGCCTTGGCTCCGCAGCCGCCGCCGGCGTTGCGGCATACGTCTTTTACACCGCCGCCGCCTCAGCTTAAGCGACCGAACCCGTGGTCCGCTGCCACCGTTATTGCCAGCGCCACTGCCGGCCCCACTGCCGCCCCCAATGCAGTCGGCGGTGGGAGTTGTGATGGCGGCGGCAGGAACCGGAAGCAGCGGCGGCGGTGCGGCCCGAGGTCCAACTTGAATGTGTGTTATGACTCCAGCCTCACCGGGAGAACCTCGTCATCGGATCTTCAGTGGGGTCTTTCAGCCACCGGCGGAGGAGCAGACTCACAGGGAATGTGGAACCCGCACCAGGCTGCCGCCGCTGGCCCCGCCGTCACCGCTGCCGCTGCTGCCGCTGCTGTGGGGCCACCGCCCAAGCCCGCCGTTACCACAGGGGTGGAGGTGCTAGCCTGCGGCGCCGGCAGCTCATCACTGGGGCAACCACAGGCATCCCGCAGGAGCCAGGGCCGAGGCTGCAGCCATGGCAAGGGCAGCCGTGGTGGCGGCGGTGGCGGTGGCGGCAAGGGCAGCCGTCGGATCGTCGCGGCACCGCGAACACCAGCCGTTCCGGCGTTTCATCATCATTGCGTCGCAGTCCCAGCGGCGCATCTGCCCGGTGTCACGTCCTTGGGGCAGCAGCAACAGCAGCGGCGCCTGTTGCAGCAGCTGCAACAGGCAGGGGTGCTTTGGTTGCAGCAGCTATACCGCCAGCAGCCGCAACAGGATGGAGCTCAAAACCCTCTGTGCGCCCCGGCGTCACCGGGGAAAGCCGTCACAACCCCAAACCCTGCCGCTGTTCAACAGCAGGAGCAACAACACACCCAGCTGCCAACGGCTCTACCGTTACCGCCACCACAGCAGCAGCAGCAGCAGGAGCACATGGACGTGTCGTCAGAGGTGCCGCCTCAGCGGGAACGAGAGAGGGAGATGCTGACTGTACTAATGCATGCGCGTCAGACCACTGCCGTGCAACGAGTCGCCACCCGGGCGCCTCCTCCCGAAGCGTTGCCGCCACCTCGACTAACGCCATCACAACTGCCGCAGCCGCAGCGACAATCGCCATTAAATCAGCAGGTAGCGGCTGTAACAGGTGCAGTCGTTGCGGCTGAAGCCACATCGGAACACCCCGCATTGATGTGCCCAAGCGTACCAAACAACTGCACGTGTCCGAAACCCGCCCTGTCAGAGCCCCGTTTACCCGCGGCAGTCGGACCTCCGGAAGAGTCCCTCGACCTCTATGAGGCTATGGACGCAGCTCCTCAAGAGGCCCATAAGCAGGGGGAGCCACTTTGGCAGCGGCAGGTGGTGGCCGGGACCGTCTGGCCATTTAAGTTGACACCCATTATTGCAGTTGAGGGACGTGGGGACACGCCGGCTTGGATCGCTCCCGGTTCCGGAGCCACCCAAACACCGTCCGCGTTCCCTCCGCAACCAAACCCCGCCGCGGCGCCCGGCGGTGGTGTGACGGCAGCTGCCGCCGTATACCTAACTAACGGCGGCAAGAATTGCAGTACACCGGAAGCTGCTGGGGGTAACTGTAAGTCCGGCGGGGCTGACAACGGCTCGCTCCTTCCCGTGCAGGGCACTTGCCTGCAGGGGCAGCAACAGCTGAAGTACCACAGTGGCGCTGCATCACAGCTGCTGCTGCACCTCCCCCGCCTCACCGGGAGCTGCACAGGGACTGGACGGTCGTGTTCGGGTCTGCCACGGTGGCGTCCGAAACCCTAGAGCGGTCATCAGCGAACGCCGTCGCAGCCCCCTCCGTTGGGGGAACGGCAATGGGGGTCGACGGCCGTCTCCGCCATTCCGCAGTTGCTGCCGGCCATAGGGTGCCGGGAGGCGCAGTATCGTCCAGCCGTCAGGATGCAGCGATGGTTACAGAAGCGGGCGCCGAGTCGAATGGAGCTGGTCGCCGAAGCCATCGATGCGGTCACGGCCGCACGGCTGTCCCAGCGACGGGGACTGCAAATGCGACTGCAGCGGTGGCCGCAGCGGCAATAGCTGTTGTTGCTGCTGCAGAGACTTCGACTGAATCTCTGTGGGTTCCAGTCCGCTGCAATGATGGAAGAGGGTCCGCAGACAGTGAAGGCGGCCGCCAGGGTGGCCGGTGCGACGGCTGCGGCAGTCGCGGGGTTGGGGCTGGCGGCGGGGTTGGGGCGCGTGTTGTTGGAGATGCTGGTGCGGATGGTTGTGGGCGTGGTGGGAGTGCAGATGCTGGTATTTGTGGCGGTGGCTGCAGCGCTGCCGGACAAGGCGGTCCGATACGGCAACGTGCACTCTTCAAGCTCCCGGTGGTGCTCACTGTACGGAACTCCATCGCGGCTGGCGGCCCCGGTTACAACGAGGAAGGGGGGGCCACGGGTGGCGGAAGAGGCGGGAGTGGGAAGGTTGGGGGCGGGATTTGCGACCGGGCAGGTGGGGGCAATGGCGGTGGCGGTGGGGGCGTAAGTGAACGTGAGCTTGGTTGAAATTAGGGGCGAACGGATCACGCCGGCACCACCAAAGAAGGGTCAGTGGCCGATATCTCTTAGCAGCAGAGAGTTGTGCAGAATGACGACCGCGATTCTCCACGGCCGGCCGTAGCGACATGAGGGGAAGCGGTGATCGCAAGAGTCCTTTGGTTGCATCAGCGGCGCATCAGCGACAGCAAGCCCCTGCATGCACGGTTAGGGCAGCGGCGAAAGGTGCGTATGCGGAGACGTTAGCGCATCCCCTCCCGGCCGGGGGCCTACTGCGGCTGATAATGGCGGAGGCGGCACAGCTGATGTGCGAGGTTTGGTGAGTCGTGGGTCATGTCGTGAGAACAGCTGCTGCAGTGCGGCAGCGTGATGGAAGGAGCAGCAGCGCCGTCAATAGCTGTTCAATCTTAACGCCGGCGGCTTCCCATGATCATGATCGCCGTAGGCATGGCATTGACAGCGGCAACTGCCGGGTCCCGCTGCTGCACTCTCGTCGCCATCTCGTCTTAAATGAGGCGCACGCCGCTGCGCTGTGCATGCAGACAAGGCGCCTTGGTGCAGCGATGTGTCCACATGACGCTGAGATTGGTTGATCTGGATGTGCTATCCTTCAATACGACGCACACCAACATGTCACATTTCCTCGTTCATGTCACGAGATGGGCTTACGGTTCAGTTGTGTTCCATAACGCGATCGTGGCTCGGTGCTGTACGATATCACATTTGTTAATCGGGAGTAACCTGCGGGTTCAGGACATCGGCTGTACGTTCGTTCGTTCGGACTAAAGACAGTCCCCTGTCCACCGGGTGTCATATGTGATATAGGAAGCAGCACCCAGTCGATCCAAATCACTGAACAGCTGCGTGAAGCCCGTCTCAGAAGGGGTTCAGAACGCAGGCTCACTACTACTCGGTATGGGAGGTAAATCAACCGAATCGTTCTTCTTCCATTAACTTTGCATCGGAGCGACCTCGGCAGCGGCACGACCCCCCCTTCCCCCCTCCGGAGCTCGGAACGGGGCGCCAACACCGGCGGGCGACATTCCGCCCTACCGCCTACGAGGTAGTGTGCGAACGTTGGAGGTGGAAGAGGTACAAAGATGTGACTGTAAACCGAATGGCTCGTGCCAGACAACGAATTAGGTAAATATGGGAGAACGAGATGTCTCTATCTGTGCGGTTACTTTGCCGGGACGAGAATGTCCGGAAGAGTAGCGGACGGCGCCGCTTCCTCCCCGCACTTGGTGCGGCCTGCGGCGTCGCAGCATGGTGAGGCGCGCAATATCCCAATACTCCTCCAGTATGGCTCAGTGCTATATTGCGAGTCCAGGTCCAGGACCAGGTCACGTCACATACGCACAAAGGATTGTGGGGATGTGAAATTCTATGGCTCCTTACCCCTGCAGTACAATGTACAATGCAACTGTACGCCTGGCGTCGAAGAGTCGAAGACAATAGTGATTCACACACACACACACGAAGTGATCAAGGCATCTCGGCAGTTGGATCCCACCAGCATACCATACAATTATAGGGGCCCCGAAAGGCGCAGGAAGAATACGGCTCCTATTCCGCTTTCCGAAGCACACCATGCCAATCCAACGAACGCCCCACCGCCCGCAGCCACATACTCCTTCCGGTTCGTTCGTTTCGTTAACTTTACCAGACCGGCTTCTGTAGATAGTGCCACCGTGTATGCAGCACCCGTCAGACAGAGGCCCTGCATAAGCAGACGACCTCAGTAATCACCGGGACTTACACCGGCGGCCGCAGCCCTCCACCCATACGGATTCCGACCCCGAAAAGACTCCGGACGTCCCGACCTTTCCCCCACCGGACATCTGCTTCCCGAGCGTCCTCCACTCAGCCACTCAGCCACCGGTTAGTGATCGGCTACCGATCGAAGTGCAGCTGCGGTGGATGTGCCGTCTGTTCCCCCCTCACATCGATGGCTTCTTCAGCTCTGATTCCTGTTGTGTATGTGCGCGTGTGCGTGGTGCCGGAGGGGGGGAAACAGAAACTAACGGCGTCAGAGATCAAGTGAGTTGTAATGAAAAGGTCCTTCCAGAATAACAGAATAACCAATCAAGGAGAGGTGCTCACAATCTATTTACCAGGAATGCTGGGAAGCCGCTGTATTATGAACCGCCCAAGGCGGCATATAACCCATCATGCATGCGCTCTCTCTTGCGCTCTCCAGGCCACACTCCAGGCCACTGTGACGTAGAGGTGAGAGCTCCTCCAGTCGAGTCCGTCCTCCCCTGTGCCCACCGCTCCCTTTCCTTTCCTCCATCCCCCAACCCTGCAATCTCCTCTCCCTCTCCCTTACACACGAACAACCATTGCCCCGCCCCACACCCCGCATTAAAAGGACAAATACAGCCCAGCTGGGCTCAGCTCACCAGCTTGTCTAGCATCTGCGCGCACTCCGCCTTCTCCACCATGATGGCCAGGCTGGCGGGCCCCTTCCAGGCCACCACTGCAAGCGGAGCATTGGCCGCCAGGCCCCCCGTCACCTCCTCCCCATCGCCGGCAATCGCACCCCCCATGGGCACCGCCTGAGGCGCCGTGACAGAAGATGGCGCGAGCAGCGCCTTCGTCTCTTCGGGACTCGCCCGCACGGAGGCGGCAAAGCCCAGCCGGTGCGCGTCCTCCGCAGACAGCTCACACACCAGACAGCCCAGCTTGAGGGGCGCCAGGGCGGCCTGTACGGACTCGTCCATCAGGGTGGGTTTGTTGCCGCGAGGGTTGCCTGCAGGCGACAGAGAAAGACGAGGCGGTGCAGATCAAAAGGCCACAAAGCGCAGTTGGTAACACCGGGGGCTCTCGACAGGAGGCATCTGGGGTGACGAACGCAACAGCATACAACCAACCAACCAAGGATTAGGCTGAAGCGTGGGGTCGAGGGGGGGCCTGCACTTCGGGATTTCACCGCCAGGCAGCCAGCATACAACCGTGCATATACGACAGCGCGCCGCTCGAAACCCCGCCGGCGCTACTGCAGGCCTCAAGGAGCGCATTTTGCACATCCCTGGACTCCACGCTTTCGTCGTGAAGGTCCGTTAGACAACTAAACGACGACATAAAAACCCATGCAGACGTACATGCGCGTTGATATGTGGCGGGTTGCGGGCGCATACACACGTTATGCACATTCATTCATTCACGCAGACCCCTTTCCTTCAAATTCTCTCCTTTACCATCATTTCATCATCTAATTAGGCAGCCGCACCTGATGGCGTGGTTTCCCCCTCCACTGCCGCCGCCGATGGTAGGATGAGGTTTCGGTCTCGGAGCAGCTGAACCAGCACTTTTGGGGGCACCTCGATGCGCTGCCGTGTTATGTACGGCAATACGAGCGGTAGACCCTCTTGAGATAATCGGTACGGGCACTCATTGACCTGGTCTCGGACCAGCTGACGCTCAAAGACCTGAGTGAGTCAGCGAGAAGCCGGCATATGAGATACATCCAATACGACAGACGCACCGCAGGCGCCCCATGCCTGGGTTGCTCCTGATACACCAGCTAGTGATAGAGGCGGCCTCAAAGGGCCACAAAGGCATGAGGGGGCAAGATCCGCCCTGCTGGGTATGGGAAGCTGGCCGGGTATCCTTCATCGTGTGTGGGGGTATGACGTACGGCATGCGTTACCGGCAGTGCGCGGGTCATCACCCACCTTGAGCCCCGTGGACACGATTTTCAGCACCTCCCTGGAGTCCTGCATCATAAGGTCAAGTACGGATCTTGCCACGAAGTACAGCCGCTTGGGGTGACGATCCAGTGCGCGCATCACCAGCTGGGAGCGGAGCGGGAAGTCGGGCGGAATGCCATAGTAGTCGTACAGGATGGATAGTACGGAATCATCCTCCAGGGGTGCCACTGGGTCGATGTACGCATACTTGCCGCCATCTGGCCGCCCACGGCCACCGCCGCCCCTGTGCACGAATTAGGTTGGGAAGTACAGCCCCATACCGTCAGGTGCATATAGGTCAATCGTGGCCGGCTGCATGCTCATGTGACCTACAGCCTTCTTCACAGCCCTCCACGTCCACCTGCTGCCTAATCAGGAAGCAGCCAAACCCACCCCCAGCCCGGCCGGACCAACCCACTCTGGCAAACATTGGATCTGAAGTCGCTGAGTTTATTTAGTGGCAGCGTCCCCCGCTCCTACCTGATCCAGGACGTCTGTACTGGCCCCGCCTGTTCCCCGTCGGCTGGCTCCTCCTCCGCTACGTGTGCCTCCTCATCCCGCTGCTGCTGTTGCTGCTGCCGCTGGCCCTGCGACTCTCTCACTCTAGGTGCAGCCTTCACAGGAGCAGCACGAGGACACACGGAGCCGCGGGAGGCGGGCAAAAGAGTAATCAAATGACATTTATACCATCCGCGTGTCATCTTCGCCCGGACCGCCATTCTTCTAGCCACGTCACTGCACTGTGTATAAGGAGCCACAAACCTATCGCCGTTCCTGACAGCTGAGGGGACGACAGGCGATCCGATTCAGGGGATCCGCTCTCCCGCGCTAGGGGAATGGGGTATGTGCTCCGGAACCCCTCATGCGGCACCCTCCCTACTAATCCAGTCCCATTCCGCCTGACGCCCTGCATGTGAAGCAGCTTCAAAGCTGCAAGGAGGTTTGCAACAACGCTCGAAATGACCCACCTTGTCTCGTTGCGCCGCCATTACCGCTCGCCGTGCAGATGCATCTGCATTCGAGGATGCTCGTAACGCACTCTCCAGGTCGCCAGCCTCATATGCCGCCAGGGCCGACTCTGCTGCCGCTATCGCTGCCTCCGCGGCGGCACGAGCCACCTCCAGCGATGTCGGCTTTGGGCTATCCCAACTCGCTGGCTCCTCTGCCGCAGCTCTGGTATCCCCACTGGCCACCTCTGGGGCTGCCGGACGATCCACATCTTCCATCACGTCGGCATCTTTCCCGGGGTCCCCATCCCCGTCCCCGTTTCCGCCCTCGGCATCTGCTAACCCCGCGGCTGCACACGCCACCACTGCCGCCGCCGCCTCGTCCTCCTCCCCGTCCTCCTCCCCATCCTCATCTACGTTATCAGCTACGGGCTCCGTATGCCCATTTGCATCTAGACCGGTCCCGGTAGTTTCCGAAGCCGCCGCAGTGGCGGGGCTGGACCTCGGCACCGCTGCCGGTGCCTCCACCGTGCCCTTTCGGGCCTGCCTGAACACCTCTGCCGGCAGCTCCGAAACCTTGCGCAGTACGGCCACAAAGAAGCCGCCCGTGTCGCCGTGGTGCGGTAGGAAGCGCATGCAGCGCTCCAAGGGCAGGGCGGCCTTTGCGGGCGAGGGGAACATCGACTCGTCCAGCTTATACCCAATATCACGGGCCTCGTCCCAGCTGCTGTAAAACCTGGAACAGTAGTGGTTTCTCAGTTCTCAATAAGTATGCAACGCCTGCCGATGGTGTCGGGATGGTAGGATGAGGCCAGGGCCAGGGCCTCCGGGTACCTAGCCCTGCAGATTGTAGCGTCGGTGCATTTAGTGACGGCAAAGCTGGGAGCCGGCTCCGGATCAACCTAGGAAACTGGACACACAGATTGCGTTGCCCATAACCGCCCTGCGGCCCCTCGAGCCCCAGCCACCTGTGTTTGTCCTTGACCTTCCACTGGTGCTTCCCTGCCATGCGGCGTAGCTGGGGCATACATTCGCTCACGTCTACCAGCTCCAGCGCCCCGCCACACCGCAGGAGCAGCTCAGCCACCACCGCCTCGTCTTCCACCGGGTTAAAGGTGCAGGTGCTGTACACCATGCGGCCCCCGACCTGCAGAAGGGGAGGGGCAGCGGCCAACAGCGAGTGGGGAAACAGGAGGGGAATGTGACCGGTAGACATCGCCGGTCAGGGCGGGGTTCACTTCCGTTCGGCTCTAAACAAATCTCACTGAAGCGCCAACGCAACCACTTGGGGAAAGCTACGTCTGCTGCTAAACAATAGAATTTGCAGCAGTGATTGCAAAAGTGCGCGGTTGCGGCAGCTGGTGGGGGGGGGGTAGGTTGCGGACCAGCAGCATTTATAGTAGCAGCAGCTGTCAGAAGTCCAGACACGATCAAGATGTCTCGTCAGCGGCATTCCCCGCGGGGCACCATCACGACAAGTTACCAGATTGTGAGGATTTCATCATTCAGCGGAGATGCTACATCACCATCACCACTACTGGCTGCGCCGCACCGCAAATCAAAGGGGAGGGGTGTACTCCACAGCCATTCCCATACCGCCCCACGAGCTCACTGGGGATTCGCCCACTGCGAAAAAAACTCAATATTACACCTAAAAGAAAGAATTCCCACAATGCACTACTGGCTATAGGGTTACGCGCAGTAAAACATACAAAGGACGGATCCGCGCGGTTGGCCCTTTGTTGGACGATTTGTTGGATGATGCCGGGGGAGAGGCGATGGAAGTGGTGCCGACAACTGGAGGTGGATAATTGGTTGAAAAGCTGTTTCCACGCTGTCAGAAGTCCAGACACGATATAACTGTCTCGTCAGCGGCATTCCCCGCGGGGAGCCATCGCGACAAGTTACCAGATTGTGAGGATTTCATCATCCAGTAGCGGTGCAGGCAAGTACAGGTATGTATGCACTGAGGTATACACACGCTGTGCTTCAGCGCACACAATTGAGGTTAATGATGCTCAACCATATAGAGCCTACCTTTTCACTTTTCACTTCGCTTGGCTTCCTGAAGAAGGGCCTAGGGTTTTTTAGGGTTTCAAGAAAAGAACCCCCTCTCTCCCAAACCACAGCTCACCACGGCCCCATTCTTTCCCTCACCTCCAGCAGCTTGGCACCATGCATCGCAATCCTAAGCTGCATGGGGTGCAGGCTGTTGCCCCCACCGATGTTCCATTTCCGCCAGATATCGGGGCTTTTCCGCAGCGTGCCGTCGCCAGAGCAGGGCACATCCGCCAGAATGCGGTCAAAGCGAACTTGGTAACGTGGGGGACGCGCAGGACACCTTGCGCCTGGCTCCGCAGCGGCTCCCTCAGGCGTTGCTGCCGCCGCCGCTGCTGGTGGCGGCGGTGCCGTCTGCGGCGCCCCCGCCAGGTAGGCTGGGAACCTCGATGCATCATGGTTGGTGACCAGCAGGCAGGGGCTGCATACGCGCTTTGTCTGGTGGGTAAGCAGGTTACAGCGCATGAAGTCGGCGTCATTGGCGACCACGAAGCCGGGAGGGGTTTGGCCGGGGCGGCTGCCGGCGTGGAGGGCCTCCAGCAACTGGAAGGTCTTGCTGCCGGGGGCGGCACACATGTCCAGTACCTGCAGGCGGAGTTAGACAGATGGGTGGTAAAGCGGGAAATTCCATTCCACCAACCGTGTGTGCAGCTCTGGCCTGGCACACCCGCCCTAATCCTGCACTGCCCACTCCACCCCGCGCTGCCCGATATCCTATCCTTTCCTTTCTGGTGCTCCTCGCATATAATTCCTGTACGTGAACGTGTATTTGCCGCGCCAAGGAAACCCGTCCCTCTCCCGACTCCGCTCCCTCCCCGGCCCCCACCTACCCTGTGGTGCGGCTGCACGTCCAGGAACAATGGGGGCACCATGGAAACAGCTTCCTGCCGGCTGATGCTGCCCGCATCGTTAGCGTGCTTGACGAAGTCATGGATAGATGACAAGATTGGGGACTTCCGCAGCAGGTTGCGGCTGAACTCAAGCTGCCAGGCATAGCCATTTGGGTACCAGGGCAGCTGGCGCGGGGGAGTCACCGCCTCACCGTCGATCTAGGGTAGAGATGGAGGAGGGCGAGGATGAGGCGGAGGGGCGGGAGGAGGATGAGTACTCGAGAGGGGTGAGTACTCGAAGAGATGTGGATGCGGAGCAGGTTTAAATGAGAACGCGTGTATGTGCTTATCCATGTGTGTTTGTGTGTTGATTGCCCATCAGCCTTCACGCCCTGCCCAGATATGTTTGTTCCCATGCTATACCCACCATGAGATCTCCACACAGCTTGGCGAAGAAGTCCTGCTGCAGCTTATCCCGAAGGTGGTCCGCAAACTTGCCCGAGCCGTTTATGCGGAAGGTGACGGGCAGCGGTCGGCGGAGGGTGGCCAGGAAATCACCCCACTCATCCGCGGGAATGATGTCCTGGGCCCGATAATACTCCTCAAAAGCGGCATTGCGCATCTGGACAGGGGGGTCAGGGGTGGGTTGGCGGATATTAAAGGATATTTTACGAAGGGGCAAGGGCAAGGTGTAAAGAAGTGAATCAAGAAGCAAGAATTGATATAATGATGTTGCGTGAGGGATTATTGCCTGCGCGTGCTCTCAAGGGTCTGACAGGATAGATCACTGTGGATCAGGCGGCCGCTTGGCGAGAAGAGAAAACATTTGAGACGAGGGGACACCATGCTTTCGCGCCCCATCAACTGAAGAAGGGACATCTAATTGCTTTCGAAGATTACGATCGATCGGGGAAGTGTCACTACGATTTGAACTTGCGACGGTTGACTGCCACAGTACCAGTACGACAGCGCAAGACAGCAAGTGCTTTCACAATGCTTGTTCCATCGTAAGGTATCTTTGAAGTACCTACATCATCGCGCGTGGTGAAATCCTTCTTTGACCGCTTATCCTGCCGCCATGTGTCGCCTCCGCGACCGCCGCCTCGGCCGCCGCCGCCTCCCCAACCGCGTTTCTACAAAACGAGCGAAAATGAAATGGAGAGTACGTATGTAGCCTGGCAGATTCCGATGCTTGATGCTTGACAGCCTAAATGTAAGGGGCCAACGCTGCCACTTGATAGGCTCCTGCATGCTTTCATGCGTACCTGCCCACGGCCCATGTTGCAGGGCCGCAACCAGCCTAAGGCTCCAGGATGCCGACTCGTCTAGTTGCCTTATTGCCGCCGTGAATGCTGAAAGCACTCAAAGGATAGGTATGGGAGGTGGAGTACAGTGTCGGAAACTCCAAATGGCTGCACTGTTAAAATCCGTTATGTAAGGGCGCGCAATCGTGTATTAGATCTAGACGGGGTTCGTTAGTTGTTCGCTGTCGTGAATGTTGTACTTTCCGTCAACTTGAAGCGGCCAAGCTGAGCTCATCCGATGTAATCACACCAGGACGATTGTTGTCTTTCGATTATTTTTATTTCTTACGTATTGAGAATAAGTTTTGTGCCCAATAATTTAGGGTTCCAGTTGAGTTGCCCGTCATAATTGTTTGCATTCCACTGGGTACATTCACAATCACTGGTTACGCCTACATTATGCTTGGTAGATGCACGCCGTCCTTTTCTTCCGGGAGGGCTTGCAGTGCATCACCGTGTGTACAGGCGCCCGTGCAGCATCGACAGCTGGGCAGCACCAGAAATTTCAACGATCAGCGTAGCTCATGGAGAGCGGCAGCAGTAGGGCGGACCGCGTACAGGTGCGAATGGCCTGGAGGGCTCAGCGGGCGGGAACGGCAGCTGTGACGGGATTTCCGTCACTTAGAAAGTTAAAGTTAAGCTGGTTGTGAGTTCCCTTGAACGCCTTTAGTCTCCAGACCTCCGCTCTCACTCCCTGGAGCACCCATATGGGCGGCGACCCTTCAGAGACCGTTATGTGGTGCTCCGAAGTTAGTTAGTTAATTAAGTTGTATAGGTTTAGGTTAATTATATAGTTGTTATTATTATAGTTATAGTTATGTTAGAGATGTCTAGGTGATCAGCCTAGCATCCGTTACACTCCCCCCCCTTTTGCTGCTGACGTCCCGGCAGCGGGGTAAATAGGGAAAGTTAAGCGCTTGACGGTAGCGAGTATCGTAATCGGCAAGATACTACCCGGTCGTGTACACATACTGGGGCATTTAAGGTTAATGGTTGGGTACTGGCCACATCGGTTTGGCAGCATCACAAGAAGTTTAAGAGTTAAGTCTTGGATGTTCAGACAGAAACACCTCTCCGTCAAGGGTCTGCGTTCTGTCTGACAGCCCAATATTCAGCAAGGGCTTGCGAGCAATTTGTTAGATTGCGAGCTGGTTCCCAGGTGTTACATTCAACACCGTATCCCATCCATTTAATTAGGTAGTGGGAGGGTTTCTTGCCCTGTTTCTTGGGTTTATGATCCAAGATCGATTGAACTTCATGTTCAAGGTTATTGTTAATGAGTTCTGGCGGGGGTGGAGCAGGGGTACGCCCATCATCCTTCCATGTCCTTAGTAAGGAGACGTGGAATACGGGATGAATCTGCCAGGATGGTGGTAGTTGCAACTTAAAGGCAGCTGCACCAATTTGTTCCATTACGGGAAAGGGACCAACCCATCGGGGAAGGAACTTGCGGGTACCAGAAGAATGTAGTAAATTCTTCAGGTTTTTAGTATTTAGGAGCACGAGGTCTCCCGGTCTGTAAGTAGCATCAGTACGGGTGCGGTCTGCAAATCTTTTCTGCTTGGCCTGAGCCTCCGCTAGACAGTGTTTTGCTTTACGTACGGCTTCCTTAAGACGTTGGTTAAAGTTATGAGCGGTTAAGTTAGGGGTTGGGATATCCACACTTAAAGGAGTAAGTGGATGTTGGCCATAGTTAAGCATAAATGGGGTCGTTTTAATAGACTCCTGGTAGCTATTGTTAATTGCGAATTCAGCAGCTACCAATAGGGTATCCCAGTTATCTTGGGTGGGGTTAATGTAATGTCGTAAGTATTCTTCTAGAACGCGGTTAGCTCGTTCCGTTTGTCCATCAGTTTGAGGGTGGAACGCGGTTGAGGTTAATTGTTGAATGCCAGTTAGACGGCATAGCTCCTTCGCAAAGGTGGAGGTAAAGCGAACATCACGGTCTGTGATTAAAGTTTTAGGAAGACCATGATGTTTCCACACGTGCTCAGTGAAGAGGTTAGCTACGTCTTCAGCTGTGCAGTTAGTGGTTGTTGGGGCAAAGTGGACCATTTTAGAGAGTCGGTCCACAAATACCAGGATTGCGTCATGGTTATGCCGGGTCTTGGGTAGTTGAGTAATGAGGTCCATACTCACGCTCTCCCACCTTCGGCCTGGGATAGGTAAAGGTTGAAGCAACCCTTGTGGGTGCTTATTAGAGGGTTTGTTACGTTGACAATCTGGACAGGATGCAACGTAATTGTTAACATCACTGTGCATGTGAGGCCACCAACAAATAAGTTGGAGGTTTTTAAGAGTTCGGTTACGACCTCCATGTCCACTGAATGGGGGGTCATGGGCCATTTGTAAGGCATATTGCCTTGTGGCGGGGTCGTCAGGGATAACCAAAAGGCGGTGTTTATCGGATTTTCGCCAGTAAAGGTTATCTGAGAATTCAAAACGTGGGTTGTGACAAGTCTTTTGATAAAAGGCTTGTGTCGATGGGGAGGAATTCAGTTGAAGAACTCGTTCCCGAAGAGAGAGGTTAATGTTATTATGGTTAAGGTTAGGGGGACGGATACTTTCAGATGAGCGCGGTGATGGGTGAGGAGCCTGAACTCGACGCCCCTCAACACGTTCAACCACCGGAGCCTGAGCTGGTGGTAGACCAGCCTGAGCCGGATCTTCTGAGAGCATACGTGTACGTTGTCGGGTTAAGACAGCAATTGTATGAGCGGGGGTCAAGGTTCGATGGGGGTGGTAAGCCCAATCAAATTTGAAACGCTCATGCTGTACACACCATTGAATTGGTGGACGTGCGGCGATAGGTTGCTGGGTAATACTAAGTAACGTGTTGAGTAAAGGTTGGTTAAGGTGGTTTAATGTTAGGATCCGTTAGTGGGATCATGTGGCTGACATCCCGTTCAGGGGGAAGGCCGGTTAAAGGAGCGAATACATCTTTGTATTCATCGAGAAGGTTAAGTAAGCGTTGATCTGGGTTGAGGTTGGGGTTAGGCGGAAGCGTGGGGGCTGAGTCGCCCGAGAGGGGTTTAATTATAGCTAGGAAGACTTGGTCTTCCTCATTATGTAAACTTTTAATGAGTTGGGTTGCACTCATAAGGGGGTTAGTTGAAGGGTTAGTTAAGTTAGTTCGTAAGGTGTACTTCCGGTTGGAAGTTTGGACCCGAATACTACGGGTAGCGTAGTCCAAACAAGCCTTATATTGCGTACACCAGGCATCACGAAGGATGACATCATAGGCATCGGTTAAATCCATAGCTGTTAGATACACAGGACATTTAAACGCCTGGGCTGTGATGGTACCCTGCAGATAACCTAATGGTTTCTGACAGTGACCATTAGCCATTTGAACTGTATCTAAGGAAGCTAGATGGATATGTAGGTTATATTTAAGTGCAAAGTTAGCGTTAATAAAAGAGGTGGAAGCACCACTGTCTACGAGAATGCGTGCAGGGTATCCATTAATGTGGCCAGAAACATGCATTGTGATGTGGCCGCTAGTATGATGCAAGGTTGGGGTTAAAGGTTTAGGGCCGGGAGCATCATACCAGACTTGAACGGGGTACTGAAGCGGTTTAGTTTGCTTTTGTGTACCAGAAGGGTTAATAGAGTGAAAAAGGTTAGTGCCAAAGCGGCGTGGATAGATGGGGTTACTTTCAGCATGTTCGACATGTTGAACTCAGGAATAACTACGTTAATTGTAGCTTGATGGTTAGCAGCATTAGTTGCCGGTGTTGAGAATGTTAGACCGTGTGATAATGAAGAATGTCGACCGCTTGGTTAGTAAAGCGGACTAGAGTCATCGACCGGTCGTGGAAAAGGAGGCTGCGGTTTAGGTGGCGCAGGAAAACCTTTCTTTTCCATGAAATCGTGAACGCAAGTTAATTCATCTGGAGATGCTGGAAACGCATCTAAATCACAAACCATTACTTGGTGGGATATATAGTTATGTTGCAGATAAAATGGCGAATCGCATTAGTGCGATCCGTGTGCAAGGTATTAAGCGCCGTTTAATATTGGCGACTTAATTTAGCTGCCGCAGCCGGGTTAACGTTCGACTGCGGAGCGGCGGGGCCCGGAAAAGGCGGCGCGATGGGCGGCGTTGACGGCCGATCGCCCGATAAAGCTCCGGAATGGTCCGCTGTAGTGAAGCCCAATCCATGTATTGCAAAATAACGGCGAAAACTGGTAATGGGGCTTGCGTTGAATTGCATTAGTAGCGAGGTCAGCTCAGGAGGCTAGTTATCCTTGCGCTTGCGCTTCTAATGGTTTGCTAAAGGTTAGTAGTTTGGGTTCGATTGATGAAAATTGTTAAGTAAAATAAGCACTAGGATCGTCCATTTCAGAGTCCATATTGGGCAATGGTGCGAGTACCAGCGAAAAGTTAGGTTTGAAGGATCGAAAATCCCTCGATACCAACTGTGACGGGATTTCCGTCACTTAGAAAGTTAAAGTTAAGCTGGTTGTGAGTTCCCTTGAACGCCTTTAGTCTCCAGACCTCCGCTCTCACTCCCTGGAGCACCCATATGGGCGGCGACCCTTCAGAGACCGTTATGTGGTGCTCCGAAGTTAGTTAGTTAATTAAGTTGTATAGGTTTAGGTTAATTATATAGTTGTTATTATTATAGTTATAGTTATGTTAGAGATGTCTAGGTGATCAGCCTAGCATCCGTTACAGCAGCACTGGACTCGACCCAACGCGAGCAGCGACCATCGTGCCTCCTTCCCTCGATGACTGCCACTGCTGCTGCCAGGCCTAACTGACGTTTCTCCTGCATGACACGCAGCTACGAGACCGGCAGGCTGCTTAAATGCCTTCTGACACGGCAGGTTAGCAGCCGTGGAACGGATAACAACCGCGAGAGGCATATTGCATACGTGTTTGTGCTCCACAAAAAATACGATACCTGAAAGTATTTTCGAGGTATCACACTTATGGACAATAGTTAATATCTAGGTGGGTCACCTTGAAGTACGCTTGGCCCGAAGCAAGGGGTTAGCTGCGCCTCTAGAGCTGGAATTCATGCGGGAATCTTCGAGGGTGGAATGCAAGTATGCGACGGTGACCAAACCCGTAGATGGCAATAGCAGCCTGCGAGCTCGGGACGCAGGCGGGCTTCTCCGTCAACCTCAGGTGCTGAATGCATACCGGAGGCTCGATACTTGTGTTTGTGTGTGTGATCCCTGAAGCTCGCGCCGATGCATTTCAAATCACCCGATTTCGTACCCCACGGGGGCCCTCATGCACCTCAGGCCATCAAGACCACCCTGAACTATCTATCGGAAACCAACGGCGAGCTGCACTATTTTTTGCACAACTATTGGGCGGAGAACCCGATGGTTATGGACGGAAGCACGGACGCGGATGAGTGGTTGGTGCGCCTGGCCTCGACGCCTTGGACTAAGGTGCAGGTGAGCTTCTCCCGTCGGCGCTTCCGAATGGATTTGTGCATGCGGGAGTATGAAGTGGTTGTTTATGGGTTTAGGGTTGTAGGGTTTAAGGCGGAGATGCACGTATGGGGTAGGCTCCTAATGCCGACAAGTAATGACATTTGACTGTCGATTCTGTCGACCCGAAGGTCAGCCAAACATCGCAGTTCAAACGAGAGCGCCTGCAGCTGCTGCTGCTGCATCAATAAGCGACTGCTGATACCGTTGCCGCCCGGTCGCTTCCACAGGACCCCCGCCGTTCCTCCGTGGTGAGTGCGGCAGCGGCCGCGGCGGTCCTTAACGGGGAGCGGGAGGTGAGCCCCAGGTGAGGCACCAGACCAGCGAGAATGGCACCGTGATGGTGACAATGTTGCGATGAGACTCCTTCTTGGACGAAGCGTTTGACTGGACAAGGCACGGGCATATGCCAGGGCCTCTAAATGGAATTGTCGGCTTCTTTGACTCCCGGCCTTTGGCTTGACTCCCGACATTGTTTAGTAGGGCCAGTGCGACATCGTCAGGTCATCGTCAGTAACGGGGCGGCGGACCGGTTGTATCTCTCGGGTGTTGTAAGACCAGCCATCACGGCAGGGCGATTACGAATCACCCCAGTTATTGTTCACGGCTGGATTCCGTCGGCTGTATTAGAGACGGATCTCCGCTAGTGTCGTATGGTGCTATACAGAAGCGGGTGTAATGGCGATCTTTCTCCTACCCCTACTAACTGCTGGCCGGGCCATTAACCTGCGTGCTTCCTGAGCAGGGAGGTGGCGGAGCGCATCATGCGGCTACGGGAGCACATCGCCAAAGAAATGACTGAGGACCTCTCGCGAATCGGGTCCGATAACATTGACGTGCTAAAACGGTAAGCGGGCGCAGCGGGCTTGGGAAGGTACGGATAGGGGGTAGTATAGGATGGGCTGGACTTGACTGGGATGGGTCGGCTGGGCTATAAGCGGCGAAACGGGGTTGCTAGGGTTGGGGGAAGCAGCATCTGATGGTGTTGGTTTAAAGAGGGGAAAAACAGGAGGCCATGGCTGTCGCAAGATATTGAGACACCTCTTGGCTCGTGTCTTGCGGTGGAAAATTTGCAGGGTTACTCGATCTCAATGATTCATATTGGCTTGTACTTGGGTCGCATGCATTCGCAGGACCTTGGCAAAGACTTTCGCTGAGACCAAACTTCCGGAATGAGCTTCGCCATCCAAGTGTATGGCATCTGCATGAAGGTGCTTGTAGGAGTGGCGGCTAAGAATGCTGCAAGAGAGCGTGTGAGTCTCATCGCCTATATAAAGGGTTAGCCATTCAATCGCAAACCTCGGTCACATGCTGCGAGTTTTTCGGCGAGGGCACATTGCATGTGGAAAAGTATAGGTGGCAAGACAGTATGATAGGGGATGGAAGTACTGCACTGACATGTTGATTCCAATGTATCATGCCTGTTAGCGCACTGCTATTGGGACGGCAGACGTTAAACATGTGGAAACGGACTTGGGAATTTCACCGTGTACATGTGATGTGATGTAAGCGGCAGCATGTCCCTAATTGAAATAGGAGGCTGGTACACTGTTTTCCTCTCCCTTCTGCACCAACTGGTCATTATTATCTGAATATCGAGTACTCAGTTAAATGCTACATTGAACATGAGGGGAAGGTGCGGTATGCTCTTTGGGATTGTGGGTTACATTCACTCTCCTTCGCCCAGTTTTGCTGGGAAATCCATCCGTGCAGAGTGTACATATGAATCCACGGTGCATGCAGCATAACATCCCCAAAATCAAATGTCTCAGTACTTACTGCGAGAACAAAACAATCGCAGCTAAACGAAATAAATTATCCTACCGCCCATAGCCTGTGCACCAGTCACAGCTCACTACCACTCCATAACACGACACCAAACCAAACATCGTTCCGACAGACATAGATTGCTAAGGCGGTAGCAGGGGGAAAATTGCTTGAGATTTAACCGACGAAACGTTAGCACATTTCCACAACAGGCATAACCCCGGAACTACCAGGGGAGCCAACGTTACAGCAACCCCAAGGTGTCATTGCCACAGCCAACAAATCCACTCAACTTACATCCACACCTCAAGATTGCAAGCTCTCATACTTCAGCCGCAAGCGCAGAGCGGCTGCAAACAGTGGGCAGCTTAGAGGTCGCCCCACGAGTCGTCGTCCTTCTTGGCTTGCTTACTGCTGGCAGCAGCAATACCCCTGATTACATTGAGGACAACACTGAAGAGGAGTGTGATCGCCATGAGACCCAGAAGTCCACTGAAGACTGAGCCAGGCATGAAGATGGGAACCCCAAAGCCAAAACCGAAGCCACCGAAAGGTGAGAATCCAAACGGGCTGTACACTGGCGCAGCAGGCGCAACGACTATAGTCGTGCTATTCACACTTGGGCTGCAGGAGGGAAGAAACACAAAAAGCCTTTGCTTTGAGAGCCAATGACGACTGAATACGTGGCACACAGCAAGCGCAACAAGTCTCATGAATCGCGCGAACATGATTGAGTAGTAAAATTTTGAGGATATAAAGAACAGCTTCTCAACTTATGATGCAGTGACACCTCCTTCTCGAACCTACTCCCGAACCGACCAGGAGATCCGGAACTTCCGCTGGGTGCGTATGGACGCAACAAGAGGCGCAGCTGAACTTCCCATTCTACAGAACTATGCAGGCAGGGTTAAGAGAAACTACGAGGCAAGCTATGTAAGGTTGTTCCCGAACCTACTTTAGAGGACCCGATGCACTTACGCAGCCTGCGTTTGGATGCTACGAGATGGCGCAGCCGATTTTCGCGAAGAAAATCCGCTAGAGCCACCCACTCGTCCACCAGACCGCGAAGATGCCGCCAAGGCGTCTTCGGGCATCACAGCGCCAGCGATAAGGGCAGCAGCCACCATGGACGCCAGCGGCAGAGCGACAGCCTTCATGGGACCCACATCATCAGGCTTCTGGGCCTGGCAAACGACAACGCGGCGAGTAGCCCGCTGCGTGGGCCTAGCCGCACGAATAGGACCAGAGCGCTGCAGCAGCATTTTATATTTGAATGTAAAGTCTGTCTTATTATTAATCGAATGCGTGTTGCGAATAAATATTATGGCTATGTGGTAATGGCAGCCACTACTTCAGTCTGCTCCGCTCTACTCTACCTTTGCATGTACGACATGTAGAACCGCCGATCCTCCTCTTCCATGTGGAAGTTGGTTCGTATTACCTTATGCCCGTTAATGTGGACATGAATGCTGCAAATGTAGTCCCTGATTGTAAATGAGGTATTTTAATTGCAAAGTTACAACCATGTTTACAGCCTTGGAGTGCATAGGGAGTTCTTGAGGAGGACAAATTCTAACAACGTTTCGTGTGAAATTTACGGTCTATTTGAACAGCCTTCATTAGTCATGCGGGATTTCATGACAAGGTTGCGGAGTAGTCTCAAACCCCAAAATACGGCGAGGGTTTTGACTACAGGTCTGACTGGGCCAAGCACAGCCGAAAATGTACGCGATGGACCTTTGATTGGAGCACGACAGCCGCCGGTTGGGATATTGCCTGGCCGGGGAAGGCGCCTTCGCTCTCAGGTGTGTATGCATGTGCAGGGTCTGTTTGAGGCATGTCAAGGGTCACAGTTCGGCATCTTCCATGGCGAAATGCTCATGCGGAACTCCGCATCACGTTGCCCCTTGCCAGGATGCCCAATTTTGCCCTATTCGGAGACCCTTACACCTCGCATCCTGCTTCTTACATGTCTGAAGCCCACCCTGGTCCTGGCTTTCCACGCACTACCCTTCTCTGTGCATGGGCACCTCACTCCGACCCAAACATCATGCACCACCTCTTCGTTGATTCGAACCCTCCACGCCCAAACACACAACAGCTTTACGGCGCAGCCGTCCTTTTATTAACGACCGTCTTATGGGCCAGCGGCGGCCCCACCACCAAGTACCTTTTCCTGCTTCCCGCGCCGCCGAGCGCTGCGCTCCTCACTGCCTGCATCTCTGTCATCACAGCGCTGTTTTTAGGGGTGGGCCTGATAGGAGCATCCATGGAATCCGGAGGTGGCGGCCGCCACAGCCGTGCAGCAGTATCAGACCCAGAAGAAGCAGCAGCAGCAGCCACAGCAGCAGAGCGCAAGCCCTCAGGCGCAGATATGGACGTTGATGAAGCCGAGGCTGAGGCACTTCTCCACAGTGGCATGCACACCACGGGTGCAGCTGGCGGGGCATTGGTGGCGGCTTGCGCCGCTGCGCGGGAGGCAGCGCAGGAACAGGAGCGGGAACGGGCTTTATGGGCGCGGGCGCAGGAGTGCGCACTGCCGCTACTGCCCAGCCACGGCAGCTACTTTTACAGCTCTCTGTCAAGCTACAGCCGAGCTGATCCTGTCGATACGGCGTTGGGAAAGAGCTCTGCCACTGTGGCAAGCGAAGCAGGGCTGATAGGCGGCGACAGAGGCAGTATGGGGGATGGGGCTGGCGTGTACGCGCGCCGGGGTCCCTCCCTGGACGGTACGGTTGCGGGACCCTCTGCAACTTCATCTCCATCGCCACAGCTGCAGTGCAACCGGATTGGTACAGATCAGATGCCAAGGGAGGGTCCGGATGTTAATATGGGGCCACGTCGAAGGTCCACGGAGGGTGGTGGGTCCGGGCCGGGACCTGGGCGCTGGCGGCTGCGGCTGCTGACCGCCCCCGCATACAGCCTTCCAGCAGCGGGGCTTGAACTGGGGATCTATAACGTCACAGCGGCGGCACTGGGCGCCTGGGGCATGCAGCGGATTTCCGCCACGCGCTCCGCCTTCCTGGCTCAGGCCACCAGCCTCCTCACGCCCCTATTGGTGTGGCTCAGCGGGGGCCGGGTGGGGCTCATAGTTTGGATTGCGTGCCTCTTCGGGGCCCTAGGCGGCGCTATGGTGGCGCTGGACAATGCATACGGCGCGGCAGCAGCGGCGGCGACGGCGGCGGGGTCTGCTGCCTCGACCGGTGGTGGTCATGTTAGGCACATACGCCACCTGTTAATCCTCCTTAATAATATCCCTGACCTGCTCGCCAGCAGCAACGGCAGCAGCGGCGACAGTATTAGCAGCCCAGTAGCGGCAGCCGAGACAGCAGCGGGTCTGGTGAATGATCGTACAGCACTGTCGGCCGAGGTTGCGGTGGCTGCGGCGGTACCGGCGGCAGTGACCGATGGGCGTTGGCAAGTTGAAGGCGCGCTGCTGTCCCGGCAGGCTATGGGGGCGGCATACGTTCTGATGAGCTGCGTGTTCTGGGGGTTAGGCACGGTGCGTCTGGGAGTCCACTCCGCGCGCTACCGGCCGCTGCAGCTGGCGGCTGCTGCAGCAATGTGCTATGCGGGCCTGTCGCTTCTGTGGCTATTCGCCGAAATCGTAGGTAAGTTCTGTGAGCGGCTACAGTGCCTTGGTAGAGTACGGGCTCGTGCGCAACTCATTATAGGTTTCGGAGCATCGAAATTGCCCAACAGACCGCCCATGTATGAATTGGCTGCGTGACGATGAACGCTTGAGGATTTCTTCTTGGCGACTTCCTGTCCTCTTTCCACAATGCCGAACAGCCGGGCCATCACGCCTTTTGAACTCCTGTTCCGCCCACCTGCCGGGCCGCCACTGCCCCCTCAGGGTCCCCTAGCGCGGGCTTGTCGGACTTCTTGGAGCTGGGGCTGCTGCTCCGGAACCACGTCACTGCCGCCCTGCTGCTATGGGCAGGGCTGGGGCCAGGGGCACTGTCTAGTTATTTGCAGGTACAGGGTCCGGTCCTCTTTATGCGCGTGTGTATGTGTGTATGTGTTTGCGTTACGGCTATGGGATGGCTATGGGATGGCAGGCCTGGACGGCATGCGTGGGGCGGGTTGAGGGGCCGGGGCCGTGGTGTACGGCAAGGCTGGGTGCTGGACGGGTTAGGAGTTATCGTGGCTTTATTATCACACGCGGCGTCGTTACAGAGCAGCTTCCCAAGTAACTAATCTGGTTTGTTTGGGTCCATTGTTATTTCTCTGTTCACGATCCCTGGCCCCAGCTCCACCTCACTCGGGCTTACTTCCCCAGTTGCAGAGCGTCCTATTCAATTGCTGCCCTCCTGCTGCTGCTGCTGCTGCTGCTGCTGCTGCTGCAGGTGTTAGGTCAGCAGACGGTGCCGCCAGCGCAGGCTCAGGTGGGAAAAGTTGGAAATAATTGAGCTGCTTGGGAGGGCTGTCTGCGTCTGGATGGAGGGTAATCGGGTGCTTTGCCGCCCCGCCCCCCCCACACCAAGATCCCCACTGCCTTTTCCGCTCCCCCGGTAGGCAGAGTTGAAGTTCCTGATATAGAAAGAAGGACAAAATGATGATCCGGGTGGTATCGAGCCCATAGCAGCATCCAGCATATGAATTCATAGCATATGGATGAATGGGTCTCACACTGCGCCCGCGCCGACCTGTTTTGTGCGTGTTTTCTCTATCGTTCTTAAGCCGAGCTTTCCCCGCTCCCCCGTTCCGGCGCCCCCACGGCCCGCAGGTTCTGTTCAGCAGCACCCCGCTCTGGTCCGCCGTTATCGCCCAGCTCCTGCTGCCCGGGGAGGCTATGGGCCCGTTAGCATGGTTCGGAGGCGCCGTCATGCTGGGAGCGTCCCTGCTGGCGTCCCTATGGCAGTGAAAGAGGGAGCAATGAACGGATGGATGGACTGGGTGGCGGGTGGCGGGTGGCGGAAGAACGGCCGCGTCAGAAGCGCAGGTGCGGACACGGGATTCGCAGCGCTGGGGTCCGGGTACAGCCGCAGCGGCACCGTTTCTCCGTATGCCGATGCGCGACTCGAAGGGTTGAGGAAGAAATGAGTGATGCGCGATGCGGCATGACCTTCCCAACCGGGATTAGAGCCGAGGATTGTAGCATTTGTACGCCGTGCCGCGGATGCGTGTGAGGCCGGATCAGGCTGGACCGGATCAGTACTGTGCGCACTGTGGAAGTGGGCGCAATGTGGGGCGGAACTGTCACATAGTAGTCACATGTATATAGCGTAATTGGTTTACAGCACTCGTGACCGGTGGCTTACTACGGGGGGAGCTGCGGGCGGTGGGCGGAGCTGCGAGCGGCGCCGTGATGCGACCGGATAGGATGACACACAGCGGGGGAAATATGGCAGCTGTATATGACATTGCGGAACGCTATTCCTGAGCTTATGTTGACGCGGGAACGCACTTTGGGGGAGGGGGGATGCAAGCGAGGTATGGGGGATCAGGAAGTGCGCTGTGGTACGCTGGTGGCACCGCGACCATGTGTTCATACACTCAGCGGAAAACTGCACAGGAGGAGATCACAGACGACGAATCTGCATTGGGACACCTGGAAGGTCTCTGCTCCTCCGTGCAGGTATGGAGGTGGTTGCTGGCAAGAAAGGCGTTTTGCACGGTCGACTGCGGTGCGCCCTTGTAACAACACACCCAGATCCCCATGCACAGTTCCCTTCTTTCGGTGCCAGCTGATGTGCGGGGGAGGGGGGAGGTTGAGTAAAATCGCGGAACTCGAGTGGCACTGCCGTTCAAGCTTCCCAAGGCAGAACGGTTCTCTACATGTTTAAGATCATGCAGGAGGTCCCAGCATGATGGCCCGGGCGCTTGCATTTAGGATGACGTCAACGGTGCAGACTAGACGCACCGGAAAGCGAGCACCTGCGACAAAGAAATCTTATATAGTCGTTTCATATCATTTATCACTTAAAAAGTCGTGGCAACTGCGTTCCATGTACATCAACACCGGTGCTTGCTGGTAAGATGTATCGCGTCGGCGAGGCGGTGGTTGGCTGCTTGGTACCATCCGACATGATATGTATAAAAGCCGCAAAACGCTATCGACAGCTGAATAATTATAAAGAAAGATAATTACTCTTGTAATAACAAACATCCAACGCATATAGAAGGTGAAAGATATCGACACAGTTCGTCGGGACAATTCGTCGGGACTTTGCCAGGACCGGTCCACGGCAGAAGCTTAAAAATCAAGATTTGTGATCATGGGTTCCCTTGTTCCAGGCTGGGATGCTAATACTGGTGTTCCCAGAGGTGCGCACGATGCACTTGCTGACGCAAGCCTCGCAGCGGTTAACCTAACGAGCGCCCAGTGCAGACCTTATGCCCGATAGCGACATTGATAAGGAGCCACAGCCAGAAGGATATTTTGCAAGATTACGTTCACACAGGTGATGGCGCAAACCGAAAGCTGCAATCGACTGGCGACTGGTATTCTGCCTTGGGATTCCGACAAACTCTCCCGCATGCGCCGCTGTAACCTGCAGGCATACCTCTGGTGGTCCCGAAGACGACGCAGCTGCCAGCTCACTGGCACGCGTTTCGGCCCCGCAATACCTATCGCGGAGTCACCCCAAGCAGGCTGCTGTCCAGCGTTCAAGTACTTTGACACAGCCCGGTGAGCACCGTCCCCGTCCCTAAGGGAGCTCAAATTTGGGGACACGCTTCCATTCTAGTTCCTCCTGCGTATACAGCGCCATTACTGCCGTTTAATTGGCCGTAGCGAATAGTTGAGCCCTGGTGCCTTGCTTACGATTGCTAGAGAAGATCACGCCCACCCCAGCCGGTGTGCGTCTTAAAGACGGATTCAACCCGCCTTTCCCGCAACAGTGCGGCAAGGTCTCGGAGGCCCACAGAAGTACCAGTTCACGGATTGGTCTGAGGAGCTGTCCACGCTGCGGAAGGGCAGCCTGGGCCGCAGCTCTCTGGTGCGCGCGGGTTGCGGGGCCCTTCGGTTCGGGGCTGGTTGACCGGACACCTTACATCACTAACCGTCAGGCAAAATACCTAGAAATATCAATCAAAATGCAAAGCCCAGGTTTATGCTCGGGTGTAGGCCGTAAGCTGTCTGGGCAATCGCCGGGTGTCCCGGGGTAGGTTGCGAGCTTTTGTTGGAGCGCCATTCACAGCCTGCAGAATGACCCACCGTTTGCAACCCGCAGAATGCACATGAGGAGATGCACGCGCATGGCCACGAGGGTGGAGCCGCCTGGTGGGTCTGTCTAGAAACTTAACTCGGTAAATCGGTATAGTATAAGGGGGCGTAGCATATTAGGCACATGTATATGTCGCTTCAGTTTTTTTGTAAGTTTCATGTATGCGATGTTGTCCCGAAGGGGTTCTCTTCCTCCCTCCGTGCGTCTCTTCCTTCCCAGCACAGCGCCAGGTACACGACCAGCACTGCGTCACTTACAAAGTGGGAGTCGGATAACTGTGTGTTGCCCCAACTGGCTTCCCTTTGGTGGAGCAATGCTTCAGCGTGCGGATGCGGGTGGTGGTGGTGGTGGTTAAGCAAAACGGCAGGGGCACATACCCAGGGGTGATAGGCCCCAAAGTGTGCAGGTGACGCAAGCGCAGCTCTCCATTACTCCATACTACCCAGCTCTGACCCGACCCCGGCTGTGCCGTTGCGGCGTTGGCCCGCGCCCCTGATCCCGCATGGCTCTACAGGTGGCGCGCCTTGGAGGTCGGCCAGTTGAACGAGCACCCAGACGCGGCGCTAAACGACACGCACGGCTCACAGCACTCTACGTTCGTCCCGCAATTTACGCAGTCAAAGAAACTGGACTTCGGTGACTCGGGATCCAAGTAGGGCCGGACCCAAGCCGGGGTTATTGTGACGCGGGCTTATCCGCGGTTTTTGAGACCTCTTTTTAAGATGGATCGTCACGGCACGTCACAGTCGCCTGTGCTGGTGCGGGTCGATAAGTAGTGCCGCTTAAGGTCCATTTTGTGTCTAGGTGCTGGGCGGCTTGCGCATCACAACGCTTGGTAGGTCACGGCATGCCCCAAAGTTGCTATGCCGCTGCTGCTGCCAACGTGTCCGGGTCGAAACATAGACGCCCGTGTATAATGGATCTGTTCAATAAAGCAACAAGCGCCACGACAAGGAGGCGCATTGTATCGTTTTGTTTCTCAACTTAGTACGGTGTTGTGTACACAGTGATTTCGCTGGCTCCATCTGGCATCCATGTATTGTTCCGCAGTTGGTTTTGTTAGCATGGATGACGGTTTTGAAGAAGCGGTGGCATGCTTTGTGCGGAACAAAGAAGTCCACGTTTTTCCATCTTAAATTCATTGACATCCGGCGGTACCGCTCTCTGCCTTGGACTCGAGAGGAGAGGCGGCCGGGGTTTTGGCTCTTGCCTCCCAAAGGGGAGATTAGTTGAGATCACGAGCACAAAAATTACTGTCATGAAAAGATGTGCTCATCAACGAACCAAATAGCGCGCCGGCGCACAGCCACCTAGTTTACCGCGCTTATCTTGTTAGTTTAAGGCCAAGCACGTTGGCCCCCACCTAGCGTGCATTTCTACACCAAAATAAATATTGTAACTGCAGGCGTGCTTTCCTCGGTTTCCATCTCAACCTCTGTCTCCGCGCGCTTCCCTTCCCTTATCCCATTTCCTAGCCTGTTCCCACCCGCTCCTAAACCAAGACCATTTCTTTCAACTAACTCAATCATCATTCTTTGAACACATCATCACACAGAGAAAAAAAGGAAATCAACATTTCTGATGTATCGAGGAATAAACCCCCCACAAGATAGATTTCGACCCGAACGACTTGCCGTCTTCAGTCTTCCCTGGCCGCAAGATTGACAGAGGCGTCCTATTGACGGAAAGCAAGAATGCCCCTGACCCCGTCCCGTGGTGGCAAGATCGCTTCGCCCACAGCGCAGCAATAGGTGGTGCGGGGTATCTGACCAGCATCATTCCGAGTCACTCAGGGCAACGAATGTTCACTATGCCCGAATGAGCTACCGCCCTAAAACCCTATAAATTCAATACACAACCCCCACAACACAAGTCGGGGAAGTGTCAGCAGAAAAACTCCCTCAATTGTGCAAACCTCAACTACCATTGACTGACTGGCTGGTGCTGAAGGGGGCCAAAACCAAAAAAGGTCAAAGCCTGACAGCAAAGATCAAGCAAAAAAACGATATGCAGCGGTTCACACAATGCACGTCTGCGTTTTCGGCTTGCAGTGTGCTCGGGTAGAACGAAATCCGACGACCCGTACTCTTCACACGTACGTCAGTCAAAAATTAATCAGTACGCAAAAGTAACAGTCACGGCCAAGATACATCTGAACTGGGCTCCCCTCAGTTGGTTGCAACAAATCTTGACCCACCGCCCGCTCGGGTGCTGCGCGGCCTATGCACAGAGGAAGGCTCCCGCAGTCCCCATCCCGTTCATATAGGCCCGGGGGACGTTCCAATCGTGTTGACGGCACACCTCACTATGAACCAGCTGTACGTATGTGCCAAGAGCATTATCCTCCATCCGGGCAACCTTCGCGGCGCACACATACCCAAAGCCTTGCAGTTGGCAAGGTGAAACTTCAGTTGGAAGCACTACGACGGTTGTTGCACCTGCCGTAGATGTACATGCGTTCGGTATATAGGCTGCACATCAGCGTTAAGCCAGTCTGTAGCTGTGTCGCCGGTCCTAGCAAACAAGTAACAACGATTTTCTTCGTGAGCGAAGATAGTGAAGTCCTGGTAATTCGTGGTAGTCGTGGTAGTTCTCCGACTCAGGTTGAAACCTCCGGGGATGTCTCATCCGAAGGTGCTAAGGCGCGGTTCAGCTTTTGGAGACTCAGAGTCCACGGCAAAGATAACGCCTGCGGTCCAGCAAGGGGTTATGGGCCGCCTGAATCTTTTCCTTTCCGATTCCGGCCCTCATCTCCGGTCAGACACCGTGGACAAGGGAGCTTACAAGAAACAGCGGCAAGGAGAGCGACTGGATTCGTGTCTGTGACGCACGCCAGATACGCCTCCCCTCTTAACGCCAGTCAACCTTATTTCCCCCCCTCCCCTGACTATCTACTGCCTACATGATGCCATGCATCGTCGGGAAAAAAACAAGGCATTGTGCAATGTGTTTGAAAGCCACCAGGTCTCACAACTAAGCACAGAGAAATAAGGGAAAGCGCAGCCAGTGCACGATTGCGGCTGAGAGGAGGTGGATTATGAACGCACTCGCCCGCAATAGCACATTCTCACCTGCAATGAGCCAGAATCTCCAATCGTCCCTCTGAACAAGAGGGTCATCGATCCTGCGCCCCGACAGATTCAACGAACAAAGGGAAGTGGGAATGGTCGGGAGCGGCAACCAAAGACATGAGCCGTGAGAACGGCCGAAAAGAATAATACACACGGAGTGTCAGCACCAACAGGAGTTGTAGGAATGGTGGTCAAGGTGGAGGGGTACAGCACTTGTACGTCAGGTAGCGGCAATGGATAGCTTTCAGCACCCGACGCTCTGGCTGTGGCCCCTACCTAAGGCGCGAGTTTGGGCCTGCCGCTTCCGTCCCCGCCGTCCCCCGCCACCACGCGGCGCGGGCGGTGGCCGTTTTGGTTGCAACGTAACGGCGGCGTTGTCAGCCCCGTTCCCTTCACCAATGGTTCGCATGCCATCTTCCGTCAACAACATCCATGGGTGAGTTGCCACTGGGGTTGAAGGACGTGCAGGGAGGAAGGAGGCGACGTTAGTACGCCTTTAAAAGGTGACAACCGCCGCTTCCGTTGGTTCGGACCACAGAGAACTTCCTGTATTGGATTGAGCACTCGGAGTTTCTGCGTTGTGCACAAACGAGATTCAAGAGAACTCACTTGCAACGGGCATCCCCTGTGGCGCGATGTTTGCCAACCTGCGCAAGCACGCAACATGAACATTCAGCAAATAGAGTCACTTGTCTTAGGACGAATACCGCTCGTAACCTACCCTCCCAGTAAATTGAGGACATCAGAGCTGTTAATGCCCCCGAAGCCGCGACCAGCGGTGCCCGCGAGGCACTCAGGTCGGAACGGGCCTGCTATCAAAATGGTGTTACCATTACGATAAAAAAATGTTTCTATCAGGAAGAGGCTATTTCTTATTAAAAATTCCAAGACCACGCGAAAACACGTTACTCCGGGCTGCGCTGACCGTCTGGGACTGCTTACCCTGCACCTCAGGGAAATCCGCTGCCAGAACATACGCGCAATCCTCAGCCAATGAAATTAAAGATCCAGCAGACTCGAAGCGGCCACTATGAACCGTTCTTGAGCCACCTGTGACGAGCAGAGAGCGATAAATAGACCCATCTCTGCGCAGCCCTCGAAAAGCCACTTCTTCAGATACCGTGAGAAATATCCAACCAATCTGCTAATCTTCCAGGCTGTGCCAGATTGTTAACCGACGTATCGTTGACGTTCGTAGCGTTTCTATCCCAATCCCGTGCAGTCGTTCGCGTTGACGCCATACCAAAATGCTTATCAAATTCTTTCATATAATACAATTATATGAACGATAAAATTTACAGAGAAGCTCCGGTGCAATCACAAGCAAGGACCTATCTAATACCGATGCTAGCTAACGAACTATTTGCGCGGGCACGCGGGCTTCAATCCCGCAGCATGGGCAAAGCAATACGGCACGCATAAGTCCCATCAAAATGAGATATGCACTTGCGCGCTTTATGTCCCTCCAAATTCACAGCCCGGGCAATTATGGAGCTGCTCGTGAACGTATGCATCACATTCAAAGCAGAAAACCTGTTTGCAACGCCCGCAGCGTAAGGTCAAGTGCAACTGTCCAGCGGCGCCCGGTTGGGACACCTCCCTCAGGCAGCCGAAGCAGTAGGACCCCGTCGATGTCGGCACTTCATCGCGCATGGCCGGCTGCCTGATTAAGACACCGGCCGCTTCCTCGGCCCGTTCCTGCAAGCCCAAGGCGACAAATATGCGGTCATTCGCGGCTAGACACGGAGCATTATGTAAAGATGCAGCCATCTCTTCCCAAGGTAACCTACCCACAACATATACCCATGTCCGTATCCATCATACATCTAAGCGATCCTCCCACGGCACTTCCGCCAGACGGCCGCACCTTGCTATCTTCATGGTAGGGCGGCACTGGGAAGAGGTGGTGGTAGGAACGCGCCAGATGCGGTGAGGAGATGAGCGTGAGGCCACAGATATGGCACTCGCATGGCAGCTCCGGCACACGCGCCTTGCAGCGTGGACATGTGTAGTTCCCGGACAGCAACCGGGCCTCCAACCCTACGAACACCGCACTGGAAGCCTCCTCGGTGCTACGCTGGGGAAAACCCATTCGCACCTGCAGTACCGGGGGCCAAGAGCAGGTGTCGGGGCGGGAAAACAGGGATTAAGCTGATGCCGGGCATATCGACTACCATGGTGTTTGAGACTGCGACGCGTTTGGCCTCCTTCGAACGAAAGCTTCCCATACATCGTTTCCCCCACTCCCATCCCGCCTCCCGCATGCACGGGTACGCAGGCGCGGTCACACTGCATGTCTCTTTTTTTCGCACGACAGCTTCAGGCATCCCAAACGCATTCTCCCGTACCAGCTCTGCTTTGGCCTGCGCCGACGTGGCTGGGGGTGGTGAGGAGTGCGCTAGCAGCAGCTGTTCCAGGTGCGTCTCGTTCAGCGCCACACCGTATGTGCCGCCCGTCTCCTCTGTGATGCGCCGGCACACATACACTTCGGCCGCAACGCCCACAACCGACACACTGCAGGCATATATGTATGCGCGGCCTTCATGATAGACCGTAGGGTGCGGAAGTGGCGTGGCAGGAAGCCGCGGCAAGAAGAGCATAGCCTGCAACCATGCTGCTCTGCTCGGTTTCGACATGGAGTGCACTAGAAAAGAGGTTCGAGACAATGAAGAAATGCCGTCCCTTTCCTAGTTACCAGCTCTCATCGCCGACATTCTGCCCTGGGCCCAGGCTGCGGCCCACCCTGCTCTGTCCTCGTAAACCAAAACCAACTCCCAGCACATGCCCTAGCTGGCACTCAGCTGCGCCAGTCATCAATCCGAACCATGTTGACCTAACAATTGCTGTTCTGCCTATCTCCTCGGGGAAGGCCGCTGGTTTCATAATCCCCGTACCTCCCTTTCTTACTGGAACTCAGCTCCTCACCGTATGTTGTTCGCCTTGCATGCTTTCGCGCTATCCAACACATTGCCCGGGTCGCAAGTGGCCAACGCTGAAAACACCACTAGCAGCTCCCGGTGGCCGTATGGAGGCAGCGAGCGGAGTAGAGACACAGACAAATCCAACGCGTTCTGCAGTGAAGCGTCACCCGCCGGTGAGCCTGCGGCGGAAACGACGAGCGGAAACTAAGAGGGTACGGCGCGGCAACATGGGAATCTGTTGCGAGGACGCGACTGCTGTGCTGCATTGAGGCCCCACGGTAACGAGCTACAGCAGCTGGCTAAGCTTAGCAATTATTCACGAGAGTGCGGCCTGCGATGTGTTAAGCCGCACTTTTAAGGCTCCGTACGGACCATCTCCTGCAGCCACACGGCCCATGCTGCTGGGGCAACATAAGGCATCGCTCCCCTCTGCGCTGTCCGCCCTTTACTGTCCATATGCAGACGCACCCAGTTTCCCCGCGTCCAGTTTAGCCACCTGCGCCTCCGGGCTGCCGGACAAGTCCGTCAGCTTCTCAACTAACCCGTTGCGCATTATAGCGATGCCTAGCTGGCTCAGCGGGTTCTGGTCGAAGAACTCGCGGATGAAGGAGCGGCACAGACCTAGGATGCAGGCCAGCCGATTGGGCCGCAAGTCCTGGGCCGAGGCAGCACGGGACATGTCCACCACCTGTTGAACCGTTGCGTGGGTTGGGGATGGTCTTGGTGAACTAAGCTATTTTAATTAAGCAGCAACACTGCATCTGGGATGCCGCGGCATCCACAGAAAACGGGACTGACGTGGGCAGGTGGAAGGCCTGAAGGGAGGCACCGGATGCTAGGGCGTGAGCCGTGTCTCAGACAGATGGCACATGCACTGCATGCCGTATGTGTTAGAAGAATGTGGAACGCAGGTCCGCAATGGACCCTATCAATTTGCAAAACCCAACGCGTGACGCAATTCACTTCCGTCTTCGCCTCTGGTGGGCATCCGCGCACCGAATTACGGTCTTGACTGCGCAACCCCGCGAGCTTGCGATGCCTGCCCTCCTGATAAATGTGCTTACGTACCAGTAGGAGGTACCGGATCATCCCTTTGCGGATGCGCGCGCTTTGGGCCGCCGAAAGCAGCCGCTTCCTACGCGCACGCTGCTCGGCTGTCTTGTCCTATTTTTCATTTGATGAGAGCAAAGTTACCAAAATCAATGGCATTACGCTCACGCCTTACGGTGTCGTTTTCCACACAGAAATTTCCACATACCACGAATAAATTGCCAAATTCATCCTCCTGGAGTTGGTCCCATGTTTGTTCATTCTCATACTGGCGCTGATAAGCCTCCTCTTGTCGCCGTCTGTGCTCACGGCGCAACGAAATCAGACGCGATCGATTGTTGCCTCGGTAAAAATCTGCTTACAGTTCATGTTCGTCGATATCGTCATCATCACCGTCAAGTTCAAGGTCATCTGCTCTGTCAACCGCAGACATTGCTTAAGGACCTCGCTGCAAAGGATTCCGAAAGCCTGCGAGCTGATGTCTAATTAGACAAAGGGTGATAATCAAGACAGCGGGAATGGCTGGGACCTCGACAGCGTTACGACGTCTTTTTCCAATTTTTAAATTTGATATCGCGTATTTGTGTTGTTTTTCATAACTTCTCAATTTAAAAAACAACGCGGCTGCAGAAAAGTGGATCGGGCCGAATTCAGAGTGGATCGATATGATAGAAAACAGTGTAACATGATGCAAAAGTTATTTATCCTTTATATCATCGGAGTAATTATATTTTATCGCGAAATCAAGCACAAACTCAGACGCCACGCATCAAATTCTTGACGTACTCTATATGAAGCTAGTTACTTTTGGCGAGATTGCGGATACGGCTGAGGAAAGTACGACTTACAAATTCCTTTTGGGAACAAAGTACGGATTTGTTATCGGCCATTTGCGAGCGCAGAATCATGATGCAATCGGCAATTTGTTATGCGAACCGAAGGCTATGCTTTTCCTAGAAAGTAAGATTTAGTATGCCACACTTGCTTGCACCATTTCGTGCCATACTTCATTATAATTGGTGCTGCACGTTTGTTTGACAGCCACAATGACGTCTAGTCAAATGCGTCACCCAACGGCTTGCGGCCGAACGTCATCGTTGCAAGTGCATCGGTGTGCTTTTCACGTGGCAGCTCCACGCATCATCCTGCAAACTTGCCGTGCAGCTGGCGATGGCGCGGAAATAGCTGAGAGTGGCAGCGACAGCGATAGCGAGGTCGGTACAAGGGTTGCTGTGAATGGTGAATTGCGCCTTCCGAAGCGGGGCTACTTTTCGCTGGCCGACACTAATGCTGAAGTGTACTCTCGGTAAGCTCTTTTCACGAAGCCACATTAGTCATACTTCCTCATGCTGTGTTCCTCCTTACCAATGGTCCATGGCGGCCTGCACTTCATAGTTTCCGTCACGTTATGCCATGGTCAACTTCATCATATACCCCATGCTCAAATTCGCCAGCGCCGGTGAAAAGTTCGATCCCGCCAAAAAAGGCGGCCGCTACAAGTCTGAGTTCATATGGAACACGGACTGGCAGACCGCCCTGGAACGCGAGGAGTCCCTCCGGCGTAAGGTTGAGGAGGCACGCGCACGGCCGAAGGAACCTTCCAGCGGCTTCCTCAGCCTCTCCCGTGTTTCGGATCTGGATCGTATGGACGTCGACCTCTCAGAGGTACTGATACGGAAACGCAGGGAGGAGGCGGAGGCTGCTGATGCGGCCGCCGCTGTCGCAGCAGCACGCCAGGCACAAGCGAGCACCTCTGGCAACAGCATCGCTGCCGCCACCACGGCTCCCAGAGCTAACAAGACTGTGCCGGTCTTTACCCGCAAGGAAGCCGCACGGCTCGGCCGTGTCAGCAAGTCCATGGCGCGAACCGCTGTTGTGGTTGAGGTTCCGGAGCTCGACGCGGAGAAGGCCCGCCTAGCCGAGGCAGAGCGCAAGCGTTACGATCAACTTAAGCTTGAGCAGCAGATTTGGACTCTGACCTTCTCCGCCGCCGGCTTCGTGATGACGTACGTATCGTACAGTCAGGATGTGGCAGTCAGCTACGTTGTCGGGGCATTGGGTGGCTTCGCGTATCTCCGCCTTCTAAGCAAATCTGTGGATGCCGTCGGAGCTGATGGCGTGCAGTCGGGCGTCAACAGCATCACTAGCCAGCCACGGCTACTGATTCCAATCATTCTAGGGTTGGGATACAACCGTTTTAACCAACTATATTCGGAGCAGTTGGGTGTGCACTTGGAGCTGCTGCCGATGCTTGTGGGCTTCTTCACATATAAGTTGGCAGTGATTGCTCGCCAGTACAAAGACGTCTTTGATGGCAAGGTGTAAAGAAGTGATGTATGTCGGCAAAATACATGTGTGTTTACACACTGCAGATATTGCAGAGGCGTTTGCAGGACTGGAAGGGTGGGGATGGGTGGGGAAGGCGAAACGGGGAGTTCTATACTGGACCGCACCCGATGGGGGCTTACGTAAACGAAGAAATGTTACAATTGTAAATTGGCCCGAGGATGTGATAGATATATCTGTAAGACGTTTTGAAATTATCCAAGGATAATTGCGATCCCAAGCGGCCCCAAAGCAATATTTAATTGCAACTAAGACATGGAAAGCACGGAGGAAATAATCCCATACCAATCGCTCGGATCAGCTGTGATACTCTGTATGACCTGCCACCTGGTTCTTTCCAGGCAAGAATGTATGTTCAGTTATATAAACAATACTGCATTAATCTGCGCAGCTATGTACACATGTCTTCTATGTTTGGGTTCCCACTCTAAAATGATTGGATCTCGAAGCCAACTGTCCTTTACTTTCCTTTTTATGACTCATGCGACTACCACCTGCAGCTGCCTGCAGTCCGCCAATCGCCGTAACTATCCTCCTGCAAAAACCGCAGCGTTCAATTTAACGCTATTGCCGGAAATTGTACTCTCCCTTGTTGCGAAGCCATTTCACCGCAACCCATTTGTCTCCGGTCACAACCGGGCAGCTGCCGTGCAGAGCATGTGGATCAAGCTCCCCGTCCGGCCGTGCGCTCCAGAATAGGACCGCGTCGCCCGCGCGGGGTTTGTACTTGAGTCCGCCGTCGGCATCACAATCTGTCCAGTTGGTGATGGGTTTGTCCGCATCTACAGCAGCAAATAAGTCCGCGTACATAACGTAGCATAGGGTAAATACCATTAGCCTGCGTGCGTTGTGGAATGATCTCCCTCAGGAACCTTACCTAGCTAACCCAAGCCCCGTGCCATGAAGGAAAGGCGCCTAGACATGCTTATGCAGTCTCAGCTTCCCTGACCCGAAATTAATGCAGCGGATATACGATCAGGTATGCCATTGCATGAGAATACGACTCGTATATGATTCTTTGAACATCTACATGTCGTTATAACCCTAAGCAGGTCCCAGGGCGCCATTAAACCCATTACTCACTGAGTTTGCCCTCGCGCTTGAACACCGTCTCGCCGCCCATAAGGCCATCATCAGAAAGCACAACAATCACAGTAGCGATACGCTGGCTCGGCTGCGGACCGTACTCTGCATAGGCAGGCAGCACCGCAGAGGTGATGGTTACGGTGCTTGCAGATGATGCCTTATGCGCCCTCACTGCTTAACGAAAGAATCCCCCTCCCCAGCTGCGGCACGTCGCATAATTTCACCAACTGCACGCAACCGCTCACCTTTGGGGTCAAAGCTATCCATGTGAGAATCGTAATGCTGCGAATGCTTGTAATTGAGGATGTTCCAGAACTGCAGGTTGTTGAATGATATAGGTGTAGGAGCAGCCAGGGTTAGTCAATCCCCGTGCATACGTCACAAGAGGCACACAGATAGATACACACACACACATATACATATATATATATATATATGCACGCTGATATTCGTGCCGCGAACGACAATGCGCACCTCGCCATTGGTCCTGGGCAAGAACGTGACTGCAGCAATTTTGTCCTCAAGCCATCTGAGTGCTGGGGCGCTGTCGCCATTGAGGAACGTGCCCTTGCTGGTGCGAACCTGCTGATCTGCCTCTATCTTCTCTCCGGGCCGGTACGCCAGGCCGCTGGGGTACATGAACTTGCTTGCCACCGCAATGACCTCATCACGGCGGGCTTTGTCCACAAAGTTGGGGAAAACCACAATGCGGGGGTACCATGAAAGGATCTGCGGGAAGTAGGGTGAATTGCGTGCGGCCAGGTGAGGCTTATTGTTGAGAAGGGTCTTAAATCCTTGCGGAGCGGGTACCCATCTTTGCGATCGATAGATGGAGGGAGGGCAGTGGCAGGCGCTCATGACGCAACACACTGAGGGCTTCTCGTTCCGATGCACGGAAGAACGCACACACATAGCGAAACACATAATGCAGTGTGCATTATTATGCATTATGTGGAAACCTCCCGGGCAGCCCAAGGCCTGCTCAGCCATTCTCATCATCACCTGGAAGGGAATTGTCCGGTAGAAGGCCTCCCCTGTTTCACCCGGTGTCAGTGCGGGCTTCAGGGCCGCCAGGCCCTTTGACACGGCCGCCTCAAACGTGTTCAGGTCGTAGGGATCAATCACGGGGAGGGGCGCCACGGCGGTTGCAGTGGCCGCATCCGCACCCGCCTTGACTAACCGCACCCCCGTGGCCTTCTCTTGCAAGCTTCGACGCTGGGATGCTAGGTGTACGTGCGCTACGTTGGTCGCCTGCGCGCCACGTTCCGCAGGATGGGTTGGAAGAAGGCGCGGGGAAAATCTTGTAGCGCTTACAAGGTTTTAGTACGGCACAAGGGATTAGTTAGTATCATGGTTGAGGGTGACAAGCAATCCGGGCCCACGTACGCTACTTAACATGACGTGCACACGTGAATTAAGGTGGACAGCTTTCGGAATTTCCGTGTACTGTAGGCTCTTTAGTCGGCACAAGAAGCGTACCCAAAGTTTCAAGCCGAATTTAGTTCAGTGGGGATCTTAGCACGCACCACTTTGGCATTAAGCACGGGTCCTGAGGGCTCTGGTAGGAGGGAGGTCGTCAGGCTGATGCGGCCGAACCAGAAGGCCACGCTGCAAAGGGCCAGCGCCAGCAAGCCGGGAACCTTGGGCACCCGCCGCAGCGCACGGGACACCCGCCAAGAGATCCTTTCAGACAACGTCGGCATAGGAGGATGGTCATGGAGGCCCTGGCCGGGTGCTGTCGGGACATTTGCCGCGATACTAACGGGCATGCTACTGGAGCACTGTACTTGCACGCCGATTGGAGAAATCAAGTTGCTTTGTGAGTGTTGGTGGTGATGAAGGCTGCTATGTGTGTGATGCAAGCCGATGTTGTGCTCCATGAACGTTTTGGCACAGGGTACAGACTGCAATGATTGAAAAAACTGAGGTAATTGGTCCTAAAGACGACTCAATCCAGGCAGAGTGATGCGTGTGAAAGAAGGATAATAAGTTCCGATAGCGTAATATGTTCCGTTCTGCGAACTACCGAAAAGGAAATATGCTATTCATACACCGATAAGAATGATAGTTAAGACCCAGATATCGCCTTTTCAGGTTCAATTGCAAAAAAGGTTAATTATATCTCATACTATGGAGCCGGTGTGCATTACAGCTTCTCCGCCGTCCTACGTAGTCCTGTGTACCGTGTGTACGATTTGGCCCGCCACGAAACGGTTAGTCCATATCCGGAGCTTCTCGGCATAAACATGAATCAAATTATAATAATCTCTGTTCGCTGTTCACAACATTGTAAGCAATATGGAAGGTTAAACATCCAGACAAGTGTGAGCGGTAACTTGTATGTCGTCGTAACTACACGTCCCTTATTATTACAAAGTCTCACTAAGCACCGGAAACAGAAAACAATAAATTTTAAATGGGTTAATGTGACAGCGCTATACTCGGTCCGTTCTTGTCTGTATCGTTTGGCAATAAATAGCCCCTCACACGTTAGCTAAGCCGCCGCACCTACCTCTTACCCTGTGCGAGCAATGAAGACCTCTCCTTCATTCACCCGGATACAAACACTGGGTCATGGGGCCATGCAACGAAAACGCCCTTCTTGGGAATTAAACGCAAAGGAGCATCGGCTCCGCGCCGTTTGGGCGCCATGGGGTGGTCCCCGCATCTCCACAGGAACACTCATAAGACCGGTCTTCGTCAAATCAATAATTTCTCAATCGACAAAGAATACACATCTAAAAACGCACCAGTGCATCGGCCCTTGCTCCACTGCATGTGCCGCTTCTTCCCCATGGGCCATGAGTAACGATCAGCGTGCCTATGCTTGCATTTTCCTTTACTTTTTCTGCGGTTTGCACGCGCACAGAGAGAGAGACACACACACACACATAACGCTCCGATCATGTACATGGCTCAGAGTCCAACTCTCACATCCGACGACCATCACCTAGCTAAGCCCGGGGCGCGAAGAAGACAGCTTTAATTCACTGATGTCAGCGAGCCCAAATGACGTGGTATCCCTTGCTGTTTCAGCAGGGCAAATAACTGGAGCCGTAGGGGCCCGGGTATGTGGGCACATCGCCCTGGCCATTGTTGTAAACGGCCGGTGGGCCGCACTCGGTATACCAAGGACGGGGCATTGCGGGCGCCGGCGGGTACGTAATTAACCCGCTATCGTACACTGGTGGACTCGAAGCAGGCGGCAGTGCTCCATAAACCGGAGGCGGCAGGGGGCTGCTTTGGGGAACATAACCTTTGGGCGGGGCCCGGCTTGGCCAGGGCACCTTTCCCCCAGGATACACGGGTGGAGGGTGCGTGCTGTGTCCCGGGTAGGATGCGGGACTGGCCGGGCTCTTGATGGGATGAGAGGGTAGCAGCGGCAATGGTGACAGTAGTGGCGGCAGCGAATTGATGTTGGGTGGATAATTTGGAGGCGGAAGAGGAACCACCGGCCATAGTTGCGTCTGGGGTCGTGGTGGGTAGGTAGCCGGCGGCACAGCGCTGAGCGGATTCGACGGGTGCAGCGGTGGCGGCAGCAGCGGTTGTAACGGCGATGGCTCATTGGGCGGAGGGGCGTTCGGCAGCAACGGCGGGCGTCGTGGAGCTGCGAGGCGCAACGGCGGGCATGTAACACGGTTGTCAGTGCCGAGCCTGTTGCTGTCGAATTTCAGTCTGCCAGGTGTGCGGGCAGGCGACGGCAACACATGCACAGACAAGACTGCAGAATGACCCACCGTGGTAGCACTGGACGGCCACGTCGTCTGCAGCAGGAAGAGGTGGCAGCAGGAAGGGGTAGTGGCAGCAGTGGCACTTAACTTACACAGCGACAAGGACGGGGCTTGACGGGGACGGTAGCATATGCATAGACTTCGTTTGAAGGTAAGACAAGTCCTTAGAAGACAATTAGGGAACGCCATCATCATATCCAACAGTTCGCCTAAAATTAGGTATGTATTTGGCTCTGTTTGGTATTGGAGCGTATTGGAGCATCGATTACGTCGTACTGATTTTAAGTATGATTTCGTTCATACAAGCACAGAGTACAGCGGTGACGGCCATTGGGGTTCCAAGCCACCCAGTATCTGCCCAGGTGAATGGCTGGGACGTATCCCGGCCGGGGAGCGCTCCCACGACTTACCCTCGTGCGTGCAGTCCGTCCAGGCCCAGCCGTCAAACGAACAGTCCGTCAGGCGTGCCTCCTTGCCCCGACATTTCACAGAATCTGTGCGACACATTGGCGGCAGAGGGGCCCAGCAGAAGGGTAACACTGTATGGGGTAGGGGGTGTTCGCGCGATACGCCACCCCACCCATGCGCGTTACAATTCTACTCGCGCTTTGCCACTTTCAGGGATTGTGACTGGGCGGCGGAGTCCGGGCCGATAGCATAACCTAGGCGGCATGCGACCCTGCCAAGGTTATAACATGCATTGAATGCGCGCGCTCGTTTAGAGCTGCGCTACCTCGCCTGCGCCTTGGCGCATATGCGTCCCAAGTACAAAAGTGCGCGGGCGAGACAGACATGCCGAGTGTGTGTATGCTCCCGCTTACCCATCCAAACGTTTCCGCGGCCGGGACTGTACGAAGCCGCGGGTGCGACCCAGCCGCCCGTGAATCCCAGCTGCCTGCAAGCGACACTGGCCTCGACGTCCGTGAAGTTGTCCGAACATACCGTACCCTGTCATGCACGTGGTAGAGGAGAAGCTTTGGTAAAAAGCCTTAAGCTGCCCTCGTAACGGTTGTAGCACGAAAATACAACCACGGAAGTTATAACGTAGCAAGTAAACTTGTTCTGAGTTTAACTTAATCTAGGCGCTTCGCAATTAATATAAGCTCTTGGTTACATAAGCAACGCATACACTAGATAATGAGTCTAGTTGCATTTTATATCGTTGCGTCCGGGAGGTCAGGCGCACGTGGATGCCACTGAAGTACAAAGGCTAATACCACTCCTGCAATGAGAGGCAGGGTGACACACCCGAAACAACACGCTGTGAGACTCGAGCCCCATCGGCCAGTAAGATTGGCCGTGTCCTCCTTACCCATCCACCATTGTGAAGCACCTCCAGCCGGCCTGCGACCTCGGTGCCATTGGCCAAACGCAGAGCGCCGTCCTCAACTGTTACCGGCCGGGGCAAGGGGCCATAAGCGCAGTGGCGTTCGCGAGTAATTTAATGGTTTGACGTGCGTGTGTGTATGTGTATGTGTGTATATGCGTGTATGTGTGCAGTTGGGCTGTGGGAAATATGCCCGGCGAAGATACGCAGGCTGTGTGGCCAGGATAGAGGCGATGTCATATGCCCGGTGTATTTCGTGGGTTGTCTGACGGTAGTGCCTGGCGGATGGGCACGTAAATAATCAGCAACTATTGCGACAATAAAATCCGCATGTGCGATAAGGAAGGGCACACAATCTCATGTACTTGCTATGGCCTGGTTGCACGATGCTACTTCAAATTAGTTACGTTGTCGCTGGGAACGGGAACGGGGGCTGAAAGGTGCACCGGCCGGGGCGTGGTGAGTGCCAGGTATCACTGGCCGGAGTGACGTAACCACCAGCACCACCACCTACCACCCACCTCCGCACATGACTGCGGCTGCCCAGTACGGATCGCACTGGTTATCCACCAGGGCGTCGTACGGACAGGACATCAAGGTCCGCTCCTTGCCAGTACAGTCCAGGCCCCTCAGCCACATCCTAGGGGCGGGGTCGTTACGAATGCCGTAGATGTTGCTGTACACTAACGTACCTGCACGGGTACCAGGAATACATAACTTACTATTTTGCGGCAGGTTCGCTCACAACGCCGGTCCGTCAAGTGAGCAAAACGGGGCCAATAGTAGTTTAGTACGCATGGGCAAGACAGGACACAGCGAATGATGGGGAGAACATCGAAGAAACAGAAACACACGCATCTCAGGCCTGCTGGAGGGGGTTGGTGTACTCACCGCCGGTGAGCCCCAGCTGGCGGCAAACTACCACCGCGGTTTGTGCCGTCCAGGTCTGCACACAGAATGTGCCCCAACGGCCGTTGTAGGCCATCTGCACCAGCCCTATGGAGTTGTTGCCGTTGATAAGTCGGAGGCTCCCGTCTAGGGGACGCAAGGGCAATCGGGAAGCTGGGAGTGTCACGACATACTAGTGCTCTTGTCATACTTCGTAGCTACCTTGGGAATTTAGGTCAGTAGCGCGACGACCCAATGCCGTCGCGAGCAATGTGCGGACCAAGTTCTTATTCGACCAGCTGGGTCATGCCACGGGCGCGTATGGGATCGACGCATGCTGCGCCGCTGCAGGATTGGCCAGCATGCTCGCGAAGGCTGGCAGATAGCATGTGGGATAGCATGTGGGGCAGGGGAACCATTCAGGCAGGCAGCCCAGGGTCTACAGACTCTTTCTGTATCGCGGCTTATGGCTCCGAACTTACCTGCCGTTTTAGGGACCGCTGGCGGCGTGGGCGGCCGCGGGGGTGACGGTGGAGGTGGATCTGCGTGTCAGCAGCATGTAGCTCTTTTGAACACGCAGGTACTGTGGAAGCATATAAGTGCGATACGGACAACAGCCCCAAAGCAGTGATACTTTACAGGCAGTACGATCCCAGTCATGCAAACCTATGGCGACGCCTACTGTCCAGTGACTGTCAGGAGCCACGGAAGAGCGGGTAATCCAAGTTGCATACTCAGCCGGGCAATTGAGTTACCCCGACTGCCGCCACGTACCATAACAGGAGACCGCCACGTCCTCTGTGGTGTTGGAAGGCGCCATAAAGAGCACGACGAGTTAGTAAGTTGCAGCTGGAATTTCAATTAGGTTATGCATCGTGTCGTACTTGGCTACGATATGATGTACATCTTGTCTTACGGTACGTCCGTACGGAATGGCCTGTAACAGAACGATGCATGCGACATGCCACGGATTGCGACATGCGGAGATTGGAACTGAGGTTGGTTCTGCGCTACCGGCGTCGATGTTCCGCTGCAGGGGGGGCCCTGCACGGCCGCCCGCGGGTCTCTTAGCATTACAGATGGATACACGCGGCGCCCTGTTCCTCTACGTCTGCAGGCAGTGGCCGCCTGGATGTGCGCATTCATGCCTTGGCTGGCGGTGCAAATGTCCCCTTCACAGGGGAACGATTCCATGCACTGCCGCAACGGTCCACGCCTCCGCGTGCTTGTGGACGAGGTTCCGTCTTCTGTATCGGTCAGAGCCCCGTCTCACCCCTATGATCGCAGTTATTGGCCCCGCGTGGCTTGCGCGCGTCACAGCTCCACAGCTGCTTCTCGTAGCCCAGGCATTTGACGTCATCCTGCAACGGCCAACAGCCATCACAGCTTCCGCTGAAAGCAGTCCCCATGCCCTTCACAATACTGACGATTCTGTTGTTAAGGCTTTGTACTTGACAATAGATTCTAAGATACTTAAAACTGGATTGGTTAAGTATTTTCAGCACGAGCACAAGCCAAGCCAAGGCTATGCCTCACCTCAACTTTATTTCAATCTCAGTCTGGGGCGCAGACTGCATCGGTGACTTTTACAACTTTCGACGTGCCCCTCAAGCACCCGTCGCCCCCGTAGATCATGTACAGCTAATAAACAATCATGCTTACCATCCAGATAGGGCCAATTCCTGGCCCAAACGGCGCTCCATGCAACGGCACGCCCCCAGCGTGTCCCAGCTGCTGGCATGCCACTGTTGCAGCTGCATTGGGGAACGAGGCAGGCAGTCCACAGCATTGCAATGCCGGATGTTCAGTTGGGCATTAAGGGTGAAGTAAGCGCAATAGGGGTGTGATGCATGGTGGCTGACGATAGGGGCCACAGGGAAAAATGTGCTCACGACCTGGTCCAACTGTAAACAACGGATCCCTTACTACCTCGTGGAGTCCAACCCTCCTCCCAGTGTCTCCCCTCTTTGATTGCGGCACATCCACAGGATGACAACGCACAGCCCTTACCTCTCACGTCAAAGAAGTCGTCACATACCGTCCCCCAGACTCCTTTATAAAACACCTGCGCGGTGGTTTCGAGGAGCACATGCCAACGCACATAAACAGCCGTAAGCCCTTTCCCATGGGGCGATGTCAGGAGGACGGAGAATCCCAAGTCAATGGGAAGAATCCCAAGCTATCTCTATCCCGGAGCACACTGAGTTGTGGCTGCCCTCCCTGTGGATTCACAGCAGGCTGCACCCGTTGCTGTTAGTATTGCCGGTCACTGTACTGCAATAATTGCGAAGCCCCGCTCCCCTGCTCCGGCAAAGCCACGCTGTGATACATTGGACCAGCTGCATGTCCGTTGCATCTGAACGTCATAGGGCACCAACTCCGGCCTACCTGAACCTGCCCCTCATGGGAAGTGCGGCCATTGACCAGCCGCAGGTCACCGTCACGGTAAATACGTGGCCCTGCACCACACAGCGTCCCAACCTGTCTGCCGTGACAGCAAAGTAACTAACACTGACGAGTCCCGTAAGAACAGGAGAGAATGGTTATTTTACTGAGTGCGCCACAGCGGGGAGGTGCAGGGGGCGCGCCTGAAGTGTTTGACACGTACCCGGAGGAAACGGTGCAGGTGGTGGCGGTGGTGGGGGTGGTGGGGGTGGCGGCGGCGGTGGTGGAGGATCCGGCATGAAGCTGCCTTGAGATGCAAGGTTACGAGCAGCTGCAGGGTGCCATCCAGCATAAAAGGCAAGGCCCAACGTCATCGCTGTTCCCTTTGCGTTCTGGCAAAGGCTAAGACACATAATAGCGCTGCGATAATATAGAAAATGAGGACACGACGGGTTACCGAGATACCTGTCTGGATATTTCCCGAATGCGATATGCAAATGATGAAAAACATGGCAATGGCCACTTGCTGCTGTGGTCGTAGCCCCATTCTTGTATTAAATTTCGATTGTTCGATTGTTATCAATAGCAGTTATACGTCTCGCCGTTGGTCTGCGGGTTGTACAGTCTACGGTAGAAATTTGCACGGTCCATTAGTTACATGTCAAATAAACCGCAACGGCTTTGCTGTTAAAGTCAACCCATTAGAGTCGTTATGGTTTTCCCTTCCTATTTCACTGTACGGAAGTTTCACTACTACGGTTCGGTAGCTGACGGTTTGCACTTTGAACGGTGGATCGCTACAACCACCTTACTTTCATGTTCCTAATATGGGCTTATACATTTCACGAAGTGTAATTATATAGTCTAAAACCAACATGCATAAATTGGGTCTGCATTACGCCCCGCTTACTGAACTTCAGGGACTGTTGGACCGATGCATTAAGTATATTAACGCAAATGCGTTATGGATTCTCCAATTCATTAATTTATGTTATATCGCGTGATTGTAATGGTGTCCTTGTACACACCACCTGGGTTGTGTCGGTACCCATCGATGTCCGAATACCGTAGCAATGGATCTAAATAGGCCACAATAATTTGTATTTGCCCAAATTGAATAATGTTCTGAAGGCATCATGGGCTGACGAAGAAGATGACGATGATGATGAAGAGCACAAATTTCTGCGAACACGCAAGGCCGGGTACGAGCCGCCAGGAGGGTCTCGGACGCAAATCACTAAAAATGGTGGTGCTGTGCGGTCCGTGAGCCTCATGGATCCTACCGGGCCGTGTAATCATCATCTTCATTATCATCGTGGGTTAGCAATAACGCGCGGCGCCTTATGGGGGCTTGAATACGGTGATGCGTGTTGATGAATGCAGGCTCTCCTGTCAGAGCGGAAAGTTCGATATGCTAAGAGTCGTTCGTACACGGTCCGGAAGGAAGCCCGTACGTTTGCAGGATTCAAGACAATGTATCACAGCATCCGTCGCGTGCAGGGCAGGAAGTGGTTGCCGACAGCCTCCGCTCACGGCCTTCCAAAGCCCCTGAAAGTCCTTCTGGTGTCCAGCAGCTCTAGGCATGGCCAGTACCAAACGCCACGCTGTCGTGCTGGATCTGCCATCTTTCTTTCTCAAGGCCGAAATGCATAGCCCTCGATAGCCAGGAAAACCCGCGCGCAATAACCACGCCCGCATTCACGCTGTCACTGTGGTTGGTCAAGCTTAAGGCTTAGTACTCGAGGCTGTTTGAGCCCCCGTTCTTACAGGAGGAAGTCCGAGGGAGCCTGGCTAAGGAGCGGTAGGGCCAGCAGGCTTGACTTGCTTGTGCGGGCGAGGTGGAGCCACGGGGAACGCCAATGAATGATATAGCGGACATGGCAGCAATGTGGTGCATTCGCGAAGTGGCCCACTTGGAGGGACCATGAGGGGCCGATTCGAAACGGTCAGGAAACCCGCGTTTGTGAATCGGCTCCTCCTGGTCCCTCCGCGGGTACAGACCGATATCGACCCGTCTTGCCAGGGCACCCCACAGAAGCTCGAGCGCTGTTAGAGGTGTGAAGCTGTTTACTTTTTTAAGCACAGGACCGCAATCAAATCGACTGAAATGCTTTCAGCTGCGTCGGCAGTGCGAGAATTGCAAGAACCTTGTTCCCGTCTGTTCCCGTTGCCTCAATTGTCCGAGTGAAGTCAGCAGCCATCCTCCCTTTGCAGCGGGATTGCTAGCCATTGCTAGCCTGTTATTTAATCCAAGACGCTGCAAGGCTTTCAAGGACACCGAAAATGGTCAAGTTTGTCCAATCCGCAGGGGTTACAGAAGTCTGGCAATGACCGTTGCGCCACAAGCTCTTTGAGCTTGTACGGCGGATACAAGACAAGATGCTGAAGGTCCGCCGATCTGGAAACAATGCTGAAGAAACGGTGGCCCAGAAGGCATTTCAAAAACAGACCGAACGGAAATGAGAAAGGAGAAGCTTTTTTATTATTATTTGCCCTTTTTCATCAACCTCTTCCTACGAATGCAGTACAGCACGTGGGCTCTCGACACTTATAATCGCATCCATACCAGTCCATACGGTCTCCCAGAGCAGCTCAAAGTAACCAGAGCTTAGCACGAGTGTCCGTAGACTTGAGATAGTTGATCAGGACCTGTTGCTGGTCGTCCTCAAGGAGGACGTCTCCCCGTGTTTCCCCTGGTCGTCCTCCACATTCGTTCAGCACGATACAGCTTGCTGGTTTCCGCAGACTCGGCAACCCCTCGCTTCCCGTTCCCGAATGTTTGGTGATTCACAGATAAAGACCACCGAAAACTCGTAGAATGCAATTAGACTCAGATGTTGCTTCGGCTAATGGTAAAGTTTGCAGTGCTTGTGTAACTCCATCCGCTGCAGGTAGAGACATATATAACCCCCGATTTTATATTATCAGATATGAAGTGAAGTAGTACATTATTATCTCAAACGTCCTGTACGTTAAATCGGTTTCCAGCTAAAAGGCCCCAGCGGTCGCGTTTTACACCCGACGCCGGTTGGTCACCATCTCGACGACCGTAATTAAATGATTAAAAATTCAATAATGAATTTTCTATAATTGAGACGGTAAGGAGCCGGAATCATTAGTCTAATACAACACAGGCCTCGGTGCGTCATGGTCCTAAGCAATAACCAGCTTGCACTATGCTTGATAGGTGCTATTGTCCGGAAAACTAGATGGCGAGCATTAGGGAACATTGGGGCACTTTTACACAAGGTTTGAGTTACGAGCGTGGGGATATGCAATATTATGGGCGAGTTATCACTACTCAGGTGCAAGGGCAGTCTTCATAAAAACTTATTCACGGTCGCCAACCTACATACCTCGTCCACCCTCACCCTCGTCTTTTGGGCTTTTTCAGGCGCAAGGTGGCATTCCTCGCGGTCATCCTACGGACACAGACGAGCCACACGTTCCCCTTAACGTCTGCGAATGCCCTTCGGACGCCCAGACGCAGCAGCAGCCTGCATTGGTTCCTGGCACCGCTTGCAGCAGCTAGCGTGGCGCAACCAATCACCCTTTGCCTACCCCATCGCCCTTTCCCCCGACAACAACCGTGCAGAACCATTCGTAGTAACCACCACCACCATCACCACCACCACCGCCTTTTATGTTTCAACGGCTACTGGATCCCTCCGTCAACGCCAAGGCGTGGTATCTGTGGTGCTTCGCGTCCCTCGTATCCGTGGGACCCTTCCTCAATGTCTTCTTCCATGGGCGGGGCCTTAGTAAGGCACAAGTGGGTCTGATCGGGGCGCTGCGGCCTTGGACCAGCGCACCTGCGTCTTTCGCCTGGGCCGCACTCGCCGATCGCCTCCATGCACATCGCATCGTGCTTTTGTTCGCGTTTGTGGGATCCACAGCACTGCGGATGCTCCTGCTCCTGCCACGTGGCTTCGGCGGGCTGCTGGCCGTCATGCTGGCGGCTGAGGTCCTAGCCGCCCCAGTCGGGGTTTTGGCCGATGCGGCAGTGATGCGGATATGCAAAAAGGTCGGCTCTAGGGGGCGAGGGCTCGGAACATGGCGCTGGCAGGTCGTTAGAGTGGAAACACGCGCGTTGGAGCATTACCTGGAGGGCGTGCTGCCCAGCTGCATTTCCGTTATCGCCAGCGACCGCTCACGATCCGTGGGTCAGTCGCCCATGTTTGCGTGCACCCGTAGGAGTCGGACTATGGCAAGTACAGGCTGTGGGGCGCTGTGGGCTGGGGCACCTTCTCCACCATTGCGGGGTGGCTTATCACGCACCTGGGTATCCACTGGGCGTTCTACACGCAAGCGGCGCTCGCCGCGCCATGTCTTTTCCATGGCGCGCGCCTCTTCACGCCGTGCCAGGGCTACACCAGCCTCGTGGCCGCTGCAGCCACAGATGCGGGCGGTAGCAGCACCGCCGCGGCCACCGTTGCCACAACAAATCAGCTGCGGAATCATGACAATTCAGCTCCGGAAGAAAGAGCCCAGTGCGCAGGACATGATCTTGATTGCTATCTTGAAGGTGATGGTGACCATAATCCAGAAGAGAGCGATCCGCTACTGGTGGCAGAGGACGGCAAGCTGAAGCAGTTAAAGTTGTCGCAGCACAGTACGGGGATGCAGGAAGGAGGGATTGCTAGAGGGACTGGTGCCGCAGTAACTGCCGCTCCTCCGGAGGTGGGACTAGCAGGGCGTCTGGCGCAAGCCTTTGATACCGAGGATGGGTGGGGGGTTGACGGTGCCGGCCCAGATGTGGGTTGTGATCATGAAGAGGCGGGTCATGGGAGCTCCCATTGGCAGAATCTGTCGGCGCTGCTACGGCGAGGAGATGTTCTGCTGTTTTTTGTCACCACGACAGTCATGGGCTATGGCTTTGGAACCATCGACTCCTTCCTGTGAGTGATTGAGGGAGTGGAAGTGAGGGCCTGTGGTTGGGCTAGACGGTTTCAAGCTGGTATAATGCAGTCGGCTGCCCGGCAGCAGGAGCAGGATAGTATAGCAATTTGATCCATGGCGCCGAAAGCAGCTTTTTGAGGCAGGCTCGCATCTTCATCCGCAGATTCCTCTACCTTGAAGGGATGGGCGCCTCGGGAACGCTGATGGGCCTCACACTCACGGTACGCGCAACCCGGGACAGCTGACTAAGCAAGCAAGCCTGCTTGGACGGTATTGCTTGAACACTTGTGAGCAACGAATTTGCTGTCAATTTACTGTCGGAAGCATGAATTGCTCCTACGTCTCTGGACACACAACATGTTGGGGCACGATGGGATTGGCTTATGCGTTCTGTACCGAACATTCTGCATACGGAGCTCAGGCGCGCCTGACCATAAGATGCTTACTTCATCCCTTATGGCGTGCGCTGCTGCTTAGTTGATGAGCATGTGGAACTAGGACGACCGGACCCCTGCCATTAGGCCATCTGTGGGCAGCTGGAGGCGGTCGACCATCCGGGAGATCCGGGAGTCCAGGGTTCCAGGGTCTTTCCGGCCACATTTCCCACAGCCTGACTGGCCCCTCGGCCTGCGGTGCCACATTGTTTTTTATGCCTACCAGATCACCTGTGCTGCGGAGGTGCCCGCCTTCCAGTTGCAAGACCGCCTGCTGGACCGCTGGGGCGTGTCCGCCGTGCTTGACCTGGTGCAAGTGGTCTACGCGTTGCGGATGGCGCTGTATGCGGCGCTGCCCCTGGCGGGAAACGTGATGTGGGTCCTGCCGGTGGAGGTGCTGCACGGTATTACCTTTGCATGCGGCTGGGGCGCGGGTACTGTCAACTGCAAGCTGCTAGCGCCGCCGGCGCTGGCGGCTACGCTGCAGGTACGGTGGCCAGCTTTGGTTGAGCAGGGGATTTTGCAGGGGACGGCGGCGGGTATGTCTCCCCCGACCTCGAAAATACACCCTTCTAGAAGTTTTCATGCTGCAAGGGATTTAATACATGCCAACGTGATGCTCTGTGGGACATTTGTGGACCTTATTTCTGTGGGCGTTCCTTGCCGTGGCCATGCGTTCGTGGGCTTTTCATTCTGCCTTTCGGTAGTTTTCGACCCAATGATTGCATTTGTCCGCTTCCAAACAGTTACATTCCATGAAACGTATTATCGCTAAAATCATATCACAGGGTTGCTTTGGTTTCGCGAATACATGCGAGTGCGTGCTACTTGGGTTGCACCTAGATCTTATAAACCTTGGCTGGTTTACAGTAAATCGCGATCCATAATAAGTAGTCGCTGCAATAAACGGCGGTGGTGTGTGCTTTCTTTTCGCGCAGGGAGCGTTCCAAGGTCTTTACTTCGGTCTGGGCTATGGACTCGGGTCACTTGTAGGGGGATGGGTGGGAACGAAACTAGGATGGCAGGGAATGTTTTCCTGTGCCGCAGCCACCATGCTGATATTCTGGATCGCCACTGTAGTCGCACGTCGGATATTAATGGCGCTTGGGATGGCGTCAGCATCCAAACCCGCGGGGAAAAGTGTACAGATGTCACAGGCTATGGATGTATAGAAGAGAATCTCCCTTCTGTGTAAATTACGTCCGAGGGCGGGATTTCTTACCCGGAGGATAGGAACCTCGGTCGAAGGCTAGTGCAAGCCGCAAGGGGCGATTGCAAATGTACGGTCGTGTTTCGGGGCGGACACATTTTGGTACTTGGAAAAAAGTTGGCTCATTTATATCTTTCAATTACGTTGGGGGCGGACTTCTCCTTCCGTGCTCTTTTTTGGTATTGCCGGTTGTGCCGACTTGTTCCCCGAAACGTTCATTTACAGTTACACCCATGGGAGGGATGTACCGAACAATAACCCTCTTGCATATATGTAAACGAAACCTGTAACGAATTTGATAAAAATTCTTTGGATCATTCCCTGTCGTTTTCCCTGCTCATCGCGCGCACATTAGCGCCCTGCAGACACATAGCGGTGCATAACAGTAGGTCGTATTACAATCATAGGATAGTGTCGGATGCTTTAGCGTTAGAAGGTATATCCACCTGGAGGGCCGGAGGACGGAATGGCGTCGGAGGACGAGGACGCCTATGAGGAACCAGCAGCGTAAGCAGTGCTGGGTCATAATCTGTATGAATCGATCCGACAGCATCTGGGACGGCTGTGCCAACGCTATACAGCGATAGCCAAGGCCGCTCGCGCAGGAAGCCACTGAATAGACAGCGTATGTCGTGGGTCTATCACCACAACCCGTTAGGGGGAGTGCCCCTTTGAACCATGAAGACGCGATGATGGGCCTCGTGGAACGTTTCGTGTCCATATCCTCCTGAGTCCGTTGTAATCGCACCCCAACTCCGCCGTCGCCGCAAATGCAGTGACGAAGACGACCATGACGAAGACTACGTCGCAAGTAAGATCGATTTTGCGGTGGTTGGGCACCCCAGGCTGCGGGTCTTGGCAGGCGGGCGGCAACATATTCTCCGGGACTGGGACGGCTTTCCCGAGCCCCGCAAAACCCCGGCGGGGATGTCAACACCTTTAAAAATCGGCATTGCGTTGAAGCTGGCCTTGCCATTGTCGTCCCACAGATGATGACGATGACAGGGCGGATGAGGATGACGAGGACGATGAAGATGACTCGTCTGAGGAGGCACCACAGCGCCGCCGGAAGCCACCACCGATCAGTACCCGGACTAGACGCAGCACGCGTAGCACGAAATCGGTGAGCGTGTCCGCGGGAGCAGCTGGGAGCATGGACCTTACAAAGGCGCATGGTTTATTGACGATTAAAGCCAGCAGTATAGCTGTCAGGTAGAGATTGCCGCTGGCAGCACGATTGAGGGGGCCAGTGGTATGCTAGAGAGTGCGGAGCGACTGATGCTTTCTTCTCGGCTGGTCTTGTGCAAATGTGACTTTCTGCCTTCCCTTCCCTTCTTCTTGCCCGGGGCTCTTGTCCCGGCGCAACTGGCCGCCGAACCACCTCTGCTCTTTGTCGGTTAGTATAAGGATGAGTCAGATGAGGACTTGGGGATAGATGATGATGACGACGACGACGACGAAGATGATGATGATGACGACGACGAGGAGGACGGCGACGAGGAGGACGAGGAGGAAGGTGGCGATGGGGACGATGACGACGAAGACGACTATGCGCCTCGGTCGCGGCGGTCCCGGGCGGCTGCTGCCGCATCATCACGGCCGCGACGTCAGGCAGCTCAGCAGGCTAAAGCGCGGCTAAAGGTGGGGCCAGCCGCAATTGCCAGCCATCAGGCCATTTGCAGGCCCAGCCTTTCCAGCATATTCCAGGTGCACTTCCCACATTTCCGCAGCAGCAAGTGCATCGAATCTGGTCCATTGCAATCTAATTTATGCGTATCCGCTCACACACCCGTGGGCGGCGATGGCCGCCAGAAATTGATCGAAGAACGATCGATTGCTGGATATTTGACCGTTCGTTGCTCAAATGGCAGAGCTCGCGGTGGTTGTGGAGGACAAGCAGCGTGTTGTGGGGCATTGTGGGTAGCAACGTCCCGTCCCTGGAATTTGCTTCTTTGCGAGATTTAACTATTAGCGGTGTATTGTTATCATGCGTTTCCGCCACGCAGCAGGACAGCGTTGAGGACGACGATGAGGAAATTGCACGAGCTATTGATCGGGAGATCAATGGCCTGCGGGCGCGGCCGCGCAAGGTGCGGGGCTGGAACAGGGCGGGTTGGGTTTCCTATATGCAAACCTAGGGCTACGTGGCGTTGAGCCTCCTGCTCGTGATGCAGACACCAGCAGCAGTACCCCAGGACATACTCATATGGATGCAGCGCCTGCGTGGACAGGGCTTTCGGCCTTGCGGTAATCAGTTGGTTGGCGCCGGGAGGGGGGGAGAGAAGCAGTGCACGTGTATTATTTTGTCAGAGACAGACAAAAAGGGTAACTTAGCAGGGGCGGTAGTGAACCGCATGCTGCATCCTAATCTTAGCTGCAGACCGAAAGCATTGATGAATTAATAAGTAAGGGGGCGCGCAGCCGAAGCATTCTTGCTCTCTCAGGTCGCAGCCCAGTAGCTTGGTATCCTTCCTGGTGTGAGAGTGATGCCTAGGTATAGATGGAGGCATCACTTCCCGGTATGAGGGGCTCTCCCTGAAGCATCCGACAGGCCATCCCCAAGGTTGCAGCGGAGCCCTCCATGTGGGATTGTGGCTCTGTGGCCTGCAATATGTGTTTTTGCGAGTTACAGCAGCTGGGTGTCAGCTTGTCATGTGTATAAGGCCTGCTTGCGCGCTGCGGGTTTGTGCTTCCGAACGGACCCGCTGGATGCACTATCACAGCATTATATGCCGAGTGTCGTTCTCACACATAAACCCCATATATCGAATTGCACCGCCATGATGGCACTCTCAGGCGTCGGTGTCAGCAGTCGAGGAGCGGGCTGTCAGCCCCCGAGGGGCCGGTCGCCGGGCAGGGCTGGGCGCCTCTCGTCAAGGCTCCGCACCCCCGGCTGGGTCCGCTGGACGCCGCCGTGCGCCACCGTGCCGTACCAGTCAACGTAGCGTCGCCAAGGTGTCGTACGCCGAAAGTGATGATGATGATGACGACGACGAGGGCGGGGGCGGGGGGCCCCGTGGCGGCAGTGCGCGTGGGAGCAGCGGTGGGAAAGCGAAGGAGGCTATTTCTGCGTTTGAGGATCCTGATGAGGATGAGGTGGATGACGAGATTGATAAGGTCCTGGCTCATAGGTAAGGTGGATTAGAAAGCAAATGCTAGAGCTTCTGGAGTGCGAGCGCAGGGAGGATCCTCCTCATGGAGGCCTAATGATCGCAAGCTGCTGGCCGTGGCGGCATCCGGGACCTAGCCACTGGGGTCCGCGACCGAATGCTCCTGTTACACTATGTCTCCTGCGGCTGCGAGCGCAGGGAGTCAGAGACGCTGTCGCCGGTGGTGGGCGATCCATGGGCTAGTCGGGAGTTTTATATCAAGTGGAAGCGCTACAGCTACATCCACTGCAGCTGGGACAGCCGGTCGGTGCTAGAGCATCTGCGCGGATACAAGCGCGTGCTGCTGTACATTAAAAAGGTGCGGATCGGTGCTGAGATCCCGTGGGTTGGCGCCGTGCCTGGCGAGCATGCATGGGATGCTATGTTGGTCGGAGTGGCCTTCCGTCCTTACGTGTACAGTGTGGGGTCTGAATGTCAAACACACCGCCGGCGTGCACGTTGACGTGCTGGTTACGAGTGGACCGCCTCCCCTTCCCCCTCTCGCGCCAGGTTGACGACGTAGAGGAGGGACGCCGCGGCTTCAGTCGCGAGGAGCAGGAGATGCAGGACGTGGAACGGGAGATGGAGGCGCAGCTTAACCAACAGCATATGCAGGTGAGTGGCGGGTGGTAGTTGGGTGTTGTGAACTGGGGCCCTGTTGCAACTCCGCCAGCAAACGCGCACGTAGCGTGAGGTATGTACGTGGCAAGGTGCAAGGCTCGCGCATCAATATTACTTTTAGTTTAGATTGAGTGATGGGTATGATGGACGAGGACAAGGGAGTGGCGAGGTGGCTGGATGAGTGTAGCTGCAGCTGCCAACCGGGGCGGTGGGGTCATCGTGGATCGTGGCTAGCGCAAAGCGTGGTCTTATTCCCCTGAGTCGGAGTAAGAAGTGTCGTTGGGGTTTGGCATCTTACCGTTGGTTTGCCATGAGCTCACCGGTTTGTCGTTCTCTCCTTTCACGGACAATAGGAGTGGGGACGTTAGGAGTCCCTTACAGGACAAAACGTTTTCTCCTCTGCAGGGCAAGGTGTTGTGACATGTACCCATCATAAACCATCGCCCGAACAGGTGGAACGGGTTGTGGCAGAGAAGCAGGCATCCGTATATTGCTCCCCGGAGGACGAGGAGGCGGAGGGCGGACGTGGGATCGTGGGGCCCCCTGGACTGCGGCGGCGCGAGCTGGAGGCGGCTGAGGCGGAGATGGTTACGGTCACAAAATACTTGGTCAAATGGGAGGGTCTGCCGTATGCTGAGTGCACATGGGAGGCGATCAACGATGTCATCAAAGCGGGTGAGGAAGCGGGTGCGATATGTGTGCCAGTGGCGAGAGGGTGCAAACGTGTTGCATGGGAATACATGACGGGGTGCCAGCTAGCTGCTAGCCCCGTTGTGGTCTGCGGTGAGACAGCCAACGCCATCGGAAAATGCCAAGTAGCGGCGCGATTGGGATGCAAATCCTTGGCTGGGACAGCGTGTAAATCGGCTGGATTGCAATGTATGACATAAGACGGCGTGCACCCTTGTCGTGGGTTATATACCATTGGTGCTGATGCTAATGTGGGTGCGAATCACTTCTGCCCGTGTTGTTTATGGTGTCTTTTCCGCTGCACGGTTTCGGCGCCACGGCAGGTGGCAGCGCGCAGATCGACCTGTACCTGCAGCGCGAGCAGCGACTGCTGGAGCCGGGCCGCTCCGTGGACATTACGCGGAAGCAGTTTAAGATCAAGGGCACGCGGGCCCTGGAGAAGCAGCCCGAGTACCTACAGGGTGCGCAAAAAGGGAGCACTATTGATAGGGGCGGGTCAGCTGGCAGCTGAAACGGCGAAGGTGGCCCAGAACCTGAGCCTTAAGCCCCTTTCCTGTCCCTCAAGTGCCGCCCCCAGTCCCTCCTAGTGCAATTACACCGCCTGCAAAACCAGGATGTTATCAGATCCCAGCCCCTGGTCAACGCGCGGCTTGTCTTGTTAAATCATGGCCGTCCCCCGTCCCCTATCATCGTGTCTCATGCTATGCAATGTCCACATCATCATCAGTACCATCGTTGCCGCCGTAAAACGGCACACTGCATGCGCTCGCGGCATCTGGCATCTGGCTGATTTTTCCCTCATCTGAATTTGGATGTCCTTCGTAAACCTATAAAAGGTAAAACGCACGTTGGCACCCACTGTGCAGGGCCACCATCGCTCACCCATCCTAACATCGTCCCCATGATCATGGTTTTCCGCTTCCTTCAGGCGGCAAGCTTCGCGACTACCAGCTGGAAAGCCTCAACTGGATGATATATAGCTGGTCGGAGAACCGCAACATAATCCTTGCGGATGAAATGGGTCTGGGAAAGACCGTGCAGGTGGGCGGCTGGGCCGTGCCGGGACGTCGTGAGAGGATGGTCCGGGTTCACCAGGACAACCAACCATTGCCCACACCCTTAGGCCCGTGCCGCCACACGCATACCCGCCTGTACCCGCCCGTGTGTTATCATGTCCGACGTCAAGCTCATAGCCGCATCATTCGTGCTCCTCGAAAGCGCTGAAGCCATCGCGAACCCTCCACTGACCCTGTTCCGCCGCCCTTAGCCTCTTGCGGCGCTCCCGTGCAAGTCATGACCGCACGACCCTCTTTCCCCACCTCCCCGCCACCTCAGTGCGTGTCCTTCGTGGGTTATCTGGCCGAGACGCTCCAGATCCGAGGCCCTTTCCTGGTGGTGGTGCCGCTGTCCACGGTGCCCAATTGGATTCGCGAGTTTCGGCGCTGGGTGCCCTTCGTCAACGCGGTGGTATACGTGGGTGACTCGCGCTCGCGTGAGGTGCTGCGAGCCTACGAGTGCGACCCCGCACCGCACCACCGCGCGTCGCGGCCTCATAAGTTTGAGGTCCTTCTTACTACATACGAACTCATCTTAAAGGACGCACCGGTGAGTGTACTGGGAAAGGTGGAGGAGGGAAAGTAACGAGCGCTGCAGTCAGGGGTGCTCCTCACGTTTTCCAGGAGTTAGCCGCTGCGACTGGAATTGGGGGCCAGGGATCGTTGTGTCGTGCACTTGTTATGCCACGGCCTATTGCCTGCTACACCATTGGCCATGTGATCCTCCCCCGCGGCTGAACCTTGTCCCGGTCTACATACACATTATAAGCTGCTGGCTTCACGTCCGCCTGTCTGCAGATCTTGTCCCGCATCAAATGGGCATACCTGCTGGTTGATGAGGCTCATCGGCTGAAGAACGCGGAGTCGGCGCTTTACCAGGTGGGAGTAGTGGGGAGTAGTGGGAGTAGTGGAGTACCAGGGTTGCTTGCCGGAGGGCGGCAGAGTTGGGAGCTTGACAGATTGAAGGGAAAGTATTAGCGATACCGCCTCAGCGTGCCCACATTTCTTCCTTGACTGTCTCGCCCCGCCCCGCCGCACCGCTGCGCCTCCTATTGCTCTGGATGTGCATGCAGGAGCTTATGGAGTGGCACTTCAAGAATAAGCTGCTGGTGACGGGCACCCCGCTGCAGAACAGCCTCAAGGAGCTGTGGGCGCTGCTGCACTTCCTAGACCCGGATAAGTTCCCCACGTGTGAGCGCTTTGAGGCCGAGTACTCGCTGGAGACGGTAAGCTGAAGACGTTTGCCGACTTAGGCGGCCTGACGGTGGAACGACACAACTGTGCCCCTGACGCAGCGGGCGGGCACGGCTCGAGACTCAGGATCATGACATTCCCCCAACCCTGTGTTGGATACCTGTGCTATGAGGCATGGCTTCAGCCGGGTCTTGCTATCGCATGAATGGTGCTTGGCGCGGTGGACGCGGCATACTCTTATGGTTTCTTCGTCCGCATGTTCGCGTCCCCGTCAGCCCTTGAACCCAACTTCCCTCCTATCCACCCTGCCGCAGGCGGATAGCGTGTCAGGGCTGCACGGCGTGCTGCGGCCGCACCTGCTACGTCGTGTGATCAAGGACGTTGAAAAGTCGTTGCCGCCCAAGAACGAGCGCATTCTGCGGGTGGATATGACGCCGCTGCAGAAGCAGTACTACAAGTGGATCCTCACCCGCAACTTCAAGGAGCTGAACAAGAGTGAGTGGGGTTTGGAAGCGATGCGCACTCCCTTTAAGAGGCATCAGGTTCCGTTGAGAGATGGCAGATGGTGTTAAAACGAAGGGTAGTGCCGGTTGGTGCGGTTCAGAGCAATTTGTACATCCAGCGCCCATCCATGTGCCCAGTATTAGGCAGCAAGGTCGAATCATAGCACGCGGGTATCGAAGCGACCTGGCTTTTGCCTTCCTGGCCTCCTCTATCCGAACCCTGTTTAGATTTGATCTCTCTGCGGGTTCCCGCTCTGCTTCCCAGTGTCGCGCTTTCACTCTTTCGCGAACCCTCTTCCGCTTACGCCAGGCTCCCACGGTGGTGGCCACGTGTCCCTGCTCAACATCATCGGCGAGCTGAAGAAATGCTGCAACCACCCCTTCCTGTTTGAGTCGGCGGAGGAGAACTATCGTGGATCCGAGGATGACAAGTCGGCGGTGGACCGCCTGATCGTCACCTCGGGCAAGATGGTGTTGCTGGATAAGTTGCTGAGGCGGCTCAAACAAACGGGTCACCGGGTGCTCATCTTCTCACAGGTGCGCGATCCATGGATCCAAATGAATCTTGATCCTACATTCGGCCTTCTGCAGTACAGGCTGCGCATTGCTACATTGGAATCGAATTATCAAGCCGGTTGGGTTTCGAAACAGCGTTCCGCTCTCCGCAACCCCCGCGCCCCAGATGGTACGCGTGCTGGACATCATTAGCGACTATATGAGGCTGCGGGGCTTCCTGCATCAGCGCCTGGACGGCTCCACCCCCGCTGCCGCGCGCCACGCCGCCATGGAGCATTTCAACCGCCCCGACTCGCCCGACTTTGCATTCCTGCTGTCCACCCGCGCCGGAGGGCTGGGCATCAACTTGGCCACAGCCGACACGGTCATCATCTTCGATAGCGACTGGAACCCGCAAAATGACCTGCAAGTAAGTTCTTGGCGGTGCGGCTGGGTGGAGTGGGGCAGAGGACAATCCTGGTCATGTGGAAGCTGGGTGCGGCGTGGCGGTCTGAGAGCAGGTGTCTGTGTTATGCGGGAAGAGGTCCCTGCCATAGGAGCCCCGGCCGGGATATGGCGGCCATACACAGATCCATGATATTTGTTATGATAAATGCAACCACCCGCACACTCCTAAACCCCTCCCGTGCACACCCGGCGCAGGCCATGTCGCGCGCCCATCGGATTGGTCAAACCGAGACCGTCAACATCTACCGGTAAGTCCCCCTCAATATTCACCCCAGCGGCTTCACCGCGCCTACCCGGCAGTCGTCGCCCCACTTGATTCCCGTCGGGACCTTCAAGACGCCAACCCCGTGCGGTGCCCTTGTCGCGCAGCTTCGTGACCAGCGGCAGTGTGGAGGAGGACATCCTGGAGCGCGCCAAGCGAAAGATGGTTCTGGACCACCTGGTCATTCAGCGCATGGACACCTCGGGGCGCACCATTCTAGATCCCTCCGCAGGCAAGGTGGGCGCCTCCGCCAAGCAGATGTTCGGCAAGGACGAGTTGGCGGCTATTCTTCGTTTCGGCGCAGAGGACCTCTTCAAGCAGCAGCCAGAGGTGCGCAACGTGGGGAGCAAACAATGGTGGCTTCCATGCCATGCAGCTATTTCCGGTAGTGAACCAGTGAAGTGGTGCGTGCATCGGCTTTCCCCCTCAACCGTCCCAGAGCGGTCACATCGGACTAATGTTCCCCATTGCGCCTCTGATCCCTTTCCGTGTATTGTCTCTGGTGGTCTTTGTCATTTACATCGTAATGCCGTATGTCGGCTGACTGATTTGTTCAAGCACTTCTCGCGGTCTGCTCTTATAGGATGACTCAAACGCTGCCGAGCGGGTGCGTTCTGCACTGTACGAGGACGATATCGATGCCATCCTGGAGCGCGCGGAGGTGGTGGATACGCGTGCGCTCGCTGCGGCTGGCGCGGAGGAGAATGCAGCGGCGGCGGCGGAGCTGCTGTCATCCTTCAACGTTGCGACGTTCAAAAACGAGGAGGACGACGCGGCATTTTGGTCCAAGCTCATTCCGCCATCAGAACGGCCGCGGGACGAGGAGGTACGGCCCCGGGTCGTTTTCTGGGGCCAAAAAATACTGGTCGGCCAAAATCCGAGTAGGGTGTGTTGGGGTGGTATAACGCGTGAGGGTGTATTGGGAAATGTCATGCATATGGGATCTTTAACGCAGTGGTAGGGAACCTTGCCGGATGTCTTAGTTCGCCCTTCGTTATCATGGTGGAGCGAGCAGTCTGGCGTAAGTCCTGGGATTCCATGACAGCTCAGCACCTGAGGTGCGCGAGACCTTGGGTGGGGGTCTCGACGTTTGCACCAAGCTTCTCACAATGGAACGAGGTTTGCGCAACGAAATCTACTGAATCTAAACGCGACGAAAAGTGGAACAGATATGCGCATGTTTTGTGTCCCCCGACGGGCTCTTCATGGCTTGCAGGAGGACCTGTTGCCGCGGTCCGCCCGCCGCGTCTTGGCCGCGGATTCAGATGACGACAATGGCGACGCGCCGGGCGGCACTGGCGGCCCATGCTCGGGTTCCGGGCCCCGCAAGGCAGGGGGAGTCCGAGGGGGTCGAGGGGGTTCGCGCGGCGGCGGCGGGCGCGCCAAACCAGGGGCAGCCACTGGATCAGAGCCTGGGCCCCCAGTGGATGGCGCTGCTCTACGCGTGGACGAATGGATCGTGGAGGTGGACGAGGAAGGGATACCTTTAATGAAGGTGCGGCCTGGTACGGGGTCGTTGTCCAGATGTTTCTTGGTACGCACGCTACATCACACGGAGGCGGGGTGGCAAACGCCCTGGAGGGTGGACTTCGGGGTGACTGGTATGCTGAACATCGAACCCAGAACGGATGTAGGGGTGTGTGGTGTGATAACTGGATGTGGGACGGCCGGCGCAGCGTGAATCTTACTGCCTCGTTCGCCTCGTCGTCGGCATGTGTGCGTCAGCCTATTCCCAGGTGGGCCTCTGCTTGTGTCCTTGCCTCGTGCGCCAACCCCAGCTTACCTGTGCCCTCGTTAGCATCCACCTACCTTAAGCCGCTTATTTCCAGTGTCAATGCTGTCTCTTCGCACTCCGCAGGAAGACAGTGGCGAGCCCGAGCCCCGCAGCCTTAGCCGCCGCGACGCAGCGGCCTTCGTACGCGCTGTACGTCGATATGGGAGACAAGAGCGGTTAGCTGATGTGGCGTCTGAGGTGGGCCGTTCCTTGGAAGAGTCCACCCCGGGTCAACGGCTGTCTTTATGGCACACGTTGATAGACGGTTGCAAGGCGGCGGTGCAGAGGACCACGGAGGAGCTTAAGGAGGACGCCAAGGTGCGTGGGGTGGGGTGGGGGTAGAGGAGACGGGAGCAACATGCGGGGCGTGTGTTGCGAGGGACACGTGTTCGGCAAAAGAAGGGGAGGCGACCTAAAGGTAAATTTTAGGAAGCAGCCATAGGCGAGATGAGAATGAAATGGGAGGCGGCCTACACTTTTGGAGCGCCATAACGTAGCGTAATAAGCCGGTTATACTGTATGCTCGCAGCTTTCTGGCCAGAAGTTGGAACAAGGTCAGAGGCAGTAAGACTCTCGGGTATTTCGGGTATCCCGATTCGCAGTGGTTGCCTCTCCAGCGGCCACGGCCCTACTGGCCCCACGGCCCTATTCTCCCTCACACGTTTTTAAGTGGGAGGGGCCACTCCCAGTCGATATCACTGTCTCCCAACATTCCCACTTCTGATCTTTCCCACAACTCTTTAGGATGCCATCCTGGATTTCTTTGGGGTGAGTGTCAAGGCTGCGGAGCTGCTGGCCGTGTGCTCCCACCTGCGATTACTGGCTAAAAAGGTGGCGGCCGCTCGGGAGCCCGCTGCACAGAACTTCCGATTAGACGCTACCAGCCAGCTCAGCGTGCCGAAGTGGGGAAAGGTGGGTCCCGGGGGGATGGCTGGGGAGGGTTCCGGTCCAGGGAACGCGGCACAGTCGGGCCACGTCGGCCCTGACCTCAAATCCTCTGAATTTCTCACCCTCTCATGCATCAGCCTCATCGGCCCGGAAATCACACGCATGCTCTCCAACCTCATACATCCGGTTTCCCTAGCGGTGACCTTGCGCTGCTCGATCCCTTCCTTTGCCAGGCTATCAATTGGACCAGCCGCGAGGATGCGCTCTTGCTGCTGGGTGTGCACCTGCACGGCATGGGCCACTGGGACAAAGTAGCGTTCGACGAGGCACTGCGGCCGCACCTGGCGGACAAGCTGGCGGGGGCGGTGGGTGGCTCAGCGGCGCGGGAGGATGCGGCGGGCAAGGACGGCCTGCCCAAAGGTGCGCCGGTTACTGGGTGGCTTGTAGCATTGAAACTGAATCTGGCAGCAGCCGGTTCCCCCACGCTTGCCTAACTGCTGGGTGCGGCTGTGAGCTCCCATGAGAGTTGCGGGCATTTAGAACCAGCGCCTGTGGTGCTGCTTCCTTTCGTCGCCTGGGGCACCTATTTTTGATTTGATGAGCTGTCCAGTGTCCACCTCTTCGGGTCGCACGTCCTCCCTGTAACCTCCTTAACCCGTTACCTCCTGCCAGCGTCGCATCTGGAGACGCGGGCGCTGGGGCTGCTGCGCAAGATGCACGCCACGCACAAAGCTGCCACAGCGCCGCCCATCCGACGGCCTGGGGTGGGCGGCTCCCGCAAGAAAACGGCGGCACCCGCTATCCCGCCCGCTCAGCCTCCACCTCATATGCCCGACCGCGACGGCAATAGGACGGAGGCCTTAACTGCGGGAGCTCCAGCACGCGACCGAGAAAGGGAGCGGGAGCCGGCAGCGGCTGCAGTTCGGGACTTGGGGCCAGGCGCGACATCCAATGGTGGCGCTGCGGCGGCAGCAGGGAGCGCAGGGGTGTGCGCAGGGAGCGCAGGGGGAAACCATGCGATGGGTGGTGGCAAACGGAAGGCGGGAGGTGGCACGGCTGCCGATGCGGGGGGGCCGGCAGCAGGGCCATCAGGAAAACGGCCCCGGGTGGATCCACGGGCAGTGGAGGCGAAGCCAAGTGCGGCGGACAACAAGGTACCAGCGGCTGCAACAGGTGAGGGGCAGCGATGAGGGCATGGCCGTGGTAACATAAACTTTCAAGCAATACTGCTTGCACGCACGGTTTGGAAGTTGCTGATTAGACGTTATAATCACCGCTGCCCGTCATGGCTAACTGGTCAGGGACCTGCTCTAACGAGTGGTTAGCAACGTAATCTTACGTGGGATCATCCTACCCTGGAGAGCTATGCCAGCCGGGGACCATATGTTAGGGCCTTGGTCCCATGGATCATTGCCAGTCATTAGCAACGCCGCATTCCCGTCTGCCCGGTCCAGAAGAAGGACCCGTGGGACGAGAGCAGCTAAAGACGCTGTTGGAGCCCGCCATGGCGGATATTCGGAGGCTGCGCAAGCTGCAGGATGGCTCCATTACTGACAAGTCGGTCATCGTCCAGAACACCAAGCTCTACCTCAGCGCTATTGGTAGCCACATAGAGCGTGTCCTGTCCGCCAAGGGGTCCAAGGTACGTTGGATGATGCTAGGGATGACGATCTTTGGGGTCCCAGCCGAATGCTTGACGTGTTTGGCCATAAAAAAGCCTGCGGTGAGCTGTGGTGTTTGCATACGTGCGTAGCTGCGTGCCCATCGCGCGGGGTGCCTGATCTGACACCCTCCCACCCTTACGGCCGCCTCATTGCCCGGTCTTCCACAGGTGGTCAAGAAGCTGTGGGACCTGGCCGCCCGGAATATTGGAAACGGCAAGTCCGGAGAGGAGCTACGTCAACTGCACGCCCGGATACAGCAGCAGTCCCAGCAGTCCTCTGTGCAGCCGCCTCAAGCACAGCCCCAGCAAGCCCCTCAGCAGGCCAAGTCACGTCCTTTACATCGACCGCACTCGGGCCAGGCCGATATCCGCTCACCACGCCAGGAGCGGGAAGCGCTGGGTCAGGGACCCTCCGGCAAGAAAGCCCCAGACGCAGGGCCTAGAGGCAACGACGGAAGTGGTGGTCACAGGAACGGCGGGTTGGAGCGCATGTCGTCTCCAAACCGCACAGCGGCGTCCCCGCCTGGGGCAGCACAGGCGGCACCGCCGCTGCCGTTGCAGAAGCCACTGGATTGTCGTTCAGTGCTTGTTCCAACGATAACGCCACAGATACCTGAAGGACCTACAGCGGCAGCGGTTTCGGCGCCCCATAGGCCGCCAGGAGTGGAACCTCAGGCGCAGATGGATGCGGCGCATGCGCAACGGAGGCCTCTTCCTGAGGCGTTCACCGGACCCCAGCCGCCCGGGGCTAATCACTGGCCGCAGTCTGTGCCTCAGCAGGCGCTCCCGGTTGTAAAACCCCCTGCGCCGCCACCTTGGCCCCCACTTGTGGCTCCGCCCGTGCCTCTGCCCGCGCCCCCGCCGCTACCTCCTGCACCTCCGCCCCCACCCCCTGCGGCGCCCCCGCCAGCGGCTCCGCCATTTCCACCGCCATTTCCGCTACCGGTGCCACCACCAGCACCCCCGCCACTGCCCCCGCCCGCGCCGCCGCCGGGACCGCCTCCACAGCCACAGCCACATCATCCACAGCACCCATACCATCCCCACCACCGTCATGACCATCCCGCGCAATATTTAGAATACGCAAAATGCCCGCAGGGCCCCCTGTCGCAGCCGTCACTCCCATGTATGCCGTTTGCACCGCCACTTCCCGAAGGCGTTGCAGGACGTGGGCCGGGGCCCGGCATCTACACTGGAGAGCACGCCGGCGGCCGCGACAATAGTGGCATACCGCCAGGCAATTGCTGGGGTGGGCAAGCCTCTCCCAGCGGTCGCTGGGCTTCGGACTCATCCCCGCCCGGCCCAAACAACACCGCAGGGGCACCAGTGGCTCCAGCGGCAGCCAGTATGGATGCATCGGAGGCACTGGGGTCACCGCCGCCGCCATCGTGGTTGGGATCCCACCCGCCGCTGCAGCCGCAACCACAGCCGTCGGCTCCATGGCAACAACATCCTCAGCATCAGCAGATCGCGCCGCCTGGGTTGCCCCCCGTGGGAACTGGTGGGGGGGGCCTGGTTGAGCCGCGGGTGGAGGTGCAGCGAGAGCCACAGCGTGGCAGCACTGAAGCCCCGAACATACACTGCGAACGAGACCGGGGCCGAGAACGAGAGCGCGAGCCACGTGACAGAGCAGACCACGGCCGCTCGTCTTACCACGGCGACTGGGAGCGGGACCGTGATCGTGGTGTTGGCAGCAGCGGGGGGGGACGCGAATGGCGTGAGCGGCGGAGCCGGAGCCGCAGCCGCAGCCGCAGCCATGACCGGGAGCGGGATCGTGACTTCAGGCCTAGGGATCACGACCGGGACAGAGAAATGAATCTGCGAGACCGTCGCGATGTTCGGGATCGCGATCGTGAGCGTGAAAAGGATCGTGACCGGCGTGATGCACGGGACCGCGATTGGGTACGGGAACGGGACGCCCGCGCCCGGGAACGTGAGCGGGAACGGGACCACGACCGTGATCGAGACCGGGGTCGGCCACGGGGTCACTATGATGATCGCCGCGAGCCGGAGCGTGTGCGGGACAACCGGGAACGAGACCGGAGTCGAGACCGGGAGCGGGAGCGGGACCGGCGAGATCGCAGTCGCAGCCGCAGCAGAGACCGTCGTCACCGCAGCCGCAGTCGGAGCCGGGAGCGGCGTGATGCGCGGGACCATGACCGGCGGCGGGACACTCACGACCGAGAAAACAGGAGCCGAAGCCGGGAGAGGGACCGGGAACGTGATCGTGATCACGACCGGGACAGGCGGGGTGGCAGAGCGCGGAGCCGCAGCAATAGCCGGGAAAGGTGGGAGCGCGAGCGTGAGAGGGAGCGTGAGCGGGAAGATCCCACAGGACGCAGCACCGGCGGCGGGTTGCCTCGCGGCGGCTCCTTTGGACACGGGCATGCCATCGGCTCTAGGTCCGGGAGTGCCGCGCTGGCGGCACTGCCAGGCGAAGCAATTGCGTCTGCGAATGTTCAAGATGGAGGCGTTGTTACGGCGACGGGGCTTATGGCTCCGCCGTTGCCACCACCATGGAGCACGGAGGCCCCGCCTGGGTGACGTAATAGGCACCACCTTGGTCCGTAGCTGTTGTACGGGTTGTCGCGGGCGGTGGGGTTTGACGGCGGAAGTGCGATGATGGGTCGTATTGTTTGACGCGTTGGATGTGGAGCTGGCAGAGCTCCAAAGCGCAGGAGAGTTTTGGAAGCGCCGAGCCTGACATGCTGAGCACCACCTGGGCAGCTGAAGGAGACACTAGGAAGGATGGATATGCTCCTGAAACCATTACCCTACCTGTAATGTACGCCAGGACGGGTTAGGGTGTACGCGGCGCGTGATAGACACCGTCCCTAGCTGCCGGCCAGCGCTGCAGCGCACGCAACACAGCGTGGCCGCGGTCCAAATGGACGGTTTTTGCCATGCAGGGAGTGTTTGTCACTGTCTTTTGGGCCTTACTTCATTTGTGCGTAGTAAGAAATAGTGTCCAACAACAGCTACGGCAAGTGAACTGATGGTATTACCTTGACAGGGCAGTGAATGTTTTGAGTTTTAAACTGACGTGTGGATCATTGAATTTAAATTTGGTAAGGATTAGTGTGAGGTAGAGGACCCGAGTGACAGCTATAAGACAGCTGACGTGCTACATAGTTGCGTTCGTACCTTTGTGAACCGCTTCCTGTTCCCATCTGCAACGCCACGTGGGTTTCCAGTGGTGTTCTTGTGTTTTTGTTGTGCCTTTTCATCCGCCCGCCCAGCAGGTTGCGAAAATGTCAATGCGCATCGGCGTAAACAGGCCACGGAGGAATACGGGAGCAAAATGTAGGGGTTTCCATGGTTCTTGTCTCGATGTTTGGTTATGTACTTACTTACCGCTTCTTGAGGTTCCGTACTTCCTTTAGGTTTCTTGGGGTTTGCCTTGCCTTGACGTGTTCACGCTATGGCCTGCAGCAGTCGCCGGATAGAAGGATGCTATGGGATCTTCCTGCCAGCTTTAGTGCGAGGAGTAGTGGTCGAGCGTGTACCATGTGCTGCAGGCTGGTGACGTGGTGAGCTGTGGTAGATTTTACGATTTAGTGTGCAAAGCTAAGGTAGCGTTTTTCTGCATCCCCAAGTTTTATGGTGAGTTATGGGATTGATACTACATTGGCAAGTGGCAGAGGAGAGCATATATTTTGTACCTCTCTGCTGCAAGTAGAAAAGAGGGCGATCAGCGCGGCTGCCTAAGAGGTTGTGGAGTTATCGGTACCCAGGGAAGTGAGGGCACGGTAACGTTCTGTGGTCCGTGCTGCTGCGGGGTCCCTGCTAGGGCGCCGCGGGCGTGTGGATGGGTTGTTATTGTTGTTGTTAAGGGAACTCGTGATGACCGGGGGGTGCCCAGCGGTCTCCAAAGGAGTCTCCCCGGCTCTGCTGCGAGTCTTGCCTTTTTGGGGGCCAGCGATGTTTAAGGGGGCTGAGGTAGGAGGCAGGAGAGGCATCTCCATGGCTCTTTGTGTCAGCTTTGGAGATCTATCGTATACATAAGCGGATCTGGCTATATCCGTTCAAATCATAGGTTTGAATTTAAAGCCTCCATGTTTGCCGAATCTGGCAGGCCCTCAGTTTTCCTAATTCGTCAGCAAACGAATATGAGCGCGCGCAGATATATCCACATGAGATTTCGCAGCGCCAGCCTGGTGAACCCGAAATATCATCCACATTGTAATGTATAGAATTACAAAACCTTTGGATGAGGGAAACGTGTCCGGGTTAAGGCAAACGACGTGGCACCGGCCTTCCTTAACTCCGGGCACTCAAACCTTATCGGGGGACTTGAGGATGAAAGCACTCAACCCAAAGCGCGGACCAAAGGGCCGTGTCTAGCGCAGCATTTATCACGCAACCTGTGTTGGCCTTGCGCATGCCTTTGTATGTGCTCAGTCCTTAGTTGGTCGCTCGTAACTATTTGGCTCCTCTCTCCCCAAAAGCCCCCAAGAGAGCCCCTCGAAAACTTCCCATGTCCAGTCCTACGCCGCCGCCATGCCCTCCGTTGCCGCATCTACGTCCATCGGCGCAGAGGCCGCAGCTGGTGCAGCCAACGCCTCCAGCAAGAACGCCTCGGAACCACCTCCGAGGCCCAAATCCCGCAGTGTCCGCCCCTCCGCTTTCGCTTCCGCTCCCACTACCCGTCGCGGCATGCGGGTGACGAGTTGGTAGCTACCTCGCTCCCAGCCGCCCGCCCCCCGACTATCCACAAAGTCAAACAGTACTTGCACCGCCGTATCGACGGTGAAGCGTCGGCTGATGCGGGACCCGTCTGGGAGAGAGAAGGCGCATGTGAGAACAGATTCTGGGGACGAGGACGAGGAAGACGGCGACACGTCCGGCTCCGGTGGCAACGACGCCGCCAGCCGCTCGCGCACTGCTTCTCTTGCTGCGGCAGCCGCCTCTGCTGCTGCCGCCTCCGCCGCCTCCCGCGCTGCCCGTTCTGCGGCCTCTGCCGCCTCCTGTGCTGCCCGTTCTGCGGCCTCTGCCGCTTCACGCGCTGCGCGCTCCTTCGCTAACTGCGCCAAGCGAACTTGCTGCTGGCGCTGTTCTTCTTCCCAGCGGCGCAGGTACTCCTCCGCTTCTAATGATGGCACCACATCTGCCGCAATGTCCACGTCCAGGACGCTCACCGCGTCACTGGGTTGGAGCTCCTGAACCTGGCACGATGGACCGACTTGGAGCATGAGAGGCTGTGTGTTTGGAGCTGCTTCCCTCACGCCCAGTAAACAAACGTTCACCTTCCAACCAGATTTACCCGCGTCCATATTTGAATTGCACAACTCAATACACTGTCACGTTATCAGGCAGCTACGATATGGCTTCACGATAGCATTCCTTCATTCCTTCCGCATAGCCTTCGCGATACCGTCATGGCTGAGTGCCCCAGAGTTGCCCAAGCAGGGTAGGATAATGACTGTGTAGAACCTCCCCTATCCCGCGTACGATGCATGTCTACACCATTCTCACCCGCAAGGGCCAATCGCGGCCTCCGTGCCCCACAGTGATCCAGTCGCCCTCCGTCAAGGTACTGTGACCCATGAGCTCCGCCTCCAGCGCCTCGCGCAGTCCCTCCCCGAGTGCGTCGTGGAAGCCATGGCACATGGGCTGCAGCCGCACGTACGATCCCTTGTCCAGCCGCCTGTAGGATACAATGACGGTGCCGTGCGGTTGCGCGTCCAGGCTGCCATACAAGCTCTGCACCACCTTACGTGGCAGCAGCACAGTGCCTTCGGGGGCAGTAAACTCCAACACACCAGCGTGTGTTCGACCGGAGCTCGAACTGGCTAAACCCGAGGTTATGGATGTGGATGTGGACGCGGCTGCCACATGGAACAGTAGGGCGCCATTCTTACTGGCGTCCTGAGCTAGGAGGGCGGAGCCCACCGACGGCGGGAGAATGATCTGCGGGCAGAAATGGCAAATGTTGATGTAGGGCAGCGTTGGAACACCAGGTCAAATATAAGAGGGGACATATAGTAATCTTCCCAAAGAACGGACTTGAGGCAGATCCAGATAACAGCTAACGCCATTGATGGCGCAACCGTACTGTGGGGGGAGACGTTCGCTATCCGCACGTGCAAGCTATGTGCGGAGTTCCCGACCCAGGGGTCAGATTCACTCATCTGGTTATCGCTACACTGTATTGGTGCGAAAGAAGAAACCATTTGGCACGTGTACATTAAATTCATGGAGAATTTACCTTGTCTTTGCTACGCTTGACGCCTTTTGCAAGGGCGACGCCCTCGTCTGCGGGCAGCGCCTGCAGTTCTACTTGCAGGAAGACGCCCTTGTTGCGCTCACGTTCCTCGAATTCAGCTTCCTTGGCCTAACAGGCAAACATGTCGCGACGTGACAAACGTGACAAAATAACCCTTGAAATTTGATATGAATCGGCTGTATTGCCGTACAGGGTGTATGGGGTCAACCTCATCCCACCAGAAAGCAGATGCAAGACCGATCTAATGAATGAAATGCAACATCCCATAAATATGTAAGAGCGGTTCTCCATGTACTTTGCGAAGCTACTGCCCGACGTAATTCAATAGCGCACTTCTTTACCCGTTCTTCAGCAGCGAGCTGCTCCAGGCGCTTTTGTCTGGCTTCCTCTTCACGTTCCTCTTGCCGCTTCCTCTGACGCTCTGCAATTAGTCGCTCTTTCTCCTGTTTTAGCCGTTCCCTCTCAGCCCTTGCTTTTTGCTCTGCTAAGAGTCTATTAGCCCGGGCATTTAACTCGTGAGCAAACATATCTTACAACTCTATGTTACAAATAAGTTGTCGATGGAACCCTTTTAACGAAGTATCAAAGTTCTTGGCAGAGACTTTACTTATCCTTTTGAATTGCCAATACAAATACTGGCTAAGTTCAAAGTGCATGCAACTATATGTAACATTACTTGGTGGCATATCTTCATTACAATTGTACGCAGTCTCGCGGATGAAATGACATGACATAAGCCTGGATGTCGCGATGGTTCTCGATCACGTAAATATCGCAAGTGATCAAGCAAGTCATCGCTAATCAGTTAAAAAGTATGCCGCCAGCATCCTATGCAATATTCTGCAAATAACCAAGGACGTCCTAAGGGATGGCAAAGGCCGGCTCCGTACAGGGCTACAGGCTCTAACGCATGCCCTGAGAAACTTGTTCCTAATGCCCATCAATAAATCCTAATAAATGAAAATCTGTCCGATAGAAATCTGCTATGCCGTTAAAACAGTCCTCTCCGCAATCATCGTACATTCCAATCAACAACGCCATATCAGTCCCAACCATCAATTGCCGGCGAATCGCACTCTCATTCAGTGTAAGCCCCAAGGCTCTGGCTGCTCCACCTCGTCGTTCGGCGATGAACTCAATTGCCGCTTGTAAGTCTTGCCGTATATGGTCGATGTCAGCCCTGCAGCGGTCGGGTGGAAATACGCACGTAAGGTCTTGGGACGATTTTGGACACAGCCTTACACCGTGTTTACAGCACCTTCCTTGCATGGGAAATATACAAATGCCGTAAAGGAAAGGAGGGGCCGCATCTACGCATGCGTCATCATCTCGATGCTCCTCACCTGATAAGAAAGTCAATTGCCCAGCCGCCTGACGCTGTTGACAGACAGGCAGATAAGGGCTCCAATAATGTCATGTCTTGAACGGCATCAGGAATACCTATATGGCACCAGCCAGGGGCCACAGGCCGAAGTTGAAGAAGCGCAACCCAAAGTTGGAGGCTCACGAGCCATGGTGAGTCCCGAGATGCATCAAGGTTCCGGCAAGCATTAAATTCTAGTGAAATATAGTTTAATTTGAGAAGCTTTCACTGGTGGGGTTAGAGGCAAAGCGGGCTCAGACGCAAAACCCCTACCTTGCACCCTGTGCCCGTCCTGCCGCCCCCTGTACGCATTCCCGGGCTTGCCGCAGCGGAATAACCCCCCTTGCAGGGCGAGAGAAGGCGGGTCCCTTGCAAAATCGCGAAAGGGCAACGGATTACAGACCCTGTCGTGGAGCTGCCAGCTCCCAATGACGCGCTGGTACGCACGAGCTGCCCGTACATATGGGTTTGGCGCCGCAGCAATGACAGTCGATTCCGCCCAGAGTTCCTGCCAATTGCATGGAAAACGGGGCCATCCGTTACAAGTTGTAGGAATTTTCTGGAAGCTAAGCGTGCGGCGCGTGGCCCAAATACGGCATTGGGAGGTGAGACGGAAGGACACCTCCCTCAAGGTTTCGGACCCAGGACCTCAACCCATGGCCCATCCTGCGAGTACCAGCTCTGCCCGTGTAAATTTTGGGCTTGTTACCGCATCCTCCCTACCGCAATAGCATCGGAAGTAGAGTCGATCAACAACTCAGCGAGCGGCTCAAAGCATGACTCCTCGCTTTTACTCCCGGCCCGTTGCTGAGTGCAAGGGCCTCCTAGGACTTCCATAAGCCATGGCTCCGATGCGTGGGTTATGACAATCACTTTCTCATGCTTGCAAATCCAGGCGCCGCAAGGTGCCGACGACGGAGGAGGTCCTAATACAGAAGCATTTTTAGCCTCGAACACATACACACCACGGTTCTCAAGCCAATCCGTTATAAGCGAGCGGTTAAAAAACAACCACCGCTGCGATGGAAGCGCGGCTTGTTTCTCAAGCCTCCCAAATCGCGTCAATGGCTTACTAAGAAGAAGTGTGTTGTTTTGTTTCTCACTTGCGGCATATAAGCTCCAGCTGAACACGATAAAGTGAAGAATGATCAGTCGCATGACAGATTGACAGCAGGCGGACATATAACATTTATTACACTGACAAAGCGTGAGAAGATATTATTATAAAAGCACTCGCTATATGTTTCGTAGCGTGTAGGTACACGGCTTGTGTCCGGCATGCGGACACTTACTTCGCTGGGCCGCGTATCATTATTTGTGGAACATAACTACTCAGCCGAATGGCTAATATCATTGGCCTATCTCCCTCGGTGTCAGTACGATTAAAGAGGTCGAAGTATGGCAGCCGCGACCTCGCTTGCACGCCGCGTGCACCTCAAGCCAGCAGCGATGCTATTTTTCTGAAATCAACAAACAGCGCTACTTCTTGCGCTCGACGCCATTCCGTCGGCCTAGCTTCGCCCTGGCAAGAGGGCAGCGCTCTGTCGGCCCGCGCCAAGCATTACGCACCCCCGGCCATCGATGATCGGCGGGCAGGTACCTCCAGGGAACCTGATTATAGGCCGATGGCAAGGTCTTTGCCCGGTGCTTTACGCTGGATGGCGAGCTCATGGCCCACCAATCCCGGGCCGAATCGTGAAGGTGCGGCAATCACGGCAGGCACTGCCCCCAGGTCCCATCGCCAGCCAACGCCAGTATCTCATGTATCTCAGCTAGGCAAGAGGCGGGACTTGACGGGCGGATCTGTGGAGTATGGGGGTCAGCAGGGTTCGGACTTCCACCCAATTGCAATGGAAGGGATCCACGCTGCAACTGGCCAAGCCAGGGAAACACCAAGTTCCTCCGCGGGCGGCGGCCGCATTGACTTGGACTCCAGTGAAACCCCGGACTCTCCTGGCCATGAGGCTGGACGCAACCGCTCGAAGGCCCCACACAGCAGCGCGGGCCGCGCACAAGGCAATCTCTCTCCAGAACTCCGTCAACCTAATGCCTCACGGTTGATGCCCCCTGGTAATGCTCTGAGTGCCATGGATGACAGTAGCAGCCTTAACAGCAGCAGCAGCAGCACTAGAGGCAGTAGCCTTTATCACAACAGAATCACGCGCGGCCGAAATGCCCCTCCCACAGTCACCGGTCGCAGCGGCAGCAGCAGCAGCAGGACGGAGGATCTAGATTCTGGCATCTCAATGATCAGAACGAGTGCGGCTGGCGCCGCAGCTGGGAGGGACTCCTGGGACATGAGCTATAGTCAACGGATCGCCCGGCTGCGCAAGCCGGCACTGACCGCCGCCGACAAATTGGGGTTGAAGCCGGAAGAGCGGGCGCGCATCTTCAGGTTGCTTCGGACACGTAAGTTGCCCGCCTGCCAGGTCCTTTGACTGAGCTGGAAAGGGATCTGGGACCTACGTTGCTGCAGACGGCTGCATCTCTGCATCATCTGCATGCTGACAAGAGGATGGAAGCAGTGCGAGCACGTGGACTGGCGACCTAACATGGGGCACTACGTGAGAGCGCACTGGCACGTAATTTCCCTAAAGTCAGTACACCAGCTTTCTGAGCTAAGGATCCAACACCCGGTTCCTTTATCGCAGCTCGCCGCAGGGTGGTGTTTCCTAGCGGTGGCACTGCCAGCGGCCGCCCTAGGGGAGCTGCAAACACGCGGTTTCCCTTGCGCCCTGGGTTAAGTCACGAATCAAGGCCGGGGGTGGAGTCACGCGCCTTGCTGCCGCTGCCTCTTCGTGTCTTCTGCTACGGCATCGACGACGTGCGGCTTTACCGTGCACTTGAGCCGGCGGAGGCGTTGGGTCTGGTGGTGGTGGTGCCGGATGTGGAGTCCGCGGATGCGGTGTGGGCAACTCGGGTCAAGCGCACGGGGAAGGCGCTGTCGCTCAAGGAGGTGCGGCCGGAGCGGAGAGGGAGCATTGCGCGGCTGATGCAGGATGGGGGGGATGCGCACACGTAAAAATTGCTTTGCGTGGGTGGCTCGGCAGCATAATGTGCGATGACGATAACAGCCCCTTGATCTTCATCAGTCAACTCAGTCAACTGGTGACCAGATGGGTTATGGTTGGGGAAGATCAAGCCGCTAGCACTGCTCGTCAACACAACGACTGACATCAAAGTACCGTTCTCGCTACCTCTGCTGCCATTGCAACAAACAACCGTTGTCGTCGCCCTCTCCTTCAGATTTCAAATGCGGCCCGAAATGCCAACAAGCCCTTTGTGGAATTATCCGCGGTGTCCGCGGTGCGCGTGATGGAGGCCGTGGAGGCGCTAACGGGCTGGCCGGTTCCGGAGCACCTACGGCTCAAGATTCCGCCGCCTCTCGTGTTCCTGCCGCCGTTGGACGAGGACCCGACCGGCAGTGCGGAGGCGTTGAGACTGCTGACTGGTGGCCGGGTTAGTCAGTTGGGACGGATGCCGGGATGCAGCAGGTGCACGGGGAAATTGTGCTGACGGGATCGATCAGGTTGGCCCGGGCAATCAGGCTGTTGAGTGGAGAGCGGTCTCCGGGCTACGGTGGGGAGCGTGCCGCAGCGTCCACTGCTAAGGCGAGGGAGCTGGCGGCAGATAGCACGTGCCACGAAGACCTTAGCAGGAAGCGGCTGGGCTCCTTGGATTGTAGCTTGCCGTTCGATTTCGTACAAATGGAGATCTTACAGTCCTGATCACTGCTCCCTTGTCCCCGACCCATATTCCTCCTCCGCAGTCACTGCCGGAGTACATTCTCTACCAGGCCGGGTCCGGCCCGCCGCCTCCGCTGCTCCGTGAGCTCGACTGTACAGACTTGTATGACAGTCGGGAAGAGCTGCTGCCATGGAATCCGCAAGAGCGAGAGGCCGTGCGACAGCGACCCGTGTCTCGGCCATACATGGAGCGCAGTCGGCAAGCTCGTCAGCAGCTGCTGAAGGAGCATCTGCAGCGCCGGGCGGAGGCGGAGGGCATTGTGCCCTGGTGATTCTTACCCTGCACCGCCCAGCAATTGCAGTTGCACCCCACAAAGGCAGCGCATTTGCAGTTGCAGGAACACGAGGAACACGAGGTTGACTAGTCGCTGAAGGGTTGGACTTCCAGATCTGCACCCTTTTCCATGCTTAGCCCCAGCCGGCGCACAGCGTTGGAATCGCTGCCAGGATGCAATATCGTCCTTGCTTCTCTCCCGGACGGCCCCGACCATCTGAAGCCGTGAGGAGGCGTGGTGTACGCGGCGTTCGTGTTCTGCCATCATCTCGCCCCGATAGCCCGTGGCCGGCGATGCCGGTAGGTTAGCCGCTGGTGTGGGAACGGTCGGGACTGTTGCGTAGCCAACTAGTTATCGGTGAGTCCAAGTGGTTTGCATCAGCAGTACATACCAGTACTCTTTGCGGCAAGTTGCAGGCAATATCCGAGAGGCAAAATATCGTTCCATGAGCGACGGAGAGGGAGAAGCACCTCGATGTGCTTTGCAATCAAATTTGGGCCACTCTTCTATCCGTTCTGTGGTCACATGCAGAGGCGGACCAGGAAGCGATGGTGTCAGTGGGAAGGCTATGTGTCTTTGTCCCACTTGTGTCTTTCCGCTTGTTGTAAAACGCTTTCCAAAATGCCCCGTGGATTAAGCTTACAAATATATGAACAGCAGTGGCGATGAACCTCGATCATTGGCCTCGATGGCTGTATCACCCCAAGTTGCTATATATTTGTTCAAGCATCTAGCCAGGAGGTCCAGTCCTGCGACTTCTGCCAAAGCCTTTTTACGAGGCTCAACTTGTGCACTGAGAGCCATTCGACACAGCTAAAGCACGCCAAGCACAGCACCAAAGCCTTGCCGCTGCTGCTCAATCCCCGTGACCGCAGATGTCTACAAAAGCAAGGGACTAGAAGGGACATCGCTGCGCTTCCATCACTGCCGCAACCATTGGCGCCGCCGTTGCTGTCACCGCCATTGGGCGCGAGGGCGTACAGATGGTCCTCTATCCATTCGGCTCGTCCCCGTAAGCATCCAAGAGCGCAGTGGGTGTGCTTCACGCATGTGAGGAATTGGAAATCGGATCTGCTGAGGCGACTGTGAACTAGCGAAATTGCAGGTGCCAGGTCCAAGCTACGCTGGCACTGTCCGTAATGGTAGCAGCAAGAGCAGTATTAGGACAGGTTCAGGCGGTTGACGCCGCAACGGTGTGGATCTTGGGACTTAATGGCGCTCCTTGCGTTTCTGAGGCATGGGGCGTCAGGGCGGAGGGATGGAGTCTCATAAGGTAAAGGGGCCGAGAGGCATCCTGCGATGTGCACGAAAAGCCTGACGACATATGCTGGGAAACAGTATCTATATCCTGTCGGTGCCGATTGGGCGGCAGGTTGTGGTTCTTATCGCCACCGTAATCTCAACCCACGAGTCAACCCTTCTCGGCCAACAGCTGCTTACCCACATAAACTTGGGCTCCTCGCAGCGCTGCGGCACGGGCATGGTCGAGCAGTACGGCACGTACCTGCAATACCACGGCGCACCGGGCCACAGCGCTACTTCACTTTGGATCACGGTCCCGTTTAAATACCACTGGGTATATCCTCACTTTTCACGGCATCCGTGAGCCATGGCGGTGCGGTCAGGCGAAACCCTGACGGTTTCAGGGGATCGCACCCGTCGCATCCTGTTAATGCTTGACATGGAATGGCCAGCACCCGAGAATCGCAAAACGCGGTGGCGACTAACGCGCGTAGCTCACTCTAGGTGATTGTAAGCCGCATCGTTGAGTTGTTTCCGAATATGGTACTCCCAGGCAGAGCTGGGGATCTTGGCATGGGCCTGCATGGCCGACAGCAGGGGCTTGGAGTATGCGGGAAGTAACGCTTACGCTCGCAAGACCGCCATAGACTGAACTAGCGTAAATGTTTGACCCAATTAACAAACGCCGCTGGTGAACGCATGCGGCTGGCAAGTGCATGGGGTGTCAATTTCGGGAGGTTGTGCAGGTGTATGGCCCCATCTGGGAGACGTCAGGGAGCCGATCTATGCGTTAGGCAGGATTATGGCATGCATCTGGCCGCCGGATGCTGCAATCGCCGGCAGTGCCGGCAGGAATGAGGAAATATGTTGTGCATATATTGCGGCGTATCAGAGGAGACTCCACCCACCGCACTCTCCCAAATGCTGGGCCCGTAAACTTCTTCCAGGTCCTCCGCAAAAGTCGGCTGGCCAATTTGCGCCTGCTGAGACATGGTTTGTGGATGCCCTAAGGAAGACAATTTTCAGAAAGGCAACTAAAGAAATGGCAATAAATGAAGTGAGAACGACAGTTGAAATGCTGCGAAGGCAGGTCCCCTAAGGTGCTGAACTTCGTCCCCTCCAAGAAAGGCTGACGGACATGGCCAATAACTTCTGCTGCTGTGTGCGCAGTCCTGTACCGGCAATCCAAACGTGGAAAACGGTCGGCATGCGTGGGGATATAAATCCGCGTCCGAAGGTAATGTCAATGATGTTTACCGACCACAGATAGCTCATCGGCAGGAACGATACCAAAAACACTTAACCCATACGCCACCATGATGCGTGCTTAAGTAGCGCGCAGGACACTAGCTGTGAAGAAAGGCATTTGGAAGTGATGGGGCGCATTACCTGGTGAAGCAAAGCATTAGGGAGGCCTTGGGCACGAATGCAGTGTACCCTATCCAGGAGGGTTTATTGCGTCCATCACCACCGGGACAGGGAAGAGACTACAATTGTCTGGCTGTAAGGGATCAACACGGGAGGCTACTATGGCCATCATCTCTTCCTTCTCATTAATACGAAATAAAAGGCACGCCTATTTGCTTCCATCAACATCTTGCAAATGTGAAAGAGTAGAGAATGGATGCCCATCTTTGCAAAAGCCATGGCCTACCCGTTTGCATCTCTTCCCCTTCAATTAACCGAGGTCCTCGTTAGCTGTGGGTTGGCGAAACCCTTCTCACGCACAACGCGGCACTTACCGATTCGCCCCGCTGGCCTCGGAGCACCCAGTCAAAACAAATCGTCTGGTGTCGCACACAGAGTCTCCGGTTGAACATTCGCACCGCCATCCAGTCGAGCTCTTGCACATAAGCTCACCGTCGGTATCGTCACCACCACCACCATCACTGGCGACCTTTCACTTGTCTCGCACCTTGCCTCGTCCAGGCTGTGACTTTTACCTTACAGCACGGGAATTCATGTGATGAGTCAAGGTGTCTGCAAGTAAATGAATTTCGACCACCACCAAGTATCCTAACAAGTCCTCGTAGACAGCATCCTGCAGTGGAACAGAAAGCGTATGCTTGGCAGGAGGAGCTACCGCACAACGCCGCACCACTTGAAAGCAAGAATGAACATGGCATGTAGGCATCGCGTCCCTTCCCAGCCCACCGACTTAACGCCATACTTGTCACCATCGTCGGGATTATGATCATGCCACCACAGAAACCGATGGCAAAGCTGCAAACTGCGCCTCACACTCAGAAGGGGCAATACTGCAAATGGATCCCACCTACACACATAATCCACACAGACAAAATCCACGACCAAGCGGGTCCAGCACTTAGGTACATCGACAATGCAATGATGGCCGTGTGCAGCTCCTCGACGGCGCGCAGCTAGCAGCTCACGGTTATAAACCGGGTCCTACAGCTGCGGCTACCCATGCCCTGGCAGCTGCCCCAACCCCTGCAAGCCCAAGTGATGGGCAGCGCCAGCATCTGGCCCAAGCCCGGCCTGCGTAACGGACATCATCCCTTGGAACTGATGCTGTGGCTGATGACCTCCGCCAGGACCAGTAGCCGTCACCCCTCCTGAGTCCTGTCCAAGTACGCCGTCTGCACCAGCACCCACCGCCGCTGCAGCCATGAGCGCCGCCTGCAATGGCCCAAAAAACTGCACGCCGCCGCCTTGAACGGCCGCTGCCGCCGCTGCTGCACCACTTGGGGCTATTCCCCCACCGGACGCTGGGTGATGGTACGACTGAAGACCGCCGGGTACGGCGGCGCCGCTGCCACTACCGCTGGCGATTGCAGGACCCGGCGCTGCTCCTGTACCAGGCCCTTGCATGCTGCCAAGCCCTGCAGCCCACGTCTGCGGTGGTGGCACCTGATGTTGGAGCACCGCACCTAGCTGTTGCGGACTAGCCTGAAGCGCAGCGGCTGGCGGCGGCATGGACAAGGGTTGCAACGGAGCTATTACCGCTGCTGCTGCTGTTGCCGGGGATGGGTGCTGCTGCTGTTGCTGCTGCGTCAGGGCAGCCAACGACAGGGCGGGTAAGTTCTGCAGCCGCTGACGGGACTCCAGCTCCACGACCACACTAGCGGCTTCCCCAGGGAGCAGCCCCGCCTGCATCAGAACCGTCAGCTGCATCGCCTGAGGTAAACGCGCCAATACGTCCCCAGAAACGCGCGCGTCACGGCAGCGAGCAATAGCGATCTCTGGGTCTGCCAGCGTGGATGCGATGACCGACTCCAGCTCTACGGGCTGGACATGGGGAGAGACCGCGGAGGCCACCAGGGGCAGTACCGAGGCTGATTGGCCTAGTTGCAAGGGCCCACTGCCAGGAGCCGTCGCTACTGCTGCTGCGGCCGCGTTGACGGCGGATAGGAACTGGCTGCTGGGCCCCAGGGAGCATGGCCGCGCAGCTGCAGTTGCTGATGCGACGGAGGTCCCTGGAAACTGGGGTCCTAGGAGCGGTGAAATCGCGCAAAGTTGCGAGCCAGCAGCACCGAGATGGTGCTGTTGCGGATGCGGTTGTTCCTGATTCGTTTGCTGCTGAGGGGGATTGGGCACTTGCTGCTCCTGCGGGAAAAAGCGTGCGCCCCGGCACATGCAGCGCAATGTCCGGTCGAGCAGCGTAAGGTCACAGCACGCATAGGCGAATGCCTCGAGCTCGTCGATTAGAGGCCACTGACAACGAGGTCGAGGATGACATCTTCAGCCTCTGATGATTACCCAGCCTCTTTTCTTTTAGACGTTTCCATCAAACAGGCAGCTATAGCGCCTTGATTCGGCTACCACGGTCCCGCTGCCTTACCTTGAAATGATCCCGGCACGAAGCCTCAAAGTTGGTGATGAGCTCTTTCCTGCTCTCCACAAAGGCAGCTGCAGGCTTGCCGTAGGCTGTGCGCCGGTCCCCAGGAGGGAGCAACACAGGTGAGGCGACAAGTACGGATCACTGGTATGCGAAGTCGTTCAGCACCTAAGCTGACCTAACCTAACCGGACCGGTACAAGTTCATGGTGATACGCTCCACGGGCGCCGTGCCAGTACGTACGGTACACCGAAGTGCCGTGCATACCGCAGCCGTAATGCAAAAAGCAGGGAAAGGCACCGTACCATATCGTCTTTTGCATAGACCCATGCGTGCGCATGGGGTTCCGAGAAGCGGCAGCACCGCTTCGCCTAGAGTATTAAGGCATTTCCTGCACAACAGCACATGACTAGTCACCACATGCGCCAACGCGCGTTTTCTTGGCCGTGTGTCCGTGGTAGCCTCTTGTCGCCTAAACTCGTAGCGTGAACAACTAAGCAAAAGTACAAGTTTGTGTGACGCCGACCCTTGACCCGCTGGACCCCTGTTACGAGCCCATACCGGGATGACTGAGGGTAATTTCATGCCACAGCACACCGACATAACATTTATGTTGGCTTACCAATAGCCTGTGCGGGTGCTGGTCCCCCGCCCTCAATGTACATCAGGGTCAGCACCACCGCCTTGCCGCCCGTCCGCACATGCACCTCATTGGCAGCATCTCGAAGAGTGGTGCGGACCTTTGAAGCACAAACACAGACGTGCAAGGGCATCATCCAGAAGGGCATCTGGATCACAACGCTGTGGATGGGAGCTGCTGCCGGGGTTCCAGCTGTCCAGTATAATAAGGGCTGGCTGCTCCCCATCCCTGCGCCACTCCCCGCAATCACCATGAAAATCATTGCGGGAGAGGCCAAGACCTGGTTACCCACACGCCCACCCAATCACCTGTGCGTGCGTCAAAGGGCCCGACTTGATGAGCCGTTCCAACTGGGAATTACGACGGTGGGACGCCAGGTCGAAGCCGCAATGCTCGCACCGATTTGTCCGGCCTCCATTCAGCTGTTTGCCGCATGCCGGGTTCTTGCAAAAAGACTTAATATGGTAGCCTTTGGGGTTACCTCGGTGACGCTTCGGTTCCCGCTCTGTGGAGCGCAAGCAAGCATGGTTCTAAGTGAAACTTACACATGAAGTTGAAGGGCTTCATAACTTGTACCTGTGGGTCAGGCGCCCAGCGGTTGGCTGGAAGACACAGTGCCTTACTCACTAACCTGCTTGCAATTGGTTGAATTTCTCCTCTAGATCTTCGTAGACTTCATGCTTTATGGGCGGCGGACGTGGTAGTGCCGCGGCACTTGAGGGCTCTTCGGTGGTGTTCCTTGCCGGTTTTCGCTTTGCCGGATGCTTAATAAGGTTTTGTTGCTCTGCCTGGACTTGTAATGCCTGTCCCAGGACTGTGTGCTGCACAGGAGCTGACAGGAGCTGGGCCGCTCCTGTGGGTGCCCCCGGCAGCAGCGCAGCTAGCGCTGCTTGTAAGGCTTCAGCTGTCAACACCTGTTGTGGCTGACCTTTTGCAGCATCAGCAACAGCTCCAGGATCCATAAGTTCGACCGTTACAGCAAATATCATGTAAAGGGCCGGACAGCGATTGTCACATGATCCAGCTATAAATAATAGGTATATTTTTATAATTTTAAAAATTCTAAAGACCGAAAGTAGTGCGGCGCAATGAAAAAATCGCAAAAGATGCCGTAGATAGGAAGGGTCGTGGACCGCTATTTGGGAAGGAAGGCACAACCTGTTTTTGAAAGATCTACACGCCTGTTCACCTGCCATAACACAGGAAGAAAGTGAGAAGTGAAGAAAGTGACATCTTTGGTGTTAAAGCACACAGTAAAATGCTATGATGCTTATTCAAAAATAGGCAAATGTTTTGTTTTGGCAAATCTCTACAGAGGGGTTGCCTCCAACTTCAGTAACCGTTACGCTATAGCCGTTAAGTGGCCATCATCGCACTTCCCCTTCCCCTTTCTTCTATAATGCACCATTAGTCATTAGCTTGCTGCCAGACTGAGGCTAAGCTGTTGCGTCATACCTAGTCTATACGTACAATGTTTACTGTTCCTCAGGAAGTTAATGCAGAAGGTGCTGCAACCGTTGGCACTGCCACTTTTCTTCCGAAGTGGCTCGCGCGTTGCAGCGGACCCACCGAGGCAGACTGCCTAGATATCTTCCTGAGCTGCTTGTCTGCCGATACCGACTGTCGAGCCCGACCTTATCACCGGGGGGCATCAAGAAAGCGTGCCGAACATTTCGTTGCTACCGCACTCGGGCGTCTAACGGGTCCTCGGCCCCTACCATAGGTGAGCCCTTACCCTACAGGATGCTGAAGAGTTAAGGCTGCTGCATGTGCCTGATGTACCTGTCCCGCACGGTCCTGACATCGTCCTGGTATTCCAGCGCGCCTTCAACAATCGCATAATTACACTGCTGGATCTCAGTAAAGTCGCTCCGCTGCCATGTACGTAATCTGTATTCCGAAGTCCGATACGTCATGTTAATCATCCATTGTCCCATTGTCTGTTACAGCTTGCCCCTCCTTCACAACTGCCCAAAGTGCCCCCACCAGAAGCCCCTTCGGCTGAACATCTCATCCGTAGCGTTCTGCGACTCCTTTGCCCTTGCACTGATACACGAGTGTCCGGTCGGTGCCTCCCAAATGCTCCATAAGCGTCCATACATGTACCGTCGTAACAACTGCTTACATAACCTCGGTGCTGGAGCCATGCCTTCTTCTAGTCTCCTTGCACAACCCACATCACCAATGCTGTTACCCCATCAGCCAAAGTTCCCAGTACCCCCCTCTACCCTCCCTTGCAAGCTAGCATGGGCTGCATCAGTCCCATTCGACCCATTAACCTGCCACGCTCATCCCCCTCCGCCTCAAGGCCTCAAGGCGTCCTTCTGCACTCCTAGTCACGTCCTTGTACCGCCATCAGTACCTCAGGCCATTGCGCAGCCGCACGCAGCTGAATGAATGATGCCATTCGTACGCGCCGTAAACCCAGGCGAAGCCATTTGAGAGAAGGTGGATGAGGCGCCAGTGGAGACCATCGCCGTACAGCGGCCACAACAACGCCGCCGGCAAGTAAGCAGGCGAGGGACTGTCGGGCGGGCGGTGCCAAGGCTCCAGGTTCACGTGCGGTGCCACCGCCGGCAATGCCAGCAGCACCTGCGGTCCCATGAGGGTCGTTGGATGCACGGGGGAAATGAGCCACATAAAAAAGTGACATGCCAAACTCGTAAGCGTCCTCTGGCTCCGCACGACATATATTGCACCGGAGCGGTTGCATAAACAACTCTGAACGAATTACTATAATCGTGCTCGGACCAAACCTACTTACACCAATAACTGAATGCCAACGAGGTGTAACGCAGTGAGGCGATGACAGGTGGCTGATGATTGCTCGTCCCTGACCGGCCCCAGCTAAGCGTTCCCCCAGCAACAGCACCATGAGCCGGCTCACCTTGGCTGCGGGGACGACCATCAGGTAGTAAATAGCCAGGATGCAAAGACCCATCGTAAGGGAGCGGCGGATGCCCAGCCAGGCGCACGTCCTGCTTGCATGGGGCAATGCACAGGACGGCAGGTCAGACACAGGGCTCCTGATACAACCAACACTGTCCCGCAGCTGCGGTGGCACTCGCCTCAGTTACCGGATGGGGAACGTGGCAGGCTCCTGCCGAAAGAGGTTCACGTGCAGGGGGCCCCGGATGATGGCCTAGGCCCCCTGGTTGCTGATCTGCGTAAGCCGATCCGCTGCAGCAACGCGGAAGGGGAATCTAACGGCTGCATTGCAATCGCCTTCGCACATGTCCCGTCATAGCATAGCCCTGAAAGTCATCACTCCCCCGCTGGCAATTGCTAACACACCTGTATGCCACCGCCAGTATCGCGGTGTGCAGCAGCATGTGCACCGCCGTGAACACCACGTAGTTGGTGAGGAGCTGCACCTGCAGACCGCCGCTGTGGGCGGTGCAGGCGCCGAATGCACCGCATAGCATCGCCACTACGGCCGCCACCCCAATACCTGCAGCGCCCTCCGCCACCAGCTCTTGGCGGCACAACCCGGCAGCAGGGAGCGAGATAGGGAATGAGGAAAGTGTTGTTCAATGCGTCGTCGTTGACCACTTCAACGGTGGAGTTGCGAGATGCGATGTGGCTTGCCTTGTATTTCATGGATGGGTGAGCCCTCTACGGTGTAATCCATTCGGCGCGGCGGGGCTCGTTCATGACCGAGGTCGTCCTGATACCTTACGGGATACTTTGCAAATCCAGCTTCGCAGGGCGAGGTTATTGCCCCCTTGGGCAGTTACCAACGCCTTACCTCTTGCCACGTACGTGTCGTGCTGCGTAATGGTCAGCCGCCGCACCAGCCGCCGCTTCTCGTGCAGCGACCGCAGAGCCGCCTCAGCCTGTGGGGGTTTCGTAAAAGACCAACTGACCCGTCATTGGCCAGCTACCGAAGAAAGGAAGGGCAACGAGAACCGCTACAAACAAGGAGGATCAGCGCATTTGATAAAACGTATTTTCGCGCGAGCAACAAACCCAAACATCTAGCATTGATTTTCCTTACTCCTTACATACCGAATGTGTGTCTACGCGCGCTGTGGACAGATCCGAGTAACACCTATTCGTGCCTAATGTATGTATCTCCGTGGCACGGCGTTGTATTGCACACAAACCATCTCCCAGAGGGGCCAACATTCCATAATACCCATAGCCCACCCTCATGAGCCTGTATGGCTTCCGCACCTGCAACTCTAGGTCGGGTCGTGCCGCCAGCAACAGGCGATAGGCTCCCCGCAAGCGGCGACATGTCATTGCGGCACGGGCCACTGCACACAGCCCCGTCATAATTCCATCGCCTCCGGCGCCACTGCCACCGCCATCGCTGCTGCCCACATTGCTTCCCGTTGCTCCCCGAGACCGCGGCGCAGCCCAGCTGCGAGGGGTTGTTGGGCCCCTAGGCCGCCTGGTGGGGCTGGGTTCAAGGCTGGCAATCAGCGCGAAGCTCCAACCGGGGCTGTTTGGGGCGCCGCACGGCGTACTGGCGTAGCGGCGGGGGCTGATGCCCAGCACCGGCGCATCCCTTCCAGATGCCACGGAGCCAGGGGTCACACAGGCCATGGTGATTAGCAGTAGCAGCTCATTGGGGAGCTCCAGGAGGTGGCAGGGCTCCTGCACTGGGGGAAGGTGTACAGGAGGTAGCTGCGGGATGGGGGTTGCGGCGGCGGCGGCGACGCCATCTGTCCATCGCCTTGGCAGCAGCAGCGTAGGCAGGGCGGAAAGTGGTGCACCCATGCCCTGCAGCTGGAGACTGCTGTAGGTATGGTGTAGAGGGGATGCGGCTGGCGGGCATCGGCGGGCGCTACAGCCAGTAGCGTGGAAGCCTGACCCACGGGTCGGCGATGAAGTGCATTCGCCGCCGTCGCCACCCTTTGGACTAATATCTGCTTCTAACCAGCGGTACCTAGCACCGCGGTTCATGGCGCCTGCTGGATGTGGCAAACGTGAACATCCACCAGGGGCCCCCCGCGGTGACGGCAGCGGCGGCGGTGGCAGCAGCGATTCTTGCATTGATGGCTGGTGACGGTACGGGACCCGGCGGCGGGAGCTTCCTGATCTGGGTGCGCCAGAAATACCATACGCTTCATACACCTCGTCCACGAGAGTTGCAAATGCCTGGAACTGACGTTTCGTAATGCCGCTGGTACCAACGAGGCAGTCTACCAACTCGTCGTCGGTTAAGTTGGGGTCCAGGTCACCGAGGGTAATGTTGACCGCACTGCTGGTGCTGGCGGTTGCCGTCGTTTCGGCGCCTGGTGAGTCGCCATGAAGGCGAAAGCCTCCGTGGTTTCCACGGTATGTATTTGTAACTGTCGCGTCCATGGCTAACTTTTAGCAATGTTGAGTGAAATGAGGCCAGCCAGGATAAGGCTAGGACGGGTCTACCGGAAGCTAGAACTCTGTGACAGCGCTGCGGTGGATTTCCACTACGTTGAAGACGTGAGCCTTGCTGCAGACGCACGTTGATGTTCTGTTCCCGGCATGGTTGTTGGCTCTGCTGTCAAGCTGATAGTACTGCAACCGCCGTGCAGAACAGGGACAACCAGCTGTGAAAGCTTTCGCCCTGCCTTGCCGTTGAAAGGTCTGCAACTGACTACTCACAGTTATCTTGCGTAAATCAAAGGAAAATCGCTTCCTCAGCACAACCTGAAAACCTGAACGCGCCAGGAGCTGAAGCATTAGCTTCTCCAGTGGCCGGCCGCGCTCAATGGCACCTCGGACGTACGACAACATTCGCCCATGCAACCAATTTCGCAGCCTATCGCTATTCGATGACCCACCCGTAACAGCTCCGGCCTCTTGTTACATTTCAGAACTAACGTACGAAGTTTCCGTCTAGTTGGTGGTGTCAGCGAGCCAAAGAAGTTGACATACGGATCATACGGATCAATTTCCTTTCGCCCCAGCAGGAATTCGGTCGCGTTGGCACGCTAATGAGCTTCCTTGACGTCGCTCATCACCAGGCACACGCCCATTCCGACTACCTAACATACACATTGTATTATGGCAGCGGGCCGGGGCCGCCCGCTGCGGCTGTCATCTGCCTCGCCTGTTTCATCGACAGCCTCGCCGACCCTGACGCTTTAACCACACGCAAGGCCTATGTAGTTCGGTACGTCCCTGTTTTATTCGCGTGACAAGCAAAAGAAATGACGCAGCAGATTGGTTGCGCGGCAAGCTGTGGCGCACATCAGAATGCACGACTGAAGTCAAGATGTTCGGGGTAGAATGCAGATCCTAACGAGCTCGCGAAAAATCTGCCACTACCAGCAGCTCCCTCACCACCAACGTCCTCAAGGCTTGGGTTATTGAACCTCAGTTTATTCTCCAGAATGCGCTCCGCCGTGCCCTGACAGGCAGCTCACGGAGATGCTATCGAGCGTTCCAGTTTTCGGCGCTATGGGCGGCAGCGACTACGGCAGCGGAAACAGTGTGAACACCGCGGTTCGGGACCAGGTGGTTCTGCTGAGTGATATTGCGACACAGCACGCGTCTTTGGTGGTTTCGGCGCTGGTGGATCTCGTAATGTGGTGTGGCGACGCCGCTCTGGAGGAGAGCCTCCGCGCCTTGTGTGCCACGCTGTGCAACGCCACAGCGGCTACCCACGCTGGGTATGACATTGGTGCAAACGTTTTGGCGGAAATGTTCGTACACAGGTACGTCATTGAAGCTGCTGCAGTATCGTATCATGCACGTCGCCTTGCTCCTATGCAGCCCTCTCCCTCAGTCGTATTTGTTAAAGACGAACGGGTCCCCACCGGGACCGAGCCGCCCTAGTCGGAGGCTGGGTGTCACGACCTAGGACGGGCATTTGGGGCCCTGTCTTCGTCGTATTCCGTACCATTTCTGCGTGAGCTATATCCACTCCGAGAGATCTGCACACCCCTATGTCGCTGCCGGGCCCGTGAGATCCTCTGTTGCTTCCCGTCCCATACCACCAACAGGTGTGCAAGTGTGTTGGAGAACCTCTTCGCCGCGGAACAGCCGCAACAGCAGCCGCAACAGCAGCCGCAGCAGCAGCCGCAGCCGCAATCCTGTTCTCATCCTTTGCTGAGGATCCAGACGCACCCGGGGTACTACGCTCCTCCCGCCCCGGCCCCGGCTCCGTTGCTGCAGCTGCTCGTAGACCTGACCCAGCCTACGGCTCGGCAAGCCCAGCCACAGCGAGACGACGACGGCCCCGCAGCAGTCCTGGTGAAGGACCTTGGAGCCTCTCAGGTACTGATGCCGCGCCTGCTCGAGGCGCTGATTGCGGAGGGCGAGAATGACTGCTGGAGGGGACGTCAGGCGGGTGCGGTGAAGTCGCTGGTGCTTAGGTGGGTTCCGGAGGGGGGCCAGTGCACAGTCTCGGGTGGGGACACTGAGGCACTCGCAACAGCCATCCATAACCAGCAAACTACGCGAGCGAAGAAGACCATTACCTCCTAGCTGCTCCTTTTCCCAAGCTTCGTAGTGCGTGCACTCGCGCCCGCGGCCTGTGGGCGCAGTGGTAGCAGCAAGATCCATAAGATCCGTACGTGGAACCCAGATCCCCAATCGTCGTAACCCATTATCAATAATCAGATCTCACGTATCGTACTCGTAATCTCGCACACGTCGTCAGGCTGTTGCTTACGGCGGCGCAGCACCCGTCGTTGAAAGCGGCCGAGCTGGTGGCCGCAGCGGGGCAGCCTTTGTTTGACGCCTGTGTGGCGCTGCTGGGACGGTTGGCAGCTGGGTCTGCCGATGCGCATCACCCTGACCTTCGGCCTTTGTGTTTAGAGCTTCTGATGGCGCTGGCGGAAGGAGGTGCGGGGAGCCCGTACGGCATTGGATTTGCAAAGTCGATGCGCGTGCGTATGGTTGTGTGTGTATGCTAGTGCGCAGTATGCGCGCAATAATATGATATAAAATCTTTCCTCGATCCCTTGTCTCCCAAATTTAAGTTAATCCTTCATATTATATAATTTATGTATGTTATAAACAATATGCTTATAAATACATATCATACATATTATCACCTTCCAGCAGGTTTTGGTCACCCGCATCCACGGCCCGATGTGCGGATGTAGGTTGCCTCTTGGAGCAAACCCACGGGCCCGGGGGCGTCGACCTGGCCGCAAGCAGCCGGCATGCAGCTCAGCTGGTGGCGGGGCTCAAGCCCTGTCTTCTGGACTCCTCCCACCCAGCACTGCAGCGCGCAGCATGTCGCGTACTGGGGACTGTAGCGAGCCGCTCGCATCCTCGCCTGGTGCAGCTGATCATACAGGCAGATCTGGCCGAGTATCTGTTCGAGGTGCTCCGGACTGCGGCGGCAACAGCGGCAGCAGCTACGGCGGCGATGGATTATAGCGCCGCAGCCGCGGCCGGGGTGTTACGACAGCCGGCGTCTCAGCACCAGGCTGCCGCTGTGGAGGCTGCTGGCGAAGAGCTCATTCGCCTCGCGGTTGTGGCTCTAAGCTACTTGGCGCAGGAAGGTGGGAGAGCTGCAGCAGCACCGTAGAGCTCGAAGGCCGCCTTGTGGGTGATGTGAAAACACATATTGTGATTGCCGAGCTGCCTAGCAGTCTTGTCCATGCTTAACGAGGCAAGGCCAGGGGATGGTGCCATCGCAGGGCATGGATGGCACCAACGATGGCCATGCAAGTCTTGTCCATGCTGAACGAAGGCGCATGTGAACGTGCGCACGCACATGCGCCCTTCTTGTCGAAGTAATGAACTGCATGGCACTCATCATCCGCATGCAGGACCGCATTTCCAATGTCGGCTTCACTTCGGCGTGGAGGTGCTGAGTGAGCTGTGCGCCGCGGCCGCCGCCAGCTGCGACCACAGCCTGGCAGCCGACCTGACGAGCTTGCTGGGGATGGCAGTCGTAAGCCCCTTCCACTCGGTTGAAGCTGGCGGCGGTGGCAGCGGCGTTTGTAGCGGCAGTGCTTCAGCAGCAGCTGGGTTGGGCCTCCCTGGAGGTCCGAGTCGGCTGCCGATTGTGGACATCCTGCGTATCCTCACAGCGGTACGGCGGCGTATGTGAAGCTGCATGCATGATCCCCCGTCGCCAAAACCTGGGATGAATCGCGGCTTAGATAGGTTATTACGTACAGCGCTGCTCCTGCTGCAGCCGCTGGCTTGTAGCTGCTCTAGCTGTCACATATTGGGGCGAAACTCATTCTCTTGCGATGCACGAAATCCGCGCAGATAGAGCCGCTGTTTCCACGATCCTCCGCTGTCGGTGCGGACGGCCCTCTGGCATGCGGTGGCAGCAACAGCATCCCGGCGGCCGCTGCTGTCGCGGCCGCTGGAGCGGAGGGCCCGGTGAGGCTGTCAGAGGCGCACGCTGCCTGCTGCCGCGCCGCCTGCGAGGTCTTGTCGGGCGTATGTGGCTGGGCATGTACCCCACAACACTCGGCGGCGCTGCAGCTGGCGCTTCTGAAAGCCATATGCTCGGCGCTGCGCGGTCTCACGGTGACAACAGCCGAGAGCCTGGGCTTCGCGCCGGGTGAGTCAGTACTAACTGTAGTACGAGTGTGCGCATTTCGCGAATACCAGAGTAGCTTGCGAGGGCTTATTATTTCATGTGCCAGGGGAAAGGGCCGGAGCGGGGTGCACACATGCATTCTGAAGTGTGCACACATGCATTCGGTTCTACAGAGTGGGGCTAGGATGTGGCAATTGCGAGCCCCGTGCGGTGGCCAGTAGTTGATGGCGAGAGAAGCGCGCGAGAGGGCCATACGGTGATGAAATTCGCGTCCGAGTAGGAAGTAATATGGAAGGTTCAAAAGCCGGAACAAGCGGGGCAAAGAAGTTGCAAACACACCCCCATTGCCGCACCGGTTGGTGATGGTGGGTGATGGTGGGTGATGGCACTGCCCTTGTGACGTTGGCTCCATGCTGCAGGGGGGTATCTGTGGGCAGCCTGCCAGCTGGCAGTGGATGCAGCGGCCCTGGCGCCATCTCTGGCGCCACCCAGCACTGATGCCGTTGCGACAGTAATTAATGTGCCCGAGCATGGCTTAGGTGCGCCTTTGATGTTGTGTCCTCGACGGTTGACGGCGGAGCTTCTGCGTATGTGGGAGGAGTGGGTGATGCCGACCGCGGACAGGTGGGTGCGGAGGAGGAAGTATCATCCAACTTGTTAAGCTGCCACAACGGTAGCGCACATGGCTCTCAGATTAAGAATTGGTACGTGCATCTTAAGCCGGCATCATGCGCCCTCCATGTAAGGCGCCTTCTCAGCTCGTGCCCTCGCCTCAGCTCGGATGCGGCGGCCGCAACCCCGGGGCCGAATCTGCGTGTGGCAACATGTGCAGGTGGTATAGAGAGGTGCGGGAGCTCGGGGTGGAGCTGCGGCAACTACTGCCCGTCATGAGCCGCGCACTTCACGCAGCCGTGGTACCCCTGGCCACAGCTCTGAATGGCCCGCAAACTGCAGCCGCCTCCGCCGCTGACTCGGGCCACTCAATGCTACCGCCGGATGAAGACCCGGCCATAGGCGCTGCAACGACTCTGGCATCCCACCTCCTCGCCAGCGGCTGGGTGCAGTTTAGCTTCGAGGTCCTGGTGTCTGCTGCTGCTGCGGCCGAGCAAGAGGCCGAAGCAACCGTGGCGGCAGCGGGTGCGGGTGGGGTAGCGGCGCTGCCAGGTGGTATTAAGTTTCAGAGCGGTAGCGGAGTAGTTGGCCAAGCAAAAGGGGAGGGTAGATCGGGTAGCGGGGTCGCGGGAGAGGTCCGCCTGCAAGTATGGCGGCTGCTGATGCTCACCTCCGGCGCATGCGGTCTCAGCCCCAATGGTGATGACATCGACGGGGCCGGGCTGGCGGACGCTGAGGAACTGTCCGCGTATGACAGCATGGCAGCGTTGATGAGCGGCTTTGAAAGCGTGGCACACGTGCTCGAGTTCCTGGCCACAGGTACGATACCTCGGCTTGGGCCATCAAGCCATCCCTGGAGTAGTGCTAGCTTGCTCATTTAGTGTGACTGGCTCATTGGTCGCGCATCTAGGCATCCCGAAAGATAGCTTCCTCTGGTGGAGCAGCTTCCCGTAAAAGGCCAGGAGTCCATGAGCCACACAGACAGCAGCCTCAAGGAGTGCCTTTTGCACACATAGGCGAAATGCAGCTGATCCAGTTCGCCAAGCTGATCCTAGGCGGGAAATCTGTTCGTAGGCGCAGTCGTTGCTGGTTCGATGGGGATTGATGCTCCCCGAGAAGAGCGGTGCGCGATGCGTCGCATGCCGCTTGCTGTTTTGTGCAGGCGGGGCTCAGCAGGTGGTTGCTGATGCGGGCGGGCCGGGACAGGTCCTTGCTGCGGGTGCTGCCATGAGCTGCTTCCTGCGCCTGCTGCGCTGCACGTTGGCGGCCGGGGACGTGGGCTGGGCTATGGCCGGCGGGTGTGGGCTGGAGTGGCTGCTGGTGGCATTATCCCACGTGCTCGCAGAGCCAGTCGTGCAGAGGTAAGCTAACGAAGCTGCTGCCCTTATTACTTGCGCTATGCAGTACTGGCAGGAGGGATTGTGAGCCCCAGGAGGGAACTTAGGCTTCGAGAAGAAGGCAATGCCGCCATGGTGTCGGAGTTGCCGGCAAGACATCGAAGATCTATCTGCTGCGGGACGCTTGAGAAGCCGGAACGCGGTTTCGTGGACGGAGTTAACTCACTTTGTGACCCATGGGTCAGAAAGTGATACAGGGATCACCTTCAGCAACTGCGACCCTACCTTAAAATCCCTGTTGCTATTGCTGTTGCTGTGAGCCAATAGAGTATCGCACGTTTCTAACTTACTGTTCGTAACCGCTAACGGTTTGCAACCTACCGCCAATAATCGCTGACGACACGTAACGTCTCCACATTGTGTGTCCGCTGTTTAGGTACTGGCCGCGGGCCTGGTGGCAGTGCATGCACATGTATCGTGAGGTGGAGGGGCGGATGGCAGCGGAGCAGGGCCCGGTCGCATTGCCGCAGCATCTCCTGCCGTCCCTGGAGCACATGATGCAGCAGCAGCAGCAGCAACCGCAGACGCATCTAGCTGGGGCTGCTGCTCTGACGTCAGACTCATTAAACCCACAGGTGTCCGCGTCCCGTGGTGCGCGCGGCTGTGGTGTGGCGGCGCCGCTGTCTCTGGTGGGGCTACCGATGGCAATATGGGTGATGCAGCACGCCGACCAGTTGCCCAGGTCAGGATGAGGCCTGGGTGGCGCTGCGTTCCTCCTCTGAGAAGGGAATTCGTTTGAGAGCCAACAGAGTTAGGTATTAGGTGTGATTCGCACATGGTCCCTGCAGCGCAGGTGCGTCTACATTCAGAGTGGCCTTCAAAAATGAGCGCAGCTTCCTCGTCTTGTCGACCCACCGCTACCCACAGTGTCATTGCTGCTGCGCTGCCCGTATGGCTTGGCTTGGACAAGGATTCGACACCCGGGGAGATGGAACACGCACACTCCAGTACGATCCCGAGCATGCAACAGCAAATTTGCGAGGCCGAAGACCTTGCTGCAGCAGGGCCACCACAGGATGTGCTTGATGCTGCGGCAGGAGTCGCGGCAAGTGACGTGGCCACCTCCGTCGCGACACGGCTGTTGCAGCGTTGCGCCACGACTGGTGCGGGGACAGCGAACTGGGTGCACCGCGGCGGTAGGGACGCCGGCGGCGCCGGGGACAGCTTGCTCGGTGTCTACGATCCCCAGTCTGGCACCCGGCTGTTGGTCAGGTTACTGCAGCTACTGTCCACGTGCCTTGGCATAAGGCCCCAGCTGGTTGTCGCAGCGCTGGACGCGGGGATGCTTGCCAGCACGCGGCGGCTATTGCTTGACTTGGCAAGCGCTGCAGGCCAGCAGGGTGACCCATGGGCGACCGCAGGTGTCACCTGGGTGCTGCTTTTGCAGATGCAGTTGATGTCAGCGGTGGCAATTGTATCACCTGATGTCACTCATCACCTGGTGGGTAGAGGAACTGACACAGCGAGCAGTAATGCTTCATGGGCAATCAAGGCATTCTTGGAGATATGCCAACAGGTGGGCCGGGCTGCTGTCAAGGTGCTGCTGGCTGATGAGGCGCAGCCGCAGCACCTTGACAGCACCTTGACGCCGTTCCAGCCCTCTGGATGCGATGAGGATGCGGCGGTAAGCAGCCGCCGAGCGTCATGTGTCAGTCACAGCCGCGCCGCGCTGGTGGAGGGTCCTGGGATGACCAAGCTGCGATCCGTGTGCTTCAAGGCCGTGGCCATGGGAATCGTTCTGGTAGGCAGGGACGAGTGCAGTCCGTTTACATATGAAGAAGGGAAGCCTGACGGCAGTTAAGAGACGGCTGACGACCGCTTATAATTTAGTAGCAGTGGGCTCCCGATATGATCTAAGTACGTATAAATGTGCCCATGTGTGCGGAAAGCCACATAACACTGCATAATGGCCGGATGCGCAGGATCTGTCCCTCGATGGTCACGTTCCCGCAGCGGCTGTGATGGCAGAGAACGAGACTTTCCATCGCGCAGCCCGCCTGGATGTGGCAAAGGCGGTCGCGAATACAAGCGGCGCTAACGAGGTGTGGCCGTGGTACTCAGCCAGGGTCGAGAGACCCGGAGTTCCGGTTAGGTTTTGATGCGAACAGTCCCTACTTCCCTACTTCATCGTCCCAACCGCGTTTCCCCGCCCCATCCCCTGGCTTTCCCTCTTCCCACCTGCGCCCTCAATCACCGGACGACGTCTTTTGCGTGGCTCTTGAGGACGTTTGGCGCTCTGACCGCTGCAACTGCCCGCAGACGTGCGCATCCGCGCTCCTTTTTCTCGCGGTATCCGCCCTCCACCAATGCAGCAACAGCAGCAGCAGCAGCTCCAGTGGCAGTCTCAGCGCCTTGTGCAGCGAAGAGCCCCGTGCTGCTGTGCACAAGTCAGGACAGGCCATCACGGCCGCCGGGCCGCCCTCGCCACCATCCTTGCTTGAGGAGCTGCTGCTCCTGGCAACAACGGCATCGGCGCATGTGGTGCGAATTCTTGCCTTGAATTGTATATGGTTAAGGCTTGCGGTTCATCCAGGCGAACTGGAGGGGATGCTCTCAGGCGCCAAGGCCGGTGCAGTCCCCGCGGCCGTGGGGAAGGAGGCTATACCTGGAGGGCTAGGCCCGACCCAGCGCCTTGAGCTGTTGTCCTGCACGCTTAGCAACGCCGCCTGCGACAACTTAGGATGCATCAGGTGCGAGGACACCGAGCATAAGGTAGTTATTACCGTAAGAGGTAATCAATAAGCTCTTCTCACCTATGTACCATATTCCATGTTTTACCTCTTCCGATTCTGATTGCTCAGTTTGCGTTGCGATCTTTTGGTTCACGTTACGTACTTTGCACCACTCACTTCTTCATGGTGGCCGGCTAACTGTCAACGGATCCTGACCGGAGGCCTTGGGAGAGACTGCGTGACTTGAAGCCGAGCGGAGTAGTAGCGCGAGGGTTGGGTACTGGGGTAAGATACCTGGATGCGGATTAACCAGCAGGGCGCAGGTTCAACTCCACTGCTGCACACAGCCACGTTCATAGATTGCCGTGGGACGTAGAACCATCACAAGGCATAAGGAACTTGGCGCCGTGTAAGGTGCGGCATGGAATACACGTCGTGGTGTTTTTAATCTCGGAGTGCCCCCTTTATTTCGGGCCATATATATGCTACAGAGGAATGCTTACATGATGGTGGTTTCCACCGCTCTAGTGCAGATCGCCTGCTCTTCTTGGGCTGAGCATCTTGGCCTCATTCACCTGCGAGGAAGGAGCTGCTGGGATGCCTTTGTTGCACGTGCTGCCGTGGGCCAGAACGCTGCTTCAACAGGCCGTCGGCCGCGTCTGCGCCGCACACAGCGCCTCCAACAGCGCGCGCGGATTCGGATTGGAGTGTGCCGATGATGGCCAAGGACCGCCCCTTCATAAGGAACTCCTGGCAGCACTGCAGGGCTTCCCGGACCTGGCGTTCCTGTGTTCGCTCCAGGGGGCTGTCGCAAGGAAAGCGAAGGTGTCGGCCGTTGCGCCAGAGCCTCAAAAGCTTGGCCATGGAGCTTCAGGCAGTTGCGGCCCTGGTGGTGCACTGGCCTGGATTCTTGACGGTTTGCGGGGAGCCGCATCCGATAACCTGCTTGTCCAAGCGCTGCTGCGGCCGCCGCATCCAGCAGCACAGCCGCTGGCGAACTCATGCACCATGGGCCTGGTACAGCAAGGCCTCCTTGACCCAGCCACGTTGGGTCGAGCGCGCAATGCGGTGTCAGGCCGCGTATGGCGGTTGCAGCAGCAACAGCAGCAGGAAGTAGATTGTACCGGTGATAGGCATGCAGTTGACGGGGTGGTTATGCTGCAGCATTTGCTTCGACTCTGCGCATGCGTTGAGCCTGCAGCGGCGGCTGTTGAGATGTCGGGTACTACATGCGATCCATCTTTGCCGTTGTGCTGCTCGGGCACTTTCCAATCTTGGGTTGTGCCGGCGCTACTGTTCGTGTTCATGATCCAGGAATGGAATCGCTGCTGTGCGAGAGGAGCTTGCTCTGCTAGGAGTAGGGACTGGTCGGTGGGTGTACAGGGGCCCCACCGGGGTACACGCCTGCAGCATGTGTTTGGGAAATGGTTATTAACGGGGCCGCTTTCCGGAACGGATGACGAGGTCCTGCTTCGCTGCATTGATGGCCAGATGAGGCGCATCTGAAATTAATGCGTTTTTCAGGAACAGCATGATATCCTTAAGCTTCAGCGGTCCCTCCATCCTGTCCTCATCATCTAAAGAGCAGACACGCCAGCAGTGGACGGAAGCACCTGGGGGTATAAGGCACCGTAAGTATTTTCCTATCCTCGTGTTACACTGGTAGATGCTGCCAGGTTAATGGATTGATTGGTGTCTGGGACGTTGACGTCGAGCCTGGTGGTGGCGATGGTGATGGTGGCTGCGGCGCCAACCTGCAGCTGATGTACAAATCTTGTGGGGTGGTTAGCTGGGCGGATCTCAATGAGTCGCAGTTCCCTTTCCTTCGCGTCTTTGATCTTCTAGGAGCTTCTATGTAACCTTATTTCACTACAGCCCCTGTGCCTTTAACATTTCCAATCTCGCCCTATCAGAAATCACAGCGTAAGATAGCCTTCGACCGGAAAAGAAAATTCTTTCCAGTTGGACATTGTCTGGCGTGGTCCTCATAGACTGCACCATGTGATACACCCTTTGCTCCAGGCCCTCCTAATGGGCCAGGATGACGATACTTCTATCCTCGGCCGCAAGGTCAGATTGGGTTTCAAGCTCAGGCTCGACCTTTACAGTTGCTTGAGTTAGGCGTGGAAGCCAGCGTAAGCTTACGGTGAGGTGAGGGACCTGGATGCAGGCTTCCCGACATGCTTAGGCCGGGCTGTGAACCGGGATCACTGACAGCCGCATCAATACGGCGAGGGCCGCTTTTTTTTGCTGCCAATCCTCTCCTGCGCATGTTGCCGGTCCGGCCCTGGAGACAAGCGCTGCTGCGACCGCCCGGAGGCCGCCAGCCCTGATGGCATTTCCCCTGCTGCACCAGCCGCAGCAGCATTCACAAGCTCCTGATCCAATGTCCACATGCAGACAAGCGCATCCTCGCCACCTGTTACACACAATGGCCCCATGGTACCCTCGCGCATGCAGTGCAATGATCGCACGATGGAGGAGTGTCCGCCTGAAAGCGCCATGACGGGACACGCCATCGCAGCCGCCACCATGTTACCTTGCGGACCCGGCTGCTCCAGAATAGGCACAAACGCCACCGGCCCCTCGTTGTGGCCGGACACGAGGAAAAGCTGGTTTGTTGGGGTGTCATAATGGCAGCCCACAAAGTAGTCAACCTGCACGGGAAGGACATGCGTAGACCCACGCAGACAATTAATTAAGATCCAAGGCTACTTGATCATCCCAAGACCCACACGTTCCCACACTTTTAATCGAGCACTGTTGCTACAGGTGTTCGAAGTCATCTTTAACATGGTGGCAATGAGTGGGCCAAATGCATGCCATAGTAGGTGCTGCCACCTCACCTGAGGTAGGAGGCTGGCTGCTGAGGACGCTGCACACGCCTGCGTTGCCATGTCACGTGCTGTTGGAAAGTCTGCAAACTGCATATCGCCTCCGGCGGCGTCCTCATCAGTTCCTCGCAACCACTCCCATAGGTGGATGGTTTCCGTCCCCGTCCTGACCCACAAGCGTCCGCCATCGGGGCCGTACATGCCAAACTCCTCCACAGAGTTGCTGATGTTAATTGCAGCCTACATGGGTGGTTAGTACTTAAGAACCATGAAGCCAACCCCGCTGGCATCGATCTCTTTCGTCCTGGCCTTCCTGAAAGTCTGTCGCACAATGGCAACACGCTCATGGAAGATTGGGCAAAGTGAGCACCAGAGGGTTGGAGTGATGCCTGACCTCTCTGGGGAACACGCGATGCACAAGAACACCATCATTGTACCTGAAACACGTCATCGTCGTTGAAGGACTTGGACACATCATGGACTGCTATTAGTCCATCAATAGAGCCGCTGATGATACGACCGCTGCTATGGAACCTAACCTGAAGATGAAAGAAGTACGAAATGCGGTAGGTACTCTTAGGGTTATGACTGTAGTGGGGTGACATGGCATCACCGTGGCAAGAACAACGGGCGCCATCCAGCGGAGAGCCAGGCTTCCGCCACGACGGCCATATCGGAAGGGTGGGTTACAAAGGCGCACCTGCGTGACGTCTTCAGCATGGGTATCGTCTAGGTTCGCCAGCGGCTTCCGTGAACGGCGATCCCAGAACAAGACTTCCCCAGTAGTCCCTGCTGCTAGCACGTGCTCAAGACTCGAGTGTGTGAAGACCTCCTGACCGCGTACTTCATACCTGCAAACAAATATGAGCATAACAACCTTCGCAGGATTATGCCTTGAAAAAATTAGCCTTAAGAATGTGCTGCTCTACGGCCTCAACATGATGTCGATTCTTTAGGCAAATTACCGTGTCCATGCGCTGACGTTCTTGGATCTCACCATATAGGCTGCCTCGCCATTCCCCCTGCCTCGTATGAGTGGCGGTGCTATTACTGACAGTGATCTACTTCCCCTAGGTATGATAAATCCTTTCCGTTTCATGCGTCTATCACCTGGTCGCCTAAACCCTTTATCTAGCGCTTATCAGGCTCAAAGGGTCCAGTTATTTTGCACAACGAGAGGCACAAGTGCAGCCGTCCAATTTCATGCGGGTATTCAGCACCACATGCAGAACGGGTTGTAAACCAAATACACATCCCAAAACCCATGCATGCCTCCTTGAAGAGCAAGGCGAAAGGAATGGCGACCGGAGTTCGAAACAGCTGCCCCCTTCCTCCCAAATGCAGTTGTATCCAAGCAGGCTTGAGCGTGCTATGTAGCTAGAAGCTCTAGAGCACTGCAACCTTGCAGGGACGGCGCTCACCTCTCAATAGGCTGCGCATTTCGTACATCCCATACAATTATCGTGCCATCGGTTGACGAAGACATGACAGTGTACGGCTGGCTAGTACTGCAAAAAGAGAGGTCTGTAATAGTTCCGGTATGTCCTCTAAGCTCCCCAACAAGAGATAGTTGTGGCCCGCTAGGTTGATATAGCTTGACAGTGTTATTCGACACGGAAGCGGCAATAAGGTCCCCCGATGTGTTCGGCAGAACTCTGAATACGTAGCATGGGTCGTTGAAATTGAAGTCCACACGGGCAGACCCGCAGCATACAGGAAGTTTTAGCGTTCCTGGCGGCCCAGCCGGCGCAGATGTACTTGGCTGAGGTGCTTGCATACCATCCATATCTTCATCATCGCTATCAAATTTAATGTGACCCATTTTGGTCTAACGCACCCTAGATGCAGAGCAAGAAGCGTTGAGACCTATGCTGGAAAGCATAAACGTTCCGACAAGGTTACTTACTATCGCAATGTGTAATTCGGGATGTTCAATCACTATATCCGTTTATTTTACGTCACAGAACTGCGAATTTGTGAGGGAAAATTATGTACGGCAGCTAATTGGAAACTCTAGTCGCCATTCCTTTCGCCTTGCTCTTCAAGCAGGTATTATGCCTCTCGTTGCGCAAAATAACTGGACCAGACAAATGCGTAAACCTTTTCAAATTCAGATTTGATGGGCAGCCGTTCTTCATTCAGCGAAGCAACTCGTTTTCTTGGCCCACAGAAAGCCTTCCACTGCAGCCTCGTCCAACGATACGGACAAATCGATCTTGTGAGACTTACTCGAGAGGACCTTTCGCAGGGCGTTTCCCCGAGTTGCATTCAAGCTGTTAACCAAATGCCCACTGACAGAGCTCTGCAGAGTAGTGATAAATTTAGCGACTGAATAACGTCGTAACGACTGGCTCAGCACAGTTGACGGGAGGTTATGAGAACGTTACTAACGACGACGCTGACTGTAGTTTTAAACGGTTCTTTTCTAGCCGGGACCGTACTGCATCGTGCTCCTGTCAAGGTGTACGCTGCACTGCAGTTAGCTCGTTGTAACCCTCTACACAGCACGCCCCTGTCACCTTTCGATCGAAGCCAAATAACAAACGCGGGTCCACGAACCCGAGAGAATAGTGTATCGATGGCAAAGAGTGGCAATGGTTGGGGACACCATTTGGCACTGCTACTCGTGTATGTTGCGCAGGCCATACTTATGGTATGACCTGCCAATCGGCCTTGCTCTGGAAACTTCCCGAGGGTGTAAAGTGCGCCCAGCAGGGCAGGGGTGAGTTGAAGTTAAAGGTACCTAGAGGATGTGGCCAGGGCCCAATTCATGTGATGTCTTTCCGTGACAAATTTGTTCCCGGCGGGTTTTCACGCACATTGAGCCATTGGACGTCGGAATGAATGAGTGAATAAGTGAAATGAGCGACTGACGTGGCTTAAGTCATTGTGACGAAGTTCAATAGTCAGTAAAACGGCAAACACAGGCATGGCTTAACCAAAAAATACAGCACAGGGGACTTAGACAATAAGTGCAACAGCGGTCGTGCGAGTATGCTCGCGCAATCACTTAGCAATTGCACAACCGTCAACACAGCCTTTCCTCGGCCCTGACAACCCGAAACGAGGTAGAAGTACATTAAGCAGCTAGGCCGCTAGGTCCTTCAGTCAGTTGCATTCAATGTGTGCACGAATTTTCAACATTTCACGATAGGCTCACTCGGCTGAAGAGCACAACGATGGGATATCGGCTCGCTATGGCTAGCACGGGCCACCATTGCACGGGATGGGAACCAGTGTTTCTCTTTGATGCACTGCAACTTGTCCGCACGCTCAACGTCTTCACACGCCGCATTTTAACCCTACGTGTCTTTCTCGGCGTTTGCGTCATCATCACCTCAGATGGCACCAATCGCCCGCAATGCATCATCCATTGCTGCCAGCCGCTTCAAAAGTGCTTCATCTTCCTCACTAGGTGCCGGCGGTAGAAGGGCTGGGTTAACATAGGCAACGGTCGGGGACGCTTCCTTCACCGTGGGAACAGCAACCTTATCGGCCATGGGTTTTGGGGATTGCAGCACAGGGCGGTCGTCAGTCGTAGGTACGGGCGCTGAAATGGCTTCGGCACCCACCAATCCGGCGCCCTGCGTGAGGGTCGTACGCCTGGAAACTGCCAGGGAGAACGAAGTTCGAGGAACATACGTACGATTGTCGTCGGAATGTTGTTGCTCCTGGCTGATATGTCGCGTTGGAAATTCTAAGCTGGCAACAGATGAAGGCGGCGGTGGAGAAGCGACGTCCGCTGTCACGTCCACTGTTCCGGAAGTTCTGGGTGAAGCCGCAGTAGGAGCGCTGATGCCTGGCGGCGGTGACGAAGGGCTAAGAACACCTACTGCTCCCGATGTCCTTGGCGATGCGACAACCGCTGCAGCGTTGCCGGAAGCAAAAGGGGATGGAAACGTGCTTGCGTCTGGCTGTTGCGTGTCCACCGTATGAGCTACCTTGCGATGCGACAGCGGCAGCGTGTGCTGCTGTGGCCTGTTATGCTGCTGGTTCTGGCTACTCGCTGACGTGGGCACGGATGGTCCCCGGATCACGCTGCTATCACAAGATGGTGTCAGCTGCGGACTTGCAACTCCAGGTTCCCCAGAGGCAACAAAGCTCGGGATGATGCCGCTTGTGCGAAGGGGACTAGAGAGAGCATCTGCGGACGGACGGACGGCGCGACTGAGCATCCTGGTCTCCAGCATCACCCGTGGACTGATCATGGGGCTGCTGCTACCAGCCGCTGTGGCCCCCAGCCCCGGTTGCCAGTAGGAAGTGGCCGAGGCGCGATCATTCCCTTCTGTTGCACCGGTGCGGGGTGCAATGAGGCTTACGCGCATCGGTGATCGATATACATTACTTTGGAGCATGGAGCCAGTATCAGCCGAAACGACTGTTCGTGAAAGTCGTGGCGATGCTGGCATGTCAGGTTCGCGGAATGTCGATGCTGCAGGAACGGAGGCCCCTGTGGCTCCGCCAGGACTAGGACCGGAGCTCGTAGCTGTCGTATACCCGCCAGCGGGGGAAGTTGTCCCGGATGCTGTGGAAGCTGGTGGCACCGACTGGTATGGGGACAAATTGATGGACGCACGCGCTGGAGTACGATAAGCCTCTGCAGGCGGCATCGGCGTGAAATCGGGCAATACCGAGGAGGTAAGGGGGCGGCTTTGCGGCTGTGTCTTGCTTGCCGCCGTGAAGATCGATCCCGCTGCCGCGCTGCCTGGCATTGGGTTGGGCCCCACTGATGGCTGTAACAGAGAGCTTATATCCCCATGTCCGAGGCTTGGCTCGGAGCTCGACGTATCTTCGTGCTCGCGGATATCACTCCTTTGCGGTGAGCGAGGTGGGAGATGGCTGATCCGAGGAGCAGAGCTGACAACATTGGCCGTGCCAACGACGTTGGTAACCACCACAGTTGGGGAAGCACCGGAGCACCCCGACCGCGGAGACGACTTGCTGTTGCACGTCGAAAAGTTTGAAGACGTTGTATCATCGGTCGTGCCCCCACCGGTAATGTGTATGCCTTCTTCCTGAAAGTTGCTTCGGCCAGTGGAGGTAACCCTCCTGCAGAGAATATAACAGGGCTTTTATTCACACGAATCAAAATGGCGCCTGTCATGGACGCGATGCAGAGAACAGACAACGTAAACAAGTTGTATCAGCGTAAGGCGCTGCTTCTCCATATCGGGCAAGGTAGTATTAACCCGCCATCACATTCCAAGGTTGCTGATCGATAATGCCGTGGTAACCAGTGCCGCCCATTGATAAGCAATGCGCCAACATTTGTGAAGTGTTTCATGCGTTTAAGCGTACGTACCGGGGGGATGTGGGTCGTACGCCCTTTGAGGGTAGTGCTGCATCCACGCTATTACCAGATGCACCTGTCACGCTGGTGGCGGATGCTATCAATATCGGCAACTCAACAACATTCTTTGCTGATGCCGTCGTGGAAAGTTCTGGCTGCGTTCCCATTGCCAAGGACAGCGATGCAACGACCAGGGAGGTTGCCGAGGGAACACCGGCTGGTGCAGAGGCCGCGGCGTCATCCACGCTGCTATTTTCCTTTCTGCTGCGGTCCGTACCAGAAGCGCTCATTGTTTCCCATGCGTCGTTGTTACCAGGCGGCCGGTAGGACCCAGATCCGCTTGCGGACAGAGCGTGATGGACAGGATAACGTGAAGGAAGGGGCGGCTGGGCACCTGGCCCCGCCACCCGGACACTGGCCGCCGTAGCTGCAGCAGCCATGGATGAAGCTGTTGACCCGGGGCCTGACGACACTACTGCAGGCGTAGCTGCGCCAGACTGTTCGTGACCGCTTTCAGAAGGCCCAACCGTGGCGACTGTATCAGACAGACTTTGCAGGTAGCTGATCATTCGCTGCTGCATACGGAGGGAGGGACGCTGTACATCAGCATTGACCGTGCATGGAGCAAGAAGCTAGCACAATCGAGCCGCGGGAAGAACGAGGAGGTTATCAAGCCCCAGCCGCATGCTCCATTGTGGGTCTCGGTGCAAGTATGATGAGATTGAATGATCCCTCAGCGATCCTGTGCCCTACCTGGTCAACGCCACTTGCACTCGCGAGAGTCTCTGCTCGGTCGGCGGCAGTTCCCCCTGTGGTCCCCTGCGCCGAAACTTCCTGGGATGCCAATGTGGCCACCTGGGACTTAAGTTCCTCAACGGCATCAATTGCCACGCGCTCTGACGTGAGTGCAGCATTGAGCGCCTGCTTTAATCCCTCTTTCTCAGAAACTAGCGCTACAAGCGCGGACTCCGCGTCAGCCAGGACTACGTCATTGGCGGTCAACTCCTTCTGCAGCCGCGCTACCTCCACTCGAGATGCAGCCAATGCGTCTCGGAGTCGACTTAACTGCACGAACAAGTACACAGTTAGAGGGCACACTTGGGTGAGAGGACTCAACAGGCAAAGTTACGCAAATATGGATGGAAGGCGAACCCAAAAATGAACCTATATCATATGTACAATACCATATTAAACGAAGGCATGAAGGTACTAGTCATGGCATCCATGGGACAAGGCTCTGCAGGGACCGGCATGTTACACCAAACATGCCCAGAGCAAATGTAACGACGCACATTAGCTTGACACCGTACCTCCTCCTCGGCGGCGGCCGACTTCTGCTGTTGCATCGCAGCTAATAAACGTGCCCTATCCGCAGCCAGCTCTGCGGCTTCACCACGTGCAGCTCTGGCCTCCGCCGCACGAGCCTCGAGCTCCACCTTAAGCATGGCCTGCCCGTCCGTCAGTCGTGCGTTCTCCACCTCGAGGTGCCGCAAGTTGGCGGTCAAGCCGTTCACCTGGCCGACAAGCTCTGCGTTGCGCTCGCTTGCGAGCCTGACCTCCTCCTGCACACAAATACGCGGTGAGGCAAAGTTCATGCCCTTGGGCTCGAGAGCAGCACATGCGGATTCCTGTACAAAATGGGGACATTGTAGAACGCACATACCAGGCGACGCAGGTGGTACAGCAAGTGTGACGCGGTCATTACGTGTCGACGATACGTGCACAGCACTGCTCTTAGGCACGGCATAAGTGCATTCCATGGGGAAAGCAAAATTCATCATAACAGATTGCTTGACTAGTTTGCCTTGATATATGTATGCATCGTCAGCTGAAGTCGCACCTGCAACTTTTCCGTGCGTTCCATAGCAGTCTGCATATCCGCCTCCAACACCAGATGTGCCGACCGTAGACGTCCTAGCTCTTCCTCAAGCTCTTCGGACTTCGTGACCCCGCTGCGCTGCAAGCGCTGCACCTGCACCAGGGCTTCAGTGACTGACTCCAGCTCGCGCTGCAGCCGACGACACTCGCTAGCCTGATCCTCCCTAGCCATGGTGCCGGGTATCGAGGAAACGTGTCAGATGAGGCCCGTCTACACATAATGCGTTAATTTCCAGTATCCGCAAACATAAAAAGTATAAGTGGGAGCATTGGTCGCTTAAATTCGGATGGCTCTGCGCTATGGCACGACTGGTACACCCCATAGTACATCATGCCCCCAAATTTCGTTTTTGGGACCTATCGATGCCTTCCACATGGCCTCGCACCTTTGCCGCGATTCCTCTTGCAGCTGCGCCTGTAATGCCAAAATTTCCCCTCTGGCGCGCTGAAGATCTTCGTGCATGGTTCCCTTGGCATGATTAAGCGCGCGGAACTCTGCCTCTGACGTGGCCAAGCGGAGCTGAGCCAAGTGATATAGATTGAGCGATGGGGCGGGCCGCACGCGCAGCAATCAGAAAGCATGTGGAACATACACGTCACATGGGCGACCGCAACTTTCCACCCAAAGTGTAACCAACCTGCAGTTGCTGCATTTCAGCCTTGCAGCGGTCTTCAGCGGCAGCAGCACCGGCCGAGCTCCGTGCAAGTTGCTTGGCGGCGTCTTCCAGCTGGTTTGCCAGCTGGCTACGTACTGCAGTTACATCTGTGGCGATTCGACGGCCGCAAGGAACATGTCATCAGCGATTGTGATAATCCACTTCCCCACTACTTTTCCATCCCGCTGGCCTAAGCGGCCCGTCCTGACGCCGAACTTCAGCACCTTGAACCTCGGCAGGGACTTCAAACATTAAGCACAACATGACCCGGTGTAGTTGCGAACGGGTCCAAGGACTCCCAAACACAAAGCAGCAGCCCTTCACAGCCCATGAGCTCAGCCTTACCATCACTGGCTACCACCAGGTAAAATTAATCACAAGCCTACCATTTATGGTGAGATACGTCCCGGCCAGCTCTGACCGGAGGCGGTCACGCTCAGCTCCCAACGTCGCAATATCCATTTCAAGCTGGTAAGACTTCTCCCGTAAGCCAGTCGCTTCTCGATCCAGTTCAACTGCAAGTTACACGGGTCGCACCCACACATGTTCTTTGCCCATCACCGGAGCACAGCTGGTAACGAAAGCCCACACAATCATGTACACACAATGCATCCCTTCTTTTCTGCATCAACCCAAAATTCACACGCCGGTTCCACTCGCATGCATACCTGCTCTTGCCCCATGCGTTGCCGCTAAAGCTGTCACTGCCACTGTTTCCTCTCGGCTCTTAGCCAGGTCACGTTTGGCGTCTGCAAGCTCGTGATGAAGCAGTTCAACACGATCTGATAAGCGTGATGATTCTTCAGTGGCAGTACGCAACTGGACCTCTGCCCTATCTGCACGTTCCAAGGCTGCAGCAATCTCCGCCTGCAAGACACAATCACAACGGCACGTTTCGCACCGCCAAAGATAACCCGCTGAAATTGGGTGTTCATATGGAGGTTGGAAACAGTTGACGCGTCGCACGAGTTCAAGGACAGTGCGCGTAGGCACGTGCGCAAACACATGCAGGATGCGAAACGCCCTGCATTACCCGAATACAACAATCAGACGCCTCCCGCAAGGCAGCGCACCTGTAGCCTTGCATGGCCGTGTGTCTCCGGGACACCACCCTGTGCCATACTTGCCAACGTGTTGTACCACGCCGACCAACGCACGGCAAACCCAGCGCAGGTTTACTTGGAATTACTTATGGGGCACAGGATGGATGTGAACAACAGTGAAAGGGAAAAAAATTTTAAGTCATCTGGATGCCAAGCTCGAGTAAGCTCGGATTACCCTGGGAACGTACCATAGACATGCTAGCTTGTGGTCATAAAGATACGTATTGCAGCAGCCATCTAACACATCGCTAATGATTTCCTAGCCTTGGTCAACTGTGCCGGGTCACGCTCCCGTGGGCTGAACTGAGCGGTACTTAATGCCTTTTCATGATTTCAACCAAATTTGAGTTTTAAAAAAGATTGCGCTGAAACCTCTCTTCACTATCCCTAAGCGTAGGAGCTAGAGCCGATTAAAGGGTACATGGCGTCGCTGTTGATATCAAGCAGTTCAACGGTCACATATATGCCTATACATTTGTCCCATTGACTTTTGATTCCCTAACCTCGTGTTGAGCCGCAAACTGACGTACAACTGGGGCCGGCATTCGAACCGGCCGGCGAACTGGGTTCGTCGTATCATGGATTTATAAGCCCTGGAAACTAGGGTACTGTGCAAGTAAATGGTGCTAATTTTTGCAACATGTTAAGTTCTGCGGGCTTCCCGGGAACCTGCTTGCGGTGCACGTATTTGGGGTGGGATGCCGTAAATCAACCTCTAAAATCCCGCACGGAGAAGTTTTACATTTCAAATGTCTTGCACAATGAAGTTGTAAACATGCCAAGACGCCATATCGCTTGCCACCAGATACCGGTTGGTTACCGTTAGTATACTAACTGTGACGGTTAATAAAAAGATGCACCTTGGAGCTTTGGTGTTATGGAATTTGGACCTTTCCGGCAGAGCCCTTACGCAAGGTTTTTTAAATAGCTGTAAGGTACCTGCGTAATGTTGAATTCAGGAAGCAAGGTTCGTGGTTTTCGTGGTACTAAGCTTTCCAGAGGTTTGTCGGCTATCAGAACACCGGTCGAACTCATGCTGGTGCTGCAAGGGTATGTAAATCGTGTCTGTAACCGGCAAAACGCTTCTGCATGAAGTTGCCATCCTTACACGGGTCACTCCAGGGGCATTTCCTCGGTGCTCCTTCAGGTCAGCTCTGTCATATATTAGATCATGTTCAGAGGCCGAAATTACATGTCTACGGTTGCAGCATGAATCACAATCCAGCCTGCCTTCCAATCAGCATTTTTACGTCCTTTGGGTAAAGGACCCAAGATGAATCCGACTGTCCCAGCCACGAATACGCCGTCCTGTGACACAACCTCAACAGAGGGGCGAGTACGAAACGAGAAGCTGTACACGCTTGCATTTAGCGCAGGAACGTGCTCCAATCCACGCATATCGCCGATGGCGAACAGAAGTCCCGCAATGCATGTAGGAGCTGCATGGTACGAAACTGCATTCATGAACACAACCGTCCGATCCTGCACCTAGCTACAAGCTACAGGGGGGCCCGGATTGAAAGGATGCGCCCCCCATACCATCGGGAGACTTTGTCCGCGATGTACCTAAGAACCTCCTAAGAGTGCACGCTGCCGCTCAGCATAATTACTAAGACTAATCCTCACTGACGCATGTTGTGCAACAGCATTCTGTTATGGAAATAAACCGTGATGCACAAAAAGATGGATGGGTGCAATGGCACTTTGGCATGATCGAAGAGGGGTTATGTTTCATGGAAGGATTGCGGCATATAAAATGATTGCTTCGCCAATCCCACGTCATGTCCACCCCAAACACAACGGTGCGCTTAAATATGTCTGTGCGATGTTCGCTTATGTACATGGGACATGACTTATGTACACACTAGCTGCAACCTGCCCTGGAACGCAATGTACACCAGCTGTTCCTGAACGAACCCAAACTACCTACTTGCTACCTGGTGCAAACACGTGCCTACGCCGCGCCAATGGCGCGCAACGCTTCATCCATGGCTGCAAGCCGTTTAGCCAGCAGCGACGCGCTCTCATCTACGCCGGCAGCCCGCCTTAGGCTGGCCGGCGTAACTTCCCTGCTGTCCGCCTGCTTGGGGGTGCGCGATGCATCGCAGCTGGGGTAGAGATGCAACCCTGACGACCCAGATCGCTTGCTCGAGTGATAGGTTCCCCCAACCACTGCTTCTCCAACCGAAGACCAAATAGAAATGCCACTAATCCGCGTGGTCTGATCTGCATGTGTGTGTGCGGTTCCGAAGCTTATGTAATCATCACCGTTGATGGTTTCACTTGTGCAGGATGGAGGCACTACTGCACCGCTGACGGCGTGATATGGACCAGTTAGAATCCCACGATAGCTTAAACCACGAATAGGCGAGGCCACTGGGAAAGCCGCCGTGCCAGCGACAAGATTTGGGGTTGCGGAGACATCCTCATGAGCCATGGGTGCGGCATCCGACACGGCTGAAGCCGGCTGAAGCCGGGTTTGTAAGACTTCGTGCAGCATTGGCAACACATTTGAAAGATCCTTGTGGGTAGCGCGGGCGCCGTCCCCACGCGGCGTGTCAGCACGCGGGGATACGGCGCCCGGTTGGCCAGCCTCAGTCAATACTCCTGCGCTCTGGCCTTGTGGACCGCTGTTAAGAGGCGTGGTCAGCACTCTCGCTGCCTGCTCAACAGCTCGACATATCGACCGCCGCTCAATCGCGTCGCGAGGACTGATCATTGGACTGCAAATACCTCCGGCATTGCCGGAACTAACAGCTGGACTGCTTGCCTGGAAATCTGCTGAATCCGTCACGCTCGCGCCGCGCGCTAGGAGAGTGGAACGGGGAGAGCCCAGGGTGGATCTTGACTTAAGGCGGAAGGACGAGCTTTGTAACGCTGCGTTGGCGTCCGATGAGGCAGCAGGCCGCGCCATGTACACCGAGTCAACGACGTCAGGGGCTTGCAACGGATTCCGGGCCTCAGCAGGAGAGGTCGCCTGTTGCGATGGGTTTGAAGGCGATCTGCCGGGGTGATGAGAAGATGACCGCCGAAGCGACAACTGTGGAACAGAAACCTGCACTATGGATCCTCGTGTGCTCCTGCGCTGCAGAGATGGCACGTCCACCGGGTTCTTAGTTGCAACAGTCGCAGCCGTACCCACTATCAGACCATCCGTTCCCTTCCGGCCCACGCCAACACCCTCAGGGCTGCACTCTGTAAGCGTCTGGCCCCTGAGCCCGCTGGGAGATAGGGGTGATGTTGAAGTGCTCCGGGTTGCTGAGCTGATGACTCCCGTGTTGGCTGCGTTGGCAGTCGCTTCGGCCCATGATGCGCGTGCGCGCAACACCAAGCCTGCCGCACTATTGGTGGACTTTATGTGCACTTGACCTGGGCGCGGAGAAGCATTGCTAGGTGCAAGAAGTCGCACCAAGCTGGATCGCGGCGAGCTGCTACGGGGCGTTCCGCCACTATCTGTGACACGCGCCGCGTCAGTGCTTGCCCGGCGGTCAGACACAACATCCTGCCTCGTGGCGCTGCAAGTTGGCGTGAGAAACGAACATGAAGTAAGCCGTTCGCCATGGTATGGTAAGGACACGACATGCGCACCAGAGGCATGATGGGAATAGGCAACTTTGCTAGTACGCACGCCTCCAGTGATGAATGCAGCTATGAATTTGACAAGCCCAACCAGCTCGTGTTGGCTTGCGTCAAGAACCATAGGAAAATACCTGGAAGATGTGGAGCCTGTGCCATGAACTGTGGAGTGCAATCCTGTTGGCGATGCCAGTCCGCTTGCGTCTGTTGCGGACTCATTTGATCTTGTCGAAGCATGTGCCTCTGCTACTCCATGTGCATGGCCCCCTTCAGCACCTTCTGCTAACGCACTACGGTCGTCGGGTCCCTTCTCCAGGCCAGTCTGGCCACGAGCCGAAAGCGACGCGGAGTCAAGCGCTCGTGTGTCCTTTTTATCCCAATCAGAGGTGAGTAAGGCCTCACACATGGGGCCCCTGTCCTTGCCCGGCTGTGTTGTTGAAGGAGGAGACCCCGGCTCGCTAGTGCACCAACCCAAGAAGTTGCGTAGCTTCAATGGCGGCATAGATGCCGACGGTGCGGTCTCCCCCTCGGCGGGCACGGGGCCTGGGCTCGGCCCGGCCCCAGCTGACACCGGCTCAGGGGTATCCTGGCTTAATTCATCACGGCCGTTTCTAGTTCGGTGGTTTGTAAGAGCATCCCAATCCTGCAAATCGTTGCGTCCGCGCTGCAAGATGGGAAATCATGCAGAACCAAGGTCAAGCAGCAGGCCCAAATCTCTAGAGCTTGCAGGTTAACAACATTCATGTAGCAACGGTATCATGGAGCTATGCATGAATAAAACGCAACTTACATCGTGAACCATGTTAATAAGAGCTTCGCCCTCAACACTTGCTGAAGAAGCAGATGCGGCATCCATTCGTGCTTGAATTGCAGCAACTTGGAATCGGAGGCCCTCAGCAGTTTCCGTCGCCCAACGTTCCGCTTCACGCGCGTTGTCTAGCTTCCGTTCCAGAGCTTCCTTTTCCCCAACCAGCATCACTAAAGCTGATTCAGCTTCGGCTAGTACGCGGTCATTAGCTGAAAGCTCTGTCTGTAGCCTTGCGACCTCTTTTTGCGCGTCCGCCAAGGCGTTCCGCTGCTTGCGGACCTGCCAATCGTGGTTGGACAAAATAAATAAATAATTAAAACATCAATAAAATTCATCCAATTGATTTTGGATATAACCATTCACCTGAAAACAGGGAGAAGTGGCGGGCTGGAGCATGACTAATGAGCGCACGCCACTTGTTAGCGACGGATGACGGGTTCTGATAAGAACAAATTTTCAAAGAAATTAATTAAACAATAATCCAAAATATCAAAGTAACACCAGAAATGCATTAATTGCACGCGTGCCAAGTTGCACCATAAAATTGTACCGGGCGAAAAAACATAACGGAACGAAAACATCCGGCACTTAGTCTGAGTATAATACGGGGAGTTATTGCTCATCATCTTATTAACCTGTCTACGGACGCGGCTTTGCTGATGTATGGCCTCACGCAGGTCACGCTGCAAGGTCACAAACATCCAGGATGGAGCTGTCATTGAAGCCAGCGGTGCTACGGGACAATCATTGCAAAGGGCCAATAACCTGTGTCAACTTCACACAGTTGGCACGAGTTGATGGGATCAAAGCAAGCGGCTTTTATCTATTCCGGGAAGCAGCTGGTCAGTGTGGGCGTAGCTAAAACGCGTAGGCATCCACATGGGCAGAAAAGGAGCCGGCAAGACCTTAAGTCGCGTAAAAGCTTTACAGGGTGGGGTCAGCTCCGTGCGGAACGAAGGATCCTTGCTTTGTGCACACGTTTTAGGGCTCTACAAGGCGATCCAAAATTTTACCACCTCACGCCCCCTCATACATCGGGTGGAGGAAAGGCACAAGTCAGCGCAGTCCCACACATACGACAGGCATCAATCACGAAAAGCATGCGGCCCACATGCACACCCGAAGGACCAAACAGGCTGATCAACGTTTAGATATACCGTAACGGCCAACTTTAAGACAACATTCCTAATATCTTCTTCCCCCTGCGAGACCCTGCTCTCCTACTTGCAACCGCACCTCTGCCTCTTCTGATTCCGCCCGCTGATGCGCCTGCCTCAGCTGCCGCCCCATGTCGCGCAACCGCTCGTGCGCCGCATCCAGATCCTGGCGCAGCGCCGAGATGACAGTGGTGCCCTGCAACACGCCCGGGCCAAAACCTAATGGTGGTGGAGTACCGCCCGCCCCCGCCGGCATGGGGACCTCACCACTAGGTGTATTGTGGCCACCCACCAACGCGGCCCCGCCCGACAGCTGTGCAAGCTGCTGTTGCAGCCTCTGGATAGTTGCATCTTTATCCGCAGCCTGGCGGCGCATCTCGCTTTCAGCATCGCGTGCACTCTGAAGCGCAGCCTGCAATGTTTCCATGCGGGCCGTGATTGCCTGCTTAGTAGCACGCATGCGCTGCAGCAGCACACTACTGCTGGCCTCCTTGCCAGCCAGCTCCTCGTCCAATTGCTGCGCCTCCTCGTCAAGGGCCGCGAGGAGGGCCTCGTACTGAGACAGGTCACCAGTGCCCGCCAGCAGAGCGCCTGTGCAGACCGAAAGGACACATGCAACGCGTAAATGCAGCTGCGAATCAGATGAGCTTTTCGTAATGAAACTGAGGCATATCCACATAAACTGACACAGGCACGACGCCACGACTGCATCGTTGCAAGCTTGCCTGTATCGATTGGTGCCGCCAAGAGTGCCTGCAGGTTGTCGGAACGGCCGTTTGGCGATGGTATCGGGGACGCAAATTCGTCTGCAAGCTGCCGTGCTAAGGGCAAGGGCCTTGAAGACCCATGCCCTGTACCAGCCGCTGCTCCGGAACCATGCGCCTCCGATACTGGGGGAATGCCACCCCCCGTTATCGTAATCCGCGGGTCGACACCAATGGACGGTCTGCGACTTCTCCCAGAGCACTCGGACTGCGTTACACAGCAGCAAGATCCAGATAAGTTTCATGGCACGTGTGGCCAACACAGTATCCACCTGCCTTACCTGAGGCTTGCCTAGGTCGGCCTTAACAGCTTGGAGCTCGGCCATCAGCCGAGCCCTGTCGGCAGCCAGTTCTGCAGCTTCTCCCCGCGCCGCCCGGGCCTCCGCTGCGCGGACCTCCATCTCGACGGTTAGAGTTGCATGACCATCGGCCAGACGGGCATTTTCTGCCTCAAGCTGCCGCACTGTAGCCGACATTGTATGAAGCTGCTGAGAAAGCTCAGCATTGCGGTCAGAAAGTTGCCGGGTATCCTCCTGCGGGTGGCATTACACAGGAGCATGATCTAAATGCTGCAGAATTGCATGCAACCAAGCCCTGTGCAACGCGTGCATAAGTCAAGGAAACAATACTTGCTAACCCTTCCTTTTAACGATGCCAACTGGGATGCTAAACCCGCACAGGAAACACATACCTGCAGCCGCTGCACGCGCGCAGTTGCAACCTGCAGCTGGGCTTCCAATTCGCTGTGACCGGAGCGGAGCCGCTCCAGGTCTTGCTCAAGCTCTGTGGTCACGGCAACCGCGCTGCGCTGAGAACGTTGCGCCTGTCCCAAGGCTTCTGTGGTTGTGTCCAGCTCACGCTGCAACCGACGACACTCAATGGACTGCTCCTCCCTGAGTATGGAGACACAACGTCCACAGATAGGCGATTCGATTACTTGTTAATGTGAGGTTACAGAAATCCGTACTCAGGGCCTTCCGGCTTCTCACCCAATCCCGTGCAATCCTCTAAATCCCATATCTTAACCATTCACCTCCCCAAAAGTCAAATTTGCGCTACGCAACGATCCATGTTGTAAACCTGCGTGGGCACTGCCTACCTGTGCCGGTGTTCCTCTTTCATCTGGCCTTGGAGTGTCAACACCTCACTACGGGCGCGCTCAAGGTCATCGTGCAGATTTCCGTTCGCGTGCTGTAGTGTTCGACATTCTGCCTCCGAAGTGGCTAAACGGACCTGTTGCAATCAACAAAAACAGGGTGAATTGTAAACTGTGACATCCCCAGAGTGATCGTATGGGCACGCCCAAATCAAGTTGGCGTCTGATCTTTTCTTTTGGGGCTGCAAGGAGCTGGACATGAGGCTTGCCAGGTACTTCCGTAATCAGAGTACACCCCAAGCCGCACCTGCAGTTGTTGCATGTCCCCCTTAAAGCGTTCCTCGGCAGCAGACGTGGCAGCAGCACTGCGCGCTTGCTGTTTTGTCAATTCGGCGAGCTGCTTTGATAACTGGTTTCGTTCACTCGTCGCCTCTGCAGAGAGGAAGACGGCGAATGCCACAGTTTAAAACGGAGTTACAACAAAACGCTGACGGTTATATAAAAGGTTCCCATGCTGGCCAAAACGCCACCGATGCTTCGCAAGCCATTTCTTGGTGGGCAATCTCACCTTCAATCATGTTTGATGCACTAGCTAAGTCAGCCTTAAGGCGATGAAGCTCTGTTGTCATGCTGGCCACCTCAACCTCCAGCTGATAGGACTTCTCACGCAGGATTATAACCTCGTGTTCTAACTCGGCTGCAAGTAACAAACAAAAATTCAAGGCAGGTCCAGGTCCAGTATAGCCACGCGTCTTTTGCAGGGCACGACTTGGCCTACTTATACCGCTATGAGGTATTCAGTAGAAGCCGCGCGCCTTACCGACTCTGCTGCCCCTGCTGGACGCCAGCGACACTGAAGCAGCCAGGTCCTCCTTGCACTTCACTAAAGTACGGCGTGCCTCCGCAAGCTCTTCTTGAAGCTGTTGAACTTGCTCGGTCGTGCGTGCGCCAGTCTCGTTGGCGTTACGGAGCTGAGCCTCGGCCGTCTCCGCGCGCTGAATAGCAAGGGCGAAGTCCGCCTGCGAACAGCGAAACATGAAATCGAATGCTAGTAATGACCTGCTCTATGAGATGACAAAATTAAACAATTGCCTCGAGTCAACAATTTACGCCTACGTAAGCCAAAGTCACCACCAGCCATAACCAGCCGCACCTGGAGTTGCACGTGATTCTCTAGCTGGTCCGCGGCAGCACCGAGGTCAGCTTTCATGGTTTGTACCTGTCCAAGAGCCTGCTCCAACTGTTTTTTATACGCTGCTACCTCCGCCTTGGCACTACTACACTGTGCCAATTGAGCCTGTAATGCACACAGCAGGCATACAGGAGGTGGCGTGTCACACGCATCATGTGCTCACGCTATTGTGCGCAGCGGTGAGGAATTGGGTCTCCGTTACTGCGCGCATGCTTACCTTCAGCGCAACGATTTGCTTCTGTGACTCGTCCACTCGCTCTTTAGCCTGCTCCTCTGTGTGCACTGCCCGTCGTTGCGCCGCAACTGCCTCCTGTAGCTGAGATTTCAGCCTGTGGTGAAAGGACAGACCAACCATTCAGCTTTTTAGCCTGATAACTCAATTGATCACCCAATGTTCGACGAACATACAGAGCTTAAGTGGCGCGGCAACAGTAGCCAAACCGCCCATCCAAAATTGGGGAAGGTATGGCCCATTTTTTGATAAAATTTGGGGGTCCATGCCAACTTACAAGCGGGTTTCATCCTGAAGGTCGGCTAATTCCTGCAACTTAGCCTTGGCGCGCTCTTGTGCAGCGGCGAGGACAGCACGCTCTGCCTCGGCAGTTTGCAATGCACCTTCAGCGCCATCCAAAGCGACTTGCAAGCGGTCTCGTTGGTGCGATACATCATCGGCAGCCGCCTGTAGCCGTGCACAACGCCGAAGAGCCTCCCCGAGCTCCTCCTCAGCCGTTGACTGCAAGCCAGGGAAAGGGCACAACATTTTAATAACTGTATGGTGCGGCATTATCGGCAGCATAGAAGCTGTAACAAAATTGCACCTCATTCACCGCATATGCGTACCAGCTGGGCCCGAAGCTTTTCCTGCTGTCCCAACGCAGCAACATTTGCAGCCCGTGCTTCGTCGCGCCCGTGCTCCGCCTCAGCTAAGGTGGCCTCCAGCCGCTGCAACTGGGCCTTCAGCGCCGCAATGCTCACTGCTTGCGCGGAGGCGTCCCGCAACTCGTTGCGGGCTGCATCACGCTCGCGGGTTGCTGTCTGCAGCAAGGCATTGACCCGCCGCGCCTCCGAGCGGATCCTGCAAACAGTGCCCAATTTCAGGCAGAATGCGAAGCTTGGAAGGTTAATTTAGATCCATGATGATTTGCGCCGGGAAATCCTACATGATCAGCCATATGCGAGAACACCGGGCAGTAACCAAGAAATGCAGCCTAATGAGGAAATACTTCAGCGAGGCAATGTCGACGTTCATAACGGAAGCTCCAGCATCTGGCGCGTGTCCCCGACCCTGTTCCCAATTGCACCTGTCCATCTCTACGAGCTGAGCGCGTGCATCTTCAAGTGTAGCTCGCAAACCTTGCGCCTCCACCAGTTCCGCCTGTGCTTTTCTCAGGTCAAGCTGTAAACCTTCCATTTCCGCCAGCTGTGTCCTGCAGACCTTTAGCTCAGCAGAAAGGTGCTCGGCTTTCCGTGCCTGGGCCGTTAGCTTTTCGACCTTAGCTTGTAGCTTATCCATGTTCGCCACCTGCTCCTCCAGTAGCTGAACCCGGCTGCAAGCCGCGGTGTATCGCGATCTCAAGTCGTTCAGCTCGTGGCGGGTATTGCGCAGCTCGCCGCGCACATGCCTAACGGGATCCCAGGAAATGCGTCCATTCAAGTGAAACGCAGCGAAATATTTTGCCCTCGATATTGCAAATAACACGCATCGACTCCATAACGATGGCACATGGACGCCAGACAATAAATTGGGCGGCACAAAAGCGTATTAACTAGTATGAGGCCTTACCTTAACTCGTCTGCCATCGCGCTGGTTCCGTCTACGAACAGCTCCAGAGATCCAGGCCCAGCTGCCTGTGCCATGCGTGGCGGCGACCCTGTAATTCGGCTTTGGTCGCCATCATTACTCCTCGCGTGATCAGCAGTCATGCGGCCGGCACGAAATGGCCGCACATTTTCGACGCCTTTACGAGTCTCCCTTCCAGCCGATCCCGGATCTGGCGATGGCGTTGCATAAGCATCTGCCCATAACCGACTGAGCGCGCTGCTTCCCGGACCCGTCAAGCCCGGCGTAGAAGCAGCGGTGGTGGCCCCACCAACCGTTTCGTCTCCGCCATGTCTGCTATTATCTGCCTCCATTAGCACCAGCCGGACGACTCCATGTGACGGCTCCACAGAATCAACGTCCTGTGTTTTTCGGGGACGACCACTTGCGCCATGCCATGGAAGATGACGAGGACTGCGATCCTTGTCGTGCGCACGAGTCTTTGGCGGGCTCGCCAGGGCGGCTGCATCGGCGTTGTTAGCGAGATGCAACACTGCGGCATGCAGCTCCCGGCTGTCCGTAGCCAGTCGGTCATACCGACGTTCAGCATCGAGTGCACGCGCATCGGCGGCATCAGCATACATCAAAGCCTGCTGCAGTCGCGTCTCAAGCGCAGCCGTATGCCCCTCTGCAACTGCCAAGCGCGTCTCAGCCTGCTGTGCCCGTGCGATTGCGTTCGCAGCCCGCTCCTCAGCCTCCCTAGCGCGCTCCTGGTCCTGAAGTGACGCAGCTTCCATGCGCGCGGCATGGCGCGCCTCCTCTTGCGCCCTCTCGCGCTCCTGTGCAAGCAGCTGTTCCGCATGTGTTGCCTTGGCGTCGGCTTGCGCTGCCTGTGTCTTTGCTTCCTCGGCCTTGTTACGTGCCTCCTCAGCTACTTGGTCTGCACGAGTAGCACGCCGCTGTGCTGCCAGCACATCTGCTTGCGCCTGTTCTAGCGCCTGTTGAGTGCGGGCGACTTGGCGTTCAGCATCAGCGGCATTTTGTCGGTCTTGCTGAGAAGCCTGCTCCGCTCGCACTGCGCGTTTCTCCATCTCACCAGCATGGGCGCGAGCGTCCTCCATCGCCTGCTCCGCGCGCGCTAGGCGACGTTCCAGATCTGCGACCGTCTCGCCCTGTGTTTGCTCAGCTCGTATTGCCCGCCGCTCAATCTCAGATGCCCGCGCCAAGGCGTCCTGCTGCCCCTGCTCGGCCCGACCCGCCCGCCGTTCTGCCTCAAGGACGCGCGCCTCAGCTGCTTCAAGGCCTTGGGCTGCTCGAGATGCGCGACGTTCCACCTCTTCCGCATGAGCCAGGGCTTCTCCGTGCGCCTGTTCTGCCCGCACTGCACGACGCTCCGCCTCTTCGAGTCCTTGTGCAGCCCGGGTTGCTCTTCGTTCCGCATCCAGGGCCAGTTGATGTGCCGTCTCTGCGGCCTGTTCGGCCCGAGCTGCACGGCGCTCAGCCGCCTCTGCTCGTGACCTCTCCTCGTCAACTGCTTCCTCTGCAATGGTAGCTCGCCGGTCGGCTGCAGCTGCAAATGCGCGGGCTTGCTCAATCTCATCTTCCATGCTTGCTGCCCGCCTGTCAGCAGCTGAAAGTCGCTCCCGCTCCTGGGCAACAGCTTGCTCTGCCCGCGCTGCACGGCGCTCCGCATCCACTATCCGTCCCGCTTCGGCTCCAGCAAGCTGCTCTGCACGGGCTAACTGCCGCTCAAGCTCCAACGTCTGCTCCTGTAACTGCTCCAACAAGTGCTCTGCCCGCGCTGCCCGCCGTTCCGCATCTAATGCCCGCTCATGGTCTTCCGCAGCTGCTATTTCTGCGCGCGAAGCACGCTGGCAAGCATCTCCGGCCCTCGCCTGCTCCTGCGCAGCAACCTGCTCCGCACGAGCAGCTCGGCGTTCTGCGGTCTGCAAACGTTCATTCGCAGCTTCGAGGGCCTGCTCAACGCGGGCGGAGGTACGTTCCGCGTGTGCCACGCGCACTGTAGCTGCACGCTGTTCTGCATCGCCAAGTCGCAGTTCAGCATCGCGCAAAAGCTGTTGCAGCTGCTCACAACGCAGCTCAGCTTCCTGTGCGCGCCGTTGCAAGGTATCAGTCTCTTGTCGGAGGTCCTCCATGGTCCTGCGCGACCGTGCCAATTCCCGCAGGGAGGCTGCGGCAGCATCCGAAACCTGAATATTTCGGGGACAGCAAGTGCAGAGGGTACTCCGGGTGTGGATACCATTGGCAAAGAGAATTGGAAATTCTGCCGTGGACGACTGACAGGTTGAGTGTATAGATCATTTTGCCTGACCCTTCTGCGCGGTGCGTATGTGAGCTGTGTGAGTTGAACCTTACGGCAACGTACCTCGCCGGCGCTGTCCACGAGGTTCTTAAGGCGCGCATTCTCCACCTCAAGCTCCTTAATCAGTTTGCCGTCAGTTTCCTGCTTGGTCCGGGCATACCTCAGCTGTGATGATAGCTCCTCGACGTGCTGCCGGAGAGCGGTCATCCCAACAGGGGCGATCCCGGGAGGATCCGGTAGAGGCACACCATGGCCCGCTCGGATTGTGCTCGGTTGAGAGCCATTGCCACTACGTCCATGGGACCATACAAAGGGGCCGTTGGGAACGGCCAGTGTGGGGAAGGAGTTGAGCGCTGTCTGGCGCACGCAATAGCAGCCACGACTACTACTCAAGAAGATGCCCGTGCACCCTCGCAAAGTTACCTGCGATTGGTTGTATTCATGCCAGCATTACGCATGCGCTCAATTAGTGCTCCCGCCGCTGCGGTAACAGTCGTGCTACTCGTCGTTGTCGTGCGCAGCCGTACGTAGGACGTTGACCGTCTGCTTCGCGACCGCTCTCCTGGTTGCTCACTCTCGCCAACAGAACCAGTTGGAGACGACGGTCCCGTGTCGCCTGTGTCCCCCGCCGCCCCACTCCGTCGGCTCTCATCCTGCAAGCCACCGTCAAAGCGCCACATACCTGTCCATTACTTTGCTGGCCATGCATAAGCTGAATAAGCGGGCAGCGTGCTCACCTGCAGCCCCGTGGGAGCGCAGGGAGGATCTGAAGTTTGCGCTTCAATCATAGCCGCAGTAAGGGTTGCCAGCATATGCACTTCATGCGACGCCGCAGTGAAATCTCGCAGCTGCGCCGGACAGCCATGTTGAATGGGCGCTGGTCAGCCATGGGCAGCAAACCCCAACCTATAGGTGGACGGTACGCTCCCAGCTGCCAAACCACATCTAGTATAAGGCCACGCAGCCGACGATCCTCTTCCTAAGCCCTGGCTCACCGTGGGAGAGCTGCCATCGCTTTCATCTTCGCCAGCTGCGGAAGGCGTCAGATCGGACATCTAAGCCGTTTTGATACAATAAACACAATAGATTCGTCAACCTATATATAGTTGTACCATAGCTGCACAATATGCCTTGCTGTTCTGTCCGGTCAACAATGGAGCGAATAGGTGATTCTTCATGCTGTTCTCCGCATATCTACATGAAATACAAATGTTCGGTTTGCACGGCTGTAATGCGGGCAAATTTTAGTAAATGCGTCATCACTTGTTTCAATCAAAATGTCAGAAGTACGATGGAGCGAAAACAGTTGGGACTTAAATTGATCTGAGCTGCTAATAGTATCTGACTGCATTATTTACGCTTAAATGTTTGTGTGGTAGTGCTTCACAGTATAAGATTAGCAGCAGGTAGGCCACTTTTAGCTAGCTTCAGAACGTTATAATTGTGTACATCTAACGACTAATGAACCCTCACTACATTTAAAGAACAATAAATTTAAGTTTGGTGCTCACGCATCGCCAATATAAATTGGTAAACCTTTGTTACCTTGGTTCACGAGCGGTGATGAGCAGCCAGCCGATCTGCATAATATACAAGTGGTCAGATTGTTGGGGTCTGCCATCGCTTTCGCCAGCATGCATTCAAGCAGAGGTACCTTGGGAGAAGGAGTCCCTCTCCTCCAACACATGATGCTAAAAAATCAAACGGTGAAACCCCGTGTAACCATATGTAGGCATACCTGCGCCTAACTGGTGTGGATTTTGCCGTAGAAGTGTGCAGCACAAGCAGCTCGTCGCCGACAGGTGCGCGCCGCGTCCGTCGCGGGTCAGTCTGCTTCACCACCCATCGATCGTTCGTTTACAAGACATGGATTGCTTTCGCAGGACAACTACCTGCTTTGGAAAGAGGGGCGTACATATCGCCAGGAGCTTCCGACGAGTTTGCGTCAGCGGCCGCCGTAATAGCGTACGCGAAGAAGCACATTAAAGACCTTGATGCGCACCTGTCGCTATCTCAGCGTGCAGACCTTCTGGCTTTTGCAAACTTAATTGAGAGCAGGTGTGTGGACCTATGCGCCCCACTCCATGGTGGGGCGTACAGGTGCTGTGACGTACAGATGCAGAACTAGACTGGGTATGAGCGGTACCTCGAAGAGTTTAGACATGGCGTTTCCAAGAAACGGGTTGCTATCTGTGTTCTCGGGATTTCCATGCGCAAGCAGTTCTCCCTGGCCACGGCCCGTAGCCGTCGCCAGGAGCCCCCACCCACGTACGGCACGTCCCCTACTGTATTCTGTAAGAAAAACAGCTAGTTGCACTTTCACCAGCTGTCGTCTGTAACAATCATATTGCGCACGTGACTGCAAGGCATGGCGACTGCATCATCTTCTCTTGACCGTTACGTTGGCTCTTGCGTCAAATCACAGCCCTTCCCTGGCCAGCTTTGTCCCCACCGTTGCTGCACAACCTGGCACTCCACTCATCTCGTGTGCTCCTTTCATAACCGGGTCGCCACACCCTGTACCTAGGCTTAATGTTGCAACCAATGTCACGATGTGGTGCGAGGGCCGCGGCTTCAGTGAATTGAAAAAGGTATCGTATCTTAGGTGTACTCGCGGTGGTGTATCGTGGCAGTCTTCTGAAAGCTGCTCAGGAGTTACGGATGCCTGTGAGTGTACAGGCTTCACGGATTCCTTACTGTCTACCAGTGTCATGAACATTTGTCAACGCTAACACATTGTCATCTGACGTTGCAGGCTGCATACAGTGGGAAGCTGCCCTTCCCGTTGAACCAGCTTGTTCCTTGGAGCAAGCAACGAGAGGTGCGGCGACGGCTGGCCCAAACGGACATGGATCAGGTACGCCTGCGGCTGCCCCACCGTTTCCAACTTTTTCCGAGGACCTTCCTCATCCAGTCGTTATCCCACCATCGGTTGGCATTTCCTTTATCCGGCCCCCTGACATCGCTAGCCCAGTTTAGCTAGTGCTCTTCTCAGTTCTTGCCTGGCGGCAACCTGCAATTTAGTCACTAGCTTCTGTTCATGGGGCTGCTGTCGAATGTGTTCATCACCTTCTGATTCGTGTATCGGCCCAGGAAAGCACACGAGGGTCACTCTAATCCTGGCTGCCATCGGCCGAATGGTTTTCCGAGAAGAGCAGTCGTGGCGTGTCTTCAGGCCCACCTCGCCCCACGTTCTATCTTGACCCCGCTAACGGGTGACAAAGCTGCTGAACATGTGAACACACGCACGGGGACGGATTCTTCAGTTGCCCAGCTGGAAACATGTTTTCTCAGGAGCCAACTATCCCATTCCCTGTGCAGGTGTATCCGAACGCCCTAGAGGTGCTAGATGCTATAGCGGACCGCCTGCGCTCCACTGGCGGCCCATTCCTCTTTGGAGCAAAGCCCACCACAGTCGATGCACTTCTGATGGGCCATTTGCTGTTCTACCGTCTGTCTCCCGCGGTCGCACCCGTGCTGCAGGACAAGGTATATATTAAGAAAATGTGCCATCAGAGATCAGAAATCAGAACATAATACTGAATGGAGAACAGTGGCAATGCAAGGGGTAACAACAGTGGAATATGCTCACAGGGAGGAGAGGAGTAAACGGATGTTTTGTCGGCATTTCGTATCATCCTTTGCAGCTCGAAAGTTTGGGCTTATCTCTCGTATCTCTCAAAAACAACGGACCCAGTCACAGGAACTCCATGAACGCTGTCTGAAAGGAGACGATTGAGATAAACCAGTTGTACACGCATAACAGGTCCAATCGCAGCGAGTGCTGTGCGAGTATGTCGATCGCCTGCTGGGTCAGAACTTCTCGGTGCCTGCTTTGCCACGGTCCGCACTCGAAGCAAGTACTAACGAGGCCCCCAGCTGGACGGATGCGGCTAAGGTGAGTCCGTAGGGGATTGCTGCTGTTGTGAGGTAGCAAACGGTATTCTGTCCGCTGTGGGGTACTTTGGGCCGCCGAGTTTTACAGCAATATTGCATCGAGTTGCGGGATTCAGCACGGCTGCAATGGCAAAGGCCAAGGAAGGTGCCCTTACGAGTTCCAAGAAGCCGTCTCTTCCATGTGCTACGCATAGCTCAGATCTATGATGGCAGGAGGATGATCGATATTTAGTCACACCGCATAACCTAGCTCCTGGGCCCCAACCTTGCAGGGTCAAAAGAAACCAACACCCACAGTGGTCGAGCCAAGCCCAGCTGAGCAGCAGTTTCGGCGGCACAGTTACTACTGGCTGCTGGGTGCTGGCGCTGCGATAGCGAGCTACATCCTGCTGAGCGGGAGATACATTCAAGTGAGTAATCAGTATTGGCACCGCGTGTGGTCTGAAACCTCGGCAAGCCCCGGTTTCATCAGGCGCATGCTTGTGTTTGTCACCTTTGCAACGGGCATGCTGGCCCTGAAGTGGCAATGTTCATGGATCCGTGGGGCTTATAAATGTATGTTTTTCGAGTTCTAATTTAGCACCATGACTGACAGCGAACTTCTCGCCATCTGCCATCTGTCATAGTTCGCAACGGTAATGGAGCAAGCTGGAGAGGACGAAGCAGACAATGATGACGACGAGGAGGATGTCGAGCAATAAACATTATTGAAATTGAGGGCATGGGAAATGAAGGACGTTCGGGCTCCTTGAAAAGGAACCCAAAAGGCGCGAGTCCCGCACCCAGACGAACAACTTCTGCACAGCATTGTGGGCCGTATGTGGCCATACATACTCGCCTCACTAGCCTGTAGGCCTCAGCTAGCACACAGTTATATGTAAACAGGACGTATAACATTAAAAATCCTGTAGACAGGATCCTGGCAGATTAACTTGTCACGACCATCAAGTGTAAGGAAAGGGTGGTTAGTGGGTATATTGTCCCATCCCATCCCATGGGGGCATGACACCGCACAGCCAACGAGCAAGCCTTGCCCAGAAATCCGAAACCAAATTAGCACCAATCCTAAATAATTAATCCAAATGTTTGTTGACGAAAGACTGGAGTGCAGAAATCCACGATATATATATATATATATATATATATATCATAGACTGACCCAATTTCACAGTGCTGCAACAGTGCCCGAGTAAACAATGTCTGACACGCAGGAATGGACGGTGAAGGGCAGAATGTCCCACCATGTGAGGTTATACTGATTTGGTGAGTTTTGCAGCACCCTGTCATGCATGATCGTGGCACTTGCTGAATTAAAAGCCATATATAAAGCCTTCGGCATTTAGCTCTTGATGAGTTTCCTGACTTTCCCAGGTATCGTGCACAACGTGAGATGGGAATTTGTGTTGTGCCCATCTTTGTAGAGATGATGAGGGGAGATCATCGTCATTCCTTTGGAGAATGCACCATTAGGGCAACCCATGACGCGGTCATTGAAACCGAGTTGAATTTCCAACGGTAATGATATGGCACTGCATGTGGCTTGTGCCCTACTCAGGCAGCTCTTCCACGCCGTTACGCACTAATCCATCTTGACATGCTGAAGTGGGTGGGTCTCCTGCTCCTGGACCGCAAGTCAGAATGGGACACATGCTCAACTAGTGAGGTCAACCCTGATCAGCTCAGTCTACATCTTGACTTAGCATTCCCAAGCTCACCCCATGGCCCCCGTCTCTGCACCGGCCAAGCTTCCTGGCGATGGTGAAAAAAGCACCGTGCCTTAAGGTGCAGGTGCCTCAGCCGTCATCTTGCAGCCCCTGCTGATGCCGCCTGCTGTTATATCTTTCACCATGTTGAACTTCTCGAACAAGTTCCTGATAGGCGCCATGCTGGCACCCGCCGACTCGCGTGTGTAGACTTCAGTGAATGCTTCTGAGTGGAATCTGAGAGTTGTTTTGGATATGGGGCTGTCTCAGGCATGATGGCATGGTGCTTTTGAGTTATGAGAACGTCCTAAGAGTGTATGTACGTTAGCACAAAGACGAGCGACCCCATTTGTGAAGTCCATGCTGCCCGTAATACGAATAGAAAACGAAAGATCACTGGGGAGGACGCATTCCGGGCCGCCGCGGCAGCGTGGACGCCGTAGTTTTATCAGGGGCTGGGCGTTAAGGATTTCCTCCCTCGGCAGAGACCTCAGCGGATAGTCCAAGTGGCCAACCATGCGGTCGGAGCCGGCTGGGTTGGGGAATGACGTGTTTGGTGGCCTCCCGGGCAACCCACCAGAGTTGATGCTGCCCGCCACCTGTCATGCTGGTGTGGAGCGCGGATGCTGCTGCAATCCAGCATATTGCGGCATGAGTTGCTTAGGGATGGCCAACTCGCAGGCAATCGTGGCCCACCTGGACAGAGACCATGCGCGCTGGGTTCCGACAGTACCGGGAAGCTCGGGTAGGTGTTGCTGCGGTGAAACCTGAAGCGGCTGCGAGGCCTCGATGCGCCTCGATAAGGCGGTTGAGGTAGGGCTTACTCCGGCCTCGGAGCTTACCGAGCGCTGGAAGGTTACGGATAATACAATGTTCGAGGTAATGACCGAAATTTTCTCTACAGCAGCCGCTTCGCGAAGGCCTTCCATACAAATCCAGCGTTACGACTGCTAGTGGTTCCCTCGTCCTGGCATCGCAGCGGTCCGTCGCGGTGACTAACATGGCGGGAAAAAGCAGGCTTCGCGAAAAGCGGCAGCTGACCGAGAGGGGGCATGGGATTGCATGGACAGGGCGGACGAGGCCGGACGGGGCCATTCGTGCGTTTGTGTGTCCTTGGACGTCATGGGCCCTCGGACACTATATAAAAGCTATCTTCGCATTCCATGCCTGCAATCAAAGAGGTGAAGAATTTTAAACCCGAAACAACTTAATATCAGGCGTGAGACATGAGAACCTGAGGAACCAAGCTAACAGCTCCGCTCATAAGGTAACGGGGACAGCTTGGTAGGTGATCAGCGCGTGCATTTCGCGCAATTGAAGCTTGAATCTTTGACAGTCCGAACTTTTCTGTCGGAGTCTAAAGCGATGCTCTGCTTCTCGATACTTGGCTTCAGGATGAGCAAATCGGTTCGCGGAGCTGAAGCTCGGGGCAATCTGGAAGGCCCCGAGTGGTCTAGTCTTTCAAAAGATATTGCGCACCGACTAGTACAGAGCACACTGGACATGCAGAAGGGCTCCGCAGGCCACGGAAACAGGATGGAACCACGGGTCACAGGAAAAGGTGGGCTTGCGCAACAGAGAAATATGAGCGCAGGTTGTAATATCGCGTTGGCCTGAACGCGAACGGCAACGGGCTGGCACACGTCCAATCAATTGAGCGGTGCCGTGTCGTTATCCCACCACCATGCTGATTGATTCTTCCGAGCTGCCATGCGTCCTTACCTCATGTCCCATGACGTTGCATCAATCCAGCAGACGTTCCGCCTTGCGGGGCCAAAGAAGGTTTTAGACATTATCCCTAGCTGCATTTTCACATCGGCATTACGGCTGTTGTCCTGGATCCGAAATCGTTTCGTTAGGAGGCGTGGGCGGAGGCCAAGATGTCCGCACCGTGGCAAGAGGCTCGGAAAATGCTGCGCCAGCGGGCCCGAAAGATGCACGGGTCCAGCAGCAGCAACAACCGTCGTCACCACCAAGGCGCCGACAAAGTCAGGATCAGACAACAAAGTCCACGGCCAAGCCGTCTGAGATTGCAGCCGATCGAGATCCGGACGTAAGCCGCAAGGGCGGCGCAGCCACGTTGCCTGGGCATACGGGCAAGACGCCAACAAGCATGGCGCCAAGCGTCTCTCTAGGGGGCGCTATTGAAACGGCCACGGGCGCTGCCCGCGACATGCCCGGTGCCGGCTTAGCTGCGGGAAAGGCCGGGGTCTGCGGGAGTGAGGCAGTCCATAAGGCTTGGCGCGAGTGGGATGCCGCAGGGACCGCGGAGGTCTTGAAGCTGGCGCAACGGGCTGGCCCCGACTCCGCTGGCGCGGCAGTCGCACCCACAGCTGTAGGTGCGACTGCCAAGAACGCCGCCAGCGCCGGCCGCGCTGCCCAAGCCAGCACGGGCGCCACGGTGGAGCGTGCTCTCTCCGCCGGCAAGATGGGAACCGTGAGGGTTGCAGACGAGGTGGTCAAGGGCGCCCAGGATGTTGCAAAAATGGCACTAGGAGGCGCCCGCAAGACGGCCGTCGCGACCATGGAAGCCCCCGGTGCGATGGTCAGAGCTGCCAAGGACGCGGCGGCTGGCACGTCCCGCAAGGCGATAGGTTCAGCTGTGTCGGGTGCGCGGTCGATCGCTCAGGTTGGCCGCGGCGCCGCGCGCACGGGCTCCTGGGCAGTGGGTGCTGGTGCAGACGCGGCGCAACAAGGCGTGGCGCGGGTGGTGCAGGGAGTGCAGAACCTTTTGCGCTGGTGGTACTTTTTAGCCGTGCAGCTACCATACAGGTGGGCGTATCTGGTCGTGTGCTATATGGGGACTTAGGGGATCTTTCCTGTCATCGTTTTGCCTTTAGACTGGATCTCGCTCGCGTCACTATAATCCTCGTAGTGATGCAGGTCGTGATTTTATTGTTGGCTTTGCGACCCCTCCTTGCAGGCTGGCCGCTGGGAGTCTCCACATGGGCTGGGTGGCCGGCAACGCTGCTGCCACATCTGCGGCACGTGGCGCAGTGCGGTTCCTTGACTCGGCTACCTGGGCGGGTGAGCTGGCTTACCGGTAGGTACAGGCAAGGACGGGACGGGCATTGTCAGGACGCATTCGGGCGTAAAATAATGTATATGTGTGTGTATGTGCGTGTGCATGTGTGTATATTTTGGTCCCCAGGTGGCTACTTGATGGCATCCAGCGTGTCAACCACGGCATGGACGCTGCTATCTCAGCTACGCCGCCGCTGGTCAAAGGCCAACTGGCTCGTGCAGCCATCGTAGAAGCTCCTGAGGGGCCCAACCTGGTCGACAGCTTGTCCAACAAGTCGCCCGCACAGGTTTGCTTGGAAGGGAGCAGAGGAATGGCTCCGACAGAAAAAATGGCTGCCTGACCGCCGTATGTACGAATTGCATGTATCGGGCTGAATTACGTCATCCAGGTTGCAAGCTCGCCATACTGCTCATGGTTGGGTGCGGGGTGCAATGAAAGCTAGATCCGAGGTATGCACCTAGAAACGGAATGGAAATACCGTTGGAATGCTACACCAAGTAGGGACGCCTGGACTGGCTGTGTAAGTTGATTAGCCGGAGTCGGGACCCAGACTCGGGAAAAGCACGGGTGGCAAGAGTAAGCAGCACTGTGGCAAGGACAAGAACGTGCTAGCAATTGCACGACTCGCGTCTCTGTCTTGTTGCTGTTGGTGTTGTTTTGCGTCGTCGTGACCTAAGGTCGTGACCTAACCCGACAGCCACCGTTCCTTATCTTCGCACCATCGCTGTTATACCTGCGTCCTAGGTTATGCTATTACGCGGCATTTGCTGCGCCCGTTGGGCCGATTTCATGCACATTCAGGTAGGCGACATTTTCCGGGGCTTGACGGCTGTTGCGGCGGCTGCGAAGCAGGAGCCACTGGTTGTGGTGAGCCTCGTTGCCATTGCGGTCTCATGATGATTTAAGCTTGTGGTAATCGATAGGGGGCAGAAAAAGGGGGGAGCCCACTTGCAGTGGAAAAATATTACTCCCGGACAGCCGGTTTTCGCGGCTGCATACTGAAGGGCTCACTGTGGGGCGCATTTCCACGTCAAACCCTCGTAGTACCTGAGGGTCGAACACCAAGGGTGACCGATCTTTATATTTTTTATTTCACTGCAGGCTACGCAGGCCACTGCAGGTGTACATTGGCGCAAAGTTGGCTCCAAGATGCGGTCTTTCCCATGTGCTGACATGGTTCCATTGCACTGGCCCTGTTACGACACGCTTGTGACAGAGCCAGTGGTTGCGAACCTGGGGTCTCTGCCATTAGGACGGCTTCACCGGCTTCGTAGGTTGTTTTAAAACTTAGGATGTTGCTTAGCCGTTGCCCGGTGCCCGCATCCCGTCGCCTCCTTGATTGAAGGGCGGCGAGGCCAAGGGATCTGGTGGTCCTGGCCGCCCAGGTGGCCAGGACCTGGTTGAGCAGGTCAACGCGGCTCTGCACGCTGCTTTTGACCGCCCCGACGTACCCTTGGAGACTAACCGTGAGAAGCCTCAGCTGGAGCAGGCGCAGCAACAACTGGAGCCGGCAGCGGCGATGACTACTCCGCCGGGCGGCAGCATTGAAGCGATGCGCTCCGCGGATATCCTGCACGATAAGCTAGTAGATCAGGTACGAGCCGTACAGCAACGCGATGACAGCAATCATGTGCAGCCTTCGTGATGGCGGCTGTTACGCCTGCCATTCGCTCACGCGTGTTGAGGATGCCACCACAAATTGAGCAGCTCTACAGTGTTTTACGCGGCTCTTCGCGCATGGTTGACCGTCTAAGCGTAGTCCGGCCTGCCGATCTGCTGTTGTACTCACCTGGTCACCCCAGGCCCGGCTGCTGGTGTGGCATTTTTGGATGGTGGGCCAACTGCAGCTCACCGCTGCTGCAGAGGTGGCGGCCGTCACTCGCGGCATGTGGAGCTGGCTACTGCGCTGCATGGCGCACCTGGCGGCAGCACTGGGCCTACTGGCAGCGATGGCCGCGGCAGCGGCTGGTGGCGCCTTCGTCGCCGTAGGCGCGTGGACACTAGCCAGCGGTGTACGACAGCTGCGCTCGGCAGCCAAGCTGGAAGTCCGCGCCCGACGGGTTTGGGCGCCGACAGTGCTGCGTGCCATCGATGCTGTTTCCGCGGTGGCGGGGCCCTTGCTGCGCGCTTCGACAGCACCTTCGGTAAGGACCGGGGATATTGCAGCGCCCGAAGCAGCTGGCGGCAAGGAGCAGAGGCGCGGCATCAAGGATCACGCTGACACAGTGGAGAGGAAGGTTCCCAAGGGCGCGATGGCAAAGGCGGCGTCGGCAATAGCACCAGTGTGGGAGGCCATTCGTAGCGCCCAGGCCTACGCCCGAGGCACGCTGGCAACGGCGCGGCAGTTCACGCAGAGCCTGGTGCCCAAGTAAACCTGAATTTATTTGGACGGTGCATAATGTAGCTTTGATTGTGCGCTTGGAGTGTTGTTGGGCCCTATACAGCAGCAGTGGTGAACCACGGCGTCACGCCATTAAGCGGAGATGAGACGCAGCGACTTCGTGTCGGTCGGGATTTGGGGTTTGAAGGGTGGAAAATCGCACCAAGGGAATCTCAATGGAGAATTCATCCTGGCAATGGGACACCCTGATCGTGCGGATTGCGGGTGATGCCTCGCTGATGCCTGGCTGCAGCATTTTGTAGGCATATGAAGCGGGGCTGACCTGAGGTTTGCATTATCGTACCGTATGCTTGCGCGCAGTACCGTATGCTCTATCTTGGGACCCCGGCGGCGCCTTCTGAGGCCACATGGATAACACGTCGCTCCTGCCTGCCTGCTATCGCTGCCTACCCGCCTAGGGACCCCGAACGGGAAGAAGCTGAAGCTGCTCGTGCCGTAGAGGACTTCGCGGGGCTTTCGGCGGTGCTGCGCAGCTCTGAGAAGGCATTCGACTCCACGTGGCGCCTGGCACAGGCCAGCATGGCGGCCCTCACCGACCTGACTGGCAATCTCATCACCGATGTGGCCCGCAGGTGCGCGCATCCATTCGCTCCTGTGCCCAGGGGACTGGGCATGTGTCCCGTGCGCGCGCCAGCAAGCTGCGTGTCGTCATGCTCCCTGCCCTTGCCCGTCCGCATCTTTTTCCCATCGTCCGCGCTGTGCAGCATGTGTCCCGCGTGTACAGGTTGCACCCGAGTCACCATTTTTATTTACCTTAATCCGCAGGCGTGGGACTGGTGCCATCCATAGGAATTCCTTTCGTGCAATGCATCTATCAATGCATCTATCCCTTCGATCCCAGCCCTTCAACTTGCAACGTTGACAGCTTAAACTTGGCATGTGATTCCGTCTACCTCCTGCACTTTTTGCAAAGGTACCACATCCCCGTTCCAAAGTTCGCTTGGCTCAAGGGCAAAGCTGCTAAGCTGGCGCAGGACACGGCCGTTTCAAGCTTCGCAAAGGTCGCAGGCACGGTTCCGGCCACCTTCATCGCCGGAATGGTGGGCGTGTCTCCCCCATCTGCGGCTGCCGGAGTCAAGCCACGCGTCAACGCCGGGAAGATTGGCGCGCAGGCGGAGGAAGGCCGGCCGGCGGAAGGACAGCTGGCCGATGGCGGCGAGGGCAAAGGGCCAGCTGAAGGCTCGGGCACTTCCGGCAGTCGGGAGTAGGCAGTTGGCGGAGAATAAGAAACAAGAAGCCTACAGCATCTGTGTTAGCAGCATCTCCGTCGTTTTGTTCCCAGGGTTTGCTCGGGGGCCGCATAGGCTCAAAAGATTGAAGATATTCCTATTGCCTATTCCTATTGAGAAGTTAATTTGTTTTCCTCGGGGCGCCGGTGCTTTAGCCGCCGATTGCTTATGTTCTCCCTTGGAAGTTGAAAGTGGGTAGGTTTCGGGGACATGCTGGTGACCCTGCTGCTCTAGATAGACAGCCTCGTCGTCTAGTTCGCATGATGGAGTCTGTCCCTGTCTGTCGGAGCATGCATGAACTAACCGTGTGCCTGTTACGCTAAAAGCCACTCCAAAACCCAAAGTAATTTCCGTTTCCGTTCATTTGTCTTTGTTCTCTGTGCTACTTCGATGAAGTAATAACGTTGTAATCCTGGCGTTACGAAAGCTCGAGCGTAATGCTTGATGACAGCTTGCTGTCAAGTGGCAGCGGCAGGTCCGCAAGTTCCCATCCAACCCATTTCATACAGTTGACTGTTCCGGCTGCTTCCCAACTTTGGACAAGGCAAGTGCGTTAGCTAGAAGCAGCTGACCAATATATTATTGCAGCGGATTTCAATCACCAGATAGAGCTTCAGGCTGCGCTATGAGGATTCAGACGACACTCGTGGCAGGTGCCGTAATTTTCACCCTCGCCTGCCGCCATTTGACAAGCGCAAACCTTCAGGTAGCTATGGATGATAAGAATGCAAGCGGCTATCGTCCGTCAGGCGCGGCTTATTCCTCTGTACGGATGCTGCCGCTCTTCAGTGGGCGGGCTCGCCGCTATCTGCAAGGGGTGACATTCAGCAATACCTGGTACGGTGTTGGTCAGCGCAGCACAACTTTTGCAGGAACATACACGCCGCAAGCAGGATTGCGGGCTACCTTGGATCGAGTTGTGGGACCACCGATACCGGATAGCGGTGGGGGAGGAACCGGTGCCGGAGGTGGCGGTGGTGATAATGGTGGTGCCGGCAGTAGTGGTGCTGCAAGCGGAGGTGGCTGAGAAAGCAAGGGTGCAGGGCATGCGACCGGCATGGGCCAGCATCCAGGGTTACATCTGCGGTCGCCTGGTGCAGTGATGTCGAGGCTGAGCGCCGTATGCATGGCGATTGATATTGTCCCGTGCAAGGGATTGGCCTTGCTGCATATCGTAGAGCCCTGGTTGCTTGTGCCCCAAGATTCATAGTCGGCTGTGCGTTCGGGGGGTACATTCGCGACTAGTGGGGCCACCAAGGGCCTACAGTGCCCACGCCCCATTTGGGGTTTCAGCTGGTTGAGTTCTTAGGTTACAAGTCATATCTGGATTTCTCTCATCCAAACGCCTTCTGCAAGTATGGTTTCGGGCTTACCGTTCGTTTCACCGTCCATCTTGTAATTGTCTGTTCGGCGATTATAAGTATGTATTTTTGTTTGTTGTCATTTTCCAGGATATGGAACCTGTTGATCCCTTTTTCTTCACACGTTCTGAGCTCGTCAGCGTGTCCAACCTAGGGTTATTCGAAACCCCAATCGCAAAGATCGCAAGGTAATCAGGTTTATTATTACGTGGAAACGACTAATTGACATCCTGAAGACTTCTGATCGGCGGTATCGAGCATGCATGCTGTGCATGAATCCTAACTGCCGGTCGTACGAGCCAGCAGCAACGGCGCGCACTGCGCACACGCATCCAGCAACGTGCTGTGCGTGCAACCTCGCATTTTGCTTCTTTCATCGCAACATAACCCTGTTATATAATTTGCACAGCCGAGTCTAATTGGTGATTGACTACATATACGTGTTTAGTCCGAGATGACAAACATTCTGACACGGTTGTTCGCGCGTATTCTACCTGTACTTTTGCTGGGCCCGCAATTCCCCATGTCGAAGGTAATTGTTGATGATGGCAAGCCTGTTCGTGCTGAATTTTCTAATGAGACGTTGAAATTACAACGCTGCTAGTGCTAAACAGCCACCCGGACTGCCTTTCAATTTCCAGGTTATAGATATAAAAAATATCTCTACAGCAGATGGGGCCGTGATAAATATGCCCTTTGCCCAAAATGTCCAGGAGGTGGTAATGAAGGTAGGCCGCCTGCCGCGCTTCGCGAATCCGTCTACGATGAATACTTAAATCCCTATGTCACAATCTGAATTTTTACATGCGACTTACAGGAGGCTTGCAGCAGTGACGTGCAGTTGTATCCGGGTGGCGTCGTCGTCGAGGACTGTGACAGTCGTGGGTGATGGTTTTGACGTATTGGGCGATATGCAAATCGACATGGCACGTTTCTGATCAATATTATGTTCAATTGAATACAATTGACCGTTGTGTAGTATGTGCCTGCCAAGAAGCCGCCTAGCGAGTTTTAACCCGGGCACCGCAGATCTGGAGGTCACCACGAGAGAGAGCACCGGTCCGGCAAACTCATCAGATGCTGGCGAGGAACTCGATCTTGAGCTGCCTCCCGCCTCCCGTAAACGCCCCGACCTTCTTACCACAGCGGAGCTAGGCATTGGCGGCCTCTTTTTTATGGCTATGACCTTGATGTACATAACGATTACACACTGTTGTTCCAAGGTAATAAGATGGTCGTCGCCGGCAGTGCCTGAACTGCTGCTGCTAGCCGATTTTTAAAGCCAGATCGGGGGAAACTGCGTCTTCAGGTTTGGATATTCCCCACGCATGTCCTTCGACATTCCTCGCGCCCCGCGCGGGGTCCTACCCGCCATTACCGCTTTGGTGTCCCTTGCGCATCACCTGTCCATTGACTGCGCTGCGAACCCCAGGGAAACCGCTCGCCCGCCGCTAGCGCCACCACGTGCATCAAGGAAAACTATCCCCACACAAAGCAGCTGATGCAGAGACTGCTCACTTTACAGAGTTTGGCACAGAAGCAGGCACAGTTGCAGCTGCAGCTGTCGGAAGAGTTGAAGCAGCTGGTGGAGGAGCTTTCTTCCTCCTGATGTGCGGCAGCTGCTGCTGGTAATGCTGCTCAAGTTGCGATATGTCAGCTACGAGCGGCCGCCTACCCGCTCGGGTGCTTCTCCACGGTTCATTTATCGGGATGGTGGCCTGACTGCTGTCGAGTACGATAGGCCACGAATGGCGGTTTAGTAACCGCAACCGACCTGGAAGGACTATTAGGTAAATGACAGTTTTAGAAGTACGACATCAGTGCTAATCAGCCAGGAAGAGCCGAGCCTCCCCGGGCTTCTGTAACAATTAATAAGCGATTTGCCATGCTTACATGAGAGCAATCTAGTAGAATGATGAAATTACAACCACGGTGTTAAAGAGTTGCGACCCATCCTCCCACCCCTTCTCAGCAATACGCTCATCCATTCCCTTCACCAGCGCCTCCCCGGAACCTTCATCACCTCTGGGTTGCAATGGGGCCTCGTGCTACGTGGAAACCATAGCGCCATAACGTCGCTAGCAAATGGATATGAGACAAGCACTCAGTTGTTCCCATCCGGAGCGGATGTTGGAGGGAGACTCACCAGAAGCTATGCACTGTTTCTGCTTCCAAATCATACAGGCCAGCGCCTCGAGATGCAATAAACTCCAATCGATGCTCCAAAACTTCGGTGCTCTAAAAGGGGCCTCCCGGTGGGCTCGACCACCTTGAAGTGACGGGCCTCAACAGGTAGCCCTCCACCGGCGTCTTTGGCTATACATACGACAATCCAGGTAGTGTGATAGAGGCCCCAGTGGACAGACGGAGAGATAAGGTCTCAGATGAGATAGAGATAAGAGATGATAAGGTCTCATCATGATATCAGGCGCACGACGAACTTGATGTGTCTTCGTTCCAAACTCCATGCATAGACGGGCGTCCGCTGGGACTCACAGATTCGGACTTATGGGCGGTAATGGCCAACCCATGTACTCAGCCCACCTGTGCGACACTTCACTGAAATCCGAGAGCATTGAGTTTGCCTGCGTCGTGCCTTCACTGAGATGTATGCCACAGGAGGGTGAAGATCGCCATACCCCACAACCACAGGCTATGAAGGAAGGGCTGAGCCTCTGTGGCTGGGCTACAGTGCATGGGATTTCGCAATCCACAAAGGGGCTGCACTTCCCTCACTGTGGCCTGAGCGACTAGCGGCACGCTGCTTGCCCTTAGTATACCCAGGGGTCGCAGGGGTTTCCGTGACCGTGACGTTGTCGTAGGGCCCATCTCAACCCAGTAGCTTTACGGCAGACACCTCTCGAGATGCTGAGATGGTCCTTTATGCACCCTATATCATGTTTGTGTGTGCCTTATTGTGTTCAGATTGTCTTGCATCTCAACGAAACCAAGGCGGCGGAATCTTACGAATGGGTGAGGATGGGTGGAATCTGACGAGACGCCCGCCGTTGAGTCCCTGTCGCTGTTTTGGGTATTTCTCTATTTATGGCACGGTGCGAGGGGCTCGCGGGAGTCAGGCAGTTCACAACCATATTAAAGCGATTTATTCGTTCTATACAACTGATCGCCCCAACTAATCTAGCCCCCTACATGATGCGGGCACTTGGTCTGTGGAAGTTTTCCCTGCTAAATTTGCGTCGAACGCAAAACGTAATGCTTCATTATGCTGAATCTTCTCCATATCAGGTTATCAATACCTGATTTCAACTATCCGTGGCCATTAGGGTTGAAACCAATTAGGGCTGAGCAGCCTGACGGCACATGGGAGTTAGAAGGACGCGAACTGACAACGGCAGCGCGTAGCTGATGAGATCAGTTTAATGAAAGGATTATCATTTCAGTCAAATGCTGATATAATAATATTCAACACACCTGCTTAGGAAGATGCCTGATGCAGTAACAAAACATGCACAAAGTAAGCTGCACGGTATGATTTTTGTGCACAATTGACACTTATTTTTGTTGACTTCTGAGATAAGGTTTTTCTGTTGGTCCGGATATTGTATTGTCCCTGATGACTGATCCCCTCATACAACGGTGATGGTTGGACGAGCTAGGCATCAGTTTCTTCTCAAAGGATTTTGTTCATATTATCTGAAAAGTAATTACCTAAGTTGCTTGGAAAGAAGTTCAACATAATTTTGGCAGGACCCTTTGTAGTGTGAGTTCGATGCCTCGAAGAAGCATTCTATTTTTCGTCCATTCCAACTTCATCATCATGTTTTTATGGTGTTAAATTCTGATTGAGTCTATTGAGGAAAGCCATTGCAAGTGGGCCGGCACCCACTATTACCTATAGGATAGTGTGTACCGTAACGCCTGGCAAGTTGTGATGAGTTAAAGCTGGCATGAGTTATAATTTAGAATCCAAAGAACCTTACTTCTCCGGAGCCACTGCCAGGTCACAAAGCGTAGCCTCTACCCAAGGCGAGGACAACTTTGCCCAACACTTCATCAAGGTAAGAAATATTGTGCAAGTTTCTATAAACATCAAGTTAGCAGCGTTTGACAGCGTGGGAGGATATGATCCTTCGTTGGTGCAACACACCCCACCAACCTCCTCCCTTTTCGCTCACTCGCGCCCCTTCAGAACTTGCATCGCAAACTGCGGGACCCCAGCTTGCTGCAAGTCTGTCCTCCACCACCTCCTGAGTTTTTTAGGCACAATGACAAAAATGATGCTGTGGCCAGCACAGACCGTGCCTCTCTATCCTCAGCTCCGCGTGAGCCATATCAGTGCCATCCTGAGGCGTGGGGCAGCCCTAAGCACCCCTTCGGTGCTCCACCCGGGTCGTACAAGATCCTGAGCTCAGACTATGCGTGGCTGGATGCAGCACGGCAGCCAGCACGGCGCGATGGTGTCCCTGGTGGTGGAAAGCCAGACATGGGCCTGGATGGGGAGGCCACTCCAGAGGAGCTTCCGGAGCCGCCTCTTTTTATGCAGCGCACCAGGTAACTGCGCGAACCAGGGTGTTGCTCCGGGGCGCTGTGGGCAGGTACTGTTTGTGCTAGCCCGCGAACATCACTACGTCCGGTTTGCACCGTGCCCTAAAGACATACGCACGCATATGCGAACCCGCCACGGGAGGTCTCGCCGCTTGAGTAACCATGGCGACGGGTAAACGCATCAGGAACGGTAAACGCAAGAAGGACTGCAGAATGCGCGTGGGATGTGACATGTTGAATGTGGTCGCGGCCTCCCCATGCCAGCAGCATCACATACACACTTTCCCGTGCGCATGGTGCAATCTCATCCTCGCAGCCCTTCGTGCTCCACCCCATCTCATGCCCTTTCCAATCCCAACCGCCGGCATCTTGTCAGCTGCATCCCTGCCTTGCCCTTCACCTGCCACTCGGCTCCAGGTTCCTTGCTCACGGCCGACTAGTTTTTGTGAAGCTGAGGCAGCAGCTGGAGGAGATTTGTGTGGGTGCCGTGCGACGCATCGAGACGGCTGCCTCCCCATCCGCCCTGCCCACTGACACCGTGAGCCCCACGCTGTCTGCCATGCCCAGCTTCACTGGAAGTGTCGCAACGGCGGCTCTCACGAACACACGCAGCATCGGAGCCACCAGCTGGGGCGGCGCCAGCTTTAGCGCCACCAGCGCAGTGGGCGGGGGCCCGGGGGGTTTGGGTGCTGGCGTACGTGGACTCCCGCCAGGGCTCGTTGACGAAATTATTGAGAGCGTGAGTGGATCACATGGCTTTAATAGTTGCGGCTAGGGAGGGCGAGTATGTCGTTCATTGGGGCTGCCCTGAGGCATACCGGTAAGTCACGACGCCGTCTTGGCTGCGTGGCAATGTTGAGTTGCGTTGGGGTCATGCTGCCCTTGCCGGTCTGTTTGTAAAGGAGCTGGCAGGGGCGGTGGCGTCGTGAACGGGTCCGTGAGATTGTTGGCCTGCTGCTGCCTGTTGATGCGCCGACGGTTTTCTTCATCATTACCATAGGGTTTAATGTGCTCGTGGGGCTTACCACAGCGATTAAGAAGTCCAGTATCCAGAAGGATACGTGTGCTGGGGGAACCGTTTTTCTGTTTGTACCTGGAGAATCGGCCGGACTGCTTCACACCGCACTCACGTGTGCGCCGGCACGTTTCTATTACGCAGCCAAGCAATAGTATTCACGGTGCCCCCCTTGCTGAGGCAGCTTGTGATTATGCTTTATTTAATTCTTATTGGCTTACTTGACAGGTCCGTGACAAGCTGGCGGTAGCGTTCGAAGACTGCCTCTCGGACACCATGGACCAGCTATGGGGTGTGTTGCAGTACGCAGGCAGCAAGCATGCGCTCGTGGATCGCATGTCCGAGGTGGGCGTAAAGACCGGGCGGTTAACAAGAGTAAATCCTACGGCGGTGTTGACAGGGCGTCTGCAGCATTTCGCTCACTACCTGCCTTCCATTGGGGGACGATAAGGAGAATGGGGACGATAAGAGATTTTCGGACGTCTTTACCCATAGGCTATACTCCGCATTTTTGCGCTCACACGACAGCTTTACCGGTTGGATTGCCTTGGCCTGGGTGGGTGATGGCTGATGGGTGACAGGCAATGAGGCAACGTGAATCGGAGCTGGAAGCGGCGTTTGCTAAGTATCGCGAGGAGGCGGGGTCGCGCCTACGGTCATTGCGGCGTCAGAAGGAGGAGATTGAAGCCGCCGCGGAAAAGGTGCGTCGTGCAGGGAATGCAGATAGCTTGATTGCCATGTCGTGCAATTCCGCTGCTGCCTAAACCCCTCCATTAATTCACAAGGCCCTTACGGCTCAGTCGTCATCGCATGTACATACACATACACATACACATACACATACACATACACATACACATACACATACACATACACATACACATACACATACACATACACATACACATACACATACACATACACATACACATACACATACACATACACATACACATACACATACACATACACCACATAGAGGGGCTCGGCTTCCAGCTGCTAGGCGCTTCGCATGTGAGCACTACCACGCGCTTCCTGGACCCCGTCTTGCCGGTCCACCATCAAGGCATCATGACAGCTAACATTTCCCCGTCTCCATGTGAAGTCCGCATGTATTTACGATGTGCTTCTTTGGTTCCGCTCCGATTCGGTCTCCTAGGACCGCACTGAGCTCCGTGCGCTGGCCGCAGCTGCTAGCCAGCGAGTTGACTTTCTGGAAAAGGACCTGGCAGTGGCCAAAGCTGCTCTCGATAAGGAGCGGACGCAGGTGGCAACCAAGTAAGTGGACCCGGGAGGTGCCTGGAGTGCGGCACTGGAGAACTGGGATACCTAGGCACACGGTACCTTAACTTATATGTATCGCGAGAATCACGCTGCCTCGCATTGATTTGGGAGGTTGTCATGTTTTTCCCTGTGCGTCGCGCGCATCCACCTCCAAACAGACTGGAGGCGCAGCGGGCCGCTTTAGACGCTGCGCTGCAGGCCAAGGACGATGCGATGGAGGCGTTCCGGGCGGACAGCGCGGCACGACTGGAAGAGATGCGGGTGCTGAACGCCGATCTGCAGCAACAACTGCACCAGAGGACGGAGGAGGTGGAGAAGCTGTCAGTAAGAGCATCGGACCAGGCGGATATGCTTGGTGGGTAGACGTGGAGTTGTTGGTATTTGTGACAAGGAGGATCCTGGACGCCCGAGTTCTTCTCACTATAGATAGGGATAGAACAGAAGGGGACGAGATGGGGGTGCGGCAGGATGCAGTGTCACCACTGGCATGTCACGCTGCTAACCCCGCTTCACCATTTAACGCCGCATATTACCGGCTCCCGTTCTTGTTCGCGCCTGCAATCCGCGACCGCGATCTACAGCTTTGGCGCTTGCCCGCCGGGACGGAACCTTCGCCGAGCTAGAGGTGGTCAGCGGCCAATTGGTAAGAACGGGGAGAGTAAGGGCAAGGATAGCTGCGGCGTACGAGGAGACGGGGATGGCCGCCGCTGGCTGGCGGAGCATCCTTCAAACTCCATATCTCCATACTCCCCCAACGCCCGCCCGCCTTCCCTGCAATCAACGGTGTATTGCTCCGGCCCGGGCCTTGGCTCGCGCACACAGGCTGACTTCAAGAAGTTCATAACGGCCTCCATCAGGCTTCCATTGACGCAATGGCTGCGTACCATGAAGGAGGGGGATGTGCCGCTGACGCCGCTGATAGGCGGACCACTCTCCATGGATTACGGTACCGGGCGCGCTTTCGTTGCCTGTAAGTTCTATGACCCTCTCTTATGAGGCAGGCTGAGGCAGCGGGATTTCCAGCGGGTAAAGGACGCGGCAGGGGGGTTGGGAGAGATCTCAGGCGCGTGTTAAGGCCGTCGTTGGAACAGTGGATGCGGGAGCCTTTCCCATGGGAGCTGACTTGGTGTCCACGTTACGACCGAACGCGCGCAGTGTTTTCTGTTTGGATGACAAGGACTACTGTGTCCCGGTTCGTTGTTTTCGTACCGCCCGTCTGCAGCATGTACATGCTGGGGCCCCTGGCGTTGCATGACGGATACTTTTGATCCGTGCACATTGTGGAATTATAAATTCCAGCCTACCAACGTGATTCCGCAGATGTGACTTCTTTTCGGTACTTCTGGTCCCAATTGTTAGGAGTGTAATAAATGTCTTTTCCTCTCCTACACATCCCCTTTTGACCCCTTCCGCCCGAGGCCCCAGCCGCCCGCAACCTGAATCTCCACGCCGTCTTGGAGGAGCTCCGTCGCGTCATGCCCAAAGAGCTGCCCTGGCCTGAGGAAGGCTGGCCTCCGGATGGTCAGGAGGAGTCCATGTGCGACGAAGAGACGGCCACCAGTTTCAGCCCCATGAGCGAGTCGCCGCCCCACACCCGCAGCCCCTCGCCAGTCGGGTCCAGGGACATGCAGCCAAGGAACCCCTACGCGGTGAGGGCAACGTGGGACAATACAAGATGGGATGGGAACAGGGAGTGAAAGAGGGCAAGGGAGCGCGCGGGAGATGGGTGGACTTGAGAGGTCCAATATTTTAAGTTCTGGCAGGGAGGGCCACTGAATGCTGGATGGCACCTCGCCTTGGCTCGAGCGTGCGGCGTTTCACTCCCCTCCATGCCCAAACTTTGCTGGTTTTGCAATGCTCATCCTCTTGGCACTCGTCCTCTTCATTGCCGCCTTTTGATTCCACCTCTTCCTCCCTTTCCTCCTGCCCGAACCGATTTCCTCCTTCACTGTCTTTTTCTCGATCCCGCCATCCAGTCTTTGCCTTAACCGCGACCTTACCCCAACCCCAACACAAATACACACACAGCCTACGCTGCCGATCACGTGGCATCGCTTCGTCCGCGCCCCTCTGGGCGACATCATGTCCCCCAAAGACCTCATGGTGCAACTGGCGGCCCTGGCAAAGGCAAAGTGGGATGCAGACAAGGTGGCACGATGCAAGGGACTTCCACCCCCCGACCTGCACGCCTTCGTATATAAGCGCTTCCTGGCCGTGTAAGTGGGATTGGGGCCGCCCAGGACAGGCCGTCAGGGGAAGAGTGAGGCCACGGGAAGGGTTAGCGGAAGGAGGCACGTAGGGGGTGCCGGGGCGAGGCCCGTTTGTTGCCAGCCTTGCGCGGGCCAGCGGCTACGCAACGCATCTTAGTCGAGGTCGAGCACTCTCTTCGTGCTGCCCTCCGTCCCCCAACTGGTCCCGCTCCCCGCACCGTGTAGCCCCCACTGTCGCCCCAATTCCCACGCGGGGCTGTCCACGCCCACGGCTTTGGGTTACTTGGGGTTACTTCCGTCCTCCCTCCTGACCTGTGTAACCGGCACCTGGCTGTCCCCTCACCCGCCTTCACTTTCCCGTCGAAAGTCGCCGTGCCGCCGTGGACGCGGACGAGGACGTTGTGAATCTGGTCCAGAGTCTGAAAACCCATTCAAAGAACTTGCCGCGGGCCGCCATCTGGTTGCAGCTGCTGCAGTTGAGCTCCCCAGTTCTGCCCGTGGATGCGTGCGCCTATTACTTGGAGGTGTGGGGGAGAGCTAGGAGCGTGGTGTTCGCGGGGTGACCGGGGAGGGAATCCTGGGAAAACATGCGCGAAGAGCACAGGCTGAGTGGCGCGAAGAACGATGAGGCAGGGACTGGATCCCGCATGTGGAGGCTCCGCTTCGCAGTTCACGTTCCCCCATGCGTTCATGCCTGAGCGTCCAATTCTCGGCATTAACCAGGTTTGGCTTGTAGTGATGTTGCATGGCCGTTGCTGGCAGGGTGCCTCATCACGTTGAGCCGCTCTGTGCCGCGTTGTTCTAGTTTCCGCCAGACTGCCACCACTATCTCCCCACCTCCGGCTTTTTGCACATTTACCTCACTCGCCTGCATCTTCCATTCCTATCAACCGGGAGCAAATGTCTAATCCATTCCCTTCCTACGGCTCTGTTCGTATATGTGGCTTCCGTAAGCCGGTCTTCCTTCCCCATCTGTTCTCGATTGCCGCTCTCCTGGACACTTTCCTTCCTCACGTCCTCAGCTATTCAACGCGCTGCTGGACAACACCAGTCGCTCCAGCCCCAATGTGGTGGATAAGGCTACCGGCACCGTTTGGGTGTCTCCGGGCCGCTGGAAGACGCTCCTGACAGGGGAGTTCATGCAAGTGTTTGACACGGAGAGGAAGGCCGTGCTACTCAAACAGGTGGGCGACTCAGGGCCCCTTCGGACAGTTGGATATCCCCGGTCCTAGGTTTGATGTACGGATATCGGGTTGAACATGGGCAGCATCTATGGAAAGGCCTTTGATTTCAGTCCAAATATCGGTGTTCCCAGGCGCCTTGGCAGCTCTTCATGATCGCGCGTATCACATCATCGCTCCCGGTGCCCCTCAATATGTTGGTTTTTTTCTCGCGTCCATCTGTCCCACCGTCCCGTCCACTCTCGACCGTCGTTTCAAACGTGTCCAGAGCGTCACGCGCTGTGCAGCACGCGTTTACTTCGCGTTTATCTTCGCAGCTGCCCTCAGCTTTCATCTTCAGTCCATCTTCAGTCCCTTGTCTTCCCTTCCACTGCACCTAAGGCCTTCTTCCCCTATCCGCCCCTCCCCCCCTTCCCAGACTGCCTCCGTCCGGGTGGACACCAACAGAGGAAACAAGACGTTTGGCTTGTCAGATTTAGACTCCCTGATGGAGGTGGTCATGGGCGTGTGGCTTGGCCAGCGGCAGGTGCGTATAGGGGATGCACGATGGTGGATATGTACAGTGTGACGTTGAATACAGGCAAGAGCAGCAGCAACAGCAGCAGCAGCGTGACGCTGTCCCTGAGGGAAAAGGGATGTTTGATTGGGATCCTCAGTGGCGTGCCACCAACGGCAATGTGAGCACCTCTAAACCGACAAACGGCCGTTTCCGCCCCAAATCCCGTTCTTTCACTCGTATTCTCAATCACACTCGGTTTCCCCCTCAACCAAGGCCGCCATGAGCGAGCTGGCAATGTCGTGGACGGCAGTGGAGCCGGTGGGGGGCGGTGTACTCGCAGTCAACATGGACGTGGACCAGTTGACCAAGATTGCAGGTGCTTTTGTGCACGGGGCCTCCGGAAACCGGAAGCGAAAAAGGGGGGCCATCCGCTTTGTGCATTTTTCTTCACGGCTTACAGAGAACAATGTGGCCCGGCTGCCCGTCTTTCCTTGAAGGCTTGGGAGGTATTTGCCTGTGGATGACAGAGTTATGAGTGTTTGAACGCCCTTCGTCATTCACTCACCCGGTGTTGCCATTATTCCATCGCTTCCGTACCCGCCCCCTGGACCCCGCCTGCCTCCTCGTAGCCCACGCACTGGGCCCCGGCGTCCTGCCCAACAATCGCGAGGCGCTCCTCGAGGTTTACTTCAACACCGTCCAGGCGGCGCGTCTCTCACAGGCCACCGCCCGCGTCAAATGGTCCGGTTTCACCACTGCGGCCCTGGGCACTGCGCTTACGGTGGCGGAGCTGCTGCCGCCGCGACCGCTCACGCCGCGCGGTTCTCCCGCCGTGTCACGCTTGAATGCCGCTGCCAGCTTGCTGTTCCAGATTGCAGACCCCGCCGCCGACGAGATGCGCTCGCAGCCGGCCTTCCGACTGAATAAGGCCATGGAGGCATTGGACGTTAGCCTAGGCCGGCTTCGCCGCGCTCTGCAGGCATGTGATCGGGAGGAGTTGGGTGGGCCGCGCAGTGAGGCGGAGGAGGAGGAGGCTGTGGCGGCTGGATGGGCAGCGGCTGAGGCCGCCACCGCTGCGCTGCTGGCAGCTCGTGAGGCTTACCGCGGCTTTGAGGCAAACGTTCGAGACCATATGATAAAGATGGCCGTGGATGCGGCGCTGGAGAAGCACCGGGGAGAGGTACGATGCCAGCACGGGCAAACGATGTAGGAAAGGGAAAGGTCAGCTCGGGGCTGAGGTTGGGGTTGAGACTGCGTCAAGCCGGGAACGGCCTGGGTGGGGTGGATTGTTTGAATGGGTTCCACGATGTGAGAGAGTGACGCGGGCGGCCGAATGAATAAGCAGCGGAAGCGGTTAGTGTCAGATAGAAATGTAGACCGCTATCGCTACCGTCGTTAGCTCGCCTGCCGCTATCGCCAAGCGCAATTTTCATAATCCCACGCACAGAACTCTGACGGACGCCGTATGAGCAACTCACGCCATCGCCGCGCGAGCCGCAACTTCCGCACCTCCAACCTGAGCAACAGCGGGGATGGTGGGCCCGATGGCACCCACCCGCGTACCAGCGGCCGGCATTCCATTAGCGGCGCAAACAGCGGGCCGTCGCTGCAGGGCCGTCTCTCGGCACGTTCCAATGGCCGGCCAAGCCACCGGCCGCTCAGCGGTGTGGCGCCTCGCGATCTGCGCGCTGTGCTGGCCAGTGCGGCGTGGTCTTCCGATGGCGAGGATCTAACGACAGGGATGTCGATGGACGGCGGGACGGCGCCGCCGCGGTTGCAGCTCCGTGGCCGTTCCCGAATGCATGCGGGCCCAGGAGAGTCCGTGGTGCAGTCTCTCAACGGTGAGGGATCCGAAGGCAACATGCCTTCAGCGCCGCCGGTGGACACGGGTGGAGTTGCCGCTGGTGGAGCTGCCTCTGCTGCTAATATCGGCGCTGGAGGTGCTGGCGGCGGCGGTGCAACTGGTATACCTAGGAATGCTGGTGGAGATGGTGGGGACATTGCTGCAGAGATCGATAGAGAAGGCGATGCTGGTGGCTACGGCCACGGTGCAGAAGGCGACGCTGGCGGCGGAGCCGCCGTTGTTGCGATGAATGCTGGTGGAGTGGCCGTCACTGCGGCCACTGCCAAGGGTGATGAAGACGACGGCCGTGTATCGGGGCATCGCACGGTTTATCATGAACTGGATCCGGATAGCGATATCATGCAGCGCTTGGCGGAACTGGAGGGGAAATATGTACGGCTGCGTTCCCGGCACGACGAGACGAAGCGTACGATCCATGCGGCCTACGTCGCTGCGGCCGGCAGTGATCCCAGCGGCGCAGGGTTGCCGTCACCTGAGGTGCTGGCGGAGATGGGTCCTGCCTCTAAGCTGCGACTGGTAGCAGAGTTGCTGGCGGAGCTCCATCAGGAGGTGGAGCAGGGCGTGTGGCCGCAGCTGGACGACACGGTCCGCGCCGCCATCACCTCGATGCTGCCACGCGGTGGTGGTGGCAGCCGCCGCCAAAGTCGCCGATCTGTATCGCTAGTTATGCCACCGGGCATGCGGATGACAGTACGACCTTCACGACTGTCATCTCTCACAGCAGTGGAGACTTTGGCCGCCGCCGACACGGATGTCGACTTCACGACAGCAGCACCAGCAAGAGCATCATCAACGGTATTAACGGCCGCAGCTGTAGTAACACCATTAAGTCCATCTGGGGCTCTTGGAGTGCAAGGCAGTGCGGTATCGAGTGTGATGCCTGCCGAGGGCGTAGAGGTTGAGGAAAGCGTATATGACGGTGTTGGTATGGCTGTGGTGGATGAGGAGGGACAGGAGGGTCAGGACGGGGCGGACGGCGGAGAGGAGCCGCACCCTGCGGAGGTGGCGGAGGTGGCGGGACGGCTGCATGCACACGCGGGACATGTGGGTCAAGTCATGGCGGCGGCTGCGATGGAGACCGCGGCGCTGGCGGCGGCGTTGGAGGATTTAACATCCTGGAAATCCTCCCCGTCGCATTCCGCTAGTACCAGATGGCATAGCGGCACCATCGGCGACGGCCTATTCCGCAACGGCAGCAGTGAAGCCGCAGGCAACGGCTATTCTTCCGATAGCGCCGCTCCACCATGGGCTGGTAACAACCTGGCGGGGGCAGAATACGGGGCGCCGGGCGGGTTGCTCCATCGTTCAAACACGCTACAACGTGTGCAGTCTGTCCGTGTGCCACCTTTGCCTTTGGGAGCCCTGGGGAACTGGCTTCACGATAGCAACAATTCCGCGCGAGACAGCAGCAGGAGCTCTCGCAGCCATAGTGACGGCAGTGGCGGTGGCACTGTCAGAACCACCTCCGGTGCCGCCGCCCTAGGCGAGGATGTTCATATGGACCCATGGGACGCTGTGCCCGTTGAAGCGGACCCACGGGACACCGCTTACTTGGACGCGCTGCGCTCGCTGCACATGGCAGCAGAGGCGCAGTCGTCGACCGAGGGCGACATAGGGGTGCTGGTGAAGGCAGTGCAGGAAGTGGTGCGGCTGTTGGGTGGGCAGCCGAAAATCACAAGCAACGGCCGCGTGATTGAGTTTTTTCCGCGCCGCGTCCCCACAGGTAAGCTTCCACAGGGAAGGCCCCGTAGGAAGGTGGCATTGCCACGTGCAGGTCCTCTGTGCTCGACATCCTACAGCCTCTGAATGACCGCTACATTGCGCCTTTTTCACCGGAAGGGAATAACCTCAACGCCCCTCTCATGAACCTTCTCTCCGTGGCATCACCACAATATCACCTAGCTCCGCCGCTAATGTGGCACTCTGGGCTGGCTGCTCTGAAGTTCTCTTACTGTGAAAAGATACTTCCCTGCTCCTTAAAACCCTGCTCCGCCTGCTGTTCCCGCCAACCTGCAGACTGGCGGCACCCCGTGCTGCGGAGTTCCCTGAGCCGTCTTTATATCTATGTCAGCGGCGCACTGCTGCAGCAGCATGAACGTGCTGTGCTGCTGCGAGAGGCCTCTGCTGACCTGGCCCAGCGTCACGCCGCACTGTCACGGACGGCAGAGGATCTGTCTGCCAAGGCCGCTTCGCTGCGCAGCCTGGAAGCGGCGCTGGGTGCGCAGTTGGCGACCTTGGCCTCTTTTGTGTCCCAGGGGTCGGTGATGGTGGACTCCCTTGGCAAACTGGACACGGCGAGCGAGGCGCTACAGGCGCTGGTGGCAGCCGCGCAGGTGACCGAATACACACCAGCCCCGCCACCGTCACCGCCGTCACCGTCTCGGGTAGCATCGGCGAAGCCACCGGTGCCGGTGCAGCTGTCGCGGCCATCCTCTGTGCGGGGTCCATCCATGCTATCACGCACGTCCTTCTCGGCTTCGGCTTCTACTGCGCCGCTGAAAGGCTCCGCAGCTGCAGCGCCAGCGGGGGCACCGTTCGCCATGAATGAGTTGGCGGTGGCGACGGCAGCGGCAGCAGCGGCCGCTGCAGCTGCGACGGCAGTGGCGTATGCTGCCTCACCTGCGCAGCATCTCACGCCGGCCGCTGCGGAGAGGAGCGGTTCGACGGTTGCAGCCGGCGACCAGGCGCCGCCTTCGCCGCCGTTTGGGGCGCCATCGACAGCATCGATGTCTGCAGCGCTGCCAGCGTCAGCACCCGCATCCATCTTACCACCGCTGTCGTTGGGCACCTCTAGCCGGGGCCCCGGGAAGCCGCTGAACAAGGTGGTCATATTTCCGCAGGATAACTGGGAGGATATGCGCGGCATAATGTCCATCATGATGGGGGCCTTGGCGCAGGTGCGCTCTGCCACGGGGCGACTGGCGGCCATGGTGCGGGCAGATGACGGTGAAGCTCAGGTTACCTCCACTAGAGCTGAGGTGAGCTGCTGCCTGGCAAGGGCGCCTATACCCTGCAGGGTGGTCATCAATGCATCTGCACGCAATGACTGAGCCTCAATCCCGACACTTGCAGGGTTCCGATCAAGCTCTGATGCCGAAGTTTCCCGTTGCGGCCTCGCGCCTGCCCAGCGGAGATCACATCCTGGAGGTGCATGTGCATTTGGCAGGTTTGAACTCCTGCGCTGCAGAATTCACGGCCGCGACGTCCCCAGAGTCGCAGCAGGCGGGGCCTGCAGCAGCAGGAACCCCGGGGTCTGTGGGCAGCGCGGCTGTGACCGGTGCAAACAGGGATACGGCAACTTCTTGCAGTGATCCTGTTGGCGGAGATCCGCCCAGGCATCAGCAGCAGCAGCAGCAGCGACGGCAAGGAGAGGAGGTACAGCAACAACAGCAACTATCCCTCAACTTCATCGTAGAGCTGCCGCTGCCAACTGCCCGCGCCTTGTCAACAGCTCCCCACGTGGCCGTTAGTACATCATCCGCCGCCGCCGCGGCCACCCAGGTCCCTACCGCGCAATCTGCTATGACGGCCGCCCCCGGCGGTAGGGTGGACAAGCCGGCCGCTCAAGCCGGGGCCGCTGTGGTCGAAGCCCTTGCCGACGGGGAAGGCGACATCCGCAGCATCGCCAGTGACACCGACGGGGAGAGTGGTACCGGCGGCCAACGCCGGGGGCCCTCGGCAGAGCCCACCAGCGCCTGTCTGCTGGAGTGCCCGCCGGCCGCAACCCCGGCTGTCAGCCCAGAGGCCAGTGTGACGGCTCTGCCCGCACCGCCTGGCTTCTATTTGCGAATGGCTCTGCGGCGGGCCCATGCGGTGAGGTGGAACAGCTGGTTGGCCAAATGGTGTTCGGGCGAGTGTTGGGCCAGTTCGCTGTGTGACGCCATAGAATGTTAGGCTGCGGCTGGCAGGATGGTGAGGCCGACGCGGCCAAGAATATTTTCATGACGCGGACTGGCTAGGCTTCGAGCATCTACCAGGCAGGGGTTCGTTTCCTGTGGGGTGCCAATTGTCCCGCCTGATGCCACATTCGACGTCCCTGTTTAATCCTCTCCCACAGGTACCGGGCAGCAACGGAGGCAGCGACGGTGGCGCGGGTGACGCGGATCTCAGCGTGTTGCCTCCGGGTGAGGCGCTGGTAGGGCTGAGCAATTCCATGCTCAAGAGGTCCGCTATGGCCGCGGTACGCCGACACCGTGGGGCCGTCACCGCTCCCACTGGTGGCAACGGCAGCCATGGCCGCAGCACGGTTTCCGCTGCCACCATTGCCACGGCGTCGGCAGCTGCGGCCGCGGTTTTGGGACCCGCTCCCGCACACTACGAGAGTCGGCCCATGACGGCACGAGCCTTTGTGGAGGGCGTTATGGCGCAGGCGCGGGAGGAGCAGCTTCAGCGGCTGTACGGGTGTGTGCCGAGGGGCCTTCCTGTCAAGAGGGGCGTGAGGTTGCAATTCTCACAAAGTGCTCTATCCAAGATCTGAAGCCCCACAAACTCACAGCCCATTTTAAATCCACCCTGAGCCGGCTTTTAGAGCTGGAGTGCAATCAAGCTGATCTGCGCTAACACTTTTCTGCTTGTGTCCGTCTCTCGAAATGCACACTCGCAAACTGTGTCTCGTGCCCTGTCCTTCCCGCACTGTAAGGTCTGCCGGGCCCATGCCCCGCGGTGGCTTGCCGGAGGTGGAAGGTATCGCACGCATGGACGAGCACGAAGCCTCCCTGCTCATGCAACGCGTCTTGCAGCTAGCGGGGCCTCACCCAGAACCGGTCACGGCGCTGGAGGCACTGTTGTGGGAGCACAAGGAGGAGGCGGAGGCCGCTAATGCTGCCGCCGCAAGCGCTGTTGCAGATGCAGTGTCCTCAGCCGCAGCCGCAGCGGGGGTGGCGATCGCTCAAGAACAGCAACAAGAGCAGCAGCAGCGGCCAAGCTCGGCATTGCTTGGGCAGGGCCCGGTTGGGCCGGCCGGCGCGGCTTTGAAGCGGCGGGGAGGTAGAGGCTTGGTGCTTGTACGGCAGCAGCGGGCACGCTCACCGCTGCGGCACCCGGTTGAGCTGCTGGATCAAAATCGCCTTACGGTGGGTGTGACAGGCACCAGGTTGTCAACGCTGCCGCCAATGGCCGCGCTTGGAGGCGGCGCTGTAGGTGGCGCTGGAAGTGACCGGAGCCTTAGCACACGCAGCAGCGCTCATCTGGGTTACTTCCCCGGCCTGCAGGTATGTCGTCAGCCGAAAGTCGCTGGTGTGTACACACGCCATACGCATAAACATAAAAACCCGTCAATTTAACAGGGACAGCTTGGCACCGACAGTTCGACGTGCACGTATGGATATTGGTCGTAAAAAGACAAAGTGCGGCACCTTGCCATGTTGAATGCACGAAAGACCGTTCCACAGCTGCCGCGCACTGCACGGGCCAAACGATTGCCTCTTGCCCCTCGCAGGTCGACGCCGGGGGACGCGTCATAGATTGGCGATTGCCTCTGCTGGTGCCGTTCGCACCCAACCAGCATGCACTGCACCGGAGCGTGCCTGTGGAGCGGAGGTAGGCACTAGGAAAGAACGTCGGCGGGGCTCCTCGGAGCAGTATAGAAGTGCAAGGAATGGCCGGACCGGGAGGCGTCCCAGCCCGGCCCAATATTCATTTTCATTTCTGGTCTGGACACACTGGATGTTGACTCGTCCACATGTTGTACGATATGTACACCGGATGTTGACTCGGACGTTGAATCGCTTACATGTTGTACGATATGTACGCGGTGCTGTGATTCTCTTTATGCATATGAAGAAGCGTGTGAACTGCGTGAAGGACATGGTCGTGATGCTCTGCGCCTCGACGTGAGCGGGCGCCCGGAGCCTCTCCTTAAGTTAGCCTCTCACATGGCATGCGGCTACCATGTTACATCTGCTCACATCTGGTCACGCCGGCTGCGCTTAATTAGCATTTTTTTATCGCATGCTATGCATTTAAACCACTACCATCGTCCCAGGATTGCATGCGTGCAACATTGGCTAGCAGGACTGCGTTTGGCAATATGCTTGGCACTTGCGCCGTATAGAACGGCCGCGTTGGATTGTTGGGTTGTTGGATTTTCCGGGAGCGCTGGCCATTGGCCTACCGCCGTGAGAGCTTTCCGGGGGCCATATGCACCGAGGCATGGACCTTGTGGTAGGTCGAGGCAGGTCGCTGGTTTGTTTTTTCAACTGCTCTGTCGCAGGCTGCATTTTGCATACACTTTCATGCGCATCTTAGGAGTCTGGTCTACACATTTTTATGGCAATATGACCGTATGCATGGCAAATGCCGTAACGCATGGCACACCAATTGGTCGAGGCAGTGAGGGGCTCCCGCCTTGCGATGGCCTGCGGCATGGCGCTTATTATGTGACAATACATCTGACACTCCTTCACTTGTGCGAAGCCATCTGGCTTGAAAATTAAATGTTATTTCGGGCCGGAAACAGGAATCGCTTTTGCTCTGTGTAACTTCCTTCCGTCCTTACATGTACCGTTGCCTTCCTTGCAACGGTTTTCCCCAGCATTTCCCCAGCATTTATACCCTCAGGGACCCGCACGTTGTCTGGTCGCGTTTTGCATCGCCCGCCATACGGTGGTACCCATTGGGGGACAACCGTTGACAGAAAGGTGTTGGCATATTGGGTTATTGTCGGCTGCTTGAAGTCACTGTTTACCATGTAGGGTGTCAAAGAGGTGCCACAGCACACTTCCTGCTGCACAGCACATGCATCTTGGCATTAATCTATTATATCCGCCCAGCTTCACCTGAGGCGCCTAGAGGAATCCAAACCTCCTCTACATAGCACGGGTACCCTTCATCTGAAAGGTAAGCGTGTCGTGCGTGTGTGTTTGTGTGTGTGTGTGTCTCTCTCTCTCTCTCTCTCTCTCTCTCTCTCTCTATATATATATATATATATATATATATATATATATCCACACACACACACACATTGCATGTATTCTACATGTGATTCGTCAATCAGTCGACCCGTGCACAGATTAACCACGTGAAGTGGGAGCGTATAGTGGGTAAGTTATCGACCATGCCTGTTTCGTAGATTAGTTTACATGCGCCATGATGGTGAATGGGATCTCCGTCTCTTTCCGGACACCCCGCGGCGTTTGTCTCGCTCCTCCCACATGTTTACACCCTTCCGCGGTCCCCTTCGGGCGTTATGCTTTGCTGTTGACAAAGTTTATCAGTTCGCCGTTTCCTGTTCCCGACATTGTGTATCATTCTTCCTTGGATTGGAAGCGCCTTATGAGAAGCGCCGAGATCTGGTGCTACAGTGCATTTTCTGCTGCACACCACATCTCCGTACTAGGTCTTCCAAGGACCAACAAACTGTCAGATAATCCTCAGCAGGTAGGGTGTTATATGATCATCAGGGAAAGCGTGTGATACAGCTTCTCTCTGATCCACGCGCGTGGGTCAGGCAGCTGGCGTTGTAATCTACGGTTGGGCGGTGCGGGACGCACGGTGCGGGGGGCTGTTCATCTGTTCTGTTCGACTACGGCGGAGGGCCGGGCTTACCAACTTAAGAGCAGCAGTGTATAAGGGCTGTGGGATCATATCGGATGAGTACATCTAAGAGGATGGCTCTATGAATCCCTCTAGCTAGCTAGTAACATGACTATTTCCGGGCACGCGTACACTGTTTCAAGACACGTATAATTCCTTCCATTTTTTGCTCTGAGAATAAATACCATTTATTAACTCATCCACATCAAATCCGCCGATTTGTCAACTTACGAACCATCATCGCGTCGCGAAGCGGAATGATGTAGATTTCGGTCTTGTTGGTCAGGTAGGCTACAGAGAGATGCATGTTCAACATTTAGATATTACATAAGAGGCCACGTGACAGCTTATCATACCGATAACGAACCCATCTTGTCGCATTAAAGTCGTATCATATTTGCAGCGCGTCGCATGTGAACCCCCGTGGCGTTGTACGGGAAGCCTTTTCATAGGTTGCAAAAGTATCAATCTCTACGTCGTCTCTTAAAGCAACGGACTCGCACTATGCAACTCTTTGAACTCCAGCGAGAAAGCCCTAGCACGCGCCGCCTGCTCACTAATACTGATTCCATTTCAGAATGACCTTCTACTCCGTTTGACAAAATGAACTGAATATCATTTAAGACTTTATGGGGGTGTTGAAAGGCCGGTGCTGTGTAATGAGTATGTTTTAGGCACCTTACATTCAGACACGAAACAGAGGCACTGCGGCCAAGGACGCAGGTAGCTGATAACAAAAGTCATGGCCTATAGTAGTCTAGGAATGCTATCGGGCGGCTCTGACCTCAAACAACGCCTCTCAAAGGCATTGCTGGACGTTTCAGGCACCCTCGCCTCTGTGAAGAGCGGGGCCCTAGTGCAGGTATTGTTTCCGATTCGGTGGAGTCTCCGCACGGCTATCGCTGCTGGTGGTTAATAGGTTAAGACCGCAAGAATGTTGTAATCCACTCATCGCCAAGACGAGGAATAAAATGCACAGATAGTAGCCATTTATTTTACATAATCGATTCCGGGCCTGCTTAGCGGGTGTTCAATGCCGGGAACGGCCGCAGGGGCTAGAGTTGTGCGCCGTGGCAGTTAAAAATGTTTATTTGGTCGGACCATGTCAGTTTGTATGGCCCGTTGCCGTGGTAATCTTGTGATTATGGTTCCGCTAAGTCACTGCTCTCGTTTGCAAGTTGAAGGACACGCAGCAGCTCCGCTGATAGCCCTAACATATGTGTTCCGCTGACAGGTTTGGATGCCGGAGCATACACATGACGGCACCATTGTCCTTAGCTGCCAGGTGAGCTGGTGGGCAACGACGTTGTCGTTGGCCTAAGCACAGGGGCAGTCTGCTCCAGATTCTCTCGCGGGCGCACCATGTAGAAGGTTTATCCAGAATATACGCACCTGGCTGTTACACGTGCGGTATCGTGGCAAGGTGCCTGCCGGAAACCGTCTATCCACGCCTCTATGATTCCCGTCCAACGTGCCGTAGGGTCTCCCTTTTGCCGTGGCTGGCGTCGGCGATCTTCTTGCGCTGTTCCGATGTGTGTCTGTGCGGTACCGGTTTTCAACGGATGTAATGAAGCCAACTCTCATGGGCGCCATTGGCCGGGTGTACTCGACACTGGAGGTACGCAGCTAATCAATAGGGCGGACGGACATCCCCTCGACCTCAAGCGGCAAAATAGTGTTGTTGCTTCCTTAGTTGCCATCGTCCGACCATTTGTCGGATGCGCTTTACGGGGTTCGATAGTCTGCGCAGTGCCCACATTCCAAAGGGTGTGTGAGGGGGGTTCAGCGGACTGCATGGTGGCGGACGACAGCCGGTGCGCCCTTGTTTGCCGCCGCTCCCTCTTATGTGCAGCCTGAGATGTCCCACAACGTCCAGAAGTACGATAAACAGGTCTACCTGCGCGTTAGTGAGGCGCAGCGGTGTCGCGTCCACTCGACGCTAATGGTCCCGATCTTTGGGTCGGACTCGCGAGATACTCCCCTGGCTGTATTCGAGCTGGTCCAGGGCGACAGAGACGTCACTTTCCCCGCCGTACTGTCTCATCTCACGGCGTCTCTCCAGGTAAGCAGATGGAAAAGTACCAGCAAGGTGCACGCGAACAGGCGCGGAAGTCAAAGGACGATTTACAAGCCTTTCCGTTGCTGTAGAACGTCAACCTGTTCACAACGGATCTTGAGATTGCAGCCGCGGCTGCCGGTCTTCGGAAGTGGCCCATGTATATTGATGTGCTGCCAGCTGTCGAGTACGAGGGTGCCGGTGCGGGGCGACTGTCGCCTACCCATGATGAGCCGCGACGGTTGAACAGTTCTCATCAGATTCAAGAGGTTGTGGAGCCGAAAGAGACGACAGCGTCATCCAACGTCGTGGCTACAGGCGAGTGGGGGTTCGTAACACAGCTGAACAAAATGGAAAATCCGTGCTGGCAGTTTTGCACTCCACTGGGGACACAGAATATACCTGTCGAGCTACGTCCTGCGTCACTAGCTGTGTCCTGACTCGTCGCCTTGTCCATGTTTTGCAATTCTATTAATTACAGAGGAAAAGTCTTCGCCAAGCACCTCAAAAGGCGACGAGGTGGGAAGCAGGGCTGTCGAGCAGGCGTCGCACAGTGGCGTTGCACGGTAAGCGGATGCAGCTGGACTTGGGTGGCCATGGACTCAGAAAGATCACATCTGCCAATGTCTTCCCCGCCATGCTTTGTCAACTAGTGTGAGCCCCCCCCTTGTATTTTACCCGCACACACATGGTTACTGACGTCGTCTCGGGGCTAACGTCGATGGTCCTCCCGACAGGCTCTCAGCAGGGAATTCGGTAAGCCAGCCCTTTATGCATGGTGGCTTTGGGGCGCTTCAGTTGCCAAGCAGTGCACAGGTTGCGGGGACAGGAGGTTCCAGAATGCAAGGGGGGGTAGCGACAGTCCAATTAAACATGGGGACGGCCGCTGCCGCGCCAGGGGCCGCCCCGACCAATGCAGCTGCAGGCGCTCAGCCTGAGACAGCGGCTGCCCCCTCCGTGGATGAACAGGGCTTTCTTGCGGCTGCTTCCGACGGGCCGGGTGGCCGCCAACAGTCCGGCGCGAGTCTCGTGGACAGCAATAACGCCCAACAATTCGCGACCTGGCTCGCGCAACAGACTGGGACCGGCAACACGGCGTTGGGACGGCTGCGCGCCTTATTGGAGCAGCAGCAGCAGCGCAACAAGGAGGAGCAGGCAGGGACAAACGCGTTGGGGCACCAACCTACCAGCGCATCACAGCCGCAGCCGATGGATACACAGGCAGCGATGGGGGACCCATCGTTTGGCATCCCGCAGTCCAACTTATCGGCTTCACCGCCTAAAGGGATGACGCAGCCGCAGCCTGCATTTGACCTTGCTGCTGCAACCGGCGCCGTCACGGCTGCTGCAGCTGTAGCGGTCCCAGCGGCCGCGATGCCTGACAAGCAAATCAAGCTGGCGCGTAGCAGTTCGGTTCAGCGCACGTTGGGCACCGGAACCGATGCAGACGACGGAGACGGGGAGGACATTAGCAGCGGCGGTGAAGAGGACGAGTCTGACGAGGAGCGACCCGGCAGTCTCCGAAATAACAACCGCGTCGGTGGCGGCGCAGGTAAACGTCTCCGATTTGAAGACCTGCAGGCGCAGTTTGGGTTGGGCCTTAAGGAGGCTGCAAACAACCTGGGGATCTGCGCGACCACGCTTAAGCGTGCATGTCGGCGTCATGGAATCAAGCGGTGGCCGCGACGGCAGATCGCCAAGCTGAGCAAAGCCCTCAACCAGATGGGCTACAACGGCGCGCCACCGCCGGGGCTCGTGCAGAATGCGGTGGTGTCTGCTGGCACTTCTGCGGTGCAGACGGCTGCAAAGCCCAAGCCAGCAAAGAGACCGGACGCAGCAGCATTGCAACAGGCTACCCAGCTACTGTTCCAACAGCAGCTCGGCGCAGCGGCAGCAGCCGCGGCGGCTTCTGGCGGCGGCATGTTTCCCAACATGACCGCTTCAGGCATGGTCATGGGGGCACAGCTGCAGGGCATTCCACAGAGCCTCCATGGAATGTATGGAGTCGCGTCCCAAATAGGTCAACAGCAACTTCAGCAGCAACAAACGGGGATGTTTTCGGGAACCCCGTTCATGGGGCCCATGGGGACGATGATTGCGCAGCACGGTAGCAACGGACCGTCTGCTGCGATAGGCCACGGTCCACAGACAATTCTAAGTGCAATCGGCGGCCTGGGCGCTGGCCTGGGCGCAGCCATGCAGATGCAGGGAATAGGCTCTTTAACCACGCTGCAGGGCGGCCCCATGGGCGCGATGCAGTCGGGAAACCTGGGCTTGCAGCTGCAAGGCACCGGTGGAATGCAGCTTCAGGCTGCGGGCTCGGGCGGGCTGCCGATGCATGGCCACGCGGGCATGCTGCACCCCTTGTTGGCTGGAGGTAGTTATAACGTGCATCCAGCCTTGCAGCAGCAGCAGATCCATCAGCAGGTCCAGCTCCAGCTCCAGGTGCAGCAGCAGCAGCAGCAGCAACAGCCATCACATTTGATGCAGCAACACGCACGCCAGCAGCAACACGACCAAGTGGCTTTGCAGCAACAGATACAGCAGCAGGTGCGCCACCAGCAACAACAGACCCAGCAACTTGGTCCGGGGCAGCTTCAGCACGTGGACAGCACCGACGCGATGGGCTGGCTAGCGCAAGGGCAGGGCGCGTCGCTGGCATTGATCGGACCAGGCTCGGGAGCCTGCACCGCTATGGACGTCAGCGCTCCGCGAATATCCTGTGGGGATGCACAATCCCCCTTCAGCGCGCTGGGCATGTCACCGGGCATGGGTAGCGCTACTCCTGAGCTCTGCGGGCTAGCCGAAGTGCCCGAGGATTTCATTCAAAACTTGAACAGCACCGGAACCAACCAATTTAGTCAGATGCTAAAAAGCGGCACACTCGGAGGCGACATGGAGCTGATGGATCTCCTTAGCGATGACATTGCTGCTCGGTAGGGGACCTCGGAAGTGGGTTTGCAACCGAACTTCCTGGTGTGCATTGCTTACATATACTGCTTAGATGGAGATCTAGCTGGTTGATTATTATCGCGTGGACGTGACGGCGTGGTACGCGGGACGGTATAGGGATTGCTCGCAGAGTGGCCCAGAGCAAAGGCGCGGAAGATGTTTTCCTGTGCCCTTGGGCTGCTGTGTTCGTTCGTTCTTACGAAATATGGAAACACTCGATAGCTCTGTGTTGGAGCGGACAGTCCTGACGACGTCGGTTAAAGGAATAAAAAGCTATACATGAATGGGTGCCCAACTCTCGTTCCAACGAGGTCTCCTCGCTCCTTGCTCGCTCCAACGAGGTTTGCCTCGAAACGGTCTTGGAAAAGGGACTTCCCATTGTTGCGCGACCCTTGGTCCGCTCCGCGTTGCTGCACGAGGACTAAGAGCAATGGGCGTGTTGGGTAACTGCGCGCGACTGGGTTGTGTTCGACATGCTTGTAAGATGTCGTTTGTAGATGGGGTACTTCCACTTGGATTTGGATTGATCGTTGCACTTGCGCCGGATAGTCCTATGGTCAGGGCGTTGATACCTTTTGGCGATAATAGGCTTCCCGGCTATGAGTTGCCACTGGCGGATCCTGGATCACTGGTGGATCTGTCTCTCGATTGCACCGTGTGTGCTTGACATGCGATGTGGCTTTCCTGGCCCTGTTGGATGGTGGGCTTGGGGCCGAGATGGGCGCCGTTTCTCCTGGCGAGGACGGCAGTAAACGGAAGGATGAATTGCGAGTGTTGTTGCTGGAACGAGAAGGCTGCGGCTAGAACTACCTCCTTGCATGTTGGGGAAAGTTGGAGCATAAACGGAGCATTGGCTCACCTCAACGAAACCTGGGCATTGGCATATGCTAATTCCACTTATTGGGTTGATGTGGGCCGTTCTTGGCATGGTACCATATATACACTTCAGAGTGACTTGCTTCATGTAGGTCTTGGGTGCTCGTACACAGAACGATCACTTCCTTAATAATTATGTTTTACGGCCTTACCTGACTCATGCCCATCTGAAGTTCTCATGCGCTGTTTTCAGTTTGGGTATGTTGGATATCCCAAGGGACCATTAGCACCGTACGTCCATGCCTATAGCCGTACGTCCTTGGATAACCGCATTCAAACAAGTGGATTTGCCGTACGTAGTAATTATGTCACATTTGTACTCTGCGTTGGGGCCTGGGAACAGCCAGGAAGTTCGCTGTCCAGGAAGTACCCGATCGAAGTTAGCACATATGGTTGGCCGTCTGTTCTTTTAAGTGCATGTTTGTCATAACCCCTCCTCACACGATTGTCGGAAGAAGGATGGATGAGGTTGGAAGCTGAGCCTCGCCTCGTCCATGGTAACCGCCAGTCCATGTGTACTCGGGATTACGGTTTGTTGTACGGGAATAAGAGAACACACGGGCGAGCCTCGGGCTTATGGGGCGTGCTATGGGGGGAAAGATGGTGCGTGTGGAGCCGGTGCATGCGTCTCATGGGCTTGTGTGTCCACCATGTTTCCATCTTTCGTCCCGGGACGATAAGGTCAAGCCTGGCTTTTACCGTTTTCTCTTTGTTTTCGTCCCTGTGAACCATCGTGTTGGATCACCGCTCATTGCAGCTGCACGTGGCGGAAACATTCTGCATCACGTGGGGCTACAGCTACTTTCCCTGTATATTAGGCTGGGCCATGTGATAGGCAAAAAAACGGCAATGCATGAGGTTGAGGGCTTGATCTGTCCTTATTGGATACAATGTTTATACTTCATGTCATAGGCTTGCAGCTGCGAGCCTAATTGCAGTTCGTGGAAAGTTAACGAGGTTAAGGTTGCTGCTTAGCCAGGCCGGTGGATGTGGAAATCCTAACATTTAAAATTTTAAAGTCCCAACACAGGAGAGGTTCCAGTCCTTTTTTTTGTCATGGTAGTACCCAGGAAAGCACACTGAGAGCTGCGGCCGTTGCAAAGCCGGCCTTATGTATGTCTCGCCCCTAATGGGCGAAGGTGCCATCTGGGTGCCATACCCGGGCCCTTTTTGGCAACCAGGTATCAAGCAATCTTTGTAAACATTTGCTTAATTATAGTTGTCCCACTGTGACCCGTATGAAAGGTCAAGCGTGGCAATGCAGTGCAATTTTCCTTGGCTTGAATCCGGCGTGCATGGGGCCCAAGTGCCTTCAGCCGGAATTGCTGTGTCATTGCGGAGCCTGCTGGAGCGCGCGCAAGCAGTACGCGCCACCGGAAGTGACGCAACAATTTTCAACATGCGCAGTTTCATTAGCTGTGTTTGGGTCATCTCTCTCCGTGTCTTATTCGTACAGCAGGCTCCCTCGTGTTTTATGTGCATGCAAGATTGCCCGTCTGGAGACCTCGAGACGAATTGCATGGACAGCTCTAGATTGAGAAAGGGACACGACGTCAAAGTGCGTGTAACGTTTTCAAGTTCTACAATTATACACACTCTCGTAACGACTAGACATACAATACCGGTATAATAACCGCATAGACATCTCATCATGGTGACATTACACTTCCTAACCGCATCACTGCCAACTGAACCATTATAACGACCAACCAAACTAACTGCTCCAAGGAGTGTCCTCACCTTAGGTCAGGAGGTTCTCAGGCGTCCAGGAATTGGACCACAGGACTTTAAAGTGCAATGGTCCAAGCTAGGGCCACTTTTTGCACATCCAACTTCGCATCCGCCAACCATTTAGACGTATGATATACGGTAGCGCCCGGAAGGCCACTATCAACCTTGACATTTGCTATTTGCGAGCACCTCGGTAGGCTTAAGCTGTTGCCCAGGTGCCGTTTTGGATCTGGATCACCGGGCTGCTGACAGAGCCAAGGAAGGGCTATATATGTGTCGACTACGCCTTACGCGCACCGGCGCCGCAGCCGACGTCCAGGCCAACTGCCCCACCTTCGGAGCAGACGACACCCGTACGACAACAAGATATAGTGTCTGCAGAGGCTCGGTCGTGAGGGACATAAGTGCCGCCAGCCCTGTTGCTGATCACGTCCAATGCCACGTCGTTCAGAGGCAAGGTGGCCATGACAGCACACTAGGCCGGGACAGGCCAGGGATAAACAAATGGCAGATCGACCGGGTTCTAAGTTCACGCATGCGCACACCAGATACAGGACTGGCACAAAATATGTTCTCTCGTTTCCCCTCCGCTCCTCCCCCTTACACCCCTCGCCGGCCTTCGTCGACGTAGGTGCACGGCGCCCCTAGTATACACTGAAGATGAATCCGTTGGTTATCACAACCCCTCCTCGTTCTCGCCCCATCTCTTTCCTCCCTACAGACGGTGCCACCTAACAGAACCGGTCGATTCTCCAGCCCATCTTTAGACAGGCCAAGTCCATTTCATCTGTCCAAAAGAATGTCTTCACACGTCACACGACACATACACAAACCGAGACATATAGACATGACAGAACAGACAAACGCGCTACATCGTCGACAACACACACGCATCCGCATCCAAATGCGCCGGCACATGCACCACTGCGAAGGCTTGACCAAATAGCCGGAAACCGTATTTCAAAAGCCCACTTCGTCGCCCATAGCAAATGGTAACTGACGCCGTCTTTGTCCAGCCAAAACCATAAAAAAATCCGCTAGATGCCATGTAACCCTTTATCAAGGAGACATTTCAATAGCCGTAACGTGGCTGAGTGAAGCTCCCGGTGCCCGCTGGGTACCCGGCCCCATTGCCTGAGGGCATCCTGCCATTTCCACCCGACTGGGCCAGCTGTGGCTGCTGCCTGGCCGCGTTATGGCTATCCAGAACGGAGAAGCTCCGGGCACTCCGAGACGCTGATGGGCCGCCAGCGCTGCCGCCGCCAGCGCGAGTTGCGGTGGTATGGGCTTCGCCACCGCTTGGCTGCCGACCGCGGCCCGCCGCAGGCGACGGCGGCTGCATGTATGTGGCACGTTGGGCATGCGCCGTCGAAAGTCCAGCACTTTCATACAGCCCAGCCATGTTAGAGCCGGGTCCGGCCTCCGGCGGGATGGCAGGCGTATTAGATGTCGCATGGGGTAGCGCCAGCGGCCGTTGCTGTGCGGAAGCTGTGCGGCCACCACCGGTTAGTCGGCTGCTGACAGCTCCGAAACCGCCACCTCCAGGGAGGTTGCGCTCAGCATGTTGGCGCCAATGCTCATCGAAGGTCTCAGCCTCGTGCTGCATGGTTTAAAGCGAAAAAGCGCCGCGCGATTGGGGTACATTTTGTTCACACTTTTATTGCAATGGACCCACCTCACCCTGAATCATCGGTGCATCCTCACCCTGTCCTTACGGCGGCAGCCGACCAAGCAGCGACCTAAAACCATCTTAACGGCTGGTATTAATTTGTGTCCGGACGAAGCTCAAGCAGGACGGCGCAGCTCCACCTTCAGCCCCCTTCATGCCTTCCTCCTGCTTCTCACCTCCTGCAGGCCCTGAAGATCCTCCAGCTGATCCTCGCGACCCGTAATAGCATCCCGCGTGCGAACAAGCGTCCGCTGCCGCCCATCGCCCAGACCGCGGCTGATGGTGACTGACTCTGTGCGGCTACGGCCATCACGAACCACCGCCTGCGTCTCCCGTACCTGCCTCGAGTGGCAGTGAGAAATCCAAACATGTTAAGGATAAAATGTGGCCGCGCGGAAATCGCGTCAGCGTTTGCGGGTATGGGACCGGTGGGGTGTGGGGCCGATGCTGTAGCGAGGCAGATGCAGGAAAGCAAAGCGGGAGGCCTTTCAAGTTGTGTACGTGTGTAGACCGCCCAATGTGATGCAGATGCCTGAGCAATTTATGCATCCCGCGGAGATACACCGAAGGAATGAAAACAGGCCCAAACCGCGCGGGCGCTTTCACCTATGCCAGGCTTGGCAGCGCCCGGACGATCACCACCTTTCCAAAAAAAATCGTCCTTTCGAATCGCACACATCGTATGCGGCCCTGAATTCTGGAGTGCTGTATTTCAAGTTCCCTGACACTTCACAAGCGCACCTGTGCCTTCGTTCGTCGCGGTTCCGTTCCCGGACATTCCCCCCTCACGCCTCCCGGCCCCACTCACCCCTCCCGGCCCCACTCTCGTGGTGCTGGATGCTTGGTATGACATTCCGCCAGGGGCCATGGAGGTGTAGCTGCTGCTGCTAATCACGAAAGACGAGCCGCCACCGGCCCCGACGCCGCCAAAAGCTCCGAATAGCTGGCTGAAGGGGTCTGTAAAGCGAGAAGTTTCAGGGGAAGAAAAGAAGGGAAGGAAGACCGTGTGTTAGGGCAACGGAGCGTGACTTTTGCTCAGGATTCTTGTTTAGCGGATGACCCAGATGCCGTGCGAAGAGGTTAATTATAGCAGCTTATTACAAAATGCAGGTGCAGCCTGCGCATGGCTGCTTCCTCCCCTGCATCCTACCAAAACCCAATCTGAAGCCTCAGCAAGTTTTAGTTACCGCAATGGCGATCAACCCGAAGCTCATCTCCATGTCTCCCTCCCATCACTTTTGATAACTGGCTCTCCAAGATTCATACTATATCTGTTACCATAGCAATCCATACCCAGCAAGACGCACCCATGGGCACCGCTTGGGGCTGCACGATTTGCTGGCGTGGTGGACTATGCCGCCGCTGCCGCTGTGCCGCGCGGTCCTGTGGCGATGGCTCTGCAGGACCACAAGCATGCACGGCAGCATACCAATAGGCCAGAGGTTTCAAGCGTTTTCTTTCGCAACAGGAAGCGCCCCCACCAGCCTACTGCCTAATCTCAACGTTTGCCTTCTTTCGAGTTTTATAGACCAAAATGTGTCGTGTTGCATACCTTAATTGTGGCAACATGGACCGCTTTCCTCCCCGCTCCCAAAGGCCACAGCACTGGTGCACCAGCTAGCCCTCCGCACCATTGCCCATCCCCACCAACTCACAAAAAAGTAAGTATGGAAAGGTTACGTGGATATAACGTTCTGTATTCGGTACAGTGTAACATCCGACCGCGACTATCGGCGAACGTCTAGAAGGCACGGCAACGCACCGTCATCAGGCTCCTCCACAATCGGTTCATCCTGCGCTGTAGTTCTACCAGTGTGACCTGTATCGTCCACTTCTTCTATCACAGGTTGCCTTCCCTACATCCATGGGAATGGTCGTGAGCAATCCTTCATCTTTTACATCAAGGCGACGTAATTCCACCTACCCTTGGATTTTGGATTGGTTGTGCAAAATTGATACCAGGCGTCCGTTGGCCCATACCAAAAGGATTCGCGAAGAAGGGATCGTTCAACATCGAGTTCATCATCCTATCCATATGAGAAAAAGGATCAGAAAAAAACGGGTCGTTTCCGAACATACTGCCGAACGGGCCTCCGCGCCCAAACATGGTCGACCCGCTACGCAAGACTCTGGAACTATCGCAAACCTAGACCACAAAGAAGCCGAGTTACGCGGATAGAAAGCTTTTTATATTATCGATACTGGAATTGAAGAGCAATCAACGAAGACAAATACTTCAGAGTGCATTGGCCATGCAAAACTTGGCCTATTGTTGTACATCATTACGTCGCACCCCCCCCCCCATTTTCGCGTTTGGCAAAAGGAGTCTTTTTAAAACGTGTGTAAACGCGTGGTGTTGTAATTAAGAAAAGCTTGCAAGTCAAATATCGGGAAATTGGGTTGTGAAAGTAGAGTGTGAATATCGGCAGTCGCCGCAAGCATGCGCCTGCAAGTATGCAGCCAGTCCTTTCACGCTATTACAGGACGTATTAAATATCAGCTCGAATTATTTCTTGTGAGTATTAGCTGTTATGTGCCCGCCGCAACCCGCGACCTGAGGACTGGGGTAGTACTCGAACACTCCCGAGGAGATGGACGATAATGCATATGTTCCCGATACTATTTCCAAGCCGCCGTGCGATATGGGGGACGAAAAGGATGATGTGGGGCTTATTAAGACAGACCGTCTGGATGGCCATGTCGCAGCAGAGACCTGCGACGACGTCATCCGTAGTGGCTTGGATGGGGCAGGGGCAGAAGTACAGGCCAGCTGCCATTTCTCTCACTGGAGACTCGGTGGGCCATGTCTGCCCTGACCTCTGGCGACCGCAGCAGGCTAGCTCACAACAGGTGACGCCGCCAACACATCACCTGCAGGCACGCCAGAGGTGCTATCCAAGACCCCAGTTACACAGCACGAGGACATGTCAGCATTGCAGGCTATGGCAATGCAGTTACACTGTTCAGTGCCACGACCAAAGATGCGCTTAGAGCCCATCTGAATGTAGGTGCCCAATCGACACATTATCATCGGCTACACCACTGTTGTGGACCTCACAGCATTTCTGAATTACATTATGAGTTGCATCACGAGTGGCACCCACAGCCACCGCCCTGTGGTGATGGTTCCTATAATCACTGCGGCTGCAGCAGCGGCACCCACAGCCGCCGTCATTACACTGGCAACACCTACAGCCACTGCCAGTGCAGTGGCAGCTCCCGTAGCTATCATCCCTACAGGGATCCCACAGCCACTGCTGCCACAGTCCCCAGAGGTCAGGTCTCAATGTGGCCAGGGTCGTGAAGGCCGCCACCAGATATGCACAGGCCCCAATCAAGGAGGATGACCACGTGAATCCGGAGGACTGGGAAGCATGGCCGTACTAAGGACCCTGAAATTCATGTCCGCTGCTATGTGAGGCACTCTAAGCTCTCCTATAAAGCATGTGACGTGTTTGCTGATACCTGCAGCACCCCAGGAATTTCATCCCGTGGCAACGATGGTGCAAACAATGACGGTGATGCACCAGCTAATGCGGGCCAGCCCCGCAGTGTACGTACCCTAAGTAGCAGAGATAATGGGGGCTATGCATCCCACGGCCTAATACCCTTGGGTGGGAATGCCAATGGCATATGTTCTCAGCTAGTGACATTCGACTATGGATCAATGATGGATCAATGTTATACGAGACTTGGTATGGCTGGTGTTACCAGTTCTCCAGCCCGTTCTATCTTGTCTTTTGTGAGTTGATCGTGACAGCGTCACCTTTGAGCAATATTTGTGAATCAGCCCATCGGTATAGACCCACAACCACACGAATTGGTGGTGTGAAAAGGCAAGAGTCTACGACACAACTATGACCATGTCATGCAATACGTTCCCTCACCGCACATTCCTAAAGCGGATAGGCCAAGGCAGGTACTGCTATTTCGACCATGCTAAGGAAGATTGTATGGATGAAATTCAACACACTTTTTTCGTGCCTGTTGGCAGAGTATGTTTCTTTCCATTGTTCCTTCCTCGCGCAATATTTCCATTTTCATCTCCCTTGACGGTATCACGTGAAACAATTTCTCAAAAGCATCGTCTCACGACTTTGTTTTCATCCCTCACCGTCAGATTCCTCCGATCCATCCATACAATCTAGCGGTTAGCTGCTTCACGTGGTCCACTTGGTTTAAACTGCCATTCTTCACCGTTTCCTAATGTCCACGGTGCAAGCCTCGAAGTCCTCGTATCAGAAATTGGTATGCCTGCAAAGATTGCATTATATTCGGTTCATCGGTTGGCACGTCGAGGGCCCTGTGTCCATGAGGGGCGAGGCATGCACAGAATTTGGTCATCAGGAAAGGAAGCATGTGATACTAACTCATGGTCGTATCCAGGGATTGTTCCGGGTGTCCCAGGAGCCCTAAAAATCTCTACCTTGCTAGACCCAAAACCCGGGCTACCCGGAGCCGGCATAAACATTTCTCGGTACACAAAACACGTGTTTGATATGTGGTAAATACTTCTTCTGGTACATTTAGATGATGGATTGCCTTTCCGAAAGCTGTCTTTTTTAGGTATCCGATACCCAGCACGAGCAGCTCCGTGGCTTGGAAACCAGCTTCCCTAGCTTTCTCTTCCTCAGCTTCCTTCTCCCCCTCTCTGTCCATATGCTCAGTATTTTCTCTCAACTCCACTTCCACCTCCTCCCCTGAAAACCCATGCCCAACAGACATGTTTTTCAATTCTGTCTGGTATAGGCTTAATAGTTGTGCTAACATGTGCAAGCTGATTGGAAAAGTGTATTAATGTGTTTGAAGGCGGTTCCATACGTTTGCTAAGTGCTTTGTGCTGCATTTGGGCTACATTTGCTGGATTGGAAAACTAAGGAATGCTGGACTCGCTTGCTTGGCTGGCTTTCCTTTCGCTTGTTACGGGCAAAAATGTCAATGCTATAAATTCTGTTGAAATTGACGTTTTCTAAAACCGTTTTTTCTACTTATCCTAACCTTTAACTGTCAAGCGTAAGTCCGATCATAGTGGTTTTATCCCCGGAACTTGACCTTGCTTTGGGCAAAATTTCTCATGTTAGAAACATCTTTCCTTACGGGGCACGTCCTAAAATTCTCGGGGATCCCCGGAGCAGCCCCAACACTTTTACGGGCGTTGTCCTAAAATTCTAAAACTTTCCAGGTCCCGCCTGGGGTGAAGTACGCTGGTCGTATCTAACTGATTTTAGGAAACAGCTCTACTTAACAAAAGCCACGCATATATACGCGGTCCATTACACTTACTTAGTTCGACCTATTGTAAAAGATCGCCGGCGTGTCTAGGAATGCCCATGTGTTGTGGCAGCCGTCGTAGTATGATATAATATCGGTCTTCTTAAAGATCCCACGTTATGAAAGTAAACCCATATACGTCGATTTGCGTGCATTCACTGTTCCCTGATTCGCTGAACTCAGGAAGAGTGAAGAAGTCATATCTGTACGACTCGTCTTCCTCAGGGTTTCCTGAAGACCAAGGTACCGTAACTCCTACATAAACGGAAACTTATATTTTGCATCGAGTCATTAATCGTGCTGTGGCAGCTGAAGCTGAGTTTCCATGAGCCTTAGAAACTCTGTAGCGCTTTCTATTAGTAAATTATTAAGATTGATAGCTTGATGCTTGTTATATAATAAAAGTCTTCGTTTCCATGAATACTCGGGTAGGTGAACATCCCAAGCGCCAAGTAGTCAGTTAAGGCCCTTTCGGCACCAAATCACCCATACCGCGCAGTATCATATTAAAAATATATAGCCAAGGCTTTTGATGGGCTGAGGACCTAGTCGGGCAGCCTTCGGGCAGACTGCAGGCCGGCATGCGGCCAGTTCAGAACGGGATGATGTCACCAACATGATTTGAGGCCATATAATTTCTAAATTTTATGGCATAAGCGAGATATTGGACAGTCTGTACGAGGGCAGGCTGCGCAACTGGCCGTTTTGAGCATGACGAGCCGGGCTTGCGGGCGTTCTCTCCTGGATGCTGTTCGCAATAACTCAATCGAGGCTGTCCAAGATATACTTGGTAGTGGTTGCGATAATATCAATGAGTGCGACAACCAGGTAGGTGGTAGGTAATGTTTCCCATGTCAAGGAATTTGCCTGTCCGTGTGCGCAACAGACGGTGTACCGCGACATTCACGAGGTGTACCTAGCTAAGTTGGTGTTTCAACTAGCGGAGCTTAGCACTGCAAGCACCATTTAGTCGTTGCGACCTTACCGGCGCCTGCACTGGCCGCGCCGACGCGCCCTGTCGGTCGGCTGACCGGGCTTCAACCGCAGCGGCACACAGAGGGACGCCCGCATGCTTGCTCGCTCATTCACACTTGATTGGCATTCAAGGCTTGCAATCGTCGTACTGCTTTTTCATGCCCCGGCTGGATGCGCCTGCAGCAAAACACGCCACTCATCCTCGCCGCCTCCAAGGGCAGCGTCGCGCTCCTGAGGTTGCTTCTTGGAGCTGGGGCTGACGCGAGCCGCCAGAACTCATCGGGTCACACAGCATTAACGCGCGCATGTGCAGCGGGCAAAGTGGAAGTGGTGCAGCTGCTGCTCCAGGCGCCCAACGCACAGACACACCTCCACCTTCAGGACAACCATGGAAACACCGCCCTGCTTTGGTGTGCGCGCACCGGTAATGCACAGCTATGCCGGCTGCTCATCGATGCTGGTGCCAACGTAAACCAGGCCGATGGCGGTGGGCGCACGCCCATATTTCACGCCTGTGTGGCCAACTCACTGCAGGTCGCAGAGCAGCTCATCGCGGCTGGGGCGGATCTGGGAATTCGGGATTCGACAGGCAAATGCGCATTCGACTATGCACAGAATTCGGAGATGCGCGCGCTTCTTCTCAGCTCGGGATCTATCCCAGAAAGCAGCCGCCGGGCCAGCTCCAACACGTTCGGCGCCGGGGCGCCCTCGCCACCACGTGGTCTATCCTCCAGTAGTGGCTCCTTTCTCGCCATCCTGCCATCGCCGCCGGGCGTGACGCCGGTAGACATCAATGGCGCCAGCAATCCCCCAAACGGTACCCCGCCGCTAAAGAGCCGTGCAAGCAGTTCCCGTCCTTCACCGGCCTACCATGCACTGACGGGAGCCGTGCAAGCTGGAAATGAGGCGGCAGTGATGGCCATGCTGGCAGTGCCAGGTGCCGAGGCGCTACTGGCACAGCGGGATATGCTGCATAATAGCGTCCTGCACGTGGCGGCGTCTCGGGGTCTGCTTCCCATCATGGTGAAGCTGCTAGACTTCGCCCGGCAGCTCCATGTAGACATTGACGAGCCCAACATTGATGGTCATACAGCACTATACCTCGCCTGCAGCTCGGGGCACCGTCTAGTGGTTCAGGCTCTGTTGGGCGCGGGCGCGTTGCCCAACGTGGCCTCGCGGGAGGCGTCTACTCCGCTGCACGCATGCGCATCCGGCGGACATGCGGACATTGTGCGGCTATTGCTGGACCGTGGTGCGAATTTGAACGCGGTGGATTCGCAGGCCAGCACGCCGCTGCTGCGCGCCGCAGAGCTGGGCCATGCCAACGTTTGCTCAATCCTGCTGCGACAGGGCGCAAGCATCAACCACCGGCGCCATGATGGCAGCACGGCACTACTGATGGCGGTGCGCGGTGGCCGCGTGGGGGTGGTCCAGCTGCTCCTGGCTGCGGGCGCGAATCCCAACATCCCGGATAATGACGGTGAAACGCCGCTCATCGAGGTGGGTAACGAATTGGTTGTGGTTGCAGGTTGATGCAGGTGCCGCAAATTAAAAATGCTATCTGAATGGAAGACGGATGTGATTCGGGACGGTCAACAAGTTCTAGGCTGATTCTGCAACCGCCTGACCAGCAGACGCCGCCCAAGACCATATAGTCTGCAGTAGTACATTGGATGGCGCTTTCGTAGAACATCAGTTAGGCCAACTGTAACAGCAGCAGTGGGAAATTAGGAGCCTGGAAGGCTCAACACCGTCGTCAACCGTTATGTTGCCACTGTAGGTTAGTGCTGGTGCACTTTATACAACTACGGCGCAGGGCGTTTTGTGTCTAGATGTCGTGGCAACTGGCCACAGGCTAGTAATATGGGCTAAAATGTGGGCGACCACGCACGTGGCGACCATTATTGTGCAGCAGGGAAATGCCCCCAGACCTCAGACCTCAGACCTCAGACCTCAGACCATCACTGCGGTTGCCATGTCCTGCGCCACCGTCCTTCCTTTAAGCTTGAAAAGACAACACCCTTGCTCGCGCTCATCCGCCACAGGCCGCCACGGCGGGTGCGTTACAGATTGTCCAGACGCTTGTTGCCCATGGGGTTGACGTCCAAGCGTGCAACCACATTGGTGAAACCGCGCTGATGCGGGCCTCTGTGCACTGCGACGCTTCCATTGTCGATGAGCTGATTGCGGTGGGAGCCCGGCTGGACGCGGCGGACCGGGAGCTAGGATTTACGGCGCTTATGTACGCTGCCAGCCAGGTAACGGCTCGGGGAGGGGTTGTGCAGATACGGCGTTTGAAAGGGGTCCAGGAACACGAATCCATTATTAAGAATCAAGAACATTCAACCTCAAGTTGCAACATGGATGGCGCCGGAGTGAATTTCGGAAGCCATGGGGGGCACACGGAGGCGGAATGCTGTTTCCGCCGCCAATAAGCGGAACGGAATGAACGTTCGAGAATAGGCTAGTATTTATCTGTCACCACCGCCCATGTCTTTTTATGTTCTGCTTCCTGTCCTGGTTGGCGCGCAGCTCTCGTGGTTCGGCATGTGCTCGCACCATTAGGGTTGGGTTGTAACACATGCAGTGACGCGACACACTAGAGCGTATCGGCCGCAGTGGTCCCCGCTTACCCAGATGTCCTCAAGTGCTGCCGTTTTTGCCATCTCTCTTCGCGCCGCAGGGAAGCGCGGCCGTAGTGGGGCGACTACTGGCTGCCGGTGCATCCGTTGGTCACGCCAACAACATGGGCATCTCCGCGCTGTTACTGGCGTCGCGCTCCGGCTACTTGGAGGTGGTGGAACGCCTGCTGCAGGCGGGGGCGTCTATTGATCAGGCGGACCTGAAGGGGTGAGTTGTTCTTGCGCATGTCGTTACGTCATTCACGTAATCCTGCTTGGCATTCGCGACTTGGTACATTAGCGAATGCTGCAGTGTGGTGTTATCAACAATCCTGATCCGCTGGCTCCGGTCCAAACAACTGCTGGTAATTCGCCCGGTATGGAAACGCTGACATTCACGAGGCGCCGCGTGGTGTGCACCGCGGTGTATAGGACGAATAATGCCACGGTGGACGCAAATAATCACTGTCTAGAGTTATCACTACGTAGATTTGGAAGGAACATGGTGCCATAGTGCACGTGGGACTCCAGAGAAGCCATTCACCGTCCATGCAAGCGGCGCCAAGGCCCGCAGGGGCTCTAAGTCAGGGGCCAGAAGCCAGGCGTCCTTTTAGTGCCACGCACACGCTGCACACGAGTCCTCTCACGGCGATTTGCCAAGCTCTTAGCATTTAGCCTTACGTGTTGGCCCTCGCCCCGCAGCTACACGCCCCTAATGGTGGCCTGCGTTGGCGGCTACACTGGTGTCGTATCGCACCTGCTGCGTGCGGGGGCTAATGTGAACTTGCGCAACTATGAAGGCTATACCGCTCTTTCAGCAGCCATGGAATTTGGCCAGAAGGCCGTTGCGGAGCTGCTCGTGCGGCATGGCGCTGACGCCTCCGCCATCACCGGCGGCAGCCGACAAGGTTACGGTGCTGCGAACGGTAACAGCTCCCTGAAGGCTGCCGCTGGCTTGGCCTATTCAAGCGGCGCTGGCGGCGCTGGCACCGCCGCTTGCCTGCACGTTGCTGGTGCCGTCGGCCAGGTGGCGTTAGATGGCGCCCCAGGCGGTGGGGGTTCCGGGGTTGGGCCCGGGGCGCTGGTGAATATGCGGCTTATGGCAACCGAACTAGGGACGTCTGTGGCCAATCGCGCTGCAACTGCTAGCAGCCTGCATATGCACCTGGACGAACTGCCCAACAGCGTCTCGGCGAACAACCTCGCTCGGGAGGCTTGCGGCGTGCCGCACATCAGCGGTGCTTCGGCGCCTCTTATGACCCAACCCGGCAAGTTCTTGCACGAACTGGACGTGTATGACTTGCTGCAGCGACGCAACAGCCGAAACAACGAGGGCGGCGCAGTCGGGGTCTTGGGCGGCCACACGGCACCAGCGTTGTCACAAGGACGGCTGTCGTGCAGTGGCGGAGGGCCAGGCGGTGGCGGTGGAGTCTTTGACGCAGGACCAGCGGGACAGCGGCTGCAGTCTCCGCAGGGACAATTTTCCTCCTTGCCGTACCACCATCACCAGCCGGTGCAGCAGCATCAACAGTCGCAGCAGCCGGGCCAACCATTCCTAACAGTGGAGGAGCTGACCTCGCAGATGTCCACCTCATCCGATACCTCTAAGGACGCAACCAGCCCGCAGGATAAGCCCCGTGTTGTTGCCGGGGTCCCGGTACTGAAGGTTGCCGCAGTCTCCCAGAATGGGTCATCTCCGGACAGCGCCGCCCCGAAACCGCTATTTAAGAAGGCCATGGGTAATCAACCCGGAAACCTCATCGTACTGGACCCGGATGGACCGTAAGTGGCGGTCAATAAGAATTTGTGGCTGTTATGCTTGGTTTAAGTAATGGGAACTGCTTGTCCCGGGGCCATTCAGCATTTTTCACCCACCGGTTCAACCCGGTCTTGGCTTGACTGTTCCGACCGCTCCCCGTGCCCCCGCTTGCAGGGATTTGTTCGAGCCGGGCATGATCTATCGTAGCCCCTGGGCCAAAGTTGTCAGCTTCCGAGATCCGGGAGCCGATGATGTCATCTGGTATGAGCCCTCCGAGCCGGAGGATATGGATGCAGCGGGGAGGCGAGGGGAGCATGGTGGTGGGGCTTGCGGGTGTATCGTCAGCTAGCAGCAGCCGTAGCTCCTGTCGGAGTATACAGCGCGGCACTGGCTGTCTGGGGTAGAGCGCGGCGTCTTGCTTTCCTGGCTGGGGCATAGTGAATGCAACCTCGTAGGTCAAGCTCGCCGTAGGTCAGTGTTATTGACAGAGGAGTTGACGTGGTTCCGGGGTTATGTGGGAAGCAGAGGTGCGATGGGATCGACGGTTGTGTGATGGGCGGTCGTACCCGCAGAGTGCGGGGATTTTAGATGTACAGAAAAGTGCTGCAGGGCCGTTGGCAGGTTGCGATGACTGTTTCGAAAAGCTTAGTTGGACAGGCTCATGCGCAGGTTGCGGCGCTGCAGTTTCTGCCGTTAAGAATTTTTGCGGCTCGCAGTTTAGTGTGCCATTTCGGCAGTGTATTTGGCGCTGCTCGCGTCGCCACCGACACCCGTCCATTAAGCAAGGCCCTGGGTCGGCCCTTGAGGGCGGTGCAGGAGTGGAGAGCAGTGGCGAGGGGGAGAGCATTGCAGTAAGTGTTTCGCATGTAGTATGTGTGCGGGGCGGTAATCGGGCGTGACAGCGGCAGGTGTACTAAGTCCTTCAAGCCTGGGCAGTATTTAGGCATGGTAGGACTTGACGCAATAACTATACAGTAAATTGCATTGGTATGCCATGCGTTGTCGCTTCAGAAGGAGCATTGTTCTATGGTTCCCAGGATGCTTGGTTGTGCAGCGATGTACGTACAACCTTTCTGGCAGTGTGAGTGAATAAATAGGGCGAGGCACACGGATGCCCGTGTAGTAACCTTCGGTGCATGCTGATGGATCTAAGGGTGCTGGCGCCACGGACGCATGCTGTCCACTGTCTCCATGTGTGACAACGTAAATGCAGTCTGTGTAGCTGCCACCATCTGCCATATATCGCGTTGGTTCCTTCGGCAGCTTCACCTTGGCGCAGCATACACGCAGCACTACGAAGTATAGCACCGGGGCTTGGCATTACAGTCAAACGCTGGCTTTGACTTCGATGGGCCTATGCCGTAGGTCGTTTTAGAGCCAAGCTTGCAATATTTGAAATACGGTGGCGTCCTTTGTGATACAGGGCAAAGATGAGGTTAGGGTACGTTCTTTTCGACGACTTGTGGACGTTCTCATTGTAGAGTGTTGTGCGGCCTCGTGGCGTCGCAAGACCTTCTTTATGGAACGAGAAATGCGTATGTTGACATGGCGCCCAGGTTTGCGTCTCGTTTAAAGCATAGAAACCGTTGTAGCGCGGTGACTGAAGGCGTAGGCAGGGACCACGCAGACACCCGCCAACCAAATGGACGAGCGGGGATATATTCTTTGTGACATCTTCCCCCGACCTTCGCTGCTGTGCTGCCAAGCCTGTTGGTAAGCTTGTTTGGTGCGGTCTGGGTCGCCCCCGCACTTCATGATCGCGGGTTGCTTGCGGTGGTTAAAAAATATACATGGTGCACTTCAGAGTCGAAAATTAATAAAATTTGTTGTGATTGCACTGAACGTCATGGGTAATGTCCTTGATGGAGACAGATACGAACGGGCGCGCAAAACAGACAGGTGTGCCCCCCTGTTGCACGGGCTCGTGTCGGGCAGTCAGACGGCCGCGCCTTAATACCCATGTCTTGAATCCGTCTTCACCTTAGAATATCCAAAACCATCCAGATTCAGTCTCTTCATGCTCTGCATTTGTGGGAGTTTTCAACGCCGCAGTTTTCTTCGGCTGGACTAACCTTGGACGACTAGATGGAAACCATGCCTGACAACCTCAAGGACTTTACAGTCAGAATTACTTTGCGCCAAAAATAAATGTCGGCGGGGCACTGTTTGATAATACCAAGGATAGCTCGTTTCATAGCTTTCAGAGCTGCTCTGGTAGCGTTATATGACGTAGGCAACAAGACCCCCTTAGCCACGGTATCGAGGTAAAGTCCAGTCCAGTCCTAAGCAACAGTCAACCCCTTTGCGTAATTTCACGTCCGCAACTTCTCAAGTGCCAGGTTCGTTTTAACGGTCTATCCAGCTGAGTGTGCAGCTCAGATCATCCACAAATTATCAATAAATATTATACGTCAACTTTTGGATTTCCTAAATGCTGGTTGCGCTTTTGCAGCTAGAAAGATACAAGCAACAAGGGATGAAACGAATGTCGTTAGTGATCAACGAGTATCGTCGTACATTTTCTACTGATGTTTCCTGGGGCCAAACATCCCGCTGTAGAAATATTGCATCGCGTTGAACGATGTTTACGGTATATGCAACCAATTTTTTGTCAGCTTAAGTTAATATATTCATTACATTATAAACATAGCACCAACGCGACCTGATTATTTAAAAGCTATGGTCTGCGTTCTAGAGACATGCCCACTTTTTCGGAAGATGCCGTTACGAAAAGGGAGGGACTGTATCCAGCTCGGTTTGACCATAGCGCTGATGTTCTTGCTCTTAGCGTCCGCCGTAGCGGAAATGGTACGCCAGGATGTATGCAAAATTAGTATTCCAATAAGAATTCTTGGAGTCTTCTTGAAGCTTGGCATCTTGTGCAAGACCCTCTCTGCTACAACCCCCATTTGACGGACTCGACGGCGTAGCCTCGGAGCACCGTCCCGGCGAATAGCGCCATGGGGCTGCTTCTTAAGGAGATGTTCCAGATGCCAAAAGACATGGGCAGCTTGGTGATCATGCACACTGTGTTGCGCTGCTCCTAATTTGCCTGTCCGCAGGAAATTAAATTGCAAGACTTGGGACGCGAGCTTCAAACAATACGAAGTGGTCTCGGCTGGAAAGATTGCAGTTGCCGGGCAGTTTTACGGCCAAAGCACACAGAGGAAGTCGCGGACATCGTCCTGGCGCTATACCGCGATCATCAAACTTCCGGCCAGAAGTACTTGGTCCGCGCGACAAGCCATGAGTTCGTCTCACACAACAACCTTAGCTGCGCTTGTACGGGCATCACCGCTGATACCCGTGCAGTGGTAATCGACATGTCAGGATTAGACAAGATACTGGAGTTTAATGACGAACAAGAGACAGTGACCATCCAGGCAGGAATAACATTTGAGGTAAGCAGCTATAGCTGCATAACATGGGGGTGTGGACCGCATCTTTGAGGGTTCCAACTGGAAGCTAACAGACCCAATGAACTAACCAGCTCAACAATGCAAAGCACAAGTAGGACCCCCAAAGGTGGTCTAACTTGCCCCGTTCCACAAGTGTCAACTAGTATTTGTGCTTTTGGGTCCTGCTGATTTTCGGAATTGTGGTTTTATGTCCAGCTTCTTGATTTATGCGCGAGATATGGATCGCGTTGCACCCATGCCACTCTGTAACGGCGTTACAACCCAACAGGCATTGGAGCGTACTCTGCTCGAGTATGACATGAGTCTTCCTGGTGTAGTAGTCGCACCAGAGCTGGGCGCCATGACCCTGGGCGCAGCCATCGTCACTTCTGCACATGGCAGTTCGCTTGTCGGGCCAGCCACCATTGCGCAGTTCCTCCACTCGGCGCTGCTAGTTGACGGAACAGGTAAGCGCTGCCACGCGATCTGCCAGGGATCGCGTTGTCAGCCAGGATATGTGGGCGTCCTTTGAAGGTAGACACTGCCCAAGCCAAACCGGAGGAAATCAGCCTCGCTTCAGAGCGCACGTTGCGATGGAGAGTTGCCGTAGAACTGCGTTACGGTGGAGAGTGCGCATCTATTGGGGTTGCGCAAGGGGCCATGAAGTAGCTGACAGCTAGCTTTCCCCAGGAGGGGATGAGACATGAGAGGGGTTCGTAATCATATTTTTCAAGGAAAGCGGTATTGTAATCGAGGACTAGGGAGACGGCGGACGTGGCCACATGAACGCACCGGCAGGTTGAGGTTCCTGCTGGGAAACGGTGGGAACCGGATGTGGGAAACGAGCTTATGGAACTTTGGCTGCCGTGCCGTGCTTCCTCCCCTGCCTTTGCAACTCGCAAATAGGGGATATCCAGATTTTGGACAATGCGGGCCAGGTCCTGGAGGGCAGTCTGGGTATGTTCGGCTTGGTGACGGAGGCTACAATCTACGTGCAGAAGAAAAAGAAGATGGCGGTGCGCCAGATCCAGGTGCGTGTCGACGGGGCTTCACACCTTAAACCTTGTTTGGAAAGAAAGCTCCCAAGGATGGGGAATAGGCGTCCATGCATATGGAACCAGGTTCCTGTGTTTTGCGGCTCGATTGTGCTATGGGTTGTGTATTTGCTGTTTTTTGCAGCCTCGGGGCCCACATGTGGATGATACTAATGGCTAGTTGATTGAGATACGCCTCCGTGGCTACATAGAGCTGAGGACGTAGCTCAGCAAATCGCATACGTGTTCTGGAAGAACATGCGCCCTCTGCGCCCAATCTCATGCCGCGTGCAAAGGTGCGGCGCCACGTGAATGCACACACGGTAGCTCAGCTCATAATGAGCACCTGGCCAAGGCCGGTGACAAGGGAGCTCACACCTCTGGCTGGTAAACCTCTCGCGCAATCGGAGCCCGCCGTAGGCTTTCTCCTTCCGAAAGGCTTGTCTCCATCAGACGATCTCCCGCTCGGCGCGTCATGGCAATGTTCACCCGCCATGTCCATAAAGCCACATGCCTAAAGGATTCTTGAGCATCTCGCCGGTCCCCCGCTGCTCCGCAGTCGATCGACTCGACCTGGTGGCCGATCTTCGGGACATTATTGATAATAGCGAGGCGCTCGCCCTGGACGTGACCTGGAACCCCACCGCGGGAATGTACCAGGCACGCGTGTGGCACGAGACAGATGCTGTTTCACGAGGCGATGCACGCAACGTGCGGTTGCAGCAACCGCCCGACTGGTTGATGGAGGTGGGGCGCACATCGGGGCGGATGTGTGGGGGCTGGGAGGTTTTGGCAGTTGCCATCGCTGCCGTCATGTGACGTCCGCAGCGTCAACAGCAAAGCTGCTCGGTGTAATGCATTTTCATGCGCTCTGGACTACTAACCTTTGGGACAGGGCTGGGCATTGCTACAGGGAACTTCCTGTCACGGCTGTAGGGTGTGGGCTGATATATCTCAGATTGTATCTTCGGCCTCTGCGGGACATGCGTACACACGAGGGTCTTGTCGTCCTCTATTTCTGTAGCTGCTGTGTTGTCAAATTGCGCGAGCATCATTCTACCCAAACTCTTCCCATCCAATGTGATAATCGTTTTTTACGTTTTTGTGCTTCATCCCTTTTGACACGGACACAGCAGTGCGCAATACTATGATCTCCATTTGTTTTTTTCTACACTGCCTATCCGCATTGGTGATGAGGTGCTCACCCATCGATCCCAACCAAATGCAAATGTCGTTTACCACGCAACGCTCTTTTGAAATTCCGGTACCCCACTCCCACATATCTGCAACCTCTCCCATTCACCCTACATAACCGGACACACCCGTGCTCCGCCCCTCCAACCGACAGCTGCCCGACCGCGTGTTCCGGGACCAGCTGGACCTGATGGACCGCGAGGGACACATGTGCGAAGTGATCGGCGAACTATCGCACCTGCCATATTTTTTGCACTCTGTGGGAAACGAGCCGGATGAGAGTACGCCGCCCGACACTGCTATCGGCTGGCTTAACCAGCTGGCGTCGGCGTCCTGCAGCGGTGCCGCAGACATTGCACCCGTCCCCGACCTGTGTCTGTTGACAGCTGCCAAGTTCACGCCACACGAGCTGGCAATCAACTCGCAAGACTTCTCTGCCTGGCTTGCAGACGCGCGCGCAGTGCTTCGCCATGCGCTAGGCTGCCCGCCCTTCGTGCTCAATTTCCGCTTCGTGGGTGAGAGCGACGCGCCGCTGGCTCTCAGTAGCGGGCGCCAAGTGGTAGCGATTGAAATGTCGACGCTCAGCTCACACCGCGCAGAGCGCGACGGGTTGCACGTTAAGTTTACAAGGATCCATGACGAATTGCTCCAGATGACGATGTGTAAATATGGTGGCCGGCCGGCGTGGGCATACGCGTCAAACCGGCTGCTTCGTGGTGCGCCGTGTGCACTGCGCGACCTGTACAGTGCTTCCTTTGAGCAGTTTTTGGAGTTGCGCGCAACGTACGACCCGGCGGAGCTCTTCCTGCCGCCGCTTTTCCAAGACGTGATCTACAGGCGCGGTCCCGTTTATTACCCTGGTGAGTTGGGCATGTAGGGTGTGGGTCATCATCGACTCGGCAAAAGCATGACCGCCCCAGCGGCGTTTTGGGTCGCAAGTGACTCTGATAAATTCATCGGGTAGATCTTCCTACAAGTATAAAGCCTGGTTGCCATAAGCCCATAACTTATTGTTGCCAATGGCTTTCGTCTCCTTTCGTAGGATGCGCCGTACGCCTGGACTGCTTCTGCACCACTGACGATCATTGCGGCCCCGACCATGAGTGCGTGCCCGGCAACGAATTCCCCCAATACCGTGTGTGTGCACCCGTAACCGACAAGTCCAAGTTCGAGCTTTGACCCCGCGGTGGCAATGGCTGTGGCCTGGTGCCTGGTGCCTGACCCGCGAATGGAGCCACCGGCCCCCGCTAGCACCAATATACCGCTGCACACCATTCTAGGGCCGCGGCTAATGGGAAGACTGGGCGTGGCCATGCTTATTGCGGCATCCACGCCAGTACGTCACCAGATCCGGGTGCCGTAGCATAGAGAAGTTAGACGGGCGCTGAAATTGGGGCAGGCGCCCGAATCGGAAGGTTAGAGTAGCAATGAGGCATAAGATAGGCTTGCTCGGGATAAAACGATCGGGCCAGGCCAAGTCCGAGGGACTTGGATATTATGCGCCGCCGTTCAGAGCTAAGCGCCTCGAAAGTAGAAGCGCTGGAAGCCGCCAAGAGCTAGGGAGTCCATGATTAGTCCAAAAATTATGGGCTTTGGGGGTAGCCGATGAATGCTTGGACAAGAAGGGATCATATAGGCGGATAGGTCTGACGAACGTCGCACAGACATAGTGTAGGATCCGAGCTGCCTCAGGTTTGGGCAGTGATCATATGGCCTCTTAGTGTGGGCTCGCTCTGGTGCTTGACCCGACCTCGATCTGTCCTCTTTTTTACATGTGTGCGTGCATGCGTTAACTGTCTGCAGCGTTGGTTTGTCCTTGCGACTCGTGACCGATTGATGCTGACCTTATCACTGTCAGCATCCGTTTCTGAGGGGCCCAGTGACAGTAACTACGCCGAGTGATATTGTCTCCAAGGGCTTCAATTAACTGGCTGTTCGTGGGCGTTGCGTCGTGTGCTCGTAGTGCCATGAAAGCTGGAGGGGGTTGCATGGGGCGGGCATGAGCTTACAGGTGCGAAGCAGATTGGGCCTTGTGGTTATAACTGTGTCGTAGGCGAAGGCAGCAGCAGAAAGGTGAACCTGTTTACGACCGGCATGAACACCGGCTTGAGATGCACGTCCTGATGCTGTTATACTAAATTGATTCTCTTGTTGCGGCGGTTCTCCTCCCACAAGTTTCCTCTGCTGTGTGCCTTTCTTGTGGCAGCGGTATGTCGGCCGGGCAATCGTAAGGTTAGGCATTACAACAAGATCACAACGTGACGTAAATGTGTGGAAGCCGGGATGCACGTGGGAGTTTTTATACACTTACGGCTCATGGAAAATACGAAAAATGCTAAAGACGGCTACGGCCTTCTTACAACTGTTAGGGCAATAATTCCTACCGGCGAACGGACTGGCTACTGCATCTTAGCAACCACACAGTGACTTCAAGGGAGGCGTCGGCAAAGCAGATTTAGATACCTAAAGATCAGAGTGCATGCCCTCATCCAGATATACTCAGTGGCCAACCCGAATGACAGCTAACCGAATAAGATGCGACGAAGCTACTTCCTGCGTTAAATTATGCTCCTCTGGACGAAAGGGCTCCGGTTCACATCCTTTGGAGCAATGGAAAATCACACCAGATCAATGTTCCTAACCATACATAATACACCTGGCGGTGCTGGGAATACACCTGGTACAATCGTTCGGTGGAGGGGCCCGGTCGTTGAGTCTCAAGAAATGTTCCCTTGAAGAAGACGAACTCGTCCATTATCCCCGTGCACGAGTGTGCATGCGGTCACACCGAGCTTCATCTCCCCCCTTCAATCGTGATCCTATGCACATAGACCGCCCATGAAAATGCGAACGTTTACTGAAAACGGTCGGGCAACAAAATGAGCCCTGGCCTAGCGCCCCAGCAGCACCAGTAGCGGTCAGATCATATAGGTTTAGCCCCAATACATTATAACGTAGGGGCACACGACCGTCACACGGACAGGCCAGCATTCCATCACGCTACCGGTAAGGTATGCAGCTGGACTTGGTAAACAACGTTTCGAGTAAAAGACCGTGTCACCCATGCCGGATGCATTTAATGGTGGTCTAGTCGCGTACGCTTACGTACACCGCTGCCTCCGGGGATGATTCCCTGCTCACAGCCAACATGCTCAATTAGGTGCCCTGCTGCGCCACACCGCAAGACTTTCCACGCCCTTATTACGGGGTGACACTAGAGCTCACCCCGCTTCTGTGAACAGCCTTAAGAACGGGGGCCCCCACAGATTCCGCTGCACCCTCGGCAGCCTCCACGGCGCTCCCGCCTTCCCCACCCTCAGGCGCCGCTGCCCTACCATCCTCGGCTACAGGCCCCCTACCTTGCTGGCCCCCCACTAAAAGCCCTCGCCGTTCACCCTCTCCTGCGGTGCCTTTTAAGACAGCCATAATATGCCGCCCGTCAGGATTTTGCGCATCTTCACAGACCAAGATTTGCGCCTCCTCCGTCGATTCCATGGTTTGCACGGACTCGAATGGCGCGGCAGCTGCTGTGTCCATATCCGAGGACCCCAGTGACATCCGACATGAGCTCACGCCGCTAGCTAACCCCTCAGCGTCCCCTTTCCGCAGATTCGGCTCATCTGTTCCCGGCCTCAGGTGCTGCCAAAGCACCCGGCCGGTGCTCTGCAACGCGCGCACGCCGAAGAACACCACCACGCCGCACCATACGCCACGCAGCTCCCATCCCAACGTGCGGCTTGCATTCATGAACGCCCCCAGCGCCGCCAACGTAATTAGGTATGACTGAGCTACGTAGCGTGCGTCGCCCATGCCAATATTGACGCCGCTGGCGACAACGTCAGCCCCCAGCGCCAGCATGGACGCCGACGCCAACCCCGCCACTGACTGCAGGTGCGGCCACACCGCTGCGTCGCGGGTGAGTACCGCCGGTGCCGCGCACACCAGTGCCGCCAACACTGCGCCGCAGACCACGCCGCCTGCAGCACCCAGCCCCACCAGCAGCGAGATGCCAGCGGCCTTGCGCCAGCCACGGGTTCCCGGCAGGTATGTCAGCGCAGCCTGCTCGAAGGGGGTCACGGTCCAGGCCAGCAACTGCGGGGAAGAGCGGGGGGGGCGGATGTGGGTGCGTGTCGCCACGAGTGCTGGGACGCACTGTGAGTTTCATGTCTTAATTTCTTCTTGTGGGATACAGAAATGATAACGGCTATACAAGTGCTACGAAGAAGCATATCTGTGCGATGGGCGGCTCGTGTAGCAAGCAGGTAAAGGAGGCATTGAGCGCCGCTATCAAGCGCCAGGCTTGGGGCAGGGTGGACTTCATTAGGACTCCCGTTATTGCTGCAGGTTCAGCTGCCCTTAATTCGTTGCAGGTGCGGGAGAACGCGTGTTACTACTCGCTGTGAGCGTTTAACGCCGACCAGCAACAAGCAGTCAAGCAGGATCAGCTCGCGTTCTTGTCCCAACTTCGCAGTCTCTCACATTCCACACAGCAAACAGCGACTGATGGGCAGCCAATTTCGTGGTCTCCAGAGAGGCGGCGGTGGTCTGAATGAATAGATACGAGACGTTCTTGCAGATGTAGGTAATAGACAGGGGCCCCATGGTACGCAGCAGCTGCCACAGCACATCGCGGCGGGGAAGGGCCAGATGGAGCCGCAGCTGCCGGAGGGGGAAGGGCGCGGTGGGACACATCACACAGCGTGTAGTTCGGACGGGGATATATCAAAAAAGGAAACAACAGCCAACAGGTAATAGACGGAGTGAATGAAGGCGGGCGCCGGGGGGTGTTGTTAGTGGTTAACCGGAGGGAGATAATGTGGTACGGGAGGTCCTGCACTCGTGGGAACGACGGGGTCTCGGACGCAGACGGGCATTATGGACGACTGGAGGAAATGGAATCGTTACGGCATCGGTTGAGACATTCGTTCCTTCCATAACTACCGCAACAAAATCTATGGGGTCATCCGAATAGCCCACGCATCCTGGAGCCGGCATGTACTGACGTACCTTGCCTCGCACGGACAACCCGTACAGCAGCGCCACTGCACCCGCATATTGACATACTACGGTGGTCATGGCCGCGCCCACCAGGCCCCAGCCCAGCCCTGCCACAAACACCACGCTGCCCAGTAGCGAAAGCGCCACAGCCACAGCCACTGTCAGTGCCGGTGTCAACGAGTCCTGCTGTGCCAATAGGCCGCTTTGCGCCACCATGGTCACCAGCACGGCGGGCTGCGCCAGGCCCCGCACGCGCACATACTCGGTTGAGAGGGGCAGCAGGGCAGGGTCACGCAGCCCCGTGGCTGTGATGATGGCCGCGGGGAAGGACTGTGGCGGCAGAGGCCGGGATAGTGAGGGCCGGAGAAGGACGGGCGGTCGGGTAACAACCCAGAAAGTAGCATCAGATGCAAATAGATCCCGAGGCTCTCGTCTAGTCTGACACCGGGAGTGAGATCAGGAAAGAACAAAGGGCGCGCGCTTGGTCGGATGAACCCGGCAAGTTGGGGGGACGCGGGCAGCGGGGCTTTTACACTGGCTGTCCTGGGGACGGAGAACGGTATTATGACCAAGGCAGATCCAGCCCCCATCCATGTGATCTCACACACTTAACACCACACACATAAACACGCACATGCCGTCCATCCCGATGCCTTCAGTGGCAACAAGAGGTGCGGACGGCCGCTCCATCCGCCGCAGGTTCAACCAACCGCGCGTGGAGAGACGGCTCCCCACACTAGCCGGCATCTGACCTGCCCGCATTCACCTAAAGTCCCCACCATCATCCGCCCTGCTTCCCCGCCCACCTCGAGTATGCATGTAGTAACCAGCCCTAATACAGCTGCCATGGCCACGGCTGTGCTAAGCAGCTCCTCACCACGCCGCAGCCGGCCGTCCCGCATAAACCCCGCCAGTAGACTGCACCATCATTGGCCCGGAGAAGCAAAAGCGGCAAGAGGACTAGTATAAGGTACACCGAGCGGTAGGGCGATAGAATGCGGTTGGATGCTCATTATCGGAGGATTGGGAACGCATGAGATGTGCCCAGCGTTGCTTATCCATCATCGAGCAGGGAAGAGCACCTCGAACGCCCTCCTGTGCCGATGTGGGCAATGGTGAATCTTTTGCTCCCAGGGCCGTTACCTTCCTAACCTAACTTACTTTCTTCACCCACCCACTTCCCGCGGACGCTCCTGCCCATCGGCTGAATCGCACCTCAGTGTGGCCACTTGCAGCGACTGCAGGAAGTACTGGCAGAAAGAGAAGACCAGGTTGGCTGGACCAAGGGCCGCCAGTTGGATGGTCCCGGCGAACTGCGGAGGGAGGACAATGGCATGTATGAGCACTTGTCACGTCGCAGGAGTGCTCACCAAAGGAGATGGCAGGGCGCCGGCAGGGGCCCGGCCGCAGGAGGAAAGGATCACGAACGACGCAAGCGCAGTGTGATGCCGCATGTGCTGGCAGATATGGGGATTCCAAGAGGCGACCACGACTGAGGACATCTCATTCCGTCCTGGCAGCAAGCTCCAAAGACTTTTGAGAGCAACACCTACGGCGGCGTCACTAGTTCAGGTCTATGCGCACAATCGTGCTGCATGCCCTGGGAGGTTCCGAGGGGACAGATGGTCCAGTTCCACCCAAAGACGCGCACCACTGTGATGCTGGCGAGGCCAGCATTGTTTTGCTGCATCCCACATTGCGGAAGCTGGTCGGCCTGAGTGCCAATGCTGGCAACCCCACAAGACGAGTCAACCCCTACAGCTGCCGTACCTGGCCGATGCAAACAGTGTCCACCAGGCTCATAAGCGGCTCGCCCATAGGTATGAGGGTAGCTGGGCCCAGAAAGGACACCATGCGGCGCAGCAAATCCCACTGATACCGCAGCACGCCCCCCGCATCAGGTGCGGGGTCGGTGTCACTTGCATTCGCGATGCTAAGTCCAGCTGAAGCCGTAGCAATAAACCGTCGCCGCCGGCTGTGGTGTGCTTCGTGTGTGGGCATTTGTATGTTCGATCCATGGCCCCGCCAATTGCGTGGTCCCGCGCGTCCGAAACCGCAGAGTAGCTCGTGCCGCAGCAATCTAGGACCATGTTTATATATATAAGAACTAAATGTTGACTGTGGGAGGTATGAACCTATCGCAGACATTCCGCGGATGACATCCGAGTAAGGCTACAAAAGGTCAATTTACATTGCAAAGTTAAAACAAAACTAGCGATGGCTTACTCCAGACCTCCCCCATCACGGACTATTCAGCTAGGTCTCCCGGTCAAGTGTCGGGCTATACGTGGGACTATACGGTACGTGTGATCGTGGACGTCACAACGTAAAATGATCTTCATAAAATCTCTAATCACGATGTAATTCGATTCCTGTGTAGACTATATGTAGAACGCCATTATACGTAGGATACGACGTAGAGTGGCGTCAACGCAAAGCCGCCAAAGTTTTTGCAAAGTCATATTCCGTCATACACGCTTGCTAAATCGGCGGCATTTGACAAAACTCATTCATAAAACGATCATGAATGCGAAACTTTTAAATCCTGCGCGGCTACCAGGGTATGGATATCCTTGCATAGCATGCCACAAGGATCGAATGCTAAAACGTAAACGTGGAACCTTACGAACGTCATCGACAAAGGACTTAAGAAGCTTTCAAACGCTATTCACAACAGCAAACAGAGCCCACGCCATAACTTTTGGATTGTACATGACGTACGCTGACTCCCCGAACACACAGGGACGAGGGCAGTAATGTAGAGCTATGTACCTCAACCCTGGATGGACGGCCTAAACATTACAAGGATGCTTGGCAATGATGGATGTTACGCATCACGGTTCGTTGCTAGGGGGCCCCAGGCATTTACGTATGGCTGCTCGCTCTAGGCTTAGGTGATACTCTACTTCGGGGCTATCCAGGTAGCGTTCTGGTGGGCTACCCAAGGAAACCTTTCAGAGCTCTGCGGAGCCCAAAACCAAACAATTACCCAACTGAAGAACCTGCACGGCAAGCAAAGGAGGCAGCGAGGGAGGGAGCAAGGGACGTGATTGGGGAGGGGAAGGCAAATGGAGACTTGCTGTTGAGAGGCACACCGGCAAGGATGGGGGGAGAGAGGGAAGGAGGGAGATTTTCACGGAGAGAGAACAATGGAGGGAGCGAGGAAAGGAAGGGGAGAGGAAGGCAGGGAGAACGGAAGCAAGGCAGGGAGGGATGAAGATAGCGAGCACGGGAATCATTTGCCACCTCCCACTCCTTCCCTCCTTTGCTCCATCTCTCCCTCGTTCTCCACTTCACTTCCTCCTCTCACTCCCACCTTTGCTCCCTATTTACTCGTCTTGCTCCCTCCCGCACTACCTCCATTCCTCCCTTGCTCACCAGCTCCTTTCCTCATTCCCTCGCCAGCTCCCTCACTCACTCGCTCTCTGTAGTATCCTGGCGTATCTACGGGTAGTATCCAAGGTTGGCCAGTTGTCTGGCATCCTTTCGATTGAGCCTTTGCTGTAGGCGGATATAACAGAGATACAACACTCTCTCCCACCCTTCCGTGCCCCTTTCCTTCCCTTCTCACATGGATCCCCATCACTCACTCACCTGGTGGTTCTTATCTGTAGCTCTCTTCCCACCCCAGCTCGGCACCCGTGTCTATCCCGCCCTCTCCGCCCGTCTTCATCTCTCCCCCCATCGTCATCTCTTCTCCTGTCTTCTCCTCTCCCTCACTCTGTCGCCCCCTATCTTCCTCCCACCCTCATCCCTTCCCTCGCCCCCGGCATCCCTTCCCCCTTCTCTCCACAGACCAGCTCCCTAATCCATTTGGCCACTTAGGCGCAGAACAGATGGAGATGAATGATAATGCTGCGGCTCATGACAGTTGATCTGCAGGGACGTGGGGGCACACTTTCTGGGTATCATGTACGGATGGACAAGCCAGGGAAATGGTGGTGTGAAATGACCGAACCAATTCCATGCCTTGGGTATTCTGCTTTCCTGCGCCATCTACTTGTGTGTCTGCTATCCTGAATGTGTGTGACACGCTCTTTCCATAATGGATTATTAGTTGCAACCGCCATAATCTCGACTTTTTTCCTTCTGCTACTCCCTAATGGTGTTCCCCCAATCCAGGTTTTACCGTCTGAGATATGATTTAGCATGATTGAACCAAGGAGAAGTAGTATTTATAGTTAAAAGACGCATCATGGAACATATCAGCATTCAAGACTGCATGCTAGTTTCTTGAGGAACACGGGGAGAGCAGACATGTCTGGCTTTGCCTAGGTCTGTCCCTGGTTGTGTGGAGAAATGAAGACACGGAAGGCAATCATTTTTAAGTGTGACTTCACACGCCATCTGCGTGAGTGCCTGGAGGAAGGCAGACAGGCAGGCATATTTGGGCATAGATAGGCAGGATATGTTGGTTGTGTTCTTGACCATTATATGGACGTCACATGTAACACTGATATGTATGGTTTCAGTTGTGGTCTCATGGTCTCATGTGATGTGTAATGGGGGATTATGCTACATGAGGGATAGGGTATTGGTCTGTTAGCCAGCCCAGGAGATAGGTGGGTAGTTGGAGATTTATGGGCCTCTAACCCACTGGAGGGGTATGGGAGGGTGTAAGCACAACAGGTTGCGGTTTGGGTTTTTAAGTATTCAAATTATGCCGGGTTCTATTCAGCTTTCATTCCTGGTGGGTACTGCTACTCTTGTGTTATAGGGACCTCAACTGGTAACCTCCTTGGTCGTGACAAGTTAACAGCCTAAGATATACCCAGTCTGTTGTATCTCTGTTATATCCGCCTACAGCTAAGGCTCGATCGAAAGGATGCCAAACAACTGGCCAACCTCGGATACTACCCATAGATACCCCAGGATACTACACAGTCCACCCATTCGACGACGTACTTGGATATACTTTTCAAGATGATGTCTGAACTATGTCTGTCTAATATACTTTCCTGGCTGAAGTCAGAGGAGGACTCATACATTCCTAGACAATTATAGAATGATGGTGGTATTACAAATTTCAGGGATGCACAGACCTAGCAGTGCAGGAGTTTGTTCCTTCTTGTGACCAGCTGTGGGTGGGGCCAGGAGGCTTTCTAAGGGGGCGCCAGTTTGGCTCTTCATCCCCCCCTGCGTCTCTAGTTTGGTTCTTCCAGCTCAGCTGTGTAAGAGTGTGTTTTCCTGCTGGCGTCTCTCCCCTGAGGGTTCCTGTGTGTTTTTGTCAGGCTTTTGCCAGGTCAGAGTCGTGGTGGAGGAGAGTGGTTCCAACCTTTTGAGCAGCTAGTTGTCCCCTTTTCTTAGGTGCCCCTCTATGCTCTGTTAGTGACCAGGCTGGAGGCTCTGAGTTTTTGTTTGCTCTTGCTGGTCTGAATGAGAGGGGGAGCACGTGGCAGGACAGACAGACGAAGCCACGTGCCCCTCCCCTGCACTGTGGTCCGGTCAGGCTCCCTGGTGCTCATCTTTGCAGAGCGAGTCACCCACAGTGTAACACCCTACCTAGCATCTCTATCCTAACCATCAAACAGTTTAGCATAAATTGCAGGCAACACATGGGCATGTATCAGTTGGGCATCTGTTCAGTACCTGAAGTTAGCCAAACCTATGGCAGTCCAGCTACTGGTAACTGGCAAAGACTATGGCTGTTAATTGATTACAAAGTCCACACCCAGATGTGACTGTTGCAAAGCATCACACCGGCAACCAATTGCGTTGTTCGAAATGACAGGACCCACCGGCCAGTAAACACACCGCCTCCCGAAGAACCCTGTACCTGTCAGAAGCAGCAGTCAAGCCACTACGCTAGGAATGCACGGTATCCACGAGCGCGGCCCCTTAACTTCTCTTCTTCGTACCCGCTAGCCTACCTAGCTCCGTCACCCCTTCAATCCAAAACGCTGAACATAAAAAGTACCGGATGGTAACACCCCCAAACGAGCGCTTACATTACTGAGGACACGCTAGCACCACCATCACCGAGTCACAACAGCGAAATAGCACTAATTATCTGACCTTATCCTTGTTTTGCTCTGTCGTTGACTGGGCCTGGGCCTGGGCCTGGGCCTGGGCCTGGGCCTGGGCTTGGGCCTGCGCCTGCGCCTGGGCTTGGGCCTGCGCCTGCGCCTGGGCCTGCGCCAGCTTCACGGCCTTAAGCGCTTGTTCCTGGGCCTGCATTCGAACACACCAAGATAGACCATCATGACGGAAGCCTCATACCCAACAGGATGGTCTGCCATACGCAGACAAGAGGTATTGTGTAAGCTTGTCGCTTCATTGGCCCATTAGCAGCCACTTACATTCTCGACACGCTTATCACAACCCCCTGTACCTCACCTGCTTCAGAACCTGCTCTGCTATGACGGGGCCATGCTTGTCTACAAGCACGGCAATGTTGTTAACGATAGCACTGTTAAGCGCGGCATCAGCTTTGCCAAAGATACGCTCGAAAAACTTGTCATGCTTCTTGAACTGCAAGTTGCGTAACATGCGATAAGGGATTAGGGTTTAGACAGTTCACGCCGTACATAGGCAAGCGACATCTGACATCCTACCAAAGGAAGAATGTAATCCTCGTAAAGCTTGCGTGCACCCTGCAGAAAAGGTTGAGGGGAGAGGACGAGGGAAGTCTGACAGCTCAGGACAGGCAAGGGTGGAACCCGCAGCGTCGCGAAAAGTGCGTAACATGGAGGTTCCGTGTGCCGTGCGGGGTTTTGCGCCCTAGTGCTCTTGGCCCGGCCCGATATCCCATGTACCTGAGTTCCCGGCGCAATCATCCATATAACAACAAGCAATTTAATTTCGTAGTACAGCGGAATCCTGTTTGAATCAAAATAGGAAAGAGGCTTAGCACGTCGCATAACTGCCCTGCCAACTAAGAGCTGCACCTCACCATTCCAGGACAACGACTGCGACAGCCTCAAATGTAGTCGAAAGTGCATAAATGACCTATACATGGGCAGACATTGTTGTGTTTCGGGAGAGGGCGTGAAGACCCATCTCGTTACCGACACGCGTTCTCCTTGCTGTCTTAAACAAGCTTTCAGGAAGTTTGCAGTTTCCTTACCCAGTATGTAAGCCACTGCAGATGTGAAAGACGAACACAGAAAATTAGGGCCGAAATCCTGGCGAGCAATCAAAATCAACCGACTAACCTGGGTGTCGTCGGCCGTGGACGCAGTCTGGATTGCTTTCAGAGATGCATATGTAGGATACACAAGCTGCGTAAGGAGACATAAGTAATAGCTAATGGAAAGTGACCACATTCATGCGTATCTTCACAGCACCGATACACGATTCTGATATGGAAGCTGTCCAAGCAATCATAAGATTAAGATGTATGACGTTTTGATCAGGTTTATTTATCTATTTAAAATGTCGTACTGCTTACGGTCGGTTGCAGCGATTAGCCGTACACTCTTTCAACTACCGGAGTACCGGTACGGGAGCATTCGCCCAAAACCCAGAACATTCGCCATTCGCCATCAACAGACAGCATTCAATGCCCCATTTAGACTCGATCACCGTTCCGTGTTTTCACAGTCTTGTTCGTGCATACAAGCTGTAGAAGAAATACCAGCTGTATGTCGTTTCATACCCATTTTTGCAAAGGCGATCGTGCATTGATGCTAGATTAGGCATTTAAATCATTATCATGATGAAACTTTACACATATATCATGTGTTGCTTCTGGAGACCTACGCCTGCCACCAGGGTCACCGTCCCGTGATCCTTACAACCTCCCTATTTAGGCCCCAGGGCCCTACACTGCCATATAACTAACATCTATGCTCCCCCACCTTGTAGACGAATTCGGCCTGACACCGCAATTAGCACCACATCCATCACTACTATGGTCTTAACCTTTTCGGTTGGGTATCTTGCATGGCGCACATCTGCTGCGCCATTCATACAGATGTACTTTAACGTGAACACCACACCACATCGTTAAGTTTCCATTCAATCTGGGAACGGTCATAAATCAACCCATGATCAACAGGATCAACCATTGAAGCAGATTTTGCTACGTATGCAAAGATATGCAGTAGGTGCAGGCGTGGTTCCCATGCATCGGCCAGTCGGCGGTACTTTGACAAGTATTAGGACCCTTCACTGCCCGCCATTGCCAAACACACATGTCTCTCTACTTGGGCCCCAATAGGAAAAGTCATTTTGTGCATGCATTGCTATGGTACACCTTTAAACAAGGTAAGCTTCCAAGGGCCTCAATGGCCTCACATGGCGACTTTCGTTTTCACAGCTATGTCTCCGTTCATGTCGCCAATGCGCCGTTCTCTGTCGAGACACACGATGTTACAGCTCGTTATGCGCAACAAGCTCAAGTGAGACTGAGTGAGATGCTAACGCAGAGTAGCAAGGTATCCGCAATGTCGACAAGAGTATAGTGTGCGTGGGTGAGATAAGACTACAACAGATGGGGGATCTCTTGCTTGCAACTCAAGTCATGTAATATGCCTGTGGAATGCTTAGCGCAGAAGGTCCTGCAGCACGGGCGCTCAGCGGGCTCCTGGCGGGCTCCAATTAATGCACATGGACCACGGAACACGCACACACCTACGCATGCTGCTCACGCACAGCTACGCGTGCACTATTGTACCAAGCTCAGCACGACGAAATTGATATGCGTTGTATCGTTGGCCGTGTGACCAACAATATAACTACAGGACCTGCCTGGGGTACAGGCATCCGCTCGCTCCCGACGTAAGGCATACACCCGCCCCTCAAACAATATGTGTATAAGCAGGCTTACGCTTTAGCGTTCCCGGGAGGACACCTTCCTGCCCAGCGTCCTACTGAGAAAACATGTAATAACGGCAGGACACGAGTACACGTGGCCGGAAAGCCTTCATCACAAATCACAGAAATTATGGAAATTAGCATGGTGGCACGATGGCGGGGCCGATGTAAATCCCAGATTCCTAGTGAATGAGGACATTGTAATCCAATAGCCTTCTGGATTTTCTGACTCAATCCCCGATAACTTAGCACAGCAGCTTGCAGTCCTGGCACCCCCGCTTGTTCTTTCTTTTCTTCATTTCTCTGATGGCAGGGGTTTGGTGATCTCGGTCTTGTTACATGACATGGCTCCCTACTATCTGCAGGTCATGTCCCTGGGATAGGACGGACAATCCGCTTTGGTCGCAATGCCAGGCTCTAACCGATCGATTCAACATGAAGACCTCTTGTAAGGAGCTCGGTTTCAATCTCAGAAAGCAGCATTCTTGCATTTGTAAAAGTTGGAGTCTGCTGGAGGTTGGCTCGCGCCTGGCTGTCATGGCGTGCGTTATTTCTCCCGTCGTGTTGTGAACGGCGGCCCACCCCCTCAGATGGCCTGAGGACGAGCTCCTCAAAAGCGAATATGTAGTCCTTGAGCAAACGGCCTGCGATGCAATGAACCCAAGTAAGTGGATTCCATCCAGCACAGAACGTTCCGAAGGCGGCGTGAAATGGAAGATCAATAATGCTCGAACCCTCCGAGGACCGTCCGCTGGAGCACATGGCAAAAAACGTGTATCGACGCAACAGCAAGGATAAGCTTCACACCTGCTCTTAACAGCGTCAGGAGGGCATTCATGGATGCTGATCCCGCATCCTGGCCGTCAACCAAGCACCTGCCTATGCCCCCATCGTGTCGCTTGGCCGCGCGCAGGGATGCCAGCGCGTTTCGCACGGTGCACGTCAGCAGACCGACGAAACCATGCCAATTTAGACCCATGTTAGCTGCAAGATTCGCCTGCACCAGATCTTCAAATTCGTCTGGCGGGCAAATGTTCCTAGCAGCAGGCAGTGGGCAGTGGTTTGAGGGGGGTTGGGCACTCAGCAATGCGAGGCACCCACAGCATCGCACCGTAAGGGTCAATCAGCAACGGCCAGACGGAAAAAAGTACGAAAGGACAAGTCAAGGCAACGTGAGGCTTGAAGGAAGGAAGGACGAAGAAGGCACCGAACCTGCAATCGTCGATTGCAGCCGCCGCGTCAATATACTGCTGCCGGAGCAGCGCCCAGGTCCAGTGGCAGTTGTGGCCGTTAAGCCAGTTGTGGTTGAATGACAGGGTATCGTATAGGTTCTCAACGCAGTGGTGCCAACCGCTGGGCACGAACACTGCGTCGCCTTCTTCCTGCGGCCGAGCATCCATACTACAATGAAGAGGCGAAGCGTGACTGCAAGCGCCGTCTCATCAGTGCGCCGCCTGCAGGAATGCTCGCCACCGAAAACGACTATCAAGGGGCCCCAGATCTTGGAAAGATCAGCATCCTTCGATGCCAAAATCTGGCACCGAGGGTGTGGCATAACGATCAGCAGTCCGATCCCCAAGTACCTGCTATCGTATGGTTAGGCTTCCCCACCGTGCTCACCAGCAAGGAGCATATGGTAACATGTGCGGCCCTTCCTAGGGGTCCATAGCCCAAGCGTGTAGCCGCTGCAAAAAATACATAGCCAGCCATTTCACGAAGCACCCTAACTGCCACCCGGCAACCCAATAACTCCTTCCTCTCTATACTGCTCCAACGGACTTGCCTGAATGAATTCAAATGCGTGCCGCCGCGCCTCTTCCAGACCCGGGAAGTCCCGTGGGTCGCAACTGCTACGCACCCGGTCGAGCTCCAGGTGTGGTGCCATTCGCAGCACATGGCTATCGTACAGCAAATGCGTGTAGCGCGGGTGCAGCATGAGCCAGCGCTTTCGGCCGCATACATTGGCTGACCAACTGTGCGAGCGCAGCACGTCTGAATGGAGAGGCGTCCAGGTACCAGCAGGGCCAAGGTAGCAGAAGCGGTAATCCGACGTGAAGGCCGGAGGCGACCCAGCGGCGTTAGCTTCTGAAAGCCGGCCTGGAAAGGCCCCATCACCTTGTGCAGCTCCCTCTGCCGCGACCGCTTCCCCCATTGCGATGGCGTTAGGGGTTGCAGCGGCTGGAAAAACGGCGACATCGATGGCACTGTGGTTGTCACCACATAACGTAGGTGGATTGCCTGTTGCGGCCTTCCCGCCGCGCAGCGCCTGGTTTGTGAGGTGGTCGTAATAAGTATTGAGCCAGTCGTCGGCGAAGAAAATGGGAAGCCGGTACGCCTGTACGGGGGGGAATCGCGCCGGCCTTGGGTGGCGGCTGTGGGAACCGGGGATCCGTACTTAAAGAAATTAACGTCCCGCCCTCATGCATGATGAGGGGCTTCAATGTCACTATCACAAACCACAGCACCCTCACCCTGGGCGGTGCGTGTACCGGAACCCACGGACGCGTAAGGGAGGTTTGGCGAGCTTGAAAAGTTCACTCCAGATTTTATGATTTTCCCGACCCAATCCTCACGCACCCCGTAGTCCGGAAACTCTGCAACAAAGTGCCAGTCCTTCAGGTACATCAGGCCCTGATCACCAGCTGCTGAACTGCAAGACTGTTTCTGGAGCGGAAACAGGTCCCGCGAACCCCGTCCCGCGACAGGTCCCGCGATTCTGTCCCGCGCGGAGCTTAACGGTTGCGCCGCAGCTGGCACTGACTCACAGCCATAGCCTTGCGGACGCACTACAGGGTCCCCGGGTGCCTCTGCTTGTGTAAAGGGCTGCTGCTGACCGCACTGCCCTTCCAGTCCAGCCCCCGACCCTTCATCACCACGCCCAGGGGGAGCATCTGCATTCCCTAGGAGCTCAGAGGCCATAACCATCAAGTTGCCAACCGGATCCTCCTTGTCCTCGGAGAGCTGCAAGTGCCCTTGTCGCTGCCCCTGTTGCTGTTGCTGCTGCTGCTGGCTTACGGTGGCGCGGCTGGTCCACCAGTCCAGATACTCCGACAGCAGCATTGGCCGCACAACACCGCACCCGTCATCTTGGCTGCGGTATCCAAACGGGTGTAGCTGTCAAACGTGGGAAGAAAGAATCGATGTCGAGTGTCACTGCAGCCCCAGCGGCCCAAAGGGTTCGAAGGACACGGTCAGCTAAAGTTCGTGCAGCTCGAAAAAAGATCCGAAAGACCGGAGGCATAAGGAGCCTGTCCACAGGTGACCCGAAGTCCCAAAGCCCGATTTGTATGCATGCATATATGGGTTCTTGGTCACCTGGACTCATTGGCGCATGGGAAAACGGTGACGCGGCCAAACCCCAATTTCCGTGCCGTAACAATCCTGGTGAGAAAGAGCAGCTCCTGCAACTCACATCGATCGTATTCCCCAATCGCGCAGTAGATTTTAATACACACACGCAAAACACATGCACAAAGCCGCAATCCAGTGCACCTGGCCGCGAAGAAGCATATTGGTCAAACATCCTTCCCCAACCTTCGCCGCTTCCTTATTGTAGATGAGCACCCGTGTTTATGTGGTCTACGTCCCTTCCCCGGTTCGCTTACTTGCTGGTATCGGTAGCACAAACACGGCAGTGGCCCGCAAGCCGCCCCAACTCCTCTAACCGAAGCCGCCCGTCTGGTGCTCGCCACTCTGCGGCGGCTCGCCAACCCGAGGTAGCGCCCTGCAGGGCATCACCAAAATGCGTCTTAGCAAAGTTAGGCGACATGCGACAACGCTTTGGAACCCAGCGTGACCCAGGGCTGCTAGGATGAGGCCAACACGTCAGAACCTGCCTCTGTCCCGACACCCTCAAGCAGTCCGCATGAGGGTTGGGGGCTTCTCGAGGACGGCACCCCAAGCAGCTGATGTGACAAGGTGCGCCCACATGGGGCTCCCATGTGCCATATCGCCACATAAGCGCTCATCTGTATCTGGGTGTTTTAATTGCAGCATCAAAACCGCGACATCCGTTCAATCCGTGACAAGTGCCATCGCACCCGTATGACCACCGGCTGGTTGGGCTCCATGTATCGCCGTACAAAATCATCATAGGAGAGGTCTGCAGCGGCGTGGCTGGGAAGCTGCTTGTAACTTGCCGCGCTGCTCTGGAGTCCCGCCCTTAATCGCCTAGACGTCACGCTGGCGGGCGGTTCAAGCAGCGCGGACCCGTGTTGCTGGCGTTCTTGGCCGCCCTCTGGGCTTGGTGAACGTGATTGCTGCTCATAATTATCGCCCCCATGGATGACGACTTCGGGAGGTACTTGTTTTAGCAGCCAACTCCTCCCAAACAAAAGGGGGTCAGTCTGGCGGGCGGGCGGGTGTCCGTTAAAGACACGAGCGGGCGGAAGAAAAGACACTTTGTATTTATCGTAAGGCACATGATGTGGGTCTGGCTGTTACATGGCAGCAGTTGCAGAAAAATGCAAGAAACATCTACATCGCTGACCTTTGGGATGGGGGCAGGAGGCTTCTGGAGCAGCTCCAGCGCCAGATTTGGACTGCAGTTTTGCGGCGAACAAAAAGCATAGGTTGAATGCAGGTTGCAATCTCCACATTGAACTCTTCATCTGCGTATCACCTGGTGTTTTGCGGCTTCGCGAGACGGTAGTTGCAAGCTCGAACGACGTACGCACCTCATTAAAGGCGGAGACTGTGGGGGCTCCATGCTTCATGCATGCTCTTTTAATGCATGCGTTGGCGTGACTTTGCAATTGAAGACAGTTAACGGTCGACTCCGAAGCATACCAGGCTACCCGCCCATGAGACGTACGGCACTGGGCGGCCCCCACCTTTTCTTCATCGTGTACACCACTTTAGCGTGCCGTGGCACACAAGCCACACCCTTAGTTAGGCAAGCTATAGCGTTGTGTAGAGCAGTCTTAGCTACTGTTCCGGAGAACTCATTGCGATTACGAATCTCACGGCGAAGTCCTGCGCATACGTATCGGATCAGCTGTAAGACACATTTTTCATCCTTTTGAGGCATATTGTATAGGTTCTGAAGCTTAAGTGGGGCCCCGCGGGCGGTAAAACGCCATAAGCAATTATTTGTAGTGCGCGGGAAAATGTCGAGCACGGCGCTGGCTGTCATTCTGGAGAAAATTGCTAGCAAGGATAAAGACTTTCGCTATATGGCGACGTCGGACCTTCTGCATGAACTCCAAAGGGAATTCTTCAAGGCGGATGCGGAGCTGGAGAAGAAACTGTGCGCGGTTGTCCTCAATCAACTGGAGGATCCATCCGGCGATATCTCAAACCTAGCGGTTAGCTGGTGAGTTAGGCCCCATTCCCGAGATCTACCTTTGTAGTCCCCGATTCATTCCGGAGATGCGGATTTTTGGTTGTATTACATAACGTTATTATTTCGTAATACTGTTGCTCCAACTAGGTAGGGGTACAAGTGGGGCCGTGACGTACACTCCTACCGCACGCCGTTGTCACTCCTGCACCATCCTGCTACCCTTGCAGTCTTGGCTGTCTTGTTCGGAAGGTAGCTGATGTTCGAGCTGAGGATTTGGTGCGACAGCTGTGCGATAAGGTCACGGGTGCCGGTCCTGCCTCCGGTGGCAGTAGCGTCTCCAGCAAGGCTCGCGATGCCCAGCGAGAGATCTCCGCCATTGGCCTTAAGGCTCTCATCAAGGAGCTGGCCGGGGGTGCATCCACTGGTATGAGCTCTAGCAGCCAGCTGGCCAGCGTCGCGTCCAACATCATAGCTGGACGTATGTTGACAGGCCTGGCAGTGCACAAGGTGTGGCTGTGTTTTCGCTGCGGTTCGGAATTTCGGGTTGCATGATTTAAATGATCTTGGTGGTTTTCATCAGATCCTGGAGTCTGGTCTGACGGCTAAGCGGGAGGCTCATTAATTTGTCCGTCAATAAGGTTTGCACGAAAACTCCACCACCCTATCCTGATGTTTTTGGTAACAGCTTCCGCGCATGTAAGGTATAAAGTGGTGTCTGCTCTTTAAGTACGGTGCTTTTTGGGCCATGCAGGACGATAGCGAGGTTGTGAGTCAGGTGCTGGATATCCTGACGGAACTCATCCAGCGCTTTGGGGGCCTGCTGGTCGCGGAGCACAGCCGTATCCGCGATGCGCTGCTGGGCGCCCTGGGCGAGGGGCGGATGGTCATGCGCAAAAAATTGCTGCAGGGCCTGGGTGCGTGCATGCGGGGCTGGGATGACAGGCATTGATTCGGAATGGCGGCAGGGCCGGTTGTATGTCACAATCAATTGACGTAAAAAAAGACGCTTTTAAGGGGCGGTTTGTGTGGGATGGAATGCGTGTTCAGCGTTGGTGGGTTGGGATGAGCGCTGCCGACAAAGGACGTTCTCTAGGTAATAAATTTTGCTCACTTGGAGAGCGTGTGCTCAAGTGATGTCCCCCCACGTAATAGGCCGGCCTTGCCTGATGCAAGCTTGGGTCTTCAAGTCTGTGTGTGTCTTGTGTTGCGATGCCATGGGTATCAACTCAACCTTATGCCCCTTGTTTATTCCTCTCCCTTAATCCCTGCCCGTGGGCCCGTCTCAATTCCTGACCCCGCAGCTGCGCTTTCCATGTTTCTGAACAATGACACTCTGGAGGGCGTGGTGTCCTTCCTTCTGGCAGCGCTGCAGGGACCCAGCATTAAGCCTGACTATGTGCGGACATACATCCAAGCCGTGGGGCAAATCAGGTAGATCACAATTGAGCCCAATCTGGAGGTGGGGCAGGCTGAAAGGCCGGATTCGATAGGTTTGTCTTCGGCTGCATCAAACCTGCCGTGGGGCTGGACCCCTCCGCTACGGCCGTGGTAAAACACACGTGCGTCTCCACTAGGCGAAGTCTGACTCGTCATTGTATATTGTCACAGCCTTGGTTGGCCATGTGTGAACTTTCATATCCTTCGCGGCATTAGCCGAAGAGCGATATTATCATAATTGGCACCGCTACCCGTGGTGGTGCAAATGTGCGCCGGTGATTCATGTGGGTTGTCCCGCAGCACTAGCTCTTATATGGGCTTCATTCTGTCCCCTCCTGCGCTGGTCTCGTCCACCAATGCAGCCGTGCTGTGGGCTATCGCTTTGGTCGCTACCTGACCACGGCGGTGCCTTTAGTGATTTCTTACTGCAACAAGGCGGCGGAGGGTGACGACGAGCTTCGGGAGCACTGCCTGCAGGTAAGAGGTTGCAGGGCGCGTGCAGAGGAGTCCAAAAAGACGACGACGGGGGCGACAGGCATACAGGCTAGTAAAGGCGAACCGTCAAGAGCACTGTGAGAACGTGAAAGCCGTACGCGTTCTGATCATTTAGAATGATGCGCGTTTTGATCTCCTGGCACCTGGGCGGGCATGTTAACACTTGGAGGCATGAGTGCAAGAGTGTGAGGCTGGAATGCCACTACTAGCAAGGCCATCTAAAATAATGCACGCGGCTTGAAAGAGGTATGCAGATGCGGTCTTTGGAAACACGATGCCGGACGTTAGCTCGTCCCTGCGTCAGAGCCCAGAGATTAAGGCACCTGCCTAAACTCTGTGTATCTCGCTACTCGCGTGTGCACCGCCCTACCATGGTGGTACCCCCAACAGGGCACCTAATTGATGTGCTGCTTTTTCATTCGGTCTGGACCTTCACGTGCAGGCTTTGGAGGGCTTTGTGCTGCGCTGCCCCCACGACACGCGTCCCCAGATGGATGCAGTGCTGTCCACCGCATTGCGTTATTTGCGCTATGACCCCAACTTTGCGGCAGACGACGACGATTGTGATGAGGACGACATGGGCGAGGACGATGACGCAGACGACGACGGGGACGGGTGCGTGTGACGGGCAGGCTGATGACTGTCTTGGCTTTTGGACGGGATACATCTTTGGTGCCACCTCGGAAACAAGGACAGCCATGAAGCCTGCCTATGCATCCGCTCTGGCTTCGCAGGGATGGAGGCGAGTACTCGGACGACGAGGATATGAGCTGGAAGGTGCGGCGTGTTGTGGGACCAGGCGACTAAGGTAGAATATGGAAAGTTGTCTTGTAGAGAACGAAAGCTGCCGGCATGGGGCGGATTCCAAGGCAGTAGCGGGTTTTCCTTACCCAGGCACACAGGCGTAGGATGTGTGGCGTCGTAGCCATGGTTTACCACTGACAGAGCACGGAAAGCGGGCGAGCGCAGGAACGACGCGTGTGTCACAGCTGTCGCGGAGGCACCAATGCTCTCCATTTGGTTGCCTTGAGGCTTCCTATTACCGGCTCGGTCCTCTCCAATCACATTCTTCCATGCTCAGTGATATTACAATCATACGTCTCTGCACCTCAGCACTCCTGCGCCTCATCCACGTGGGTACCGTGCAGGTCCGCCGCGCAGCTACTCGCATCCTATCGGCACTCGTGTCCCGCTATCCTGACGCTCTGCCGGTGCTCTACCGGGCTTCCATGTCGGAGCTGGTGGCGCGGTTTGACAGGGAGCGCGAGGAGGGTGTCAAGGCAGATGTGTTCGGAGCGGTTAGTGAGATGCTGGCGCAGGTGGGCGCCACCGTGGACCGCTACGCACCGGGTGAACCCAACAGGTGGAGAATGTGTGGGCGGCAACATGGAAAGGGGTGGGGGAGATGGTCTCGGTGGTTTCGTTTTTCATGCGCCTTGGTTTGCGTTTACCGGATGGACGTGGTTTTTAGTGCTGAATGGCAAAGAAGTTCTGGGGCAGCATGGCAAGGGAAGGCGGCGTGGCGTTGTATGTGGGTAATGGAGCCAGGAGATGCCCTCTTGCAGCCTGCTGTGTGGCCCGGCTGTACACTGTTCGTGGCTCCCAAATTTTCCATGAAAGCGTTGATGCGGAACTTTGATCTTCGCCGCCAAATGGCCTGGCTGTCCATTAGCAACATCTAAACCAAGGTTGCCTCGTTCTGCCGTTCCGTTCCGTCCCCTCTCAGCCCCACCTCCCTGCTGGCGGGCGATGTAGTCTCCATCGTGCGCGCGTCTGCCAAGCAGCTGCGTGACAAGTCGCCCAAGACGCGTATAGGGGTGTTCGGGGTGCTGCGACAGCTGGTGGCGGTGCAGGCATCATCTGTGGCAGGCCAGGTGGACGCACTTATTCCGGGGCTGCTGGCGGCACTCAACGTGAGTGACTGGTCTGGCAATAGGAGGGCCAGTCTTTTCAGCCGACTTCCCATGGCGCTAGTGTTGGTGCTGGGCTGTGCGTTCGATATAGGATTTCCGATGCGAAAGGAAGCACGTCCGATGCGCGTAAACCCTTTGCATGTAGGTGGAATTTGTTCAGCCGTCATGAAAGATGAACGGCGTTACCCTACCTTCGGCGAGGGCGCGCAAGTATCAAGCAAAGCTAACATGTTGCTTGCGTTCATAAGCTAGGCGTTCATGCGCTCGCTCACATCTGCGTTTGTTTATCTGCAGGAGAAGAGCAGCAACACGGGTCTGAAGATTGAGGCGCTGAGCTTCCTCCGCCAGGCCATTGCTGCCACACCGCCGTCCGTTTTTCAGCCGCACACTAAGCAGCTATCTTCCGCCGTGTTTGGCTGCGTCAACGAACGGTACTATAAGGTACGCGCGTAACAACCCGAGGTGCAGAAGATGTCCTTATCGCCCCGAGCGATGGCAAGGACAGGAATGTGAACATGACCTATTAAAATAATCAATAATTGCGTCTGGACGCAAGACGCCATACTTCCCGTCAACCCGTTCTGTTTGTCCTCCAATGGATGTTCGGCCGGCCCCTACTGTTCCGCGCCCGCGCCACCCCATACTGCGTCTTCAGGTGGCTGCGGAGGCCCTCCGGGTTTGTGAGGCGCTTGTGGGGGTTCTACGTCCAGACCCGGCCTCTCCAGTGCCTCCGGCGCAGGTCTCACTGGTGGGGCCCCTATACTCAGCCGTCATGGCACGCCTCAGGTGGACGAGGGGTTGCAGCTCATGCTAGAGTGGAAATTAAATATTTTTTGAGCTGCGTGGCGGCTTGTTGTGAGGGGCTTCTATTGAAAACTCCACGGGGAGTGCGAAGCAGGCCACTGCGGATTGCGGCAGTGATATGGCAGTGAATCTAACAGAGCATCGTGATATCGCGAACCGTGGTCCCACCGAACAGGCTTCCTGTGCAGCTTTTTATTTGCCTATTACACGTTTCCATGCCCACCGGCCACACGCATTTATGCTCATCCGCCGGGTGCTTTTCCGCTCATAATGCCGCCTCTTTTGCGCCAAACCACAGTGCAACTGACCAGGACCAGGAGGTCAAGGAATGTGCTATCAGCGCTATGGCTGCCGCCGCCGCACGATTGGGCGACTGCCTGCAGAACGAGGTGTGTCATTCTTCCGTGCGGAGGAAGTGGAGGCGGAGTTGCATTCCAACACGTGCCCCATGTTACATCCCCGGGAGCTCTTGCCGCGACATGGCTTGTATGGTGCATCTGCCACAACACCATCTGCGTTTGAGCACCATCTCTGGTTCCTTACATCTTGGTCCTCCATTCTATAGTGATTTTTGTATGAATCGAATCGGGCGTCCCTCGTGCATGGCGTGGGCCGTTATACACACGCAGGAGTCCTGTACACCTGCCATCACCGGTTGGTCTGGCCCTGCTCCATCTTGTCCAAAAGCAGATGCCTATGGTTCTGCGGGTGTTGCTGGAACGGCTGCGTAACGAGATTACTCGCCTTGTGGCGGTGAAGGCGCTTACCACGCTGGCCTCGTCGCCGCTGGTGAGCGGTGAGCTGCTGGCAGGCGCTGGTGAGGGCGGAGTGGTCGGCGAGCTGACGACCTTCCTTCGCAAGGCAAACCGGCTCCTGCGGCAGGCGTCGCTAGTGGCTCTGGAGGTGCGCGGGCAAACTGATTTTTTTGCGTATCTGAGGACAGTTCCGGGAGGCCGGTTGGGTCCCTGAGGTTTTGTACAAGAGGATGGAAGGGGATTGGCATGTCTTCGCTTCTGCAGATTCGGCGGGGTAGGCTGAATCCAATGTTGATCTTTACATAGCGTGCGCGAGATGTTTCCTGTTTAGGGAGCCCAAGACTGGAAGGCGGGAGCAGAGATGAACTAACACAGTTGACAGTGTATTAATTGGCTAACCGAAATCCTCCATTGTCATAATCACTGCCCCACGTGTCTCTTGCCCCTTCCATTGCGACTTGTTCCAGGCCCTTGCCGCACGCTATCCAGCCGCATTTGAGGGCGCCACCCTTACCGCCGCGGTGGAGGAAGCCGCTGCGCTGGTGTCTGATGCCGATGTAGCTCTGGCCTCCCTTGCGCTTCGTTTCCTGGTCTCGCTTATGGCCATGCCCGGACCCGCCGGCGCCGCAGCAGCGGCCGTGGTTGCGGAGAAGGCGCGCGCCCCAGCACTGGCGTTGGTACGCAGCCCGCTGCTGCAGGGCGCTGCGCTGGAGGTGATGCAGAGCTTTTTTGCTGCGCTGGCCGCAGCCGGTCCGGCGGGCGGTGACGATGCGCTACTTGCGTCACTGCTAGATGTGGGGCGCAGCGCAGAGGCCGCATCCAAGCAGGTAATGTTGGCAAGGGTTGCATGGAGAGGCGGAGCTGAGACGGCGGCCAGAGCTTGAGTCCGCTGCAATCTGTGTGCATACGTGAAGAGATCTGGGGTCAGTTAAGATGTGCCGGGCTTGAGTGCATTTATCCCTACGTATCGCGAGAATGCAGCGGTACATCGTACCACTGCACGGGGGTACATCGTGGAGTGTAAAGAGGTTGGAGCATAAGGCTTTGGGAGTTAACTGCTCCAGGACCTGGACTGGATATAGGCTAGCGCATTGGATCTAGATGGATTAGATTAGATAATAGATTATTATAGATTGGATCTAGATGGGTAATCCGACGAAGAAAGGGCGATGGCGGGCACTTAATTAGCTGGCGCACAGCACTGTTGCATGTATCACAACACTTTTTCGCCCATGATTCACTTCCTCGGTTGTCGATCGTTTTAATCGCTTTTTACTGCTGTTCTTCCGCTGTTCCTGTCTTGCCGCAGGCCCAATACAGCGTGGCGCGCTGCGTGGCCGCCCTCGCCACCACCAGCGCTGCCAAGGTACCGGCCACTGTGGAGCTGTTGCTGAAGAGCATGGGCGGCAAGGACTTAGGTGAGAGCACGGCGATGGTACGAGGTGTGCGAGGGAACAGGAGCCGCGGGCTGGGAGCTGAGGTTAATTTCGTCGTAATTCCCCCTGCATATGGCAGAGGTTGGCTGGATCGTATTGGTTCAAGGACTCGAACGAGCAGCACTGGGCCGTAGAGGGATTGGCCGTTCCGGTCCACCCGAAAGCTATATCGAAGGCTTTTCGGTACCGAAAAGTGTACAACTTAACGCATGCTCTGTACTAGGGCCAAGTTGTATCCCTTACCCTACCTTCAATTGCTTGCGCATAAACGCCTTTCTATTCCACCCCTCCGGCTAACCACCATCTGCCGCGCCTGTAAGCGTCGGAGTCAGGTTGTTTTCGGGGGTTTCTTGCCGGATGGAGGTTGAGTAGGACGGACTCGTACACGCACGTAACGCACATACACACGTGCATACACAGTGTACGCACTGAATGGCGAGCTCACCATCCAACTTCCTAGGCCTTCTTTACTCAGTGCCTCCTTGCCTACACTATTATGCTGTACGCTTAGGTTAAGAGGTCGTTTTAGGTCGTAATTTAAAACCTAGGCTTCTAGGAGAGCAGCTCCCCTGGTTGTAGCAGCACTAGGCGTCGGATGGCTTGCTGCTGTCTGGAGGAGCCTCCGGGCTGCGGCAGGGGGCCGTGGTCCTGGGACATTTTACCCCTGCCAAGCGCGTTCGGGCCAGCGAAGTGTTAGAGCCATTTATGCCGGCTAAATTGCATTGGCCTACAATCATATCATCGGCCAATGATGTAGTATCAAGGAGTCGTCACATCGCAGTCAGGTTAATGTTTCGGCACTTGCTGCAATCCTGGACGGTTTATTTCTGGATTTTCCCTGATGTCGTTTTTTTACCTGTACACCTTGTAATCCATGCGGCAGGCTCCCAGCGCCTTGCGCTCCTGTGCCTGGGCGAGATTGGTGGCCGCACCGACCTATCGGGGCTGCCCGCAGTGGCGACCGCCGCCACGGTGGTGCTCTCTGCGCCTGGCTCCTCTGAGGAGGTCCGCGCCGCCGCCTCACATGCTCTCGGCGGGATTACGCGGGGTAATCTCAGCCATTTTATGCCCGGTCTGGTGGCACAGATTTCGTCTTCAGCTGGGCAGCCCAAACAGCAGTATCTGTTGCTGCAGGTGAATAGATGAGGGACGCGGGGCTGTTCAATTGGTGAGGTATGGGGCGGTAAGGCTCTCTTGCCGGCGCACGTCACGCAGTTCATGTGGGGGAAACGGGCGCGGGTGGCTTTTCGCGTTTGGATTTAAGGACAAGGCGTTATGACTGCTTTTGGTAAATAAGCACAGGTAGGGGCAAAGAGAGGGCGGTAGCCGCGTGGCAACTACAATGCATGCATTTGGAGGAGTTCCACAAACCTCGAGCCCAACCGGTTGTCTCAGCCGAAGGGATGCACGTGGATGACCGTTTCTGGAAACCGACCGTTGACGACTTTCCTGGCCCTTACGATGCCTCTCTGCCCCTCCAGGCCCTCAACGACGTCATTTCCACCCTTGCCTCCCCCGCGGGTGCATCCAAGGCGGCGGAGCTCGGCCCCGAGATGGCAGACCAGGTCCGTCTGCATTGTTAGGCCGACGTTGTGTTAGGCATGTGGTAAGGTGCCGTGACTTTGTCCAGGGCCTTGTCCTTTTTGGGCCATGCCGCCTGTGCACGGCATACGGTCGTGTGTCGTGTGCATGATGCCTCTAATTTTGACCATTGACCGCCCTTTTTGATGCTGTGCCCCCAATGACCATTTTCACCACTGGGTATGTGGTTTATCCTGGGTCAATCAGGACGCCCCTTGTCCTCATCCGGCCGGTTTCGTCCACTTCTGACCCCATCACTCACTGAAATCGTTCAGGCGGCTTTCCTTCGAATCACGTTACCAAATTTCTTCCTTTCTGTGGCGATTGCCAGATTACCAGAAAACCTGCTGACCGAGACAGTGCTTGAACTTTGAGGCCCCTGCGCACCGCAGGTCCTGTCGCTGCTGTTCGACGCTGCAGAAAGCGAAGAGGAATGTCGCAACGTGGTTGCGGAATGCGCGGGCCGCCTGGCACTGCTCCACCCGGGCAAGGTGCTGCCGGCGTTGCTGGAGCGAACGACCGCTCTCTCCGCGAATATGCGCGCTGTGGTGAGCTTGGTTTCGTTTCATGGCCCACACGACCTGCGGCCTTCGTGGGCGAGGGGTTTATCATTCGTTCCATGCCTGCAGTTTCCATTCATAGCATTCGGGCAGCAATCCTCACGTCTGCTCATGCTGCAGTCAACAACTGGCCACACGCCTAGGTACATGTTGTCACATCGACTTTCGCTCGTTCTTTCTCTGCTACGTGCTGCAGGCCGTTTCTGCAGTGAAGCACGCGGTTGTAGATCGACCCAATCCCGTGGACGCAGAGCTGGGTCCGGTGCTGCAGCGCTTCCTGTTGCTGATAGGTGATGACGACCGCCATGTGCGACGTGCGGCTGTGGTGGCGTTGTCAGGCTGTGCTCACGCGAAGCCGGGCCTGGTGGTGGGCGGCCTAGGCCAGCTTCTACCGCTGCTGTACGCGCAGACGGCGGTGCGAGAGGACATGATCCGGACAGTGGACCTGGGGCCGTTCAAACACAAGGTATGTGATAGGCATGTATGTAACGGTCGGAATTTCTCACTACCTCCTCAGGCAGCCGAGGGGTTCTCTACAGGTGTCAAACATGTTGATTTACTGGTTTGCTTTAGAAATTTTCAGACGCAATCCCTTGCAAAGCGCTGCAGTTCTAGTGCATGTGTTTTACTGTCCTTATAAGGCCCTACTGTGCAGATTGATGATGGTCTGGAGCTTCGTAAGGCTGCTTTTGAATGTTTGGACATCCTCAGCGACTGCTGCCGCGACCGCCTGGAGCCGGGGCCGTTCCTGGCGGCACTGGAGAGCGGCCTGGGAGACCATGCGGACGTGAGCGATGGGGAGAGGAAGGGGGCTAGCAGTACCAGGTGCAGGAAAGCGCGGGTCTAATGGCTGCGCTGGTGAAAGGACGGGGACATACAAGATGTGTCGGCTGTAGCCTTGAATGAGCTGCAAGATTCGCTAATCCAGCTTGCGCCAGAGGCGGTCAGAGGCCGTTCGGGGCCTTGCCATGACCGCGGTCTTTCCTGTTCCTATGCCGCAGGTTAAGATGCCCTGTCACACCACACTGTCCAAGCTGGTGGCGACTGACCCGGGGGCAGTTCTGGCCGCAGCAGAGAGGCTAGTGGTGCCCCTAGAGAAGACCCTCACCACGCGCCTCAAAAGCGATGCAGTTAAGCAGGAGGTAGGTTGAGCACCCGACTTAGTTTACACTAGGGCATGAATATACGAATTTGAAATGAAAGCCGGATATGGCTTGTACCTGCACGGGCTGTGCTCGGGCTGCCATAATCCCTTGTAAATTATTGTGTCCGTACTCTGTGCCCACCTTCCACACCGATTGCTGTGGAGGTTCTGGTGCCATTGTTTAGCATTATTTTCCGTGCAAACTTGCAACGTGTCGGATGGGGGAACAGGGGCGTAAGTTGTCGTAAACAATGTTGGCAGAGTACGGCCACGCGGCCACTAGTCCTCATGTGCGTGGCAATCCGTGTGGTATGCTGGGGTACCCTGTGGAAATAAAGAGTACTCGTCTTTGATGCTGGCATCTCACCTGCCACTCCGCGTTGGGCGGTGTCGCCGTACCCTGTGGCCCCTAGATCGACCGGCATGAGGACATGCTACGCAGCTGCCTTCGCTGCGTGGATGCACTGGAGCACGTGCCCGGCAGCGACAACAACCCAGCCTTCCAGGTACGGCTGTGCGGAATGACAATGTCAGGGCCCCAGTTTCTACCGCCGCAGTTCAACCGCCTGCAGCAATGACATCCGTGTTATATCTTTCCACCATGGGGTTGGATCATGTTGTGTATATGTGTACTCCCAAGGGAAGTTTTTGTGTCGCAATTGCACGACGGTTTGGGAAGGAGCCGGGGACGTGTGCTTGGGCGGCATAATACCAGGAAAGATGCTGACGTTTGCGGGGTTCTCGGGGGTCCGACCCGTGGGCTAGTCAACCTCGCCGCGTGGCGTCAATTTCCATTTTCAGATGTATGGATGCCGACCTTTGCCCCTTGACCCGGATACACTAGAACTTCTTGCGCAAGATCGTGCTGGGGACGCCCGCGCTCAAGGAAAAGTACCTTGCCATCCAACGCGAGCGCGCAGAGGCCGAGGGTGGAGACGCGATGGACACAGCGTAACGCGGGATTCCAAGGTGGTGTCCGGGCATACTATTGGAAAGGAATTATCTGTGTGGACACTTCTGCAGGATGGTTGTTGTAATTACCATTACCAGGCTATTTCTGCGACAAGGAATGCCCATCAGGAAACCTACAAAACTCGAGTTGGGGTACTGTAACGAACTGGCAGTAGACGGATCTGTTCTTGGTACGCGAAGCGAAATCGTTTGATGAATTCGGATCGTAAGGATCGCGACTTTGGATCGTTATCCAACGCGACTTGGTAAGGTGTCGCTGGGGCGCCGAGTGCACGGGATACGGAGCCTGTCCGAGGAGGAGTCGACCTATTGTAACTAAAATACCATGCCGAAGCCTATGAAGAAGTTCAAGCGCCAGTCGCCAGTACACTTCCAAGTTGCATATCTACCAAATGGCAGACGGAGGAAAGCCTTGAAGAAAGTTAGGTCCTCTTCTGACTGTTTCCGTGCACGCGGAGCGGTAATTCTTTCTCTCTTGCCCTGCGCCAAAAGCTGAAGCGCCCGAGCTGCACTCACTTCAAAATGACATTTTCCTATATGGGCTTTGTGCTATGCACGTCCGTTTTTATGTTAGCACCAGCGAGAGTCTCCCTTGTCTCCGCGGCCAGTGACGGCGGGTCCGCATCCCGCAATGGCGCGGGCTCTTCGCCCCAGCTACCTCCGCCTCCTCCCGAAGGTTGGGTCCGCGGCCGCACGACCTATTACGGTGGTCCGGACATACTCGCGGAGGCCTACGATCCCACGCGGGGCAAAGGGAGCTTCGGTATTCTCACTTACGGCTCCTGTGGCTTTACAAATAGCGATGACACGCTTCCCTTCCCACAAGACGCCGTTGCAGCGGCAGCGGATGCCGATCCAGACTATCCCGGTAGCTGCGGCAGGTGAGCAGGGTGAGCTCAGACTGCACACTATATTCCACGGGGCTGAGACAGAACGTATCTTGGCCGGAACAGGTACGCGTTTTCAGGGATTCTTTTCTTTGTCCAAACCTCCATTCCTCTCGATACCAACAGGTGCTACCAGGTCAAGTGCGTGAACGGCTTAGTGGCAGGTAGGTAGGACCCGCATACACATGCACGCGGGCTTACCATCCATTTGGATGTCCACGCACGTTCGCCATGTAACAGGTAATTGTGCGTTCGGGACCCGAGGGAGAGCGTTCTCAAGGTAGAACCACCCACTCAGCATAATCGGATTTTATAGCAATTGTCCGAAAGGGCTTTGACTGACAAGTCCGATATCGCGGGCTACACATTTTGCTCTTCTGCCCGTTCTTGTCAGCAGTTCTTGTCTCCGTTGGTGGATGTCCAGTTTCCTCAATCCGCTTCGTCCGTTGCTCCATTCATACCGCCACTGCAGCCAGTAACAAAGGCAAAGTAGCCGTTACGGCCATTGGAGATCCCGTACTATTAATGCTTGCACCTTCGCCGCCACCGCCGACCCTACAGCCAGCAACAACACACCCGTGAAGATCATAAATGGAACTTATGATGGAGACCACTTCCGACCCTACCTGCCCGCCATCAACGCCAACATTTCGGACACCCGCGGCCGCGCCTGGCCGGGCAACCCGACCGAGAAAGGGGGATTGCAATTCGTCAACTGCTGGAACGATACCGGGGTGCGCGCGTGGCAGTTTTTTTTCTGTGTGCGTAGGGCATCGGGAGCAAAAGCTGCGGAAGAAGATGTGCACAGATGTAACTCATGGCACCTTCTCATCGACGTGGAAGTGAGCGATTTGACATCAATTCCATCTCTGCTGCCAACCACGAAAGGGTTTAAATCTTTTGCCGTTAAGCCCAACTTAGAAGCCAGGCTTACGCCGTCCCGGTCCACACCTTTTACGCATGTCCTCGTCTGACCAGCTGGATCCCTTCACCAATGGTACCGCCACCTGCAGGCAATCACAGTCCGAGTCATCGACTCCTGCCCCTGCCGTCAGGTGTTGTCCGAAACCGCTCCGGGTGTCAAGAAGGGCGGCGAGATTCGCCGGCAGGAGTGGTGTTGCGGCGGTGAGCCGCCGTGGGGCCTGGAGCTGAGCCTGACATCAAAGTTAGTCGGAGCATAGATTTGCGTTCCTGGTGCTGGCTTGCGTGTTAAGTGTGGGTCGGGACTTACCGACTGGGAGTTGCCAGGGGCGAGCGGAGGGTTGAATCTTTTACGAGGGTACCAGGCTCTGGTGGGGCTTTTGAAAATGGTTGTCGTGCCCTTCATAATTTGCATACCCCGTAATATTGTTGTCACTGGACCATCATGCCGCCGACCCGCCAGGTCAAAACCATTTCGATCTGTCGTACTACGCATTTGAGAAACTGGCTCATCCGGTACGTTGTCTCCACACGCTGGATCAGGAATGTCCAAATCTAACTAAAATTGTGTAATGTGACAGCTGGCGAAGGCTTGCCTTACGGTCTTTGCGAAGGCTACCTTGCACTTGCCCAAGGACACGGACATCTATAGTACTTTGGACGGGAAACCTGCACCACTTATCCTTTGCCAGGTGTATGGCGTGATGAGCGTGGACTATCGTCCCGTTGATTGCGACACCAATCAGCCGCTGCCACCGCCACCAGCCCCCGGTTACGTCAGCCAGGTGGTGTACGATGATGTCATCGAACCTGGCTGGAACTGGTTCTCCTACTCGAGGCCGTATGCCGAGCTAATCCAGGAGGGTGCGTTGGCCGCCTCGGGGACGTGGGATCGAGCTTGTGCGCAATCGAGGGCAAAGACATTGTGGCCCCATTTGTGCAGCTTAGTGTATTTTGCAACCCCTAAGGGTGCCATATGACTCCGATGGTGCATCGTGCGCGTATCCCCAGGTTGGATCCCATATTGCACTGCTACGTGTTGGGCCCCGCAGGTGCTGGGGTCAACGGGTCCGCAGCCACCTGCGTAGCACTGTCCCCGAATGGTGGACTCAGCTTCACGTGCCGCGCGTGCGGTGGCCCTGGCTACCAGCCCTTCAAGAATGCAAGCGCCCTGAGCTTCTGGATCCGGCCAAACTCCAACTCGTCCGACCCGTATTTCTCCTCCACACCTAATGGCATCATACCGCCAGTTAAAGTGTTTGTGCTACAGGACGGCAGCTACGGAAAAGGCGACAAGCTGTACTGCGGGAATGAGGTGTACCTAAACAGTACGGTGGGTGGTACATGCCTGGCTACTTCCCTGAGTTGGAAGCCATGCCTCCGGGGCAACAGCATGCAGTGTGCCATATGCATTTAGTTACTGAGTGGCATTCTGGCATCGCTCCCTGGTGATTAATGGCGATTTTGCTGGTGCGGTCTTGAAGATCGCAGCGCAGGGTGTACGCATGGACGCATCACCTATGTAGCTCCACAGCGCCATGCACGAATCACTCATCCAAACCTACAGAGATTATTTATTGTCCATGCAGCTGCCGCTGGGGTCAAGTCATTCCAGGGCTCGGTTCAGGTCGAATATTGTAGCACCTGGCTTGCACATGACCTTTGGAGCCCCTTTGGATGTTGCAGACGCCAGCGACCACCGATGGCCCGTGGTTCAAGATAGTCATTCCGATATCGGATTTCCGCTGCGCGGGCTTGGTGCCCCAGGAGCTGCTGAACCGCTTCGAGTTCCAAAACATCAATGAACGGAACGCTTACATATGCCTAGACCAAATTAAGATTATCTGAAGCAGTGATGTACATCGTGTACGACCGACCAAGTGTGCAGACTCTTACGCTGTTAACATGTTGGATGCATCCCGTCTGGGAACTCATCCTTAGGTTGTAAGACCGTTGCAGTTTCGTACTTCTATCATGTACTGCAGGGTACATGCACCCTCGTGGACCTTATGTACGAGACATTGTGCTACATAGTGAACGTGTGCTGTTTTGCGTAATGTCCTGTCTTGTGGCGCATAATGCTGAATGTCCAAGACAGCTAGATTGACATTAATATGATGATGATGATGATGATGTTACAAACTCAGAAAGAGCTGGTAAGACCCGTACAAGCCAGGAGGCTCCATGGATCGCGAGAACGAGCAGTAAAAACGGAAAGTGATAGTAAAGAAGATAGTGAAAAGGAAAAGTGGTGAAAGAAACTGAACCGCAGGACAAGGTTAAGTCCTGCCAACATGCACCAGCGTTGCTCTCTTGGCTGAGCATTAGGGCGGTTTGCTTCTAAAGCCCAAGCACCAAGACAAAAACGAAGCAGGGATGTGTAGACAGGCATGCATTGGGACGTAGCTAGCACCATGCTGCGGCATACATACCCATCCAATGAGTGTGCCTACACATTTTCATGCCAGGTGTACCACCACCAGATACAAACTCACGCGGTTGGGTAAGCAGGCATGGGCTTAATCAATCTTCCTTGAAGCGTTCCTCCAAGGTAAACATGACAGAGTCAACACAGATCTCTCTAGAAGCAGGCAAGAAATTCACACAACCTTCAAGCTCTAAGTCAACGGGAACATCTGGCCAATGCCCCAAGCATCTCAACATTTTGGGACAAGGACAAAAGAACCCCAAGTAGAGCTAGAACAGTCAAACAAGAGTGCAGTACGAATAACACATTATAAAAATACCATTTCTGCCCCGCACTAGCCTGTTCCAAAAACGAAACACAAGAGTAGCCCAATATAGATGTTCTAAGGAAAATTAGTTGAATCCCCACCATGCGATCCTCCATAGCACGCTCAAAATAACAGTACCTGCCTTGGGCATCACGGGTATTATCAAGTAGTTGTGAAAGAAAATACGGACTCCACACTTGAGCACCATAAGAGAGGATTATTGCACGTATTTGAGTGTCAAAGCATCTCAGGGCTATCCGGGGAATAAAGAGACCCCTTCTGTTTAAGTTATCGATAAGGGCATACATAGCGCGTTTCCCTGCCTCAAAAAGCGCGTTAATATGGTATTATTCACGATGACACGACGGCATACGGCTTGCGGGGTCACGCGGCCCCCTTCCACAAAGTGCGTGCAGATAAAACATATGTGCACGTTGCTGCTGCCGTGGACGGCAATTACTGCGATGGCGCAGGTATAGTCCAGCATGCAGGTTATGCATCCTGTAAAGCGCCAAACCTTGTAGCCCAACATGTAAGAAATCTTTTATTGGCGGACAGTTATCTCCCAGTTCCATGAATCTGAAAACCAATCGGCAAAGCTTAAAAGTAACGGGGCGCAAAAGCAGACGTTACCTGCCCAGGCTGTAACAGCCACTAAAACTATGGCTCCTAAATTGAACAGTTGTTACATAATAAGCATATTCATTTCCATATTGTGTCCTTTGGAGAGGACGCTGGGAACCTTCAGTATGGTCACTTAAAACAGGACAGGTACCGAAGTTAATCTAACACTGTATCAAAATGAAAATACACTGCTACAATCATGCTATCCAGCGATAGGGATGGTTTATCAAGGAAACTCCCTATGGGCCCCCCAATTGGCGTTGTCCTGCAGCCGCCAAAATGGGCAAGGAAGCACCGTCGCACTTCAGTTAATTCTTTCTCCCGTTTTTGTGCGCGTTACCCTCACACGTAAGCAGTACATAGGTTCATTATTTCTGCACATAGTCATACTATTTGACGGACTCTGTGGTCACGCGCCAAATCGGAGCCCAGGCCAAGCCGTTAGGACTAGTCTCACAAATTTTCACGTACTTCTTGCGAAGGGATGGTCATGGGCATGCAGAAGCCAGAGGCTGTCTGTGCTGAACCGAAGGTGTTCGTGGGCCAGGTTCCTCACGAAGTCACTCAGGAGCAGGTCTTTGCACTCTTCTCCAAGTATGGCACCATCAAGAAGTGCGCCCTCATTACGGGCCAGGATGGGCGCAGCAAAGGCTGCGCCATGGTGACCTATGACCGATGGGCGGAGGCAGAACTAGCCATCGAGCACGAAAATGGTACAGCGAACCTGGGAGGAGGCCGGACGCTGCTCGTGAAGTTTGCCGATCCTCCACGTGGGCGTGGCGATGGTCCAGTGATGGGCGTGGCGCCGAAGAAGTTGTTTGTCGGACAGGTGTTGGTGCCGTCGCGTCGCCTTTTCGACTAATCCTTGCTTTGCGCACGCTAGTTTCTATGTCTGAGTGCACGTGTTGCATCTGTGTATAGTGTTATCGTGTTGTTCACCATAGTTTCAGTGCCCAGGTAAGTTCGATCAGCCGGGATTTGAGCGCGAACATCGGACGGGCAGACGCTACCAGCCAGCACACCTTCAAGCAGCCCATTCGTTCAGATATTTCACCCGACTCAATAGAATTGGGTGACTTGCTTCCCCAAAATACGCAAAGCTTCTGTTCGTCAAGTATTTCGCCTCGCAGCCGCCCGTGCCAATCCTACGGCCGTCGCATTTCTTTAAAGCCTCGGCATATTTTGCTCACAAGAATGTGGAGACAAATTCTTCTCTCTGGTTGCACTGATGCACTGCAAATTTGCTCGAGCGTGCGTGTTTCTGGTCGCAGCTTCCCTTGCGCGTTTTAATTGTTTCATTTTAGGGGGTTAGTTCCAGTAGTTCTTTGCATGGCCTAGTGCATGATCTAGCAAGCATGGTGCTACCAGCCCTGCTGCACTCTGCATGTCCATTGTGAACAACTCAGTATTGTGTATGCGCTCAGTGTGCCCTAACGATAGGTCCATGTGTCTTTAGCGCACATTCCCTTGCGGCATTGGCATGGCTCACTGTTTGCGCCCCCAACTGGTTCCCACAGATTCCACAGCATACGACTGAGCAGCACATCCGGTCGCTCTTCGCTCCGTTTGGCAATATTACCGATGTACATGTCCTTAATAAGGGCAACGCTCCAGGTATCGTACGTATTGCTTGTGCGTTGTGAATAAGCAGTAATAGTTCAATGTTCATGGCCCAGATGTGATGGGTTTGTGTGCCTACTATGTTTCTGCACGGTACGTCTGGTTGGCGTTTTCCATTCACATTATTGGCAAGAAGAGGAAACGCTCCCAACTAGTAAACCGTGTACACTACCGAATTTACGCCAGGTTGCGCCTTTGTGACGTTCGAGCGATGGTCACAAGCAGAGAACGCCATGCTGTCGCTCAATGGACAAACGCTTATCGAGGGTGCCACCACACCCATGGTCGTAAAATTTGCGGACGCTAAGGTTGTGGACCCCGGCATGGGACCTGGCGGACAAAAGAGGCAGTTCGGTGCCGTTGATGGGCAGCAGGGCTTCCCCGGTGCTGGACCCGCGGGCAATAAGCGTACTTTCACCGGTGCTGCTGGGCCTGGCGCAATGGGCATGGCAGGCATGGCGGCAGCGGGTTACAACCCTTATGCCGTAGCATCTGCCATGGGCTATGACATGAGTACAATGGCGGCCATGGGCTACGGCAACATGGGCATGATGGCTGGTATGGCGGGGATGCAGGTATGTGTGCTAGGTTTAAGCCTGGACCACGGTAGAGCCGGGTGTATGCGGTTCATTGAGGCTTTCAACCAAAGGAATACGTCATTATGTGTCTTGCGACCCCTAGTGGATCCGTGTGAAGCCCAGCGCGACCGGGTATTTTTGCGCGCAGGGCATGTATGTATCGGGCATCAGACGATGGTTGAGATTATGTCGTAATATCCTGCTGCATTTTTCGGAATGCCAGGAACATAATGCAATATCCTTGTGAAGTAGCGATATCGTCTTTGTTGCTATGGATGACTTCCGCGCGATGCAGGGGATGGGTGGTATCCCTGGGCAAGGCGCCCAACAGGCTATGGCGGGTGCTGCTGGCATGGCAGGCGCACAAGGCCTGGGAGCAGCCGGAATGGGCGGCATGGGTGCTATGAGCGGGATGGGCGCTATGGGGGGCATGGGTGGTGGTCTGATGGCTGGCATGGCTGGTATGGGCATGATGGGCTTGGGCATGGGTGCTGGCATGGGCATGAACAAGCCGGCAGGGCTACAAGAAGGACCCAAGGCGTGGAAGCTCTTCATCGGTCAGGTGTGTTTACCATGATGTCCGTACGGGAATCTAGGCAAATCTAGGTTAAGGCCTTTGAGCAAACATGCGGTACTTTGCGAACGATGTATTTTGTTGAATATATTCGTATATTATCCGGCGTATCCATGGTGGGCAATTAAGACAGTGGGATATCTGTAAAAACGGGGAACGGTCGCCCTAAGGATTTCTCCGGTGCTTTTGCAACAGGTTCCATTTGAGGCAAACGAGACGGATCTCTGGCCCATCTTCAGCCCTCTGGGTAACATTCTGGAGCTTGTCATCTTGCGCCATCAGGGCAAGTCCAAGGGCTGCGCCTTCCTCACGTACGAGAACCGAACGGACGCGGAAAAGGCCATCCGCAATCTCGACAGCCAGGTCTCGGTGCCCAGTGACCCGCGTGGACGACTTCTAACGGTCAAGTATGCGAACACAGCTTCGGCAGCTGCAAGTGGTGCCATGTAGATTCCACGGGCTGCGTACATATTGATTCATATAGCTGATTCGTTTGATGTCGCTTTCTGACGCTGGGTTTTCTTCACCTCTCCGGGGATTGGCATGTTAATTATCATGTCGCGCATTGAGGTCTAGCTCGTTGCGGACGTTAACCAGGGTAAACTGAGGTGGCTCGGGGCGCTGGGTTTTCCGTAGAGACTGTCTGGATTCGCTGTGGACAGGGGACAGCGACGAGCGTCGAGTGATAACGTTTGGTGCCAACTTGCCTTTTCATATAGACGTATACGGATACGCAAGACGAGTGCAGGTGGGCGTTGGTGCCGACGCATATGTGGACAAGAGTTCATGGTTGGCGGTCCATCGCCCAGTAAACGCTACTAAGGGATGATAAGGGACAGGAGACCAAGAGCTTCAGGGAGGTTACTTCTTCGGACGCCGATTCGGGCATATCGGTGCAGGAGGATATTGAACTTGAATGTTGGGAATACTGTTCCCGGACGCCATGACAGATTACAGACCTGTGTTACCAAGCCATAGTCGCATGAAGCATGGGCATGTAAGTCTTCAGTGAGCCTTTGCTTCTGGTATGAAGGCGTGGCCAACTAGATGTTCAGGACACAGTTGTCCAAGTCCACGGACCGAAGCCTATGGATGCCATGGTACCAATGTACCAAATATGTGCAAATCGGAAAGCTTATCTGGTAGAAGATAGTAGGAGTTTAGGGTGAAGTGCATCGCGGGAGGGTCTGAGGTTGGCTGTTGTTGCCAACGAAACTTCTCGTTGACCATTCGCACACTTCAGTGTCTGTAATGTCCATTAGGGAACGCTGCTTACCTTATTGGGGATGGTATGTAACTTACGGACGCCCAAATATGCAGTTGTGGGCAAATTAAAAACCACGGCACCACGCCGTGTGCACGACTGGTCACGTGCTTGGGAGCTCGAGCATATCAAAGGAAACAATACATTTTAGACAATAACAAATGACACGGTAGTAAAGCAATTTGCACACCGTTTGTTGAAAACCTTTTCAAAATATCCGATTGCGAGGTTGCGTCCGCAAACCTCTGTCATTTTCGTTCAAGTGACGATATTTCCGTGCAGCCCATTGTCCTGGTGTGATAGTATGCAGAGTATAAACATGAACGTTGTTAGCTTGGGCGCACCTTTGTCAGTTGCGCGCTTTCGGCCTAAGTACTTTCATGCCCAAACGTCCCCGAGTGGCGTTAGGCTTGCACCTTTTGTTTGCCGTATAGCTGCCGAAAATGCTAGTATTCCAGGTAAGCCGACGTAACTTCAGCTGGCGGGATTGCGAGCATGTTATATCTCCCGACGGCACATGGCGGCGATCGGCCCACGGTTTTTCGATCGGCTGCATCAATCTCTCCAGTCGGTATAAATTATATGCCTGGGCTCATTGCGCAGACCGGGCAGAGGTCGCAAAGTCGGACTTACAGCCGGTTGTGCCTGTCGTCGCTTTGGGTGGGGGCGACGGCAACGGCTCCGGCGGCAATGATTCCGGAGGCGGCCGTGGTGACGGCGGCGGTGGCAACAACAGCGATGGTGAGCGGCTTAACGGCACCTCTTTCGTCTGCGGAGTGTTTCCGTCACGTGCACGAATTCTTGTCGGTCCTCCACAGGCGGACAGCCGATGGACCCAAAGATCGTGGCTCTTCTGGCTGCTGCCGGTCGCAGTGTGGACAGCTTCCCCGCTGATTTCAAGCTGGGCCTTCTCACTAACAGGGTGCGTGCATTTATCCGGGAGGTTGCAGAGGCACTGGGTTTGGGCTATGTACGAGTGCTTCTACAGGGCGTCTTGTGCCTTTTATGCGTGTGGTATGGCAATCCAACCTGCGTTATGGTTAGGTACAGAACGTGATTGACCATAATGATGTTGCTGGCGGGAGCTTATCATAAAGTCGAACCGGGCACCGTAATTGGGCGACTAAAGAGAACGCAATGGCGCCTTCGCTATGTGGCTGACAACATGCCACTTACCTTGCTCACGGGCCAAATTAATAAAATTGTGCAAGTTGGGCTCTTTTGCAACGAATCTAAGCTACCGTCTGAATGCTTAGGGTCCTCGTGAATGCAGGTCACTCCAGAAATCCTGCAGCGATACTTCAGCATGGAGGCCAACTTTCTCGCTCGACTGGTATGGGGCATAGACGGTGAGCCTTGTGCCTGAGCCTGACTTGACCGCGCGGCGCACACAAAATCGCAGCATCACTTTTTGTTAGCCTCCGTCCCCGTGGGCTAACCGGGGTCCAAAGGCTGACGATTATAGAGATCTGGGAGATATTCTGAACGGGGATGGAACGTGTGGTTTGGGCTAGCTCATGCGGTTGTGGACTAGCACATCCGGGATAGCACATGAGTGGATGCACGTGCATAATCGCAAGGTTGCGAGCTTTGCCATATATCCACGTCCTGATGGTGGCAGCAGATTGCAGACGCAGTAAAACTTGCTATTCAGCCAAAACGTTTTCGTGCTGCTTGTAGAGGCTCGCCACGTGGCGTCTCCGTTCTCTCGGATTCCGGGGTGGGGGAGAGAGGTTTTACTTGCGTTTTGCTTACCTCCACGGATGGCGAGACACATTAGATTGCGCTAAAAACCGTGCCCCATGTTGTTCCTTCCCCCATGTGTTGTCCTGAAGGCTTCCGCGAGCGCCTGTTGGCGGACCCGTCCTTTTTTGTGAAGCTGGGCATTGAGATAGGAATTGGAGTAGTCATGAAGATCACGGCAGAGTATACGAAACGCAAGGAGAACTTCGGCCGTGAGATCGACTTTGTCTTCGCCAACACGCTAATGGCCATCATTGCCGATTTCATGCTCACGTGGTTACCTGCTCCGACCTTGTCATACAGGTCTGCAGGGCTCCAACCCACCTCGCGTGTCCAGTTTGTGGGTCGCTCAAGAAGATTGGGTTTTTATTGGTCATATACATGGGACGATTATTATGTCTTTGCTTGCCCTCTGCATGTGTGCAGGCCGAGGGCGGTCACCAGCAACGCGGTCGCTAACTTCTTCGCGAGGTGCCCTGACAACGCCTTCCAGAAGGTTCCGCCGGGCATGGAACCTTTCACCCTTGCCCAACGCCTTGGAGCCATCCTGCGGAACGGATCTAAGCTGCTGTGTGTGGGCTTCTGCGCGTCTATGATTGGTACGTTTTGTGGATTAAGCTGCAGGCGCTCGTGTCCCCGCATTACACGTACCCATGTGACAAGCTTAAAGGCTGACCTGCAACATGATGGGTATCGCCACAATGCAATTGCATTGGATATCATGGATAGCAAAAGACGCTTTGGAGAAGCTTCTCACATTCCGCTGCGATAGGCTCATGCGCACTCTCGCATAGATGCCAACTCTGTTGAATTGCGCTCGACATAAAGTTGCGTCATGGCGTCAGGGCCCCGTTCGCCATGCAAACTTAGTCAGAACCCCAAGCTTTCTTTTCTCCGGCAGGTGTGGGCGTCACCAACGCGCTGCTGGGTGTCCGCCAGATGATGGACCCATCCTTGGCGCCACCGAACGCGCCCCAGAACGTGGTGGCCACCTCCGCGGCATATGGCGTGTACATGAGCATCTCCAGCAACCTTCGCTACCAGGTCAATGGGCCGTTCGGAAATAGCCAGCTTGCGCTATGGTCCAATACTGTCAGCAGCTGCTGTTTGGCGACTTCTTATGTCCTTCCCGGGACATCGGTACCAGAAAGAAACGGACGTTTTTCACGGATGTAGAACTCTTTTGCATCTTGGAATATTCGCACATTTTTTCCTGTAAAGTGCATAATAGAAGAATGAGTAGCTGGCTGGCTGGTTCTTTCCTTTTTACCCGTAGAAAAGCATGACGCACTTCCACAGCAACTCCTGCTGCCACATCTGACGCGGGCTGCATGAGCACTTTCTTTGCCTTCCCTAATACTCCGCCGCCGCCCACTTCCCCTATGCTTTACAGGTTATTGCCGGCATCATCGAAGAGCGTGGCATTGAGGTGATGTTCAAGGGCAAGCACGAGCTTTGCCACCTCTTGTCATTTGCAGCGCGCACTGGTAACACCTTCCTGGGGAGCCTTCTTTGGGTGGATTTCGTGCGGCTGTGCGGCATGCAGAAGGCCTCCGAGCCTCAGCAGGCTGCCACTGATCACTGATGTGGAGCTGGTGTGAGGTTGGGAGGACCGGAGATGTCACCTGGCCGAACATGCAACTGCGCGTTCTCGGGCTCTTTAAAGTGGAGTGCTGGCATGCGGAACAGGGTTTTGAGAGGATCATGAGATGGCTTGATTGTTCGGGCCTTAGAGTATTGAACGGGGGGCTCACAACCGGCTGTTTGCGATTGCAACTACGATACTGAACAGTGCGGCGTGTGCGTGGGGATGAATGGGTTGACGGATGGAACGCATTCTTTAATAGCGCATGTGGAGTGCATATGCGAACATGCGCTGACGGCCTGCCTTACGTACTTGCTGAGCACAGTGCTTGACTGAGAGACCAGTCTATGGCGTTGCCAAATGACATTAGGCTAGCTTGAACCATTAATGACGGCGGACTTCTCTTAACTGCTGCGTACACCGAGTAGGTTCGGCTGCTGTTGACAAGTGGCGGTTTTAACGATTGTGGTGAAGCAGCTGATTTCTGATGATGATTGCACAGCCTCGTCCGGACTTGCGGCTAAGGTGCCTATACCGTCGTGTTTGACGACTTTCCAGCTTGCGTGGCTGTGAATTCACGGCCATCCTTTGCTGCTTCTACTATTACTGCTGCTGTTGCTACTGCTACAATTGGTGCTCCATATATGCCGGCGGCCAATTGGTGGACACCGTATCGTTATTCTTTTTTACTTGCTAGAGCGCAGAGTTGTTGCGGGTCAACTGACTTGTCCATATGGCCATTAGGAGGCCCTGCCGAGTAATATAGGGCAATTATGGTGCTTTGCTGGTTAGCTGATTTCAGTATATTAATCCTTGGTCGCCGGGTTATTTGTGAGAATGTAGAAGGCCATATCATGGATTGGATCACAAACCTCTCCGTTACCCATATCAACGCTCGCTCATTTCATGATTGGTATGACGAATACGAACGGTACGAACGGTACGACGAATACGGCCATGCATGGCATCTGGCGATTCGACCGTGCAGTAAGGATTGAACAAGAAGATTGAACGTGCATCTCAATCAAGGAAAAGATGAAGGCAGACGACTGACCGGCGTCCATGTAGGTATAGCTTAAATGATTACTGCATTAGGTAAGAACCGTTTGTTTCAGCACCAGACATACATCCCCGAGTAATCAGGGGGCATCACGGGGCAGACTTCAGTGGCAGCATGCCTCAGAATAGCTTATGAACGTGCGTCGGCACATGGTCGCAGAGCATTGTCAGCTGCTTGATGCACCGGGGGCTATGCTGGGATTCACACACTACATATACTATCCTCATGTTATCCTGGTGGAATGGGGTGGAATGAGTGTTATGTGTAGGCGTCTTACGAACTGGATGTGTCTAAAACCTGCTAAAACTAAAACGGTAGGTGAAGAACAAAGTCGAACGCTTGCATTATCTGTAAACCGAAACCGTAGTTTTAGCATAAATGATCGTACATAGATCTTTCAGGATCTTTGGGCTTAATAGGGATGGTAATTCTTCTTGCGCAGATCGTCGCGCCTGCTCGCCATTAAAACGTCTTGACTCGCTCGACACCACGACCAAATAAATGCTCCATGCATATTCGTTCACCTCCTGGCTGCTGGATCGTTCCTAACCTGCTAGTAGCCGGCTTCGCCTGCCTGCTTCCATGGCACTGATGAAACCTAGCAGATTATTCATGGCATTCATCCAGAACAGGACAGCACGCACGCAATCCTGATCCACACTCGGCACACTCGGCAACCGTTCGTTGCCAAAACTTTATCTCAAAGTGCCCATCAACGATACATGTGCCAGCCTACTTATTTTTAAAACCGGATCGGAGTTCCCGGCAAGACGGGTAAAGGAATTACAGGAAGAAAAGCAGCGGCCTACTGGAAAATGTAGTGCACATCGCGGCACATCTATACATACACGTGGACCTGTAGACGGATATGCCATGATGAAAAGGCATCAGGGTTCACCAACCACGTGAAATCAGCCAAGAAAATTGTATGCACCATATGATAAAGGATTGGTACATATGCTACCAGTTGCTACCGCCCTGCAAGATTGGCATGGCTCCAACGCCTAGGCATGCACAAGATATCACTCAGGAACGCTCAGGTAAAATCACTACTAAACACTCTAACAAGAGAGAGCGAGATCATCGCATGAATTGAATATTAGCAGGATTCACAGACGCTTCACGGACGATATATATTATGCTCGTAGCGTCGCGCAGCAATGCCTGGTGAGCCACACTGGCTGGGCCAGACATACATGCAACGCAGCGCGCGAGCGAGCGAGCCCGTGCGCATTGAACATACGATAGATGTCACCCACGTACATCATCATTTCTCACAGCAGCTCGCTCATGCCCCACGCACTGCCTGCCCCATTAACAATTCAACCTTGCTTAGTTGCATCTTCCCGCCTGATCCCTGCCTCCTCCTGGGCTAAAACGGCCACCGGATGGTACCTTGAGGCGCAAATGATAATACAACAACTCCTGATGATGCAGCTGTGACATTTTTATTGTTCTCTCATTTTGCTAGTGCAACTGCCAGCAAATACTACGGTTCGTCCCTGCTACTGCTTGTCGTGCAAATGCGGGTACGGAGCTATGAACACTTACGAAGATCTACTTAATTGTTTATTTTGGATACATGATCTTGGATAGAAATAAGTATTGTACTCACGCGGGAGTGCCACCAGCCACACACCCTCGCTCATCACACGCTATTGTATGTAATGCGCGACCGGCGCGATGACTATTAAAAAGAAGGTGAATACCAGCAACACTGCACTGCACTGCAAGCTGCACAGCACTCTGCAACTCACTAGGCCCGAGAAAGCGCGACGACCCGGCTAAGTGAAAACAAAACCGCTTTCGTTCATGGGGAACCTCGCTATAAATCGGCGACTGCTTACGTGCCATTCCGCAAGCCTCACCGGTCTAGATGAGCCCCCTACCACATTCTTCTCCATTCACTTCACTTCACGGGGCGCCACCATACGAATCAACCAGGGGCGACGGCGGCGCGTCACTGAACCGGGGGATAGACGTCCAGACCGCCTCCAGCTCCCGCGTGGTGAAGTTGCGGCTGTGCTGGCGGCCGAGCTTGCTGATGCCAAAAAACCCCGACAATGTGGCGGCCGGTGAGCGTGCCCCCGGTGCGCCACCATATATTGAGCTGACGTCGTTGCAGCTGGCGATTGTCGGCAGTTCCAAGCCGGGCGGCAAACCACTTGTCCGTTCGACCGATGTGCACAAAGCTGTGTGGCTTATAGTGTGGAGGCTGCATGGCATAAATGAACTACGCAGGCCGCCGCCACCACCGCTTGCGGCGACGGAAACGCGGGTGGCGGCTGCGGCGGCGACGTTGTTGCCAATGCCGGGAAAGGGGCCGTCCGGCAAAGAGCTGGCTGAGATGGCTCCGTGCACGACGCTGTGTGTAGACGACCTGAAGGACTTGGCGCCGGCACCAGTACCAGCTTGCAGTCCCTGAGGGCCTAGAGAGCCGCTGCGGAGCCTTCCAGCCCCCCAGGGAGAGGCGCCGGAGCTACCACGGCCATGAACCGGTCCCAGTCTTAGCTCCGCTCCAGTTCCGGCATTTACCGCTGCCGCTGTCCGGCGGGGCGCGGTGAAGCAGCCGCTGGCATGCTCCGCCTGCACGGCGGCGGAGCCATTGCCAGCCTCAGTGATGCAGGCGCTGCTGCTAAAACGGCCATACGCGCCGCTGTACGGACCGTCCAAAAAAACGACACTCAGAATTCGCCCGTGTGATCTTGGCCTCGTGGCGGTCTCCAGAGTCTGTTGGGCATCCGCTGACTCTTCCGGCGCCACCACATAGCTGGTGCAGCCCGACACCGCGACGGAGGGGATGCCGACGACCCCGTCCGCCGCGGTTGCCACCGATGCGTTATTCGCCGGAGTGCTGCTGACCCGGACAGCTGTCGCGATATCTACTGGAGGGCTCCCGATGCAGCTGCGGTGCTGGGGAGGGGCCCCGCCAGCAGATATGGAAGCAAAGGGCCCGGCATTAGGTGGCACGCACGGCGACGCTTCAAGGGGAACCAGTGAGGCGATTGTCGACTCTTTACGGCTGCTGCCAGTGACAATTGCGCTTGTGTTGGCGGCGGCGGAAGGATGGGAGGGGATTGGAGAGCAAGGCCTGTCGAGGGGGGCTGGAGGAGGGTCCCCAGCGGCGCTGCCAGGGCCTCCGGTCCGTATGCAGCCCTGCGTATGCTCCGGCGGCAACCTCAAATGGCAAGACTCGGTTTCGGGGAGCGGCTCGAGGCGGCTGAGCAGGCTGTCCTGACTGCTGGCGGCGGTGCGTCGACAGGCGCGAGCGCCGGCGCCGGCGCCACTACCATCACCACCACCACCACCATTAGGTATGGCAGACCCAGCCGAAGCCGGCGGCCCAGCGGCGCTACCCTGGCTGCTACAGCGTGGTGGATCTTCGCAGTACCGCGAGCACGCCGCCAAGTCCTCCTCTGGGCGCAGCATCGCCAGGCCGCACATGGACGGTGCTGTGCCGGACCCTGAAACCGCCTGCTGGGGACAAAATGGCATCAGCGGCAGCGGTACGTACACCGGACGCGATCCCAGAGCTCCCTCCGCCGTCCCCGCTCGTGAACTGAGCGGCGACATCGACACGTCCCCGGGACTCGCGTACGGATTGGTCTCCGCCGATTCGGGCGCCAACACCGAAGCCGACGTCGGCGCTGCCGTGGCTGCCAGATCATTGTCGTTTGTAACCAAAATGCCGTGCCGGAACCGCTCCAGAACCACATCATTTTCGTTGTCCTGCAGTACACCGCAGCTCATGGTCCTGTGGCAGGTACTCGTGTTTGCTGCCGATGCCGCGTTGCTTCCGCACCCGCGAGCTACCCCGGCGGCTGCCATGTCGGATTCCCCCCTCCGTAACGGGTGGCCAACAGTCAACGCCCCAGCTGCCACAGGCCGTACTTCCGCTGTGTCAATTACCATTCCGGGCAAATGTCCGGTCGGCATTCCAAGGGCGTCGTAGGACATTGTCAGGTCAAGGGCTGCCGCGGCGCTGTCCGGATCGGAGTCGATGGCGACGGGGTAACTCAGCTGCACGTGGGGTAGCTTGGTACGGCACAGGAGGATGAGTGTGGTGACGATAGCGTGCAAGGAAGGGCGCTCCGCAGGCGGCAACCAGCACTGCTCACACACCTTGCCGTATTCGGGGATCCAGCTGTCGGGGATGACCAGCACGTCCGCGGTCGGCACGGTGCGCTTGGACGCCAGCACCTCACCTACCGTGTACTTATCGTAAGGTTTTCGGCCGCTGTACAGCTCCCACAGTACGACGCCTACAAATGCGAGTGTGTGTGTGTGTGTGTGTGACATTGACGTGCACGACACTAACAGAGATTGAAGAGATGGGACACTGGCGACTCAGCCCTCACCAATCCCGCCCATACTGCGATAAATGAATAGGCAGACACACACACGCGTTATTGGCAGAGCAGCAGCAGACCCGCATGCCGGCCGCTTACCTAGGGCGTAGATATCCGACTTGAATGTGTGTCGGGCGCCTTCCTCGAACAGCTCCGGAGCTGCGTGCGAAGGTGAGGCGAGCTCGGAGGCGCCGTCGGCAGCTGAATCTACACCGTTATTGCGTTCCCCTTCCCGCAGCCTCCGCAGCGCCAGCTCCACCTGGTAGCTGTGGCTGAAATCCGCCACCTGAGAGACGGAGGGTGGGAAATGGCGGGACGGGCGCGAGCGGTTCGCTCGGGAGGGAAACCAATCCAGAAATGTTTGGCCCCAAAGAAGTGGAGAGGCGCATGTAAGAAGGGAAAGTATTCTCAAATAATCTACACTGAAGACATAGTCGGCGAAGGGGAAGGGGAAGGGGAAGGGGCCACTAAGTGTGTTCATCGTGCCAGGTTGATCGCGCCCGTTGAGGCCGGTGAGAGGAGCTACCATGGGGCTGCGCACCTTAGCCGTGTATGTGGGTCGGTAGCTAGGTTGCTGTAAACCTAGACTGGGGCAGCCGGTGCTGGTGATGCCGCTTCCTGACCTTGCCGCGGAAGCGGCGTGGTCCAGGTTGCTGTGGGGCGGTGACGGCGCCTCCGCCAGCATCACGTTGGCGGCCTTCAAGTCCCCGTGCACGACATTATTGGCGTGCAGATAATGCAACGCGCATGCGATCTCCCAGGCCAGCGGGAGCACCTGAGGGCCAGGCGGGATTGAAGGATCTCAGCGGCCCTAATCATTTCCATACTCTGGATCCACTGTGACTGAAATTTGGCTAACTGACCAATTCCATAGAGCTCAAGTACAGCCGGTACTCGCTTACTTCATGCAAGTGCGGGACTCCTTTCTTGTTATGCAGCATCTTGGCGTCCAGAGCAGCTCGCAGCGAACCGCAGGGACACAATTCCATGACAATGTAAACCTCCCAACGGCAAGGGCCCGACCGCAGTGCACCACATAAACTGCTGCTGCGGCCGCTCTCGCCGCCGGGACGCAGTAGGGCAGAGCTCGACAACGCTGTCGGGGCAGACCCGGACACGACACGGGGAGAGCGGTCTAGAGCGGCTGCAGCAGCGGAGCCGGCGACGACGGATCCGTCACCCGCCGGCGTGTTGACGACGGCTTCGCCGCCGCTGCTGCCCCCAGGCCCTGCCCACATCCGGATGGAAAACGACGGCATTCGCCAGATGCATCGACTCAGTCCGTTGGTAACCGGGCTTGGTGCAGAGCCGCCGCCACCGCCAGCGCCGCTGGTACCCGTCAGCAACAAGGGCCCTCTACAGCTCGGGAAAGAAGGGTACCACCGAGTCGGCTGCGCTGCCACAGCAGCCGCATTCAGCTCCAGGGGCGGTGGCGGCATCCCCTGGGGCAGCCCAACCGTGGGGGAACTGTACGGGGTAACCCGGGAGGCGGCGATAGAACGCTCCAGGGGCCCCTGGAACTGTGTTTGGGTGGCCGCGCCAGAAGGTTGTAGGGAGGACGCCCGGGCCGCGGGGGAGTGGGGCTGGGTTGAGGGGCCTGGTGAGGAGACCCGAGTGAAAGCGGCGTAGGTGGCGACAATGTTCGGGTGCTTTAGGACGTACGCGAGCGCAGCCTCCTTCTCCAGGCTCTTTACCTGGGGCCGCGCGCAGAATGGCATGAGGACAACAGAAATGGGCCGCTATGGCATTCGGGAAGCCCGTTTTCCTGGTTTTTAAGACAAGAGTGCATGCATGCATGCGCGAGGGGGGCCTTGATGGCAAGCGGCATATCTACCGTCCGGGCAGCATGGCTCGCAAGGAGTCTCGCATGGAGTACGCACGGCCCACGAAGGAAAAACAAGCGGAACGCATGCTTTTGGCCTCCACCCACCTGTTCCTCTGTCAATGGAGCTGGGTTACGGCCGTTCGCCGCCGCCGCCTCGCAATGTGTGATCACCTTAACGGCCACCACCTCTCCCCGGAAAGTGCCCTTGTACACGCGTCCTGCACAGCCACGACCGATCAGCTTTCCCAGCACCACCTCCGAGGGGTCCACCTGGCGGGCGGGGGCCCCCGGTATAGCATTAGCAACCTAAATAGTAAGACGCATAGGAAGATGTGCTTACTGGCTTTGTGGTGGTCACAAGCACAGTGCTGATAGAGATGCGCCCGGTGATGTGTGCAAATGCACTGCGGCAATAATCAGCGTGTAGAAGGCGGAAGGAGGTGGAAGACAAAACATACGGTTGCCTGGTCATCTCAGCCAATCATCAGATGACGCGATTCCGAAACCTCGTCGCTGCCTCAGGCGGGAAATGACGGACGACATCCATCAGATGGCTACATGGATAAGTAAGCTTTCTCAAAGCGGCAATCCTTCCTTAGCAATTCATTATGTACGCGGCATTCGGGTTAGCTGTGTATTTGCAGATGCACGCAACCGGCCGTACGAGTGCCGCACATGGGGGGCGAACCAACTGCGAGCGAACCCTCTACCTTCCGGACCCGACGCACCTGCATTGCCTGCAACGGATGTTGCGTACAGACGTACGGTGTGTACGGCGTTTCACATCCGCTGGCAAGTCGAGTGACGGGGCTGGCGAATAGGGAATCCGAGGGCGACCCGGGCTCGGGCGTCAAAGCACTCATCATTTGACTCGCGGCCCGGCCAAGCCTGGCCCGGCCTGGCTCCGTGTCCATCATCCCCAGCGACACACTTGACGGGTGGATGGACGTGGTACCGTGCGTGGCCCCGTAAGAGCTGCGCCTTTCCCCATCCAACTGGAACTTCGTGCTGCCGTGCGGTAACTGGCCGCTACTGCCTTGAAGATCTGAATGGACCCGAATCCGTAAGCTATGGCAGTGACAGAGGTCAGGCATCAGACGGCGGCTGCTGCCGGAAGTCCACCGGCTGTCGACGATGTTGGCAGCGGCGCCGCCCCCGTCAGGGGATACGGCATTCGCATCGTCGGCATCGTCGGCAGCGCCGTCGCCGGGTGGTATCCTTAGAACCATCGTGGTCTGGTCCCCCTTGGCCCATTCTGCGACTAGATCCGATCCTGACGACGGCGCTTGTACTCTGCGCGGATCAAACTCCGTTGTGGTTCCGTACATGGTTATGGCTGGTAACGCGAAGCCTGTGGAAGAGGCGGCGCTCGGATCCACCGTCAACTTGTCCCGGTCTGGCCCACCTGGAGATTCATCACCGGCATTTGGTCCGGCAGCTGAAGGGCGGAGGTCCTGGGTAGGAGCGGCTGGAGGGCGGAGTTCAACGTGTTGCTGTGAGTCGGCACCAGCAGCAGCAGCAGCGGCGGCGGCGGCACCATTCTGTATCAGCACAGCAGCGCTCAGCAGCTGGGGGCGCTCAGTTAGCCCAGCATCTTCTCGAACTTCTTCTCCCGTGCCGCCGATGCCGCCCCCGCTGCGGTCAGCAATCTGCCCAACCACACAGCCGCTACACTCCGGACCCACTCCCGAGGCCACCTCTTGCTTTCCCACCGCATCGCTCACATCCCCGGGCGACCACCGATCACCCTCGTCGATTCCGTACACCGTACTCAGGACAGCTTCCAGATGTACGGCTGATAATTTGCAGCCCTCGCAAAGCTCCTTGGGACCCGCAACGACGGCGAAGCCGCAGACGGCGCAAACGTGCGGGCGGCTTTCTGCATGGACCTCTGCGTCTGCGGCGGCGGCAAGCAGGTTGCAGAAAGGCCGTGGGAGATTTGCCCCAATGTCGCAGTTGGCTGCGCTTCGCGTCTGTGTGCGGATCTCCTGTTCTTCCTGGGTACCCAATCCCAGGTGGCATGAGTGGATGTGGGAATATACCAGGCTTAAGGGAGGGCCGCCTTTGCGGAGCTGGTCAGTTGACCCCCTGGGGGCCGAGGGCTCCTCCTCGGGTACCTGATTCAGCGATGTGATTCCTCCTCTGCGAGGAAAGGCAAGCAGGGGAGCCGAAGGGGGAACAGTCGCCACCTGCGGCCTCAGGAGAACGTGCGCTAACTGTGTCACAAAGAGCGGAAGAGAGAGAGAGAGAGAGAGAGGGAGAGAGAGAGAGAGAGAGAGGAGAGAGAGAGAGAGGGAGAGAGAGAGAGGAGAGAGAGGAGAGAGAGAGAGGGAGAGAGAGAGGGAGAGAGAGAGAGAGAGAGAGAGAGAGAGAGGAGAGAGAGAGAGAGAGAGAGAGAGAGAGAGAGAGAGAGAGAAAGAGAGAGAGAGAGAGAGAGAGAGAAATTTCCGCCGATGGACAGCAAAGCAACGGACAGCCTCTCAAGTCTATCTGGCCAACTGTCCAATGCCGAACTGTGGTCCATTTAAGTGTGATACATCAACGCTTTGATACATCAACGCATCAAAGATGGTCCTGCTGGCGAAAGGCCCTCCTAGATCCTGGTTTACTGTCCATGACGCACCCTCCCTGGAGGGGAAGGGAGGGAGGGTGCGTCATGGACAGGAACCCTATATTTTTCCATTCTGAGTGCACCTTACACCACAGGATCGGATACGGCCCCAGGAGGCCCGGCACCGCGGCATGGGCGACATTTGGACCCCGGGCAGGAACAAGGACGAGGCGGCGGAGGCGCGGTTGGGTCCCACCACCCAGCCGTCCGCCAGCCCCGGGCTCCTGCCAGCTAGGCTGACATCCTCCGCCAGCTGCAGCTCGGAGGTCGCATCCACCAGCGCAACGCGATAGCAACCCAAGATCGGGACTCCAACAGCAGGCGGCCTGGGGGCCAGACGTAAACGGATACATGCGATGACAATATGGTTAAGATCGTTTGCATCTTGTCTTTTCGGCTGAACCCCGAAAGATGCCGCACCTGCGGAGGTTTGTATGCCATTGAGTCAATTAAGCGAGGGGCGATGGCGCGGGTCCGGTCATGGAAGGCAGTCAAAGATGAATCACATCACCACCCATTAGCCCCGATCTCCACACCCCTATGATACCCTACTCACCAGCCTGAAGGACCCAACCCAAGAAGTGCAGAAAATGCACCGGGGCCACTGTCACCGATACTGCTCAAATCGAACGGGTTACCCCCGGCGCCGGGGGGAGATGGAAGGTACAACTCTGCACCTGCCACAGCCGCGTCAGCTTTGGCACCGCTGGCGTCCGCAGCCATTACCGAACGCGACAGCGCGGCGGCGCCGGTATTACGCGCGGCCGCGCCCTTCATGAGCTCCGTGAACCCGACCCCACCCTCCTCAACGATTAAGCCACTGGTTTTGGAACCCAACAACGGCAGCGGATGCTGCGTCGTGCTGTTCAGCGATCCCACCGTCGATAGATCGTCGTCTCTGTCCGTGCTGCCTGCGAACCGAGATAGATTCAATAACGCCTCCTTAGGTATTCCCTGGTCGATGCTGCTGGCACCGGGCAGTCCGCCGCCGACTCCGAGGGCCGATACCGAACCGGTTCCAGATCCGGACAGGAGCAAGCCATAATGCGCTGCAGGGTAACGGGTGATGGAGAGGCCGCTGGCCCTGGCCACTGCCGATAATTGCGAGCTGCTGTTGCCGCTCACGATGGGTTGGCACGGAGTGGCCTCCATTTCTGAAGACGGCCGGAGAAAGGACCCGCCGGACAGCAGAAAAGGATTGGGGAGGACGGACGCAGCCACCACAGGCAGAGGGTCTGCATCGGGAACAGGTGCAAGGCAGTGGGACTGTGATGAGACAAGATATGCGCATTAAGCAACAGGCCTCCTGGCAGGGGCCAACCCGCTGGGAGTTCACTTAAAGGCGCACACACACACACACATGCACGCGCAGCTCTAACCCGCCATGTGCCGTGCGCCAAAAAAATATCTGCTGGCTGGATGCCTGATGTATGCCTCACACGGTCCCCGGCCCCGACAGGAGCCACAGCTTCCCCCCGCCGGACACACGAACAGGTATCTCGTATTTCCTGGGGGTCCCCTGATTCGCCCTGTACCAGCAACTGCGAGATTGTAACGAAGAGCTCGATCTTCCACCGCCGGCGCCGCCTGTCCCTGGGGGACCGCCACCGCCGCCGCCACCGCCGCCGGGCCCTTGCGTTCAAGTCGTGCAAAAGTGAGGATTGCCTTAAAATACGCTCGGAGCCGCGCGCCTGCGGCTTCTCCCTCGTGACAACAACCGTGCTCTCGCGGTCCGGTGGATTGGGACGAAACGGTGATGCGCTCCGTACAGGATGCTTCTTCAACTGGGTACTCCTGCTGCGGTTGTTGCTGCAGGCCCTGCTGTGGCGGTGGCTGCGGCGCCGGCAATGGGCGGACCAAGAGGGTTAGCGCGGCTCCGACACTGCTGGCGCTGCCGGTGCTTCTAGCATCGCCATGTGCCGCGCGGCGCCTGCCGTCAACCTGGCAGGGTGTACAATATGGTTTCATATAAAGTCGACGGAATTTGTGGTGAAGGTAAAGTGAATGCTAATTTGCGGAGGGAATGGATGCAGGCCTGCCTGCCTTGGGAAAAGTCGTAGAGCTGCTCGTGTTATTTATAACTTCTTGTCCTCAGCAGTTACAATCAGCATAACACTACAAAAGGCCCCAGCGGCGATGCCACCGGCGACTAACCTGAAACGCATAAGAACCGCCCCACTACTTAAACAAACCTACCAGATCGACTGACTGACCTGCGCTCCATAAAACCGCCCTGCTGCTTAGCCCAGACCCCTTGCCAGACTCCGCCACAACACCCCACCGAACCCCATATTTAAGTTGGATTAGTGGCCGGCCGTGACACTTAGGCTCGTAACCACCGAATAAGGTAACATAGGACACATAAGGTAAGGACACATAAAAACATAAAAACCCTAAGGTAAGGACACATAAGGTATAAGGTAAACCTAAGGTCACAACACGGCGAATAGCCGGGAACGTTGTGACCTGCGACTAATCTCAAAATCTCAGTACGGCAAGTACGAGCAAGATGCATTTAGTTACTTGCTTCGTCCAAGAACCAGCCTTCTCGCATCGAGAAGCCAGCGCGTCTCCTGCCGCCTGGCGCGGAGGATACACATCACAGCCCAACAGTTTTCGAGTGCTGGAAAAGCCGCTGTTAAGGACTAGCAAGTGGTGATCTACCTGCCTGAGAAGGGGCCGTTAGCAGCAGCTCATGTCTGTAACGGAGGACGCACGCACGTGGATGCATCGCATAGCCAGCCGCACCCGCCCATCTCGTGACAGCTCGCTTCTACTTGTTTCATTGTTATTTTTTCGGTATATCATGATAAATACATTGCTTCGCCACATTAAACCTGGGACGGACCTGGTGAAAGGCGGCCCGCTTTGCAAATAGAGCCAAGGATGAGGCCACCGTTTCGTCATTGTCAGCTGGGACATCGCTGCGATCTGATCGCGAGCTGCTTCCATTTCTCTTTCGTATAAAGCATCCGAGAACAGATGGCATGATCCTACCACTGCCACACGTGCGCCCGCGCGCTGGGATGCTTTTGCATACTACCGAACGAGCGTTCGGCGAGGCAGGTAGACCGTAGTTCGTCGCCTTCACCTACTCAAGCGAATGATGATTCAGGTATTATGTATGATAGGTTAATTAATGACCCAAAGATTGAATGGCATACCAGATTCACGTTTTCGAGCGGTTGGTGGCAGGACTGTCAATCGGCAACCTTACTTCTAGTTGCTCGAACCGGCGAATGACCGTCCATCGTGGCAGGCCCTACCTGGCTTTAAGATAATCAAATTATGAGTGTAATAACTCCTAATTTACAGTTTGTGAGCTGTGCGCCTTCGCGCAAGCAAGCAACAACGGAAACAAGCCTGGCTATCACATGCGCAATGGTCATAAATTTTATCAAAAATATAATATAATATTTCTAAGCAACCACAAATAAAATTTATTAAGAAGCGGATTCATGCAACTATGCGCGGCTGTACAAGTTTTGGCAGCAGAGCACAAGATGTTCGAAGCCAACTATCCAGACAAATTAATAAAACATAACAAATTTGATATCAAATAAAGTTTGTTATGCGAAATTTTTTCGATGGGGAATCATTCACCGTTCAGTCTTCTGCGAAGGAAAAACATGGCCAACCGATACAACCGTTGTGGCGCATACAATCCTGTCTTGCTGCCTTGTTGTAATTTTCACCTCTTATTCATTTATCACATACGATCGGGTCGCATAAACGCTTCACCTCCCGACTTGTGAGGGTAACTGCGCTATCGTGTAAATTTATGATTCTCAGCAAAATAAAACCATGATTAAGTGAAATGCGACTTTGTGGGGACGTACGTAAGAAAGTATGGGGCAAGAAAGGGCATCAGGAAGGCAGCAAGGCTGCGTTGGACAATTAGATAGTACAGGATAGTACGTCGTCAGCGCCCGCTTGCATGAGAGATCCTGCTCGCCATGCGACAAATAAGTAGCAGCTACTTATAATTCTTGTAGTGATAAGTTGCCACACAGACAAGCAGAACCGTTGCCGAGCGGCCTCTGTCCCTATGCCTGGCCTGGCGTGGCCGCGCGTGGCCCGCTGCCTCTTGCTGCCTGATCTATCTGCCACTGCAGACCTTCTCCAGACCTCGCCGCCCGACCTCCCACTAGATGCGTATCAGCACTTAAACTGATAGTGCGCTATGTGCGTGGCTACGCGGTTCTTGTATTATCTATTGTATTGACCATTCGTACGTCAGATGTCCACACACACACACACATATATATATACATACACATATGTGTGTAATATAATAAATACACATATACAAAAGTGCTTGATGTGTGAAAAATGCAGCCTGCGCGTTCGCATTCCTAACCAGGGGAGAGGTTTGGAATGTACGCGCGCTACTCTCGCCGATTTCGAACCTTCGAATCGATTACGATGATGGGCGGAACAACGATAGCAATTATGTCATTGGTCATCAAGTCTTACAGATCTACATGGACTACAGTAGGTCCGCAAGCGATATCGCACTTGCAGCTAAGGACGTGGGCATACGCCTTGCGCAAAAGAGGCTCGGCAAAAGTCTTCACACACAGGCCCGCTTGCTCCTGAGCTCCGCATGCTGTACAGGCGAAAAGAAGGGAAACCACTCTGCAGATAGCGATCATTGCATAACGCCGGACAGAGAAAGGGCCAAGCAGGGGTCGATGGGTTGTTATCAACGGCGGAGAGGGGTGGCGGCAGAGAGATGCTGGGGTTGGTTTTATGCACGAGGGATGCCGACTTGAAGCCGAAGGATGTTCGTATACATACGTGTAAGCAACCTCATGAACGAATCTGGCTAATAATTAGGCAGGTGCTAATACGTATGTGCAGCATGTCGCAGGACGACTTGGCCGGCAAGTGACATATACATGCAGCTGCATGCATCATGCGCAAGCAGTTGCCGCCGTAGCGAGAAGCTGTGCGGCACATCCGTCTCCCTTGCCTAACCTAAGCTTGCCTTAACCTTTGCTTGACTTTTGAAAAAATGCATGAAAACATGAAAGGATGATTAAGTCTCATGAGGTAAGTTTCGTGCAAGGGAACAAACATGGCTGCCAATAATGCATAACGAAAGCATTGCTTGCATGCCGAAATGCAGACTACATGTGGGGAAGGAACCCAACAAAACACCAACACGATCGTGCATATCGATCAATCGATCCCCACGTAAGCAAACGTGCCAACTTAAAGAGCCGTTCGCTGCGGAGATACTGCTCAGCTGCCCACGACCTGCCAGAGGACCGACAAGCGGGCGGTTATCACACCAGGGCTGCGCGGGCAGGAGCTGGAGCATCGCAACCGATCACATCACATCAGATCACGCTATCACATCCCAACGCCTCCCAACCCTGCTTCTTCAAGCCATCTGGGCTGGGTCGCCCATACTCCGCCCGCTGCCGAGATGCAAGAGCACGTGCGAGGTTTATATGTGCCTGCCCGGGGCCATAAAGCCGAGAATCCGCGATCTTGCCGGCACACCAGGCATGAGCTCCTAACCAAGCAAGGAAATTAATTATTTTGCGCAAGGACCGCGTGCCAGAGTAGGCAGGCAGGGAGGCAGGCGCCTGTTTACTCTGGCACGCGGTCGCAAGTTACTGCCAACGGTAATCCGGTGCGCTTGGAGCCGCGCCGTTCCACCCATTTCACAGCTGCAACCCAATGACCTTTACTTCCAATAATCCAACTAGCTTAAAACACACACACACAGACACACACACACACATCTCCTTCTCAACGGCTCACCCACCCACCTGTCCCGAGCTTGGACGTTGGTGACGGCGCTTATCCTTCCCGGAGCAGTAACAGCCACCAGGAGCAGCGTCCCGCTGGCATTCACCCGCCGCAACAGCTCCGCGTTCAGCTCCTCGGAGTTGATGCCGTGGAGAGCGGACCCACGGGTCGTGAAGCTCAATAGACCGCCGCCGCCGCCGCCGCGTACATCTGGCCGTCCGCCGGCCTCCACCAGCTGTTCGGGCACTGCCGGTGCCGATGGACCTGAGGGAACCCAACCGCCCAGACGGATACCAACTGGAAAGCTGGAAGATGTGCTCGCTGACCGGATTGGTTCAGTTGTCATAGTTAGGAGTGCCGGACGCAACGAACGTTGTGCCCACGCACGGTTGCACAGTAGGCAGGGGGCGCGGGAGCGGGTGCATGACCTGGGGTGATACGGGGGCGGATTGAGGGATCCTTGATTGCCTGTTGGCAACACGGCCTGATGCTCCGCCAGCCGGGTTACAACGGTGCAGTGGCAGCCCCCGGGCGCCCATCTCCTTAGAGCCCGCTCTGTTAATCCCGCTGGCGAAGGCAGAGGATGTGCGGTTGCCGGGCTTGCTCCTCTCACCCTCTCCCGCCCGTCCTTAACCCTCTCACCGCCTTCCGTGACCTTTGTACTGCCGCCCTCCAGCCCCGGCGCCTCAGAAAATTCCCAACGCTCGCAGCCCAGAAGCTCCAGCCGCTCTTGCGCCGAAATGCATGCTGCCGCTGCCTCGAGCTCCGAAACCGCCTGGTCGTCTAGCGCCCCTCCAATACCATCACCAACCCCGCCGCTCAAACTCGTGGCCCTGTCACCGCTACCACCTCCCAGAGCCCACATCGGCTTCAATGTGGGCACCACGCTTGCAACCTCCGTTAGGAAGGCATCTCGCAACCGGCGCATGGCTGCTGCGTCCGTCCCAATGAGCACCAGGTGTGAAGCGGGCGGCCCCTCCCATGGCCCTTCCTGCGCCACTTCCAATCGCCGGCGACCGCTTAGGTGGAAGGTGAAGCGGTGACCTCGCCGCTCACCAAACCACAGAACGCCCTTGCTGCGCAGCAGCGCTGTGGCCGACGGAAGGTGGGATGAACGGGGGCCAGCAAGGGAATGCGGCAGACAAATCGCTTACCAATACCAGGTAATGATAACTGCCGATCTGTCAGGATGCACCATGTGTACCACTGTGTGACGGTTGCAATGGTACGGGAGTGCAGAGAGAGAGAGGCATAGGAAAGAAACCCTGAGTGCGAGCCACGCTGCCCACGCGCAGGGCCACCTACTTGGTCACCCCGGCGCCAGAGCACCCAGGCGCATCCATATCCAAGTGCTCTGCTCCCCTGCCCCCCTGCCCCCTTGCCCCCCTGTCCCCCTGTCTCCTTGCCCCCCTGTCCCCCTGTCTCCTTGCCCCCCTGTCCCCCTGTCTCCTTGCCCCCCTGTCCCCCTGTCTCCTTGCCCAAGCAGCGCTACCTTCAGCCCCGGTCCTCTTCATCAGCCCCCAATGGACCTCGAACCCAGCTATACAACATTCGGCATTCCGGGGCCTTTCAGACGCACCCTCGGCGGCCTCAACTCCTCGACCCCATTGACTCCCGCCTCCCCGCATCTCACCTGGCTCCTTCACCAGGCGGCCCACTGCGTAATCTGCAAACATCACCAAACTGCACGGCCTATCCGCCACCGTCAATGACTCCGTGTAGAACCCTGAATGCAGCCGCGCGTGATCCCCGTGCCCGTGCGCTCCGTATACTTGATCGTGATTGTAGCTGTGAGGTGCCCCCCCAGCTGAGGCGGCTGCCTGTGATGTGGCACTGGCAACGCTGTCATCCAGGGCATCGATCGGGAGAGGAATGAGGACGGGCTGTCCCGGGGTCCCGGGGTGGTTGTGGTTGTGGTGCCCATGTGAATGCCGATGCGGCTCGATGCCTTGAGGAAGGGTTACGGTGGTGGCGAGCCCGGCCTGCGTGCGACGCTTGGTGTGGCGGGAGCTGCCCACTGCCATGCCGTCAGCCGTGCAGAGGCCTGCACGTGTGGGCAGATAAATTAGGGAGGTTAATTTGTTCGAAGATGGCGTTGTTAGCTGTGACCCCCTCATCATGCGTACATCTTGTTCATGCGGGTCTGTTCTGATGATTGCGGCGGCTAACGAATATGACTCGGCAGGCGAGCGGTGTTGAGGCGGGATCCCTTCGTCCCGTATGGGGGCCAGGGCACGCACATTGAGCCTGCAGTCATGCGAATTTGATGGAAGGTCCTACTGAAAGCACCAGCAGCAGCACCAGCACCAGCACCAGCGGCAGTGGCGGTTGCGGAGAACGCACCAGCGACAGAGCATACATCTCCGCTGGCCCACCGCCTCAAGCTGCCAGGCAAGCGGCGAGCGGCCACCCGCGAATTCCAGTTCTCACTCACCGGAGGCAAGTCGGTAGCCCCCGGCGCCCGTGCCTCCACGACCCGAGGGCATCGACTCATGTGACATGAAGCCCCCACCATCGCCCGCCGTAGTCGCCACGTCCGCAGCAGGAAGTTCCCCGCCATCATCTCCTTCCCTCGTGCCCACGGGCTCCACATCCAGTATAGCAGTCAGTGGAACCTGAAGAAATGCAAATATGCAGTTTCGGTGCGGGACGGGTCAACATAGCGCGGCCAAGGGGCACATCGCGCTGGCGGCATTTCCCCGCCTTATCCCCGCAACGTACGGTAGGGCTGAAGAGGTTGTAAGGAAAGCCGGGGAACCTAGGAAACCCTCACAGGCACGAAAGCAAGCGCGACACAGGGCTCACCTCGCCGTAACGAGCTCGAACCACACGTATTCCCGGAGCCATCTCCGCCAGCATGTCCTCCATGTCCGCCAGCGCCCCCAGCCCCACCCCACTGCCGCCGAATCCCAGACTTAGGCCCGGAGCCACCAGATCGCACTTGTTGAGCACGACGACGTCTGCGCAGGAAATCTACATCCCAGGCGAGGGAGACGGGGGGTCGAAGAGCCCCAAGACATGTCACCTCGCGAGCGGAGCAAAACGTGACGGTTTTCCTTGCTTCAAGTACCTACACGCGCAATGCTTTGCACTCCTTCCTGTTTTGCCCCGCCCGGTGACATCCGAGCCGGGGCAGGTTTCCTGTATTGCATCCCTAATCCACGCATCCAACTAAGCATTAGCAGCGTGTCACCGCACACGGGTAATTCTCTACCTTACCCCTCTACCCTAAGAATCGCGCGCACCTGAGCATGCGCCACAGGATGCTCGAGCGCTTGTCGCCCCGCCTCAGCATCCACAACCGCCACCACAGCATCCAGTCGGTAGCCTGCCGCCATCAATGCCTCGGCCAGCGGCCCCGCGTCGGCGGCCCCTGATGTCTACATGGGGGCAGCATACCAGCATATCCACAGGGCAAGCTTCACCCTTAAGGCGTTGGTCCCCGCTTCACGCTCCAACCGACCGGGGATTGATCTGAGATGCGGTGATGTTTGAGCGTTAGAGTCCTCCAAGAGATCCGTAAGATTTCGCACAAAAGTCCTTGCCGATCGCCACCGCATGCGGTTGCCAGCGTCAGAAGCATCACACGTCAACCAGGTTAGGTCCAACAGCTGCTGAATTTGACCAGCGGCAGAAAAGCACGGCCATGTAGGGGTAAGGTAATCATGTTGCTATGTTTGCAGAAGCCTATTAACCTGTAGTGTCGGCCAGTAGTGGTAGAACTTGTGTATGATAAAGAAAGAGGCGTTCGAAGAAGACGCAAGAGCGCATCCCTGGCACTGCTTCGCCTGGCCGCCAGCAAGGCCTTGTACATCTGTTAACTCCACTCGGGTTGGCCCCCCGCTGCTTCCATATGTCCACCTGTACGCGTGACCCCCTGCATCTGAACTCGCACGCATGGCCTAATGCCAATGCTAACCACCTGTTTCCCGCCCGGCATAGGCTTAGATACGTAGCAAGTGGAGCCTCTCTCGCAAACTTAACCCACCGCATGGTCCCTCTCCTCTTACAAAAGTCATTGCGCCAAAGCTCAAAATGCCATACACAAAGCCAAGGCAGCGCTTGGGCAGCGCTTGGTAGCCCACACTGTTCTGCATATGCCCGGATTCGAACCATACCTCCACTAACAGGTAATCGCAAGGCGCCGAGGAGGACTGGCAAAAGGACGAGGAAGAGCTGCTTGGTCCCGAGGCGGCAGCTGCCGGCGGCACTCTCAGCTCCCGTAACGCTGCTGTGAGATCCTCGGCCCGAGCGCAGCATACACAGCCTCCGGACAGGTCGACGGCCGGCAGACCCAGAGCGGCATTTCCCTGCAGGAAACGGCACCATGACCAGCACCATGACCAGCACCATGATCACTCTGGCCCGTTCATCACCATAACCATAGAAGCGGGGGTTCGGTAACAATGACGACTGCAGCGGCTTTTAGGCAGGGCTTCAGGCAAAACAAATCAGTATCGCGCAAGTAGGCGCTCACCGGGCTGTCTGAGCTATGTGCGGCGCATCTGAGGGGCCGGAGTTGGTGTTGGTGCTTTAGACCCTTAAGCCCTATGCTTTCTGTGCACGCATTTGCACGCTGGGATTATACCTGTTTGGCGTTGAGAAGCTTGGAGTCCACATCTAACTGGCCAACCTCATTAACCAGGACCGCGATTCGTAGAGAACCTCTGCACACAGATCAGCCACGGAGATGCGTAAATGCGTTGTGGTCCTGCCCTGGTCCTGCATCACCCCTTAAAGCTGGGGCAGCAAGCACCTGTTTCGGAGGATGTGTTGCACCAGAGTTGTCTTGCCGCTTCCCAGGAAGCCGGTGATGACCACAGCTGGAATCACTGCTTATGGTAAGGAAGGGGTCCAAGGGTCGCTGGCCTTTGCAGGCAATACATACATATAACTTCAAGCCTCATGCGCAAAGACTCCATCCATGAGTTCTAAAAGCAGCTTTTCGGCTGCACGGTGTAACTTTAACATGACAATATGTGGGCGTTAAGTGTAAAGGCACAAACTGCCGGAAGCCGCGCCGCGATTCACACCTTTAGGCTTTGTGGTATCTCCTGAAAAGAGACGTTGCTCATACCGAGCGAATAAATTGACTTGGTGCACTTCCGTGGACATCGTTCCTAACGGGCCTCGCATAGCCGGATCGCCACTTCTTGATGTAGCATAATGTTATGACCTTAGGTGTCAAGCGTGCAGTTTGACAGATACGTGATAGACTAACAACTACCAAAGGATGACGGTACGATGGGTCGTGACGAATGTCGAAGAGGCTCGATGACTCGGCCTGGCGAACAGGCTTACATCGTCTACCATTAGGAATAGATGCATTGTATTTGATTTCTAATTTAAACAGGGCCATCCTGAATCGCCCAGATGTCCACTGTTCCATTCTGAAGTCTGGACGTTTTAACCGTTGTACGCTAGTTGTTAGTTACTTTAACGGAAATGTCTTGAACTTAGGGTAAAAGCCTACATAGTAGCTTAACAAGCACTCCAGATACTGCGTTGTTCACACTTCACCGCAGCAGCATGTCCAGGTAATACCAAATTCTTCATGCTCCTCCCTCCGTCAACAGGCACGCCGCAAGCAAGCCTACCGCGGCCGTCTCCGTCCGCAGCCGGTTAGGCCCAAGCCCCACCGGCCTCGCCCCTGCCTGCACAAGCGCTGCCAGCTCGGCTGGAGTAAAATCTCCCTCCGGGCCGATGAAAATCACCCTTAGCGGCGCCTCAGAGGCGGTATCTATGGCACCTCCAAGCACTGCCCCCTTCATACCCACCCTGCTACATAGACCACCTGAGGACACCACCTCCCCATTATCCCCCGGCCCTGCTTGAACCACCGCTGATCCTGCGACCTCCCCACGTCCTCGCACATCCCGAAGCACTGCCGCCAGTGGTGGTGCCCCTGCCACCGCCACAAGACAAAAACTTGCGCCGCCACAGCTTCTGCCGCGCCCAGTGGCTGGCACCGGGGCAGTTTCGTCGCCCGATACGACCACGCATCCCTCCGCACTATTGTCAAGATCCCGCACATGCGCTTGGTCTGGCATCTGCGCGGAAGGCCCTTCAGCAGCTCTCATACGGCCCGAATCTTGCCCGCCGCTGCCACCGCCGGCACCGCCGCTGTTACTGCTGCTGCTGCTACTGATACTGCTGCTATCCGTGAGCCTCCGCACCAGAGGCAGCACGTCCGCAAGGATGGTGGGTGGGGCCAGGTGCAGCGCGTGAGACCGGAGGCTCTGTTTAGTCGCAGCGACGGCGACCCGCTCCAGCCGACCAGGCTGGTAGTCGCTATCACTATCTGCCGCCACAACGGCGCGCGGCTTGGAAGACCCACGGGTCCGGAACTTCGCCTTGCCACCCGCCTGACACAGTTTGGAGTCGAGAAGGGCCTCATCGCAATCCTTATGGTTAAAGAAACCAACATCATCTGCGTTCACCTGGTGTCCTGGTGGCAGGCTCATTAGTGTTCTCGAATGCGCGTATCCATATAATCCACAACTATCTCTCCCTTGTGCACCTTAACCTACCCAAGGACACTCCAACACAACGCACATCGCCATAACAGATATCTAGGTCCGTACCAAGACACGTTGAGCCGCTCGCTTGGCATGCACTGACCCCCGAAGCGAGCTGTCTCCGCATGCCGGCAGAAAGTATGGACGGGCGTGTGCCCATTGAACGTGCCGCAGATAGCAACTTAGCGATGTGTTGGATACGTGAGTGAGTAAGAGAAAGGAAAGGGGGGGAAAGCGCTCCCACCTGCGATCGCTCCGTGACCACGGGCACCATCATGTACGCCCCCAGCTCGGTGAGCTTCTCCACCAGCCACTCAGCGCGGCCGCCCTTGAGCGTCGTGCATGCCACCGCAACCACCCAGCGGCTGCCCCGCCACGGCGAGTGTGCAACAGGTCCATCTGGTGCCACCTGCACACCGCCAGCACGCCACGGCACGTGAGCTGCATTCCCGAGTATTCTCCGGCCACCCAGATTACAACAGGGGGGGCATCACTTTGGATCCATTTGCGAAATGCTGCATTCAATGCCGACGCTCCCGACCCGTGGGTACATCAACCTTGCAGCCCACCGGCTGTCTTCTCGGGACTCCTCCATCGCAGCACTCACCCACACCCTCTGCTTGTCGGCGCCGATCACCAACCCCTCTAGCAGGTTGCCAAGTCCATCGCACAACTCCACCCGATCCCCGGGCTGTAAGCGCAGAGAACGCGCGGCATGGCGCGCCTCTTCACCCTCGAGTACAACGGTGGTCAGGGGCCCACCCGCAGCGCCGCCGCCATCGCTAGGCGGCTCCGGGGAACCGGGCTCAGAAACTGCCTTGGCAGCAGCAGCTGGAGGTACAGACAATGCGGCTGGGGCCGCGCGTGATGCGGTTTCGCCGATGGCTTCGGGATCAGCCAGAAGTTCGTCAAGAATTGGCGATTTGGCTGTTGGTCCAAGAGGATGAGGCACATAGAAGCGGTGAAGTCGGGTCGAAGCTTTCTTCTGCGTCGTGGCCAAGTTAGAGTTGGAAAGGCGGAGAGCGGATTAATAGGTAGGTTAGGGCGAGCGGCGTGGGTTATGGTGTCGGACAGCCAAGACGTCCATACCTAAATGCTTAACCGGTGTTGAAGATAAGACAACCATAAGGTTAAGGCTGTGGGCATGAGGGATTGACCCTCGGTTAAGATCATCAGCTCGTACACGGATCCGGTGGGTACGGCAGCATACCCCCGTGGAAATTGCATTAGAACTTCTTTCCCACCTGAAGGGACCCGAACTCCTTTTCACCCCAAGTATTGCCATCTACATTCACATCGTTTGCATGGGTGGTAGCTGGTCCAGCTGCGACCGCCGCCGCACCAAAGCTCGCTTTAGAGCCCCGTCTTCCAAGATACAACAACTGCACTGACTGGTTGTTGGCTTGTCGAGCTGTAAATGCAAAGCGTTTTACATGACTGGCCAGGTTGCGTGAAGGAAACATTCGATGACACGTTCTAGCAATCTGTGCAGCAAAAGGATGCAACTATAAAGGCCTATACCATTATAAATTTTTAATAAAATCACCTTTTGGTCAAGGGCAGCAAGCAAGCCAAGCAACCGAGTATGGCTATACCTGCCCTAAGATCAAATTTCAACGGCATCGGCAAAACTATTTTCGTGATATTTTAGGTATTTAAAATGGTTTAAGGAATTGGAGGATCGCCAACTAGCTGGTCAATACAACAAGCAAAACATGGCGGAAGCACAAAACCTAGGACTAACGGTATTAACGGTATTGCGTTGTCCGTTGTCCACTGCACATGTTCCATTTCCATCTTAGGGAGTTAAGGGACCGAATGTTAACTTGTGTACTTGTATGCTAGTTTAGGATTAGGAGTGCAGTTGCAATCCTAAAATCAACATGGGGATAGAGATTTGGAGCGTCACTGTCGCCAAGCTCGTTCAGCACTGGGAAACCAAGAAAATTACATGAGTGACATAGGAGAGATAATACACATCGTGCTTCGCTGAAGGAGGATAAACCTGATAAAATCGTGCCACACTCAGCTTCATGTACACAGCGGGACACAGCGTGCTTCGCTGCGAGCTGAGCCGGGCAGCGAAGTAAGTACATTACTCTCCCTCCTGGTAGAAGCTCCTATGCCCCGCTGCCCTACTGGGCTCAAGTCTGTAAGGCTCATCCAGGGACGATGATGAGAAGGTCTGCCTGCAACTGTCTTGCCCACATCATTGTGACACAGCATCAATAACGTCTCTCTCTGTCATTCAACATCAATTCTGTCAATCAATATCTGCCATCGATGTGGTATTCCTGAGTTCTGCAGTCTGGTTCACTATGCCACGTCCAGGTGAAAGGACGTGCTGCGACATACGCCCGGGAACCAGACTCGTACACTTTCCGACGTCACAATCTGGCGATGGAGCAGCGAGTGCAGCGACAATCGGCAACATCAGAACATGGAAGGCCACATTTATCTTTCAACCAAACCCCTCAGCATGTGCGACAGTACGACGACATCCTTATGTAAAACGAAAAAGAAAGCGAAGAATTCGACGTTATGTAGTGTCATAGATCTTCCGTTGCGATGCACTGTCCTTCATGCATGAGAGGGTCTGATACCTCCAAACCACCACCTTGCTCACATCCAAGCAAGGTGTAGCCATAATGCAAACACGAATGAAATAAGGAGGACCACATCCCCGAACTGTGCCAACATCATAAAATGCGACAGGGCTCAAAATCGATCTGGGCCTTTCATGCCCTGACTTGTTAGTATCAAATGTTGAACTACATCGGGTAAGAAGGGTTAAGAAGTACCCGCCTGTTTCGCAACTACGCCTAGAAACAAAGAGTGGCGTGAGATTGCGATATACGGTGAGTGAAGACATACATGTAAAGGAAGAGTTTAGCTTACCTAGCGGGTCTGGTCCCTATCGGCCCCCCATCCACCGCATAAAATCACCTGGTTTCACATTCGTATAAAAATTGGTCATGTTTAGTAGCTGATCATTGCGCAGCCAGGCCATGGCCTGTGTCCCGCAAAGGCAATCCCCAACTAGGGTGGGTTCCGTCAGTGTTCCGGCAGATGTCGTACGCCCCCCTCCGCGCTGTCCTATTGCCCAAATGGACAGGCCGGCGCCCACCTCCATGAACGAGTGAAACATTTTGTCACCCAGGGGCGGCATGGGAGCGAAAGACGAACGCAAGCCCAATGAAAAGAGAAACCCAAAGCCCTCAACATGTGGCATTAAAGAGGCGAGGTCGAGGCGGCCGGACTAAACCCGGTCAGGCCCTCTGTCAGTGACATCTTTCACCTTCCCTGCTGCTGCGCCATCGGCAATTATCACTTGTTTGCCGCTCTTTTCGATAATGCCATTTCCTGAGGCATTCACTCCCTTGTTGCTTGCGTTAGCAGCTGTGATCCGTCCTTTGACTCCGTCAGGTGTCGCGGCTGCCGCGCCGCCCCCTCCACTGGCCTGCTCCAGTCCGGCCTTAGAGCGGCTACGCGCGCCGTTGGTGGAGCCGCGAAACAAGGCAATCAGCCGGCCGCTGGCGCTACCGGTACCAGTGCTTCCATGAGCGCGTGCTGCGCGTGCGCGCTCCTCCTCCGTCTTTAGGGTGAGCTGCATGACGGTAGTGATGGCGTAGCCCGTACGGGTGGCCACGTAGTTGGTCGTGGCCAGAACTGGAATGAAAAAGCAGGTGAAGGTGACGGGGCATAAGAACGGCGCGTACTTAGCGAAGCATGGGCCCACACTGAGGCAAGAGCACAGATGTCAAAGCACAGGGTTCTGAACGGGAAAAAGAAAAATAACACCCCAATCAAATGGCTGAGAAGAGCGAAAATCCGTTCTGCACAATGAGCAACCACCTGGATTGGGGCCACGGGCCTTGGTGGGTCTAATTAGGCTATATTCTTGACCCGCCGCTGTGAAGCACCCCCTGACCCCGTCGCCCGTTCTAAATCCTACCTAGGAACATAGCCTGGGCGATGATGAAGCACATGCTCCCGAAGCAGAGGAAGTCAACATGGAGCTCGCCCCAGAAGATGCACAGGCTTGTGAGCACGGAGCCGCAAATCTGGTCTGGCAACCCGACGGAGGACAGGTCCAGACATATGTCCTCCAAGAAACTGATACCGTTGAACACGCTGCACACGGGCACAGCGGCAGCCAGCGGGACATGAGGGCGATCAGTGAGTGGAGCACACGCGCTTTGCCATCAGACTGCCGTGGGGCCGACGACCACCCTATCGTCCACCCCCACTCACGTTGTTACGGCGAAGATGCACGCCTCCGTCATGATGAACCTCGCAATCCACAGCATGAGTCCCAGCGCAAACATCAGCATGGATACGTTCATCTCCATCACCTGCATGCGCAGAAAACGAAAGTAGCGGAACCATACAGCAAAAAAAGGTGGGCATAAACCAATCGCCGCCTGGGTGCCTGCCTCAGCGCGCGTCCCGGACGTATTCTGTCAACCCCTGCCAAGCTAAGGCGGTGGTGCTTGAGGCATTCACTTCTGCACCTAGCCTGGTTGGCTCTCCTACTTCCTCACCCCTCCCTGATGTCCCGCAATATCCGGGTAGTCCTGCCAGACCCCTCTCCAGCCCTGCCACTTCACCTGCCACTGTATAGCCCACCTACATCAAGTGCCCTGACCCATGGCTCCTCCCCCCTTCCCACCAGCAAGCCGACAAGCACTGCATGCGCCGCCCAGGAGCGGTTGAGGCACTCCATACTGCACTTGAGAGCCTTAGGACCACAGAGACACAGCTGTGGGCGCGTGCAGGATGGCGTGGGCATCGGTGCGTGCGGAAATGGTGAGGTCAAGTGCAATACGGCAACCAAATGTTCATCGGTATGCACGGTCATGCTTGGTGATGATGTACGGGAAGTATGCTTTTGAGATTACTGCTTTCACAAACTAAAAATATTTAAAGTACGTTGTAACATAACAAAGGCAAAATAAAAAATTTTGACATTTAGTTTTCCAAACTCATAGGAAGTGAGATCATAAAATTCCGACGTCATGGTGTACCTGCGTCCATGCTGCCGCGCCCCACACCTTCCTGCACCGCACCTGGTTTCTTGTAGGTCGCACCCAAATGCTGGTGACGATAATAGCCAAGTGAAGGACACCGAACACGATGAAGACGGCAATAATGGCCTTGTGGAGTATCTGCACGAGCGACGGCGGCAGCGCGGGCGGAATTTGGTCTGGGCTGATGTAGGGAGTACGTTCTCATGCGACCATTAGGAAGTCCCCAAACCATGCTGATACGCGCATGTTTGTGCAGCGGGGCCTTCAGAGCGGGGGCCGCTTCCACCGCACATGCTTGGAAACGGCACTGAGGGGCTTCACGTCAACCTAGCATATGCGCATCAGACCCATACAGCAAAGCTCCCATTTATATTTGCATAAGACATGACCTCGTGTAGGCGCTTGAGACGCTTGTACACGACGCTCCAGCAACACCAGGGAAGATCCTATGCTGTTGTTTATGAGGCGAGCTTAAGGCAGCTCGTGGACCAGGGTGGTCTAGGGTACCCCCCGCACACCCCAAATCTCTTTCTCCGCATCAGGCCCGACTTGCCTGCCATAAAGATATTGGCAAGACAGCCTCAAGCGCCGCTACACTGTCGCGAATCCCCAGGGCAGCCAGCACGACGCCGCAGATGTACAGGCCAATGCCAATGAAGATCCAGGCCACCATGCTGCGTGGAAGTACCATAATCCGATGGTGGATGGTATAAGCCGGAAGGTCAGGGCGGACTTGGGATCGGGGTGGGGCGTTGAAAATTTGGGGCATGGGACAGTGGCAATTACTTGCAGCTTCGAATACGTCCGAATGTGATGAGCAGGCACTCCGACGGCGGAGGGTTCCTCAAGAGTGCGCCGAGGGGAATGCGAATACACGAAACCGGGTATGCTGTTATGAAACATAAATTACTAGACACCAGCGTTCTTCACCCCGGACGGGACCCGGAAATTTTCCAGATTTTATGAACGCCCGGAAAATTGTTGGGGCTGCTCCGGGGATCCCCGGAAAACTTTTCCAGTGTGAGGCGCAGCTTCCCGTGGTTTTTGGCGTAACTAGGTAGAGTTCCGCGAACCACCCCGGAAAAGAATTTTTAGGGTTCCGGGGAACCCCGGAACAAACAGCTGCCCCCTTGAAGAACCCTGCTATACACAGGTGGTATTATTAACGGGTGTGTGCTTGTGCGTGTGTGTATGTGTCGACCAAAACAAGGTGCTCCCCTACTCATCCATCTTCTCACGGCTCTCTACCCCAACGTCTGGCAGCATTAACCATATGCCGCACCCACGGAGCCGCTCGGTCAACCCTGGAGGCCCGAGCCCCAATCCTAGCTAACATTCATCTGCATTTTATTCGGCCCTCTCGTTGGCTTCGCTCTGCTGCTTTGCTTTGCTTGCAGCAAAGCGCTACTATGAATGTGGTACGTCACTTAATCGCGCGCCTCCACCACTTACAACCACGGCTGCATGACGCTGGCGTGGAAGGCCCGCAGGATGGCCTCGTGAGACAGCAACAGCACCGACAGCCGCGACCTGTTGCCGTTCACTTTGCCGCTGCGGGACACGCCGGATTCAGAAGGGATAGCGGAAGGTGGTTGTGGTAACACCGGCGATGGCAGCGATGGCAGCGCCATGGATAACGGCGGCGCCAATAACATTGGCCCCGACAGCGCCTGTGCGGGCAATGGCACCGGTGATGCTTGCCGAAGACAGCCCAAGCCGTCGGCTCCACCGCTGCCAGCATTGCCTATTGACAGTACCAGGGGCGGCTCTGTAATGACAACCCCACCGTTCGCAGGGCTCTTGGGCCCTAGGGCTTCCTGACGGGATGGGGCACCATAGGGTTGACCTGGGTTTGTCATACAGAGGGCATTGTAGTTGATGCAGACGCGCACATGATGCGCACGATCCGTACGCGTCTCACGGAATAGGCAGCAGGTAGTAACGGCAACAGGGAGGATTTGGACTATTCTGTGCGTTAAGGACCCGCGCATGTATCAGACCTCCAAGACACTAGAACGCTCTGTACATTTTAAATTAGCCGATAGCACCTCGTGTAGCAGGCAGGTTCAGGGCTCCGAGATAGCCGCCACCAACAATAACCGGTCAGAAAAATGTGTGTGGAAGGCCGAGAGTGGCCATATGACCTACACAGCTCAATGCGTAAAATCACCGGCACCAACGGAGCATGCATGGAGACATCTGAACATTGTCCGCACGTGGGGAGGATCGGCAGCCGTTCCCGATCCTCATACGACTTAGCCTTCCACTCACCTGCTGCCCATTGAGGAGGGTCGCCTGTTTGGCCTCCTCCTCCTCCTCTACCTGCTTTATGACGTCCCTGTCACCCCGCACCAGCATCGCCGGCAGGATCATGGCGCACGCCACCACCGCGGAGGCCAGAACCAGCCCTGTCACTGCACTCAGATACTGCTTCAGGTTGATACGGTCAAAGCCGATTTTCTCCTGCGGGAGAGAGAGAGGAGGCGGCACGTCTGGGAATAAGAAGCCCTGGGCAGCTGGAGGAACGTGAAGGGGTGTTCGGATCCGGCTGGATGCCAAGACGTAGAGACTTGTACATAAACAGGCTACCATGTGTGCCGCCCTCCTCTAGTTACAGCTTGGCCAGGAACCGGTATTGTAGTACGTACTTGATAAAAGGCAAAGATGGCGGAAGACAGCTAAACAAACATGGCAGTGCCAGGGGTCAGTGCTCGTTGGGCCGCCCTGACAGCTGCCGAGCTGTCAGAACCTCCAGAAACGCCGCGAACAACCAACCGGAGCCAAAGGACATGCCTCCAGCTCATTCACGCCCAAGTCGTGACAACCAAAAAAGGTGGGTTGTGTGCGCTTGTCCTGAGCTCGCGGCCCTCCTGGTCCCCTGTAGCGACGCCACTACTCACCGTGTAGGTGTCCTCCAGGGGCGCCTCCAGTGGGCACGTAAATTCCCCATCGCCCTGGTCTGTTTTGTACAGAGGCGCCGCACGCTCCACCTCCCACGCATATGCAAATACCCGGGACCAGAGAGGCCCCGTGACAGTATTGCCTGCGTCCAGAGCACTATAGCGGGAGAATACGGGTCGGAATACGAGCGCGGGTGAAGCAACACGGGCTACGAATGAAAACACCGCAATGGGCTATGCGGGAGACATGGAGCGCCAGGGGGGGAGCCGACAGCCATGGCTAGTCCCAGGCGGCGGAGCAGGGGGGCGTGATGCGATGTGCTGAGCCCGCAGCGGAGACGAGGGCGCGGGTGCATCGTGAAAGGTTCCCAGCAGGCGAGATGCGTGAACGAGTAAACCGAAGCAAGTGAGAGCCAAGAGTCAGAAGAAACAATTGTGTCGATTGCGAGTAATGTAGATACAACACCATGAATATTCCGGTGCGGGGCCCTGGAATGGCAGCACAACACAACCCCCGCTCACGTCCACTCCACTTGGTCCTGCTCCCAGGACTTAGGTTTAATGAGGGCGTCCAGGATGTAGTAGGCAGGGTTCTTGGTGTCACACGGGACCATCTCCGTGAAATTGTTTCTGAAGCAGGTTATGGTCCGTTTACCGGTATAGGAGAGGGTTGCACCCCAGATGCCTGCATAACGAGACGGGTGGTCCGGGTGGGGCAGTGCGGGGTCCAAGTGGGGCCACTTCGGAACCTTCACGTGGAAGGATACGGCGCCCCCAAACGCAGACATGTCCGACAAAGGGTGTGCCAGGTGAAAATTCGCAGCCCTTGTTTGATGGCGTAGGGGGTTGATGACCGTCCCTATGACTGCGAAAATTGAAGAAGTGTTGGAAGAAGTACATCCAGACCACAACGGAAGGTGGTGCTGACCGGGGTGCGGGCAGGATTTGCAACGCACAGCTGCGGCTGTATGATGAATTGCGTGATGTGTAGAGGCCTCAGCAGGGTTCCAGTAATTAGTACTCTGCTACCTCTCTCAGACCCACAGACCCGCACAAACAGCGTCGGGGGATGCGCCGCACCAACACCTCCCGTTGGATCTTCTGCCCCCAGCCCCAAGCGACCAACGAACGAGGACCCCGTGCATGTGCCACCTGCCCGGCTGGGGGCTATGCACCAGCCAGGCTCAGATACTTGCCCAGATACCCATCCGGTACCGGGGAAATTGCTCCATGCCATTGGACCGCTCTTTTCTTCCGCTGACATCTCCGCTCTGAACGGCAAAAACGCTGTGTTGCTGGAGTTAGGGTAGAAGACGGGGCCCTTCTTGAAGCGGTCGCCCAGGTAAAGGCCGTCCATGTTGAGCAGGAAATCAAATTTGATCTGTGCATTGGGGAGGGGGCGACAGAGAATGTGTGGTGATCGCAACATAGGACATATAAGGCTGGAGCATGGGGCGATGTCCCGTGGCATCTACATCCCTAGCAGCACTCCTCAGCACTTCTCAGCGCACCCTCCCCAGCATGATTAACGCGCCTTCTGGGGTGGACGACAATAAACCAATGGGGGTAAGCCGCCCCTTCTTTGCTTCCCGGAGACCATCAACCAGCCCTCCCGCATGCACCTTTGTGTACACAAAAAGCGGAGTCTCTTCATTCCAGTTGGCGTGCGAGTAGAGACCCGCCAGCGTCACCAGCCGACGCGTGCCTGCCTCGTCCACCTCGAATTGGCACTCGCCGGCGGTGCAGTCGAACTGTGGCAGCCAGCCGTGCTGGCTGTACTGTGCAGCGCGAATGGCAGTGCTGGGGTCCGCGTTGAGCATGTCTGCCTCACACACGTAGACTTTGATGTGCTCGAGGTCGCCTGTTAGTGCGGTGCCAAACGGAAGTAAAATCGAGGTTGATGAAATTGCCTTGAAATTGCAACGTACGGCAGAAAGGAACTTTGCGAAATGCCGCGGCTCAATTATCACACCATCAGACATACATCCACCACGCTTCACCTTTATCTCAGTGAGCTGAGTGATGCGCACAACACGAGATAACCGAGTGCGGAGGCGCCAACACAAGGCGCCAGCACTTAGGTGCCGCCTGTACAGCGCTCGTTCACTCACCCTCATGTGCACCATCGCCGCACATAAAATACTCGACGCCCTGCTTCCGTCCGGCCACCTGGCGAGTGTCAGTGGCCAAGGAGCCAAGGGATCCTCAGTGGCTGCAATGGGAACGGACATTTCCGTGCGCGTGGCATGATTCGTAGCGCCACACCACGTAGTCCCTCTCTCTCTCATCAGCCCAACCTAACAATGCGACACACTGCATAACTCGCTAAAACCGTTTGTTCCAATCACGCTAAATATGTCAGCACGCGATCGCCCGGTGTAGCGGGTCCCAGAACTGTCCGCGCGGGCTTCTAAGTGGCCATACAACCACCTCCTGGTTCATCGTCGATCAGCACCTGGTCCCCTGCCAACACCGGGCATACCTGCGTAGCCAGTAGCTGGTTGCTGCAGCCGTTGTAAGGATACCAATACATGAACGAGTAGACGTAAGCGTAGGGAATGGTCTCCCCGGTGTCCTCGTCGTACGGCCGAAAGACTGCGTGGCGCATCAGTGAGGGCCACCGATGATGGCGAGTGGCGAAATAACATGATGGGTTCGTGCTGCCAGTTGGAAGGAAAGGATGCTGCCACCGGAAAGGAAATTACCGAGTATAAATCCGTTCGGAGGTGCAGATGATGCTCCTCCGTGAACCTGTGAACATCCTTACCTGTGTACCAGACCTTCCCGGTTAACCGACCGTCAACCACTGGGTCCACCACCGCCCGCTGAAGCAGGGTCGCCCCGTCCACTGTGTCGAATGACACCTGCACCGCCCCCGTTGGAAAAGGGGTCGCGTGTTTTGTCGGAAAGCCGTCGAGCGGAGCATACGTCATAAGGTCAAAAGACATCATCCAAAAGATATTGGCTCAGCGGGAAGAAGCTACCTGCGAGCACGCGCCAGTGTGGCACAGTGTGCCCGCGGCCTGGCAGGCCCGGCCTACTACTTGCATCGACTTGGGAGTTTCTACAGCGTCGTAGTAGTGACACCAACGTGGCCTCCCCCCGGCTGTGCAGCCAAGAGCCCAGCTATGCGGGCTAATAGCGCAAGGCCTGTACCTACACGGAATTATGACACGTGACGCCTCGTCGCAGGTTCTGAACTTGGGTTGTGTACCCTGCCGGCAGCTGCATGCTGCATGAGCTTCCGGGCGCCCAGTTCTTGTCCCTCCCCGATACGTGTACCCCCATCGCCCCTACCTTTTGGGTGCTTTCGTCGAGAATCGGCACTGTAAAGTGTGTCGCGAACCATTCCTGGGAGCTCAGGTACTCATCCGCCGCCTGGTTGGCCTGAACACCTGGCGGTACTCGGATGCTGTTGTTCGCAACCCGTTGCCAGCCGACCCGGTCGTATGCAGCTGCCTGACCAGCGTCAAAGGCCCGTTTTCCGATCCATGGGTAAGCCGTACAGGGTTAAGATGTCGACACACGTGGTACAATGTCGGGGGTTGAAGAATATCATTGCAAGGGGGCCAAGCGGACGCCCAATAGCAGTAGCGTGGGCAGTAGCCGATTTCAGCCATCATTGTGCGGTCGGGTGACAAGTATGTGGAGCTGCATGGCTGGCAGCGGGGAGAGTGAAGCCCCGCGGTGGTACGGGAAATGCATGAACCTTCCGCAGGTAAGGCATGAGAGGGATCTTTTAGTGCGCTCCCCCAGAGTGCGGACTTGACACAGTCCGTACCCCGAACCCTATATATACACACATCCACTTGAGTTTGAGGGTACATAACCCATGCGATAAACATCCTATGCAAGGTTTCGGTCTCATCCATCCCCACCCGGATTACCGTGACGCACCGTGCTAAACCAGCGTTGGGGATCCGAGAGCCACGAGTTATCTAAGGGGTGCTGCGGGATGAAGGGCAAGGCTTCAACAAATGCACGCGGCCGACAAGGTACTCTTAAGCACGCGCGACTTGACACTTCATCTGTACCTGATACAAAATCGGAGCGAACTTCCAGCCTATTTGAGACGCGGTGCCACGATCGACAGTTTTCTCTGGCGGCGAACAAGTCGGGGGTGGAAGGTACTTTGGCCTCTTTGCAAACATGCAGCCGCCCGGTCCCTTAGCAACCACCGTTGACTCCCAGTCATAGGTTAAGTCGTATGGCTTTCCATTAACTTTCTTGGCTTCCGACGTAATGTTTAAGTTAGATGTACAGGACGAAAGCAATAGAGCAGCACACAATATCCATCGATACATATTTTTACATAATATATGTTCAAATACAGTCAACATGGAACTGTCCGTTAAAGTATCGCCCTGAATTTACGTCGACGGCAACTTGAGTAATATATGCACACACATTCCAGCTATTCCAACAAGGACTTAAAACTTGATGTCCATCTGCCATTTTGGCGCCGTGCTGCATTTTGAAATCTCACACAGTAACGACTTCGTCATGGCGCCGTTCGTACGTCAACGACCTCAGGGCTCTAGCCAACAAGGGAGGGAAACCGGGCAATAAGATATGAATGTGTATGTGAATATAATAATATTGTTGCTACCGTGTTCAAGTCATGCTTAGCGAAATGCCATTGGTGAGGCACGCTTGCCGCATCCATGTTTATATCCCTTGGCGGCATGTCCCTCATCCCCGCACTCGGTCAGATCGCAATGTCCGCTCAAATCCTGTGCTGCAATATGTTGTCAGCTCTCATCTTATGTAAAGACTATATTCAACTCAGATGGGACCTGAAAGTTTGCTTGCGGGAAAGCTGCGAGGTCCCTCTTCGGATTGGGTATGTCCTGGATTCCCAGACGGTTCCCTGACATGCCCGCGATTATCCCAAAGATAAATTATGTTTGCAAGGAGCAATTGATACAGAATTGATCTATCTTGATTGACTTGCCACCCTTGGGTCGTCAGGGTGCGTGCGCGATCACATTTCCATAAATAAGACGAACGATGGACGCCGCCGCCCTGTTGCTTGCTCTAGCTGCTCTGCCTGCTGCCAAATGCCAACATATAAACAAACCTCTATGGGTCTGGCGGCACAATATTTTCCATAGATTTAGTTCATTTATATCAACAGAGAGAGAGTCGTACATGTGCAACCCAGGCCCAGCATCACTAAGGTAGGCCATAAGGGGCCGTTTACATATGTATTAAAAAATTTGCGAACGTTTGACGTTTGTCCCAAAATTAGTTTCGTTCGGGGTTTTACATAACTGATGATGATGATGTTACAAACTCAGGAAGAGCTCGTAAGGCCCGTACGAGCCAGGAGGCTCAAAGGACCGCAAGAACGAGCAGTGAACATAACTGAACGAAAGTAGTTTCGAGCACACAGTACGACCGGACTTTTCCCCACGACGCAGACAATAAATATGACGAAAACTTACGTTAATTCTATTGTAAGTAATTATACACCCACATTAGGAAACACAGAAACGTAGAATACCGTTGCTACACATCAATCTTCGCGGCCACGCAAAGTCGCATGTTCTTTATATATTATTGATTGTTAGTAGGAGTTTTCGTGAGGGAAGAGATGAACTTCTAGTATAGCAACACGCTTACCCATCAATGCGCGACGCCATTTGCAAGCAAGTCATGGCACGAGCGCTGGCCAAAGTGGATAACAGGGGCAAAATTACGTATTATAAGCAAATCCATCTTTGCCTTGCAAAATAACACGCACCCATGGGTCAAAATGTGTAGACGTTCATGTGATTTCTGTATACTACGTTTCGGTCGGGAGAACGAAGAAATGTCGCGCCAGGGGGGGCTTCCTTGTGGGGCGTAATCAAGTGCAAAAACGTACAATGTAAACGTTGCATCGAAAATAGGAGGCACTGCATCGTCAATTGCACAATCAGCACGAGTTACCCCAAATTAACAAGTAGAGATGCCCGGCCAGCAACATGAGCGCAGCACCCTTCCATACAACCCAACGTGGCTCTTAGAATTGTGCACTGCCGCCGGCGGCGCCCTTCTCATCCTTCACGACATTTCTGAAATACAACTAACGAGCTGCGACGTATAACCGCATTGTGAGGTTGTGAGAGGCGAATCTGCCAGTAACGAACAGAAAAGAGCAGAGTCGTAATGCAACACCCAAGTAACCGCCGTAGTACCAACGTGCATTGTAGTCAGTAGCTTTTCCTATCGTCCTTCCTCCCGCACCGTGCGAAGATAAAAAAACAGCAGCAGCAGGGAACCCTCCCGCCACGGACAAGCCCAGCACCTGCACCTGCACCTGCACCTGCAGGCAGGTATGCAATATCATCTTTAAAATATCATCGGTCTCGCCGTACATAATCAAAATGCACGTAAACCCAAAGACGCATTTGGTACCTACCCACTGCTTGAGTTGTACGAATCAACACGAGAAACGGTTTTGCACCCCCATCATGGAGGCCTTTATGGAGCTCTGTGAGTACCGCGTGCCGTAACACGTGAGCTTCGCCATCGACACGGACGTGTGTGTGGGGGGGCCACTGGTACACGATGCGCTGCCGCGAGGGTGTAACGACTTTGAACCGCCGGGCGGACCTGCTGGCCTGTGCTGAGCTGAAGATATGCGCTTTCGACAACGAGACCATCAAGTTGCCTGTGCATTTCCCTAACGCAGAGTACGAACAGCAGGGCAGCAGCAGGAGATGGGTCGTTGAGGCGCAATCATGCGCGAAGGTCCCCTGGCGTGGAAGGGGTGAACATATGGGGGAAGAAAGGGTAAAAGCAGTGTGGCCGCTACATGGGCGCGCATCACGGGGGCACCGGGTTAACAATTGCCGGAGTTGAACAAGGAATTGGACATGATGAGGCAAAAGGACCGATAGCAGTTTGCTTGGGCCTTTGAGACACACATAGACACACAGACACACAGACACACACAGACACACACAGACAGACACAGAAAAACAGACACACACACACACCTAACCGTGCAGTTGCGTGTGAAGGGCGAGGAATGGAGACCAGAGCGGCTGGTAAGGCCCCATCGCTTGATTCATGACTGATTAGGCAATGCAGACCCGGAGTGGCACAACCTAACCCCCTTCGTTCATGCAGCTTTCCCCCTTCGTACCCTACGCAATTCGTCTCCCCAGCTCCCCTAAGTGCCCCTCCCGCCCCCTCGTTTCCTCGTCCCCCCATCCCCTTCCCGGCAGGTATTCATGATTTCCTACATGCTAGACCGCCAGGGCTACCTGATTGTGAACCGGGAGGTGGTCGGGGCGGACATCTTGGACTTTGAATACACGCCCAAACCGGAGTTCGAGGGGCCCTTAGGGCCCGGAGTTTGAAGGTGCCCGGAGTTTGAAGGGCCCGGAGTTTGAAGGGCCCGGAGTTTGAAGGTGACGCCCGAAACCCACCGCCAGCTGGAGGAAGAGGGAGAGGGGGGAAGAGATAGAGGGAGAGGTGAAAGGGCTCTGGAGGGTCAGGTTCATGCACCGATTTTCAGTGTTTCGTCCGCGGCGCCGCTGTAGCACCCATCCCCTCGGAAGCTCAAGGTTGGGTGGTGGCGGTGCGGCCGATTCACAGCAATCAGCTATCAGATCAATTACATGAAAGTAATCAGATACAGCATGTAGTGGTAAGCATGTGGCATGGACAAATCGAACGTACGTCATGCACAATCAACCGTTGGTTGGCACCGTATCCTATTTCGCTGTTTGTACCCGCATCATATAGCTCCGACCTAACAGTCACAAGATCACAATGTCATATCCCGCATAAATTTATGTTTGTCGTCTTTGTCGTCCCAATTTAGCTCGTGCGATGGTTTGCGCATGGAAATCGGATCCTGTCCAGGAACACCTTTCATGGTGTTCATACTTTGGGCGATCCTGAGCCGATGCGATGCATAATTAACATGCTTATGCAACGACATGGAAACCTGAATTCTTCATACTATTTCCTTTGTTGGTAAGGCCCGGTGTTTCTATCAGAGACAGCCGAGGGAAGAACAGCTTTAGAACAGCTTTCCCTGGCATGTAAAGTGGTGATATGAATTACAAATAGTATAATTGGTTTATGCTACAGGCGAAAGATTGCACGCGATCCAAGGCCATTTCCTGGCTTGTGCTTAGTCTCCAAACCGCCTTCACCGCGATATCCTAAAGAGCGGGCGAGTCTGCTCCCACGCCTTGCCTTCGCTGACAGGCCAAATAGGCCGTTTGCCGCATCCTCTGATCCGTCTGCTTCGGGGCCGTTAGAGTTGGCCATGGGTACGGGTTCCCCAGGTGCTCGAAGGTGCGTGGGGCTTTTTGACGGCGGGGCAACGTATCGCGCGGCAGGTAGACCCATTACATTCTTTGAAGGGTGCTCTAGATGCAGGGAATGTCACACTACTGCCACGCGGACACTGCCAGCCACACTACACATGTAACGTCATTACGTACAAGTTAGCGTTCAGATACCATGGACAGATTTTACTTGCCAGCGCACCTCACCTGCGATTCTGTCAATGTTGAACCCGTAACGGTCCCCTAGATTTCAGCTTAACCCTCACGTTCGGATTGCGCCTTGGAGCTAGCTCTGCGAAGTGTTCAATGGGAACGCGGGAACTTCCCTCCCCCCTCTCTTCCCTGTCGAGGCTGATTGGTGGTCCACACACACGCATCTGTAATGCGGAGTCTCATTATTCAGCCGCACTAGCTACTGACCATTCGGGCGATAAGGGCGCCACCTGCTCAATTTTACCACCACCACCCCGCAGAGCATCAGGCCCTGCGGCTTCACAGTCACCCAAATCCCCTAAGAAAGCAGACTTCGTTGCTGTAGCGGCTGCGACCGCCGGCGCCACAGACGGGGCCAACGCTGCTGGAGCTGCTCCACATGGCCCCGAGTTAGCGGCGACGGTGCAAGCTACGATGGAAGCCGGGGCGATGTCATCGGACGACGGTGGCTTACTCCGCGCTGCCAAACGGGCCAGGAAGGAGCGCCCAGCCATGTAAGGTCTTTTAGCCGCTGCAGTGTAGGTTGCGGTGAGGTTCACCGACGGTCCGTTCTGGATACCCGCCCGCGACGATTAAGACTTGGGTTACATCGAACTGTTTGTCAGCACCATCGCTACCGAAGCAGTCTGCTGTGACCTAGCGGTAGCATCGGTATGTCGGTGAATGATGTTGTGGTTGCTTGCGCCAACATCAATAATCCACGCGATGTATGAATGCCCCTAGATGCATGGTAGCTGTGAGCGTTTTTGGTCGTTTGTGCAATTCATTGTCGTACGGCTGATGCTGACGTGACACTGCGTTCGCATTCTGTTGAGGCTCTGTTTTGGTATGTTAACCCCCAGGGCTGGTAAGGCAGGCGACTCGGCGAACCCGACCGCAGCCGCAGAGGCGGAGGTGGAGGCGGGGAACCCGGCATTGGGGCCCGGTGGCGCCAAGTCCTCGCCTGTACGAGCGCGCAAGTCCCGGTGGGTCTGTGTACATATGGTGATTCAGCTGTAGGCCGGCGTGCGCTGTGCAGGGTCGTGGCTGTGCTCCCGCCAGGTAGTATATCGCGCCGTCCAAACGCACGGCACGTTCGGTGGACCCATAACGGGTCCACGGCGTCCTAAGCCGGGCGCCCACCCCCGCTTGAGTCCTGCTTGTCCGTTTCGTGTTTCCCACATCCTCGGGGGCTTTAGAGGCCGATGAAACCTTACAGACTACAGAGGAGTCAAAGGCTTGCTGTATGAACGGGACGTTGCGGGCATATCGTGCGCTGCGCCAGGTCCAAGCCGAACACGGCAATGGTCGCCGCGGAGGGCGATTTGGAGGATGGCAGCGGCGGCGGCGGCGAGGAGGGCGCTGAGGCGGCGGCGCTGTTGAGGCCCCGCGAGGTTAAACCCAAGGCGAAGGCTAAGCGCGGCCAGAAGGTTGAGCCACGTAAGCGCATTAAAAGAAAGAAGGAACCATGGCGTTTCTGTTACGGCTACTGGTAGCTGGGGGAAATGAGGGTTACGAGCGCGACGTGTTGCGGTGTGTCAGTCTTCGTGCAGGGTGCGATCCCTTTGTCCCCGGGTTCGGTCCTAGGAGTTGTCGCGTGCCATTGAATTCCGATCTTGGAAGCGCCTCGAGAAATCTCTGCGCGAGCACATCCGCTGCGCTGTGGGCCAGCTAACGGGGCGTGGGGCCAAGGGGTGGGTGGGCGTACCGGAGGTTATGGCTATCTGGGCAATAAGGGCTGTCTGCTGCACAAAGTCGGCACTCGCATGTATCAGCGGCCGTCTTACACACGTAACCCAACCGCCCATAGCGCCCTAACGTCCGCCGTCCTCAGCATGCGATCCTGGCTCCTTTGCTCCTCCCCTCATTGTACTTTGGGGTTCACAGTGCCTCAATACACAGCGGCCTTGCGGAAGCCGCCGCCTCCCGAAGGCGGCCCTGTGCTCAAGATCCTCAGCTGGAATGTCGCGGGGCTGCGGGCACTCCTGAAGAAGGTGCGAGCTATGCGGGGGTTGTGCTAATGAAGATGCGTTCTGAGAGAGCTAAGAAACCGCGTACACAGACGAGGGGGCTGAGCGGCCACCGAGCGTGAGGTACGAATGCACAAGCGTTCATGCACTCCCGTGCCACTCACACGCCTGCCCCGGCACCATGCATACATCATTGCTCCTGATCCTCAACTGACGTAATCTCCGCTTCTTCATCCCCCGCCTTGTTGGCTCGGCTGGCAGCAACCGGATGCGATTTCTTCCCTGGTGGAGCGCGAGGGCGTGGAGGTGGTGTGTCTTCAGGAGCATAAGCTGCAAGACAGTCACACGGCGGAGGTGGCGGGCACGATGGGTCTGAAGGTGAGAGGGGCTGGCGGAAGAAGAGGCCGCCGGAGACGGAGAAGAGCGATATGGGTGAGAGGTACACGGCACCTGCACAGCGCAAAGGCGCGTCGTGCTTGCGAATAGTGGAGATATGCGTGTCTGGCTTAAGAGTATGTTGCATGTACCAGTAAACCTATTGCAGCAGAAAACGGGGAACGGCAGTGAGGATCTGGTGGAAAGCAAGCAAGAAAGGAGTTGACGGAGATGCTACCTGGCAAATATAATATACATATAATATACGGGTGGGAGGTGCGAACATACCGCATTCATACGTGCGCCATGAGGGGGCCACACGGCCGAAGGTCACGAGTTTCGGCGCCCCCTGAATTTCGGTTTCGTCACGAAACTCGTGACCTTCGGCCGTGTGGCCCCCTCATGGCGCACGTATGTGTGCACTATGTTTGCACCCCTTGTACTTGCGATAGCTGCTCCGCAGTTCCATCAGCAGCACCTGCCTCAATAGTCGCTCGGGTTCACTGCTTATTCAGCCTCGTTGCCACCGCCGCTGCCGCAGGGCTGGTATCACCACTGGGCTTGCTCTACAGGCAAGTTAGGCTACTCAGGCGTGTCCGTTCACACCCGCACGAAGCCATTGTCCGTGGTCGTGGGGCTGGGGGCCTGTGCGGGCTCCTTGGAGCCCGACCCCGAGCACGAGCTGGAAGGGCGTGTGGTGACAGTGGAGCTGCCGTCCGCCCACGTAGTAAGCGTGTACGTACCCAACAGCGGTGAGGGGCTCAAGAGGCTGGACTATCGGATCAACCGCTGGGATGGAGCATTCGCCAAGTATATCAAGGGGCTCGAGGCGCGTGGCAAGCCGGTGCGTCTGTATCTTCGTGTGTGGTTGCTCGGATGGATGGATGGATGGATGGATGTGAATTTGCGTTATGTTGCGGTAACACACTTGCACGCCTGCCAGGCTATTCGACGAGCCGCTGATTTCGGCTGCTTGTTGCCTTGCGCCTCCTCGTGAGTCCCCAAGTGAGTCCCTGCCGAATCCGCGATTCTTCTTGCACCTGTTCCTGATGCTTCTCTCGGGGCTTGGCCGCCTCTGCAGGTCATCGTGACGGGCGACCTCAACTGCGCGCACCATGAAATTGACATCCATGCGCCCAAGACCAACCTGCGCTCGGCGGGCTTCACTGTGGTGCGTCAAACAAGGAGAGGGAGATCCGTACACGCGTATCCTCAGGGGGCCCGCGGCGTTGGCCGTTAGGCGTTGCGTGGGGAGCCTGAGCTTTATGTGCTTTCATGTTCCGGTCGCCATCGCCGCTATGTGGGCACTGCATCTTACGCGCTGCAGTGCGGTACGCAACTGCGTTTGGCTTGCATGCATGGGGCGATGTGCCGCGCCTGCCTACGCCTCTCTAGACTGCACCTTGAGTCCTTGTCTCGATTACCGATTACTGGTTTTGGGTTTCCCCTTCCTCAGGAGGAGCGTGAAAGCTTCGGTCGTCTGTTGCTTGGAGAAGTGGGGCTGGTGGATACCTTCAGAGCCCTTTTTCCAGGGACGGTCGCCTACACGTACTTTACACGCCGCTTTAACTGCAGGGCGCAGAATAAGGTGAGCCGCAGTGGAGCGCTGCGATGTAATGGAGCAACGGCGGTGGGGGGGGGCAGGGAAGGAAGGGATTGGAGTCAGGGTGTATGTGCATCAGGCCGTGTGGGTTAACGTGTGTAGTCCCTTAACGGCTGATTGCCGGCTACGTGTTGGGAAGATGGAGAAGTTGGTTGCTTCGGGCGGGTCGCCGAGGGTAGGAGGTATTGACCTAGACAAGGATAACTTACATTCCCCCTGAGTGAATGGGTTTCTGTGGGACTGATACAGGGCCCGCCACCAGGGGTCTTCAGCATGCATACGGCTCCAGCCGGTTTGTAGCCATTTTGTATCGCCAGCATTCTTTTGCGCTTGCGACAACAAAGCCCCTCGTCATCCGCGAGCCTATCGTCAGATAAGATTTGTGTGCCTGGCTGCTCCTGATACACGATCACACGGACTTCAGCGTGGTGGCTGGTGACCAGCTCTATGGCATAACCGGCACACCTTGTCCGCAAGGGCCTACCCTCCCGGTTTGCGTAGCTTATCCATTGGATACCGTCACTTGTGTGGCTGTGCTGCCGTACTGTTACAGGGCTGGCGGCTGGACTACTTTTTGACCTCTGGCGCTTTGATGCCCTCAGCCTCAACGGCGGCGGCAGGGGAGGCAGTCAGTCACGCGGACACTGCGGACGGGGCGGAGGCGGCACCACCAATACTTTCAACGTCATGGCGTGTATACGATAGTTGGATTCTACAGGATGTGTACGGCTCTGACCACCTGCCGCTGGGTCTGACGCTCATCCAAGCTGCCGCATGATGATACAAGTCCTGTGCGGCATCCTTCTTGGGGGATGATACCTGTAATCGCATTGTAACTGATCAGGTATACTTGCCAGGCCACCTGTTATTTCCTGTGCCGCACTTGTAGCCAAAGACAATGTCAATTTTCTATAGCCGTCATAACGATCAAAATGCATGAACGTAAAGCGCATCAATCCACGCGGGGTTGATTGTTGTGACACGAAAAGCCGACTGACGTGTCGTTTTTTACAGAGCTCGCATGAGCTAATAGCACGAAAGCGTAACGAAGGACAGCCGTCGGCTTAGGAGGCGCAGATGTAAGGAATCAAAGCCACACCACGGCAAATGGAATCTCGTAAATGTATTGGGAGGATGTCCAGGATGGCCTTAGCCGTTGGAAGATGGAGCCCGGCCCTTGACGTGGGTAGTTCTGAAGACCGAAATACAGATTGGGAGAACTAGGAGTCCATGGCTAGCTCCCGCACACCAAGCTGTCCCATGTTGCCTTGTTTTGTGAGGTGCGGTCGGCTTAAATTCCAGCAACAGGGGCGTTGAGTGGCACAGTCGCTGTTCAGGCCCACAGCATTGAGTCGTGCCGTTCCCACTTCCTCGCGCTGAGGGGTTGGAGGCGGTAAGGACTGGGGGTGAGGCGGGGAACCACCAAACATGCCCAGTCGCTTCCATCGGAAGGGACACACAGGAAGGGCATGTGGTATGTATGAGCAGATAGAAAACGACCGAGCAAAGATCATGGCTTGGAAACGTACACCTGCGTACACCGCCCTGACTAAAACCACGCTATACCGGGCACGTTGCAGGCACCCTTCACAACCCTCCTCCAGGGCATCCGGCGTAACGAAATCTATGACACCGTTAACAGAGATAAATTCAAAGGCAGTAACGTTCCCCCGCGCAGCCAACACAGCTCCACACTCCTCCACAGTTTCTATTGTCCATTCCACCATGTGAACCTTGCCGTGAAGCCGCACAATGTCTCCGGAATCATTGCGCCTAGACAAAGAGAATATCACAGCATCGCGCGTCCGGTGATTGGGAAACGTTGGTTTATGTGTAGCCGAACATAACGTTTGGAAACGGGCACCGAGCAGCGGCCGTACGGTACCGTTGGACTTTGTTGTTCCTTGGTCCTTGCCAGGGGTCCTTGCCACCCTGTCCTCGCCTCAGCCAGTTGCAGTTTCCCTTTGACTGATTTTCAGCATGATCACCTTATTGGTCGTACGCGTGAAGTATTTAGTTTTCTGTGGAAGCCGTGTTAAACGGGGCTGGTTGGTTGGTTGAATAAACCTCGTGTTCTCCTCCCAATGTTTGTGGAAGCAGATCTAGCCCCGGGTGCGCAACCACCGTCAGCGCAACCACCTGACCTGCCTTGTTCCCGTGCATTTTGCACGGCGCAATCATGCAGCTTTCCTGTGATCCACTTTCGTGGGTTAACTGGGTCACCATGGGATTGCGAAAGAAATCCTATATGTCCCCAAGCTCATCACCAAAGGCCGTAAGTGTTGAGAATGAGCGACACACGTGATATACCAGGGGAAACAGAAAGAAGTAATACGGCTGGGGGCCGGGCGCTTTCCTTTCTAGCAGTAAGCTACCGGCTGAGCACAAAAAGGGAAGCGTGCTGGGGGTGACCTCGCTGACCTTCCGTGCCTTTCAGGGTTGGGATCCCTGAAAGTTGCAAATGCCCTCAAATGCAAAGGCTAGGATGGCGCTGTCCCCCTTAGCGTTAACGCTAGGGGGTATTTCTAAATCTTAGTGACAGAGGATCTACAAGGAGTGACCCTTACCAGGTAAGTGTTCAGTGCGTTGCGGTCAGTAGAGCATTCAGGTTTTGCAAATTTTGCAAATGGGATAGACAAGTGCGGCGTTCGACGGCCTGCAATGGTGAGCCTTGATACCAACTAAGTGGAGATAATCTTCAGTCCCCTGTTTTGTGACACCTCCGTCAATTGCCGCAAGTCCTCGGAGTCGCTGATCTTCTGGCGCTGTCGAAGAGGTCCCAGCCACTTTGGTAAAACTGCTTAAACACGCAGACCGAATATTATGCGTAAAAGAAATATACAACAATATACCTACATGCAGTTCGTTAGGCTAGATGTAGGTCAGGATCATCACAAGAAGAGACTAGCGAGCAACCACGCAGAAATCCGGATGCGTACTGCCGTCAGTATTGAACCATTATGTCACTGTATTGACATAGCACGTATTTTGCCTACATGCAAACTTCCGGGAGAGTCACGCTTCTCCGAGGGCCACCACGGCCAAAGCTGGCTGTTTGTCTTCCTAATACTGTGTCGCTTTGTGGAATGCATCATGTAATCAAACTGGTTTTACTTTGTTATCTAAAATGCTCTTATGATCTGCTGCCAAGGGCGCCGGCCCCGGCACGCACTGCAGCCGATGTGCTGCGAACAGTTGCATCGCTGTAAACGTGCAGCCATTTGGACAAATGAAAGAAATAGTATTGGCGCTATACATGTAATGTGAAACACGTATTCAGCGTGTGTGTGCGAGGCGCATGGGGGCTTTGGCAGTTGGTGGGCGCATGTACCGCTAATCTCTGACAACGTGCAAAGTAAAGGTACAGATGCTATCCTGATTATATAACAGCAGTCCTTCAATTACATAGACTGCGTATGCTGAACGATTTCCTGAGCCAATGAAACCATTAACGTCTGCTACGTGCGTCTCAAACAATGTAATAAAAGTTTTATGTGGCTTATGCGCTCGTTTAGAAAGTATTATGATGGCCAGTTTGCATTGAGGATGTAGTAGTCTGAAAAGCAGTCGGGGGGTACTTGTGGATCCGGTATCCGTAACCGAATTATGACCATGCTTATGCGTGAGTCCACCTGGGGGAAGTTGGTAATACGTAGCTGTTGTCCTGTTAATTTCCAAGGATATAATAATCGGCCAAAGGCGAATTATTTCCTCTCGACTAATCTATATCTTTTCAACATTTCCACGCCAAGGATCTTTTGCAAGATATAATTACCAATAATGCATATGTCAATACATACATATATGCAGGAACCTTTTGAGGGGCGAAAAAGGGCGATGACTGTTAGAGTGTGACGTTCCTGTTAGAGTCCCTCGCACGCAAATCGGCTGGCAACTTGCTGCAGACGAGTGCAAAGACCCCTATCAATTACAGAAGCAGTCGCTTCCATTTGTACACCTTTCGGCTGAGGTTGCGCTCTCCCCCGTCGGGGCCCCTCAGAGAGGCCCCGCCATGCGCAAGAAAATGGCGCACCACCTGTCTTGAAAACTCAGCCTGCAGGTATGCCCATCTTAGCAAGGATACACCGTGACTCGCGGGGCCTGCAATAGCTGTCTTATGAAGAGGGCACAACGTCTTGGAGTCCGGTGGTACTAGTACTGGTTTTCTCCATAAAGCGCCCGCGAGGTGTGCGCATTGCAAGTCACGAAAAGCACTTTGTTGCTCATCAAGCCAATGGAGACTGGTTCGGCTTCCTATGAACGAGGCCGCCTTTGCCGTCGTTTTCCTTCGCAGGGCGTCTGCAGTCAGCTACGTGCGAAAAACTTGGCAGTCTCTTTTGCTAATGGAAGTGTTTGAGGAAGTCGCTGACACGTTCAGTGACTGCGAGTGTCCGGACTTTTTCTCCTCCAGAATGGGGTCCCTGAGCCTTTCATTCACATCAAACAGCTTCGACCCCGCGTTCACTTTCGATACGTCTTCACGTTCGTCATCGTTACGGGTAAGAAGTTAGCTGGCGGAGGACGCGATGAACATACACGTTGAGAGTTTTTAGTAAAGCAGCACATGGCACTGTCTTAGCCATAGAACTTCATAAGTTTCGCTTATAAGCGCGTTTTCTTGCTTCGTCGAGTCGCCGAGCTTCTGGTTTGGCGCCGTAGCGCCCGCAGTCTGCGCCGAACCGTGTTGATTCAATTTCAGCCCGTTGTTGAGGCAAACTGGTGCGCCTGTCAGCCATGGACCTTATGTTTTACCGATTTATCCACCCGCCTGTGCCTCCTCACCCATAACTCAACCCCCTCCACAATGCCCTTCCCGTGACTGTACCCCTCCTTACCCCATCAACCCGCCGCACAGCATTGCGAAAGCTCCTCTCGGAGCCCACCCGCGGATGCTCTGCCCCCGGCGCCACCCCTGCTGGCGGTTGTCTCGACCTCTCCCTGTACGTCGACACGTCGCGCCGTTTCCGTCATCCGCCGGACCAGCCTTCCCAATGCGCCTGCAACCAATGCCGGCACCCGGCCCTTCCGGCCCGCCTGGTCGCCTGATTGTTCCAATGGTGATGGAACCTCCATTAATGCCGCAGCGATTGGAACGCCGGATGTACCGTCCTTCGTCGAGTCTAGTCGGGGAAGTTTGAAACGGCGGAGCTGCTCGGAGGCCGACCCAGTGGACTCGCAAGCGTCAGAGCCGCCCCTGCCGTTCACTGTAGCTGAGACCGCTGGCGGCAGCGGTGCCGGCGGTGCCGCCTCGTCGAGCGAGGTGCTACCGCCGAGCTCACCTAGCTCACCAGCGTCATCATTCGCATCGTTCGCGGCAGCACTGGCGGCGCATTACTATGCAGACTTCGGCAGCGTGCCCGACGTGCCAGAGCACTTGGAGCAGGTTCGGCAGCGCACCGCCAAGCGACAGCGCGTGGGGCCAATCGAACAGCTCGCTGACGCATGATGGATGGAGGGTCTCTGAGAATAGCAGCCGGTCAGACAACTTGTGGCCGGCGCGTACAACATCAAAAGAGATTTTGATGTTATGATGGCGACGGCGATGATGTTTTTGCATTGGGCAGCGACAGCAATGGCGCCAGACGCAATGGCTCCTCCAAAGCCTGTGGATTCCCTGGATCCCTTGTTCGGTGTCGTCTTCCGGTCCTCAGTCACCTAGACGAGCTCCGGTGGGCAGGCAGCGTATTTGAGCGTTTGCGGTGTTGCGGTGTTGCGCTGTCTTTGCAGGTTTGTCTTTCAGCGGTTTGCCTGATACGCGGTTGTATGTCACGGTTCCTGTGAGTTGGCGTGAGATCACGCATTGCTGATCGCTGACGGGGGAAGGGGAGGGGAAACATGGGGCCCTGCGGCGGGCTTGGATGGCTAGTGACTGGCCGCGAGAAGCTGGCACTCCGTCGCCCTCCCCCTCCAGTGTGGCTGGCGGCATGTGACTTATGCCGCGAGTGTACATAGGTACGTTTGGGGGCTAATGGCCCTCCCCAATGTGGGGTAATAAGCATTAGGACTTGTGCTGTGGTTTGCTTATTGCTACCGGCACTTTGCTCAGGCCCCCCCTTGGGGCCGAGCGGCTTGATGTGTGGGCACGCTTGCTGTAACACTATATTGACGCTGGCTGTCCGGTTTCAAGGAAGGGTTATCGACGTCGTGGGAGGCTTCGCGGCCACGTTTCCCGTTGTTCGGTGGGCATTGATGATGGTTATGATGCGCTCTGAAGGATGGGGAACGATGGCGACACGGAGTGCGCTGCGAAGAGGAACAGACAAGACGGGGCGATGGGTATTCATCTGGATTTGTTGGTCTGGCCCGACACGACTCGGCCTGTGCGACCGCGTCCCGTGGCCCTAAGATTGTGGGTGTGGGACGAGGTGACCCGGTGACCGTGCCGCTACTTGTTGTGCGGTGTTGGGTGGGTCATGTGGAGGTGAGGTTGGTGTCCTCACAAATACGGAGCACAGCGTTGGTAAGGGTAGTACTATGAACTTCACAGGCAGCTCAAAGGGATCTCTGGCCGGATAAAGGGTGCAGAAAGCCTCGTGCGATAGATAGTCAGGCAGGAAGCAACCAAGTACGTTTTGCCCGCGAAAGACGGCTGGCGGGGGACAACTAATTTTGTAAGGAAGGTCAATGTGTTGTTGTTTTTGTGTTGCGCATGCAAAGTCCGTCGGGTCTGCGGGAGCAAGCGGTCTTGCCACAATCAGGGAAGATAACCTGAGCCTGATTGCGGCTGTCGTAGGTAAGGTTTCCTAACAGGGTTAGATAGGCACAGTAGGATGGCAATTGTCTTTTATAGTTGAACCTGGTGACGGGGCCGCTTGCAAATGTGTTCCCTGACGGTAGCACATTACTATTGCTTGTGGTGTTTACTCTTTTTGCCAATGTCTGAATACGGTATGCACATGGCTGTAATTGCTGTGCATGTTTCCTTTGCTCTATGTTATAAGCAACCCGCTTCCACTGAGGGCTCGAACAAAACAGGTGCACATGCCTAACGAAAACCTGGCTACTGGCGTTACCTCCCCCACGTACTATAAGGCGTGTGCCCTCTGGCAGCTGGGGCCGTTCAACGGCAAAACCCCTGAGTGCTCGTTCATAGTACAAAATATATGTAGTCTCTACCGCGGTCAGCCGGAGAAACATCACCGAGGTGCCCACTGCCAGCAGGAATGCGGTCATTCCTAAACAATATTGCAGAGCTGAAGCCTATAACCCCTGGAATGCCCGAGCTGGTCATGCGGTCATGCGTACGTAAACAGACACGACGTCGTGTCCATCCCAAATCCTTATTGCAGCCCCTTCCTTCTGCAAACGTTGAGCACTTTCAGATAAACACATATATTTCGCACATACATGCCCGATGACACGGGCAGATCAACTGCCATCCAAACCCGTACTTTCACTGCTACGGCGCCAATTACCCGTAACTAACAATAGTATCGGCTTCTGCCGCCACTAGCCGGATACGCCTCAAGACGGCACGGTCCAGCTTTGACGCACCACCGCCACTGTGCCAGCCGCTGGCACGTGCACAAACCAGGCAGGTTGATAACATTCAACCCTTCACTTCTTCTTGAGCTCATCCGGTTGAAGACGATCCAGGAGACGATGCGCCTTGCTGACATCGCCGGTCTTGTACGCCAGCGCCATCTGGGCACGCAGCATCTCCTGCGTATTGGGGGAAAGTAGTAGTCAGAACAAGTCCAGGATAGTGCACAGGTTGGGAAACTAGGAAGCATCAGCATCAGTGAACGGCCAAATAAGCATCAGCACCAAGTTGCGTCAGCACTAAATCAGCACCAAAATAGCATCAGGAAACGAGGACGCATCAGCATCAGCATCAGTGGACGGCTAAATAACGGTAAGGAATGGGCACATCCAACCCATACTCTTAACTTAATCATTCCACAATCGCACCCCACGGCTGCAGACGCCGCTCACGTACCTGCTCACGCATGTCCTGACCCTTGTCGCTGTACTTGATTTCACGATAGGCATTCACCATACGCTCCGCTGCCAGCCGCTGCCGTTCCTCTGCCTTCTGCTGCCGCAGCGCCTCTTCATCATTCAGCGCGCCCTTCTTCGCATCCATCTTGGCGCCCTTTGCAGCTGCTTTGGCCGCGCGCGCCCGCTCATAGGCCTCCAGATCGTAATATTTGCGATGTGGCAGCGTGCCTACGCGCCAGAGAGGGCAACGTGATATGGGCATGCGTCCCAGCCATCAACAAAAAATGCTGCTTACATACAGGCGACAGATGAAGGGTCATGAGCAAACAGCAGCAACAACAAACTAAGAGCTGAAAACTCCGCAATGCTTGATGTACATGCAGGAAGATCCTCGACTCAACAAAAAGTTTGGGGCGGAGTTTGGGTTTAGGGGGGCGAAATGAACCCTTACCATTACGCGGACACTGCCGCACCACATACCCGTGTTGTAGTCCTCCATGTAGTCCTTGAATAGATCCCGCTCCTCAAACTTGCCAAGGTTCTCCACGTCCGTCTTCTTTACATCCAGCGCCCACAAGATGAACTCGTTGCGCTTAGCATACGCGTCGCTCTGAAGGCAGATTCCGTTCGAGAGACCGGGAAGGGCGAAGGAGCACATGGGCTTTATGCAGAAGCCACGAAGGAGTCGGCTGCTTGCGAAGCCGGTTGGCTGGAAGGGAACCGCCTTGCGCTGCCATCGTGGACAGGTTAATATGACAATGCAGCTCAGTGGCGCGACATAGGACGCGCCGGGAGTGGGAGTAGCCCTAGCAAAGGCCACACCCCGCGGTCGACGCTGACGCCTCGGCATGGCTTGTCAGCGAGGCTGAGGCCGGCTGAGCTTACCTCACGGATGAGGCCATATTTGCCAAAATCTTCAGAATGCGTTAGCGTCCTGGCGGCAGGTTTGTCCTTGCCCTTCCGCTTCTTCTTCTCCTTGTCCTTGCTTCGCTTCTTTTTGCTGCTTCGATGTTTGGCCTTGTCGCCGCGTTTCCGCTGCAAGGAAAGGAACGGCCACCAGACCAGATGCGGATTTATCCCAACGGCAGTTCCGTCTACGTGTTGCCTGTATAAGATCCGTAAGCGATGCCTGACACATCTGATTTATAATACTTAACAAGGCAATCGTTAAGGAAATATTCAGCAAGCTCGTGGGTTCTTGCGGTCACTTCCGTTTTCCGTAATCCTCAGGCTGGCAAAGCATGACTGTCGAATTGAATTGTCGCGTTACCCCATGGCACGAGGACACAGGGTCGCTGTCCACTGCAGTGCCTACGATTCAGCCCCCACGATGCTCCGCTGGTCTATCGGTTCTAAGATCCTCATCTCCATTCATGAGGAGTCGGGTACTAGCTTGTCGAAGCTCCCGCCGCCGCCCATCGCGCAAGATGCAGCGAGACGTCCTGGCCACCCCAACAGGGCGTACAGAAGCTGCTGAACACCGATTCTCTGAAAAAGGTACCCTCCCGTGTTCCTTACCTTTTTCCGCTCGCCGTCCTCCGAGTCTGACCCGGAGTCGCCGCCAGAGTCACTCGAATCACCGCTGCTGTCCGAGCTGCCGCTGATGCTTGGTTCGTCCTGATGTTTCTTTTCTAGCTGTTGTTGCACCTTCCTACGTTTCTGAATTATTAAATGTAACAAAAAGACAGGGAAATGGGAAATAAACACGATGAAGTATGCGTCGTAAGGCAAGACTGGTTACTTGGAGTGCCAAGGGTGTGTGTTTGGCGCACCCCTGCCAGGTCCCCAACTCCCCAGTTTCACCATCCTTGCCTTCTGAAAAGATTTTAGCTTTACATCGTTTTCTGCGACAAAGCGCCGCAGTAGCGCCAATGCCTTATCCACGTCCCAATTTGTCTCGCGCAGGGCCATGACCCTAGAGAAGAACCCCAGTTGCGGTAACAAGATTGCTAATTTTTGCAGCGCATTGTTCTCCTTCTCTAGCTGCATCTGTTCCGCATGGAGCTGCACCATAGATTTCCCGACATTGTCTGTCTGGCCCGCAGCGCCGCGCGTGAAGAAGTTATTGGCATCTATGCCCAAAGCATTTGTTCCGACTGCTGTCGCCATAGTGTTTGTACCTTAACAAAAATAGTATGCAATTGTAAGACAGCTTCCTAGGACCAAAGTCGAAATTCAGCCATTATATGCATGCACGTAATTTAATCCTAATGTTCTCGGCAAGTCAGCAGCCAGCATATGCTTCATTTTCGCAAAGTCACATTTGTACGACGTCCAGTTTCTCTGCTCCACGCCGCTCGCTCCATTTGTCCAGTCGGCAGGTTGGGACGGACATGTTGCCTAGATAACTTCAAATACGTTAGCTGTACGCATAGCTGTTGTTGGCGACTCTCGCAGAGATCCAGCGTTTGAAGTCTGTTCGCCATCAACCCAAGCCATGGTCAAGCTGGAGGATGTGGACAAGCTTAAAGTAAATGTGAGCCTGGTTTCCTCCTTGGCGGTGTGCATTGAAGACGGAAGTTTGGGGTGCAATGCCGACGTACGCTTTGATTTTAGTTAACGGGCTCTGTATCAATTACAGGAGCTTAAAGCAGCATGTAAAGAACTGGCTCTGGAGCAAAATGGCAACAAGGCAGACCTCGTTGCACGCTTAAAGGCGGCCCTTTCGCAGCAGCAGGTTAGCAGCGAAGAGGCAGCGGCGGCGGCGACGATAGCACCAGCGGTGGGAGAGGGTAAACAAGACGCGGCGGCGGTTGAGGCGACGGCACTACAGCAGACGCACTCGCTGGCAGTGTCAGCTGCAGTTGACGGTACAGCTGCGGGGTCCGAGAAGTCTCGGGCGCGTATTGCCTTTTCAGATTCGGAAGCGGCGGTACGTTGGCAGAGCCGGACAGGGCTTGCATCGTGCCTGACGGTGGTTTTGCAGCGGACTTAGGCAAGAGGAGCCCGCTATAGCAGTGGATACCTCATGCGGCAGTTCGTGGGTTTTGTGATTGCGACCCAATTCTTCACGCTCATTGGGATTTCCTCAGGCTTTCATATTGAAATGTATTCTTTCGCCAAAGTCCAATCTGTATCATACGCTGACAGGGAAGTTCCCTTGCCCTTGGAATCTTGCTCCATTATAGAAGTTTGAGGCTTTAAAGGTGCAAGTCGTCCATGCAGCGCCGACCGATAAGCCAAAGCAGCTGACGGAAGCAGAGAAAGTCCGGCTACGCAAGGAGCGGTGAGCCTGTTCGCACCGCTCGTTGTATAATCATCGTTGTTGGACTTAGGCGTGGTGCGCAATGACTGACGCGTGATGCGGATACACAAAATGGATCAATAAGCACTCGTACGGCGTCCGAATCGTTCCCTTGCGCGACAGTGGCCTGCCTAGCCATTACTTGCTCTTTTTGTCCCTCCTGTGACTTGCGCAGATTCAAGGACCCTGATGCAGAGCGCAAAAAGCAACGTGCCCAACGCTTCAACCTGGTGCGTCATGTTCCCTAGGGAGCCGTTTGCAAATGCGCCTGTCGGATGCCGCGCATGGTGGGGAGGTCTGAGTATTAGCAGCGGCATAATTTGATGATGATACATAACCTCTTTCAATGGGGGCCTGTGCTTGGCAAGTTACATCTAGTCCTGAGCCAAGTTGCCCTTCCGCGATTTGTATGCCAGTTGAGATTTATACAGCCATTAAGCCAAATGCATTGCCCCTGCACACGTGCGACTCAGATTGACGCGGATTTGGAGAAGGAGAAGATGCTCAAGCGCGCCGAACGCTTTGGTACTAACCACCCTGAGCTGGAGCAGATTAAGAAGGAGCAACGTGCCGCACGCTTCGGAATTGTAGATGAGGAGACCAAAAAAAAGCAGCGTCTGGAAAAATTTAAGCCTCTGCCAAACGCAGCCAAGCTCAACTTCAACGTGTCCGTTAAGCAGGATGATGACTTCGAGACGAAGCGCCAGGTGTGAAATGCCGGGTACTGCGATGAATTCGTGGTTACGCATGCTCGAGCCGCACGCCCGACTTCTTCAGTACCTAATGGGATTATGTGAGGTATAATCAACTTGAATCTCATAATTACCAATCAGGCTGTCTCACGCATCGTCACCCTAACGCCGTTTCGTGTTGCTGCAGGCCCGTGCTGCGCGCTTCGCCACGTCATAGATGAAAACGCCGGATATTTGATTTGTCATCGTACGTTGTGGCCCTGGTGGAGGCCCTCAGCACTTTTGGAACTGGGCACCCAGCATTCTGCTGATAAGGTGTCATACATGACGACGATCGCCTTCTATACAGGGCCAGATGTGGCGATGCGGCGCAACTGAAGTCCTGCAAGAACGAAGGCCGTTACCCTCAGGCCTTAGGAGACAGTTGTGCAATTGAGTTCCCACCGTGCGGTTTGGTGGTGCTATCCACGCGCGTGATGTCCGAAGATGGTTCGCCCGTGGCGACCTTGTGTGTCTAAAAGCCGGACCCCGATGACAGTCCGAAGTAACGGGCTGTCTGCTTACCTGGCATTATGGACTCATGCGCTGGCCCTCGGCAGGATACGGGAAGGGACAGTTATGGGGCGGCAACCAAGGTTCTAATGTTTGGACTGTAAGGGGTTTACATGTTTAGTTTCGGTGCTTAAGATGTTGTACTGATCTGTTCTGGTGTTCTGCACCTGCATGAAGCCCACACATTCCGCATCCAAGCCACCCTGCTTGCCGGTTTCCAAGCATTTGGTCTTATGCGCCATTGCCTTTCTATTTGCTTTGCTGCGTCGTCCTATAAAAGGCTATTTGTTACCCTGCGAGCAGAAGCATGGCAAATGCATTCGGAACTTGTTTTGCAACGCAGTTGACGGAGCATACCACCCGGTAAGTACATATCTAAACCACTTGGTGCAAGGCGAGCTATTATCCCACACCATGGTCACGACTGCACAACCTCTAATCCCTCGATCACTACCCGATGCTGCATATTTGCTAATGCATGTAGTGCAGTAGTGTGTCTGATGGGTTCGTTGTGGGGGGATGTTGAATGTAACAGCTATGCGATTGCATCACGTCCCCTCTGCCTACCATTTTAGGCCCATGCTCATATGGTTAGCCTGCAAAACGACCTTTCAACATGTGCTGACGTATTTGGTGTTTGTTTGCCAATAAGCGAACGTCGTCACATCAATACCACAAGAAAGCCACGCGAATAGTAAGTCCTACCATAATACAAAACTTCAGATTGTGTCGTGGATGGCTAAAGGCTATAAAAAGAGCAATATATGCAAACGCGCCATGCATCAAAACCGTGGATGCGAGTCAAGATCGATCGTCGGAGATGCAGGCCCTAAATTGCCCTAATAAAAAGCGTTTAATTCGATCATGAAGCAAATACAAGGAGATTCCGTTACGGAAAGAGACCACTGCAAGGAAGGGGTGAAGCTTAATGTGAAATGGGTCACATACAGCTCACAGGGATTTGCTGAATTCGCCATTTAGCGCGAGCGTACCGGTGCAGGTGGGGCGAGGACGCGTGCTTTTTATGATTCTGGGAGAATATCGCTTTGTTATCAGGCGTCATGTCGGGGAACATATACATGTTTTTTGTGGTCTTGCACTCTTGTCCCTTGCTTTTGCAAATACACTCTTTTTAAGTTCGCTTCGTGTAATTTTGCTACCACACGTTCTTGTTGACTGCCTTTATTGTATATGTGTATGACCTGGTTGCGCAGCACCTCCCATCATGTTATCAGAATGTTGTCAGCTTCCGGTACGACCGCGCTACAGAGCCCGCCTGGACAGCGGCGCAACCTATACGAGCTGCAGGACGCCCCGTTATTTAAAGGGCTCTGGATAGTCATTCCTTATCAGTTTCAGTCTTGTCTCAACTCGTCAGAGATCAAAGCTGCGCATCACATCTCACGCATTACCATCGACATCGAAGGCAAGGCTACGAAGAGTTAAATCCCTGTCCTTCGATCGGGTTACATCAAACGACCTGGGGCTTTTGAAGGAAAGGTGAGGAAAACTCGGAGATGCGAAGCTGTATGTTACTAACTGCCTAGCTGCTTTCCGTTTGATTATCAGTTGGCATGATTGTATCATTTTTCTTCATAATTCAGACATATAAAATATGGAGGCCAGCGCACGCGTTGCCAAGCTCATCCTCGTTCGCCGAAATAGCCGCAAGGACCTCACAAGCCTCGGAACTCTGTTCTCCCAATGGTCAAATGCACGTTCGGCGAGCGACCCCATGAGACGGATGACCATGGGGGGGGCGCCACCACCTGTCGAAGCTCCCGAGCCGGCCATCGATGCGTGCATGGACGCTTTTTGCGCGGTTCAGCTGACCTCCCCAAAGCAGGATTCTCTCTTAATGTCTTCACCACGTGGCAGCTTTAAAAACCTCGCTAGCCTGCTACTGAGCCCGGCTACGAGCCTGAAGGACGGGACCACATTGTTGTCGCCTAGGAGCAATGCTGACGTGATCCCGCGTATCTCATTCGGTGCCAGCGGGGACAGCAACGAGGCACCGCCACTGGAGAGCACGGGCAGCCCTACGATTGCGATGCCCTGCGCTGGCGGCGTGCAAGTCTGCTGACTACAGGCATGAAGGCTGAGCTGCGTTGAACCGCGATTTTCACGGCGCAAGGAAGGGTCAAATACAAGATTCAAGAGTCAATCCGTGGTTTTAGTTTGTACGGTTGCCGGCCTGGCCGTTACGTTAGCACGGTACCATCCGTCTTTTATAATGTGTTTTATCCCTAGTTTCATGACGCATTTATCCGCGCCATTAGTGCGCCTTGGCGAGCGTTTAAAATGTTAGCGTGTCCCCCCTACCTATGTAGATGCTGTTTGCGGGTCTGTTTTTGCTCCTTAGAGCCATTAATTAGCGCCATTATTAGTTCGCATGCTGGGTAATTGGACTCCCATGTGTAGCACCCATAGCCCATTTCAACCACTAGACTGCAATTTACAGGCGCCAGAATGGGTGCCTGGGCTAGACATCCTCAGTAGCTCGGTTCGCCAATGGCCTGTCGCGATATGGTAGCGATGTTGTCGCAAACGGGGATGGCAGCACCGCCTCATGTTCGAGGCATGTTGCCAGGGCCATGACCCATCTCCCGATTAAAAATGTTTGCTGAGCCGATTGCATCGTTTTGCTCATTCATGGATAATGTCTGTAAGTCAAGGTTTTACCAACATTGCGTGAATTTTGTGCCCCCACATGGTTTATATGTATTCTACAACCAGTCAAGGTACTGAACTGTCAATGAAGGATATCACGTAACAACATGCAATACTTCATAAGGAAGACGCGTGCCTTTCCGTATCTAACAAAACGGCGCGGGTGCGGAAGAGATACGCTAAACCAGCATGAAACTCGTTTGCACACTCCTGCGCTGCGTATCGCACCAAGTACCGCAAGTCCAACAGCTCCAGTAATCCAAGACATCATCGCCATGACATGATGAAAGCTCCTGCGTTAGTCGTACATTTATTCCCTTGGCATTACGACAAGACCTCAGCTACCACGCACATCACGCCGCGCTGAGTGACAACCTCGACACTGCGCACTTGTCCACAAGTAAATGGCGCCTGCATGTATGTCGCACAACGCAAACTCGCCATGCCCTCTTGCTAGTCGTTGCAGGACCCCGACCGCGACACCATGCATCAGTCTGCATAAGGTCTCGAACTCGGCTTGGAAACTCGCACGCAGCTTACTTCACGGCTTAACATACTGGTAAATAATCTCGACACCGTGCAGCTCACGCAGCTTTTCCAGCATGTCCGGTTCATGTGCCATGCGTGCCAATGCAATGGCTGCGTTCTTGGATGCCGTGTTGCCACGCCCTTCGTACGCCACGCCTACCAGCACCGGCACCGGGTCTGCCTCCCGCAGCGTCCCTAAGTACTCCTTGCGCCGCGCCAACCCTGCCAGGCATAGCACCGCGTTCGCCAGTACCGATTCACCTAATGCACTGGCCGCTGCGCCGCCACTACCGTTGCTGCTGGCACCCTTGCCCGCGTTCCCGCCCGAAGCGAAACGCACGGCGCGCATCAACATGGCTACGCCACCGGCGTCCACCAGCTGCGCTGCCCGGACCGTGTCATCCGGACTGGTGAGAATCGTGAGGACACGAACGGCGGCATCCAGCAAAGCCACCAGTGGCTCCCTATCTACGCCGGTAGAGCACGCGGCCTCCACGCCATCCAAGACGGCCGCGGCCACAGCAACCATGCCCGAGATAGCGCCCAGGCCCGCAAGCGTAGCGTTGCCTGCGGGTGACTTGGCTGCCCGTGCACACACGCCCGCTGCCCTTGCCACCAAGACACAATCGGTCGGCGGCAGCGACGTAGCAAGGCGATAAAGCTTCGTGAGGCCTTCCACATCCTCGCTCACAAGCCGCTGCCCTGCATCGTCCACCGTCAGGTTGAACAGTGCCGTTGCTGCCGCGCGCCGCAGGTCACGCTCATCGCTGCTACTACCACTGCCGTCGCATGCCAGCAGCACAAGCTGCTGTACGACGGCGCCGTGGCGCGCGAGTATTTCGGTGCGCAGGGCAGCGTCTGTGGACATGTTGCCCAGTAGCACCGTCGCCTTTTCCGCCAGAACCACATTGCGAGAGCGCAGCAAGCCCAGGAAGCAACTAGCCGCCGTAGAGGTACTGGAGCTCCATTCGGTCGCCATGGCCGCCTTGACAGGCTTGTCCACCATGCAGTTGCCCAGCAGAGCCAGTGCCACGCCCTAAGAATATTAACACATTAATGCATGTTAACCTTGCGTAGCCGCAGATTCTTACCAAGTTGGTAGGGTGATGGAAAGGTGGCGATGGGTTTGTCAGGGATGAGAAGCGACCCAATGTCAGCGTGTCGGGCTTGTCACTCAGGCAACTAACGCAATTACATACGCTCCCGATCCCACGCAATCATACCTACCTGCACCGGCGACTTGGCGTTTGCCAGCACCGCTACCAATCGTGCCAGGTTGTTCGAAGTGCCCAGCAGCTTGGAGATCTCCTGCCGCACGTCCTCATTCGTCACGGCGGTGCACAGCAAGGTCACCGCGGCCGCGGCCACATCCTCGGCCCCAGCTATGCCGCCGCTCGCGCCGGGGTCTAGCGCAGCTACAACTGCGGGTAACACTTTCAACGCCGGCAGCAGCTTAAGGTTGCCGTCATTCATGCATGCATCGTTGAGCAACAGCAGCAGCGCCGCAAGGTCGGATGTGGCGGCCTGGGAGCCGGGTGGCTGCTTTGCAGAAATCTGCGCGGTAGTCGGGCATTGAGACCAGAACAATTAAGAGGAAAATTCCCAACCAAAGTGGAAGCTACTGGCGTCACCCGTCATGCGCAGAGCCACTTAAAGTATAGCGTGACTGCAGTGCAATTGGCGAGCGGTCGGCAAGATACGCCGCAACAAAGCGAAAGTAGCACGTGTTTGGAAAGGCAGGTGTTTGTTCCGCCCTGGGTAATGGCCTTGCCAGTAACCCTGCCCATCTCACGACCTGTGCCTGCCTGTCGCGCTCGGGAAGAAACGAACTTCATCCCTTTATATGACTCACACTATGCCTTTTGCATATGGCGCGACGTCGGCAGCCACCATCAAGTAGGTTCACAGCTCAGCCCAGGTCGTGAGGAGCTTTAGAAACACCATCGCGCACTCACCCGTGACGCAATGTTCTGCAGACCGCCGCATTCTCTTAAATATACGCAACACGTATCATCGTCATGCAGTAATAACCGCAATTTGGAGCAGATACCGGCCGTCGTTAGCGTTGCTGTCTTCTCTGCCGCCGCGCCATCATCGTGTCCGCCACCCCCACCGTTACTTCCCGCGGCCCGGCCCTTCGCTAACCCAGCCCCCTTCGTCTGCGGCCGTGGCGGCAATGCTGGCCCACGCTGTGCCACTGGTGCTGCTTGCTCCGCGCGCTGTTGCTCAGGCTGCAAGGCGCTGCTTGCTATCGGACCCCTTTCGTTGCTGCTGGACGGGTTGCTGACCGGCGCTTCTTTGCTGGACTCCTCGCTTTTCCTCATTGTGAAAGCTGCCGCCTCCAGGCCCGCTTCTGCTTTCGGCGCAAGCTCAGCTGCTAGTCGCTCCACCCGACCCAACTTCTCCAAGTCTAACGTTACGCCTCCAGCGTCCACCAAGCCACCACCACCACCAGCAGAAGATGCTTTCCAGGAAACCTGCACCTGCGCTGCTGTCGGACTGCCGCCGTTGCCTGCCGCCGCCCCTCCCACCGCCTTTGCGATAGCCCGCTGCTTGCGCGCCTCGTCGTCCTCAAGCTTCGCCTTTCCGAGCTGCTTCTCTACCTCAGCATTGCCCTTCTCAATCTCGAGCGCTGCCTCCAAGTCTTTCACAGCCCTCCCAGGCTGCTGCAGAGCGCGGTAGGCCTCGGCGCGACGCTGAAGCGCCTTCACGCACAGCGGGTCCTTCTTGTTGTTATGCAAAAACTCCGCAATAGACAGAACCTGGCCAATGAGACGCACAAGGATTTAATTAAAAGGCATCTGGGAAATTATAGACGAGTTGAGAGAGCACGTGGCTGCTGGAGGGCGCGTGGCCACAACCGGGCACAGAGAATGTAACCATATGCAAGTGGCGGGTGGCCCGAAGGAATACGTGAGCGAGTAGGGGGGTATAATTGTAAGGGCTTCAGCCCGGTGCACCCACCGCACGAAAGCCTCCAATTAGAAGCTCGGCATACACTCGACGCACTCGGGCCCCTACCGCTGAAACATCTGCCAGACAGCAGCGTTGCGAAGAAGCAGCCAAGTATTATGCGAACCCATCCGGTAGCCAATCCTAGTGGCCCGCTGTAGTGCAAGGCGCCCCCAGAACGTGCACTGCGGTTCGACTTCACGGCAGCAACCTTGTCTAACTGTGACGGCGGTGGTGATGGAGCCGACAGCAATTCTCCAGGCGGACTAATCGCACCACATTGATCCCTACCTTATCGCAATGCTCGATTGCCTGCACGAAGCAGTTTATTTTGAGGGCCGCCATGGCCGCGTTGGCATGCAGCGCCATATTAGTGCGCTCCGACTCGATTCCCTGCTGGTAACAGCGGAGCGCCTCCGAGTACTGCCGGGTTTTGTATGCCTCATTGCCACGCACACGGCATCGTTCTGCCAGCTGCCGCCGCTCCACAAGCCTGTCACCGGAGGACGCGGTAAGGAGGTTGGGGTAGCAAATAACTTGTATTAGTCATGCGTATCGCCGCTTCACCGGATACACCAGGCCCTTTCCATATTATTCATGACGTGGCCCGGGGTTTTGCCACTATTTATAATTTAGCTATTTAAACACAGTCAGGGGAGGGCGGCTTACTGGCGATGCCGCTCATCGATGTCCTTCTCCATGGCCTTGAACTGTGGGGTATTGGGTCCTATTGAGTTAATGAGGTCGTCCTCGTCGTCCTCCGGACACCATATGTCCCATTTTGTGTAGTCAGTACCAAACTGTGTCTTGTCCTGACTCTTTACGTACTCCTCGTACCGTGCCCTGGCACGCAGCTTACGCTCTCGATTAGCCATCAGTTCCTTGACCTTGGCCATCGCACGTTCCCGACGCTCAGATTCATCATTTTGATCATCCCCCTCTTCATTTTGCTGAGACGAGGTGGTTTCTGGCTGGGCGGGCGTGGGGCCGCGGCCCGCGGGGCGCTTCGTTGCTGACTCCTGCCGTTCACGCTCCTTTTGTTCTTTTTGCTTTTGTTTACTATCAATATAATCTGGACTAATTGTTCCATCTTTTAGACCCTCAATAAGCCTGTGTACCTCATCAACATTTTCAAGGAAACCTTCTACATCCTCAGCATTATCCATAACAGTTGGTCCTGCCATTTTGTTATAATCTCATTAAAAGTGTAGCCATACGAGCTTTGGTGTTTGCTTGTACCAGACTGGTCAAGTCTTCTGGAACCAGCATGCCGTACCACTGAGTTGTAACTTGGGTGTTATGGTTATGTCTTACCTCACTCTGGTTAACTGATTAGGACATCAATTTATGTGTAAAATTTGGTTACACTGAAATCTGCATTATTTTTCGCATGGATTCTCAGGGTTCGTACGAACCTCGTAAGCGAGCATGCATGCGCCGCCCATACATGCATACAAGTAAAACCGCCGGTGGTGGCTTAGAGGAATGTATCAAGCCATAAACCCTATTAATTTTCGGCCCGAAGGCTATCAACTGGGATGTGTAACACCAGCGCTTGCCTAAAGCTGTCCGTGGCGTACTTGACACTGCGCCCTGCTGCCAATGGCGAATCCTAGTACGTGCCAAGATATCGTGCACTCCATGAATGTTGCAGAATGAAATTTGCTGAAACCAATGCACTCACGCGAAAGGTTTTCGGCACGAGCGGATTGCGTTAGCCCTAAGTTACCTGGGTCCAACGGGCGCGGGGCCAGCCACCGTCGGTATTTTATGGTTTTGCACCAGCTTGCTACCTTGAGTCACGCATGGTAATATGGGAGAGGGAAATCGATGCACGGATAGCGGGGACCAAAAGTAGCAGGTGAGGCAGACGTTGTGGCAGTTTCGCATGTGTGCGTGTGGTGCGCAGCGCGTGCAACCCAGCTGATAAACTTTCTACGCATCGTCTTTTTTCTATCCTCATGAGGACAACACCCTTACCGCTGCCTTGCCGCACATGAAGTATTCGCCTCCGTGAGGCGGGAAGTTATGATGTCGTACAACTGCTTCTTCCCGTGAATATCCCAGGTCATCTTTCGTTGTTGTGGCCACGTAACTGTTGTGTACTGTCCATTGTGCGTCGTTAATCCAACGGCAGCTCACCGTATTTTATAAACCTCTGAAAGATGTATGGGTTTGAAATGATGAGCTATAACATAAAGGATGGCTTTCTAGGTATGAATTCCAGTGAAGACTTAAAAACGAATTGCTCGGCTCAACGGTCAGAGCCTGAAAGAGTGGTCTTCCTGCCTTTGCAGAAGCCATCGTCCGTGGCCATCGGTCCGGTTTGCTGACCGTGGCCGATTACAATAATCTGTCCCAATGTGAAACTCTTGACGACATTAAAATGAATCTGGTGGGCATCCGGCGACGGCAATCATCATCAACCCAGGCCTGTTCTTTCTGCTGATTCGGTGAAGGAACCCGCACGTACTGTTATACATGCAGACTTCGACAGATTATGGAGCTTACCTTGCAAACGAGGCGTCTCCTATCTACACAGCGAACATTGTGGAAAAGTGCACACTGAAGCTAGTGAACGACTGGAACTACATGCGGTCACAGGTGAGGATGACATCCTACCTGGATGGATGCTACCTGAATAGTGGGGTTAATGGCCCTGGGGTGCTCTGTCTGCAGGCGGACGAGACCCTCGCGGCTTTTATGGACTACTGTACCTACGGCCACATGATTGATAACGTGGTCCTGATTGTCACGGGAACTCTGCACGAGCGTGACGTGCAGGTGTGGGTCACTGGACAGGTTTGGGGTCGGTTCGGGTTTACAGGAAGACTGCCGTGCGAGGGACGCACATGGTCGGACGTGGAAGCTGCTTATTAAGATACGGATGAGGGGTTGAAATTTACAGCCATGCAAGGCACGGCTGTTAGTCTTGTACCATTGATTCGTCCCAAGGCTGGGCCGTCAGCACGCTGGTCGTGGGCAACAATTTCCAGTTCAATGAGCACGCCCTGTGTGCGGTATTGCGACCTGTGCATTCCCAGAGACTTTGCTTGATTAGTTGACGTCTGCGATTACTAGCCGGCCAAGCAACCCTAGCTTACGGCAAAAATGTTGCTATGCTAACAGGGCTCGCCACGACGGTGTACTCAACTGCGTATGTGGTTATGGCGTGTAACCACAGCCCGTTCATAATCCTACATTTTGCACCTGATCGTCATGGTTGCCTGTGTGGACGTTCCTATCCACTTTCCTGAGGGAGTGCACGTAAGCATGGGAATCACACACGCGACACCGTGCAGGAGTTGCTGGACAAGTGCCACCCGCTGGGTATGTTCGACTCGATCGCTACGTTGGCAGTCGCACAGAACATGCGTGAATTGTATCGGCTGGTACTGGTCGACACGCCGCTGGCACCTTACTTCAGCGAGAATCTGACGCACGAGGACCTGGACGAAATGAACATTGAGATTATGCGCAATACGTTATACAAGGCCTACCTTGACGACTTCGCGTCGTTCTGCCAGAAGCTGGGCGGCACGACAGCGGAAATCATGGGCGACATGCTGGCGTTTGAGGTGCGCAGGGTTGCATCGAGCCATGAGTGGGAAGCGGTAACACCGTGCGGTGGAAACGCCATAGTGGGCATGCCATAGATATCTTAATTTCTTTCTTTTAATGTTGCTTCGCGGTAAGGTTACGGCAGCCGCCTATGCAGCAGGTCGTTGTTTGGTTGACAACAGCTAGCTCCACGTAGGACGCGATTGCACTGATTGCACTTTGGCTTCCTGGTGCAGACTGACCGGCGCGCTCTAAACATTACGCTCAACTCTATCGGCACGGAGCTGACGCGGGAGGACCGGAAAAAGCTGTACTCCAACTTCGGACTCCTTTATCCGCATGGCCATAACGAGCTGGCGATTGCAGAGGACTTTGACCAGATCCGCAGCGCTATGGAGAAGGTGCCCGCGTACTCGGGTATCTTCAGTAAGGTGCGCTGGTGTGCGAACGATGTAGAAGCATAACAATATCAGGAACATCCTGGTGCTGCACGTTTTTGCAGGGTTTGTGGCACGGTGTCTGGGTGTGGAGTGGCGCCATAAAAGCAAGTGTTGGACATGGAATAGGATAGTGAAAAAGCTGGTTAAAATGCGCATGAACTGGAAGTGCGGTATTCGCGCCAGTTGAGGAAGCAAGCATGTCCATACGGGCATAAGTGCTATGCACCGATAGCCCCCCGATGTGTCTTGCCCTTGGGTCGTTCTTATGGCAGCTCGGGTACGGCGAGAGCCAGATGCTGGACAAGCTGTTGTACGAGGAAGAGGTCAAGAAGTGCGTGGACTGCTTCGAGCAACAGTTTCATTACAGCGTGTTCTACGCCTATATGAAGCTTCGTGAGCAGGAGATCCGCAACATCATGTGGATCAGTGAGTGCGTCGCGCAGGATCAAAAAGGACGAATCTCGGACGGCATTGTCTACATCTTCTAAGTTGGCAAGCTTCATGTGCGGCAGCGGACTCTTGGTTGAGAAGAAGCCATGGATGCTGGTGTTTCGGGCATAGCTTCGTGCTCGGCACGCTGTTATGGGGTGATGATGTGAAAATTCCAGCGAGCTGCCTAAGCAACTGAGCGCATGGAGGCGCTTGTGGCCCAACAGGGTTGAGCGTGGAACAGCTATTTTTCGGGTGTTGTGCCCTCAGGTAATGCATCAACGGGGCTCGTGAAGAGCTGCGGATACGGGGTATGAGTGCTGCCTTGTACGTGCCACGAACGTACAGCACTTGCAGCCTTGCGTTAACCGGCGGGGTCAGGTGCATCCTTGCGAATGGCTTTCTCCAGCAGCCATTCTGTGTAAGCAGCATGACACGACGAAACACACTTGCGTGTGAATGTTGACAGTTAACCTGTAGGTCAAGAGGATGGAAATCAATGACAGTCTTGAGTGTGTTTGCATTGGGGTTGAGTGGGGGAGAAGTTTTGGGTATTTGCGGACTCGGAGCCATGTGACAGTTCGGTCGGCAGCGTCACCACTCAGTGCAGGTCCTGTGTGAAAAGCCTCACCACAGGGATCTGTGTGGTTACTGATTGGGTCGACAGGATAGCGTCTGTCGGATTTTTTTCGTTTGTAAAACAGGGAAAAGCGTATTAATGCAAAAAAAGCCCGATGGGGAAGAGAGAAAGAGAGAGACGCGATTCTGCCGTCTCTGACCTAAGAAGAAACATAGCGCGAGGCATGACACAGCTGGCTATACGGTACCCGCGCTGTACCCGATAGTTGGGCTGGCATCTAACAAATCTTTTGGCTGTACATGGATGCTGAACGCAATGCACTGCATGCCTGCCCATGTCCGTCGTATTGAGGTTTCCCCTGGCATTGGAAAAAGCCGGAGTAATGTGTTTGAACCCATGGGACAGGATGGGCAGAAACAAATGCCAGGATCCCTAATGTTGCAAGCCACCCTAATTGTTAAATTAGTGTGCCGGACTTGTAGGCTTCAAGTTATCGTCTCATGCAGAGAGTGTGTGTGCTCGTTGTACAGGCATCTGACAACTCGCGCTGAGCACACCAGGACACTTTGAACACATGGCATACCACAGCACGTCCGGACAGATTACACTGTAATACACAAGATTCGTAAATTTCTGGAGTTCATTTTTTATCAATCATATTGTGTCCACCGCGAGACACAAATGTACGGGAAACCCGCTCAATTTACCGAACCAACTCATTTTGCCACAACGTTGACGCAGCCTGCGATCGGTGCGCCCGAACAATTGTGGTAACTTCATGGTTGATGTAAACATTTTAGGCTTTAAAAAGGCTATAGCATGGAAAGGTGTGACGGTGCTGAAATGCACTCGGTAGCAAGCAAGCCGCGTCCCAATGATGGAGGCAGCGTGGCAGGAGATTTGTCAGTGAGAGATCAAAAACTACCCAAAAAACGTCCTCATCCCGACACAGGACCTTTAGCCTCGGCGGGCGCAGAGAGGGAGTCGGGGCCTGGAGCCGTACCTACGGCTGTTGTCATCCTGGTCGACAAGTCGGTCCGTGCCAGCGACACGCGCAGGAGGCTTGCCCAGGAACGTGCCAAGGCAAAAGGCAACTTCTTAGTGCTGTCGGTGCGTTTCGTGGAGGTAGCGCTAACAGATAATCTGCATGTTGCCATTATCATGTTCTGCTGTCCCTTGAGGTCGGATAGGGGCAAGAAGGAGGCAGCAGGTGGCGCCGCACGCAGTAACGCCACTTCTTTTTGGATGCCGGTGCTCTTATATCATGCAAGTGTAACTTTCCGCAACCAGCCAGCCCACTCCTACTGTGCTCGTAGCTATCGTCTGATCTGTGACCACCGTCTCGCTTTCTCTCTCCCTAGCTATCCTTTTGCAATCCCCACGCTTGCGCTATCGCTGATCCCTTTGCAGGCGCCCTCCCCAGAGCAGTGCCCGCACCCGGGTACTGCAGTGACTCATTTGGTACTGGGCCATTCCGTGCTAGCGGAAGGGCCGGCGCGGCAGGCCACCCGGCAGCGCCTGCGACCCTACCTGGCCCGTTGGCCCGGAATGCTTCTCCTGGATGAGGCATGGCTGACGCAACTCATGCGGGAACAACGGCTGCCGCTCACCGGTGGCTTCGAGGTTATATTGGATCAAGATGTCTCAGCGGGAGTAGGATCAGGAGCAGCAGGGCCATTAGGTACAGATCCCAACCCCATGGGAGGGGAAAAAGGTGTAAGCTGCGACAGTGCATGGCACAGACACGGGAGCGTCACGGCGTTGGGTCCCGGTCATCATATGGCTATGCTGTCACTGAACCAGCGCCAGCAGTATGTCAGGCAGTACCTTGCCTGCACATATCCGGGGTAGGGCGGTTAATTGCTTGTGGCATTCTCAGGGCGCGGCTGCATGCTAAGGCTTGGGCATAGGCAACAGCATTATGTGGCAAACCTAGGGTTTATGTCAAGTCTCCCACCCTAGGTCACCTGCGATGTAACCCCACCTTACCTGTGCCTTGCCTTGCCAGCCGCATCGTCGACAGGGCCACGAATGCCACCTGCGGAAGCCAAATACGAACGGTGGTTGGGCCGTTGGTCCCAGGAATTGGATGGACTAGATGACGCAAGTATCATGCTACAGGTACGGCACGCCTGCCGTAACTCCAGGAATTGCGGCTGTGCGTTGCTTGGACGGCTTTGTGGTCCCACTCTACGTACCCGGAGAAAGCATCGTGGGAAGTGCTGTCGATGTCGGGATGCCAGAAAAGCTCTGCATCTTCATCTTTACGAGTACGTGACTTCTGGGAGCGAAGGAAGACGATATCCGAGCGATCCGTCGATGCATGCATGTGCATGTACATGTCTTGTTTGAACTCCCATGCGCCTGCGTATGACGCCAGCAAAAATGCGACAAGGCCTCCACGTAATGGAGCTTCTCACTCAACAGGGAGAGATGGCCATGTTTTAGGTGCGCGCAACGGGGGCGTCTTCTGACAACTGAACATCACTGAAGCCTGCCATCCCATAACCCGGCTGCGCAACCTTGCCCCAGGCCGTATTCAACGAGAAGCGATGTGCCAAAATAGGCAACTCGGCGATCGTCTCTGGACTTCACGAGCTGGAAAAGTATGAGACGGCGGTACGGGAGCACGACGACGAGGTGGCCATTCGGGTGAGGTGGACGGGCGGGCCAGGACGGAACTTGCCAGGACGGAAATCCAAGAGCGGGTGGTGAGCGCGTTGGTGTTTGTCCCGTTCTTCCCCCACGGCCGGCAATTTGAGGCTCCACCAACCTTCGCCAATCTCCTTGCCTCCACTGCTCTTCTCTTTCCTTTCACTACAGGGGCTAGCTTACGCTCGAGCGGCAGCCGCAGTGCAGGCGTGTGCCTTCCGCATCACCAGCTCCATGTCAGATGCCTTCCTGGTGCGGCACCTGCCGTATGTGAACCTTAGCTGTGCCCAAATAATTCAGCAACTTGCGGAAAGCAGTGAACGGCTCGCAGGCGCCAATAACGGAACGGCTGCTGCCGTGCCCAGCCCCGGGCGCAGCGCCGGAACCAGCACCACCGATGGTGGTGATGGTGATGGTGGTTCTGTGACGTGCGAACGACTGGAGTTGTTTCGGCAGGACCTGCCAGTGCGGGATGGTGATGGAGTGCTGCGCCGTGACAGCGCCGGCGCGGCATCACGGCGGCGGTTGTCCAAGTTGAGTTTCGTGGGATCCATCACCGCGAAGCTGTGAGTTGAACCATGCATGAGTTTTGGAAATGTCGGGACGGTCGAACCCACAAAAAAAGATATCGGCGAGAAAGCTCAGCAGATATCGTGCGCTGTGCGGCACACGCTTGCCTTGCGGGGCCTGTTAGCTCGTAGCACGGAATACCCAGCACGGAACTCTAGCAAGGTTAAACACTGATGCACCGTTCTTTAGCGGCATTATCGAAATGGTGAACTGTCCTAATCCACGCGAGAGCGTTAACCCGTACGCTTTTATGTCAGCTCGTGGTCCTGTGGCTACGGCCTCATTGTATTCTCGTCGATGGATCCGTGTGCGTCCCCTTCGCATGCGCCATCCCGCACTCCGCCGCTCCGTATGTTTACAAAGCCAACTTTGTCATCCGTCCTGGCCAACCTGGCAGATGGTATGAAAAGGGCTGTCGTACACTGGACGACGCTCTGGCAATGATGCGGTCCGGAACGCTGCAGCCGCCAAGCGCCACGGTGGCCTGGGCTCTGGAACACCACGAGCAGCTCACGGCCGGCGTGGCACCCAACGAGGTGGCTGAGATGGTGGGGGCGGTGGAGGCGGCGCTGGCGGCGGTCACGCCGCACATGCACGGTTGGGTAGTGCAGCTGGTGGGCGGGGCTCGGCGGGGACGCGCTTCACACGATGTGGACTTAATCGTGTCACACCCAGCAGTGGGTGATCAGGACGAGATGGGGGAGCATTTCGACACATGTGTCAAGCAACTGATGGAGTCAGGTGCGTGTGCGGATCGGTCATCATCGGTAGCCAGTGGTAGGCTGCATCATCTGCAGGCTGCCGTTGCCGGTATCCCATGTCACCAGAGTAGCTCGCTTGTAGGTCGCAGACGGAGTCCTACAATTACTCCGGAGCTCCCTCTGCCATTTGGCGACAATCAAGCATCACCCTTGCCGCTGACAGAAAGAGAATAATATATCTTTTTCGCTGAGTCGCAGTATATTTTGTCAATACGGGGACTAGAGGTAGCGGTATATATATGCCTAAGTTTTACACAAAGCTTAGGCATATATAGACGCACTCAAGTCCTCCGCTTAGGTAAGCATGTTATATTCTTGGCTCCACCTTGGGGCGAATTACGTGCGCGGATTCACTGGGAGGCCCTCTCACATTCATTCCCCCGACTCGCGCGGTTCTGCCCAGGCCACCTCCTACCCAAAGAGGGCAATTGCACCCGGCTGCATCGTTACGACGTGAGACGCTACCATCAGCAGGTGTTCAAGTCGCTGGCCGATGGAGATCAAGGAGACAAGGTCAAGAGGAGGGGTGTCTCGGACGGGTAGGTGGTGTGAGGCGGTTGTGTACTTCCCCACAAACCGTACATGGGAAGCCGCTGTATGCAGTAACCCCTGAACCGGTCCCATTGGTGGAACGGGTCACATCTTCCATCCATTTGTTTAACCGCATGTCGCTGCCGCCATCATCATGTCCACGTGTGATTCTGCTGGTTTGGGTGCTGTTTCTCTTCCCGTCCTCTGCCGCGGACTGGTTTCTATTTCTTGTTTCCTTCACATAACGCGGAGGCTCCTCCGCTATCGCCCACAGGCTACACTACGTCTTCGGCGTGTTCGTCACCTCCAGCGGCCACCTGAAGCGCCTGGACCTCCTGTTCTGCTGCTGGCCCTGGATGCCGCACGCTTTGCTGGGCTGGACGGGCTCCTCGCAGTTCCTGCGCTTCCTGCACCAACATGCAGCGAGCATGGGATTTCGGCGGACCAATCACGCGCTCTACAACTTACGAAGTGAGTATAATTATTGTGTCCTGGAGAGAAACAGGGTTACCGAGACGACAGTTCAACGCTAAGCAACACCCACCTGGAGGCTGGGTCAAGCTAGCAGGGGGCCCAGCTCACGCTTTGGATCTTGCCGCAGTATAGCTGGCGGCACAACCTGCTGAAGGCCATGACGGGTGTGGGGGTGTTAAGAACCCGGCACACTTGCTTAACTGAACCGCGTGTGGTGTTTCCCTTGTCTTCCCATTTCACTCGGTTCATAAGGTTACCTCATTGAGAATTGCTCATATGCAACCTTCTGCCGGTTGTGTAAGTGAGCGGCTGAAACGCTCAGAAGTATGCGGGGTGGGTCTACGTGTTCCTCGGTGATGAGTACATGTGTTAGCCTAGGGCTCGAAGCCGTAGCTATTCAGGCCACGCGCTGGGCCCTCGCTTCCCAACGTGCGTGCCCTTCGTCCCTCTCCCTTCCCCACATCAGCTCGCCAGCCAGTAAGCGGCATCCAGAAGGAGGCGGACATCTTCAAGGCGCTGCGACTGCCCTACAGGGAGCCTGAGGACCGGCAGTGCCCATGAAGGCCCGGCTGTCCATCCGTGTGCACGTATGCATGCGGAAATGGAAGGGGGGTCTAAATTTCTTGGGGTCTGGTTGAACACCTTCATATGTGTACCTTAATTTGTGCTGCACCGTTTCCAGGTCAGGGCGCATTTGTTGTTATCTTGTCCGGTTACCGGGCATGGTTTGTGGTAGATGGCATGTAGCTAGTGTGTGCAAATATTGTGCGCTCTGTATCTACCTTGAGCAGTGCAAGAAACACGATGTTACACAGCGCACAGGGTCATGGGTGCACGTACGTGGGATGCAGTGCACAAGGTATTACACCAGTTACATCCTCTTGTGTACCAAACAAGCGGTGTATCAAATAACAAGCTAAACGGCCGCCGATGAAGAACGTAATGGTCCCTGGCGATTGTTAGCTCACCGGTCCGCCCTTCAGTGTAAGGGCGCCCTGATAACGATGTCGGGCTACTATACTGTATGTCCCTCTCCTGGCTCCAAGCCACTCTTGCCCAGGTGTCGTGAAGCTTGAAGCTTAAAGCGGGAATAATGGTTCTGAACCTAGGGAATGAAGCTGGCTTATCTGCAGGGTCGCGTGGCTGTACGCACAAAATGCACTTAGACTCAACCTCTGCCTGGACTCACCAGGACACACGATGTTTATGTTATTCCAGGATGCGTGACCTTATTGTGGGGCCATCGAAAGACCTAATGTTTCAGCCAGGAATTGCGCACGCACGCTCACGGACCAGAAATGATAGTTGTAAGGAATGAAAATGACACGTCCGCATTTGCGCGTTTTGAAAGGTTTCGCACTAGGTTATTTGAGTAATGAGACAGGGGTGGCGCATGGAGGCGTGTGGAAAACTGCTATCAGCCCGTAAAGGTCGGACCTGTAATCACATACCCCGCACCTGGGTTGTCAACTGATGCCGAAGCTGATGACTCGATTTGTCCGTATATATTTGTCCATTACTTCGCCCTACCCTGCGTTGCTCTTGTGCGTCAGTTGGACAGTTGGCAAAATGTTGCCCAATTGTAAGGTCGGTTTTACCCATTCTTATTACTTGTACTTACGAGAGCGACAACGCATGGCAAGTTCGGGGACTTGTTGCGTGAGTTCCATGGGATTGCGAAGCGTAAGGATCTGGAGCAGGAGATTTGATTTTGGACGACAAGAAGACGCGCTATTGGGCGCTGATCAGTGAAACTGCGATGCAAGCGGACAAGACGAGCCTGTCACGAGGGTACGCACCAGACCGTACAGCATTTTCATGTAACATGAACCGTCAGTTCAGCTAACGATCAACCGTCGGATGAGTATTTGTAACAATATTAAAGCAGGTAAACGGCTTATTTTAAATTACGCGATTACTTTAATATACTTGCCAGAATACATCTCAGTGACACTCATTGCCGTTTTGCTGGTGATTGGGAGCCTTGCCTTATCCTTGCATTGCACTGATGGCGCTCCAAAGGCGCGCTGGTACGGTTGGCATTGGCCCAAAGCATTCTTATGCAGTAGTCTTATCTTTTAGAGGGACGCGCCCGGTCATGGCAGCGGCAACAAAAACAGCGACTAAGACAGCGAACCAGAGGCTTTCCGTGTTCGAGGTGAGGTAACGTGCTGTACTTCCAGGCCGAAGCATCAATTCGGCATTAATCCTTTTGCATGTTGCAACCACGGTTTGCTGAAAGGGAAAGTCGGGCATAATGGGGCTATGCAAAACGGTCCACAAGCTCAATCCGTTGTGATACTGCAATAAAAAGAAACCACATATTTTAATTTTTTAGATGCTCTCCGCGTGCGGTTGAGCTCTTTGGGTGAACCGTTAATGACCAATCCAGGCCGTATCCCAGAGGCTGACCCGCGAAACAGCGTACCGCTGCCTCTCCTCTGGCCAGCATGCATGCCATCGGCAATCCAACTAAGCTCTCCAACGCACTGTTCCCTCTCAGGGAATGGGAGCCTTCTCTGAAAACACTTCGCACACGGAAATTCTTCCCCAGCTTTTCCACAGTTATACTCGCATCCGATTGATCGGTACCCTCACTCCCTCACCCAATCCCCGCCGGCTCCCACTATTAATATATAATTAATATATAATAAATGCGAAAATGTACACGCAAATTCATCCATGCGGCATATCCACAGCGCCAGCAGACGGAGCAGATGGTTCTGGCTGCCCTCAATGGCGCCCGGGGCCGGGGGAAGGAGGGCCTCAGTCCAGAGCAGCGGGAGCAGCTCAACCGCGCCGTAGAGGCATTGGAAGCCGACGGCGGTGTATCTGACCCTACCAAGATGCCCCTCTTGGACGGCCGCTGGCGGCTGCTTTACACATCGCGTCCAGGCTCTGCCTCGCCCATCCAGCGTACCTTCACTGGCGTGGACGCTTTCAGCATCTTTCAGGAGGTGCAGCTGCAGCGGGCCGGGGACGAAGAGGCGGATGGGGAAGCGGAGGCAAGGGTGAACAACGTCGTGGAGTTTGGTGGGCTCGGCTTTCTCAAGGTGAGCCGCAGTCTGGCGGTTGCATGCAATGATACGCATCGCGTCAACGAGCGATATAAATATAACGCAAGGGCCTTATATGTAATATTCGTATATATCGTTGCATATATATAATATAGTTAATGTAGTGCGATATAGATATGTGTGAATTTGCTTGTACTAAGAAGAGTCACCCAAACCTTCAAGCGTCCCATGCATGTTGAATCTCGATCCCTTCGCCGACGCCAGCATGCAGCTCCCTGCCACCGCCCTTTTCCTTCCCTGCCACCGCCTTCGAACTATCCAGCATTTCGATTCGCACACCGTGTATCATATCAGACGTCCTTTTTTGTTTCCTGCTCTTCCCATCGCTGCAGGTTGAAGCCCAGGCCAGCACCGAGACCCGGCCGCTGCCTGGCTTCACCCCTCGCCAGGACGAGGGGCTACCGCTGTTTGGCAAGTCGTTCAACTACCCGCCCGCCCGCAGCAACAGCCGCATTGACTTCCAATTCGACCGTGCCGCCTTCACGTTCCGCTTCCTGCCTTTCAAGCTGCCTTATCCCGTGCCATTCCGATTGCTGGGCGATGAGCGCAAGGTACGGTATGCTTGAGCAGCCGCGCGCGTGTGTCATGGAGGCAGTCAAGCCCTCCAGATGCAGAGAGCCTCCGCCAACCGGGATCTCATTCACGCTATGCCCCCTCGCCGTCGCGTCTCTCTTGAGTCCAGCCTGATAGCTTTGCCCGTTGATTCTTCGCGGGTGCAGGGCTGGCTGGATGTGACATACATGAACATTGACGGCACCTTCCGCCTAAGTAGGGGCAACAAGGGCACGCTCTTCGTGCTGGTCAAGGTGTGATGCAAAAGGGGCTTGGTCTGGGAGGCACAGGGCCTTGGGCAAAAGGGGGCGGCTACCCAGCAATGGGGGACGGCTGGGATGCCAGTCAGGGATAGGGTGAACAGAGGGGGGATGTTAACCAATGTAGGAGCTGCCCACATCGGTGTGGCTTTGCAGCTGTCGCCCCTGCCGGGACTACAGGTGGGCCTCCTTGCCAACGGTTGACGGTGCTGCCAAGCTCAATGTTAATATATCTGGAAAATACCCCTCAAATCGCCCTCGGCTGAGTCCCTCCCGCCATCTCCACCCGGCGGCCGCGAACTCTCTTTGCGGCGGCCCCCTTCCGCCTCCGTAATTTTATCCATTTCAGGATGTACCGATCAAGCAGCGCCTTGCTGAGGCCATTGCGCGCCAGGACGACGAGTTGGTGCGCCAAGGGGGTCTCGGGGGGCAAGGGCGAGTTCAGTTAATCCAAATGAACGACTGCAGAAAACTGCGATTGCCGGACAGAAAATATCGATGGTTCTCTTGAGGGGTCGGAGGGCAGAGGCGGAGAGATCTCAAGAAGAAGGCCCTACGGCCCTGTGAACGGTCCTGACATATGGTATATCACACGTGGTAATGCGAGCGTTAACTTCGGACGTAAACAGGATCGCGGCACCCCGTTCAGCACATGAGCGCGGCCACTTCCATCTCCCCGGGTCGAGATATGGCTTGAAATTAAGCCCTCATGAATTTGTGGCTGCGCCATTTGTGGCTGCGCCCCATCCTGCAAGCTCTCCTCACATGCAGTGCCATGCCGCGTGCCACCCCTACAATGTACCTGTTGAACGGACCCATCAACTTTCCGTGGACTTCTCAATCGTGTGCTCCCATATTCAAGGTGACTGCGCTGGTGGGTCTCATGGAGCAGGACAACCCCACACCGGCTCCTGCGCGAAGTCCGCTGGCGTCAGGCCGCTGGCGGCTAGTTTGGTCTCAGCAGGCGGACAACGCGTCGGCACTGCAGAAGTGGGGCACCCGGCAGACAGACAGCTTCCAGGAGATAAACGGGGAGGCAGGGACGGCAGCCAATGCAGTGCTACTGAGCAGCTGGGCGCAGGTGCGGGCCAATGCTCGTGTGGAGGCGTCGTCTGACAACCGGACGACTGTGGATATCACGGACGCGGGAGTAAGTTGCCGATGGCAGGCGTGCGTGGGTGCGTGGGTGCGTGGATGGGTGGGTGCTGGTGCTTCTGGTGGTGTTGGTGGTTTTCAGATGAGCGAGGAATGATGGTAAGTTGTACATCTTGCAGTTGTTGTACGATGACGAGGGGAGATTATCCTTTCCTGTGGAAGCGATTCCTTTCGTGTCGGGATATTCCAGGTAGGAAGGTGAAGGATAGTCTGAGAGGTTGTTACGGTTTTGGGGAAATGGTATTCAGTGCACGAGGTTAGTGCGATGTGGGTTAGTTTACGGTGGCTTCAACTGTCAAAATATCACACTGCGATCCCACTCCCCCAAAAAATCCTAACCTACTGTTGACCATGCAGCTCTACTTGGGATCTTTGCGTCTACCGGTTCCATCAGGAGTACGCAAAGGTGATACACCCGGGTACATTGACTGGTTGTATTTGGACGAGGACTTGCGGATCACGCGCGGTTCGAAAGGAAGCCTTTTCATCCATCAGCGAGAGGTATAACTGGCAAACCATCGCGGTGGCGGGGAATGAAGCTTGTGCTTCATCAATGGGGGTTATTAATATCCATGACGTGCTGCAAAGCGACCCTTGCGACTTCGATTATGTACGGTGCAGCGGGGAGTTTTACGAGAATCCACCGCAACATAATCGTTTGTACCATCTCCTAGAGTGTCGATGCACCAAGACATTTTCCATGTTTATATTACCTCGAACTCATTGTAATGATTATAATCGCTATGGTTACAAACGTCCGTCACATCTTTCCCGTCTAGAATTACAGCTAGCTCTAGCGTGCCTGTTCCCATCTTGATCCATAAGTTGAGGGGCATTCAATTTGCCCAGGAAGTCTCCGAAAACAGTGACGGACTCTGGCCTCCACGTTCCAATTCCGATAGCAAACAACCGCAGCGACGATTAGGTGCTATACATGAAGCTCTATAAGGGCTCATGGGAGGTTGCTTCTCAAGCGAAAACAAAGAGCAGCGGCCCAGCTTACAGCCGGCACCTCCATCAACGGCGCCGGTAGGGCCATCGCTACAACAGGTGAAAGAATCTACAAAAACCGTCGAGCCTATACAGCAGTCTACGAGTGACAGGGGCGTTGCATCAGAGCCTGCTGGGGCTTCCTCGATCGGAAATGGTGATGCATGCACGTCGATGTGCACAAGCGATGCGCTCGGGACGCAGGCCGGGGGACAGCCATTCGAACCCTCTTTGTTAAATGTATCTGGGGCAGCGGCCACTGGCGATGCCGGTGCCATCAGCACAGTCGACAGCCTGGGGCAACCGGCTGGGACAACAGAGGAAGAGCTTTCCAGGACGCTGGGCGCGGGAGGCACTTTACTTGTCCCACCAACACTTCCCCGCGACCCTACGGATCCCTTCCGACCCGCCCCCGCCACAGCGCTTATCCAAGCCGTAAACAGCTCCGAGACCGGCAGTTTTCAAAACCCGGATGGCAGCTCCATGTCGCCCCCCAACGTGCAGCCCTCAGGGTTCCAGTGCATGCCTGCCTCAGTGTTGGCGAAGGAGGTGGCTCAGCTATCCTGGGTCGGGCACGGAGGTCAGTATGGGAAGAGGGGCTCGCGATACGCATCTGGATTAAGACTGGGATGTTTGGTGTCTCTGCTGATGGGCAGCTTAGCGGCGGGAGCCAGGACGTGGGCGAACGGGGACCAACAATAATGATGCCAGATCCGATTGGCAACAATTTAGGGCTTGGTATCTGGTTTGAACTCCTTATGCGTGAGATAGAGGAGAGCGATACATCAGCAGGGCGTTTGGAAGCATACCACGTCCGAGGGGGGTCTGTGTTTCAATTACTGCGGATCCCTCTCAAGCTTGCCACGAGCCCAAAATTTAGGCGGGTCATATTACACAATGGGAGGGTGCATGCGTGATGGAGACAGCACGGAAGGATCTGGGCTTCAGACTGAAAGGCGATGTTTTCCTGGTCGGTTGGCAGCGGGGTTCAGGAGGGCGGGCCATTAGAAGCCACACCACGGAGAGGTCCGGAGACGCTGCGCGCAAACGCACGGTTGTGGAGCCGGTGTAGTTGGCCCCACGGGTCGATTTTCGGAGCCATTGCAGGGTCTGCTATGTACCCGGAGAATACAGCCTGCAGCCTCGGCCATTCAAGATCCTCTCAGTGCAACTTTTGACTGTTTTTAGACCCGAGTGCCGCCTCGTAGTACTTCTTATTGCTCCAAGCGAGGGGCCCTCTCATTTCTGGGCGGCGACCCGAACCATTACAGCCGCGGCCATCTTCCGATGCGATGGGCTTTCTCTTTTCCAAAGCAGTCTTGGCCCTTGCCTCCATTACAAGCAAACTCTTCCTCTTCGTAGTACTCGGGCTGCCGCTTATTTGTGCGCCTGGCTGCTATCCAGTGTACACATTGCACCAGCCGCCCGATGGACTCACTGCCGCCAAACCGTCCCTCCTCGGACACCGGCCTACGCTCCCAATATCACCCCTTACAGGCTACGGTGCCGTGTATAAGGGCGTATGGCAGGGCGCCAACGTAGCGGTCAAGTTTACTGTTGCGGACTATATGGACTTCGCGGGGGCCTCGGCACACGAGGCGGTGTTGTCTAAGATGCTATCACACCCCAATGTGGTGCAGGTTAGCCGAGAAGTGGGGTGAGGCGCGGCGGGAGGGGGCAGGGCTCAGCCTCAAAAGATGAACCTGGCCGCAGGGGGCCAAGAAGGCGGGAATGGAATACTGCAGATATGCGGTTGGTACCTGATGGGGAGGCGCTGACTCTGCCGGGCGGAGGTGTGGAAAGGAAGGGAAAACGGGCTGAGCTTCAACAATGGTGATGGCGGTAGGGAGGGGAAGAACAGGTACGGCTCGGGTTGGCGACCTCCTCCGAAAGTCAGGGCTTCGTATCCCAACTTATACCAGACGGCGCGGGACGCCACGCTAAGCCCTCTCGCCTGTTGGGACAGCTGTTTTTGCCCGATTCTGCAGCGGCTGAATGACACCGGGGTCCGCCTTGACCTGCCAAACCCCGAACCCCACCGATGTCACCGATGTCCCGGCCCTGATGCAGACCTTTGCCAGCCGCGTCGCACTGCTGGATGAGGAGTTCCTCCGGTCTGTGTTTGATGGGGAGACCAACTTCCCCTCCCGGGAGCTACCCGTAGACAGCTTCCGCTCCGGGGAGGGCTTTGGAAGCCCCTACGGTGCGAACACTAGCATGAAGTTCCGCGACGTGCTGACTCATATTGGCGCCCGGCCGGGGCACTACATTACACAGATGATCATGGAGGTGCGGCCTTCTAGGGAAGGGGTGATGCAATGGTATTTCTTGAGTGCAAGCGAGGCTACCAAAATACCAGGCAGGTATCTTTACCAGGCAAGCCTTAAAACAGCCCAACGCCCCTCCCCTGCATAACGTCCTGTCCCTCGGCATCCCACCTCCTTACCTGCACCTCACGCTGCGTTCACCGTCCCCCAAATAAGGCAATCTCTCCGATCTTCCTCTCTCCGCTCGCCCTGCTTCTCGCAGTACTGCGACCGTGGCTCTTTGCACCAGGCCATCGCCAAGGGCCTCTTCAAAAGCAGCACCAAATGGAACAACAAGATCGCGCTGAGGGCGCTCCTGCGCACCGCCCGCGAGATCGCTCAGGGCATGAGCCACCTGCACGCCTGCCGAGTGGTGCACGGAGACCTCAAGCCCGGAAACGTCCTGCTGATGAGCAGCCGCGCAGACCGACGGGGATTCACTGCTAAGGTATCGGACTTCGGGCTGTCCACCTATTGCATGGCCTCACACACGAGCGTCACGCGATGGAGCACCGTCAGCTACATGGCGCCAGAGGTACAGGGTGATGGAGCCTGGGGTGCGCTCGTGGGGTTCGGTTTTCCGCTGCTGCCTTGGCGCCGGCCGTGGCGTATGCCAGGCCTCTGTTCTGCCGTTGGGGTGGAGGCTGGCCATTGGTTTGGGTTGCAGTTGCTGGGATCTAGGTATCTGACTGCTCCTGTGGGTGAGCTGCGATGCTGTTTGTGAGGTTGGGAAACCCCGTGGTGAGTCGGGATGTCAAAGACGTACTCGGAGGGCACATATACCGCAACCAGATAAGTGCATAAAGTGATGTTGAGCACGGGGCAAGGAGAGAGGCTCCTCCTCTGGTGCACAAGCAGATGAGCTGCCGTCCTCTTTTGACACATGATGCCGTCCCCGCCCCGCCGCCACTGCAACTACCACCAGGCTTTTGAAGGCCATCTTACGATGGGCTCCGATACCTTCAGCTTTGGTGTGTTGCTGTGGGAGATGTACACAGGTGCGCGGGCACTAGGCTGCAGGGTCGTTTCGAGGTAAGCTTCGGATGAATGCGCATGTCGGGGACCGGGCCAAAGCGAACGGACGAAGAGACGATGGGAGGGACGAATGAAGGTGAACAGTACGTACACATGGCTGGCCTGGCTGGAGAGCCTTAAGTTTTAGACTGGTCTGCATCGACCCCTCCTGTCTCCTCCGGATTCCGTGTTGCCTGGCTCCCCGCGTCACACTCGTGTTCGGGCCCGCTTACTCGCAGGCCAGCAGCCGTACGCAGGCCTGCAAGCCGCACAGATTGTCATGGGCGTGCAAGCGGGGCAGCTGACATTGGAGTGGCCTATCGATAGCGATCCGCGAATTGTCGATCTGGTGGAGGGCTGCATCCAGCGCAACCCCGCTGCTCGGCCCTCCTTCAACCTGCTAATCTCCCAATTGACCTCCCTGGAGGCCCTCATCCGGCTCGAGGCGCCGCCCTCAGAAGGAGCCAGTGAGGCCAAGGTACCGCTGCTGCAGGGGAATGCAGGCTCGGGAATGTCATATCAGTCGCCGCCACCAGCGGCGGCAGCAGTGGTAGAATCACCGTTCCCACTGCCAGAGACACCACCCGTACCAGCAACGCCTGGGGACGCGGAGCTGGAAGCGACGGCGGCGGCGGTTGCAGCGGCAGGACTGGCTCCGCCGCTGCTGCCGCTTGCAGAGACGGCGCTTGGTATGGGGACGATGGGGGAGATCGTAATGCCGATGCTGGTGCCGCCACCGCTGCCGCCGGAGGAGGAGGCGGCGATGATGGCGGCGGCGGCGGCCGCAGCTGCCGTGCCTACGGTGGTATCGGAGGGGACGCCTGTTGGAATGAATGGTCACAATGGTGGAGAACGGCTTGCGGTGGCGGATGATGTGCGTGTGATGGTCTGAGGTGCGTCTCGGAGCTCCTGTGGGTATCGAATCATAGACGGGCCGGGCAGGCAGGGAAAGGACCGAGCATCAGTAGCCAGAGGAGGGACAGGGGTGTAGCCAGGGGCCGACGATAGGCCTTTGCCACGTGGGTGCTGCACTCGCCGCAGTGTGCTTGGGCACCAAGTGACGGAAGTTCGTATAATCTTTAGGCACGGCCCACACCGAATGCCGGGCAGGAGGTTTACGGCGGAAGGCATGCGGCTACCGCAGCGGTGAAATGATTGGTTAACAGACAAACAGACAGACAGGGGTACAGCTTTTATGGCGAGAGGTTAAGAGCCGGTGACCTGACCTTGAGGGCATCAGCCATGTTGATGGGTTGGCGGATTGAGATGTTGAGAGATCCATAATTGTTGGTGGATTCACCCATTCACCCATTCACCCATTCACCCATTCACCCATTCACCCATGGCAGGGGCCTTGAGACCTGGCTTGCCTGGCTTGCCGGAGCTGAGGGAATGTGGAGGCGGTGGCTGCGAAAGGATGTGGAGGAGGAGGGAGAGAGACACAACGGATCGGGGCACAACGCACGAACGATAAGAAAGGAGATGTCGATCATCATAGAGGCCGCGTGTGTGGCACCGTTCCGCAACGTATGAAGATCAGGCTAAGGGTCACACAGACACGCTGTGCGAAGTAGTCAGGTGGGGGAAGGGTCGGGCGCTTCATTCTGGCATGACCTGTTTTGCCAGCGGGCCCTGGGGGGTACACGTGGAAAGCTGAGAGGGAAGGCCTGGCTGTCAATGTTGGGCCATTGATGAAACGTGCGGCGGGTTGGTCCACGCTGGACTGTACGCGCTGATGCGAAAGCACTGGCGATGTTGGGTGGTGGTCGCTGGCGTTGCTGCAGCAATGAAGGTGCGATGGCAGGAGCTGGTTGGAGGTGCGGAAGGCACAGAAAGAGGCAACAGACCAGGCAGAGGGCAGGTCAAGAGAGGAGGGGAATGATGCGGAGAGGTGGAGGACCACGCGGCGATCGAGGCATGTGAGGAATGCGGAATGTCAGGCTGATCGCTAATGTACGTCGGAAGCTGGTGTATCAGGACCAAGGAATGGCACCGAATGATGCAATGGCTGAGGATCAACGCTGCAGGTTCGGCGACATGGAAGTGTATTTCTTTATACGAGGAGCGGCGCGGTGCAATAATAATCTGCGGAGGTGACTGAATTCACGTGCTGTCCAGCATTCAGTTTAGACGGAGACGCAGACGAGGGCGGCGGAGCTCGGAATCCATTATGGCTGGCAGGTGGTGTGCGGTATTGTGCCCTGTGCCGTGCTCCTCTCGAGTGTCTGCGGAATCTGTATCCCGCAGGAAGAAGACGGCGCGCACCGCCCATATTCAGGTTTATGTTCATGCTCGTATTGCTTTTGTTAGCTGCTACAGGCGCGGAAATGCTCTCATCTCTAGGTTCCCGAAAGTATACCATGACCCGCACCCATGACCACCTGTACCCGTGCGCGGGACGTAACGCACCTTGGCGCTACGCAACAGCTTATCCAGGTTAAACGCTTCGGAAAGCGCATCATCAATTGTGTCGCTCTGTTGCTGATTGAGCGCGGCGTCACGTGTGCCGTGTGTCACAGAGCGCTTCATGCCCTGGAACGGTAGGGATGTCATACTCGTGCAACGGAAACTGGGCGCTGTTCCTTGCCTTAGGAGGGAGTTATGCGGGCGGCGCTCACAGCACTGAGACGATGGAAACGCGCGGCAGTCTCAACTAGATCGTGGCATAGCTCGCCGGACCCCCGGGCGGCTACCCTTTGCTTGCCCATCGGGGGCAGGCCGCCGAAGCATACTCCTCGTCTGGGGACGGGCTTACCTCCGCGCTTTATCATCACAACCCATCCATGATGAGGGTTCCATGCCTGCGAGGGTTCCATGCTCGCCACCAGAACACAGTAGAACCCATCAGCATCGATGAGCGATTTGCGTGCGTTTGGATTTTTATAACGTGACCTGATACGATGTGGCGTGGTGCAGGGTGAGGGGTCGGGTTCCATACCGGTGGAATAGAGGCCCGCTATAATACGGGCGATGGAGTCGGGCTTGGGGTGAGTGGAGTCTCCATAGGAGCCTGGCTGGCGTGTGTGCTTACACGGTACCTAGTACTTGTTATTGGTTTAGGCCCGACGGCCCTCACCTTTACCCAGCGAGGTTGGTGCATCCTCCGTCGTGTTTTCGCGTGTGCGCAGCTACCTTTTGGACTCTCGAGCGTGCGCAGTAAGAACGGAGCCGCGCGAAGCCGTGTATGCGAGTTGGTTAGCATCACCTGTGTTTAGTCCCGTAATAGTGCTTGTGCATGAGCCCGCATCCCGTGCGCTCTAATGGATGGTTGAGCGCATGTTGAGGCTGTTTTGGGCTATGGAACTTTGGCGGCGATCAGCTCCGAAAGGACCTGCTTTGTCCGTCCTAAGCAGGAAAGCGCTGGGAGTGGAGTGCGATATCTCCATTCTTGGTCGCGCTTGGCGGCATGCGTGTTCAGAATGGCACCGCCTAACCTTGTCGCGTTGACCATCGGTTTGCGTTCGCGCTCCATTTAACCATCCGGTTCGGTATTCCGTATTTGCGTTTGCACTATGGTCTGACGAGTTTGGGGACTACTGTCACTGTCCGTCCGTCCGTCCTAAGTTTGCCCTTAGCAAGCACGCACATGGGACCACGGGACGCGCCAAGGGACCACGATTGGGACCAAATGCGGCGATTTGCGATATGGACTCAGTTTGGTGCTGAAGATCTCTCCCATGTTGATCTTGCTGCATTTTTGTAGAGCACACTCCTACTGATAGGGGTATGCACTTTGTCAGCCATATCATCAAACACAATTACATCCAATGTTGCCCGTGTTGCCTGACACATAAGAGTTTGGACAAGGGAACGTTATGACCCTCAATGTTGGCTGTACGGCGTGGTTTGATTGCTTGGGTTCGGATTCCCAACCAATTTTATCAGGGGACGCTAGAAACTTCGTGCGCGCACCTCTAAATGCAAATGTCTAAGCATTGCTGTAATCTTTGTGGCAACTGCACAGGCATTATAGTCAACATCACACGCTCTGCCAGTTTTTTAGTGGCATTCGCCTAATGGGCCGCGATCGGTGATGGCCTCACCGAATGGGCCACATGCAATAGAGGCGGCGGAAGGAGCTCACAGCTGCAGTCGACACGACTCCAGGGTGCGGCACCTCTTTAAGACCACGAAACCGCAGTAAGGGAGTAAAGGATCGCGGTCGGGCAGGCAGACAGAAGTGGGGAGTGGAGCTGGTAGCAGCAGGCAAGAACTTGGTGGCCCGGCAAGGTGGATGAGAGGATTAGAGGAGGCCTGGAGGGGCGACGGCGTCGAATGCACAGAATTCTATGAGTAGAAGATGGCACGTCCCTGCCCCGGGCCGAAGGGAAGAACTCGAAGTGGGCGATGCGGGGACTATCGAACGGGGGAGTGAAGGAAGCCGACTAGTAGATTTCCATTTGTACTTGATTCCTCTCTGGTGGTTCGACCCAGAACTGGACACAGCAGCAGGACACGTGTTGCGATCGGGACGACACATTAAGTGCGTGCGCCTTTGGAGCAGGGTTACGGTTCGTCAGCATCCTGAGGGCTTCGGCATCGCCACGATGACCAACTGGAACTGGATCGTGACGATGACCGCTAGACACACAGTGCAAGAGGACCCCTCCCTTTCACGTGCCCTTTCAGTTCTCGTCGGCTTTAGGTTTAGATTCTTGAAAATTCGCGAGGGCAGGCACGGACTAGGAGTCCTTGTGTCATTCCTGTAGCCTCAAAAGTGAATTGGCTATCGGTTATCAGTCTTCCATGCTTCTCTGAGAAATGCACCAGCAACGTGATGAACGAACATCGTTACTATGTTTCGCGTTACAACTCCAATAACAGGTGGCTCGTGAAACCTCCGGGGGCGACCGATCCTCTATGGCAAACACCACCGAGGACAGGCCACACCAGGGAGGCGCCCATCGTACTGCATCTTATCCAAGCACGCATAAAATCCTGTTTCGCACTTCACACATCATGCAGGTAATCCCTATAAATAACACACCCTGCACAACGGAAAGGACTGGAACATGCTAAAAAGTGACAAATGAACACCGCGGAACTTCTCAACAGCCGATACTACGACCCGCATCCAATAATTCCGATATTCCACAATCGTCAGCGCACTTAACCTCCATAACCGCACCCAAAGACTCGAGGATCCCATGACCTCGAGTATCTCACGTTGGATTCGAATATTATTATATTATTGACATGTGGCCATAGCAATGATCAGGCAGAAGCATTAGCGCCCCCAGCAGGCGACCAAAGTCAGTCATAGAACGGAAGAACCTTTTTGCCGGCATGTGTGTTGGATAATATAATTGCGGCAAAGGCACGGCGCCTGCTCAGTGACCTTCCCTAACTTCTGATCACACATTTAAACGAAATTCTTTGTGGTCTCCACACTAGGAACAAAGCTTACGACTACGCATGCCGTAAGGCATAAAAAGGCAAGGATTAGGTGTGAGCGAGCGCGGGACAGCCATAAGCGCCAATTGAATGCGCGCGTCCCTGCTCGATGTACCTTGCTATTGGTAAAAGGGTCTGCACCAACTTGGTGGAGGCCCATCGCGCAGTCGGGAAAATGATGAATCCACTAACACCCGTGTCACCAGCACATTGAACCACCACATAATCATCGCAAGGTAATCCAACAGACACCAAACATCGGCAAACGCATTAGGGCAGGAGGTAATGCGAAAGCTTCTTAAAAGACCGTAAATGTTGACCCGGTCAACATTTAACGTAACAAATTGAACAGAACCACATGACTCATGTATACAGAATTAAAAGGTCATGCTGGTCTGCCTGCGCAGCTGCTGCTGTCGCTTCTTTAGGGCCTTGACATTATTCAGGTTGCTAGGCATTGAGTTTGACCGCTTCATTAGGACGGCTAAGCCGCTGGCCATGGCCACGGCCAGTAGGCCCTTGACCTTGGCCGGCACGCTTTTGCCACGCGCCATGCTAGCGCTTCCCTGACGGCTCAGCGAGCTGCCGTTCATGGTGCTGCTCTCCAGGGAGCAAAGGGACATGGAGCTGTGCGACGTCTGCAGTCCAAAGGATCCCGCAGCATTTGTCGGGGGATTTGGGTAGCCGTTATATCCGTACGCCATCGGGTCAGCCTCGAAGGGGCTCACACGCTGACGCCGACTGGCTGTGTACTCGGGCGTGCGCTCTGAGAGGGTTCTGACGAAGCCCCACATCCCGTGGCGGACAGCAAATCGGGCCAAATGCTCCATGATCTTGAACTGTTCGTGATGGAAGAGCAGGGTCTCACAGGCAGGCCGCTCAGATCCCCAAGGACACTTCACGGTGCGGGAGCGCCACATGGAGTAGAAGACATCCATCTTTACCACTTGAGTATCGCGCCGCGAGCTGGGATGCTCAACCGTCTGTGGAGGCAGAGCCATCGCGGAAAACACAGGCACGGATTCAGGAGCGCGGCACCTTTGGAATTGGTAAGGCAACGAAATACTTATGCCTGACACATGCGTCTCTTAACCCGTCCCAGTGCGTTAAGCGCATACCTTGGTAAGGCCGTAAAGGCCATCATCGATCGTGTAGAGGCGGCGAGCAATGGTATACTCGCGGTCCGACAGGAACTTGAAGGGGAAGCGCCGGACCCAGCGGACCACCTGCTGACGCTGCGAGAAGTCGCCATGCTCCACCACTTCGTGATGAATAATCATGGTATCCTGATAAGATGGGAAGGGGCATCGTTGGGCAAGTTGATACGCAGTCAGGGTATCATCGTTCAACGCTCCGTGGTCTCACAAAATGCCTATCCTAGGAGAGTTCCGAAGAATATGCCTGTCATTCCAACACAACTTACCCATTTCGGCCGGAAATCGTCGTCAAAGTACAGGTCTGAAAATTCTTGAGCCGTTGCATCCGCACTATGCGTGAGGCTCTTGTATTCCGTCTTGCCATTCTGCATAATGTGCAGGGATGCGCCGGAACCACGATGAAGTGCACACCAAGAAGGACTGCATGGGCATGCGTGTCAACGGAATCTCCCAATCCCCGCTTAGTGCCCAAAATCAAGGTATGACATGCGAACCCCCCTCCATACATGCATCGCCAAGTGCGACTGTACATACCCTCCCAACGAATCCACAGACAATAAACCCAGCTCACCGCCAATGTCCGGCGCCAGGCTGTATATTTCAATACATTCGGAATCTCCTTCTCCATCATAAGTTCCCAAGACGTCGCACCCGGGCACTCCCCATCCTGCTCCATGTGATACTGGAAGAAAGCCAGGTCCTTCTGGGTAACGTACCTACACGACAATTTTGCAATTCATTAGAGTAACATTATCCTAAAATATGCTCCGGTCCGCGTGCACTTGGGCCAATCGCTCACTCACCAGTTGTCGGCATCGCGAGTGCTTTTAGTCGCTCCTACATCAGCTATAGCGTCATCCGCAACAACTGCTGGAAATTCAAAATCGAAGCCTTTGCCAGTGGCCCAGCTTGCAGTCGCTTTGCAGAAAGCAGTGAACGTCCCAGGCGCAGTGTATTGCTTCCACACATCCCTGCAATAAATAATCCCGACTTAAATGCGACAGGCCAGACAGAAACTGGTACGTGTTGGTTGCAGCGCGTAAGTCGAACCTGACAATGACCGCCAGGTGGTAGAGAACAGCCCAGCGCCGGAAATAGGGACCAGAAAGGAACAACGCCCATGAAGTAGTAGGCTGAGACTTCGCTGAAGCTGGCCGTGGCAGCTGCACGAGTCGAGAGTGGTCAAGAGTGCTCAAGGGACGAACATCGGTAATTTCCAAGGATATGTTTATTAATTATCACTTACTAGGTAACCGGTAAAAGCTCCTAGAAGCCATACTGGCAAGACGGCAACTGCGACCTGCCATAGGTCGGCGCCGGTCAGCGGCCATCCGAAGGTGGCCATTTAGCCAACGTCCGCACCTACAGCGCGTTATATAGATCTTCCTTTAGGCAGACACAATAAATCATGATATACAAAATTGATGAACCTAGCTTACATTTATGCAAGATCAACACTTTGTGCAAATGTCGTACTGGACCGAATCAGCGCCAGCTCGTGCTTAGAGATGCAAAAGTGCCGCGAACAGATTTTTCACCGTAACCAACACAATATTGAAGAAGCGTAAATCCTTGCACATTTCATTGCAGCTAGTGGCCCAGCTTGGACCCGAGGGCCGCAGGAAGCTGATGATGATACACGTAAGACGTGGAATATGCTGGATTGTTCTCGAACATTGTGCTAGATATTAAATAATTGGGCAAGAATAGTGCTCCTCATAATCTTCATAATGTGACCACGCAGAGTGCACCCACCATGGCAGCATGTAGTAGCATGAAAGCCCGGACGCCCGTGAATACCGTAACGGCATACCGTGATTACCGTAACGGTATACGCTGATAAAATATCGTGATATAATACCATAAAATGCAACATAACGCATGAAGCGCGTCTTCAAGGTCTTGCGATTCGGCAAGCTACGCTCACTTCGGTGTGGAAAGCTGTCCCCTGTAGTACTCATCCCGTAAACCAAGGTAACATACCCTTAAGCATTGCATCTTTTCCCGAGGCAGGATTCCATTGCTAACACAGCTCCATAAACAACCAGTGGACACGATACTTGCACACAACCCCATAACCAACTCCAATTGAAGTGCAAGTAGGCGTTCGTATTGCTTCTATCGACGACGTGGCTCAAAACAGAAGAAACGCCTAACAGTTAAGTGAGCGGAGTATACCCTAAGCATACGGAAAATCACAGCTTCTGTGGTCATCCTTGCCGGCCATGTCAAGGCCATAAGCCGCTTGTCAATTTGGGCCATTAGCATAGGCATTATCAAACACCTGCAGCTGCACAATGCTTCCTATAGCCGCGCACCTCAAGTAAGTAACAGAGACCAATCAAAATGCAGCACGTGTTTACACAAGGGCCCTCATCGCCTTCGCTCACCAGGTCCCACACTGGATGAGTCCCAACGCTGACAAACCAGGTCCAGCAGGCGATGACATTCATCTGTGCTGATAACATATGTGTGTTGCATGTACAAGGAAGAAAGCTCCGCGACCACTGCCGCAACCTAAGGGGTGTAACAGCGACCATACGGTAATTTACGATAGATTAGATACCGGTCATAAAACGCAGTAAATCAATCCCACATGGCTACTAGCTGCGAGGTTGGGAGCTACTGTCCGCACGTTGTCCAGGTCCTCGGTGCAGATGGCCGCGCATACGCTCAGCATTCCAGTGCTCTCCGTGCCGTTTGCCCGGTCCTGGACTGCTATGTCATCCCGCATGTCTTCAGCCATATTCCCACAACATCCGGTGCAGTAGACTTACCTGATTAAGGTCAACATCGAGTCGCTGCAGCCACTGGCTTAGCTCCACACCGCTAGCGCTGGCCGCCAAGCAAAGACAACCAAGGGCCACAATGTGTGGCGGATATAACAAATTCACATCGCTTCGGTATGAGTCATTTAACGCACCCCAGGCACGCTGACCACACACCGTGTCCACACCAGCGTCCGCAAGGAAGGTGGCCATGTCTCGGTATGGGCTGAACACTATGAGGTTGAAGTCCAAGTCTTCCAGCAGGACCTGTTCATGCGTGTTGGGTTACGTTTAGGATTAAAGCTGTGTTCGTGTCCAATCTGTCACCTGCTTGTCACCTGTAAACCCAGGGGCTTCCAAGGTAGCCGCTACCCTGATGTTATGCAAGGCCCCACCAGCCCTGATACTTCCACGCGGTACTGTTCTTTGTTAATGCTTACCATCTCCATGTCTAATAGGTCCTTGACATCATACGACCATTTGGGTCGAAGAGTTTTCGCGTGCACTGCCAAGTGCTTGGCAGCCAGCAGAGACTCCTCAGCCTTGCATGCCAAATACAGGCATGCTACATAGACAAGTCGCGGGTCCATTCGACAGAAGTTGTTGCATAAGTATGCGCGGCGGAAGTATATCATGGCCGATGCCGCTACCCTGGGGGACGTGTGGGGTTTTCCCAACTTAACCGTACATACGGCCAACATTTGTCCCGACCGGATCTACACGTACCGCTGACGAAGCTTGAGCTGCTTCGCGAGCTCTGCAATGCCTGCGTCGGAAATGCATCCGTCAAGCTTCTATGCTTGCCGACGGCGGGGCCAGACGGAGGTATTCCCTTACTTGCACAAAAATATACATTAAGCTGCTGTATATGTTCTCGAGTAAGACCAAGAAGTCTATCTTCCGCGTGGGAGAAGTCAAGCTGGTCCTTGGACACCAGGTTTCGTCTGCACAACGCCGAAGGCTGTCAGGCTCCAACACTGACCTGGATTTGGTAAGCTGCACTTACGAGCAATGGGAGTCCCAATAACTTGCCGCCATGTCAAAGCTGTGAGATTTATGAACGAATAGAGGGAATGAAGAAACCCAAGGACACAAAAGTCGAAAGCGGAAAACCAAGTGCATATGTTCATTAGAAATTCACATAAGCATACTTGATATGTACTCGTTTTCATGTGTTGATGTTTACTGTTCGGGGTGCATGTACATGGAGCACCAAGTGGGGCTGGACGAACACCGTACCATGAAGAAATGTTTTTACACAATCCGTAAGAACCATTCATTATTTAAATTTCAAGGCGTACGTGGAGTATGTATTATGAATTACATCGCATGGATATCTTAGCCATTAAAACATTCTTTCAAAGTCCAGTCTTCGCGTTACCACTCACAACAACCATCTGCCGCACAGTAAACACCCTGTTTTTCCTTCTTGTGTCTGAAAATTAGCATATCGATAGCAGTTATGCCAAAAATCGTGCACATCCTCTTCCACGCACTCTTGCAATCTCGCACTCAGAGACAGCTGCGCTGCACCTCGCCCTCTCCGTTGGACATAGCGCTCGCCTCCCCAGTGTTTTCCAGGGCCGCTCCTTGCCGCACCCAGCAGTTGCTGGCAAACGCCAAAGGCTCGGTACACCATGCATCGTCACACTGTACCAGGTACAACTTGGGCCTGGTAACCCATCTTACAGAGACCCCACCGTGGACAGAACGCGTTGCTTGGATCTTTGACTGCCGTAACAACCATGAGCAGCGTAACAGCACGTTTGTCGTACTTCGAGAATCTCACACGCCACCTTGCGCCGCCTCCAAACTTGCCAACCTGAAGAGGTCTTCATCGTGCCTCGCCGTAAATGGCGACGGACTATGACAGATGACTTCGTGCACAGTTCCAGTTCCCGCTGAAAAGTTCAAATCGGTAATTGTTTCGTGAATGCTGCAATTGAAGTCGACAGCGTGCTGAAGTGTGTTTTGGCAGCTAGGGGCAGGCTCACGGTGCCACCCGCGTTTGGGTGGGTCCGTAAGTGCCGCTCTCGGAGCTTCTATTTTGTTCGAGAAAGCTAGCTACGTGGGCTTCTGTGCGTTGAAAAGGAAATGTCAAGAGCACGAGTTGTGGTCGTTTCCACTTACGACGAGCTTACCCACTTACATTGAAGAGGTGAAGCCGAGACGGACGCGTCAGAACATATTGTGCACCGCGGATGACACGTGAATGCCCCGTTCAGCTGCACAGGACCTTGCACTACACAGATTATACACCGACAATGACCAAATAATAATATTTTCGTCGCCAGCCTAGCCCGTAAATGACGAAGGTGCTGCCGCTCGAGGGGAACAACCGTACGCCTCAGTTGCTCCTCACCAAGCCAGGCTTAGCCAGTGCAGCCCCACCGCCCCAGCCACATGGACAGTAGGATGGCCTCAGGGTAGTAACTGAACCGTCCCTAGACAGGTCCATCCCTAATGGGAATTGGAGAGTCTCCTACAAGAAAGCCAACCAGTACATCCGCGCGCATATATGACGTGCACCTTTTACACCATCCAATCCCCGGGCTGCTGGTATCCACCCTGCTGCTAGCCCTTGCGATCTTCACCCCTTCCCCTTCCCTGAAATTTTCATACCTCCTTGATCACCTCGAGCTCTTGCCTGCTATGGCGCTTAGTCTACCTGGGACATGCTAAGACATTGCCGTAGCGGCCAGGGTGCAAACCATGCGCCATTTTCGAAGTTCTTAAGACATGAAAAGCTTGTCGCACCTTCACAAGCAACCGAAGCACACAATCACAACTACCAAGTATAACTGCATCCAAAGGCACCCGTACCATGAGGGCCTACGCCCCCACCCGTGACAACCTCTCTGCAATCGCTGCCACATCCAGACAAAACCAAAACACGAAAACAGAGTTTAAGCGGCCGACGCCAAAGCGGCAAGCTGCCAATTACCGCTCCTTTTACCGGTAATCCGAATCGTAGGGATCATCGTAACCTTCCTCGAGCGCATCTTCGTCTTCACTGAAGCCCAATTCATCCTCGTCTTCAGGTCCCAGCAGCACCGGCTCCCCTAACTGCTCGCCTGCACCTGCGCAACGCCGCGCCAGCGACATGGGGCATCAGGTCATTGTGCATCTTGGATCGGAAGCCAACACATCAGCTAAGCTAACACGCCGTTAGATTTTGCGGTTAAGCGGGGCGCTAGCCCCGGCCCTGGCGAACAACCAACAGCCAGTCAATATGACTGTATGTATGAAAGACTTGATGGATAAGGCTGCGTGCTTAGTGAGGCCCAGGCTTGCCAGGGAAGCTTCAGGTTACGCTTGGGGCCATTTCCCCCCTTCGAAGTTTGCATTCGGTCAATTGGGTTGTTCACGGCCGTGGGAATGTGACTGCAAGATACGACGCAACAAGCCCTCGCTTGTGCACTGCAAGTCAAGGCCTCGTGCAAACCTGCGGGATCCCTTGGCGTCCTTGCAAGTGTGCCCCGTCGCTCGCCCGCCCACCCACCTTGCATCCACTCCTCCTCTCCCTCCGGCTCCTCCGTGGTAGCAGTGGCAGGCGCCTTGCTGCGACTCCCACCGGCCGCGCCGCTCTTGGCGCCCTTGGCCCGTGATCCCACTCCCGGCGCACTCAGGCCTTTCGTTTTGGAGCCGCCCTTGGTCTTATTAGCACCCGCCGAGCCACGCAGCCCAGACACCACCACCACAGACCGCGAGCCCACTTTGCCCGCTTTGGCGCTGCCGGTCGCAGAGCTGCCCTTGCCGGTGGCCGCTGCTCCGCCCTTGCCCTTGCCTTTTCCAACGGTGGCGACGGACGAGAGCAGGCCCTGCTTGTCCGCCTCCGCCACGCTTTCTCGCATCTCCTCTAGGGGCAGTGTGAACTCCCGCGCGCGCAGCGTCATGACCTCGGGTGGGAGATCTGGGACGCGTCGAATGGCGTGATTGACACGGCCGCGGTCCGCCAGCACTGCGAATGGGAGTTGAGGCCGATCACGTTATGTACACACGTCGAAAGCTTTGATGGCCCCGCCGGGTCCCAGGACAGGCCTGAATCCCACCGGTGGTCGGCGCATCGACTCCGACACCATGTCAGCATCCAGCGGCGCCGCACCCGCACCGATGCCGGTGCTCAGGGCCACGACCCCAAAACCCTAAAGCCCTAAAACCTGCTTTCGAACCCCGAGGCTGGGTCCGCCGCCCTACCGTTTGTAAGCACCACCGCACCACCACCGACTGCCATCGGCAGTGCTGCCGACGCTGGTGGCGCGGTCCCTGTTGTGTCCGCAATGGCGGCCGACGCCGCAACCACGGCCGGCTGCGCATCCAGGGGCGCAGGGCGCACCGTGTACTTGTAACCCGCAAGGGAGTCGCGGCCTGGCGGCACGCCGGCACGGTACACGATTGAAGCGTCCAGTGACAGCAGCCTCAGTGTCAGCGCTGGCAGTGTGGGGGGAAGCCAGGCGAGGGGCTCGTCGCTGGGCGTGGCTTGCGGCTGACCGTCGCCGCGGTCGACAGGGGGCAGGACCTGCAAGGGACAGTGGAAGGGGAAGCGAACAGTTTTTTGACACTGATCCGATTGCCGCTGCTCCAGGGCACCGCAAGTTACGTCGCATCACTCCACAGCTGCGATGACCTATAGCATCAATATGTAACCCGTGAATCCAATTTAAGCCCGCGCACAAGCCCCCTGCGCGCCCCCTCACGCAACCAGGCATTTCTGTGAAATTGCCTGATCCTGTCCACGCCAGCGAATCGACCTCATGAGACGCAACCATTGGATTTTCTTGCCATTACCCTGGCCTCGCGTTTGGCCTTTAGCCGACGCATACACGCACCTCCTTGCTGGCATGCCCCGGCAGCGCCGTAGCCACCTCCTTGCCCACCTCCACCCAGGCGCCCCGCACCAGTGGGGGATGGCGGTGGAACACAGTGGCCAGGAGCCCTGGTGCACAGCCGCTTGGCGATGGAAGCAACGCGGCTTCCAGCTGACCCAAATAAGTGCGCAACGCCGCGGGACTGGTGGCGGCCTGCACGCGCTCCGCCCACACCATCCTAGAGGCAATCCAACACACGGCGTACAAGGACTTTCAGATGGCTAAAGATTAACTACAGCTTGCAGCTGATCACATGAGACAAGGACGCAGTAATGAGGATGCCCCAAGGCTTGTCCCTCTTAACCTCCCACGGCTCCTTTTCGCTGCTGGCCCCCGGCTCCGGGCCGCACAACATGACTACATCGGCCACCCAAAATGCAACAACGCCGAAATGATAACCATACCTCTGAAAGCTCTCGTCCATGGCCTCCGCGGGCACCGCCGCCTCCAGTCTTAGTAAGTCCTGCTTGAAGCGCTTCATGCGCAGTGAGTCCCCGGGCGGCAGCTGGAGGTCTGTGGTGTAGTCGTCATCGGGTCCAAGCTGGGCGCTGGCCCGTAGCTGAATCACGTCCGCGCGGGCATTGGCGGCGGACTCGAGTGCGGCGCGCGTCTCCACCGGCAAGCCGTCCAACGGAGTGGGCTCAGATACCGGTGCAACTGCCGGGATGAACCAGAAGGGATGCACGGGGTGTCAAAGCCGAAAGGAGCGAGTCGGCCCGTGAGATACTCAGTGTTTTTTGTTTCGCAAACGGGACTGCGTTACTGAACCTTCGGCATCAATTTGAATTAGCGGTGCACTGCCGCAAGCATATGAGGAGGCCCGTGCCCTTCATCCTGCCTTACCTCCTGGCATGAAGCGCTTGATCCGGTCCGCGTGGCGCGCAAGCGCCTGTGCAAGCTGGCCCTCACGCACACCCCGTGGCTCGAGGGACGCCACCAGCGCGTCCAACTGCTGCGGTGTGGTGATCAGGCGCCAGGTGCCTTCGGGTGCGCTCTCCACCCACAGCCGACCCGACCCTGCGTCTCCCTCCTCTCCCGTAGTGAACAGCCAGTAGCGGTTGAAGCGGCGGTCGGAGCCCAACGGCTCGGCCCGGATGGCGCACTCCTCATCAATCTTTGGAGGAAAGCGCAGGCGAAAGGGAATACACGTCACGTAGCATGCACGCTGGTAGCACGAAGAGGATGCTTAACACATGGAGAATGAAGGTGAGCTTTTTTATATCAGGAAGGGCGACCTGCAACATGTGCTAACAGCTTGGCCAGCAGCAAGCAATACTTTTCAGTCAAAAGGCTGAGCTCGCTTTCAATGCGCTCATTGGCAGGCATCAGCTATGAAAGCCATTCTACTCGTACGGATTTCAGCGAAATGCCTTTTTGAATCACGCAGCATATTCACAAAAAAACCTCGACAATGGAGCTTGGTGAGTGCTGTGTTGATCCGCATACCCGCCGCATCTCTTCAGCCCGCTGCTGCCGCTTCTGCTTCTCGTCTTCCTCCTCCTCCGCCCGCCGCGCCGCATCCGTAGCCGTTTTTGCTACATCCGACTGCGCCGGGCCACCAAAAATTTCCCCCGCGATGGCCTTGGGGTCTATCGGAGGTCCCTGCGGCGCGGGTGTCGAAGCACGAGAGCTGCCCGCGCCGCCCCCGGAGCCGGCAGCGCCGCCACCTGCTGCTGCTGCAGCCGCCTCTGCCCGCTTACGCGCCTCCTCAGCCGCGGCAGCAGCCCGAGCGGCGGCTTCCTCCTGTCGCTTCCGTTTATCATTCTGGCGGGTCATCAAGGATTTGCAAGCCAACAACGACTTAATACTTAACATCTCATATTAATACTATTATGAAAATATATGGAAGGAGACCATCGGAAAGACGCGTGTGACGGGAGCGAAGGAGATCCATAGTTGCCCCGGGTGAGACCGCAGCTAGAGACCGCAGCTAGAGACCGCAACCACCAAGAGATTTGCCTGTCCCCACCAATCTAGGTATCCATCAGTTCAGTTCATCCTAATCTGTCCAGTTTCTGAGGTCTTATCTCCCGCTAACTACCCGTTACATCCCCGTGCTGCTGCAGCCGTACCTTGGCGTCCTCGAAAACCTGTTTTCGCCGCTGCGCCGCCTCATTGGTGCGCAAATCGAGCTTCGTGCGCAGTGTGGGCCCGTCCAGTACGGCGTGGCAAAGGAAGGATAGCGCAGCGATGCGCTCCCGCAAACCCATGATGGAGTAGCCGCCCATTAGTAGTGAGGAAACCCAAGGGTCTCCAGCGCCGCGCTCGTCGGCCTGCGCCTCCGCATCCTCATCCTCCTCGTCGCCGCTGTAAGACTCCTCGTCGTGGTCCTGCTCGTGCTGCTGCTGCTGCTGCTGCCCACTGCCAACCTGCTGTTGCTGCTGGTCTTGGTGCTGCTGACTCCCACCCGCATCAGCAGCCGCAGGGGCGGTTCCTGTGGGGCTGCCTTCGTCCCCGCCGCCAGTGCAGCTGCGGGCGCGGCCTTCTGCTGGTACTGGTGCGCTCCCGGGCACGGCTTCTTCCTTCACATCCTGCAGGAGATTACATCGCAACGGACCCAAGCATTTGACAAGGAAGCGTTGCAGTTCGGACCCGCCCATATGTGTTGCCCCACAATGATCCAAAACGTTTTCCCGGCACTTCAATCAGGCGACAAATTTCCAAACCTGCGAATACTAAGTTAGCACGTTCCCACAACTTCGTGTTTTCTACTCCCACCCCCCTTCCATGCGTCACAGTATCCCAATCGCGGGAAGGAAAGGAAACCTACACGATCTCATACCGCAGGTTCCACTCGTAAGGCCCCTTTCACCCCTCCGAGCTTCGCCCCGCTCCTTGCCCTCTCACCTCCTGCTTTATCGCGCCACTATCAATGTCCATAGGCTGGGCGCCGCCGGCATCACTGGCCTTGCCCCTTCGCCTTGCACCAGAGCTGCCTCCAGCCGTTTGTTCGTGCTTCACCCCTGGCTCCTGCTTCACCGGGTCTGAGGTCTCGCACTTGACCGACACGTCCGCCATCTCGGTGTCACCGTCGCCGTCAGCGTTTTCGCCCCCCTCGCCGGCAACTGTATCCGCCTTGGCACCCTTCGCCGCGTGGCGGCTCCCACGGCGCTCCTCATTGCGGCGCTTGGCGAAGGCCACCACGGACGTCAGCGCCCATGTGGCAGGTTGCACGCGGACAAACAGCACGTCGCGCGCCAGAGAGCCCGCCACCACGGCCTCGGGGGTCTTGGAGGAGCGCATCTCCCGCAGACCAGTACGCTGGATGCGGCGGACCAGCTCCGCCACGGGAAGGCCGCTGGGACCAATGCCGGAGAGAACCTTCATGACCGGCGTGCGGAAAACAGGCCCGAACGAGCAAGGATTATCCGGACGGATGGGTTGCGTGAAAAAACACATGGTACTTTGCTGGGGGAGCTTAGTAATAAATTATGCGGCCGCTCATCAGTAACAGGTCCGCTCATCAAAACCTGGCGCTCGGCAGGGCCGGTCGCCTCATCAGGTTTCGGCGCCTGAGAGGGAGGAGAGGGCTCCCTCTCAGGCGCCGAAAGAGGGATATTTATCACGATATTGACGGCAGTAGGATGGTGTGTGAAGAGATCTAACGGTGGTGACAGCTCCAGACAATGTGTCAATACAGCCCCATCCTCACGCGGCCCCGTAAGATCACGCCATCCATGCTTTTTCATCATATGCGTCAAAAAAGATGTTCTATCCATTTCCCGCGGATTGCACGGTCACAAGCCGGCCCTAAACCTTTCCTTTGTCGGAGACACATACACAAACGTCCGCCGCCGCAGGGACCGCTGCAGAGTCTTTTTCCCCCCACCCTACACACACACACACACACACACACACACACACACACACACACACACACACACACACACACACACACACACACACACACCATCGCTGCCCGAGCCACACCTGCCATGCAGCCGCCTTGACAGTTCCCAGCACATATCGCGATGGCATACGCAACTTTAGGCTGCCGCCGCTGCTGCCGTCATCCAGGACGTCTTCACCTTCGACACCCTGAATGCGCGGGCCCTTCATGCCGTCGGCGGCCGAACGCCGCATGGGCGGCCGGGAGCGGCCGCGCCCCGCCACCACCGCCATCTGCCGCAGCACCTCCGGCCAGGTCAGTGCGTTGAGGTGCGCGCGCCAGCAATCGACATCGTAGCCCCATGCCCACGCCTCCTCCAGGCGCCGCGCAGAGCCCACAACGGAGCGGTCCATAAAGTTTGGTGCGGCGGCCGTTTGACGCTGCACGGGCAATCAAAAGGCACCTTGAATGAAAGAGCGCGCGGGCTTGAGGCCATCCATGGAGGCGCTGCGATAAAAGCAAGGCAACTCATTTCCATGGTTTTAAACATTTTCATGAGCTGAGCTGATGAAATCTGATTGTGCCGCCGGGCCGCGACTTCGTGCTTCTTAAGGGCTCCGCACGTCCTGCCCGCCACCGCACCCCCCCCTCCCATGCCGAATGCAAATCACCTACTGTGTCCCGGCCGCACGTAAACGCATGGATATTAAGTGGCAATCGGCAAGAACGCGCGCCGGCGAGGCGCATAAGAGCCCCTGATTATCCTCAAGATTACCCGTCTTGGGTCATATATCGTTTTCCTGCCTGCAGTATCATATGCGTGAACAGTGTTGTGTGCCCACGCCTCTAGGCAACTGTACTGTACTGAGGAGGTTCTCTTAGCCACCAGGCTCACCCCGACACGCTCCTTCTCATCGTGCGCGTCCTCCATGTCGGCCTGCAACAACCGCAGCAACGCGCAGTGCACATCAGCCAGCAAGTGGCTCTCCTCGCCCTCCGCCAGCGCCACCAGCAGGCCCTCCAGGGATGGAACCTTGACGCCGAATAGGTCCGCGAAGCTTTGCAGGAAGCTCCAGCATATCAACAGCTCGCTGCCGATACCGTCTTCCAGCCCGTCGTACCCTGCCCCGAAACCACCAGCCTCACCGACGTCATGGAACGGTGGCCAGGCAGGCTCTAGCCCAATGGACTGCGGCGGGAACTCCGGCCGGGGCAGGTCAGGGCGCGGCCGCTTGCGAGGTGGTGGCGGCGTCGCCGAAGCGGCTTCACTGCCGCCTGTTGCCGCTGCATTGTTAACATCCTCATCGGCGTCTGCGATCGTGGCTGGATCGATGCCTGCAGCGATAAGCAGCTTGCGATACTCGAGCTCATCATCATCAGGGGGCCCGTTTGCGCTCTCACGGTGCCGCATGCGCAACACTGCTCGCTCTTGCTGCGCAAGAGCACGTGCATTCTCCTTCTCCCTGCGGATCGAAACAAGGAGGCCGGGGAGCTTCATCAGCGCGGAAGGAAAAGCTGCACGGAGGTAAGAAACAGCCGGGGCCACGCCACGGCCCTGTTGTTGCACCACCGACACCGTGCGCGCGCATGTACGCGCGCACGCACGCACGCACGCACACACACACCGCAATCCCGGGAGATTTCATTGCTTATGCCGGCCCGCCGCCTGACCATGTTCCCAACCCCACCCTCGCTGCAACGGGCCTCCTCCTACTTTTTTCGTTCCTCCAGCGCCTTGCGCCGTTCTTCTGCCTTGCGCTCCTTCTCCCGGGCCGCCTCCAACCGCTTAAGCTCGCGCTCCTCCGCAATCTTCATTTTCTCCAACTCCTTCAGCTTACGTGCCTCCTCCTTAGCTGTGGGCACCATGGCAGCACAACCCCCGTGTCGTGTCAGGAACTTGGGAGTTGCAGCTGGAGAACTCGCAACCCTTCAACTCTTCACCCATTCTCATTTCGCCCTTGTCACTAGCCCACCCACGCACCCAGCCGCTTAGTCCCATGCTGCCACCAGTTGCTTATTGCATTCCAGCCCTTAACGCACACATTCCCGACTTGTCCGTATTCGTGTCGTGTCGGGGAGGGGGGGGCTACACGGTCTCCTACCCGGGACACGGTGTCCCTGCAACACCCTCCTCACCGCGGTCCTTCTCCAGCTTGTCGGCCATCTTCTTACGCTCCCGCTCGGAGCGCTCCATCTCACGGCTGCGCTCGTCCTCCTCACGTTTGCGGTCGCGCTCCAGCTTTTCCTGCTGCCGCAGCAGCTCCTTGCGTAAGCGCTCTTGCTCCTGTCGAAGTCGGCGCCGGACAGCATGGATGACCGCTTTCTTAGTGGGTGTCCCCCAAGTAATAACCATGTCGGCAAAATACTTCCGCAGCGATGCTGACCCGGCACCACCCTTTTCCCGGAAGGACTGATCCCTCGTGTAGCCTCAAGAAGGGGCTCCGCAACGCATCACGTACCCTGCGGAGCGCATCCTCAGCCTTGCGGCCGCCGGATTTGTAGTCAGGATCGTCCAGCCGGGCCTCCTCCAACGCCTGCTGTTGTAGCTGCAGCTCGCGCCGCCGCATCTCTAGCTCCGCGACCGTCATCACGCCGACCGGACCGGCACCTGGGGAGCGCGGAAATCATCGAATAAGTGACGCATTGGAAGGACTGCACAGGAAGACTGCAATTGCTCATAAGGCCTACCAAGAACTCATTTACCCAATGCGCTTTCTACCTATCTCCTGTTGTCGTTTCAGTAGTACCAGATTGCTGCTGAGGGCCACAACGCTCCATGCAGTTGCATCCGTCCGCGCCTTAAAAAATGTATGCCGCGCTGTCCGCTGCCAGCATCCTAGCGGAGAACCACTCATCAGTCGGAGTGAGCCATCATGCCTTCCAATTGGAGGACTGCAATCTTCCAGGTGTTGGACCACATAGATCAAGGTGTCAAGATAAGCAGATGCCAGCTGCAATAGCCTGATCAAATTTTTCAAGATTCATTAGATAATCCACCCTACAGAAACAGAATTCACTTTCACTATATGAAACTAGAACACTTACTCTATAGATTTTGCCGCCATAATAACTAGTACTAAACTCGCTAGATTTATATTACCTGGGATTCCGGCCTTCCCTCCGCCGGGCCTTCGCAGCAGCACGCTCTTGACACCTTCCTCATCCGCCTCTGCCACAAGATCATTGCCTAACACAATACGGCGCCGCTTGTTGCCGCCGGCCGCCGCCAGCTCCCCGGGCATGGGTGGCTCATCAAACAGGAATCCCAGAGGCGGTCCGTCCTCACGATACGGTACGGGCAACGTCGCCCGTGCCGCCATACATAGAGTCCGAATGCCCTCCCACGCCGCAGCGGCGGCGTCCGAAGTGTCATCGTCGGCGTCCTCGGTCTCCTCGTCCGCGTCCGGGCCGCTGGCGACGCCCACGCTGGCTGCGCCGGGTGCGGATGCCGTGGCAGGTAATTGCGGCGGTGGAACGTGGTGTGCCAACCCCGCAGGGGCTCCAGGCGCTGCAACAATCGGTGCAGGGCCGCCTGCAAGCCCATGAGGGGCCGCCGCCGGGGACGCCTTGGGAGGCTTGGGTGCCCGCGTTGCCTTGGGTTTTGGTGAGGTCGCTCCAGCCTGCGCTGCTCCAGGGGGAGAGCCGGCAGCGGGTACGTGCGGCAAGGTGCCCGCTGGAGCACCAGCAACCGGCGCGGCGGCAGCGGGTATGGGAGATTGGGCAGCACTGGCGTTCGGCGTGCCAGCGGCGCCCGGTGTGCCCCCGGCACCGACAGATGCTGCCGCCGCCTTCTTCTCTGCTTGTTTGTCCCGCCGGCGGCGGTTTGTAAACCATGCCTGCATACACGTGCCCCGAGGAACCATTCCAGGCTCTTTACGCGAATTCCTTCAGAGCACCCGGTGCTTCCCGGACCCCACGGAAATGCCCTTTCGGCTAAAAGAACTGTCTAGCGTTAGCAACCACAAGAATGTTACCAACACTGCCCAGCCCACGAGACAGAAATTATAAATGTAAGGAAGATCCTGACCATGTGGTGCGTAGGGCATTATCGGTACCTGCATGCGCATGCCTTCACACATGCCTTCACACATGCACACACATATGCACACACATATGCACACACACACACACACACACGTTCTCGCTATGGAGGCGCCGCCTGCGTACCTGGACCTCCTGCTCCGTAAGTTGAATGCGGTCGCCCAGAGCTTTTCGATGCTCTAATGACGGGTGCTGGTTCACTGAAGACCATCCGCCGAGATGCCAAGGGCGGGAACATGTCAGATATGTGGGCAGCGAAAGGTCCTTCGGCGAGATGGCATGCTTTGAGCCAAGGAAAGGTGATGTTTGGCGGTATGTCATGAGAATGAGAGTTCGTCCTGAGTGTTGGACTGGTTGAATACAAGATCGAGGCGGGCTCGCCGTGTGTGTGGCTGAAGGGAAACGTTGCAGTCAGGGGGATGTGTGTACGAACATCAGCAATGCATCAGTGCCGTACTCACACTGATATGAAGCCTCCAGGACCTCCTTCTGGAGCGGAGTCTTGTTTTGTCGGGGCTTGGCGGGGCCCTTGGCCTTGGCGTCTGTGAGAGAGAGCGGGGGGGTGGGGACGGGTGAGACTGGCCAGTGTGAGACTGGCCAGGTGTTCGGCAGGCAAGCTAAGTAAGAGACCGCCCAAGCATCACCACTAGTGTTATGTGACACTGAGAGAGCCTACACAACAGGATATTCAGATGGGATAGAGGATGTCACCCCACGATTCGCGCCGGCACAAGGAAGACTGGGATTCGAGCCTGGCATTTCAAGCCAAAGCCTAGAAATGTATTTTTGTTCGCACTTCTGTTGAAGTGAGGAGTCACACCTGTGAGACCGCCGGCTGGGCCCTCCGCTGGCTCCATTTGCCCCTCCTCTTCGCCAGCCCTTACCAAAACGCACTTGGGGTAATTATATGGTGTTTAGACGTGTCCCAAAGGGAGCATCTGTACAGCTTCCCGGGGACCGTTTTTGGTGCAAAGGCGAGATCTTCTACTGAGGATGGCCGCGACCTTAACGGTACTCCATAGGTGAAGAAAATCATGAATAATCATATGAACTTGAAACGATTACAAACTGCTTAAAAGTTGCCCGAGGCATGGTGGCAGTTGGTATGGGCCGCCCTAGTGCGCGGCGACCAAAGTGCTTGATTCTGAGACGGCAGGCGGGTCACTGGGACTGCACAAGGTGTAGCGCCCTCCGCACACCATTTACGCTTAGAAGCCAAGAAGTACTGTAACTTCTATGTTCTAATTCTCTCATACTCATCTCGCGTTACATGCCTGGCTCATTGCATTCCATCGCCTAGTCACGCAACACTAAAACACACCGCAATAGCCATTCAAATTTCAGCAACCAATTTTATCTTTTAAGTTAAAAACAGCTTCATGAGGAGAGCAAGCCCATTTCAGGCCGAGCAACATCCACGCATTAAGCGACCGGGCACCAGACAACAGACGACGCTCTTCTCAGCGCGTTACATCACAGAAGCAGAGCCATTCACCACCCCAGAATCCATACAATTCACACATTAGCTTTACAAGGACTTCACCGAGCCTGCCGCGCCGCGGCTTTTCAGAAGAAGTCGTTGACAGTTATTACGGCCATAATTCCGATGTCCGAATTATATCCTCATTCGCGTCATCATTCAACCAGGAGCACAAGCCAAGAGCTTCAACGCAGAACTAACGAATGTGCTGTGGGCACCAAACCTCCATTGTCTTATCCTGCGTAGTGTCGTTAGGGGCGCGTAGCGGGCGATAGCGGCTGGCTTCAGTGCGCTTCAATACAGTGCACTTCTATAAACCTCTGAGTAACAGCCAGATGAGTAACATGAAATTAACAGAAATCATAAAGATGCCGTCCGCGAATAATCCCTATGTTTCAGCTGGAAACCGCCCCTTTTGACGTTATTAAGTGTACGATCCCGTGTCCCGATCCCATTTAACCGAGCATTAACCAATTGCACAAGATGCCGACGATGAGCACTTACGTTAAACGCACATCCGGCGTTGACTGCGCAAGTGAGGTGATATACAGCTGGGCAGCCCTCCTGGAAGCACCCGACCGTAGCGCCCCGCTGCTTGCAGTCCTTGCAGCGCAGGGCACGGCCACGGCGCACCGCAGGACCCATGTGGTGCTGTGGGTGGGACGGTGGGGCGTGCAAGTGGCCGGGTGGGTAACATCGAGCAAGGCAGGAGGACGCGCCATGCAGGTCGGTGGCTCGTCAGCAGCACCTCTGTTTAAGGGTTGCAAATGACCCCGGTCTGTCAGTAAATGGCATAGGCACAACTCCCAGAGTCTCCAAGCAGAACCCCGATAGCACCTCCAGACCCACTGATTACCCTGAGTGTGCAAGGTGAGGCGTGGCGCTCCCTTGAGCCACCGTTGGCAAAATCGTGTAGCATTACGTGCCTCTTTCCTTTACTACGCACAAGACGCCAAGCCACCAATTACGGAATTATAAGCCGGCATAGGTGACAGGCATTTTACCCATTACGATTTTCCTCTAACTTCACCGCTAACCTCGTGTGCTGTAGCATTCTACCGTTGCTCATCAGTCCAAGCCCACTTACAAAATAGCCGGGCACGAATGGGTCCTCCTTGCATTCCGGGCACCAGACTGCGCACTGCAGGTGCACCCTGGCAGTCCAGTTAGAGGTGATGCGCACCTTAATGTACGTCCCCATTTCGTTGTCGGAAATGCCTGCCGTAAGTTCAACCCAGAAGAGGGGACACGGACCGATCAGCTGCAGCTGACAGCGGCAGTTCCTACGTGTGACTGTCAGTCCGCAGAGTACAGGCTATCCACACGCGCGTGTTGCGCGTCAACCAAGAACCCAGTTGACAAAGAGGATTTTACCCTTGAAAACATTGTCCCTCAGGGTCTCCCAGGGACGAAATTAAGTCAAATCTCATCTGCAAAATGTCAGACAGGCCGCCATGACAACATCCCAACTTTTTGATTTTGAAACTGCGCGATGAATGGTTGGTCTGAGTCGACGGATAGGCCGCCGGGATCATCATGGAATCCCCAACGCCCCAAAGCCTAGGGCGACCTAAGGTTGCCTCGTCTTACCATGCACAGGTGGAATCTCTAACGCTGTGTTGCAAAGAGCGCACATATTGCTGGGGTTCTCCCCATGAGGCGGAGCCGAAGCAATGACTGCCAGCTCTTCCTTCGTTGCCTGCACCGAGAGCGGCAGCGCAACTTAAATGGAGCAACATGCCTTCCAGGGGGCCAGAGGCAGAAGGAGAGGAGTAGACTAGGGGCCCAAAGAAGAGTGTCTGAGGAACGTTTCTTGAAGTTCACCCGACCAGCAGGTGGGGTCAAGAGTTAGGCAGGGATGACGGTTTTGTTTTGCCTTTGGCCCCTGTGGACGAGGGAAGGACGTTGCTTTCAGAGCTGGATCATGGGGTGGTGGCGCGACCTGGTGCGGTGCTGCCTGGAGCATGCCACAGCCACCAGCGAGTGCGCAGCTATCCCGCTCAGCCAACTGTCTGGGTCGCTGAATCCCATCCTCATCGAGGGTGCTTGGCCAGGGGCTGATTCGTTATGTGCTGGGTTTGGTAAGCATTTGGTATATCAACTTCTGGCCCCAGCCCGCGATGTGAAGCAGGCTCTAATGAGAGAGATGTCCTGGTGCTGCAATCTACGGAGTTCCAGCAGCGTCTCTAAGGCGGAGTATTTGGGAGGCCCCGACGCATGTGCTTAATTAAGCATATATGTTGCAGGGCTTATAATCCCTGGTCCAATGTGAGCGGCTTGAGGCCAGGCCAATCACGCTCCTCCAGGCTTAGGAGAGACCTTCGGCGGTCTACTCGTTGGGGGAGGGTAGCTGCCTTTGGCACATATAGATATGCCACATACACGCACGCTGGATCTGGCCAAGCTCAGACGTGCTGGATCAAACCATCAGCTAGACCAGTCTTAGCCCCTTGCCTCGACCCCATAGGCTTGCCTAGCCCAGCCCAGCCAAGTCCAATACTACCCTGTAGGAAGGAACAATTTAACCTCAGGCCATCTTAACTTCGCTGCGTACCCATCGCGGTTGACACATGACTCGCTTTAGGGTACTACTCTGGCTATGCTCCCAATGCAGTGCATTGTGCAGCGCAGCCACATCTTCATCCTTTTTTCTCACATTGTGAGATCCTCGTCTTGTGCCACGATTGCGCAGGTCTTCCTTCCCAGCATACCTGTGTTGCGACGCCTATGCCCGGTGGGAGAGCTGTGCGCTCCAAGACCCCACGATAGCGCCGGCCCTTGTGCAGCACCGTCACCTCCACGTGGTTAAAGTCGACGGGCCGGCATGAAAGGATCTGGGAGGCGCTTTCCTCCTCGCCGCCGCCAGTACCTTGTGGGCTGCCGTTGGCGGCGGGCTGAACTTGTTGGCTGTCTGTTTCCCTAACGGCCAATGGAAGTGCGGCTCCGTCCTTGAGATGCTTCCATTTACTGGGGTCAACAAAGCCGGCCTTCCAAGCTGGCTCCTTGCGTTGCCGTTTGGCAGGAGGCTCAGCAGCTGGCTCCATGTTGGTAGCAAGGGTGTGTTTAGCTGCTCCAGACGATTCCTGCGGCACCAGATTCGCATGTACCTTGCATGAACGGAGGTGTAAGCTTAATATCCACGGCCGACAGGGCGGTATGGTTCAGGTTGATTTTGCCAAAACAGTTGGGCGAAGACCGTTAGCTGAGTTGCTCTTCCTCGCTCCAAGTCCAACTCCTTCCCTCCCTCACAATGTTCTTCAAAGTTCATCATTTACTTCATACTAGGCTTTAATTGTAATACTCATGAGCTTACGTTGCACCTGAAAGTTCGGCCCTCGCTTGGCGGGGTTTGAGGGAAAGTGAAATGAAGCCCTTGAGGACGGTGTTGAAAATCCTTCCTGAATTAATGGGAAATATGTTGGCTGCATTTATCCATTAAAAGCTAAGGAGCAAACACGCAGCGCAAGCTTGTTATCCGGTGGTCAGCGGCTGCTTCTGGAATTTTATCTACTTTGCGATAAAGCCATACAGCCACAATAAACCTCCTTGCGATGATTTCTTAGGAATTCATGAGCACGAGCTCACCTGTTTCCGGCGCGTGCTTGAAGACGTGTTGTGCGAAAGCTCGATTTTCTGACTCAACAGATATTTCGTTGGTCTCCCTATTATACATACAAAATATATAAGCAAATATATGCACCATTACTTAATCCTCAAAAGGCACAATACGCATTCCGTACGTTGCACTCATTCTTGAAGTGAGGTACCTGTACGTATAGAATCACGCCAAATTTTTACAACAGCAAAAATTATGATGAATCATACATAAACTCCATCGGGACAATATGGTGCGATCAGCGAGAATGGTTATGACAGGGCCTGACAGGACCCGTGGGCAACTGAGGAGTCTTGACGCCCGTGCTTAGCCAAATCAGGGACCCCGACCAAGATGATCATTGTTTCTTCATAAATTCCGTAAAAATGTTGCTTTCAACTCATAATATTCTGCCGGATTGTCCAAAAGAATGGGAACCAAACAACCAAGCACTTCATTCATCCTTACTCCCACGCAAACACGTTCAAGAGGTCTCAGGTATCTCCATTCAATATGAATACGTGCTAGAATTTGTGCATCGTTGATGGAATAAAGGGAGAACTACTCGCCTACCAGGGCTTGACACTTCCTGGGCGAGCTGGGTGCCTCGGGGCGATCGACAAGCTTAGGAAATCCTAGAAAATAAGCGCTCAACCTCAAGCGTTGAAAGTACATAAAAATCTTATCGATATATATGCGGCAATCTATCACCAGGTGGTAAGCATTAGTGACAGCGCCCAAGTGCGGCCCTGTGCGGCTCTATCTGCTGTGGCGTTGTTGGCACGGTGAACCTGTTCCCTCCCAATCCCCTCGATGCGTGCGGCCCAGGGGCCACTGCTACCTTTGAATCCACTTAATGTAGTATTGTGATACTTGGGGTTAAAATCTTGCCGTTGTAGCATCGGGAGCACACTATAACGAGCGAAAGATAGCGACGAAGCGTAACGGCGGTACGCGGCGGTACCGTTGATGGTGCAGGTCCTGGCTCATCTCATGTCTTGTAAGTAAATTAGAGAGCAATTTAATTTGACATTTTAATTTAGCTTGAAATTCCTGGATATTCCATCGTTTCAGGATAGCGTTGCGTCCGCAGTCAGTGCAGCAGGTTATCCAGGGTTATCCCTTGAATATGGCGTTGATTGCCTGTACCTGTGCTTTTCCGTGAAGAATCACTGATGTAATAACTTAGGGACCGTTCATCCTCTGAATTCGCTGCGTAAGGCCTTTGTAAAGGATAAAGTTTTGTTGACGTAGTAGCTCCGCCGGACCGGGTCATTCAGGGCCTTTCCTCCCGCGTCAGGTTGCGGTTGATCTTTACATGCAGGGTAGCATAAAAAGAAAGCTTTTAAACATGCTTTGATCCGGCCAAAGCAGTACAGTTTAACTTAGGATTCCTTACATATCGCTCTACATCGACAAGCAAGGTCCGCAAGCAACCTCACGCGACGGCAGGATCGGCACCTAGTTAATGGCTCAAAATAATTTGTCCCTGAGGCTTATTATTTCGATCAATGGCCTGTAAATGCATAACCATCGCGTGTAAGTGCACCCTGCCTCCGTGATATCATATTGAGCGGCCGACAACTTTAGCGGTAATACCAAGGAACGCCTGATTATGGCCACCTACGAGCATTCGAGCACGGCAAGGCGACATGCCACGCGCTGCCACGCTGGGCCGATCCTGGCCGATCTGTAACTGCCGAAGCACGAATGCTGTCATATGATACGTTTGGGCGCCCACGAAGGCTGGATAGGCAGCTCACAACGTTGAAATGGAGACAATGTTACGTTTTATTTGCTGCGATATGTTATATATCGTGTCGGCGGATAACTGAGAAACCCGATGCGCATGGCTCGTATACAACCTGGGCCAGGAACAGCTAGGGCCTGTCGGGAACGACACAGCACGCACGGCCGCCCGGAACCTCATTGATACAGGTCAGGTGTCGCGGGTCATTGAAATAAAATTAGCACCTTTGTTATATGGTCCATAGAGATCCACAGAGGGGAAGGTCTTCCCCTTGAAAAGTGCAAAACCCGCAGCTAACATGATAAGATACCCGATATTGCTTACAATCTACCACATGCACTTTAGAGACCCGGACAAGATGCCGGCTTGCGGCACTGATGCATTGAATATCCAGCAGCTGCCATTTGCAAAAATCAACAGCCTGATTACGCACGATAATCTGTACCATATCGAGTGTCATGCACAGCGAGCAGTAGCCTTGGGCTACGAACAGCCTTTGAAAATGCAACTCCGTCATCAAAAAAAGCGCGGACAGCAGACTGTGGAGACGCGCTAACAAAAATGGAAGCTGGTCGTCTTCGCTTCCCACGAGCAACTCCGTTAGCGTATTGCCAGGTCAAGATCAGGACAGGACGCCGCTGCTGGCTACCACCACCTTTTGGAAGGGTCGGTAGAAGGCGCGCTCCGCAGTAACTGCCCGCTTGTCGCCCATGGCCTTGCCCGCCTGCATAAGAGCAGCAGTGCCGGATAGAAAAACAGATCTCAGATCTCAGTTACAAGTGCGATGCAGTAACGTTCATGACAGCGGACAGCATTAACCTCCTAGGTTTAACCTCCTACATCAGCCAGCCGCCATCACCGCCGAATCGCACCGCCCTTCGCCGCACACGAGGGGCTGGTGACTTCGGCCAATCAAACTTAATGTGTGCTAAAGTACCTCAGTATCAATGACTTTAGTCGTCTCCTACTGCAGTGAATGAAGCGGGCAAGGAGCGAGGCCGACCTGGAAGTAAGGATTGTCGTTTCGTGGCTTGTTGACTGGCAGCGCCGCAATCCGCTTCAGCAGCACATCGCCTTCCACCAACCGCCCAATGATGAGGTTGGTTTGGTCGAGCTCAGGGCTAAAACATAAGGCAAGATGATGGTGATGAAGTAGGAGGAGCAGGAAGCGAAGAGGCAGGTTTATGGGCGTATGGCTCAACAAACCAGACGGTTACGACAGGCAACCAGCTTAGGGTTCAAGACTCCGCGAGACCTTCGCACGTAGGCAATATGACATATGCTATCTGGCGTCTGGGCAAATGTTGAGTACACGCAAGGCCGTACATACCCGCCCTGGAGCCACAGGGATGATTGGTCGCAGCTCCTGCCCAGTGTTGCGCCGTTGCACGAACCCACGAACACCCCACCCGCAACTGACCGACCTGGCCGAGGTGGTGATCGTGAATTGGGTGCCGTTGGGCGCTTCGCCCGCTTGCTCCTGCGGGCATTGAAGCGCAGCGCAGCGCAGGGAGGTGAGTTATACCATGAGGTATACCATGTGGGTATACCATGAGGTATCCAAAGTCTAGAACAATAGCACATCCTCCCGGTCACGCCCAGGACGGAGCAGTATACAAGCTGGCAGAGCGGGATGGTGAAGGATATAAGCTGCATAACCCCTGTGACTATCCGTTAGTACGTCCCGTCACCCACGACAACAGGCCTGGTCTGGCCGCCGCACTATCTTCCCGATGGGGCCTTATGCCACATGTGAGTTTTGTGATGATGTGCTCATTCGACTACAGCCGCTACTGCGCACTAGGGCATTCGCTCTGCACGTGATTTAGTGCTAGTTACACGCTTGAAATTTCCCCACTGACCAGTACGGTGATGAATTTCCCATCGCGTGCAACCAGACGCTCTTTGACGGGCCTGGTCCAGAGCGGGGTAGGGAGGATCACGCGACGTGTTGGAAGATTACTTAGGTGAGGTGATTTGATCGTTATGCAGCAAAGCGACGCTGCACAGCCTCCAAGCCCCACAACCCAGGGATGATTGGAGCCAGCCTGCCGGCCTGTCCGCCTGCTGGCCTGCCTGCCCCTGACGGGTCCCATGTTGCTGTGAGCGAGGACCCATGGGCTAGAAGCCTGTACAACACTGACCTGTCTTGAGGGGAATTCTCAACGAAGCCTCCCACACCGTGCCGCCAGAGGCAAAAGAAGGCTTGGCCATCCGCATCACCTATCATGTAGTATGCGGGACGATTGTCTACGCAACCCACCTCGCATCCCGCTCCCGCACGATCAGGGACACCAGGCCCGACTGGTCATGGCGCCGGGTCTGCCGGTCGAGCTCCGCCTGAGAATAATGACATAGTGCACACCAGCTTAAGAGGAATCTATGAAGGTGTTTATGACACACGCAACCAACAGCCAGACATCCACCGCCCCAGCCCCCTCGAGAGTCCTCATGCGGCATGTTGGATGTAAGGGCTGTTCCTGAAGAGCCCCTAGCACCTTCATTCTCATATCACCCTATCATGCAAACGGTATAACCGCCGGGGAAGGCGTTCCTGTAAGGCACATATTCCTAAAGGCCCTGCTGGGTCGTTGGTATTCGACGGATATGCTGCTGTGCCTCCGCTACGACGACATGGACTGTACTGGGTATGGGCTAGCTCCCGAACACCAGCACACAACTCTCCTGCCCCTCGCGACCTCACCTCCAGGGCGTCCAGCGAGTCACCCGAGGAGATGGGCGACACCTCCGTGGCGCTATAAGATAAACGGTTGAGGCCATCGTTGCGAATATAGGTCTGCGGACGAAAGGAGCCCAGGGAATATATATGAGTCCACCCCATGTACGTATGCTAGTCGAGGAAAAGCCCAGTTAGACTGGTTTGGTTCGGTTTGCCAAGCCCCTTGCATGTCCCCATGGACTTCCACTGCGAGCCCGTGTCCCCGTTCTCTTTACCGGTAACACGCCATTGAACTTTGTAAGGCGGTAGTCCACGCCCTGGCGACCGGCGGCAAGCTCGGCAAAACGCGACGCGCCCCCAGGCACATCTGCGAAGAGCTCGATGGTGATGCGGCCTGCGGGCTCTCCGTTAATGGTGATGTCCATAAAGACCTGCGGGAAGCCGACGCATGGCAAGTGAGCCGTAAGGGGGTGTCCGTAGGAGTGCAGGGAAGACACTATGCGAATTCCAGAGGTTGCAGAGAAAGGCAGATCGCATAGTTGGATTGTGGAGATAGCTATGTCCAAGCGTTTAGAGACTGCATCTGCCCCCAAATCATCAAGCGTAAAGACATCGCGGTTGTTGTTCAGTCGCTGTGAAAGCGACTTGGCATTTCGGAGCGCGGGCTCCACGCGATTTAAAACCACAGCGTGTTTCCAAAGTGATCACATGGTCTCTGACTCACCTGCGTTGGGCCGCGAGCAACTGCTGAGCCACTCCCGCCGCTAGTACTTGGCTGCGGCGCAAGGACGACTTCGGAAGCTTGCTGTGAGGGCGCCGGGGCGGCCAGCGGCGCTGAAGTGAAGTCCGCACTCTGCGAGATCTGAACAACCTGCCCCAAGGTCTCTACCTCTGCGGCCGCGGCAGGAAGTGGGCTGGCCTCCGCCAGAGATTCCTCAGCCATCGCCGGCGGGGAGGGAAGCAACAGCGCGGCGGAAGCGAGAAGCACTGTGAGGACCTGGCGACGATCTACGACTTTCGCCGCATGAAGTGTCTGGCCACTGGAGTAATGCACCGCAGCTGCGCGGCAATTAAAAGTATTGCGAGTGTCGCTCGACGAACCCCGTTCATATGCGTGCGCGCGCCGACCAAGCTTCCTCAGGGAAGGCTGGACGAGAGATCCAAACATGATAGCCGGGCGTTAAGAGTCTACAACGTTGTAGCGGCGCAAGATTAGGTGTGCTAGCAAGTGAGGATGACTGATTGCCCGTCAAGTCATACAGTTGTCAGAAAGAAAAATAAGCTGAACAAGATAAGAAATCAATCAGCGACGATCAATCAGAAAGGTCAGATCAAACCTAATCAGTGAGATGGTAGCATGCAACCTCTCCATGCCTATCAGATTGTACGGCGTCGATTTATACGACGAAACCGCTAGGCCCCTCCTAGCGTATTTCGATAAGGGCACTTAGAGCTTACGCACTGGCAGTCTGCCTAAATGTATTACAGTACCTGAGGTGAAACATTTACTAAGGGATTCAAAGTGTTGCGTAGTTTCTCCGAGCGAATATGGCAGCTAAGACAACAAGGATAGATTATATAGGAAAAAGATTCAACATGAGTGAATGAATCAGGCTTACTGTTCATGCTGTCTAGGTAGAACATAATGCCAAACCGCCTGCCTCAGCTTCCCAACCCTGTCATGCAGCTGGACGACGCTTTGGGCTCTCCAAGGCATCAGTTACATTTCATTTATAAACCTAAGGATGCGCGGAAGATTCAGAGCCTCGACCCAGTGTTCACGGTAGGCGTTCGCATGCGAACACACCTGAAGTTTGTGCACTAGCCGGCACGCCTAGCGATTACATTCATAACAGACACTGGTAAAGATGCCGTATATCTACCTTATGGCTGCATAACTGGTATCTTTGCCCCGTCCTCCATCCATCCCTGACCACGAGCGGCCACCATGGGTGCCCACCCAAAGCCGGCATGCCACACGCGCTTCTACCAAAGCTACACTCCAAGTATGCACAATCAAGTCTCCGCATGCCGTTCTTCCACTCATGACAGCACCTCGGTTCCCCGTATGTTCTCTGGGACCCGCACGGAACATATAGCCATGATACCTCCACAACCTTGGGATCACAAGAAGGGAATGCGAAAGACGCATTTTAACCTTTCACTGACCCTTGGGTCTTACATCCACAGCTGGAGGACCTGCGCCGCACTGGCGTCGTGGGCTCACGCGATATTCAGTCTTATCTGGCGTACCCAGGTCTTAGCCCTAATTTTTTGAACGAGCCGCCAGGCGGGACCAGTGATGATGATCACGATGACGATGACGATGGAGGCAGCGACGGGCGTTCAGCTTCCAGCACGGGCAAGGCTCATGGGCGAGCACCGCAGAGGAGTCCCTCCCCGGAGCAGGTACAGCACGGCGCATGGGCCAACTAAATGGGCACAATAACACGCAGTAGGCTAGTAGAAGTTGAAAGCCAACCTCTCGGGCAAACCCTCCCTCCCACCTGACGCAGGGTCCTGGCCGGATCGACCCCCTGCGTTACTCAGCCACTACGGCCGCACGCGCGATGCTGATGCACGAGAAACCCTCTGTGGTGGAGCGCATGGAGAAGGGAGTGGCGGCGTGTGCTGTACTGAGGGACAACCGCCGGTTCCGCCTTTTTTCCCTGGGTGCGTGCTCGCGTGTACGTAGCAGCTATAGAGCAATACAGATGAAAGCGGGGTCGCAACTTAGCACGCAGAGGAATGTGTTCGTGCCATTTGTGTCTGAGCACATTCACATCGTCTGGAATACCAGAAGATTCCAGACGGATACTGAAAGCGCGATGAACATAAGAAGGACGTTTTACATAGCTTCCTACCTGACTTCATGGATGCTTTGAATACGGTGCTCGCTCACCGGTGCACGTCGCTTCTGGCCCGCTGGGGCACTTTCCCAACCGTCTCTCCAAATTGCCCATTTCCCTGGTATCACTGCCATGCGCGTCACATGGGGTGTTTCCCTGCGTACTGTTCCGCCTTACGGCGTTTTTTATCTTCACTCCCCCACCCTGATGATGGCCACCAGGCGTTTTCCAACCCGGTGTTAACGACGTGCGGACACGCTCCATGCACCGGGTGGAGCTGCACAAGCACCTCTCCTCCACCAACCTGCGCGCCCCCCAGCCCGATAAGGAGGTCCGTAGCGCAGTGCACAATGATACGGTGGGAGCACGTCTAGAGCGAATGTACCACCGGGTGCTGCGGTCCGTGGACGAAAGCGCACCATCTAGCCCCCCGTTGGGCTCGGGCGCTGGGGCAGGTTACGGCTTGACGGGCGGACTTGGTGGGGCAACCCTGGGTTCTTCGACAGGCGGCGGCGCGCGGCGGCAGTCGCCGTCGGGGATGGCGCCTGGGGCCATGCTGGCGCGCTCGGCCTCGTTGGTTCGGAGGGGCCCCGGGGAGGGTGAGGGCCGATCTGGGCAGGGACAGCAGCACCAACCAGTGGCTGGCGCGGCAGGAGGACAGGAGCTGACGTGAGTATGTGTTTAAAGTGTAGGTAGCAAAAACAAGCACTGATATGAAACAGTTAAACATTAGCCTCTAGGAAAGTTTTAGCGGGACAGGTATGGAACCTCTTTTTGCCCGTCTGGTGGGTGGGTATGTGGCTGGGGACCGGATCACTGGAACGGGGAACATGATTTGTTTGATGTCATATTCGGGGTGTGCAGCTAGGAGGCCATTCAGAGACCGCCACCGGGGACTTTGGAGATTTTGCAGCGGTCTAATCGTGGGGCAAGGGTGCGTTGAAGTAGCCTATAACCCTGCGTGCATGGCCCTACTGGCTCGGCGCGCGAGCTCATCCATTTCTGGCCCCACGGGAGGTTTCGTCCCAGTTGCTGATCTCATGTCGAATTGCAATTGTCCCCGAACTGGAATCCCCTGGGAGATCCAAAACATTTGGAGGGTGGATCAGGGTGCCCCGAAATACTGGGGAAGGTAGGGACTGCCAGGTAGTGGCCACGGGTGAAGCAAAAAACCCCTATCCCACACACATCTGTCATCTCAGCGTTGCCTCCTTCCCAACGCCTGTGCTGCACACCACTTCCACTTCCCCTCCCCTTTTTCCCCAGAGGTTCCAACATGACTTTCTTCTGTGTCCCTTTCATTACGATAACGATTCCTCTCCCCAGACGAGGGCCAGTATTAGGGCGGAGCGCTTCTATTGTGCAGAGGCTTAATGTGGCCCCCGCCGCCTCTGGTGGCGGCACCGGCCCGGGAACGGGCAGCGGCGGTGCCATCGGCAACGGTGGAGCCACTGGTAGCGGCGGCGGCGGCGGTGCTGGTCCACGGAGTATGTTCAGCACCGTGCCCAGCATCGGCCGCAGCGGCAGCGGGCCAACGCAGCAGCAGCAGCAGCAGCAGAACCAAGGGCAGCTGCCAACTCAGCCGCCCGGGTCGCCCAGTGGAAACGGTGAGGGGAATGGCGGCGAACGTCATTCGCTCGCTGTATTCGCGAGGGACATGTTGGATGGTTGTGCGGGCTGGAATATAGGAGGACGCCAACAAGGAAGGGTTACGCCGTCGTCTGCCACCCGTTTCTTCTTTCCCTCGAGGGTGGTATCACCTCCAACCCTCCACCCCCTATCCTATCTCCCTCTTATCGTCAGCTGTGTCCTCCTGCGCGGCCCCCTGCCGGCCTCCTGGCCCTGCCCTCCCCCCGACCCCCCTCCGACCCTATGCACTGCGCCACCAGCAGTGCAGCATTGTTTTTATATAGAGACCAAGTGTACCTTAACATCGGCCCCCCTGATTTTCCCCCTCATGCAACGCAGCCCAGTCCGCCGACTACTGGATGCGGGTGACATTGCCCCCAGAGGTCATTGAAGCGCAGTTGCGCCACCTGGCCGCCTCCACTGAGGCAAACCTGAAGGCCTACCATGACAAGGTGGCGATAGCGCAGGTGCGACCTGCCGGAATACCTGCTCACATGAAAGCCCTGCGTCGTCACCCTTCCCTCCCAACCCTTCCCCGTCCCTTCCCATCCAGTTTCGGTAGTCCTAGGCTCCTGGCTATCATGTCGCTTTGCACCCCTCTTCACTATGACGCAGCACGTTTCCTCCTTGTTTTGCCATTCACATTGCCTCCGCAGCAAAGTGATCACTGACCGCATTCGCACGCTCCTTTACCCCAGGACGACCTCCTTCGAAGCAACGGCCTCAACACTGACGCCCTGGGACTGCCCGCGGAGCATGTGGAACAGTCGCTTAAAGTCAAGCTGGGCCAGATCAAGGAAGACACGTGAGTGCTTGAATGTGTGAAGAGATGCAGCAGCTCACACACCTGCTATAGGTCCTTGCGGGCCTTGTGGACGCCGCGTACCGATACGAAATGAAGCAATGTATTGTAGCGTAACTATCCAAAGTGCCGCGCGCTGTTTGCACCTGCCTACTGCTTGACGTGTATAACACCTGGCCCCCGGTGGTCCCCGGATGACCCCCACGCTCTGCTCCGCTCTCATCCCACAGCACTGTCAACAACTTCAACTACTCGTCCCTTAGTCGTGAGGCCGTGTTGGCCTCCCAGCTGGGTCTCGCATCCAAGCAGCTGCTGACCGCCACCACCCTGCCCCAGTTCATCCGGGCGGCCCTGGACCACGTGCAGCAACACTCCGGGGAGCTGGCGCAGCTGAAATCAACGCAGCAGCAGCCGGAGGAAGGGTATGTGCGTGTGTGCATGTGCATGTGCATGTGTGAGTATGCTATGGTATGCCTTGGAATGTCCAGTCCATGGGTTTCAAGGTGAGCAATGGTAACAGCCTTGTCCTTGCTCCCCTGCCTTGGATCCACAGTCACGTCGCACCGTATGGCTTCTCCTTCCCGTTTTCCCATAAAATTGCCGCAGAATGGACAGACGGCGACGCAGCGTTCATAGGCGCGCGCGGACGAAGAATTCCACTGCCACCTCTATCCCTCCGCTGGGACAGCCACTGCCTGGCGGCCGCATCGACGGCGACGGCGACAGTGCCCGCACCTTGTGCAGCGAGCCCACGAACACCACCACCGGCGACGGCGACGGCACTTCTGGGCCCGACGGGAACGGCACGCTGGACGGCAGCCACGAATCTGGCGTATGGCCGTCGTACGCGTCGATCAAGCAACGCACCCCGTCAGCAGGAGGCCAGCTCACGGGCGCTAGCAGTGGCGCCGACATGGGCCCATCGCGACAGGACTCCATTGGCGGTCAAAGTCAAACCCAGAGCCAAGGCCATGCCACGGAGGATGCGGAGGCCGCCCATCTAGAACACTTGCGACGCCATGCCTCACCTGATTCGGCCGCGCGTGAGCCACGCTGGTCACCGCCGGTGCCGATGTTAGCGGGTAACGCCCGCGCGCACACGGCGCCGCAGCCGATGCAGACGTACCAGGCGGCATCGCAGCCCGCACGGCGTGTGGGGACGTTCATCGACGAGGAGTGGATGAACAATTTCCGCACCGAACTGCTGGGTAGGGGCTTGGGTAGGGTGAAGGGCGGGGTTCCGTCATTTTGCACCGCCTGGGCTAATGGTTTTCAGGTTGCTGGCCAGCTGCACAGGCGTTCCTTTGTTCCCGAGGTGCTTCATTACTTTGCTGCCTCTTCTACCATTCCATGCCTCTTCACCCATTCCCACTTTGCACGGCTATGTAGATATCGCTCATTTTTACGAAACCCTGCCCGGCCCTTTCCCCTCCTTGTTTTCCTCCTCTTCCCTTTCTCTCCGCCTCCGCTGGACCGCCGCGGTTGCAGCTGTCGAGGAGTCCAATCCTGTGGGTCCTCCTGATGGCCTGCTGCCGCTGCCCCCCCTGCCGCCGACCAATATGGACGCTGGAACTTACGTGCGATGTCGCCTGGAGCGCCTGTGGTCGTTGCTAGGCATACCGCCCCCCCAGCAGCTGGATTTCGTGTTAGCATTCACGGGCCGCGACAAGGCGTTGCAGTTTGCTCGCAACCTGGAGCTCTGGGAGCAGGCGGCTGTGGCGGTGCTTGGGAGAGAGACACAGGTGTGGGCCCAGGAGCGATTTGTGGTTTGGGAGGAATGGGGGAAATGGCGAGACATGATCTGATCGACATGGGACAAAAAGAAAGATTTTGTGAGATAGCTGGGTCCTGCGTGCCGTTCTTCCGCTCTTTTTCCCTTTTATGTCCCGGTGCCTTTAAGTCTCCACGCTTTCAGCAACCACTGAAAGTCCACATATGCCATCACCATTGCCACCCACGGCACCGGGGCACATCCTCCGCTGTCCCACACAACATCACCTAGCTGCTCCTGCTCCAGCTGCCCCTTAGCCGGCCCTGTACCAAGCCTTCTCCCGCACGTCGACCTATCGACATCACCAACACCTCTCAGCTTCTAACCTCACCCTCACCCTCACCCTCACCCACCCGGCGCTCTCCTTTCCTCGCTCATTCGTCACTCCCCGCTCAAATTTCAATCCCAGGTGGAGGCCCTGGTGGCAGCCCAACGCGAGATCGAGAGGAGTCGTGCGGACATGTTGAGCCTCAGTACAGTACAGGCGCTATGTATTCGTGTGCTGCGACAAACTCGTTGGGTGGAGGAGCTGTCAGACCGCCTGCGGACTGCCTCCGGCTGGGCGCTGTCCTTTCACGGAAAGCCTTACCCCGGCACCGAGGCCATCACCTCGACCCACCTGCTGGCCTTCATGGAGCAGCTGCGCCAGGTCACCCAGATTACGGGGCTGCGGCCGTAGAGGACGGCGGGGTGCAAGGGCGATGGGTTTGCTGTGGAGCTGTGGAGCTGCTTAGGAGTTTACCAAACGGACCTGACTAGGAATCCAGGGGCCCCTTTGGCGTTGTTATGTGGTCCTGGGGTATGACGTGGCACGTCGTTACCCGGCGGGAAGTTGTGGCGCCCGTGTAGTGTTTATCGGCTTAGGCATTGCGCAATCGCATGTGGCTTTTACGTATGGTTCCGATGGCCGAGCGCCGACATGTGCGATGTATCGGGAGTACAGGTGCGGCGTCCAGAGATGCTTCGGCGTGCGGCTTCGGCGTGCGGCTCGATGAACTGGTAAAATGTGGTATGCCGGGGCGGCGGCATTGCGCAATTACCCTGCAGCTAGGGTAGGTGTTCGGATGGAGTGCGCGATGATTTACCAGATAGATAGATATTCGTGGTGCTGTTACCTGTGGTGCAGGAGCGGTAACATGGCAGGTTTACTATATTGAGCCGCGCTGAGTGGCGTCCATCTGCCCATGCCTAACGTTGCCTTAAGTAAGTTAGTTATATATCTTCAAGCTATGCTGGTATTAACTGGCGGCGTTAATAATGGCGGTGTTTGGCGCTTTCGGCGACCTTGCGGTCGGACACATGATGTCTGGTTCGCACGTTTTGGGGTTTCGAAGAAGAGCTGTCGTAATCAGGAGAATCATTTGATTACCTTTGGCAGTGGTGCATGCAGGTGTTGGGAGATCGCCCCGTGTGTGTGTGTGTGTGTGTGTGTGTGTGTGTTTAAGGAGGGGATGCGTGCATGCGCGTGCGCATGCAACGAAGGTGATACCGTAAGGCGGTGCACGCGGTACGGTAGGAGCCAATGTAACAACATACCGATGGGATCTCCGAAGTGCTGCGATATGGTTGTCATGGATGGAGTGGCGCTGTGAGTCCTAACGCGCATTTACCTTGCAGGCGACCTAGTCGGCAGAGCTTCAGTGACCAGTACCGGCACTGCTTCAAGTGTGGCTTAGCGGATGCACAGGACAGACATGGATGAGTGACGGACAGCACGATGGACAGAATGGGGAACCCATCGGGATCTGAACACCATAACGTAGCGAGTCGGCATCCGCCGGCTTACCAGACTGAGATGGAACCGGCTGATGATCCGGCTTACCAGACTACAGCGGTGCTTGGCACAGTGCATGCATGTGTGCGTTTGCAAAGGTACGAAACAAAATCGGGCCAAGTACAGGAATCCAGAATAAGAGAAGTGCAGGAGGGATTTAGGAGAAGGGGGAAAGCACGCTCGGGCGAGGCTGGATCGAAGGAGGACACATGGTACTCGTGGCTGGCCCCTGGCTGACAGCTGGACATGTGGTTCCTGCAGTCAATGCAGATGAAGTAACTGTCATACGAGTACTCATGTGCCCGACGCCTGCGAGCAAAACTCCAATCAAGTAGATAAGAAGATAGTACGTTAAAGGAACAACTGTGGCATAAGCTCCTGTATAAGTGTTGGAGAAGCGTGTGTGCCGGGTGTGCTCTGTGCTGCACGTTCAAAGCGTACAAGGGACAAGAGCCAAAACAAGCAAGGATGGGTACAAAAGAAACGGGCAAAAGAGAGAACGGAAAGCGAAGGAGGACGTCAGCTGATCAAAGGGAGCAATATAGTGGAGCTTTGGGGAGTAGCTGTAGTTAGGGCAAATGATGGAAGTCCGGAAAGTCGAACCCCTGGAGGCTACGATGGGTAGGATTCTCACAGCTGTTGCTTGATGAGGTGACAGTACAGCTGTGGGTGATCTTCGGGATTGCTTGAAAACAGAGCTGGCGAGCTTAGGATCCATGATGTCCATAAAGCAGTTCTGCTCGCATGCGTGAGGACACGGAATACTGACGAAGTTTGCTGTCGCAAGGGCTTTGTGTTGCGTCGCAGGGCTTCATGCACTGAGATATCTGATGCGAAGCGAGTTGCAAAACCTAGCCTCTTCTGCAGGCAGACTTGCGCAGCGTGTGGACCTGGGGGCCTGCGGGCCTGACGTCTTGCGTTGCAAGCTTGGCGGCTAGCTCGAGCTAGCTGGTGCCAATGCAGGCTTACCCTTGCTGATTGCGGAAGCCCTCTTACAGGGTGAGGTAAGATACGGCAAAGAATCCACGCGGACACGAGCGTGTAACTGTTAGATGATGCGGCGATCACCACGTTGGAACCAGGGTTGGAACGACTGACTGATACTGGCTGATCGTGGTTTGTGACCTAGAGCTCCACAGGGACCCACGAATGAATTGCCGTGAAAGTGCTGTTCTGAAGCCTGCCCAGCCTGAGCCAAAACGGAGCGGCACATGTGATAGTTCCATAAGCTGATGGACGAGCAGGGCGGCTTACCGTACGCGGGGATTAGTTTTGGACATTTCCAAATGACTGCACAGCTGTTGAACTTTAAGCCGGCAGGCTATCACTCCAATGGCCCGAAAGTACCCATGTTTCTGTATTGAGCTCTCGTCTCGTCTGGGGGCGTTCTTGTGTCGCCTCCTTACGCAGGGGATGACAAATAGCCTGTCACGTACCGATTGGCGGTTAACTTGGCCTCGCCCGTGGCCTCGCTGCAGCTGTAACGCTTCCGACTGTTGACATTCGTCTGCCGGTACTTTGTACACCGGTACTGGACCTTGATGCGGCAACAGTACTTAAGCTGGGTTTACTGCAGTTAATTCCCAGCAGCCTTCGTAGAGGTAAAATCCGTAGGCAAAAAGTATACATCGGATAAAGGTGCCAATCCTGTATAAGAACTCAGGAATCTACGTTGACTGCGTATCTATTCGAAGTTATGCCAGGCACCCACGTTTCTGGAACTGACGACGGGGTGGTCGTGGTGGATTATAAGGTGAGACCTGCAACAGCCATATCGTTCGCTGTGAGAAGAATGGGTTTACAACTGCATATGAAATCGACATTGTGCTTTAGGCAGATGTTTTGTCTTTGGGTGATCGGAACTTGCCACAAATCGCGGTGGCAGTGGCGACCCGTTGGGCCACGGAAAGTAATTTAGCGGTTCATCCTCCTAGTTGCGGTGAAAAGCAATGGCGTTAATGTTTTGCCCTATAAGCGGTGAAGCGGCACAGGTTTTTCAATTGCCCTGGGATTCCCCAGTTGCGCGCTGAAGCTTTAAATGCCCCCAGGAGCCCTCTCAAATTGTATCTTGCTCCTTCTCTCTTAGTGGACTTCCTTGTTTGTCGCAGGTAGCGTCTGCCCCTGATGTGGTGCCCCAGAAATGTTGTAGTGCCTTGGAGTCACCTCAGCAACCTGTGCTGATTGATCAGCTTCTTGGCGAGCTCAGGGCTGCATTTAAAGCTGAAAAAGATGCGGGCTACATAATAAATATTAACCAGGACCCAGTGTCCTTCAAGCGGCTTAATCAGCGGGTGCAAGAGCTGCTTAAGGTGTGCAACTTATCCCCGAAACTGGAAATTGAATGTAAATACTTTGCGCATCACATTTTCACGTGATTAAGTTGACATTTCATGGCGCCACTTACGTCTAACGGCCAACTGTCGAGAGACACGTGCGGGCAAAGATCTCCCAGATTCCAGCTTGTATTCAACTGCATAGTTGCCCCCCATGTTGGATTGCTTTCTGCAGATATCTACACTTAAGGGTTTTAAAAAGGGTTAAAAAAACTCGGTACGGGGCCCGTGGCATAATGCTCGATGCACAGATGTCCACAGACGCAACGTCTACGAAGTTCAAGGCACGCACATTTCGGATGCATTTGTGTACCTCTCTATTGAAGACATGGTATTCATGTACGATTGCAGTACGGACGTATGTGGCCATATGGCCATATGTGCAAGGGGCCTCGGCCATACTTTTGAGCCAGGGGGCCGCATGAGCTTCCAAGTATATGCATGCGCACGACAACACTGTGCCTGCATGCCGGCAGATTATGCGTCCTAGTCTCCTATTGAGTCGATCGGTACTGCTGCTGTTGCAGACCTATGCGACCTCCAACCCGGGCGACTGGCAGCGCTTTGCTCTGTTTAACGACCTTCACTATGTACGGAACCTTGTGGAGGCCAACGATGACTTCGAGCTCATTGTGAGCGCCAAAGGTTTGGGTCGCCCTTGTGGCTAAACCAGCAATCTGCTTTGTATGTGGGCCTCCATCAAGGACCACCTTATATACTTCCACAGTCGGCACGCACGTCATGGAAGAACTATTAATGGGCCAATGACCTAACAGACGTAATGCGCCCCGGCGCCAACCCAGGAAACGTGCGCCGACATTGAGCTATCCTCAGGGAAGTGCCCATCTGCCTAGCGCCCGGCTCATGGAGCTACGCCCAGCGTGCGGCATCTCACCCGTGGCTCCCCCTTCCTCGTGCACACCCTCATGTAGGTACTATGTTGGAGGGGCGGCCAGGTGTCTCGCGTGCACAACCACGCGGCCTCGCATTGCTGGCTGGCGGTGCTGGACGGAGAGATGCGGGAGATCCAGTATCAGCGCGCCAACCCCGCCGCCGATGGTGATGAGAAGCCTGGTGATGCGGTGCATGTGGAGGTGTCCAACAGCACTAACATGCAGGTGCTGACTGCGGCAAACGATTTCGCGTTGTGCTGAGACATGCTTCAAGATGAGGGGGAACCGCAATCAGTGCTCGTCAGCTGTTTCGGAAGTTGTGATGCTTCGATGGGTTGGTGGTGGAATGGGATTGCCCGGCTCGAGCTCGAGGCCCAGCTGCGTGTGCTTGCACTCCTTATGCATGTGCTGATCGCTCGGGGCTCGGCGATTAAAGTTGAGCCACGATAATGCGCTTCCCTGCAGGTTGGCGACGTGGGCTACATCAACGATCATCTCGCGCTGCACTCTGTGGGGTGTTACACGAGCCCCGAGGAGCTGTCGGAATGGATTGCGCTCAACGGCCGCGGCGGCCGCGATGGCTGGCAACTGGAGGGCGGCGTCACCTTGCACCTCTACTCGCCGCCCATTCGTCGCGTCAAGATTTACGAAGACGACACCGTCACGGAACGCACCCCGGGCTATTATTCCAAGGGAGGGGTGCGCGTGTAGTGTATTGCAGTGCAGTGTTGTATCCTGTTAAAATGTTAGGTATCGGGATTGGAGCCTGAATAATTAGCCGAGCAAGCACGGGGTATCTGATGGCTCCCGGGCAGCCCCTTAAGTGATTTCATATACACGTCTGTATGATATGTACCTTCACTGCAATCCTATAATGCCGTTGACTGCATGACAGAGACGAGGGTGAACGTGTTCTGCACAACAGCATTCTCACACACACACGAGGCATAGTGTTTATAAACCCATTACGCAAGCTGCGTTTTCCTCAAGTTTTCCTCAGGCATGTGAGTAGTGCGTCTCTCCAAAGAAAGTATCTTTTTCAAGGCAAACGCCAGCATGGGGCGCCGGAATGCATCTTGCAATGATTAAGTTTTTGTGACAGCGTGAGAGTGCCGCTCCCTGGAGCGCCGCTTGTCCCCTCCGGACGGGATCGGGAATGTACGTGACCTGCCTATTTCTTCTTTCATTAGACGGGTAGGCAAGGGCATCTGCAAGGGCATTTGCACGCGGAGTATGTACGTGTTAGGTTTATGATTCGTCAGCGTTACGTCACGCGTTTTCTGCATTGGCATCCATTATTTATGTTAGGTGGCGGTTGGTAATTGCTTTCTGACGGCGTGACGTCCCTTATGACGACGAGTGCATGGATCGACGCGGGTGACCCGCCAGGTTAATGAAGGTTCTTTTCTTGTCGGCAAGCACGACAAGCGATTGCGATGAAATTAGCATTACTAATTTTAGCGGCGGCACGACACAGCGTGGCGTTGGCGGCTGTTCGACATGCCCTGACATGCAAGCAGTTTGCTGCAGGAAGTGGGGCCTGAACTGGTGTGGAAGTAGCGACTATTGTGGGAGAAGCATATGATGATGAATCCTGTAAGATGAAAGCTTAGTTAGTGTGGTCATCAGGGTCAGTATTGTGGGCATCGAAGAGAAACCACCGCCTGATGCAATTTCTGTTCTATCAGAATGGCAATCGCTGGTACTGTGAGGCCTTGATATCAGTAATTAAACGCCTTATGTTCTCCATGGCTTTTAAGGGCATATTTCTTTAAGATTTGGCTTGACCCGGTCACATCCCCTGTGCCCTATGCGTGTCATAAGGATAAATACTACCCTCCACTTCCCCTTAAGCTCCTTACTGGCTTACCCACACAATCCTCCCTGGTAAGGAAAACATTAAGGATATGTATATACATGAATATATGTATATGCATATATATTATATGTAGCACACATTGCGTATGCAATGCAACTTTGTAAAGCAGATGGACCCCGGTTGATTCGATTGCTAGCTTCTAGATAGGAAAGGCCGACCACGTCACGCAGACTCGGTGCTTGAGTGCGCGTCTGCAGATGAGGTAATTACAACACGAGATCTATCGCCATTTATTGCGATGAAGAAGATGCTCATCACTAATCTATACCCGTCGTCCAGCCAATCAACATGAGTAAGCGAACACGGAGGGCGACAATAAGTAGGCACTGCAGGATTTCATGAAAGGAATATATCATTTAAAGGCATATTTGTTTATTTTTGGTAATCTTAATGTTTGCGTTTGGGAAGCTTAAAGTTATTGGGGCTGAAGGGACCGTATGCAACGTTTCAGCGATTAAACGTTTCAGCTCACCCAGCTCGCTCCAGGGCAACTTCCTGGCATCAACCAGGACATAATTTACGTTAACAGCATATCATTGACTTCAAAACTTCTTGTACACGATGCGGGCGTACCACCTCGTCCACGAAGCGTTTAGTAACGCAAAAGCTAGGCCACCTCGCATAGGCCGCAACGTAACATAACCTCAACTCCGCGACCAATTTTCAAAGCGGCTTAAAAAATAGTTTGTGTATTGATAAAATCAGTGTCACTACTTCAGACGCAGCTTCGGTGTAATCGTATACAGATCCTGCAACCCCTGCCTGTTTTGGTGCCCGCCATAAAGCCCGTCGAATACGCTATGGTTCAAAATGCCTGATGTTTAGCAGCGACATAAGCAACCAAATGAAAAACTTCTTTGCCCCGAGGGGCGTTTTACGGAAAGCGTACCCGAATTACCTACCCCTTTCCGCACTCCGCCGCCTTCCCTCCCGGGCCCTCCCCCGTGTCTCCAGCCCTTCTCCACTTGCCCGCTCCTCGCATCCCTCACGCCCCCAGTAACAGCGGCTGCAGCTCAGATATCTTGTGTGCCTGTGCCACAGCATGCAACGAACCCGTGACGAGAATGATCCCTGGGGAGCCCTGCCCGGGTCCCAGACCCATCCCCGCGCGTACACCCCGCAACTCCTGCCGCGCCTTCTCAAACGCAGATCCCAAACTGGCTTGCACCAGCTCCCGGCAGCGGAACGGCCGGTGCGAAGGTGCAGCCAGGATGGCGGCGGCTTGCCAGTGACCCGCCAGTGTGCCTACGGGGGAGGCAATGTATACGGAGTAGTATATGCGGTGAGGCTGCAGCGCGGCCAGAACACGGATGATACGTCTCGAGACAGGGGTCGTGGAACTTATGTAACAACGCCACCAGATACCTTAAGAAGTACCGATGGGGCTTAGCTCTTTCTGATATCCCCCTCCCTTCCCGTCCCCCAAAAGACCATTCTGCATCCCACTCCACCCCACCCCACCCCACTAACCCGGCGCTGCCGCCCGGCGATAGCTCCCGGCGATGGGTACTGATGTGAACACCACCACCCGGGGCTGCATCGCTCGCAACGCCATAACCACCCCCCGGTGGTCCTTGTCGTCCGCCATCGCGAGAATTAGTGCAACCGGGTGGTCCCCAGTAGCGATGCCGGCACCGCCGCCACTGCAGCCGAAGTCGCCGCCACTCGTACCAGCACTGGCACTAGCACTACAGCTACTGCCAGCCGAGGTGTAAGGATCAATTCTGGTTGTGGCTGCAGATCCAAATCCTGGTCCAGGCCCAGGGAAGGCGGTCCGCAGGCAAGTGGCTAAGGCGGTGGCGCTCTCCGCAGTGTGCGCCCCGTCCAGAACCACAAACGGGCCGTCGGTGCCTGGGAGCTTCACCACCTGATGATGCAAGGATGCGGCTTACCGAATATACCTTATAAGTTCCAAGTATAACTCAAGTTCTTTCGTTGTTGGGGGCTTTAAACCTCTCTCCTCCCTGGACCGAACCCTCCTACCTGAAACCTTCCGGCCAGATGGGCCTCACGAAGACCAGCCACAAGCGCCTCATCCGGCAGCACCCAGCCTTGTGACCGGAGCACCCGGGCTGCAGCCACCGCCGCGGCCACATTGTCGTGTTGGTGCGGACCCACTAGTCCCACTGTTGCATTCAGGACAGCGCTGCCGCCGTCAATGCGGCCATTACTACTCGTATCACCCAGGCAACTGGTGCTGCGGTTAATACGGGTTTCAACATTGCGGCTGTCTGCTGATGGTGAGTCCAGCTCCGGATGAGGAAGCAACGCCAGCTTCAGGCGTTCGCGTATAATTTGGCCGCTCCGGGCCAGATCAATCTCCAGACCGTCTGACTGAACGGAAACCTGCCGGAGAGGCATGCAGCGTAAAAGGCTTTCTAGATCAACTTCTTTCCACGAGCTGCTGCTGCCGCTGGCGGACGCGCTCTCTTGTCCGTGCTTTTATACGAAATCGAGAACATGATAACGTCTTAATTGGGATGATAACACGCCCCTCGACACAGGCCTTCAGGGAAATCTTACCATGGACTGAGACCATCCAGTTTTCTCCCTCCCCTCTCTCACTCCTATCGATCCCACCCGGCAGTCGACACCGCCTCACCACGCGCTCAGCACGAAGCACAGGCCTGCAGCCTTTCGCCTCCGCCTCCGCCACCACCACTTGCTCCGCTTCATCGTAGACCTGGCGGCCTAAGACCAGTGGCCGGCCCGACCTCAGAATTCCTGCCTTGGCCGCTGCGATGGATTGGAGGCTGCCACCTAGCGCCTCGACGTGCTCCATACCTGCGGGCTGGCGGCACACGGGCCGCCAACTTCACCAGCAGGTCTACATAGGCACATACTCAGAAGCAGCGGGTGGTTTGTGAGGGAGGCGGGTGGTTTGTGAGGGAGGCGTTTCCGGAGATCCTGAGCTTCGCGCGCCTATATCGTTGCCAGGGAATGCGGGGTCTAGCATCAGCGGCAGGGTTTCCGATAAGGGATTTCGCCCAAGCGTGTCCGCGAGACCCACACCTCTGGCTGGGTGCGTGGCCTTCCCATGTCCGTTCGGTGCGGCCAATGAACAGTTATCCAATCGGTTGCAGCGCTTCCGCATGAACGACCTAGGCTTTGTTGCCACTTGGGGCCCCGTGCCAGGACCCGTCATAACCACAGCACCACCGGTCCTCACCGAGTCCCGTGATAACGGCCGTCTGCAGGCTTGCTGGCTGGAAGACGTTCGTGGCGTCCGTGATGCCCCCCAGGCCCGTCTCCACCACAGCCAGGTCCACTGAGCAGTCCGCAAAGTATCTACATGTCCAGTGGGGCCGTGACGGAAGGGGTGATCCGATGCCGCTCCGCCTCCCCTCTGCCCGCCCATCCTCGTCCCCGCTGTCCTCCCCTCCTCTTCACCTGAAAGCCAGAGCCGTCACTACCTCAAAGTGACTTAACGCGCCACCCTCAGCCCGGCCCCGCGACCGGATCGCATCCGCATGGCGAGTGAGCAGGAAGGTCAGGTCGTCGGGCAACACGGGGCGAGGGCGGGATGAGGCAGCACCCGGATGAGCCACCGCGATGCGCTCTTCCAGTGACATCAGGTGCGGGGAGGTGTACACACCAGTTCGATAACCCGCCGCAGCCAGGATATGGGCTAGCAGGGTTACAGTGGAGCCTTTGCCTGATGGTGGTGATGGCGGTGTTCGTATCCAGGATTGATATATAGAAACAAAGAACCGGAGATCGGTGAGAGAGTCGACTTATTCCAGGGACGTTTTCTGGAGTGAGGGAGTGGCCAAGGGACCGCGCTCCAGAAACTGCGTTCCCACGCATACGTACGTTTTATGATACATGGTCGGGATACGTGCGCGGTGGCAGTGGGGTTGATGCTAGTGCGAAACGGACCACTGCTGGGGCCTGTCAAGACTTGGTGCGCGGGCGGGATGGGAATGGTTACCCCGGTGGGGTGCCTGTTCGGAAATGTGAGCAAAGAAGTAGCTCCATAGCACTGGCGCCATCATTCAGTGCTGCTTTCACTGCTGTGGGATCTGGGGCTGTCGCCGGGTCATCAAACCGTCAAATCATGCGCTGTGCAGACTACCGCGCAATTTCGTTGCATTGAATTCAACGTATTTGTGTGGTACTGCGGCGCTATGCGCAGATAGATAGGCAGACACAGTCACACACACACACACATACGGGCCGTATGGGTGTTCCGATCTGTCGTTACGGTCATCACAGAGGATGGGGTTCTGCGCACAAGGCCGCGGGATAGAAACGCTCCGGGGTCATCTAATGCACCTCGCGCGCTGGAGAAACGATTGTGCCTGGTGTGCGATGTGGTGCACAGGATGCTGATTATATTCGGGAGCTGCATGCGCGGCTCACAGACTGGGAGCCGATTGAGGCAATAAGAGAAATATTAGAAACCCCAGCAGAAACAGACGCAGAAACTGACGCAACATAACCTTGGTGCCAAACCTTGGTTTGGCGTGCCTTACGTGCTTTGCCTTGAGGCCGGCAAGAGGGGGGCGGAGAAGAATTCCCACATCAGAGGGGTTTACCCATCAGCTTTCGCAATATGTCTAGTTACTGGGTCGTCGCTTATGAACCAAGATTTGTGTCTTATAGCTGCATACAAACGCCGCCAAACCCCCAGATGCCGAGTCATCAGTGTTTGCAAAGACACGCATTAATTACGCACCCTTGCTTCCTGCCACATGTACTGCCTTGAGACCCAGGTGCGGATTTCCCAGCGCCGCCAGCAGACGGTGCATCCGACCCAAGTCGAAGTGAGATGAGCTGACCGTTCCGGCCGTTGCGGGAATGCCACTGCGCTCATAATTAGTTAATTCATCTAGTATACCAGATGTATTGTCATGAGACGCTGCGGCTAAGATACTTGTACTCAATGAACGTGCAGGGAAGGGATACCGTTTTGATGCAATATAAATGCCTTTTATCCTTACGATTGGATTAAGGAAAGATCTTGCCTTATGGACAAACCCGCACGGCCATTCCCAGGAAACGAACGTATGCCGGAGGACACCCCACATTTATGATAAGTCATGGATGACCTAAAAAAGATTCTAAAATGAGGATGTGAAGATCCTGATTATGGGATATCAGATGAAGCAGGTGCATGACGCTGGTACCTTTGACTCTGTCGAAAAGTTAACAACGGTAGGGTAACGTCACAAACCAGAGTGCCAGCGCGCCAGAGGTTGCGATATTCAAACATTAAAAAATCCCAAATTGTAAACTTACAAGGAAATTTGGCTAACGAAAACCCCGCTTGCTGCGGAGTACGGTACTGGAAGGATGGTACAAAGAATCTGTCGACGACACTCACTCACAGATCAGCAGCACTGTAATATTTCGTTGGTCTTCAGAGAATATTTTAATAATGTTACTATAGGGTTCGAAGAAATACATAGCTCGTGACCCTCTGTTGCCAAACAAACCACGTTTCGAGTGTCATCGGTTCCGGCAAGTCAGTGTCCATGTCGAAACGACGCAGCAATGAGGGAAGATCTTGTGAGATGGTAAGCCACAGCAGTGCATCTAAGAAGGTTCCGGCAGGGCTATATAGCCGCACGCCTTTTCTCCTTCGTTGCTGGGTTCGTTTCTCGTGCATCAGGATGAGAATGTTGTTTAATTTTTAGTACCTTGCATGGTTCTGGAAGCTGTTTTAGGGTGGTGAATGTAGCGCATTGTGGGGAGCCTTGTAGGCGTTGCGCGGGACTGGAGCTCCAAGTTATGCAACGGGTTCTCTTATTCTTCCAGATAACCGTTAAATAAAGCCCCATTTTATATTTCGTTCACGATTTTACGTTGCGACACCTGGGAACACATCGTTGGCTGTCCTGCTGGTGCAGTTCCTACCGGCGAAACGGTTGGCGATTGACGCCTGCACCACGGCGTTTGGATCAGGGAGCACTCATCTCTTAGTATCCCAGCCTTCCGAGGAAGTCGCGGGGCTTGGGCAAAACTCGACTACCACTTTACCCCACGACAACACGCTGGAAGTATGGCTAGCAGTAGCTGCACAGGTACACATATATAGTACTTTTTGGCGGCTGTTTTTTGGAGCAATAAAATTGCTCTTTAGGCAAAGGATTCCTGCAAGTCCAACCAACGCCTGTTGCCTGTACGCAGGTGCAAGATGCGCTTGCCGCGCTGCCTGGATGGATACAAATAGCACATGCAGTTCAATTTGATCATCAGGAGCATCTTTCTTCCCTGTCAAGTGCTTCTACCCCGTTGCCAGTTCGGCGAAATGGAACGGTCGATAGCGGTTCTTGGCCTCTACAACTCGGCGCCTTAAGGCCGGACGCATCGGAATTATCAGGTCCAGGCTCCCAACAGCACGGAGGGTCGCCTGAAGTGCCGGCCGCAGCCAGCACGCCGGGTACAGCAATTACTAGGGCGGCAGCAGCAATAGTAACAGGCGCAGTAGCAGCGGACCTCCCGGCCCAGCCCGCTTCAGCAGCACCTTTAGACTCCTGCACCAGTGACTCAGATACCGCTGCTGCTTGCGGCTGGTTCAGTAAGTGCCGCGGCTGCTGCCAACTAACAGCCGGCGAGGTGGAGCTACAGGGCCAGGTTGTACCACTTTGCCGCGGCTGCTCAAGCTCGCTGCACCGTAGGCCCTCAGGGGAGCGCGAACATGCCGTGAACCGAATTATGCGGGCACATGCTGCGCTCTGTCAACGAGAAGCGGCGGGCGCCTTCTGAGGACAGTCCCGCTGCGGCGATTGTTGGTGCTTGCGGAAGGAGGAGGCTGATTGCCAATATCAACAGCGTCCGTGCGGTGCCATGGTCAGTTCCGCGAGTGCTCATGGTTTTGGGCAGCGGAGCAGATTGTATGCCCAATGTTCGGCCTTGTATCGGCGGGGTCACCCGCTTTTGTGCATTATTCTGACTTAGGTCGAACCATTGAACGTTGACACCTTTCCCTCGCGGCTGGGGGGGGGAGCATTACGCTTGTATGACTGAACATGTGCCCTGCAAATCATCCTTTGCGGCCATGTGCGTCCCCTGCCTTGCGGCGATGCCTGCAGCTGCGTCACAGTGTGCAGCGCGTTGCGGGTGGTTATAGGATGCGTTGTGCTCTTTACTTTTAGCGCGGGGGCTACTACTGTGGCCACTGTTGCAGCTACATCTGTCGCGCAATTTCACTTGACTACGTTCTGTCGAAATGTGAGGAGCGGCGAATCCATTAGAGTGATCCTGCGGGTTGCACTCGCATCCCTTGCCTTGCATGTCTGTCGCCGTGCGCCTTCACGTCTCGCACGTGCACATCCGCGGGAAACAAATACTAAAAACTGAACCTTTGGGCGTTGGCCTGTTTCGAATGTGGAGACGTATGCCGGGCGTTTTGTGTGTGATGACCCCCCGTTGTCGTGGACTCGAAAATTGCGATGATGGATATAAATATGACCACAGGTGCGCCCTAGATTGATCATAGGCATTTAGTTTAATGTGTTTTTTGTAGGTCTTGCTGTCGTAGGGTGTTTGAAGTCTGGCGGTTGGTGCAGTATGTTAGTGCATTAGGCGCCTTTTAGGGTCATGCCCTCTCGTGCGCATCCCGGGCGCATATATGGTATCGAGCAGATGAGTAGAATCATGTGGTGGAGTCTTTTACGGGACGAAGGATGACGTCATGCGTCTCCGCGCAATCAACTTGCGACGCGTAAACCTCTCCCCTCAACTCCATGCTTACCTCGCCATACCACGCCCTGCCGCTCCATCCACAAGGGACGCGCAGTTGGCAGTTCATTCTACACAACCCTGCGTCATCCATTCTTCTAGTTATATGTCTCTTCACGACCAAAAGTGCATCCTCGGCCAAACATGGCTTAGACAGTTGGTGAATGTTTTGTGGACGGATGGATGGATGGAGCAGCGTGCGGCGGCACGTGCCCATTGCCGTTCGGGGCCTTTAAGCAAACGGCCCAACACAGCTTTCGCCACCTCAGCTGAGCTGGAGGCCTAAGGTGCTTGCATTTATCCGTAGCTCGCGTGCGTTGCCCTGCGTAAGGGCGTGTAACTGGCAAGATTGGCGCGAGGTGGCCAGACAACTGGCGAAGCCGGTTGCGTGATAGTGAGCCAGTGCGTTGCGAGTTTCGGCCTGTGTCAGGGAAAAGAGGCGGTGTTGGGGCAGGAAATGGTCAGCAGCGGCCGGTTTCACCAGTGAGGCTTCGATAAGGAATGGTAATTGTATCTTTTTTCGGGGCCAGGACGGGCAGGTTATATCATGTCACGCGGAAGATTAACTTATTTAAATGGTGTTCTGGGAGGCAGTAGGGACTGGGGAGAGCCAGGATCGGCGTTGTGGTCTGGGTCTGTCGGACTTCCAGCAACTCGTTTGATTCCAGCTTCGGCAGCGGCGGATGGCAGGTATGCCCCTTCAAGTAGCCTGACCACGTGTGCGCATGCTGTTACAACAGCGTTTCCCTGTGGTCATGAATTCCTTGGGTCAACAGCCCTGTGCCCAGTGGCGGTAGCAGTGTCCGAGCCCTGGCATGATGTGCATCGGCCTTACCCGGGCGGCATACACATTTTCCAGAAGTGCCGCATCGGTGTTTTGTGCCAAGAGTGATCGCTGTTATGCCCATCTGGCACGAGAGAGGGGGAAGTGACCGTTTTCTAAAGAACTGAGTTATAACACAGCCTGGCTTGGCTGGTCATTGTTCATAAGCGCATACAAAACACGATTTGGTGATACGCTGCGTGCCGTCACTCAAAATGAAAACCGTTGTTTGTGTCGGGGTGCCTACTTGACTTTTTGGGGCAGTACCGCAGTCGCATGCAATAAGCACGTGTAACCTCAATTTTAATAGCCTACCTGTAATGAGCTGTGTCTCACCCACTCCCAAGTGCGTGCTGATTTTGACGCCGTCACGGCTCACCCGTTTCATTGGAACACTTCCACGTGGCTACTGCCCTGCACAACACTGTATGCTCCAGTCACGCTGCTCAACGCGCCATTAAACGCAGATACAGCTGGTGAACGTATCATGATATCCTCCTCCCTACTCCATCCCCACCCGCGCCAACCAATTGCCCACACGCGTCACTGAAAAGATGCCATCTCCGCCCAGCACGCCTACACAACAGCAGCCACTATTTACCTCCGTGAAGCCCGGCACGACCAGTTCTGTGTGAGGCATCATCAGCTCCGGCACCACAGGGGCGGGCAGCGACAGCGCTGTGGTGTTCGCCGCCACGACGGTTGCACGGCCCAGCTGTGGGGCGTCTAGCAGCCGCAGCCCCGAGGCCTACCAGTGACGGGGTTGAGTTAACTGAGAACGGCAGGCACCAAACTAGGTTCAGCGGTGTTGGGACCATGCAGCACACCGAGGCGGCAACACTCAAGCGATTGGCTGGCCATTGGAAAAGGTGGCATCTCATGTTCATTGAGACATCTGTCAAATGCTGGACTTAATAGCACTTAAGCTACCAGGTGCTGTATGGGTCAGGAACGAGTGGGAGAAAGCCACGATCTCAGCTGCTGCCTGAAGACTTCTATCCAGGTAACGGTACGTTTCAAGGTCAAATCATGATTGCGTCGTACCAGCACAAGGTCATCCGTGTGGATGGGCCGACGCCGCGCCTTCCGTGGGTCTTCGTTCGGAGAGTACCAGCCGTAGTCGGCAGTGCCGTACAAATAGTTATAGTCGTCCAGCGCGAACAATATTGGTATCGGCTTCTTACTCCCACCGTTGGGCAATGAGGCGGCCACCAGCTGCCGGACAAGGTCCAGAGCCGAGTCCACTGCAATCTCAGCCTGCCATTGTAAGGGGCCCCATCATGACTGTGCTCCACCGTACGAAAGTTAACTTAACCATACGAATCCGCTCATAGATACACCCCATTGTGACTCCAAGCGTCCCGGTTACCAGGTGGCTCTTAATAATTGCGCTGAGCCATTAGGCCACCCACCTCTTAGCAACACGATGTCAGCCAGAAGGCTACAGGGATCGTCCAGACTCCAAAGGATCAAAGCCTGCTTCCTATCTGTGCCCTGAGCCCTGGGGGAATGGAAGCACTACAGCTATAATAGGTGCACCTATTGGACGGTAGCTTTCCCTCGGAATGTCAAGTCCTTGCCGACCCCGGTTCCCCTCGCTCCAGCGTGCTGCTGGGGCAGCTAGCGTCATGACTCCCTGCCACCGCATTAGCTACCTACCATTGCTGCTGTCTGGTCCGTTTCTGTGATGAAATCCTCCCGAACACTCACATTGTCATCACCAACCAGTCCACCAGCTACTAGGTCATATAGCGTCCGGCCCTGGAAATCCTCCTTATGCGCCGCCGCCGCACCGGGCAGCTGCGTTGCGGGGCCAGACGTTGCTTCCCCCGCCTCCCGGCCAATGGCATGGCCCTCCACCGGTTGCTGCTGCGCCGCCAGCCTCAGAACCGGCATCTGCTTGAGCTGGGCACCGTGGGCATCCAGAAGACCTTTAAGTAACTGCTGCGCTGAGGTGAGGGTGTCCCAGCGGCGGCTGCTGCCGCGCCGGGCGAAGTAGCCCCCCTGTACCAGCGCGGCACAGCTCGGAACGTACATGACGAGCCTGGGTAGGGCCGCAGCAGTTCCAAGGGTAAAGTGTCCAGGTGCACCGTGCAAGCGGCTGAGTCCCCGAATCAGGTGGACAATGGGGTACGCAACGTTACACGTGTGCAAGGCCGGATGTGCTGGTTGCTTACCAGCCCTGTTGGCGCGCCCATTCCACGAGGCCCACAAGCGCTATCGACTTGCCGGCCCCAGTTGGGCCTGTCAGAAGTAACCGCTGATGGTTAGTGTTGGTATGGCTGTTTGCACCAACGGCAGAGAATAGTGTATGCATGACCGGGCGGTACATGATGGCGTGGCTGCCCGTGGCCGCCATCTCCTCCTGGAGGGCTTTGCATCCCCCCCGGCGATCGTGTCCGGGCTCGCGTGGGGAATAGAAGGCGCCAGCGTACGGCCGGCTGGCCTCCTGCAATAGTGCCTTGTCCAAGGAGTAATATGCGCCAACGGAAGCAAAGCTGAGCTGCTTGCTGCCGACAAGCCCTTCTTGCCTGCGATAATTGTACGCGACCCCTCTTTTATGAAGCGCTGGGATAGCACGATGCCTAACAAATGCCATAACAAATTTGAGCACCGCACCCGCTTGTGCTCGGCCGATGTGATACAGCTTCATCTACAGCTGCAGTTGCGAAAGATGCCCAAGTTGATGCTGAGACAAGCCTTGTCAAGAAAGCATTACACCTTGCACCACGCATTAAATGATATATTTTCAACATCTTTATAATTGAATCGAATGGATCGTAGATAATCGCATAAGCGATGCTCGGCGTCTACCTTTCTATACAGCCTGTACGAACACAATTTTGGGCGCGACCACTTGTAGACTGAGATGAGGCGAGCGATCTGCTAGGGGCATCAAAACTTCCGTTTTGCGGGCAACATCTGTTATTTCAAAGTGAACTTTAGCATCGCACACTCGGAATTAAGCCCGCCAGTCCTGAAATCAATCTAGCTTTAATGCACATTGGCTATGACGCTTCTTGTTAGGTAGATGCACATGGACACGTCTGCTGATGAAGCCATCGCTCGTGCACTTGGTGCCGAGTATTACGGGGCAGGCGACCCGGACTATGCCGCAGACGCTGCCTACATAGACGACTCAGAGGACTCAGATTATGGCGGAGGGCCGCGCAAAAAGAAACGAAGAGCTGGGGGCGGCGGTCGAGGCCGTGGGCGAGGCAGACCACCAGGTGTCACTTTCAAAACGGCCCCGAGGCGCATCTCGCACAGCATTCTTACGCTGCCAAATATACCTGTGTTATAGAATTGGAAAACCTAGTGTCACGTGTCAACGCCCGTCCTGTTGCGGTTGGCCTTCCAACGTCGCTGGCGGCACACACCTTTCACGTGCAGCCAAGCACCTGCTGCTTGCCAGAGCACAGCTCTAGCAGCCACACCAAACTGCAGTCCCCACAACCTTTCTCACCTGTTCACAGCTATTGGCAATCCAAAATCCTACCCATCCGCTTCATCTTTGCCAAAGCTCCAGCAAGGATCCCCAACCCTTTCCCCCATCAACGCTCCCAATCCAGCTCAGTCACACGTCTTCTCCCCTATCCGTAACCGACCTCTATGCCTCGACCGGTGGGTCATACGTGCACTCCAGGCTCCGGCGCTGTCGCCGCCTTCCGCCATGACGCCGCCGCGATGCTGGGGTCCGCCGGTGACGGCGGGGGTCCCTCCGACGGCGACGGTGACTCCGACGACGGCGAAGGTGACGATCGCACCAAGAGCGGTCGGCGACGGCGCAAGGATGTTGGCAAGCAGCGGCAGGCGGGACGTGCCTGGACTCCAGAGGAAGAGTCGTTGTTCCTGCAGGCCATGGAGACGCACGGTCGCGATTGGAAGCGTGGCAGCGAGCTGGTGGGCACACGCGACCACCGCGCCATCGCCTCTCATGCACAAAAGTACTTTATCAAACTCTGTCTTGCGGGTAAGCCGCTGCCAGTGGCGGTGGCGCGGACTGGCCTGGGCTACACACTCAGCGGCGCCATGCTCGATCCGTACTCAGCGGCAGCGAGGTCGTACGGCTTCAAGCCGGAACTGCTGACCCGTGAGTTGGCGGGAGGCAAAATGAGCGCTTTCCAGGATTGGGGGAGTGATAATAAGCCCTAAAGGGGGATCACCGAAGAAAGAAGGAATTGATGAGGGAATCCATGTCCAATTGATGGTGGTGGCGTGGCCAAGCCCGGCTGGGCCCGCAGTTTGCAGAGCCCAAGGAAGCGAAGGATCAGGGTGACGAATAGCAAGGGCCGGGTGCGTTTGCGTCGAATTTTGCAAAGCATGGGGGCACGTGAGGGGCTTGGGGGTTGGGGGTGCCTGCGGTGAGTGGAGGGGCTGAGGTTGGAGGTTGGTTGGAGCGACACCCAACGGGGAAGCGGAGACCTGCCTCCAAGCTAGGCGTACCCGTCTGAGTACCGAATTCTGCGTGCGCCGGAGCGGTCACAGCAGCGCCGACCCCTGATTCTCTTTTCCCCTTCCTTCCCTTTGGAATCCACCAGGGCTAAACCATCAGGAGCTACAACAGGCGCTATCCGGTCTAGATCTGGATCGCCTGCCGGTCATGTACGGCGGGAGGCTTCCGGATGACCAGGCGCCCGCGCTTCCGCCCCCCCGCAGTGCGTCTGTTGGTGGCATGCTGGCTGACGAGGTGCGCACGGCGGGTTCGGGTTCTTGGCGTTGGGAAATGGGAACTTCTGGGAATGGGGTGAAGGCTTACTTGGATGCAGATTTCTGGATGCCAGATTACGGCCATTTTAAGTATCCTTTTAAAATATTAAACGGAGGCACGGCGGGGCTTAGAACATGGGTTCAGTGAAAGGAAACCCCCGCGGCGAATTGCTTCTTCGCTTGGGACTCCCAGCATGACATGCTGGGACGTGAACGGAGCCCGATGGCTCTACGCGGCGAAGACCATAAACACCATAAATCAGAAAACCCTGGTGGCTTTTTTACCAGCAGTGCAATGTTGGAAGGAGCCCCGGACTAGCCTACTGTTAAGTGGATTGTAGCAGCCCACTCGCTCGCAGCCCGTGTAGCTCAAGAATAACGCTTCCGCCTCCATTGCGTTCGGTTATATATATTCCCCCTTCCCCCCGAATCCAGCACTGGGTTCCCAGTATTCCCTCCATTGCGTGACTCCACCTTTTCCGCTGTTTTGTTCATCCGGGTCGCAGCGGGGCAAGAAATTGGCCAAGGGGGTCCCGGGAAGGAAGCGGCGGAAGGGCCTAACCGCGGCGGGAGGGGGCAGCTCCGACGGGGATGATGACGGCGTCGGGGATCCGGTGGCAGCGCAGGACCCCAACCAGGCAGCGGCAGCGGCAGCCGTGGCAGCGGCAGTGGCAGCGGCGGCAGCGGCAGCCGGAGGCGGTGTGCAGGGCATTACGCCCGCTCAGCTCGTCGCTGCCGCTGCAGCAGCGGCAGCGCAGGCGCAGCTGGCGGCAGCGGCAGGCAGCTTAGGGCTGTCGGGACCGGCTACCACTAGCACCGCGAACACCCCCACAGCTGCGGGTTTCGGATCATTCACGGCATTGCTCTCTGGCGCAGCTGACGGCCTTGGCGTGGCTGCGGCGGCGCCGCCCGTGGGCGCCGGCGGCCTGGCGGCGGCCCTGCAGGGCGCCACCACGGCAGGACCTCTAGGATCCTTATCAGCGGCGTTGGCACCGGCGTTGGCGGCGGCGCCGCCGCCGCCAGCGGCACCGCTGATGGTCCTGCCGCCGCCGGCGGTGTCAGCGCCCGTGCAGACGGAGTACGCGCGCAACCGGCCGCGGCGGGAGCTGGCGGGACAGAGGGCCCAGATGGGCGTTACCAGTGAGAGCCTTCAGTTGGTTAAGCCGCAGGAGTTCATGGGGCCGCCCGGCAGCGGGGCGCCTCGTTCCCAGCCATACACCGTCGACATGTCCACGTGGGCCCTGCTAGCGATGGACTTCCACGCGCACCTTAGCACCTACGAGGTGATCGGGCTGCTGGGTGGCACCTGGAACCCTGACACCCGGCAGCTGGTGGTGATTGAGGCGTACGCGTGTCGGCGGGCACAGGGCAGTGATGCGGCTACCTCCGTGGAGTTGGACCCGGAGTCGCAAGTGGAGGTGCAGAACATGATGGAGGCCAAGGGGCAGAAATGCGTGGGATGGTGAGTGCCTGTCTGTCTCCGCATCTGTCAACGACGATGGGCGCGAATACATGGATTCATGCACGGAGGAAAGGTGCTGGGGTGGCCAGGTCGCGGGTGCGAGGTGAGGGACGCGGGGACGGCTGCTAGGCACTCCTGGGGCCAACGTCGCGCTCTCTCCAGCCGGCCGTTACCCGCTAAGGAGCTAGGCGTGGGGATATGAGGCGCGACTGGTGAGGGCAAGGTGGAGGGGTGCTTCTTGTGTTCCGTCGCCGCGTGTCAGATCTTTTCGGAACTCCTCCGGCGCTGCTACCGAGATGCCTCTGTACCGCCGGCTACGACTCCAGGTACCATTCTCACCCGGTGTTCGAGCCCAGCCCCAGTCAGAAAGACATGGACAACCAGCGCAACTACCAAGCGTTGTTCAGGTACGTTTTGGGGGCTGAGTGGGTTTTGGGACGGGCTTGGGAAGGAGCATTCATTAGATGAAGAGTTGGGGGCTCGTCCCCGCTTTCCTGGGAGGTGGAGGTGGTAAGCTGGTGCCGCATGGCCCCTCCTTCTGCCCCCCGAGATTCCCGCGTCCCCAATCCATTACCGACAGCTTGCCTGAAGGAAACTGCTTCTGTCGGTTGCCGACGGACTTACCCTACTTGGGCCTCTGGAGGGAAAGCGTCTTGATTGCGTCCCCTCTCGTTCATTTGCCGTCTCCGGCTGGACTGACCGCCATCGGTGCGGTTGGTGGTTGCAGGTGTGAAAAGACCCGACTGGAGCCCTTCCTCGGGATCATCGTTGGACCGTACGACGTTGCCATGCCACAACCGAATTCCATCATTACCACCTTCATGGTCCAGTCGTACAAGGGCTCGTTGGTGCCGTATTCCGTTCGGTGGGTGGTCCTCTAATTAGGTTATGCCATATCGCTGCTACTAGTGCCATGACTAGTGGCAGTGCCAGTGCCGGTGTACTACTAGTGGTGCTTCCCATGGCTCCAGCCAAATTCGCACTAAGTCAGTGCTAACGTGCTGCCGGGGAAAGCCAGCCTGACAACGAACTAATTCGATGACGACCTTGGTCGCGCCCGCAGAAGTTTGCTTTCGTTCATTGGACCCAATCCCGCAGCACTCGCTTCTGTGCGTTTGCCCGCCTGATTGTTTGATAGCTGATTTTGTACTTCGCTGCTTACGTGGGGTGGGCCCCGTTTGCCAACGTTGCAGCTGCCAAGTCCACGGCTACGAGGTGGTGCCTGACGGCCCGCTGCTAGCCAAGCTGGTGGGGATGCTGGACACTTTCCGGGACGACCCTGGGCGAGTGGACTTTTCGGAGTTGTGGCGGGGCTACAGCTATATTATGGTACGTGTGTACCCCAGACTGGAACGGCCCGAGCCCGGAACCTACCGGGTGACGTGAAAGTGTCCGCAACGTGATGTACGTGTGTTCGCGCGGTGGGTTTTCGTCCGCATGGATCTCGCGGTGTCGTTGACTCGCAACACGTGAATCAAAGGGATGGAAGGTTAATGAGAGAATATATTATGAAATTCGGGTATCAGTTTGAGAGTCTTGGTGGCGTGCATGTGCACCTGCATACGCATATCAGCTTTCGGAGGGGCTAGCGGAGGGTTGAAGGCATGTTATGGGTAAGTTGGGATAGATGGAAGTCCGCGGGGATGGCATGGTGGATGCCCCAGCAGCTTGCGAAAGCCGCAGGGGCGTTGTCCCCGCCGCTGTCCCCGACGAGTCTTAGATGCCAGAGCTCAGGAGTTCGGCTTCCTGACGTCCGTGTTTGGCCCCCTCGAGTGGATCTCTCGTCTCTTGGCCCCCTTGTGATTTTTTTCAGGTGGATGGCTCCGTTGACTCCGTGGCGCTGACCCGCCTCGCCAAGTTCCGTCACTCCCTCAGTACCTACATGCGGGAGGCGGACCCAGCGGCGGTACGGCAAGTGCTGGATCTGCTGTGCGGGGAGCTGCAGAGCCGCTGGGGTATCAACCTGGCGGCGGCGCTGGCTGCAGCCAACGCTAATGAAGGCTTGATCCCCAGGCCCGCGGCGCCAGCGGCGGTCCTCGACTCCTCGACTGCAGATGGCGGCAGTGTCGGGGGGGCATCGGAGGGACCCCCGGCGGGTGGATCGATGTTGGGGTTACTGCTGGAGGATGGCGACGCAGCGGCGGCGCCACCACCGCCTGCGCCGGGGGCGGTAGCGGAGGTGCTGGGATTGGTAGACACTGACGTTGCCGCGGCGTCGGTTGCGACCGCCACGACCGCAGCTGATGCCTTAATGCAGCAGCCAGTCAGTACGGGTGGCTTGTTCCAGGCGATGTTGCAAGATGATGATGACGATGGAGATGATGATGGAGATGAGTCTGCCGGGACGGGAATATCGCCAGCGGCGGCGGCAGCTGCAACAGCGGCAGCGGCAGCGGCGTCCGTGGCAGCGATGGGACCAGGGCGGGGATTGCTGGCACAAATGGAAGAAGCCGTTCAGGATGAGGAGCCCTCCGGTGACGTTCCGTTTGGATTGAGGGGGGAACTTGAGGACCGTCAACAGCACAGTGCGCTGCCAGCAACGGCGACACCGGCGACGATGGGGCCTATATTCGACCAGGCTGGTTGCGGTTATGGGCATGCGGTTGGGGGATACGAGCAGCATGTTGGGTTGTACGTAGAGCAGCAAGTGGAGGGAAGGGATGCGGGGCAGCATCTGGCGCGGGGTATGGAGACGGCAGGGTGAGGGAATGTGCCCAGGTCTGGGTCGCACGTTTTTCGTAATGTCCAGGTTAAGTCCTGAACCTCTTTTTCCCATCTTAAGTTTTTGGGCGTATGCCGTACTCGATATCTCAGATTACCAGTAAATTAGGTGCAGCGGTGTTGGCTGTCGTACGGGACAGGATGCGGACTTTTGTGCGGCAGCGGGGTGGTGGTGGTCGAGATTCTACAGGGAGGGGGGAAAGGAAAAATAGATGCCGTTGGGGAATTGGGATATGGGGAAATGTGGTGGTGTCTTAGGTTGACACGTCGTGGATTATTGGGAAGCTTGTTGGGAGGACTGAAATCAAACAAGAGACCACCTGTGTGAAATATGTGCTTGAGGAAGACCCCGTGAGGTGGGAAGGGTGCTGAGTTGGACCGTTGTGAAACAGGCGGGATGCGACCTGGGGGTACATAGAGGAACGCCTAGGGCATTAAGTTGCAGCGAAAACATTATAGCTTATAGGCTCTTAAGAGAGCGAGACAGCCACATAGGATACCGACGACAGTTGTGTTGGTGCTGGACATGGCAGGTTGCCGTGAACTGGGCCGGCAAGTAGGTGTCAGCGGATCGTTGCCAGGCGATGATTGAAGCGACTTAGGGTTTGCCGGAGGTGTGCGGAAAGACGCAGTGGGGACATAAGAAAAGAGAGCAGTTGCAGATCTGTCCGACATTTGCGTTGGATTGACTTTTGATGGAGATTGAGCTGTGGAGAGATCACGTATTGCCGCTGTTTACGCACCACTGTTTGTCGCATAGCATCATATCGCATATATCGCATATCACGAGACACTGGAGTTTGGACACTGATCAGTATAAACTCTTACAATATCTCAGTCTACACGAGATGCAGCGGCGCCGCTGCTTCTGTCTTTTAAATGGCGTACCGCCATGTGATCCCACCACCTGTGCCTTCCGGCTGGCCCAACAAACTCAGATCCGGATGACCCGGTGGAGGTTGGATCGCATGAATCCCATGCCACCTGTAGCTATCATATTTACAGTTGCTCCTGGACCCTGGACCCATCTCCTGGAACCCCATGTGGGGGAGGTAGCAGCCAAGGCAGAGAGGTGCAGACTGCCGGATTGGATGGCGCCCACGAATCCGTCACGCAGCGCCGGGTATGAGAGAACCCATCCTAACCCATCCTCATAAACCACCCTTCAAGACACTGGGCAGTGGGTCGGCTGAATGGGCACACGGTCAAAGCGTGCAGGCAGGGCCGCCAGTGCGAAGTCTACAAGTCTGTACATCCAGACAACGACGGCGCGCGGGGCCCTGCCCTGTTAGCCGATCCCTACTGCTAGCAATTTAGTTTCTTCGCAGCTGCGGAGCAGCCATGAATTCATCCTCCGCCGCCCATCTATCCCGGGTGTACATTTCGTAACCCGAACAGACACATATACACATAAGGGTTTGATGGCCGCATACATACTTGGCCCGGCCCGCATTTGGCCGTTGAGATTTTTCGGATGAGGAAACGCAACCGGTAGGCGGTGCAGCCAGAAACGCCTCCGTCAGTGCGGCCTACGCACATGCTTCATCATCACCTCGGTCATCCAAGCACCCAAGTGTCTGATTTGCGCCGTCGATGCGGACCCCCACATGGACTTATTCGCCTGACCAGTTAGGAAGTCCGCAAATGCGCCGCTCCCTAGGGTGCCGCATGCGCTTCCTCCTCCCCACAGCAGGGTGCAAAACATGACGCGGAAAGAGGCCATAAAACACGGCCAAACGAATCAATTTTGGCGCTGCAATACCGTTTTCTCAAAAAATGCTCGTTCCAGTATTTAGTTGTTTTATTATATCGGGAATACATCAATGCTCAGCTTCCGTACATGACGCAACCTCTTAGACAACCTGGCTGCAACCTAGACATTGCATGTGCTGTTGGCACAATTTCGCTGTCAATCTGCAAATGACCTGGACAACGCAACAAACACGAACAACCCCCTGGACTTCCGTTACCCAAGCGGCAACAGCGTTCTGAAAAAGCCAAAAAGCAATTTGGAAGCGCAAGTAAACAAGTACCACCGCCCTCCTCCTCAGTTATGCAAGCTCACTCCCTCCGGTGGGCCACCTTTGCACCCTCTGGTTTCTCTGCTATCGAGAACCAGCAGCTAAAAGCCCGCCGCCATCTACCGTAATCCACAACACGTGACCTGAGCAGGGCTTTCCCCTCCCGATCTCCCTTGTATGGCTCTGCTTCTGGAGCCATGAGCTCATTTTCCGGCGTACAGCTCCCCAACCTTCCCCTGTATGAGTTCGGCCATGTGTTCCTGCTCCTGCTCGGGTGACTGAGTCCGCTGCTTCCACAGCACACCCCGCCTGCACACCCTTTCCGCGCCTGTATGTCACCTCCTCATAGGCCGCTGTCCACAGCACAGTACAGTCTTCCCCCTTCCCCCCCTTCCCCTTCCATGACCCTCCGGACCCTCATCCCATCACTCGCCAATCGTGATGGGCTTCTTCAGCATTGTGACCCGGGTCGAGTGCGCGAAGTGATACTGCGGTACTGCAGGCGCCGGCCAGCGACCGAGTGCATAGGTGGTGGGTGAGGGCCGGGTTAGGCAGGCCGGTGAGGCGCCAGGAATGTCAGCAGTGTTGAGGGTCCCGTGGCCCGGAGAGGGCACATCCCGTGTGCGCGCCCGCGGGGCAGCTCCTTTGATGTCGGTGGTTGTGAGGCAAGCCAGCGGTCGGGTGGGACTCTGTTTGCGCGGAGGCTGTTCGGGAGTGGGACATGGACGAGGAAAGGTAGAGTTGGGAGTTGAATGTGGGTGTGAGGGGAGAGGAGAAGCCGCTCGTCAGAGGAGGACGAGTGTTGTTGGATGCGGATGGAGTTGGGAATTCAGGGTCAGGGTTCGTGCAACTGAGGTAAGTGGTTAGGGGAGGAGTTGGAGATTAAGCAGGGCTGGCTCACGTGCTCGCACTGATAAACCAGCTCCTTTGCGAACTCCGTGCCTAGGCAGCGGACGCCTTGTTAATGCGCCATGGTCATCATCGTGCCGGTATGCATATACATCACGGCGGCTGCGAAGAAAGGTCTCGAATAACCCTTTTTGTAAAGCCGTGTGATGGACACGCTTTCATCATTGTTTGGTAACAGAAGAGCGACGCCCCTCACATCACGAGGCGTTCCGAAAACCAGCTATACATTTGTGTGCGGCCAATCCGGCCACTCCCATCCAGCCGTTCCCGCCTTCATCCAGGCATTCAGCAGCATTATCGCCCAGGCCTGAGTTCCACTTACCACAATGTCTGAGATGCTCAGGGGGTCGAAGCCTCCGTTGCGGCGCGGTGGTACGCTGGCACTCCGGCGCTGGCCATTGATATCAGTGACGTCCATATTACGGTTGGCGATGGTAGCTGCAACCACCGCGGCAGCCGGACTCACAAACACTGTCGGGCCATACAGCAGCAAACCACCGACTGCACCGTTGACGTTGAGAGCTGGGTTGGATGCAAAGGCTGCTGGCTGCTGCTGCGGCTGTCCACCAAAAGCCGTAGCTGTATTGTTGTGCCCCGAGGGTGAGTTGGGCAGGGGCTGTAGTCTTGGAGAGACTAGTGTCCCCGGTCCGTCACCGGTGCGAGGCAGGGACATGGCGGAGACCAGCAGCCTCTCACCGGGCCGTCGAGCTGCTGGCGATGCAGACCGCGGTGTTTCACTGACAGGTGTTCCTGCTTTCGGACTGGGCTGGGCTGTCTCTGGTGCGCTGGGTGAAGGAGAGCAGCCGGGTAGGATATACCGTGGTTCCAAAGGATTCACACATCGACCTCCTGCTTTGAAGTTTCTCGGAAGCCCGTTGCAGGCAAGGATTGCACGGTTGGTGGGAGAGCTGAAATCGATGTCTTGATTGGTGTAGGCCGAGGTTAGGGGTGGCATCGGCAAGGGAACCTGGCTCTTAATTCGTCGCTCCTCGAAGTGATCTAAGTAGTCATTGGACTCTTTAGTGGGGACCCAGCGGTCATGTGCGACATGCGAAGCAGCAGATGTAAGCCCCGCGGGCGCCACTAAAACTGGATGAGATGCAGCCATTTCTGAATTTTTTAATTGACGTTTGCTATATTTCCAGTCCCAAGTTTTGGCGCCGACCTTGCATACACCTAGCAGCTAACTTATTGGAAATCTAGCAAAAGTAATAAATTTTGGAAATATAAGGTATATAATAGTGAAAAGCACAATAAAGTCTACAATACTTTAAAAAAACACCTTGGCACGCGCAGCTCTAATGCGCGTACTTCCGTGACTTCGACCTCCATGGAGACGAAAGCTAATTAAAATCCGAATTGAAACATATAACGTTGTAAAATGTACCTGCTAAGCCTCAACGTACCATTAACTAGTGGGAACGAAACCATCAAGGATCCTCCTAGCAACGGCGCGCGAACCGGGGACAGCGACACCGTAAAATCTTCCTAAAAATAGTTTTATTACATAAAAATGTATCATTGTCTGGCGTAATCCAAGTGAAATTGAAGGGTCAGAAAGGGTGATACGCCATTCGATTCCTGTCTAGGCCTATCAAGTGGTGCTTTCCAGAGGTAGGGTTGCTAACACATAGTAATGCAACCCTGATTTCAAGGTGAATCCTTCCTAAAACTAAATGCAACTGAGCGACCCCGATCGCGAACAAGCATCGTGAGGTAAAGATTAAATTAACTTTAAAAATATTGAAGTGCGAGTGCAAGTAGCGAGAGGGAAATGATACGTGCTTGTGGATGCCTACCTCCAGCGGGTTTATTAGGGGTCCCAACGGCCCCTCGATTGCACTAAGTGCGGCTCAGGGTAGATTGTCTTCATTGACGGAATTAATTTGGGTCCGGCAATCCACGTAACCCAGCTGTTGCCCAAGAGATGACGAATATGTGAAGGTCGCTAGAGGTCGCTACGTCCCGTGGGATGTGCAGCCTAATGACTCCGCCAGAAAGGTAGTAACCGATCCACCTTTAAACAAGGACAAAGGAGTGTAGCATGTACGCAATTAAGTGGGGGTGAGTCCCCATAAATGCAAGTGATGTAAGTGGTGCATCTCTAGCAGTCCCACCATAGTACTTATGCTCTTATATGAAATTAAGGCTTGAGTGCGAGCATACCTGTTGATGGTGAAGGGTGAAGCCAGTCGAAATCCTGGTGGAGGCTGATTAACCCACCACCTCTGTCATATCCAAGTTTCCACCAGATCGGGGGATAGAGCCGCATAGAGCCACAACCACACACGTGGCTGATTAGACCGCCACTACACCGGACTCTTCAGACGAGCAAATCCAGCAGGCCGCCCTTACAGTTACAAAGCCTCGACGAGGTCGCGCAGGGAGAACACAAGGTAGAAGCAAGAAACCCAGAAACACATGTCTCACAGGGAGCCCCGCAGGCTGACTATTTACCGCGCCCCTTCATCCATCCCTATAGCACACCTACCCGACCCGTCTATGTCCGGATGCGCTGCCTCCGTCACCTTTCCGTTCATCTCGCTACCCCGAACACACTCCCCTCTCTGCACAACAGACTCCTCAACGCTGGAGCCCTGGTGGGCGGGGCCCCTTCCGCAAACCACTCTACCCACTCTACCAAACTTTCTACGATCACCACGCGCCGCTTCGTCTTCTTCCCTAGTAGCCTCCACCCGCCGCCAATCAACTAACAAGCCGTCTGCGTGCGCTACAAGCCAACCCAGTACGAGCGGCCTCCCACGTTATGAATGGGTCCTGCGACCGGTGCTGTAACCGCCCACTCGTACCAGACCTTGTGCGGTGAGCAGCACCTCCACATCTGCATCTCCACTGGCGCACCCGCGGGGACGTAGACGGGCTCTCGCAGCGGGAAGAAGATTGGAAACCAAGAGAACATGTTCTCCGAGTGGGAGGGGGGATGTATGGACAACAAGACGTCGCCGTACAAGGTGCATTCGAAGTAGCCAGCGAAGCCGTGCAGTACGGCCGCGCCGGCAGCGGGGTCGCGATGGAAGTTGACGGTAGCATACCGGGAGTTGTCGATGGGCGCGTCGTTGTTGGGATGAGAGAAGGTGAAGAGAGGCTGGGTGGGCGCGAGCAGATGGTGCCTATCAGGCGGGCGTCGGGAGCAATGTCCAAGCGGGTGACGGGAAATATGATCAGGTGGAAGTGCAGTACCAGATGAGTCCGTTAGGAAAAGGGCGCATCTCTGAATACAAGGCATGCAGTTCACCGCACTAGGGCTAGCAGTGAGTCATAAGGCCCCTGATCTCCAAACTCCGGTAATCCCTCCATCCCTTAATCCCAATACCTCAGCGCCCACTCGCCTGTGGAGTCGTACAACATACGGCGTCTCGAAGTGCTCGAGGTCCTTGTACGACTTAACGTCGTGGTGGAGTTTGTGACTGGTGGCGGGTGCCAGGTACGATGTGTACGATTGAGGGATGGAGATGCCCCCAGGAGCTAGGAAACGCTGCGCGCCATCCAGACACTCGGGGGATAACTCATTGTCCCCAAACGAACCCAATAGTTCCGAAACCAAGATCTCTGCTGGTTCCGGAGCCTGGATGTCATGGCAGGGAGTTGGGGACACGGTGGAAGCGGAGCGGTGCAATAGCGCGTAACCGTATACGTATAGTTCCATCTGTATTCATAAGGAGAACCAATACCCCCTCTAATTTCCCCTGAGGGGAAACATGCCCCCTACAACTCCCCGCTCCCCCCACACTCTCATTCATCCCACCCCTCCCTACCCGCTGGCCCACCTGCCAGTGTCGCATGTCTGCCGATACAATGGTCACGTCCCTCTCCCAGCCCTCACTGCGCAGCATCTGCTGAATGTGCACGATGGCGTTGGGGTTCTTTTCCACGGCGTAGACCCGTAACCGGACACCCACACGGGCCGCAGCGCGCATCGACGCCCGCACCAGGGGCCCCCGTCCCGCCCCCACCACCATCAGAACGACGTTACGGCTGGGGCCGTCGCTACAGGAGGTGGATGCGATGGGCAAATCGTACGGCGACATTGCCTCAGTGGTGCTGGCCAGGTACCGATCCTTCAGGGCCTTATACACGGCTTCTTCGTACAGTTTGTACTTCTGTAGGTCCTTTTCGAAAGTCTCATATGTTTGGGACTCAAGGTTATCCTGCCGCCGTGAAGGGGACGGAGGGTATGCGGCCAGGGAGGGGTACACGGGGGAGGGGTTGCGGGGCTGGGCCGTTAAGGGGACAGGGAAGGAGGGACAGGGAAGGAGGGACAGGGAAGGAGGGACAGGGAAGGAGGGACAGGGAAGGAGGGACAGGGAAGGAGGGGATCTGGGGCGGTGCCAATCCGAATCAGTGCGCTACCAGGAGTTAGGGTGGGCCGTGCGGTCGTTGTCACGAAGCCAGCCTTACCCTTCCCCAGCGCCCGCAACCCACCCAAAGACACAAAAAATGGCACTCTGGCACTCACCCCTCCCCCCCAACACCTCCCCCCATCCATTCCCACACCCGCCCAACCTCACTTCAAACCTGCTTGGGGCGTTATCCGTTGTTTCGGAGCCACACACGACTCCGCGTGTACGGAACTTGTCATTGACAGCTATTGTGTTCTGATCTCTGATAGTGCGCATTAGCGAATTTCATGTGTGCACACATGAACTCCGGGCAGCGCTTGAGAAGCTCAGATCAGCGCGACCAACGTAAAGCTTTGCAGACAACTCTGACAACTCTTGTCATCGTGCATTGCCATCGTCTTGCTAACTTACGGTCCTGCTATGGTGGCTGCCGCTGTCCACCCACAGCCCCACAACCCGTCCCCCTCTCCCCTTTTTCACACCTGCAGGGGCTGAAGCGGGACCTGCAGGTAGTCTCTGTAGGATGTCTCTTGCCGCTCCTGCTCTCCCACCGCCTCAAGCCGGCGGAACAGAAAGCACAGGTATTCCCAGTAGGGTCTCAGCGGGTGAAACTCTCCGGGGTTCGTGATGTTGAAGCCAAGGGGCTCACCGTCCGGGCCCACTGCCACCGCAGTCCCACCCGCAGTGGCGGCACCGACATTGGCTGGAGAGGCGACGGAGTGGCATGCCTCCCCGGTCAGCACCACCTGGGGCGGCAGCAGGCAGGGGTGGAGATAGGGACGGAAAATGGGAAAGGTGTGGGTCATTCCATCAGCAGGCAGGTGGGAGGAATGGCGTAAGCGGATGGCGGTGGGGCAGTCTTAAGAGGTTCACATCCTCCGAAGACCCTCCCCAGTCCCCACCCTCCAAGAAGGTTACGCAGACGCGCACCTGCGGACCTCTCCATGCCCCGCCCTCACGTACTTAGCCTAAACATCTTCCCCTCCGCAACATCTCTCGTGTACAGTGTCGCGCTGGACGTGCAATCCTCGCAGGTTCCCCGAAGACCTGCATGCCCCGAACATCCCCCACCTGCACGCCCAGCTTGAAGAAAGCTGCCAGCATGTCCTGATGTCCCTTCGGCAGCACCGGATAGCCCCTCTTGTTTGTGATGAACACGGAGGTGGGCAACAGGATCGCCTTGACCGGCTCCCCACACCAGCGGTCCAGGGAGGCGAGCGAAGGTAACGTGGGTCCCACAAGCAGCGCAGCGCCCAGTAGGTTGTGGTGGTCACATTGCGCACGCACCTGAAGATGGGGGGAGAGAGGGGCGGGGGGGGGAGGGCGAACAAACGAGTTCTGGTACTGCTGCTGAAGAATGAAACCACCAACCGGCTGATGGCCGACTGATGGCGGCTGGCCTCGTCCACCGCTCAGATAAGCCAGACGAGAAAACATGACACGTAACCGAGCAGGGCAACACGAGTGCGCACGGAGTGCAAAGAATGTACTCACGGCAGCGCACGCCCCCAGCCTTCCTCCCGTCTCTGGAGTACCTGGTGCCAGGCCTCCCACCCGTCCATAGCGCCCGGCATCACAGGCCCCGAGAAAGCGCAACCAACTCCGTTTTGTTTCCCATGGCCCATGGGTGAAACGGCATCAGCCTCCGGCGCCTGTCGAGGCGGGTGCGGCTCGTGCAGGGCGCGCGGCGGTGTTCCGGGCAACACCAGCGGCACCGTTAGCCACAAGGCCATGTGGGTCAGACCTTGGAGGGTCTGCGATAAGTGAGAAGTGAGAAGTGAGAAGCGGGAACATGGCGCATACAGTAGCAGCGGCGGGGTTGGGCGGGGTTAGGAATCACATGCCGGGACTAGCGGGATTGGTGGCGTGTGTGTGTGTGTCTCATGCTGACTCCACACGATACACCATAATGCGTGATGTGTGTGTATGTGTGAAGGTTGGGGTATGAGTGCTTCCCGGTGCCCAGCGCCTAGAACCCTAGATTCTTAAGAGGATGGAGTGTCGCACCGCCGTACCTGGTTCAGTACTTGAGCATAATTAGGACATTGTCCGGGTCTGTGCGGGGCTGGCAGCACAACCGCCTGCAGCCCCAGGTGCGCCGCCCAGCCCAGCTGGTGCCGCAGCGCCGCCACGCTCTGTTGCCGCTTAGCTGGATCCGGAGAATCTGTTTGGATCCAATCGCTGATCAGGCCAACTACCTGCACCGTGAACGGCGAGAAGCCGCGGTATAGAGGGCAGGAGAGCGGGAGACTCTAGCGAAGGAGGTGCGGTGAAAGCCATTCGAGGGACAGTAACCAAATCGGCAGGGCCCAAAGCGGTGGCGGATGGCTCTGAGTGCTTGCGCGGCGTAAGCAGGATTGTACCCGATGTGTATTGTGCTCGGGAAGTAGCGGCGGCAGGTGCATACGGTTGTGAGGGTGATGTTGGGGTGTGGCGCGGGCAATTCCGTCAAAAGGGGTAGATGTATGGTACATGTCCTCGCTCTGATATGGGGCATTGCACATTCCCCATGTGACTGTCTAACTGTCCGATATCACATATATCCGCACCTTAAGAGCCAACATGCACCTCCTCCATTTACAAGGAGGACAAAACAAATCGACGTTCTGGATTTTTGTTTATTTCATTTCATACAGAGTCGTATTCCCATGTCTATTACCTGGTTTGCCCACTGAGAGGAATTGATGTAAAGACAGTCATCCCGGTTAAAAAGGGATGGGAGCGAGCCGTTCTCCGGAACCGTAGGCGCAGGCGGACGCCAGCCGTCCCGTACAAGAGGTGCAACAATAAAGTCGAAACCGCAGAGTCCGTAAGCCTGTGGCAACCAGGGCTTAGCGTTGGTAGTGGCGGCGGAGATCGCATACATTCGCAGGCGCAGTGTCTAGCGAAAAAGATAACTTGATGCTATATGTAAGATACACGTACTTCTACGGTTGCAGGAGCATCCAGAGTAAATGGCACCTGAACGCCCGCATATTTAGCATCCCCGTAGTCTGTCCGTTTACCGAGCACCATCTTTGTATATCAAGTGCAAGTACGCACCTAGACCAAATTTTAAAACGTATACCGCCAGCGAATCCAGCAAAGCCAGAATGAGTCAACTTACCGGTTTACAGTTTTTGGTTTCGGCAATCAGTTGAATTTTACGGCAACATAAAGGCTGTAACCGAAGGTATGCATGACGTTCGTTTTTTTAATCTCTTCTTTGTCGTTTGTCTTTTTTGCTTCGCGGTCCGTGAGCCTCCTGGCTCGTACCGGGCCTTACGAGTTCAGAATAACTTGTAATCAATCAACCATGTATGACACGTCAATTTCATATTGATATTCACGCGATAAACGGCTTTAGCCTAATAAATAATAATACAACGAACAAACTCACCTCCCGTTAACCACGTGCCTGAAATTGTGAAACTGCATACAACTATGTATCGCCGAGCTGCCACTATCGCTGGTCAACTAGCCTCTCGTCATGTAGTTTCATTCCTTGAACCAGGGTTGCTATCCCGAGTTACTATGTACGCAGGTCCAACCTATTCCGCTTCAGTGTGCAGCACCCGCCCTCACGCAACCTTGCAGTCCGGATTACGGGCGTTCTGCACCTTCGACGTGCAAAATGAAGTCAGTGGGTTGTCTGCAATGTCCGTCTTGCAACGCCCCTGGCTATACGTTTTCGTTCGTATCCTACAGACCGTTCTCCCGGCCCGTCCCAACCCCGTCCACGGCTTCGGCCGCTCTCCGTGCGTTTTGGCCCTTTTTGATGGTTACATATCTGTCCAGATGAACGCCGTGAACGAGCTTTTTGCAGAGGCGCGCGAAGAAATTGAGTTTGCTAAGGAAGAGGCGGAGACGGTCTACTTCAATGAAAGCGTACAGACAGCACGGAGGGCAGTGGAGGCGTGCATGTCCCGTTGGGAGGGGCTGCTCGCGGCGCTGCCGGAGGCTGAGCGCAACCGCGTGATGCGGAGCATGGGACTGAAGATTGCACAGCTACAGGTGGGAATGTGAAAAGTGTATGTGCACATTCATGCTGTGCCTGATCTGAGGGAAGGGGAGGGCGGGGGAGAGGAGGGGATGGTTTGTGCGCGGGATGCAGCTATCCGTTCACAACGACAGTGGCTATGGAGGCGCGGTCGTTAAGCGAGGCGCGCTCGTTGACAAGCGCCGAGTTGATGGCCCTGAGTGTTGCACCCACGGTCAGCAGCAGCAGCACCACCACCACCGAATCGCTGAGAGGGCCCGAGTGAAAGGACGCGTGGGAGCTTTCCTTGCTCTATATAAGTATAGGCACATCCGTTCGGAGATCCGTTTTGCAGCTTTGCACCATCTTGAGCTTCCGCTGCAGGTGCTGCCCCTGCTGCATTCATCCCTGGAGCTTCTAAGAAGCTTCTAGCTATTGAGTCCACATCGTGGTGGTGGTGGTAATAGTAGTGGCGGCAGCCCATGTACACTGCAAGCGGCAGCCCCGCTTTAATGAATTGTTCTTTCTCTCTTCCTTTCTTTTCCACAGGCCGAGTACGACGAGGTCAGCAAACTGCACCTAGAGGACTGAGGAGCTGGTTCGGGCTAATATCTTGGAGCGGTGGACTTGGACCATCAGGACTTAAGAGCCGCATAACCCCCACCCGGCTCCCGATGTGCGTACCCGAGGACCCATGGCTCACACTGGGGTGTCAGAGAAGGCGGGCCCCTGGGGCAGATATCTTCCGAAGCCGTTTCTGTTTTTTCAAAACTCCGTTTCGCACTCTTTTTAGCCGCCAGCAGTACTTGTATGTGATCATGACATCGTATTTGGGTCCACGGATGCTACGGAGCCGGTTCCATCTGATTGAAGTCATCGCAGTGCACTGGCATCTTCCAGCTGACATCCCCAAACGAGGGTGGAAACGCGGTGTACGGCCCCGCAGCAGTTATTTATTTGTACGGCGGTTTTGGTCCTGGGCGGCATCCGTTGGGTATATGTCAGGTCCAATCCGACAGGCATCCAATACGGGTGTTCAAGGTGCCTTATCGGCCCGTCGTGGATTGTGGGGATGGTGATGATGAGGCCGGTGGGGGGCTGGACGGCGCTGCCATCGAGCAGTGAAGGGATTGGTGGGAGATTTCTCGGGGAGGTCTGCGGGCTGTCGGCGGTGACAGGGTAAGGGGCAGATGCTTCCCAACCTGAGCAACCACATCGCGTGCAGCTCAGACAGCTGATGTGGCAGGCGCCGTCAAGATGAATACTGGGCGGATTACGAACTGGACTTCTTCCGCTTTGAGGATACAGTCGTTGCATACTTGGGATGTTGTTGACATTTCGGAGACATCGCGCGAGAGCGCTTGTGTTCCGCCAGCGAGAAGTTTTGTCCACATAATCGAGGTGGTGGGCCATGTATGGCCTTCACAGCATAAGCGGATTCATGCATCGCCGATGCGGTGGCGCCATTATTATTGAGACGGGCCACAGTGCTGTGCTGGAACAACGAACTCCGTATACCTCATCTTTCGACTGTCGAATATAAAACATTGCGCATGGGGCAAAACTTGGCCCGTACCCAGTTGAACCCATTTTCCCGCGTTCGGTGGCATCGATGACCTCTCATCGAAAAAAGACGGCACCGTTACGAATAAGATAAGAAAGCGCGCGGAGACTTTCGCGCGTCAATACCGACAACAGAGAACTCGTGCACAACTGAGAACGCTGTCCCGTCGTCCTCCTCTTCTCACCTTCAGTTTCCCCTTAAAAGAATGTTTGCGCTTATCGGCAGCCAGTTGCGCCGGGGTCGCAGTGACCAACTGCATCGCGGTTTGGGAGGTGCGCTGTCCTCAGGCAGTTGCAGCCAGCAGCGCATGGCGATGTCCACGTCAACGAGCATCTCGGCCGCGTCAGCTGACGGGGCCTCAGAGGAGCGGCGCGAGGGCGCCCAGTACATGACCTCGGAACATAGCACCGCAAGCGCCTGGGACACGCCGCAACCTAAACTGGGTGCGCGATCGAATGCGGAGATCGAGATCACTGCCGTGACCTAATGTCAAGCACAAGGCGGGACACTGCGCGGCTGTTGGCGAGGCCTTACTGGCCGAGCGGAAGCGGCGGAAAACGTAGCGACCCACGGGTCACAACACTACGAAGGCAGTATATGCGGCTCAATTAAATTCTTTACATGAAAATAAGCATTTGCTTGATTGTTACGATTTAAGCTATATGTTCTGGTAATGTCAAAGTGAGGTTTTCAAGTGATGAGAAGCAACGCATATCGGTACATTTCTCAACCGCCGTCGTTCTGCGGCTGTTCCGTGCGTGCAGGTACCTGGCCAAACATTGAGCCGGGCGTCGGGCGTCCAGATGTCGTACAGCCCCCAGAGCCGTCCGTCTTTGTGAAGGTACGGCACGTACTTCGTGCTCTTGTATTGCCTGGAAGTCCTGGAATAGTAATAGAGAATACGCTGTAAGGAAATCCTCCTCGGTGCGAATGTGGGAGTGGTGGCGGAGCCGCATCCTTCTGGTCACTGGTCTTGCTTAACCGGCATAAAGGCCACTCCGGCATGAAGGCCACTCATGCATGAAGCAATGACGCGATACGGCACACCCGGCAAACTGCCGAAGCGAAGAAAGCGAAGCGAGTGTTATCCTGCGCTCCGTGGCAGTGTGGCATGGGGCACACCGCACGCGACATGCATCACGGGTTAGGTACGGCAGGGTAAAGTTCGATTATTATCACCCGGATCCTCGTGACCCCTCGGTCAGTCTGCCAATTCGCCAGCCTATACGCCGTCATATTACGACCTTTCATTCTGCCCATCACCATCTCTTCCCCCTTTAGGAGCGTAAGATGCCCATCATTGGCGGAGTATCGGATGCCGATCTGATTTCCGAGAACGACAGAATCCGCGGTACGGCTGACGTGAACGACAACTCCGCCTAGACGAGCGGGCTCTAAACCCAGCTACAGTCGTCCAGGCCTCCTATCCAAAGCCCCATCTGCAACAAGTTGACGCGGACCGGCATATCAACTGCAATATAGCAGCCGAGTAGGTGTAAGTGCATTGGTCCGTTTGCTCACTTGCCTGCTGCTTCGCGCCGCCGACATGATGAGACGTGATACGGCAGCCGACGAGGGTAGTACAGGTGGAGTGGGCACGCGTCTTGAAGATCTGGGGAGGCATGGGAGGCTTCAAACATTGACGTCCACATTGACGGCGGATCGGGGCACTGATGCAGACCGTATGATTGCAGACGGCGCAAACGCAGCTACCGAAGGAGTACTTGTGGGTGGCGAGGCAGTGGTCGTGGCGGCAGGACTGCGGGGGACTTCTCCAGTAGCACAGGTGGACGGAGGAGAGGAGGTGGAGGTATTCTGTGGGGTTTAATAAGATTAACATCTTGGTGGCTCATGCGTCACGGATCGGTGTTGCCATCGGTTGTCGTATCATGCGGCGGTACGGGAGTTACTGAGCTGTTGGGTTCATGAGTTGTACGGACGGCGTTCACGAGCGTCTCGCGTTGCGGCCGTAGCGCTCTGGGGGAAATTGCGGCTGCGAGCTGGGAGACGGAGGGAAAGGTACGCAAGCAGTAGGGTCTTCGCTGGCGAAGACCAGACACTGGCCGTACTTGGACATAAGTACTGAAGCACCATCTCGAGTTTGTACGCATTCCGAACTTCCCAGTTCTGAAAGTTTCTCCGGATCCGACGAACAGCCCGCGCGCGGCACGCGGGCAGCCAACCATGCGCCACCATTGACCAAGTGCGTGATGGATTGCGCGTATGGACGCATAATCGTGCAATGTCGTATGGACACCCAGCACATTCCGGCACACTCCGGCACACAACCAGTACCATAAATTTGAAAAAGCAGTTAACGAGGAATAACGAGAATGCGTACGGAGGAAAGGCATCACATTTAAATTGGTTCATCAATATCAGATTGCATTTGGATCCAGTTGGACATCATGGTAAGGATTGCAAGTATTCCAGCGTACGGCGCGCACAACGTTTATTTTTTGCTTGGCGCAATCCTCGGGGACTGTTGGGATACAGGGGCCAACAGACTGCCCAGTGACAACCCCGCGTGCGGCTGCATGGAGAGGGCAGTACCACCATCACTTCTTCCACCACCACCACCACCACCATCACTTCTTCCACCACCACCACCACTTCTTCCACCACCACCACCACCACCACTTCTTCCATCACCACCACCACCACCACCACCACCACCACCACAATCATGAAACGACCCAGGGGTAACCTGCATCGCTGAATAGTTGTCAGGAACTCGTGTTGCCTAAAAAAGATATCTCTGCACATCTTCCACCTCGCAGAGCAGAGCGAACATTGCGCTCAAAGGCGCCGCATATCCTTACGTCGCTGGGATGAGATGGGAGGCCATGCCTCAGCTGCAGCCGCGGCCGCGAGCGAAAGTGATTTATGGCTTCCTCCTCTCGCAGGCAGGTGTCCGTACAAAAAGATTCCGTATGCATAAGGTTTATACGTATATCCTCTGCCCCGCTGCCGCCGCATAAATATGGTTGTCCCGCCGTCCAGGTATCCCGTCAAACCCAAACGGCTAACAGCGCCATCTCTGCTAAGTTTGTGACATGTGTGTTCTGCACCTCCTCGCAGCGCTATATACCCATTGCGTCCCCGTACATGTCCGTATCCAACAACATCACTGCGGAGCCCTGCCTCGCCCCAAAAGCACCATTGGAGGAGCTGGCTTCACTGGCTCCGGAACAAGCGCGCCATGAAGCCAGGAGCACAAAAACGTTCCTCCAAGCACTTCTGGCACTACGCCGGAACACTTGCCGCAAACTGCCAAACAAAGGCCTGACCCCTTCAGCGGTGGCAAGTACGACGAAAAAGGCAACTTGCACGTAAATACCTCTTTTCCCACACCTCTTTCAAATACACAAAACACTTACGGACACAAGAAAGTTACGCGTACTGCAGTGCACCGCAAACACAATCGTCCAGTACGACTAGTTTTTCAGCCAACTAATTAATTTCTCGTGAGGATAAAACCTACTACAAGGGAGCAACTGCGTGATTGCTGACATATATATGGCCAGACATCTGCCGTGCCGTATCCGTACGAACTCCAGGTGCCGCCACTCGCGGCAGCTCTTGCCACTCACCCACGGAAGACCCAACCCGCCATGAGATATTTTTCGGACGAGCCTGCCTCGAGGTCGTTCCATCCTGCGCTGCTTTGTCTGTCCGTCCCCGCATCTATTTTTGAGCGGCCGTGGCAGGCTTCACCGTCACCACCGGCGCCAAGCACCTGATCAAGTTCGCCTGGTCTGGGACAGTGCCCCCGCTCCCTCCCCTGCTGCATCATTTCCAGCAGCATCGCGAGCTCTGGTATCTTCCCACAATGCGGTAATGGAGCCTATATGTGAGCCAGAAAGCCAGGCAGACGCCAACTCAAGCACGCCACGCCGTCGCTGCGGGTCGAACTGTTGAATGAAGCGAGGCGTTAACTCAACGTCCCCGCCCCTTTCCAGGAGCAGGAGGCGGTATCAACAATTCCGCTTTATGCCGCTGTTGTTGCTTCTGCGGTAGGATAGGGCGTATGGTACACGTCGCGCAGCATTCCATACTTCTCCACCTCAGGCATATGGCCATTCTATCAGCGAGCTCTGTGTGTGTCGGCTGTCAGGTGGTGGTTTGTGCCGGGCGGGACCTACGCCGCCTCACTCCCTTTCGAGGACCCATAACGCCGATAACGCAAGCCCAATAAACGCTTCACCTCCTGATGGCCGCACCACACCGCACCGCACACGCGTACACGTGCGCACAACCCAAAACCTACACCATCTCTCCGTGCAGGATTGCGACTGCTGCTGCTGCTGTTATTACTGGTGCTGCTATTGCTACTGCTACCACTACTTGTCCTACTACGTTGCCGTGAGGAATGAGAACGCCTGTCGGCATGATGTTATGCGGCCTTGACATCCCCCCCTTCTTCCCCTTGTCGTGACAGGTAGCGTATTGGATTCGATTTTTCTTTCCTGCAGCCCTTTTCCCCTCACTCGCGGGGGTGCGCCTGGGGCATACGTCCCAACCCCATGGAGCACCTTTCCAACTTATTCCTCCACGACCACCACCACCACCACCACTGGACGCACACAGCATATGCACAACGCACTCTGAGCAGTATCCCCAATTGGGGGAAAGAGCCGATACAGGCCACCCTCTCCTCCCATCTCTTCCCTGCATGGAAGACCCCCATCGCAGCTCTGCATCGTGTGCATGGAAGCGTAGGGACGCTTAATACCCTCCCATGGCATCAGCAGCAGCTGCAGCAGGTGCGGAGTTACCGCTACAGAGAGCCATCTGTTTCATTGCACTTGTGCCCGAAGACCTGGTCACTGCAAAGTCACAGGGTATCTCTGTGTGGGGCAGCAAGTGTCCCGACCCTGACCCGGCTGGTTCCCGATGGCCAGCTGACAGATTTCTGCGCCGCACATCGTCATGAGATTGGCACACACGTCCGCACGGAGGGAGAAGCAGATGCTGGCGTTCTGCAGTGCGGTCAGGACGGGTTAAGCGGGGCAGGACGGGTTAGAGGGCAAGGGGTCTCAACGAGAAAAACAACCTCACTTAGGGTGTCGGTCGCCTCAGGTGCTCGCAGTGACCGAAGTTAGTGACCGAAGGAGCTGGAAGTTGAAGATCTCCGTACAGGATTATGGCCTTCTTTGGCAACAACTTCCTTTTGTCCTCTCCCCCACCTCCCTAATAACCCCCGCCGTGTTCCAAGGTGGTGGGGAAAGGACACTGAACCCAACAGCAACTCTGTCGCCTAGTCCCATCAAATTGCGTCTGTACCTGTGCTTCCCGGTACGACAATCCCAGCGCGGTCAGCTTCAGGACGGTGTACGTCCAGCCGTTGTAATCATACACTTTGTATGTCGAAGCCCGATCGTCGCCATTGACTTTCAAGTTGTAGACCGCACCGTAGCAGTTGTCGGCTGCGAAAGAAAAAGAGCCAACCAGGGGGGTGATAGGCTCAGTGAGATGCTCAGGCCGCTGACTTCTGGCGTTCGGTCACTCCCAACCACCAGCCATCCCTCCACAGCACACAATACGGCATGTACGGCTATTGAGTATACCCAATCCAAATATGTAGACAGGCGTGTCCAGCTGTGTTCCTGTGATGGCTCAGGCCTGTCGTACAAGCACGAACACCGTGGACCCCGCGCTTCCACGCCGAACCCTCCCTGAAGCCCAATCAGGGCCCCCGAGGAAAGCCTATGCCAGCGTATCCAATGGAATGTGAGTTCACCCTCCGGGTCCACAAATCCCAATACTCACTGATTAGAAACTGAATCAGATCCAGGGGAATATTGCAACACTTAGCCTGGCGGCACTGAAAGTATGACACTCGGAAGCAGTACGACCAATCCCCGCTGCTCGGTGCCTGGCTGGCGTTGACGTAATTGAGCTGGAACGCCCGGCCGATGTTTGGCCATTCCGACAGACATAGCCCGAAGGGGAAGGGATTGCGGGCACCAGCGGGTCGTGGTGGGAGGTTAGGGAGGTTAGGGAGATCGGGGTGATTGACCGGCGGCTCCGGGGAATCGTGAAGTGGCGGCGGCAGTGGTGGTGACGGCATCGGAGGCCGTGGTGGCGGCGGCGGCGAGGGTGGCCGCGGTGATGGAGGCCGTGGTGATGGCCGTCGAGGCGCACGCGGATATCCAGGTGCCAGGGGCAAGATCGGCCATTGGGGCATCCGGGGAAGGCGGGGCGGGCGGGGTGATGGTGGTGATGGCAAGACAGGCGGAAGGCGGGGAGGGCGGGGAGGGTGAGGTGGCGGCGGCGGCGGAAGTCCGGGGGGAAGGCGGGGGAGGCGTGGCAGCCTCGGAAGAGGTGGGGAAGGCAGTCTGGGAGATGGCGGACGGGGTGGAGGCGGCGGTTTCGGAGACGGCGGCATGGGTGGCGGTGGTGTTGGCGAAGGCGGTTTCGGAGACGGCGGCATGGGCGGCGGTGGGGTTGGCGAAGGCGGTTTCGGAGACGGCGGCATGGGCGGCGGTGGTGTTGGCGAAGGCGGTTTCGGAGACGGCGGCATGGGTGGCGGTGGTGTTGGCGAAGGCGGTTTCGGAGACGGCGGCATGGGCGGCGGTGGGGTTGGCGAAGGCGGTTTCGGAGACGGCGGCACGGGTGGCGGTGGTGTTGGCGAAGGCGGTTTCGGAGACGGCGGCAAGGGTGGCGATGGTGGTTTCGGAGATGGCGGCAAGGGTGGCGAAGGCGGTTTCGGAGACGGCGGCAAGGGTGGCGATGGTGGTTCGGAGATGGCGGCACGGCACGGGTGGCGATGGTGGTTTCGGAGATGGCGGCAAGGGTGGCGATGGTGGTTTCGGAGATGGCGGCAAGGGTGGCGATGGTGGTTTCGGAGATGACGGCAAGGGTGGCGATGGTGGTTTCGGAGATGACGGCAAGGGTGGCGATGGTGGTTTCGGAGATGGCGGCAAGGGTGGCGGTGGCGATGGTGGTTTCGGAGGCGGCGGCAAGGGTGGGGGTGGGGGTGGAGGAAGCCGGTGAAGAAAAGGAGGTGCAGGGTTTGCAGGTGAATGCTCAAATGGGCGGGGATACAGCGGAGGGAGCGGCAACGGCATGGGTGGGTCGGTGGGCGATAGTAAGGGAAGGGGCGGCGTGGACGGAAGCACTGAGGGTAATGCCGGATGGTAGGGATGTGGAGATGGCGGCGAGGGCCCTGATGGTAGGGATGAAGGCGGCGGCGGTGGCGATGATGGCGGGGGCCGGGGAGGATGATGTGGCTGTGGCGAAGGTGGCCGGGGGGGCCGCGGTAACGGTGGTTTGGGTCTGGGTGACGGCGGCCGTGGTGGCGGGGGACGGGGGCTCATGGGAGGTCGGGGTGGCGGAGGGGGCAGCGGAGATGGCGGCATAGGAGGAGGGAATGAAGGCATGTGGGGACATGGCGGCGACCTGGGGCCATTGGGCCACATGGGCCAGCGCGGAGTTGTCCTGGGTGTGGGGGCCAGTGGGGGCTGCTGCGGTGGTGGATGCTGAGGCTGCGGAGGTGGTTGTTGAGGTGGTGGAGGTAGATGCTGAGGCTGCGGAGGTGGTTGTTGAGGTGGTGGAGGTAGATGCTGAGGTGGCGACAGCGGCGATGGTGATGTTGGCGGCGGTCGGGATGGCTTATGTGGCCGTGGCGGCAGCGGCGATGGTGGGGATAATCGCTTAGGTGGGCGTGGCGGCGGCGGGGATGGCGGCGATGGTTTTGGAGCCGGCCGTGGGGAGGGGGGCCGCGGAGATGGTGGTGGTGGCAGTGGCGACTGCCGGGGTGGAGGTGGTGGGGTTGGTGGCGGGTGGGGTGATGGTGGCGACGGCGTTGGTGGCGGGTGGGGTGATGGTGGCGACGGCGTTGGTGGCGGCTGGGGCGATGGTGGCGACGGCGTTGGTGGCGGCTGGGGCGATGGTGGCGACGGCGTCAGTGGCGGCTGGGGTGAGGGTGGCTGTGGTGTCAGCAATGAAACTGGTGGTGCTAAAGGCGATGGTTTGGGGGAAGGTGGTGATGCTTGTAGTGGCGCTGGTAGTTGTGGTGACTGGGGATGCTGGATAGGGAGCTGTGGTGGTATTCGTGGAGGCGGTGATGGCGGTGGCGGCGGTGGCGGCGGCGATGGCGAAATAGATGGACTTCGGGGCTGGGGTTGCAGTGGTGTCGCCGGCGGCGTTGAAGGTGATTCCTCTGAAGGCGGTGGTCCTGTTAGTGGCGTTGACGGTGGTTGCAGCAATGGCAGTGGTTGAGATGGCGGTTGTGGCGATGGCGGCGGCAGCGCTGGTGGTGGCGATGGTGGCGGTGGAGGTGCCGGTGGTGGCGATGGCGGCGGTGGAGATGGCGGTGGTGGCGGTGGCGATGGCGGTGGTGGCGATGGTGGCGGTGGCGGTGGTGGCGATGGTGGCGGTGGCGATGGCGGTGGTGGCGATGGTGGCGGTGGCGGCGATGCTAGCGTTGGGTGTGGCAATGGCGATGGTGACGGTGGAGGTGTCGGCGGTGGCGATGGTGGCAGTGGAGACGGTGGCGGTGGCGACGGTGGCGGTGGCGATGGCGGTGGTGGCGACGGCGGTGGTGGCGATGGCGGTGGTGGCGATGGTGGCGGTGGGGATGGTGGCGGTGGCGATGGTGGCGGTGGGGATGTTGACCGCGGCGATGGTGGCCGCGGTTTGGGAGGTGGCGGCGGCTCATAATCCATGGGTGGTGGGAAGTAGTAATCGAATGGAGGGTTTTTGTAATTATCAGGGGGAAGGAAGTTATCCGTTGGTGGTGGAACGTCCGAAGGTGGCGGGGGATTGTTCTTCCGCTTTGGGGGTGGTGGCCGGAAAACCAATGGCGGCGGCGACACCAGCGGGGACGGACTGGGTGGCCTGCACAGCCAGTCGGCGTACGGTGATTCCTGGCAATCGGGACTGCCGTACAGTGCCGCTAAGTCAGAGGCACAGTAGTCGTACGGTGGGGCACCGTTGGCCTTCAGCTCCCCCGAGAGGTAAGACTGCGCGAATTCAAGCACTTCGCCTACTGTGAAGCAGGCGCACACGTCCAGGCCATAAATCTCCGCAAACACAGCTTTTTCAACGGGCTGAACGCCCATAATGCGCGTGATGAGCACATTCAGCTTTAGCCCCAACACATCAGCCACCCAGGTGGACGCTGTGCCAAAGTGGGGCAAGCCAGCTGGACACGTATTGCCGGCCACGGAGATATTGACATTGGCTGTAAGTGGCAACGGCAGCAGCTCGCCGCCTGTCGCGGTGAAGTCCAACTGGCGCTGAAGGAAGCAGGAGACCGCAGCTGGGGAGCTGAACAAGAGGTCAGGATAGTTCGATGAGCTGCCGAACCGCAGCACGTTGGAGCCGTTAGTGAAGGCACTCCAGTATGAACCGAGAATAGGCTGCCCTCTGTCGAGGGCCCATTCTTCAGCGGTCAAGAGCGCCAGGTCGCATGTCGCCGGCGGATAGCAGTTCACGGGGCAGAATATTGCGGGCGGACGCGGAGGCCTGAGTGGGTGCGTTATGTATAAGAAAATTACAATTATGTCAAATTTGGGGAGTTGGGAGAAGGAATGCGCTTGTGAAGCAGGTGCATGCATCTGGTAGCTGTCCATCCAATTAGGAATGTAACCGACTTGCGCAGCTGTCTTTTGGACCAGCGGAATTAACGCGCTTTTGAAGTGTATTTTAAAAACATTATAACTATGAGATGCCTGTGAGAAAGCAGAAAAGCAGGGCAGCGCTGTCCTCACGAACACATGCTTGGTCGCTCAAGCTAACCGACCAAGAATGGGGCACAGCTCCGTCAAATTCATGAGCATAATAATCGCTCACGAATTAGTACTTGAGAACGTGAATGATTGAGGAATCTTTACTTACTTCTTAGTCGCTGCTTGCACGGTCGATAGTCCCGCCAAATCGTAGACTGCAGAAGGTCATTGAAACAATCTCCGGTCAACATTATATGCATGCTCTGTTCTAGCTCTGACCTTTAGATGCAGGATTACTCGGATGCATCTGGAGCAGCCCCTTGGGTCCGAAAACAATGGAGATGCTTGCATCCCCGTTTTGCCTTACCAGATGATATTGCAATTAATGCAATTAAGTAAGCCCAACGTGCTTTGATTTTGCTTGTCTCGATCCGTGCCTTCATTGCAGCCTCTCCACTTAGTAAGCAGTCACGTCAACATGGCCCGATACCAGTTTGGGTTTGTAACAGCATAAATTTCTTGTCATAATTGTTGCAGCGAACGTGCAAGTGCAAACGGCTGTCGTATAAGGCTACAGTTATGCAGTAACGCTGTCCGAAAATAGGGTCTGAACAAGCAATGAAGGTTGGAGACGCTTTGTTATTAAATTATATATTAGAATTGTTGATGTCGTTACACTTTCACGTAATTGTTTGATCAATTTGAGAGATTGCCGCACATCGCGGCGCCCACCAAACTATGTGACGCGACAGCTAATGCTTTTCATGGCTTGGCTCAGGAGTTAATGTATTTTCCAAGAAATAAGTATTTGTTAGGATACATCAACTGAACAAGAATACCTTATAATGGAAGGCTAGAAGTCCGCAGAGTCGCACGAACGAGTGACACGTACGGCGCAAGGCGGGAGAGTATCAAGTTCCGCTCCAGGATTAAGCCCTGGAGTCTGGACAACCTCTATCCCGTTTGTGATAAAGTACACACTTAATCTTCTTATTCTAACAGATCACAAAGGGGTCATGTATATTATAATGTAAACTATTGGCAACGTGATTCGGTCATAGGTCCCAAACAGTTTGCCGCAGTCCCAATTTGGCTCAGAGCACCTGAGCTCCATTTGATATGTATTAGCCATTGTTCGTTGCAGTTATATTTGATATTTTAGGGTAAGCTGCCCTCCTTATGCTGGTGCATATCAGCTTCATCGGTGAACCCTGCCTGCTAGGGCGGTACTCATGACACCATGGGTAGCCATACAGATCGTCTTCCTACAGATCATTTTCCAAGCACTCGTTGCAGGTGCGGCCGCAAGTCGGCTCGAAACGTTCGCCCGTTTGCAACAGCCTAGTTCTGTTTCGAAACGGTAAATAGATTTGTTAATGTTAAGTCTAGGAAGGTATGAATGGGTAAAAAGATGAATGTATGGAATTCTGCCGACGCAAGCGGCGAAGTCGCGTTCAGTCGCTGTCCTCTCCTTACCCCTACATTGGCTTTGTTTTTTAATGTTATCGTTTGATCTTTCAGGTAATCAGTATGCGGCGAGCTTGGGGTTGGACCTGGTGGAAGATGGACAAAGCAGGTAGGCGGCAATCCTTTTAAGGAGCAAGGAATACTACTTTTGCCGCAAGTACCTCGAGTAATAGAGAATGATGACGTGGGACAAAATACACTGATACCATGTGTATGAGTCCAAAATAAGGGTTTGTGAAAGATTATGGTCTTGTTGCCCATTTTTGAACGCACCTGAGTGACTCCATTATTTTCAATGGAACTGTACATCTAGGTTGGAATAAATTAGGGGGTAGTTACTGACAAGTGCTCCTGGAGTTCGTCTTCATGGGGGACCCTGCCGCCAGCTCGAGTGCTGGGTGACAGGGAGCTGAGAGCCCGTCAGTAGTTTTTGCCATGTGACTGTGTAAGACTGACACCCTTGAGGTCCATGAGCTATGCATGTCTTGGACAGTCCTCCGTGCCACACATGGGGTTGCCGGCGCCAACCAGGAAGGTACAGCAGCAGTTGTGCGTGCATGTCTCACACCTGAGGTGACTTTAGCAGGCCTTCATTTTTGTGCTACTGCTACTGTTTTGTCAGCGGTGTTGCTGGAAGGCACACTGCCCAGGGAATAGGCAGGCCCCAACCGTCCTGGCCTTCATTGCCCAATTGCGTTTCTTGGGTGCTGCGCGGCCCCATGGCCACTCATGCACCAGCTATGCCGCGGGGCCAATGGCAGACGTCAAAAGGAATGTTGCCATAGAATGGGTTCGACCTCGGAATTGGTTGGGCTGAAGGCCTCACAGAAAGGAATGAAGGGCAGCAAGGAAAGGAGAGGTCACTCCATGTGTCAGCTCTGTGCATGAGGTTTCCTGCACCCTGCGTTTGTCTTTTCTTTTCCCTCCCAGTCTTGGGCACTCAGCCACATACGTCGATATACCGCGTCTCTGCAAGCTGCAACCTGACCGGAGGCAGAGTGTCTTTCCTGCTCATCGCAGCACACAGTGTTTCGTGAGCAGCTCCAAGAGTGCCGCAGCTACTAAGGCAGCAAATGTGCTGCCTTAGCGGCCTCCTGATATGCTCGTAATAGCTTTCTATGGCTTTACCATTGACCGTCACGTTCATTTACTGGTGTTGCTCGTCCATGCCTGGGAAGGGTTGTGTGCCTACAGAGGCTCCAGTAACAAGCAGGACTCTTTCTAATCCCTCCCTACCTCTTGCCCCCTCCCACCAGCCAAACCGGTAGCACTGGCGGCGCCAGCGCCAACCTGCGCAGTAGCGTCCCCGTCTCAATCAGTAGTGCCGCCGGCATCTTTCTGTACGGTGCCAACCCAATAGTAAATGATTGTACGGCGGTGGGTCAGTGCTATCCTCTGAGAGACCACAGCATATGTCCCTTCGAGACGTACAAATCGAACGAATACGCGGGCCGCGTGGCAAACAGCAGCGCGCCGAGCCACATCCGGAACTTGTGGTCGTACATCACACGCGAAACTGACGGACAATTCGTGGTTGGGCTCCAGGACGAAGCCGTCCGGCAAATCCGCTTTCAAAATGCGGCCTCTCTAATCTGCTTCATGCGACTTCAGGACGACAGCGCACCGACGACGGCTGCAGCGGCGCTGCCGCTGCCGGCACGCGTTGGAGGCGGCCCTTTGGTGGTGTCGGCGACGCTAAACAGCACAACGAATGGCTGTGCTTTCGCCAACGCCACTGCCGCTGCCGCAGGGGACTACAACTTCGGGTCGTGGATGGCGGATACCCTCGCGCTGCGTCTGAACGTGGAGCTAGGGTCATTGCGCGTGGCCCTTGGCCCACAGTCGCTTTACGGCGACCTGAATGCTGCCCTGGTGACGCGTGCGGGGCCGCTGGGGGACCTGCCCTGCGGGTGTCATACAGTAGCAGAGTACCTACACGCAGCGGATGTGGCAGTTTCTGGGCAGGGGACGCAGGACACCCCGAGCCGGGGACCGCTTGCGGACTGCCTGCCGCGCGTCTCTCAGGCCATCGCCGCCGAATACCATGGGGGCAGATGCAGCCCCAGTGCCAACCGGACGGCATCTTTCCTTTGCAAGCCCGCTCTTGAAGAAGGCAGCTCGCCTGAAGCATTGCCGGCGACGCCGGGTGCACCGAATGCACCTGCAAAGCCACCGCTGCCACCACCGCCCACGCCTACCTGCCATAAGGCATGTTATCCGGATGCCAGCGCTGGCGGCAATTGTCCATTCAAGCTTTACACAGCCAGCCAGTGGGGCAACGGAAGCCCCTCCTCTCCGGGCACAGTAGTCCTGAATGCCTCATGGTCGGCGCGCTTGGCTGCAAATGGCTACTTCAACCTTGGATCTGGAGATGCCAACTCATCCTTTCTTTTTTCCGATGTCCGTGCGTTGCAGTGCTTCATCCGCACACAACTGGCCACGGCACCGCCGGATGCAACGCATGGGCTGCCGCTGAGTCAGACCCTAATCGTGGCAACATCGTCCACCATGTCATCGTCGGAGCCGTCGCCATCATCATCAAGGATCTGCAGTTTCACACATCCTGTCCCATCTTTCGGCCCATGGATATCCAACATTCTGGCACTGAAACTTAATTTGCAATTAGCTTCATCGTTATCGCCGGGGACGGGGGCGGCGGCGGCGCTCAGCAGCTCTGTGTTCGCACAGATGGGAGGCACGGCTTGCGCGTGCGTCAGTGTGGGTGAGGTGCTGCGCCGGGCGGAGGCGGCTATTTCCGGGGTGATGATCAAGGGGATGACGTCACTGGATTCCAACGAGTCAGTTTGGTCGTACGGTGATTGCGCGAAGGCCGCTGTGTTGCAGTACGCCAACGGCGCCTGTCCCTGGGGCGGTGAGAAGCCGCTATGCCGGCCGAATCCCTCCCCGCCGCCACCGTCGCCGCCACCGCGCCCTCCGCCACCACCATCACCGTTGCCGGAAGGGCCGCCACCACCGCCACCGCCGCCACCACCACCACCGCCGCCACCATCGCCGCCGCTGGACGTGCCGCAGCCGCCAGAAGCACCTCCACCGCCGCCGCCACCGCCACCGCCGTCATCACCACCGCCGCCACTCCTACCACCGCCACCACCCCCGCCACCACCGCCACCACCGCCGCCACCGCCAATGCCGCCCAGGCCGCCCAAGCCGCCAAAACCGCGCAAGCCGCCCTCGCCGCCCAGACCGCCAAAGCCGCCACCGCCAGCCAAACCTCCGCAGCCGCCTTCCGAGCCGCTGCCGCAGCCGCTGCCCAAACCACTGTTGCCAACGGCGCCGCAATCCATCTCACTGCCGTCTCCACTGCCGCCACCGCCGCGCCTCCCAAGCCCCGTACAGGAATCTGCTCCTGCGCTCATGACTGGCGGGATTCAGCCTCCGCCGGCGATCTGTGCCTCCACCTGCTTCCCACCGGCAAGCCCCTGCCCCGTGTGGTCCTTGTACGACACCGCAAGCCTGGCAGATATCAGCTCGGACAACGAGGCTAGTGTGGTGTTGCATGACAAATGGCCGTTCATCCTGGCGGACCTCTTTCCGACTGATCTAGTGTTCGTACTTGGTTCCCCGTCTGGATCCGGAACCGAACGACATTTGGAGTTTTATTCCGCGGCATCGCTTCAGTGCTTCATGCAGATGCAGCTCAATCGCAGTGAGGTGCTGCTGCCCACAGGCAAACCTGCCAAGCCACCACCGCTTAATACACCGGAGGATGTGCGGCTGACAACTGTGCTGCCCTTCGAAGCCGGCTTCGATCCCTCGCGCCGCCGCTGTGTGCTGGCCGAGACATGGCAACAGGACCTATATTACGGGCCTTACATGGCAGATGCGTTGGCGCTGAAAATTAACGTGGCTCTGTCCTGGGTGCGTGCGGCTGGTTATAGCGGCCAGGTGCCTCCAGGGAGCGTGGAGCTGCATCTGGCGCGATTTGGCTTGCTGCCGGGCGTCAGTGGTGATGCGGCGGTGGCGCAGTGCGCTTGCCGCTCGGTGACGGAGGTGCTGTCCTGGGTGGATGGTTTCGTGGCGTTTGAGCCCGGCGCGACGCTGACCGATGCACATGCTGCAGGTGCCTGTGCTGCTGCACTATTGGAATTGTACGGCACCCGTACTTGCAGTACGAGTCAAGGGCCTGGGCTGTTGTGTGCAGATGTGTGGGAACCGGCGGCGCCGCCACCCATTTCTCTGGATGTGCCACCGGCGCCGCCACCAGATCTTCCTGTGCTTCCGCCGTACTACGCAACCCCTCCACAAGTGACTTATTATTCCTCACCGCCGCCGCCGTATTATCTTCTTCAACCACCTCCGTACTATTCACTTCCGCCGTCGGGGCTTCCACCGCCGCCGCCGTACTACCAGCAGGCCACCATTTATCCGCCGTTGGCACCACCGCCGTACCATTCCCTGCCGCCTAGATATGCTCCCATGACGCTCCTGCCGCCACCGCCAGTTGATCCGATTTCGGCGACCATGCCGCCACCGCCTTCACCAAAACGCCCTTTGAATTTATCCCCCGAACCACCGTCACCCGAACCACCGTCACCCGAGCCGCCGTCACCTGAGCCCCCGTCACCCGAACCACCGTCACCCGAGCCGCCGTCACCTGAGCCGCCGTCACCCGAACCACCGTCACCCGAACCACCGTCACCTGAGCCGCCGTCACCTGAGCCGCCGTCACCCGAACCACCATCACCCGAACCACCATCACCTGAGCCGCCGTCACCCAAACCACCATCACCCGACCCGCCGTCATCCGACCCACCGTCACCCGAACCACCGTCACCTGAGCCGCCATCACCCGACCCGCCGTCACCCGACCCGCCGTCACCCAAACCACCGTCACCCGAACCACCGTCACCTGAGCCGCCGTCATCCGACCCGCCGTCACCCGACCCACCATCACCCGACCCACCATCACCTGAGCCGCCGTCACCTGAGCCCCCGTCCCCCGGACCACCGTTACCTGAGCCCCCGTCCCCCGAACCACCGTCACCCGAACCACCATCACCTGAGCCACCATCACCTGAGCCGCCGTCACCTGAGCCGCCATCACCTGAGCCGCCGTCACCCCGTCGACCTTCGCCGCAGCCGCCGTCACTCCATGCGCATCCTTCGCCGCAGCCGTCAACCCGTCAACCGTCGTCGCCGCCGCCATCACTCCATGCGCATCCTTCGCCACAGCCGTCAACCCGTCAACCTTCGCCGCAGCCGCCATCACTCCATGCGCATCCTTCGCCACAGCCGTCAACCCGTCAACCGTCGTCCTCCATGCCGTTACTACCGTCGCGTTTTCCCATACCATCGCACACGTCTCCACCACCACCACCACGCTCGCAGCTGCTGCCTTCACCACGCTCGCGCTCGCAGCTGCCGCCTTCACCACGCTCGCGCTCGCAGCCGCCGCCTTCACCACGCTCGCGCTCGCAGCCGCCGCCTTCATCCCATGCCCCACTCCGCCAGCCCCCGCTACCGCACATGCTTCCACCTCCACGGCTGCAGCGGTCACCGCCGCCCTTCCCTCCTTTCGCCATTGACCCGTCCAATCCGCCCCTAGCACCACCCCCCGGTGGCAAACAACCCGCGCTTCGACCCCCACCTCCAACCTCCACCTTCCGTCGGCCCCCCCCATCCCCTAAATCCCGAGCTCCCCCCCCAGCCCCGCCCATCCTTAGGCCGCAGTCCCTGCATGCGGCCCCAAGGCCGCCGCCGCCGCCGCGTGCACCTCGCCGCTCACCACCACCCCGCCCTCCGCCGCCCGTGCCTCGTCGTCGACCACCGCCACGTCCGCCGCCGCCGTCACCCCCCCTCGAAACAACATATCATGCCACAGGATTCCCGTTTTACAATTGCCTCCAGACTTCCGGTGCGCCTTACGGTTTGGAGCTGGTTAGGCGTGGGGTCAATGGCTCCAGCGAGAACTCCTACTGCTTCCGTATTAACAATCACAGCTGCAACGCTGCGCTGCAACCATGTTGCGGCATGGGGCTGGATAAGCTGGAGTTGCTGACTCGTGAGTTCCGTGTGCAGGTGGGGGCTCCAGGCTTAAACGGCTGAGCCTGATGGCAGCCCTGGTGGCATTCCTGGGGATGCGGCGCTAGACGGACGCCGCCGCTCCAAACCCAACAGATCACCATCACCCTTTTTCTTGTCCTCTTTCAGCTTGTGCCATAGATACCTTAGACCGGTACCCTTACTGTCGTGCATCGGTGTATGGCGATGAATCACAGGAAAAAGCTGCCGGATGGCACTGGCTGTGGTGACAGTGGATGACAGGGTGGGCAGCGCATCATACGCAACGTATGATGGTGGTGACGGCAAGTCCTACACGGTCGTCAAAATACGGCTAGGCAACGCTTCCGCCGCCTCAGCATCTGGGCGGATCGTATGCTTCTCTCTGCGGAAAAACGTCTGCGACTCCTTGGAGGCTTTATGCGACTTTGGTGACGGCGGGGCCGGCTGCACGTACACGCTGGCGTCCGATCCTGGCACCCCCAAACCGGTATGCTGCCCTGTGCAGAATGCGATGTGGTTAGGCGGATGACTTTTGAGGTGCGGTAGTTAGGTTTTGGGCCCCAGATGTGGCACCCAAAGAGCAGCCGTTGCTTGTATGTGTGGAGGACCCCGATTACCCACAGCGCATGTTGCTGTTGGGAAACTCAAGGCAAGGAAAGTCGTAAGAGGGTGGCGTCCGTCAGCCATGCATCTAATTTGCCCCCTACTGTGTGTGCAGTAACCAGCTCTTGCACCTTACATGCCTATTCGGAATGAATGTACGGCACAAATCCGGAAAGAACGGCACCGTAATACAACACGGTGAGGTATGCAGCTAGCAGCTAGGCGCTGTTGCGGGAAACGAGAGCTATGTGGTGTCAGGCGGTGGCGGCGAAGGTGCAGGGGTTGGGGAGGGGGGATGGCTTTGGGTGAGAAGGAGGCGATAACGCTTGTGGTCGTTAGGCAAAGAGGAACATAAACCTTTGCTTTGCCTGTTTGTGTCAGGATGCGGAAGGACAGGGTATTTTATTGCGCAGGGCCGAGGCAGCAGGGACTCTCGGTGGGGCAGGGCACAGGACTTCATACAGGGCACAGGACATCATACAGGACTTCACAGGACTTCACAGGGCGGGCCTGGGTCTCGGCATGACGCGAACCGAGCTGGCAGCTGGCCACAGCTGGCCCCTTCCAGAGACGAACTTTGTTCATGTTGTCTAACAAACTGATGGACAATCACAAGGTGGACTATCCATCATGCTGCATGGAACAATTTGTTTGGCTTGCATAAAGGCAAGTAGTGCGGAGAGATCAATGCCCTTCTATTTCGTCACGCCGTACCGTCGTCGTTACCTTACTTTTATGATTTGTTCGTGGGAAAGTGCAAGTGGTTGCAGGGATGTGCGCGCATGCGTGCGTGCTTGCGTGTGCGTGTTTGTTCAGGATACAGGAGTACTTCGCCATCGCCCGGTACATGGGGATAACATCGTCTTTTTTTACGTGCGAATGCGGGCGGCTGGCACCGAATATGTCGCTTATTTTGGAAGACGCGCACATGCTTTCGTATAAGTTACTTAACGGGCAGGTGTCCTCGTTGCGCATTGCCGACCCTGAGACAGGGTTACGGGGCGTTGTCCTGTTGACGCTTCATGTCGTCGTCCCCAGATGTGTTAATCAAGCGGCATTTTGTGTGCAACATATGTATATACATATTTTGTGCCTTTCTGGTGTGCTTCGTATACATGCGTGTGGTTCGTGTGTTATACGAGGTGAGCCACAGAATTTGGCGGCCGAAGTGGATAGGATTTACGAGATCATGGAGGATAAGGCTTTCCAAAGAGTAACCGAAAGGCCAAGTAATGGAATTGCACGCAGACGCAGAGCCGATCGTGGGGTGCAGCTGGGGTGTTGGCGTTCATCGTTATGTCGAGACGACGGGGTGCCAACGTTGACTGCATTCCTTATCGCTTCTTGCCTGCCAACGGCGTCATGCGCTCATGCGCGCCGATTCCGCCAACGCCAGCCGCCGCTGTACCAACCTGCCACGGGCCTGGCTGGCGGGCTGGGTGGCTGATGTCCTGCAGCAATGACCGCCGCGAGTGTGTGAGAGTGAGTTCATGCAGTTGTGAAGATGAGCGGGAGACGCGCATTGCCTGTTGCTGAGTGCAATCGGCTCTTAGTGTCAGGGTGTAGACGTGCGTCACATCACCTCTTTCCAACCCGCTATATCTGGTTATGGTTTCGGCGCTTTACATGCTGACACGGCTTCCGTGACTATCGACTGTTGACCTCTGTTTGTTGTTGGGTGTACATGGGGTCTGGTCATCTCCCGCATGCAGCTCTTCCTTCTTTCTTGATGTGCAAATGCTCTGTTCCTCATAGGTATGGCGCGCTGAAGATTGTTGCAGTGCAGTGTGGAGTTTGTCGCGAAGTAGTTAGACGGGGGAAATCATGGCCGCGCAGAGAAACGGGGAATGAAGGCAGCGAGGAGAGGAGCAAGGAGGCATCATTTCGTAAGGGTCATCCAGTTGGTGGAAGAAAGCGCCACCCGATTGGAGCCCATTGCAGTATAAGGTGGTGGCTCCCACTGCATTTAGAATTTGAGTGCCGCACGCATGTGCCGTGCTATGTTGTGCAGTGTTGAGCAGAAACCGCCATCAAGTCGATTCATATGATCGCAGGAGGGGTTGCATAACAGAAGCCGAGTTGCAGTAACAGGAGCAGGTGGAGGAGGAGCAGGTCAAGGAGCAGGCACGCAGGCGAGTAAGGATGGATGGTGTGGCAGCGGGTGGTGTGATCGTAAATCTGTGGGACGGGTGAAAATGTCTTTTTTGCGAGAGTAGAGGTGCACTCTTGCTCGACAGGTGGGGCTGGTGTCTCGAGGTCGCCCGTATAAGAATCTGAAAGGGTATCTAGACGCCAAGAGCCCGCCTAGAGGTTATATGTGTCAACATGGCGTTGCAGGTTCACATAGAGCAGGTGTGGTTGCAATCTGCTGCGACAGCATGAATCCTTTACCTGGGCATCGGAAGTAGGCAGGGTCGCATTCGTCCTAGACTTTGTCAGCCAGATGTCTAATCCTGAGCGCCTTTGAGTGTTGACTAGCAGAAGTGCCGTGGCTCTCACTGCTTTGTTCCTGCCTGAGGGCATGTGCTCAAAGAAATTGCATTATCCGGCAGGTTCCCGGGGCACACATAGCTAGCTGCTTAGTTGGCCGAAGGTACTGGACCGGTAGGTTCTGTCAATGAAGGACTATAACGTATAACGTGTCGGCGATATCGATCGCGTTGTTCTGACGGATTCCAAGTAGCCAGAACGCATCTATTGCTATAGCACCATCGCCGCTTGCATGTCCTCCAAACCATGCTTGATTGGCAAGGTTTTACCATTTGGCCGTGTGCCTTAGGGCACAAAATGCAGATTTTTGAAGAAATTTTGTTTCGGTACTGCGAGACTCTTGTGACATCTATCCAGTGCCCTGTGAAAAGGGTGATATACGCTATCACACGAGTGATTGGAATGAATAAAGGTTCGGCCTTGGCGTAGCGGTTGGCTCTCTTACTAATGCATGATTTGAAAACCGTTGATGTTTCCAGTTTACGCCAGAGGTATGCTACTACAGGATGGAGCTTATGTATTAAATGTGCAAAGAGTTTTGCATCGACATCCCCGGTCGGCGTGCTATAAGTAGCTGTCAACTCCTAGGAAGGTTTCACAGGTTATTCGTAACTGCCATTTAGCAGGTATTAGGCATCCCTGGCATTAACCAGGACCTCCCGGTTGCCTGGCTTTCATTATCTTTCCTTCTTTTTCTCTCTGGATGATGGCTGTCATGGGTTCAAGTTAACATGTGTGTCATGGAGAGGAACGGAGACATCCAGGGAGGACCCATGCCGCACAGGATGTGTTTTCTGATACTGTGCAAATCCTTCTGGATAGGAGGTTGAATTCAGTACCTCGGGTTGACAGCGGCCTGCTCTTACACAAGCTTTGGACGTGGGGTATCCGCCGTCCTGCCTCTCCTCCTGGCGCTGTATGACGCTATGTCCTGCATGGCGTCTTGTTTGGAACGTGATGGCATCCTCACTCGCACTTCTAGACGGGAAGCTGGGCTAACGCCCAAGATCAAGCTAGCCGCCGTATGTAGTATCAACAGGCCAGGGTGGCGGATAGCCCCCAAGTGATGTAACTCTTTACTCAACCTCCGTGCTTACGCGACCAGGGGCGGGCGCAGCAGAAGAAGGGAACTCGTTTCCATTCCCAACAGCAACTGCATAATTCAGAAAGCGCTGGGCGAGGGCTGTGCTCATGCCGTAATACAGGCAACGATCCGCAGCTTTTTCCGAAACTGCGGCGTGTCACAGCTGTCAACTCGTCCGCACAACTCGTCCATAGTCACCGACCGAGCACAAGCACGGCTGCACCTTGGGACATGCGCCGAACTGCTGATCTGCTGCTGATACAGCTGCAATGCATGTTATTCCTTATCGAGAATAGCGAATGGCAAGCCTTATTGTTAGACCCGCCACTACCCCTGTTAGACCCGCCACTACCACGACCCATCACTGCGGTCCATCAACCCACCAATGAACATCCAATCCCTTTCCCTACAGCAAAACATATGACGGTATGGGAGTGTGCGCTGCGGGCGTAAGGCCGGTGTTCGTCACGTTCTTATCCTCGCAGGGACGGCAGCGCCACCAGAGGCATACCGCTCTCCGGGTCCTCTGACGTTCGCATGCCCCAGGGGTGCGGGTGGACTTGGGAATGTGAGTAAGACTGTGGAGCGTCCTCCGGTAAACCTGCGCCGCTGTCGAAAGATCGGGGCCCCGAAAGGGCACTGCCAGGAGGGGGTGGGCGATGAGAGGTACCGCTCGGCGAGGCGGCACCGTCGCCGCCGCGTCGACCAGCGCTGGTTCCACCGCCGCCACCGCAGCCGCAGCCGCCACCGCTGCCTTCAGTCGCTGCTTCTGCCAGTGGCGCTTGCTCACCGTGACGGCTGCTCACCGGACCTAATGACAAGGAAGTGGAAATAGATGTGAGACGGGGAGGCTTGCCAGTCGGGTGAAGGGCTGGCGGCTGGCCGGGACAATGGGCGGCGGAGATTTGATTTTCGCTCCGCCGAACTGATGAGATACGGCCATATAAAACAATTGCATGGTTTTGATACTTATACGGAAAAGCAGGCTGTGGGTTAGCGGTGAACTGAAGCGTCGCCTGCCGTCGTCAAGCCTCAAGGAGGCAAACCAGGAACTCTGCGTAATCGTCATCTGCGTGGACCGGCCACCATGCAAAGACTCATGCAAAGACGCAGAAATCTCACAGCATGCCATCGCCGCACGCACCGTCACCGCCGCTACCACACCGGTTCACCACCACTTGCCGCCAAAAACCTGGCTTCGGGGTCCACCACGTGCCGTGTCGCCGCCGACCGCTGGCGGCGGCGACTGACGTACGGCCGCCGCCGGCGCCGCCGCCAACAAGAACCCCACGGGGTTGACGACGCGGCGGGTGTGCGGCCCGATGCCCGGTGGTGCCGGCTGCTGATGCTGTTCCCCGGCTTGTAAGTGCGGATGCGGGTGCGGATGGGGATGCGGAGGGGGGTGCTGATAATTGCTTTTTCCCACCATGCGGCCTGCGAATACAAGTACACGTTGTTTCGCCTTTGTCAGTTCACTCGTCACGATCTGCAAAGATGTGAGGAAAGATGTTAGGTGAGATGTGACGTGAGATTGAATTTATCGACATTGCAAGTGTGTTATTATACTATATACCATCATACCATTACAATTATGCACCATTTCACGCCGCATTATAACATACGTCGCCGCATCATTTACGTATCCGCCCAAATTATCACAATATAATACAACGCGATGCGGTGCGAATCTTTGAACTTCTTTCCATCATCACCGCCACCACTCAACACCACTCGCTAAAGTACCCTTTCCTCGCGTAAGCATATCTCCGCGTGCAAGTACATGGAAGCCGTGCCCTAAGGCCGTGCGCCCCTTAACGACCGCCCGCACTTATCTTTTCCCCCTACCTGCCAGTTCTGCCGCCGCCTCCGACGGGTGGACCACCAGCTGGCGGAGGCCGGTTGGCGACGGAGGGAACCGCTCCGGCGGCAGAGCAGCGCCGCCGGCACTCCCGCTGACGTCACCCCCGCGATATGGTGATGAACTACCGCGGCCAATGATAGCAGCGGAGGCTCCGCCTCCGCCTCCGCCTCCGCCAGGCTCCATGCAAGGAGGTTGCGATTGCGCGTGCGGGTGGGGGTGGGGGTGCGGGTGACCGTAGCTGGTCTTGCCGACCATTCGACCTACCATGTGCGGGGGGTTTGGTCGACATGGGAGCCGACAGGCGGGGGAAATAAGCATTCATTTAAAACGATTTCAACACGGGATGTTCATCGCGCGCTGTAGTGGCTACAACGCAGCTGAAAAGACCTGGTGGAAAAAAAGCGCCTCACAGCGCGTGAAGGGACGTGCAGTGTTGGGATTACGTGCAATACGCCCCCAACAATTTCGCCAGTTGCAGGAGTTGCAGAAGTTGCCCGCACAGCAGCGGTTGCTATAGTAGACGTTGCTGTAGTGGCACACAAGAGAACAGGACGCCACACAGGCACATCACTGGACGTAATGCACCCATGCGTCGTGTGAAAAATGCCCTCGTCCCCGAAGGGCGGTGCATGGGTTCTCCCCTGCCTGGATCCCCCTTCTTGCGCACCCCTCCCTCCTTCGCTACCCCCCCTCCCTATTCCTTCCATTTCCCGGAGGTGAGAAGAGACACCCACCCGCCAGCTCCGCCGCCGCCTCGTCCCGGTCCCTCACGCTGTGCTTGAAGGCGTCCACATAGCCGCGTGCGCTGTCCCGAATGTTGTCCAGGGAGGGCAACTCCTGCAGCAGCGCCGCCGCCGCCTCTGCCGCCGCCACCTGCTCACGCCGCTCCTCGAGCTCCCTCTCCCGCGCCGCCTGCGCGGGGTCGTGCGGCGGCAGCACCACGCCCGTCGGTAATACGTGTACAGCGGTATGCACTAGGGCTTCAGCAGTGTCACCGCTGCCAGCTCCCACCGTTGACGGCACTGCGGCGGCACCCGCGGAGAGCTCCTCATGGGCTGGCAAGATTCCCACGGCCTGCAGCAAAGGAGGCAGTCGGGCTGCATGATAAGCGAATGCGCGTTGGAGAGGGCTTCACATTTACGCCTTTTCCTTTCCCAAGCTGCACTTCCGGGTGTGACGGACGCAGACGGACAGACAGACAGACGCAAGCAGTCGCACCTTCTCAACCCGCTCCACCAGTCCCTTGACGGTGTCCCGTACATGCCGTACAGCGAAGCCTAGAGGAGGAAAGTGTGGGCCGCCTCCACCACCAGGATCTTCGGCACTATGCGCACGGAGTTGCTGCGCCGGCGGCGGCTGATGCTGCCGACCCTCCGGATGCCCACCCGATCTGCCGGACGGTGCGGGTACAGACTTGCCAACCACTTCCATTTCCGAGCGCATGCCCCCGGGTAACTCGGCTGGCTCAAGCAGGCTTTGCGGCGGCTGGCGGGCGACCGCAGACTGTCCGTGGCCCTCTGGCCCAGCGGACCCATGGGTCGCTGGGAGAGCCCCTCCAATTACGGCGCCCGCAATGGCAGTGTCACTGAGCAGGTTCCCAGGTTCAGGGTCGCGCCCAGAGGGAGGGAAGGTAGATAAGACGCAGGGGCATTGGAAAAGAAGGGGGGAGGGAGGGCGGCGTGCGGGACGAGATGTCTGTGAAATATGATATGCCATGCAATGTTCGACGCACCTCGACGCCGCATGCCCGTCGCAGCGCCGCCGTCGGTCACAACAGCATTGTCGGCAAAGTCTGACAAATCGAGCCATTGCACTTTCAAGCCAACCCATTCACACAGCTGCATCATTTAGTTTGCGGAATATGCGACGGCCGATAAATCCTTTGCACCTCGACCCAAACAGGACACAACTCTGCCGAGCTCCCAAGACATCCTTGAGAGCCGGGGATGGGAAGGACGGGGAGCTACCTGCGGGACTTGGTCGTAGGGGGTGACATCCCATCAGGTACCTGCAGCGGCAGATGCTGCCGACCTGCCGCCTCGTCAGGTCCACCCTCCGGCGCAAGCAACCGATGTGGATCACCGGCATACCCCAACTGCTGCGGCTGTTGCTGCGGCTGCGGCGGCTGCAGGATGGCTTTACCCTGGTGCCCCACTCGCTGTACCTGTTGTAGGGCGTGTTGGGCGGTGTCGTGATGTAGAGCCTCCGCGGACATCTTGCCAGCCAGGACCAAACCCTCCTCGAATTCATTGTCGGGCAGCAGAACGACCTGCGAAGCGGCCAGCAAGATTCGTGAGAGGGGCAAGGGTGAGGATTGACACCGGACCTCGGCACATGAACAGCCGGGCAGCGGGGGAGACGGTGCATTAGTGAGCCCCGGGTGGTTCGAGAAACGTAGCAGGTGTCGAGGGAAGAATTGGCGGTGTGGTGCTGGATGCAATACATGCACCAGCGCGTGCGTGTGGAGTGCCTCGGTGCTGAGTGGCTGAGTGGCTGAGTGGCCGCTGCGGCAGCCGTTTGCGAGTCGAACGTACAGGGAGAAAGCCAGGGAGAAAGACGGCGACAAGTTTGCCTAACACTGCAGCCGCTTTGAAATGCGTGGGAGAGCACAGATGAAGGCATAAGAAGCCGATCACTTTCCAGTCAAGTTCATGCTTAAGTTCTTCCCTTTCTTAACCGCCTTTCCTAACAGCAAACATGCCGAAATGGAAGGATGTACTTGCAAAATATGCAGGCAGCTAATTGCTTCGCCGCTCGCCCGCAGTCGTTGCGTGTTTCCGCACCTTGTCAGAGTCAGACACCACTTGTTCTGCCATGTGTGAAAGCCCTACCAGGGCCCTTGGAGCTTATTTGAAATCTCGGATGAGGAGCAGCGACAGTAGGATGAAAACTGACCACAGGGCAATTGATGAAGAGGCTATTGTGAAGACCTGCCCGACCCAGGCGCAATCACTTGGCTGTGTGATCCTAATCCTTTAAAACGTTGGTATCCGTCTATAGTTGGAAATAATCATCACCTAAATAACGAAATATTAAAACAGGCAGAGATGTAGCAACTACGTAGAGCGACCGGAGGACACCGCGTTCAATGTAATTGGAGACGCCGTCGGTGTACAGTGACCCATGGGTCTGTCCGACGTGAAGTGCATTGCCTCATTGGTCGAATTTCCTGCGTACTTCTAAAATTTGGTGTTATCCTCCGTGATATTATTATTGGATGGCTGCGGCTGCTTGCAGCTTTAAAATGTTGTCTCGCTTTTGCTGGCCTCGAGATAGTTCTCCCGTTTTTCATTCTTTTCCCTCTTTTTATGAACTAGCTTTCGTGCGATGGCACGAGCTCGACGTTATCGAAGACTGCGGACAAGTTTTCTTCTTTGGACAAGTTCGCTAAAGGATCGCTCTGTATGTGGTGCCAAAAACAATTAACCGCGATTATGAAATTCGAAACACTGGTTAAGCCCCTGGCGATCAACCAAAGCAGCTTCGTATTTTTGGCAGTGTTAAGATTGGTTGTTTGTTCAGACTTGCTCTTTAGTAGTTGTCTCGCACCCCTGGAATACGACGTTTTTTTAAAAATTCGGGTCGTCCTTATGCTTGCTAGCTTGCTTTTCGTGTTTTCACTCTCGATTGTAACGGTATGAGTCACGGATAAGTGCTGATTATCTTAACAGGCAGCAAGATTGGTGTCTGTCAGAGCTCTGCTCTGGTTGGTGTATGGTGTTGCAACCTTGAGCTTGTACGGCCAAGCCGAGCCTAGAGGCTCGTGGTCCGCTAAGTTGAAAACAAAGCTGAAGATTAGACTGCGCAAAGATTTTGCGAAAGCAAAAATAGAACAAACAAAGAGAAAAGTAGGATGAAACACATGGATGATTGTCCGAATGAACGCTCCAAACTCCGTCTACGAATGGAGTCCAGCACGTGTGCTAGTCCGCGCGTCCTTGGCCCTCGACACATATGTAATGGCATCATTACGGTATCCCAGAACAGCTCCATAACCCATATCTTAGCACGAAGGTCCGTACATTTCGGACAGTCGAGTAGGGTCCTGTCGTTCATCGTCGTGTTCTCTACATACGGCATACTGGTTTCCTTGGACCCGGCACCCCCTCGCTTCGCGTCCCCGGGCGCCAACAGATATACACTGCCTTACGCTTTGCCTACGTGCATTTCTACCCGGATTTGGAGTACCGAACCAATCTGGATGCATTCAAATTTGAGACTTACCTGACTTTCCCGCATTTATTGGCCCGTGGGATAAGCAGGGTTATCCTGCCCTCGCCTACCCACTGACTGACCAAAATGAAATAGCAGTTCGTACTGAAGAGTACCGTATGCGTACAAAATAAAACGCTCTATGACCCATCGTGGGTCGGGAGTGGTCGGACTCAAACCTAGCCATGGTGAGGGACTAGCTACAATACGCTGCGACAGGCTGCAATGCACTTTGAAGTTACCTCATTAATTACTGCATTGATGGCATGGTATGCAGCAGACTGCTGCTGTTTCTTTGTCGTGCATTCTAGGTTTCATTCTCGCCATATGTAGCATTAGGAATGGAACTGAACGGACAATGCCTTACTCGACGGCCTGCCGTTTGGGGTGGCTGCGTTTGGGTAGCGTGACTACACAAACTTCTTTGCCTTGATGCAAAACATATACCAAGCAAGGAAAGGGTGAACAGCTCATGCAGGGGGCATACGCAGGATTGCTGCACAGTGTGCAATGCGATTGATATTAAAAGAACTGTACCGTACAATTCGGTTGACAGGCAGTCTGGGCCAGGCCATGCTTCGTGCATAGGCAAAGTTGCGATAACAGGGGTTCGAGGTGCTCCTTTGGGAGGAGGAAGGGCATAACAGCTTAAGGAGCCGGGTCCGTACCGGCCGCTATGCTTACTCGCCCTCGTCAGGACCAGATCCTAGCCCTGCAAGTGATGAAAACTCAGCTAACGGAATAAGCCAATTTTTTTTGGAAAAAATACCACCCTATGTGTTGTCTTGCCATAATTGGTTTGGATGGAAACGGTTGTGCGCGCGCAGTTTTTGGAACCTGCCTACAACCAAATGCAGCCTCTCGCGAAATGCATCAGTTATATAAACCGGGATATTGATAATCTTTAACATGTCAGGTACTATTTGTGTTCAGTTAGGTCCAGCATTTACTCTGTTTTCCAGGATGGGCCTTATGCAGGCAAATTAGTGCAGCCACCAGGAAACTGTTATTCTGTCGGGTGTTCATTGTGTAAGTAACTTTTTGACGTGACCACAATAAGCGAGTTATATCAAAATGCTGCTTAAGACAACTTGGGGTTGAAAATTTTTCTGCGTGTCGCCTTGACAGGAAAGCGACCCCGATTCTAATGTCTTTTGATGATGTGGGCCGCGATAGATCACTGGGAGGTCTGCAAGGGGGCCACGGGCGGTTGCTCAGGGAGCGGGTTGGGCCAACAGCTCTGCTGGGCAACCCAAACTACAATCAATCACTCAATAGCAATGGCAGTTTAAGCTCAAGCAGTGATAGCGATGAGTTTGAGGAATTCAACGCGGAGTCTCGGGAGGGCGCTCGTGGTCGTGGGCGCGGGCGCGGGCGCGGGCGCGGCCGGGGCCGGGGACGCGAGCGTGCTGGTGGTCGACGACCCAGCACTGGAATGCGGAGCAGCATTCTGCCCGCGATGCCTTGCGAAGAGGAGTCGGACAGTTTGGACGTTGACCGGATAGCCCCTATCGGCTGGGACGACGACATCGCACCTTCGCCGGAAGGACATATCAACTTGGACACACCTGTCACCGTGACCATTGAGCAGGCTAGAAACGCTACCAGTCTCCAAGTCTCCGGACTTGCCTTCGCTGACATCATATCGGCATACAACATCCTGCGGTCTTTCTCTTGGCAGCTAAAGCTCAGCCCTTTCTCCCTCTCGGTAAGGGTCATAACAGCATATTGTTGGCGATGGAAGCTCTACAGGCGGGCAAAGATCGGGGAGCTGACGACGCTTGGGGTGTGTGCTGGGCATACATTTCCGTACCCTGGATTTCCTGAAAGGGAAGCTCCGCGCACGGGCATAAAACCCTCCATAGCGTATCGCTTCTAAACCGGGTGCCTGACTCCTTCGTTTTACAGGACGTCTGCATCGCAATGTGTTCGGGGAAACCTGGTCGGCTCCTGGACGAGCTCCACGTGTGCGTACTGAGGACATTGGCCAGTCATGAGACCTCAGCAGCGCGGCGGCGCCGCCGTCTGGACTTAGAGCATCTGGACCAGGCAGGCCTGATATTTGCGGGTTTAAGGGCGGATGCAAGAGACTTCATCATGGCGGGGTCCTGGGTTCCGGGGTATGGCGGCGCGGGAGTGTGTTACAGGGTCCACCACAAAATTCCTTACCGAGGTTGTGCGCGAGAAGCCAGAAGTGCGACAGTGAAGACTCTGCGTCGCTGTCACGCCCGGCGGTGTTGCTGCAGGTGACCTGGCCGGAATTCGTGTGGGAATGGCTGGAGCTGACGGGCGAGAAAGTGCTCACCAAGCATAGGTACGTGGGCGACTTGTCCGTGTGACGCGTTCCTCGCGCAGCAACCGAAACGGCCTAGGGACCCTGACCCGCTTCTCGCGGAGAGCCGCACGGGACCGGGAGTAATGACGTTGTTGCAGTGCTTGTGGCGTTACCTTCAGCTGGGGCGTGGGGCCGCTGTGAAGAATGCTCATTGGTACGTTACGCAGGGCCCAAGTGCTTCCGGCCCCGCCAGTCAAGCAGGAGCAGCAGGCCAAGGGCGAAGTTCCATTTTCCAGCGATGGTGCGGGGGACGCTAGGGACGGTGCTGGCGGCAGCCAGGGTGCAGGGGTTCCGCCGGCCCTGAAGCAGGAGCCAGGCCAAAGCACCCAGCAGGATCCTAACTACACTGTGCAATGGGAGACAAGACTTGACGGCCGCAGACGGCCTGCCGGACCTAGCTATGTAAGTCCAGATCGCACAATTGTCTGTAAGGCAGCAGCCGGTGGAGGAGGAGGGATACGGGTTCTGATTCTGCATGGATCGGCTAATAGACGGTAATAAGCTCGACGGTAAGAGGCGGTGGTACAATAGCGAACACGCATGTGAGGGGTGGCGTGGGAAGGATGCGTTGGGACGCCTATGCAGAGCAGGCGCACGAAGAAGCGCGCGACTCGTCCTGTCGCTCATGGTTGCTGGCAATGGTAGGTCTGGAGGGCATAAGGTAGGAGGACAACGGGATGGGGAGTTTCTGAGCGGAGAGTGTAGCAACTTTCAGCATCACACCGATTCAGTTGGGCCAGGCTGGGGGTCGTAAAGGAAGCGCCTATGGGACCTTCCAGCTTTGAGCATCTCCTGCACACGCCGCCCCCATCTACGCCCCACAAAACGATAGCGCACCGCACGGATTCTGTGGTCCCTGATTTGAGCATAGGAGATAGAGAAGCGGCATACTTCTGCCTTCCTGCATCAAGCCATTAACAATTGATGTACTGCTGGGTGCCGCCTTTACCGTAATGCTTTGTGCCCCTTCCTTTCCGCGCCTGGTTTGTGGTTTGTAGAAAGCTCAGCTGCTGGCTCAATCACTGCGGCGGCGGCGTCCGCGACGGGACGTATTCCGGTCCGACTTCCACAACATGCCGGTCGACTGCAACGCGGCGGTACTTGCCCGCTTGTGTGACGACCTCCTTGAAGTGCCCGCCATTCGCACGGAGATTAATCGGTGGGGATGTTGCTGATGGGATTGCTTTGGAGGGTCATTCGCTTCACATGTTATGTGGCTGCTTGGCTCAGGTGTCACCAGGAAGAACCAACCACCCCAAGAGTGGCTTGTGGAAAGGGGAGCATTGTCGAATTGGTGATCGGAATCTTAGCCCCTGCTTTCCATGCGCAGCTCCGTCGGTATGGGCGTCTCGCAGCTTAGCTAAACAGCCGATAGCTTAGCTAGGCTGGATTATCTGAGAAAGTTGAGGTGCAGGATAGGGGTTGGGCGGCCGTTGCGGTGAAAAGAGATGCTCTAGCCACGTTGGAGCGCTTCATCCTTCCCTGCCCTCCACAGCCTGTTTTCCCAGTCATTCACATGCTCATCCCTGCACCCCTGCGTTCCGGCCCCCGCCTTCAGACGTGAGGCTGCCGGGCAGATGACCTCAGGCCTAGGTGGTGAGGGTGGCGCATATCCACAGCTTACAGACGCCGACCGGCGGGCTCGTGAACGGAGGATGCAGGTGAGTGATACTCAGAGGGCCATTTATTCACCGCTTCCTGCCCGTTCATTATTTTCTCACGGTTTAGTGTGGACATCCCGCACGCCTGTATGAAGCAAAAATGGTTTAATTCCACGCTCTTTCTGCTACTACCCGACAGACAAACGCCTTTGATGACGGCAATTCGGAGAACTGCGTGCTGTGCGGTGTGGGCGGAAGTCTCATTTGTTGCGATCACTGCCCCGCTGCCTACCACCTTCGCTGCATCGGCCAGACGGGGCACAGCATCCCGGACGGTGATTGGTCTTGTCCCGAGTGTGCAGTAGGGGGCAGAGGTGAGTGCAGCTGCGTGTGTACCGACTGAACCCTCGGGGCTGTCCGCGTCCCTTGTCTTGTGTAAGATGATCCAGCATCAAAGCAAGGAAAGAGTTGGGGATTGCATTGGGCGACCTCCCTTCTTCTCGTACGCTTGTAAAGATGACGGAAATGTGTGAGCACTCACACTGACAGCAACAACGCCATGCAAACGTTGCTGGTAAGATTGCGACTGCAAACCTTAGCTCCTGCTAGTTTGCATCCTTCCCAGTTAGAATTCATTTTTACCCTCTATTTTTTGTTTCCGGTTACCTCCTGTGTTCTCCTCCCTATCCTTCACCTCGCGCGCAGGTGAGTCGGCAGGACTGCGGGTGCCCATCACGGGCCTCAGCCTCGAGACGGGGAACCCCACCTGGGTGGCCTACGGCCATGCTTTCCCCGCGCAGTGCCTGCCGGTGCCCCGTCCATTGCCACCACCGGGCGCGAGCAGCCACGTGCTCTTGTTACCGCCCGACTTAGAGTTCCGCGGCTTTCGCCTTCTGACTGGAGAGGAGGCGCAGCGGGACGTTGCGGGGCTGCGCAGGTTCGTGCGGGGTGCTCACGCTGGGATGGATGGACGACCGGAGGAGAGAGGCTGGATCCATGAAGCTGGAGAAACGATTTTCTGGAGGCTGGGCTTTACTTCCCGATGCGTCGCTGGAAGCACCTGGGATCTTTACGGCGTTAGTGCTTTAGGATATACCTCACTTGGCAGCTGGTTCTGGGGGACAACAAATGGGGCTGAGGCAGCGTGGCGTGGCATGGATCTGGGGCGCTCTGTATATGTGCGCCTAGTGGCGGATATGTAAGGGGACAGATCCAGGAAGGCCAGCGCCGTATGCGCGTTTTGAATACTTCCCTTTCCTGTTCGCCTTCTCCACTGCTTTGTTATGGTGATGTCATTATCCTTAATTGCGGCTGTGGTGGGTGGCAAGTGACCCGTTCCGTGTGTTTCTACAGGCCGCGGCGGTGGCCGGAGGACATGCCCCACCCGAGCTCCACACAGGACTTGATGGAGGGGCCCAGGTCCGGCTGCAAGGCGGGACCCGCGGACCCAAGCGCTTACGAAAACAGGTCAGCGAAAGCAGACTCGTGTGCGTACACAATGCGTTCCGGTGTCTGTTAATCCCTCCTTAAAGCGCATGCTAATATGTCATCATTTACGCAAACGTACACATATATGTATATGTTTATTTAAATGTATATGTCCTACATACCACCGGTCATGGAAGAGGCTGCAGAGGTTTGGTGAGAGCGGCTGGCCATATTATGCAGCTTTCCCTTCATATTGCTGTACCTGCCTTGGCGCCAACACATGCGGCTTATCTGGTTCATGGCTGTGAGTGGTTTCCTGTTTGTTAGCTTGTTAATGCGCTGTATCGGTGTACCGCAGGTATCGCTCCGCTTGGCAGACGTACGTGCAAGCCATGAAGGTACGAGAACATGACCCTTTGAGGTGTGGGGTAGGTTCTAGGTTGGCGTGGGGTGGCTTAAGACCCACCAATCTCATCTACCTAGACCACGAGGACGGGGTGGTGCACCTGAAATGTTCAGGTGGGTCTCCGCTCTCTTCCTTTTCCCTTACCTTTCAGCATAACGGCTCCCCACTCCTATCGCCTTTAGCAATGTGTTTTATCAACGCGACTGCGAACTGCCAGCTTTGTTTGAGTTACGAATCTATACACTTCGATGCATCCTCCTTCGGATATGCCCGACGTATTCCTGCGCCCGTCCGCAGGCGGCCCACGAGGTTGAGTATAAGAAGTCCAAGCGGGCAGGCGCTACGCCTGCGTCGGCCTTGGCTGTGCCGCTGCCGCTGCCCAACTTCTCCTGGCCCGCGTTCCAGGTGAGGACCTCTCATTGCTGTGTCATGAAACGACAAGGGGCGCCCCAGAGCACGAACTCCCACTCTGACCGGCCTCAAGGGGGCTGCTGTGACGGAAACAGGCCTGCCAACAAGGGGTGTGGTTTACAGGGGCCGAAGCATAGGTATCGCCCATGCACGTAAAACTGGTGAGGTCCTGTCCCGGCTCCCATGCTTCCATAAGCCGGTTGTGTCGGTATAAGTTTGGCTTTCAGGCCTCAACCAATGTTCCTCCATCAGAACCTCTTCATTTCTTAGCTATCTGTATTGTGATTAAGTTGTACTTTAACTGAACCCCCACAGGGTCGCGGTGTAGTCTCGGTGCCATGCGGCATGTGCCGCAGCTGCACCACATCGCTTAAGCCCGGCCGGCCCTGCCTCAAGCCGCTCTTAGTGGACGATGCCGCCAGCCTAACTTCAGAGCTGTCGCAGAACGGCCGGCTTGCCGTGCTGCAGGTGGGGGGAAGTCCGGGGTCGGGGCTTTTACCGGGCGGTCTGGCAATCCCCCTAACGCCCTCGCCGGCTCCTCCGTGCGCTCTAACTGATGTCCTCTTTTCATCATGGCTACTCTTCACCTCACCTCCCTTTGACGCGGCGTTTGCGCCTGTTCCCCGCAGCACTACCTGCTTCGCACGGAGCAGGAGCTGTGGGGTTTGCTGGACGGTGGTTGGGCGCTTGGCGGTGGCCGAGGTCTGGAGTACCGGCGGCAGTGGATGCGCTCCGTCACGGAAGCGGAGACCCCCGAGCAGCTGGCGCCCAGGTTTCTCGAACTTGAGGCTGCACTGCGCAAGTAAGCGGGACCCGCCGGTATAAGCCCGGGCCAGAGGATGGGCTAAAGGAGTAACAGGACAGGATGGCGGGACTAATGGCATGTGCAGAGCGCTGAAGAAAACACTGAGGCAGCAGACACTGTAAAGTTTGATGGGCTCGTCGGAAGAAATGAGTGCAGGGGGTCGGGGCCATTCAGCAACAGGAGACGAATAACGATATACGGGGCAATGGGATGGGCCTTTGGCAGATAAGGCACGAGGCAAAATGGACCCGTCAACTTAGTCGACGGGGAGACTCCCCTTCTCATCTTTCCTTTTCTCCCATCTCTCCACCTCCTCTCAGTTCGTTCCTTTCCTCTACCTGCTCCCGCGGGCCCCAACTCCCCTCATCCTCCCAGGTCGCTGCCCATCTTCACGCTGCAGTGGGATCCATACCGCCGCGACCCCACGGAGCTGGCTGTGCTGGAAAACATGGCGGCGGAGCGGCGCAGGGACGCCGACTCGTACCGCCGCCGCCGCATCACTAGCATGCTTCCACCGCCCAAGAAAGGCCCAGGGCGGCCGCCACGTAAGAAGATCTCCCCGCACCTGCAGGTAAGGGAGACTTGGCTTTTGTGAGACTCAAGCCTGGACACGGGGGGCACCTTGGCACGCGCCGGGGTTGTACGCGCCAGAATCTTCTTAGGGCTACGATGTGACCTGTGATTTTCATCGCACCTGGGCACTCGAAATAGGCATATGCTCACATGGGCCTACACATGCGCATGGCAGGCCTGGAATGAGCTGCGGTCGGCGCAGGCAGCAGCCGCCCGCGCGTCCGCCGTGGTGGCGACGCCCCAGGATGACGGTGGAAATGAGGGTGCCAGCGAGATGGCCGACGAGGGTGGCGAGTCAGAAGTACTTGGGCGGCAGCGTGACGCCGACGGAGAAGGTGCGTAGAAGTCGTGGTTGTCAACTAGGGAGGAAACGGTAACGGCCTGCAAGACGTATCAGCAGCTTCCCTCGGCAACGCTAAACCAGAGAGACAGGAGGCGGGGCACGGGTTGCTGCTCAGCGCGTAATTACCCTAATTGCTGCCTTAGGTGGGCACGCGGATAGGCAGTCCGGCAGTAAGGTAGGCACCGGCACACCTGTGCGATGCCATATAATATGTGATGCTGTCGCCCTGTCTCCTCTGCCCCTGTTCTGTCGTGTTGTGTTGCCTCTTCTGCCCCTCACTCAGGGGGCGACGAGGACGGGCTGACGGAGGCTGGTGATGGCCCCAGCCAGTCCGGGCAAGGGGGTGGCACCCCAATGGAAGATTTCCAACAGACGCAGCAGCGGCGACAGCGCCGCTCCAGCACTCAGCAGCGGGGGCAGGACAGCGACAACGAGGGTGCGGAAGGGACTGAGGGCATGGCCTTAACCGGCCCCAGCGGCGGAGGCGGAGGGGGGGGAAGGGGCGGAGATGGAGGCTCAGCGCAGCGGTCGTCGTCGCGGCGGCGGCAGCGAGGAGGGGGTTCGGGTGAGGGCGGCGGCAGCGGCGGGGGCGCAGGCGCCCTGGCTGGTGGCCGTGCAGGTGGGTCTTAGGATTAGGGGTCTCGGCCCAGCTGGCCTCGGGGTACGGAGGGCTACCCCCCAAACCCCTCCCTCTATATGCGTTGGGCAACTGGACCTCTTCTTTTGACCTGCCGGGGCCCCCGGGGCTGCAGAGATAGTCCTCATGATATCCACAGATATCTAAAGTCTTACGTGCCCTCGCCGTTACAGAACCCTTACACTCAAGGCGCCGTCGTGTCCCTGCGTGACTGTGATGCCCTATCAGGCTCCGTAGCTGCAATGGGTGGCCAGCCAGGGGATCACGACGTGCCGCTTCGGCCTCCCGGCATGGAAGAGCTGGTGCTGGATCGCTGGTAGGAATCGGAAATGAAGGAAATTCCACGGGGACTATGGAATGGATCGTGTGCATTCGTGTGTATGTGTGCCTGCGTCAGTGTCGGGAAGGGCCAGTCGCCTGTCATGCGGTTCGCTTGGGAGTACGGGCGGTCCTGCCACGGGTTGTGCTGCAAAACGCCGCAATATAGCTAACACATCGACGCTCCTGCTGTCCCGCGTCCCCCAAGAAGCCGATCGCCCCGCCGACCGCCCCCTGGGTTGGTGCCACATCAACATTGCAGGTGGCGCGAGCTGCTGGCCTCCTACGGGGAGGTAGACGCGGTTGACCTGCTGGGGGCTGCTGCGGCCATGGGTGGTGAGAGCCTATTTGGGACAGATCGCCGAGTGGCGGTACGCAAGGCGCGCACGGGCTGGTCGTGGTGGCGGCCCATCACGATGCGGGCAGAGGGCTATTTGATGCTGCCACGGGCACAAGCACGGTCGCTGGCTCGTAAGGGCGGTATCGTTCCACTGCGGCAGGTGGGCAAGGGCCGCGATGCGTGGTGGTGTTGGTAGCGGAGGGTTAGCACATGAGGATATCACATGGAGGGACTGCTGCGCGTTTCGTTGCCGGCGATTGCGGGCTCCTCCTGGGCATTCACGCGCAAGGTCTGCCACTCATCCAGCATTTCTTTTCGACATTCTGCTCAGATGACCTACTCGGTATTCAGCGGTAGCAACAAGCCGTCTGTTCTGTTCTGTCCTGTTATCAACAGGGCGCCATCTACCACACCAACCTGCGCCACAATTTGTCCCAGCGGCTGAATTGGATAGCGGTCACTGAGAACGCCTCCTCCATTGCGCAGCTTGCGGTTCAGGTGTGCGGGTAGAGGGGCACACTGTGTAATGGGGGGGTGTAGGGTTCAGGTTATATGGTCTGGCGCTCGGAGTGTTCGATGTTGCTCGGGTCAGATTCGGGCATCGCGAATGGGTTGTAGTGTGCCCCGCAAATCCATGAGAATGCACATGCACGGCGGCTAAATGTGCCGTGCCGCTCATTTGGTCATTCCCGGCTAGCTGTTGACGATGGCGATCGACAACGATGGCGACGAAGAGGAGGAAGTAAATGAAGAAGGAGAAGAAGATGCCCTAGGACAGGGCCCTCCGGCTACATCGCAATGTCGCCCAATTTTTGTCGCCACCTAACACCAGAACCTGCCGTGTCGTGCCGTGTGCCGTGTGTTGCTTTCATTCCCGTAATTCATTCACACAAGGCCCGGATTCTGGAGGACGCCATCCAGTGGGCCCGGATCCGGCGGCCATCCCCGGGTGTCGACGACTCCGTGACGCCTGTCTCCCTACCGCCCGAGTACGCGCCCTACGTCAACTACATCGTGCTCGCGAAGCGCCTGGTGGAGCCGGAGCGCAGGTGGGAGGGGAGCCGGACCCGCGGGGCGTGGGGTAGGCGGGAGGGGCTCGGGCCTTCCACGGTGTCGGTTGGTGGGGCCGGTTATTTAAGTAACCAAGAATACGTCCGCTGACACATATGATTCATGGCACGGGGACAGCTTAATACTTATCGCGTGCCTATCGCGTGGATATCACGTTGGGGCTCTCTTCATGTAGAGCTATTGATTGATCTCATGGAAAGATGATGGTAATGTTAAATGTGTAATGCTTTGACTCTCCTCTGCACTGCTGTCGTGTCGGCCGCAGAGTCGAGTACCTTCTGGCGCCGGAGGGCGGAGCGGAGGCGGCGGTGCAGGCGCACGCGCAGCCCCCCGGCTGGCAGCAGAAGCAGCTGGGCGGGTTCAAGATCCTGACCCCCGCAGCAGGTGCGTGGGTGGACGGCTCCGTTTGGGAAATGAAGGTCGTTGTTGCTCTGCGCGATTCGTCTGCCGCCCACAGGCGCGGCCCTGGTATTTCCTGGGCAAACCACGCTCGTGTTACAACGCGCAGAAATGCAGCAGCAGCTTTTCGCCTCGTTGTTTATCGGCATCCCGGTATTGTTTACCGGCACCTGGTATCTGTCTTAACTTGTTGCTACTTTCCCCTCAGGCCTCTCTGATTGGGTTGAGGAGAGCTCCGTGCCGCTGTGGTTGCTTCGCGCATTTGAGGAGCGCCTCAGGAATGCGGAGTACCGGCAGCGCCTCACGGGAGGGGCGGCCGCCGCTGCCCCGGTGCTGGAAGGTAGGGGCCGAAACGGACTAGACCGGCCCGGGAGCGTGCGCGGGGCGCGCGCACACGTGTATGTGTATGTGCAGGCTTGGGACTTCGCATCTTCAGTTTCGCTTTAGTTTCATTCTCCTTCACATGGTCATGCGGATTATTGCATGGCCATACCTGTCGACAAGCTGTGTTGATAATGTGTGTATGATAGGGAGGTTTTGCTTCACCCGTGGCCACTACCTGGCAGTCCCTACCTTTCCCAGTATTTCGGGGCACCCTCATCCTTACCCACGCGGACTTCTCCGAAATCAGTGATTTTCCCGGGTTCAGCACCCACCACCAGCATCCAATGGATTCTTCCGGATCAACAGCGGCATCAACTCCATTCCTGGTCAGCTCGCAGGTCACTATAATCGGGGTCTGTCACCGTCCATCTCTGTGGGGGCACATCCACCCTCAACCGATGGAGGGATTTTTATCCCGCTCAAAGACGGAATCGTTCCTGGAACCTCCAGGGACACAATGTCGTGCCATACGAAACGCGTCTTATCATATGTAGTGTATATGTGTTGACGCTTTTTTGCACCCGCTATCCGATATCTCTTTATGCTTTCGGGCGTTACGGTATAGGTGTTTGCGGCGGCACCCCTGATGCGCTTGGTGGTGCCGGCAGTAGCAGCAGCTGTTGCCTGGTGTGCGGCTTGTCGCGATCGGACAGCGCCTTTGCTGCGTTGACGGCGGGCGGCGGCTGGGTGTCCTGCGCGGGCGCCTTCGGGTCCTGCTCTACGGGCTGTCATGCGGCCTGCCTGGGCACCGCGGAGCCAGGCAACCGGTCCAAATGGATGTGCCAGTAAGATTGCCTCTCGTATGGGGAGACGGGGTGGGGCTTAGGAACATGCAAGGAGGGGGCATATGGGGTATGAATGACGCACAGAGCGGCAGCCCTGGGTGTACGGCATGGGGAGGCGGATATAGATCTGGTGGTGCTTTGCATCGCACTCAGCACTGCTGCCGTCTGTGTGTGCCCTCCATATGCCTCGGCCCACACACAACAGGCGTTGCGCCAATGAGATGTTGACTCAACGCCAGGCAGCCGTGGACAAGTACGTCGCGCGCCGCACAGCCCGGGGTGCAATGGCGGTATCCCTGACTCCGCGGCAGCTTTTAGAGCAAGCACTATCCGATGCGGCGGCGGTGGCGGCGGGCCTTAACCCGGATGGCGGCGAATTCCCACCGCTGGGTGGAGTTTCCACCAGGGCTGATTCGGAGGAGGGCGATGGCGATGGGGAGATGGGGGAGATAGGCGGCCGGTCGGGCCGGGGTCGCGGGCGTGGGCGCGGCAGGGGCCGCTGGGGACGTGGGCGTGGCCGCGGGGCTACTGTAGCTGCCGCCGACGGCACCGACGCTGACGGACGGCGCGGCGAGGAGGCCGAGGCGGAGCAGCGTCGGGGCCCCTTGGAGGGCGGCGGCGACGGTAACGAGCTGTACTGCATCTGCCACTGCCGCTGGGAGCCGGGCATGGTGCGCCTATACGCGCGCGAGTGTGTGTGCGTGTGCGTGTGCGTGTGTGTGTGTGTGTGTGTCAGGAAGGGCCAAAAGGACTTAAAATACGTGTACGGGGCCTGGGCTACGGCTGCGTCTACGGACTGAGGAGGGCGTGAAAGCTGTTGCCAGGAGCCCAGGATACCTCAAAATTTCACCCACATCGGTAACCGGTGTTGCAGTGCAAGGGGAAGGCCACAAGGGATGGGACACCGATACAATGTAACGGAATACAACCAGGTTGAACGGCAGCGCGAATGCGCGTTAGGGCCCGAAGTCGCCACAGTAATTACTGTCAAGCGGCTGAAGCGGCTCTGGACATTGTAGGACTTGGCACTGGCATATGTGGGATGGGGTCGAGTCAACGCCCAGCCAGGTGCCCAGGCCCGATGAAGGTCTATTGCACTGCCCTTTCGCGTGTCTTTAATCGCGATGGCAGTAGCCGTTACGTCCCGTCCGCTGACTTCTGGCGCCAAGCCCTGTTCCCTTACACCCCATCCCCCATGTTATGAATACTGTATCTGTGCGTCCATGTGCATTGACAGGATGTCATGTGCTGCGACACCTGCGAGGGCTGGTTCCACCCGCGGTGCTGTGGATTGACTCCAGAGACGGCTACGAGCGCGGTGGGTGTGAGGCTGGGGTTGGCCATAGCGTGAGGGGCGGAGAGGTCGGGTCGTGGGGTCGGGCTATTGGGTCGCGGCTCTTCGAGGATGGGGGTGCTTCCTGACGCATGCATACACGGTAACGTAGCCCGGCGGCCCAAAGGGGTTGCCCATCCCGATACAGCCCGACTGCAAACGTGTCGCATCTTCGTTCGTGCATCACGACGCGATATCTGCCCCGCCTAAAAGCAAACCGCGTTTGCATTAAGGTGTGGGTACTAATCTAACACCCCGCAATCGTTACCGCTCATGTGTAACCCGCTCGGTGCTGGTCGATGCTGTCCGCAGGCTGCGGAGGGCTGGACGTGCCCGCTCTGTGAGGCGATTGCCTCGGGGGCCCCTCTCAAGCCGCTGGTCCCGGGCATGCAGCCCCAACTCCAGCCCCAGGCCCAGACTCAGTTTCAAATGCATCAGGGGCACCCCCATTTGTCTCCGGAAGGCTTGCGGATGCAGCGGCTCGAAAGCGACCCGTCGGCATTGCGCCACGTGGGCATCCCAGGCGAGCCTAGAGTGGTACCCAGTATGCACCAGGCGGGGGCCGACACCGGCAGCAAACCCCCGGGGCCGGCTTGCCGCTTCGCAGCTGTCGTGCTGGCGCGTGCACGACAGGGCCTTACCGATATGGGTGGCATTGAGCGTGTGTGGCGCGGCGGCGGTGGCTGGCGCGGTGGCGGCCGCGGCGGCCGAGGGCGGGGCGGCCGCGGTACAGCGCCGGGGATGGGCCCTGGCGGAGCGCGTGGCAAGTCCCGGAGTGGCCGGCGGGCGACGTACGACTCCGAAGAAGGCGAAGACTCGGACGGTGGCGGCTCGAGCGGTGAATGGAGCGGGGACCTCGGAGTGCGCTGGGGCTTGTGATAACTAGTGGGGCGACCCCGGGTCTACCTGCGCCTTTTTGTGTGTGCGCAAGTGTGGTCGTGTGGCAGGATGAGAAATGTGTCAGCACGCTCGGCAGTGCGTCGGGGGGAGAGTTCTGGGGCCAGTCGCCCGAAGCTGCGTCCATGTATTATCGATTTGTGAAGGCCAGTCCAGCTATGTGGGAGCCTGATTTCATCCGCCCATGCTGATGTGTTATCACGTGCCACTTCCCTCTCCGTGCCACAGAGGACATCACGGAGGGGATGGAGCAGTCAGAGCCGCCACCGCCACCGCAGCCACTGCCACCGGCCCGGACAGCGCATTTCGCAGGGACCAGCGGCGGTGGTGTCATCCGGGAGCCAGTCGCGGTCAGCCGTCATGAGGGCAGTGGTACGCAGGCAGCCAATGCTGTGGATGTGGAGCCGTTGACATGGCGCCCTGCTGCCCTCACCATTCTGCGGACTTTGCTGCTTGAGCCTTTCGCAAGGGAGTTCTCTGCCCCAGTAGACCCCGAACAAGTGAGCCCATCAGCATGAGATGTGTCCCCCCGCTGAGCGCCGTTTATAATAAGGGTCGTGTGGCGGTGCTGTCCTGCTACCGAACTTATTGCCGCCCCTCATTGTTCGCTCCCATGATCGAGTACACCACTCTTCTGCATCGCCACTGTTCAAACATTCTTTTTTATACCGGCGTGGCGTTCTCCTGTCCCTCTTCCCTGCCTCAGAATCCCGGCTATTTGGAAGTTGTGGGGCGACCTATGGACCTCTCCACTGTTCTGGGTAATCTCCGGAAGGGCGCCTACGCGTCGTGCATCGCGGTAGCCACCGACGTGGCGCTGATCGCCTCCAACTGCCGCCGCTACAACCCACCAGGTTCCCCCATCCTGCGCCGTGCCGAACAGCTGATGGCAGCCTTTGCATCCGCCTGGCGTGCCTCCGGCCTGCCGCTGCCGCCTGGCGCCGGCTTCCCATCCGACGCAGCACTGCGGGACTTTGAGGACGGCGCCGCCGGCGTTACAGACGGGACCGCGGCTGCGCCGCCCCTGCAACGGCGGCCGCCGCGGCAGGGGGCGGGGCAAAACCCCCGGCTGGGCGGTCGTGGCAATGATGATGGCGATGACGACGGCCTAGCAGGGAAGACTGCTCAGCGGCCCGCTGTGCGCAAACCGGCAGCGGCGCAGGACGGTGGTCCTGTGCCGCAGCACGAGTCGTGGCAACCGCTGGCGCTGAGTATCCTTCGGTCGCTGTTGAGTGACCCACGGGCCAGTCCCTTTGCAAACCCGGTGGATGTAAACCAGCTTCCTGGATATACCAAGGTGCGTGGATGTGTGTTTGAGGGAGGGCGGAATGCGGTCGGTGATCATCCAGTTGCCCTGTGAGTTACTGAATCTTATCGTATCATTCGCCGGTCCGCCACCACTCAGAGGCGTATCTCGCTGCGTCGCCGGCCCTGAGAACCCACTGTCCTCCATTTCTCTCATCTTGGTCTGCTGCAGATCGTCTCCCGACCGATCGACCTGGGCACCATCGTCCGCGACCTAGAGACCGGCCGCTACGCCTCTCTGGGGCCGTCCGTGCTGCTGGATGACGTGCGGCTGGTGTGGTCCAACTGCCGCCGCTACAACCAGCCCGGTTCCTCCATCGTCGCCGACGCGGAACACTGCCGCTCCACCTTTAACCGCACTTGGCAGCGCCTGGCCGTGCCCGCGGGCCTGCCAGCTGCCACCGCCGGTGCTGCCAAACTTATTGCGCAGCAGGCCGCCAGCGCGGCTGCGCAGCAGGAGCGATACGAATGGCCGGGTACTGCCGTCGCTGCGCCTCCCCGCCGTGGTGGTGGTGGTGGTGCTGCTGCTGCCGCGCGCGGTGTTGGTGGCGGCGGCGATGCTAGAGCCTCTGCCGGGGATGACTGGCACACGGCGGCAGATGAGGCTCTTCAGCGGTTGATGCGCAACCGCGTGGCGGCGTTGTTCCTAAAGCCGGTGGACCCGGCGGAGGCCCCCGGCTACCTTGACGTAGTCACCCGCCCCATGGACCTGTCCACCGTCACATCCAGGCTTCGTCAACGAGCCTATGCGGTAGGAGAGGCGATACGGGCGCGTCGCTTGCACTTTTTAGTGGTGGTGTTGACGAAGTCGTATGTGCTCAGAGCGGTGATGGACTTGGGCTGCATGCGCGTGTGAGCCGACGGCCCTTTGCTTCTGCAGCTCCCTATTTACCCCGCTGCGTTGGCCCTGCTGGTAATTACGGCGCTGCTCCGCAGGACCTGAATGAGCTACTGGCGGACGTGGATCAGATATGGGAGAACTGCCGCACCTATAACAACAAGAGCTCTCGTGTGTACAAGCTCGGCGAGCAGGCGGCGACTCAGTGGCAGACGGAGATGGAGGCCGTTGGCCTGGTGGGCGGAGGTGGCAGGCAGCAGCGCTCGCGTCGGCGGCGGCGGACCACGGCGGCGGCAGCTATGTATGACTCGGCTTCTGACGGCGGTGACAGCGGAGGCGAGGGCCTCGACTCGGACGATGACGATGAGCGTGGTGGCGGTGGCGGTGGCGGCCGTCGCTCGGGCGGTAGCGGCAGGGCAGCGGCAGGATACCGTGCAAGCAAGCGTAGCCGGGTGGGGGATTTCGACTACGACTAGACCACACATACCTCTCTGGGGTTTCCTCGGGTGCTTCTTTGATGGGATAGACATTTTGGCTGGCCTAGCGTTTTGAGGGATGGCCATTGGGCGAGAGAGAATGTGTGTATGTGTGTGTAAGTGTATATGTCGGGAATGAATGCTTGGGCACCGGGGCAAGTCACGGTGTTATGATCCTGCGGCTATCCCTCTCGTTTGCGATACTCGCTGCACGCTTGTGCTCCTTGCCTGCTGAAGCCAACCTCTTGGCCTCATCGTGGGACGAAGTCCTGTAGACCCGTGTGTAGTGCCAATGCGGATTGGCTATGTGGCGCATTGCCCATGAAGGACCTGGCATGCGCATTGCCGGTAACGACTGCATCATATGTTTTAGGACATCCCTCGAACGTCGAACACCGGGTGACGCGGTCTTTATCGTGGCAAAGATTTGGGACTGGAAACGTAGTTACACTTATGACCCGGATTGCAACCGGGGTAGGAACGTCCTGGGTTTTGGCTGACTAGGGCCAGCGCACGCAGGGCATTGATATGAAGGTGTTTCTGGTTGGTATCCTTCGCGCTAATTGCCGTGACGCCAGAAAGGTAAGCACAGCGTTGACGTTATCAAGTTCGCTTCTTGTGTGTTATCAAGTTTGCAGTTGCCAACAACGAACTCGGCAAAGATTGTAGCACCTGTGAATCACCATACCTCCGGCTCGTGAGGACGGTGGGGTGTGAGTATCTGTGCATTTGGTGATCGCACTTGGATGACATTAAAATTTGAATGGTTCCAAAGGCATAAGGATTCTCCCTCCTGACTAGGGAGCTGTATTCTCGAGGCTGCAAAGATACACCACACTACATAACGCGCACGGTGCGTCACCACACCGTGTAATGACGCCTAGGGCGCGCACAGTTGTATATCCTGACATCACCAAGCATACTAGGGGGGTGATAATGAAATTCGGGCAGCCGCGTTAGCTCCGAGAATGCCCTGCGAAAGTGTAGGACCGTAACGAAACAGACACTTCACATCGTAATGTGCGCCACTGAATAAACCCAGACGGCAGCCATCCAGCAAGTCAAATCATGAGTACGCTCAAAACACCATTACGGTGTTCACTTCGGCCGGGTTTTTTCATCTTCCCCGCTCCACTGACCTTAAAATCGTGACCTAGATGACCAACGACATGAGGACGCACACAAAGCAACCACGGCGGCACTTGCTGAGTCTCTATACCAACCGATTACCTGCCAAGTAGGAACTAGCCCTAGCGCTGTTCTTGCCACCGGTCACGACCCCGTAGCGGCGCATGTACACGCACATCGCGCGAAATGTGCGAGCCAACTTATTATGGTGCGGCTGCAGCGTTACGTAGCGTGATTCAATTACCTGTTCACGTAAAGTGGCCACTGTGTGCACATCTGTATACCTATAAGCGTGTATGTATGTAACGCGGAAACACTATGCAGGTAGCCACATGCGCGCATTTATAAGATAACCTCACCTTTGCATGATTTGCGCGCGTGAATATACTGCTCTCGTAGAGCGAAGAGTTCTACTCAAGACCGCACAAAAGAACCCACGACCCATTTGCGCAATAAGAGCCGCCTTCCAATCGACCAGGTGCAGCATCACGGCATCGTCTCCGACGCTGTTCCCTCTTTCCTCGTGTACTCTATCCAGTAGCCGACAAGAACAACGAGCCTTTCCAGCGGTTGACTGATTGTCCAGTGTCGAATCGGGCCAAGCTTCCAAACACAACCCTTCATGGCCGTGGCGCACGTGCACGTACTGGCCGGCACACAGGTCCATCGAGTGTAGCCGCAACTGGGTCGAAGCCGCCAGATTCGCACTCCTTGATCGCATCCTCTCTGCTGATGCCACGGTTTAGAATCAGATCAACTGTGGGTCATCTGGACTAGTTCAGCAGCACGCCCAGCTGGCGTCCCACTGTTGCCGGTCCGTGGGATGGCGCTGCAGCAGCAACGTGCCGGTGCCCACCGTGAACGGTGCCACCGAATCCTCAATCTGTGACCCACGGAATATGGACAATGGCCGGGATGAGGGAGCGTTACTAGTGAAGAACCGCGTCAGGGTTGAAAGCCAGGATATGGCGCCACGTGAGGCACGGGGGCCACCTGTGATTCCAGCTAGCAGATCGGTTGCTGCCAATTTCTGTTTTTCTCTATTCGCCGTCCCCATCATCATGCATATGCTCACTGCATTACTTCGGATCACCTCAACCTCCAGATCTCATACCTCATGTTAAGGCCCCTTCATCAGTAGTTCACCACCACCCACACTACGGCTCCCCGCAATCCCGCACGCGCGTATTTGGACACCCTCCAGTGCACCTGCGGCCTCCATTGCCGCACAAACGCTGTGCCGCTGACTGACATTACTCATCATAATCCGCAGCCATCATAAGCCAGCCACCACTCGGTAGCACCCACCTGCATCAGCTGCACGTAGGCCTCGCCCTCGTCAGTCAAGCGCCATTCGGGATTCTGGCACCACCGCGGCCAGCCCAGGAGCTTGTCGCCTGGCAGCGTGCTGTATAGCCCCGCTTCCTGCGATACACGCATGCAGAGACGCTTAGCACGCTATCTTAGGCCCGCTATCAATGCCTCGACGAACATGAAATTTGGTTGCTTATCAGGAAAAGGTAATGGTCATTTTCAGTGCCTCAAGTGGTTTTGTGCCGCGAGCTCCTAGCACTGAAACGCTTTTCAATGCTCGTGCCGCAAGGACCAGCCCCTCCCACAGCCCGAACCCGGACCAGCCCATGCGTAGGTCCCCTAGGTTATGGCAATGAGTGGCAGGGGCTCTGCGCGCCACCATCATGACCCATGGACCGTGCAGTGGGAATGCAATCCTCCGGAACTCTGAGGAAGGCGCGCCTTTCCTGCCCTCTATGAATCTAGGTTTCACCTATCGTTATGGTTATGGGTCTCTTTTCTGTTCAGAAAGTAAGGGCTCGGCATCAGGATACCATCTACTCCAATACCGAACCCCGACAACTATTTAAGTATATGCCAGGATACACACCTGCAACATATTTATAACGTAAATTGCCATTCCATCATCCAGACCGCCGGGCATGGCCGCTAGAGCATCTTCCGTAAGCGGGAAATCGTAGGCGCATCTGAACGACGTGACGCGTTGCTGGTCCAGCAGATTGACGTCGGGAGGAAGTACGATCTCAGACGCATCCCGATACACGATCTGCCCTTCGTCCAACACCCGGACGAGGTACCACTTCCCTGGAGTGGCCATAGGCATCGGGGTGGGACAGGGTTAGGCATAGGCACGAGAAACGGTGCGTAAACCCAGGAGCGGTCACATTTCAGGGCATCCGGATAGCATGTCCCCAGGAGGCTGTTATGCTATTTACCACTTCCATATCGTGGCAGCACTTGACAATGCATGGAGGACCAATGCGCAACGTTCCGAGGAAGTCTGATCTGCGGTATCCCCGGGTTCAATTTCTACACCTCAGCAAAACAGAAAAGCAGGAAAGGATTGCCATGCCCAATTAGGGGTTGAGATACCGCGGCTGGGTTTGCTATGCTGTTGCGCCGCTGATATTCGCCGAAGAAATGTGTGCGCCGATTGTAGGTGACGCGGTGAAATGACAGTGCAGTACCAACGCATCCATGCCACCACTGCGTTCCTCCTACCCCATCATTGTTACTCCTACGGTACACATGAATCCAAAACTAACAGGTCACGCCAACCCAGCCAAGCCCCACCCGCCTTCATCTTACCCTCATCCTCATCCAGGCTTTCTGACAGGAACACCTGCAAGAGGCCTTGACTGTAACCCAGGGCCTGTCGCACGGCAGCTGGGAGGTCTCTAACACGAAGTTGCCACAGATGGGTTAAGCCCCTGCCATTGTTGCATGGCCATGACTCCGACGGCAGAAGGTAAGGTACACCACCTATCTTGCTCTCATATATGCTCAGAAACCTATCTGGTGCAGGCTCACATATTGGAAGAAACGCGACACGGCGTTTGGAGAAAAGGTATTCCAAGATGGCTAACATTGCGGGATTCGAGCTGGCTCGGCGATAAACAATCTCGCTTTCATCAAGAGCCTTAATTGCGGCTTGAGACCACATTTCATACGTTTGGTAAGTGCTCGTTGACGGCGACAAGTCGCTCATATCAGCTTCTTCATATAAAATGAATGGGCGCCCCATGGTAAAGCTTACTCCGTCTAATTAAAAAAGGTGCAGATCTGTGTTGCCCTTCTGTACAGGGTTAGCTATATAGCTAGGCACTCTTGAGACGGGAAAACTACCGTCACTTACATATTTTGCATTGTTGGTGGGAAGACTAATTGGCCTTACATAATGTCATTTTATTTAATAAGTTTTATTAGTAATGTACTAACGTACAATGTACATTATGGATGCATGCTGCCTTTTGTGCATATGAGTGCATATGGTCTGCTCTGGCATGGTCCATGGAGTGCGGCGCCTTTTCCGTTTTGAATCCGTGCACTGGGCATGCACTGCACAGTTGATATCCTCATAACAATACGCACTTCCAAACGCGATTGAATTGCCTGATCCCACATACGTATAGACGGGCCCAGGAAGAGTCGTCCACAATGCCAGCGGTCGATGCGGCACCAAGGGATGCAACTGCCTCAGCTGTCAGCATACCTGCAGCTCAAATACTGCGACTCTTACAACGGGCATCTCGCGAGGTTAGAGGTGAGCATCGAGCCGCTTCCAACTCCAAGCTTCCGGAGTAGGGGGAGAGGGAGACGCAGACACACATGCACGGGCATAAGCCACCACGTCCATGAAATTGAATCAATTGTCAAGCCCTCTTAGGCGCACAAAAGCATACCCAGGGGGATGAATGCTGCTTCAGATCCGCCATAATCTCTTTCAGACATGGGTTAGGACGACTCCGCCACGCGAGACCCAACCCTGTCTGCCATACCCAGCCTGCCCGGCCAGCGTGCCGTACTACATCGCCACTTCGCCAGCACCCTCCACCCCCGAATTTCCCCTCCAGCCGTGCGGGGTGGGTCCCGCTCCCTGTTTCCCCCCCCCCCACACACACACACACCTGGTGAAGGACAGTTATTTTGGCCGTTACTTTCGGCCTGCCGATGCCCCGGACAGAGAAAGGCAGGGCCCAGGGAACCCCGGCCCTCACCAGCGGCCATCCCCATAACCACAATCTGTCTTGGCACATCTGCAGCCGCTTATTCCCATTCATATCCACAGCAACGATTTCCGCATCAGTAGGACCACCACCACCACCACCACCACCTCCCGCCCGGGATCCCCACCCTGCCGCTACATACCTGGTACGCGCAAACTGCCTCTCCCTAACCCGCATCCGCCACCACTTTTTGCGGTTCATCCCAACGCCGCGCCGCCTCCCAAGACCTGGATCTTGGTTGTTCGGTGGACAGAGTGGCTCTGCAGGACTTGTCGCCGCTGAGGTTCGCGACAGAGTACGTGCAGCGCAACAAGCCGGTGGTCATCACGGGTGGGGTGGGGCGGGTGGGGTGAGGTAGGCGGGGCGAGCTAGCGGCTGGCAGGACAAAGCTGGATACGGAAGGTGGATGCGTGCCCGGGCAGCTGTGAGGCGCCACTGGACGCTGCAGCTGGTTCAGTCGGCCCGGCTCTCGGGGGAAGACAGGGGGAACCGCCCGGATTGTAGTTATCGCGTTCAGTGACCTTTTCGCAGCCAGTGAGTGGGTGCTAGCTTTTTAGCGCTGAAATCCGAAATCAGGTCGGTTGCGACATTGGGCACACGCCTGGATGCATTGGCACGGATGCAAACAGCGCAGTAAAGGAACAGAACGACCTCGGGGTGAACGGCGGCGGATACTATGACCCACATCGCTCCATGGCATTTGTTTCACGTTGCCTAAATAGCCGTGGGATATGAGAAGTGGCTTACGCCGCATTGTGAATGGAAGGGGCAAGGGCAAGGGCAACCCATACTCCTAAACCCGTCGCCACCCACGGCACCAACCCCTTTTGCCCGTGACCTCACCCTGGACCAGACGCGATTGACGATTGGCCTGCACTGCGACTGTGGGGGGAGCGGTACCTGGAGTCGCATCCCGCAGGCGAGGTCCTTGTCACAGTTGATGTAACGCCCAACGGGCGAGGGGATGCGATTAGGACGGTTGGTAAGTTGCCTGTCGTTGCGTCCCGTACTGTGGACATTACTGGTTCCGTACCCGTGGGGCTCCCACTTCCCGCTACTTGTCCACTGCCCTGGTGGCCATGATCCCGTCCCCACACCCACTTCCAGCCGACCACGCTTCCGGGAGACTGCAGCAGTGGTTTGTGACCCCGCACGAGCGGCGTATGACGCTGAGGGAGTTCTTCAGCCTCATGCGGGTGAGGATAAGGGATTGTGCGAGCGCGGGAGTGCGGGAGTGCGGGAGTTGGGATTAACCGGAGGTTGCAGGCTTGCGCTGCTTGCCCCCTGCACCCCGAGTCCCAACCTCACCCCGTTTGCGCCTTTCGCACACACGCCACTTCTGGCTTACTCTCCTCTTGAGCATTTACCCTCCGCCGTGCTCCTCTTTGTCCTGGAACGGTCCAGAAGACCAGGGCCGCAGACAAGCCTGGTTCGACGGTCAGCACGACGCGTGAAGTACCTTACATGCAGGTACGGTGCCATTCTCAGGCTGTTAGCACAATCCGATATGATAGTGCCTCAGAGGCCACAAACAGCGCGCTGAGTTGCAATCAATTTACATTCCTTCCCTTGTTCGCAAACATACCACCAGCACCCCTTGCGCCTCCGGTGCCTATTGATGCTTCTGCCACGCTTTGGTTTTATGGCTTGAAGGACACGGCACCTCTATTTTTGCTCCTTTTTAGAAGTCTCTCTCCCTGGCGACATGGCCTTATGCCATTTATCAAGCTCCTGGACCGTCTGCACGGCCGGTGGGCCCCTGGCCTCCTCACCCTCGTGCAGCACCAGAACAGCAACCTGTGTGAGGAGCTGGGGATGTTACTGGACGACATCCGACCAGGGATGCCGTGGGCCGAAGAGGTGTTCGGGGACCCGCCTGAGGTGAGGTGAGGTCAGGGGAGATCCAATATAGAACCAGGTTGCGGCTCTCAGGAGCACTGCTCCGTGAGGGGTACTGGGCTTCTAGAGCGTGACGGGTTTCAGAGGCGAGATAAGGGGGGCCGTGCAGGGTGGCGGCACTTGGGGCCTGGAAGGGGACGATAGCTTCCGGAAGACTTGTTCGGAAAGCCCTCTGGACACTCACTGAGTTGCTCCCAAAGGATGCACATTGGTTTGTTGTTGTTGTTGTTGCCAACGGGATTGTGCGGGCAGTGAAGTCAGACGCATTTTTTGGTGGCATTCGACAACCGCTTATATTTCAAGTTTCTTACTAGGTGCCGATTGGACCTCCAGGCGATTAACATCTGGATCGGCGACGAGCGGAGCGCCACTTCCTTCCACAAAGGCAAGTGGTGGTGGATTGGCGGGTGAAGCTAAGAGCGCTAACAAGGGAGACCTGATGTAGTTTAGAAGTTGTCCGTTATGAGCGCCAACATACCTCATAGACCTTACTGACAGTTAGGGGCCTTAGGTCTCACGTACCCTGGCCTCCCTGAGCCAGGGCAGCGTGCCCGGGACCCAGGGCGCGCCTTGGCTGTTCCCGTTAACAACCGTTTACCTATGGGGACTCGTCCCTCTCAAAAAATACCCCTTCCCCCAAGGCCCCTCCTCGTGCGCTTGGCACCAATCCGCAACAAGTGAAAGTGGCTTCCCCCACCACCGTTCAACAGCCTGCCTGCTGCATTCCTGCCTGCCCCACCGCCCTCGTTGCCCGCCCATACAGACCACTACGAGAACCTGTACGCCGTGATCCGGGGGACCAAGGTTTTCTCGCTATTGCCGCCATGTGACGCCTACCGCATGTACCTCACGCGCTGCCCAGCCGCCTGTTACATGCCGCGAGGTGATGTTCCGTGCGGTGCGGTGTACGGTGAGGTGTCGTCGCAGCCCAGCGTAAACCCCACGCCACGTGCTGCCAGCGGAGCTGCTGCTGGTGTCAGTGATGGTGGTGGTGCTTGCGGCTGGGAGGGAACAGCTGATACGGTGCCTGATGGTGCTGCGGGGCTGGAGGCGGAAAAGGGAGATCCTTCCAGGCTGGTCGCGGTGCTCCAGGTGCGGTCAAGTGCGTGGAGGAAGGGAAACAACGGATCTGGTCACCAGAACCCTCGGTACTATTGCTCCAGGGGTGTGATGTTTTACACCGGTACTGATCAAAACCTCGGGGGCGAACCCACGGGTGGGGGTAAAATGCGGAGTTGGTGAATCCGCACCGCTCCACAGCGCCGACCGACTGCTTCATAGGTCGCGATGTTGCGACGGGCCTGGGTTTCTCTGGCAAATCTGGTTTCCCGGAACCGGGATAGGGACCAAGATTGGGATCGAGACGGGGAGCGAGACCCGGGTAAATGTACAATGGTGCGACGTAGATTGCCATCGTGCAATGACAGCCTCGACTGCCTGCATGTAGAGCAGCGGTGTCTGTCGACTATTCCCTTATCATTTGAACCTCCTTGGTCGCATGCATGAGTTTGGACTCATGCATGCCTGGGTGCTTTATCATGTTCCCAACCCGCATACAGGACCCTGGGTATGAGGTTCTCTGGAGTGCTGTGGACACAACCGTGCAGGGTGGGTGTGGCTGAATGGTCGTAAAGGGAAGGGGGAATTGAAGCAGCGAACCCGGTCACAGGAATCCACGGGCAATGTTGGAAATGGGAAGAAAGAGGGAAGGGGAGACAGCACCGCGTACACGAAAGGGAGATGGCGGAAGAGGGTACCTTTGTTATGATTGCATTGAGAACTAGGAATGTATGCACGTATCAATTCGGTGCGCTGTTTATATGCTACTACGTGAAGGAGAGCTGTGTGCGTTAGGTAGTGGTGCTCCGTCATTAGTGTGGGACGTTGACGAGCTGTTGCGTGTGCATTTTGCAGATCCGAAGGCGAGGCAAGCCCAGGGATTGTTCTTCGGCCTTGAAGACGGATGGAACAGCGCGGCTGCGGCAGGCGTCCACTGCGGTGGTGGCGACGTTAGCGGCCATGCCATCCGCGATGATGACTCCAATGATTTCAACGACACCACGCTGCGGGGGGGCCGTGGCAGGGATGATGGCCGCGAGGATGGCTGTGATACTGCCAATGGGAGCTGCAGCAGCGGTGGTAGTGTTGATCCATGGGACACTGCGGGCGGTGCACCCCTCGTTGTGGAGGTGCGTTACAAATTCACCACCTGCTCTCTCTCTCTCTTGGCTTTCTATTCCTGATACTCGCCGTCCAGCCTGTCCTTCCCTGAATGCCCCCTAGGTCAGGTCAGGTCAGCCTTCGCATCTCCCCCCGCCCCGGGGCTCGCAGGTGGGTCCGGGTGAGGTGCTGTATCTGCCGGCTCTGTGGTACCACCAAGTCGAGCAGTACACGGCTGCAGAGCGGGCTCCATCCAGCCGGCCGGGAGGAAGCAGGGCCGCAGCCGCAGTGACAACTGCTGCTACTGGTGCTAGTGCGGCTGCAGATACGACCGCAGATCATGGCCAGGGCCAGCAGCAACAGGCGCAGCAGGTCGATATGAAGGGGGACGAGGAGGAGTATGTCATTGCCGTCAACTTCTGGTGGGTGATGACTTGTGCAACGACACAAGCAAATTCGTACCAAATAAACTGCGACATTTAGAATCTCACAGGTGAAAAGCAATCCCTCCAGCTGCGCATGTTAGGCTCCCGGAGGTGGAGAGGTTGGTGCATATGCAGTTATGCACGCACGCACCCCCAGCGGCCCATACACACTCCTGAAGGACCGGTGTGCTTAAAGGTGCAGCAGATGTCAGCAAAGTGACCCTTCACGTTCGACCTCACAGCTCTATGGGTTTCTGTACTGCTTGTGTCCCTTGCTTATCTTGTTCACCTGCACATAACTGGGCCATACAGTCCATCCGGGACGACGGCCAATATGCGTCCCGTGGGTCTATTCCATCCCCCGGGCTGCTGCGGATTGATGTATTATCTGTTTCTGCTGTGGTGGTGGTGCAGGTACGATATGAAGTATGATGGTCGTTATAGCGCATTCAAGTTAGTTGAGGGGTTGGCGACGGCCCTGGGGCTGGCAGATACACCACCCGCACAGGAAGCAGGCGGCGATGGCCATTATAGTTGATAAGATGATGCTTGGCGGCAGGGGCCAGGCCTGGCTACATAGGGGCAAAGCAGATGACGCGGACAGGCGCAATTTAAGTGCCAACTCATTACCGACGCCGCCAACTGCCATCCATGTACATCCAGCCCCACCACCATTCATGAAACTTGCCATAATGGGCTTGTGTGGGTGTCAATGCTGAGCCCCATAGCTGCATCCTCAGCCACCTTCCACCGGACATGTCGTGGCCCGGTGAGCGACAAAGTCATGTACTTAAAGGTGGCCTTGCAGTAGTAGTATTTCCTATATCTTTGCATTTGCTTACTTCACATTTTAACTAGACGTCTGGCGAGCTACATGTCTGGCCAGGCCACGAGCTTTGACTAACGAGTTAACTAGCCTACGACAACCAACTAAGTTCGTTAAAATATCACGAAGTTACTAAGGTGGTTACGTACGGGCTTCTAAGGTTCAGATGTTCACATGCAAATTTTAAAAGTCGGCAGGCTATGTAAAGACATTAGGCCTGATGGACTTTTCGGCCCTAAAACCCTACACTTCTCCTCTCGTCCGACAGACTCACAATGACCAAGGCTTTATGAATCTCTTCTAACTCAGTTAAAATATATTGTACTAAACCCAAATCGATATTCTTCAATACAACCTAAGTTTGGGCTGTAATTCTTTTGAGTTATTTATTACAGTTTAGGGCCCTATAGGGACCAAGCGACTTAACCAACTTGGCATCGAAGATCTCAAGTCTTGTGACCTTAAACGGTCAACGCTTCCGCTCATTCTCTCATTACTACCACCATACCGCGTAATAGAAGACGGATGACCTCACCGTTTAGCTGTACCAGCGGCATCGCTAGCCGCGACGGACGGAGCTGCGGGCTGCGCTCACATCGGTCGAGGTTGAGGTAAAACGGGCGAACGAATAGTTTCGCTTAGGAAATGCAGGACTTGAATTCAAGCACTTGCAGCGCATGGCTTGGTCACTAGCCAAGCTTTCCGTTGACTCCAACTCCAAGCCCGCAGCTCCGTCCATCGCGGCTAGCGTTGCCGCTGGGGTAACCAGGGAGTCCATCCTTCTTCTTAAACGCAGTATGTTGGTGATGATGAGAGAACTAGCCGAACCATTTGGGGTCGCAAGCCTTAAGGTCTTCGATGCCAAATTCGTTACGTCGCTTGGTCCTAGGCTGTAATAGTTACCTGAAAGAGTTATAGCCCGCATTTGGGTGGTATTGTAGAATACCGTTTTAGGTTAAGTACAGTATTTTAACTTTTGCGTTAGGAGAAATCCATAAGGCCTTGGTCATTCTGCGTCTGTTGAACCAGAGGACGAGCGGCTCATTGGGCCTAACGTCTTAACAGCCTAGCTGGTCGCATATTACTTGGCCATCTATATGTTTAGGTAACGTCTTGTAGGCAAGGCCCAATACCGTTAATCGCGCCGCCCTCAATACCGTGCAGTCGTGCTCCGCAATTTTTCGAAATATATACAATGACAACGAAAGGCAAGACTATCAAAATTTTACTCTCGTTTTGACTATAGAAATCAGGTGGCAGACTTCTCGACAGCTCAACGAGGCGGCGATAGCTCCATGCGGTCTGCAGCCCAGGGATGTAGACCTGCTCGGTCAGCTGCGACGATGCATCGTTTGCTAGGTCGAACTCACATCATGGGGGCTTCACATCTTTCTAGCTTGACTCGTCTAAGGGTGTCATCGCTGCAAGCGCAAGTTGCTGGGCTTGGAACGGAAGCCGCAATCGTTCGGGATGAGCATGTTAACTCCAATAAAGCTCATGGTGAAATTCACCTGATAATGGGGCCAATGGTGAGGCTTCATGTTCTGTATGCGGTGCGTGCGGCGTGTAGCCATTCTTTTACAGTCCTGGCCGGCATTTGCTATGTTATCGTCATCATCATCATCATCATCATCATCATCATCATCATCATCCATATGTGTTAGTTTGTGAAGGAATGCTCGCGAATGAAGTTTGAAGTCGGGGCTCTAGGGCTTCGCACTTTGGCGGGATCGCTGACGGCAGCGGGTTTTTGAATTTAACCTCCTTATCCAAATAGATTGAGCATGAAGGGATAAACATCTTAGCACCAATTACCCGGTTTCCTCACCACGCGCTGGACACGATGGGAACCGTCGGGCCGATTGCAGCGGCATCATCATTGAGCCAGGGTTCTTTTCGCCATAAGCCGTGATACATGATATTGAACTACCGTCCTTCGCGTCCTAATGTTCGTGCATAAGCGTTCCTTCTTTCCGAACCCCGGAACGCTGCCCACCCAGTTCGCCGGGAAGACCACCCGATTATTGCAACGTGTGCGAGAGGCACAGGCCGCCGGCCAGAGAGTCGTCGTTGTTAAGAGTGTCGTGGACACTCGCTACTCTTCCAACTGCGTGGTGACCCACACGGGGGACCGACTGCCCTGCGTCTGCCTGGCGCGTCTAGGTAGCCTGCGCGAGCAGATAGGAACTGCAGAGTATGACAAGGTGGACGTCGTGGCAGTGGACGAGGCGCAATTCATTGAAGGTAGGAGCAGTGCGCTTCGGATGGGGTTGGTGTATGCAGAGACAGTGACAGGATGGAAGATGCGGCGAAGGGCCGAAGAGGACAAGGGGTGCTTCACGCCATTTAAACCGTGCCGCTGCGCCCTGTGACCCTCGCTCCGATGCTGCCTCAGACCTGGCCGAATCTGCACTGCACACTGCGGAATCGGACGGCAAAGTAGTCATTGTGGCGGGACTCAGTGGAGACTTCCAGCGTCAGCGCTTCGGCCAGGTGAGAGTCGCAGCGGGATGGGGGTTATACCATGGACTGGGTGCGGATGGCACATGCGTTTCGCGGCTCCTTGATTGGGGTTCGATGTACGAATGAAAGCTGGGGGTCCCTGAGGCTTGCTGCATGTGTCGGAAGCGAGCCTCCATTCACAGGCATTTAGGCAGATTGTGACGACCTGGTATTGCATGACGTACTGCTATCTTTATCATCAAGGCATCGCGTCCGGACGACTGCATTCTACGCATGCACAATTGGCTTCCCCTCCAATTGACGGGCCAGTCTCGCTTTGTCTTTTTTGTCACCTCCGGCAGTTGCTGGAGCTCGTGCCGCTGGCGGACCGGGTAGACAAGCTAGAGGGTCGGTGCAGCTTCTGCGACCAGCCCTCCCTCTTCACGTTGCGCATTGCAGCGAATACGCAGCAGGAACTGGTGGGGGGCACCGAGAGCTACGCTCCCGTGTGTAGAAGGCACTACCGGGAGCTGCATGGAGTGCGGAACACCCCGGGGACGGCAGCGACCGTGGAGCAGCGCGAGGCGATGGCAGCCGAGGCTTAAGTTCAGGCATAGATTCATCTGCGTGAACTGCTGAGCATCATAGGTGATAGGTGTAATAGACTTTAGTAGTGGATGGTTGTGTACAGGTGGAAGGAAAGAGTGTGGTGCAGAGGCTGGCCGCTGCACGCGGTAAAGCGGATTTGTAGAGATGCAATCGATGACCTGGCACTGTTAATCGTGTGATTTATTTACGTCAGGTTGGTGGTCAAAGGTCTTGTTGTTGGATGTTGGATGAGGACTTTCTACAACCAGTCTGCATATGCATACGCTATGCATATAATCTCACAACATATTGCTCAATCCTCATGCTAGCTTACAATGCAGCTAGCTATCATGGTGTCTGAAAGATGTATACGAAACCCAATTTTATGATGATAAGGTGTGATTCATATTAGCAAGCATTGTACATATTGTTTGTGTAGACAGTTCTGATGATGGTAAAGTGAACATGCCAATTAAGGTTCTGTTCCACCCTCGTAAAACACGCATATTATAGCATATTACAAGAAAAGTCGCAACGAAAGGATGCTAAAAAGGCGAAGTAAAAAATAATATATACTGCAAGCGTACGTTAGCAAACGAAAACGAAATCTAACACAACAACAAGGGAGCCTCGCAGGACAGTTGGGCCTGAGCGGCCTGTCTGCCGTATATGAAGATAAATATCCAAATACGACCAGGCATAAAAACGGAGACGTAACGATATCAAGACGTGAATTAGACCAAAGTAAAGTGTAGTGTTGCGAGGTGGCACATCCCCCGCCACACCACGTAGCCGTCCAGAGCAGGAGAAGAATGCATGGTCCGCAGATCCTCATCTGAGGTCCCGAGCCCGGACAAGGGCTGGTGCCCAGAGCTTGACAGCGGCCCCGAACAACTTACTTATTGTGGTTTATGATCGGCATTTCAAATATACGAAACAGAAAAGAGTGATGGCAACGACGACAGCTTGCGGCAGCTCATGTACCAGAAAAAGTGAGATACCAACAGTGCACTACAGCAAAGCAGGACGCCAAGTGCAGCCTCATACTTAACCATCCAAAGGGACCCGTCACACCGGCAGCACACAACTGCCAGGAGATGTCTGAGGACCCACACCCAATAGGCACGAAACATTTTGTATCTGAATAGAAACTGCACGTACGTGCATGAGCCCCAAAGTACACATTTAACGAGAAATAAACACGAACACGAACTCGATACAGCAAACACGCACAGACGCCATCTCTCAAGGAAAGCTTATGAGCAAACCTACTCCTACTCCCTGAGTTCTCCGGCCTTCCGCGCTATCGCTGAAACCGCGGCTACTTACGACGTTTCCAACGGACAAATTGCATCTTTCCATTATAATGCCAATGAGGCCGCAGTTCCAAATTTTCACCTACAAATGTTTGGCGCTGTGGCTCACATCGCAGCCGCCGAAGCCCCATACCATTATCCGAAACAGCAAGCGCCCCCTTAACGGTAGCAGCGCATGAATGGAATGCAGACGGCTCTCACCAGTATGGCACATCGCCATAATAGCATGATCACCTGTACCTTTTCCCCGACCATGGCCCGCGCAGCAAGCAGCCAGGCAGCAATAGAGCACACCACGGCGCGGCACAGTCCGGAGCTTGCCGGGACCGTCAGAGCCTATGGGCCTATGCGCCTATGGGCGACGAAAAGACCGTCCCTCAGCTTTGCCCCGGCCATAATCCAACAGACATGAACCCCTGCGGCCGGTGATCAAGCCTCGCGGTAAAACAATGTGCGACTTCCGACTTCCAGGCAGTTCGGCGAGGCAGGCAGCTCCTCTTCAAGTGTTCAACGGTGGCTCCAGTCTATAGCCCAAGATGACATCATGCAGGGGAAGATAAATAACGGCGTGCCGCACTGCGCGCCGAGCCAGCGTGTGATGGCTGGAAATTACCATGATGAAATAAAGGGCATAACCTGTTATCACCCAACACTTCAAAATGTCCTCATATATGAATTTTATCCACACCATTGCTTAAGTGACATTGCTTCCTGGGCATGATCTAAGGAAGACATTAAACAATCCAACATCAATTGTGCGAACTGCGAGGGTCCATTCTATCCCGTTCACCGATGACCTACAGGGGTTCTATTCTATCCATTGGCGGCAGAATCTAAGAGTTGTCATTCACGCTGGCAGGCTTGTAGGAGGCGTACAGCCGCGGGTACTGCACATCAAAGTAAGCGAATACGGTCTTGAGGGCCACTACCATGCACGAGGCGTTTGGAGTGAGGTCGCACGAGGGGTTGCCGCCAAAGGCGTAAACCCGACCAGATGCGTACGCCAGGTCGTCCCTGAAAGAGGCCATCAGGCGGTACGGGAAGCAGTTTACGAGGGCTGAATGGGTGAATATGTTTCTGTTGGAAGTGGCAAGTGGAAGGGACGCAAGTCTTCTGTTTGTCTGCACTTAAAAGACCGCCTCCGGGAACTGCCACATCCACTGCCAGGTAAAACCCATTCGCTGCTCTCAAGTAAGGCAGGTCCAGTGGGTCAAGCTGGACCAGCGTCCCTCGACACAAAAATGGTTTTCCCATGTGGTAGTGTGCAGCACCGTTAAACAGTGACCGCCGTTAAGGACGTGCTCCCTGATTCCGTCAAGAGCCCGTCAGTCCACACAAGCAATCGCACAGCGCACCTGAAGCGCGCCTCTGGCAGTGGCGCTTTTTGCACCCAGATGTCATGTTCCACAATGTACTCTTCCACATCATACATCGCCATCGAGTTGTGCGTGCCGTTGCCCCTCTCACCACCAGCCACGATGATACGGCCGCCTGGCAGCGCGTCAATGCCGAAATCACCGCGTGCGGAAATCATGGGCGCTCGAAAGCTCCACACATTCTTGGCAGGGTCGAAAGCCTGCCAGCCGTATCAGAGGGGTCCACACGGGAGCGCAAACGACAAGTTCGGAGAACGCTGAACACCCACATGACGCGGGGTGGCCAACAGAAGGTGGAGGTCACGGGGGTTAAAGTGCGGTATGTGGTGACGGCGACATTGCCTTGCTAGGGTTGCTATCAGTCGGGTCACCCATGCGCGATGGCTAGGCGGATGGCGGGATGGGCCTAGATTCGGCCGAAGAGCTTATCCAGTATCGGGCACCCCCGGCCGACACATTTACCAGTGCCGGTCTGTTTGGAAATGCTGATGGCGACATACGTCAGGAACAACTCGGGGACAGCGCACGGCCACCCGGTACTCTGCCAGCTCTGGACACGCGCACCTCGACTGAATTCAAAAAGCGGTAGCAGAAGACCCAGTTGCCACTGCAATTCTGCTTTGTATTGTTGAACCACTCAGAGCCGCCCACTGCATAAATGATGTTATCGATGGCCACGGCACGACAGTCGCCTCTGCCGGGACAGGCATCCGGGTACCCAGGCGGGGATATGAGGCGACACTCTCACAACATCGTACCGGCAAACAAAGGTTCAGAATCCCAAGTGGGATTATGTGCAGATAATACGAAGTGGTGCCACTTGCACCCATTCGGATGTCTGGTCTGAAAAACAAAGCCTACGCTGGAGCCTAGAGCCTGGAGCCCTTAAAAAACACATGCATTAGCAACAGGCAACAAGTAGAGTGAAGTGGGCGAACACCACAGATGAGGACGCAGAGTTTCCAACGCATCTCCACGATGCCGACTGCCATCCTACAAGCATCCTTCTCCTCACCTGGAGACCTGGAGGTTGGATGTCGCTGGTAACTGAGTCCAAGTGCCGGCTGCAGTGGCGGTGGCGGAGGCCGGGTCGAACACCTCCACGGAGGCCAGGCTGTGGAGATCGGCGTCATATCCTCCGAAGACGTACACCTGAGAGGAAGAGGGGGGGCAGACCGGACCGCACAGCAGAGAGGTGCACGCGTGCGGTGAAGGCGTTGCACGGATGCATCAGGGCGGTGGAGGCTCACGAACTGGGTGAATGCCGGGGCAACCACGACACCATCAACGGCGGCGAACGAGCAGGAATTCTAGAGAAGGACCCCGAAGCAGCCCGAGGACGCAGACAGAGACGTACTTTGGTGGCAGACTGAGCATATCCTAAAAGCAAACACGACGCTGAAGGACTCCAACTAGGCCGTCTAGTTCTCAGGGCTGCCAGCGAAGTTCGGGGAGGGCTAATTGGACGTTGAACCCACTTTGCCATTAGCGACAGCACCGCAAGCGTCTATCCGGGGCGTGTTGAGCTGTCCGACAGGGCTCCACTTGTTGCTCGCCACATTATACACGAAAACGGTATTTTGCGGTTTGCCGTCGGGCACTTCCGCGCCACCCATGACGTAGATGTTGCCATTGAGCAGCGCATAGGCAAAGCGGTACCTATACGGTTCACGAGAAGATGGAGGAAAGGATGAGCCCTTACGATGCAGCATCGCACCACCAGTTTCTTCAAGGTAGTTGGGTCACATGGGTCGCACAGGCTTTGGGCGGTGGAATGGGGATACATACCGCCGACTCTTCCTGCTCAACGCAATGCCCCCTAACACAAGCCAATCCCACTACCCCGAGTCGCCTGACGGGGATACCTTCAGCGTCGCTGAACTGACGACAACCGGCTTCCTGCTGCCTGAGACAATTTACTCCCGTGTTCGCGGCTCGCCCGATCCCGCCATTAATTGGTCACTGTGAATGGAAGAAGTACATGTTACCCCACTAAGTGGAGGCGGGAACGGGTATCGCTGCTTCGCAGGTGGCAAGGCCAGCGGGCAGGCGGGCGCCCCCTTGATGGGACGCAGTCAGCGCCATCCCACCAGCTAGTACTTATCCCCCGGCAGCGACAGGAAAACCAGTCGAGATTCATCGTACCTGGGGGACGGCAGGTTGCTCATATTCGCCATCATCCCAGTTTCTGTGTCGTACTGGACCACAGACCGGAGCACCACGCCGCCCGTGTTCGAGTCGTTCACACTCAGGCCCCCAACCAGATACGCGTACTTGTTGTACGAGATCACCTGCGCACATGGTAGCTTGTTTTTAGAGGCCACACGCCCAGGATAGGTGGGCACAAGGCCCAAGAAGGATATAAGCATTTGCAGTCAGAAGACGCTTAATCAGGAGCGCCATTCGAAATGTCGTGCGCTGCAGCACGAATACCGGGTTTTAGGTGGGCAGCGGGCTGTTGTGCGTCCCAAATCCAGTCTCACGCATCTCATGTGTGGAAAGATACGTCTAACATTCCAAGCCGTGTAGGCATGCATTTAGCCAAGGCTGTCGCCCTCCGCTGTGATAGGCGTTCATTGACAATATGTCCAATAGCCCAATACGAGGTGGCGCCGTCGGGCCAACAATGCCCTTCTCAAAGAACATATACCTGCCTTACCCCGTGATCGCTCCGCGGGTAACGCATCTCAGCGGCGGGACTCCAGTAACCAAGCCCAGTGCCTAAAGAGAACACCGAGTACCCAGCCGGTACAGCTTGCGGATTAGAGACCAGCAACGCGTCAGTGACGCGTATGGAGCGAACTCGATCAGTGGAGTAACAACCGAGGACGAACGCCACCACGGCGACCGCGGTGAGCAGCACAAAATAGATGTTAACGCATGCAGTGCCGAAAGCGTGGAAGGATAAGAAGCTTGAGCGGGTAGTAGTCTTCATCCCGTATTGTGATCCTTGAGCCGCGGTTCCATCTATGCTACTAAACTGCGGCTGTTCGTCACCCTTGTAGTAGGCCGCCATTCCCGCCTATCCGAAATGGCGTTTGGCGGCGCGAACAAGAACAGTTTAAATAGTTTCGTCCTATGTACAGACTATATACAGATAATATTGCAGGCCTCAAAAATAAAGACTGGCTCGCATACCCCATGCATTACGGAAACAGAACGGATGAGTAAACTGTTGTACGCTTTCTCCATCGCATAACATTCAATATAATTTGAAAGTGAAAACTTGGTAATACTTGATCTGGACGTGGGCGTGTGAAAGGATCAGTGCAGCAAGTGGTCAGGTCTCCGACACACTGCAGAGAGGAGGATGTTCATCTGAAAACTGACAAATATGTCGGCCAGGATGTGGGTGAGACACCCGTGCGTTTACACCCGTGCCTGCGTGCTTGGAATGGCCGACAAGTGTGCACACGACTCCACCCGGTGGTGGATCATTTTGGATGTACATGGTCTATCCTTCGATGTCGGGAGCTCTCTGTAGGCGAAGGAATTTCCTTCGAAGTCAAGAGGCGGGAAAAGTTAGGCTTCAAGGAGTCCACCTTAATCTCGCACAATCGCAGCTCCCCAACATTTGCCAGCTGTTGCTGACACGAATGTGTATGGAATCACATCAGATCACATCAGAAGATCACATCTCTCTATCACAGACAGAAGACGGCAGCGTAAACGATATACCCGTTTTACAAATGAGAAAGTCGTGAACAGAAACCAGGCACACATGAACTGTGTGAGTCTTTAGTGCCAGGTGAAGAGATGCCCTGGAAGGCCCTGGAAATGTTTGGCCAGTTGGAATGAGTGACGTCCTCAGGTGCGAAGGTGCTGGGGGTTTGCTGTGGTGTTTGGCAAGGAAGGCGTCACCATCTAGGCACCGGACGAATGGGGCGAGCAGCGGACGAGCGAAATGGTCCAGGTGGAATTTACGAGAAGTGCAGCGTAGGAGGGGGCGCCGACAGCCGATCAGTGAACAGCTGACATAGTCACAAAATATCTTAGGTTGGCGGTGCGTTGACAATGACGGTATGTTGAGCTTTGGGATTCTCGACTTCAAGAACAGGTGAAACGAAGTGAATGTTTCGATTTTCTTGTTTAGATTTGAGGGGGGTACGTCTTGATAAGAAGGTAATGATGCCCGAAGGCTACCACCACCATTCCCCTTGCTGTGCAGTCAGATAGGCTGAATAGATCGATGAGCGTATGTTGTTATCTGCCACATTTGGAGGATGAAGACCGTTCAGAAATTGAAACTAGCTTTTCAGAACGCGGAGGGCATGGATGTCAGTGAAAATAGGTCGTGCAGGGAGTGCGCAGGCTGGAGGCTGGAGCGGGTAGTAGCTCGTCCAATCCGATTTGGCATGAGGACTACCGGCTATGTCGGAGCTGGAGGACCTGTTGGATGGGTGGGTTAAGCAGGATGAAGGACCCCGGGGCGACAAAGGGGACAAAGGGCGGACTCAATCTGTGTCGAGGTCGGTCCTCACAGTCGAGGGGATCACACACGTCGCGAAATGAGAAATGTGGAGTTCCGTGATTTGGGGAGGAGATGGTGCAAAATCCAGAAGGGTGTCTGTGAGGACAGAGGCTTGGTGGTGGAGAGGTGGTGAACAGTTGGTGGGTGAGGGGAAAGTCGCAGCTTGCAGGGGCCAGAAGCGGCAATCAGGTGTACGAAGACGGAGCGCAACTTGGTAACAGGATCCTTGAAGAGGACAAGCGGATACGACGGGGTTAGAGAACAGTAGCGTAGGTACGGGTGAAAGGTAAAGGAGGGGAAGGTGATTGGGTAGGATGGGATGGAGCAGGGGAGATACAATGGGGCAAAGGCAGGGGGGCAGTCCAAGTGGTGAGCATTGTGAGCATGAAGGCGACGCTTAAGGCGGCTGGGGATAGCTGGCCTTGAGGTTAATAAAAAGCCAGGACCTCAGCCCAGGGGTGTCATAAGTGGATGACCTGGCAGGATTTCGGATTGAAGCTTGTGGCCAGTTGTGTCGGACCTACGCAGCATTCCCAGCTTTCCCTGCTGCCCTGTTACACTTTCCCTAGAGTCCCCAGGGAGATGGTTTTCCGACAACGGATTAAATTGCATCAAACTGTATGGTTACAGGCAACAAGGCTGAAGGGGCTCGCAATCTCGGTTTTTCACGGGACTAAGCAGAACGTCGCGCGTTGGAGTTACCGTATGTTCCCGTACAGGTCGTCCGTACCCATCCTGCGCGGCCTCCGGTTGAATGCATTTGCTCGCTCCCCGGTATTACTTGGTACAATGTCAACGTTTTAAAGCAACTGTGCGAATCATTAAAGGCCACGTCACTACTACGCACCGAAACTCTGAGAATTGTTATGCTGGGTGGCTCGAACTCACCTTAATGTTCGTCTGGTAGAGAAATTTTGATCACTGAGCTGATCAGCCATTAAAATGGGTATTGATCATGACGAGCCGCAGGACCGTGAGAGGAGCTCACGGAAGCACAAAGAGAAGGATAAGAAGGACAAGAAAGACAAGAAGGAGAAGCGAGATAAAAAGGATCGGAGAAAGGACAAGGCTGTTGACTCCTTTGAGCCGGCATTAGCAGCAGATGCCGACGGCGCAAAAGCTAACGGAAACGAATCACCAGTTCAACTGCCACCACTTTCCGATAATCTTGACAACAGGGTTTTTTCGAGGCGCCCGGGATGCCCAAGCCGCAGCCGGAGTCGCAGCAGGACCCGTCGCTTGAGCCCAATGCGTGGCGAAAAGAAGTCACTTCAGCACGATAAGGCCAGCCCCGCGCGCGGACGGAGTGTGAGTCCCGAACTCGAGCGCAGAAAACGTGGCGGGAGACGCAGTAGGAGTCCTGAGGGACACGGACGTGTCGGAGACAGAACCCCGCGTCGCGGAGGCGATGCCGCTAACGGGAAACGGCGCAGCCGCAGCCCGGCTGCTCGCGGCGCGCGGAGAGCGGACCGCAGCCGCAGCAAGAGCCGCAGCCCTGAAGCCAAGGGAGTCATGGTCAGCAGCCCTGACGGGGCGAAGCCACCACAATTAAACGCAGCGGCGCGCCGCAGCCGAAGCCGGAGTCGAGAGCGGGGTAGGGACCGGAGCCGCAAGGAAGGACGGCCCGGTCGGGCCAGTCCCGATGCAATGCTGAAGGGCCGCACAAGCCGCAGCCCAGGGCGTGGCGCCAAACGACGTGCCAGCCGCAGTCGCAGCCGTAGCCCACAGCGTGGGGCAAAGCGCCGGAGCCGCAGCCGGAGCCGTGAGGCGTGCCGGCGGGTAGGCGCCAGCAAAAGCCGCAGCCGCAGCCGAGGGCGAGGACACAGTCCGGAAAGCAAGCGTGCTCGGAGCAGCAGCACCGGCAGGCGGAAGGAGCGCTCCCGAAGGGACCGGGAAGTTAAGCACAGCTCGCGCGAACGAGAACGGGAGCGAGAACGAGAACGGGAGCGAGAGCGAGAACGGGAGCGTGACCGGGAACGAGATCGCCGGGATAAGGAGCGAGGTAGGGAGCGAGATATGGATCGGGAGAAGGACCAAGAGAAGGGCAAGGAGCAGGAGCAGTGGGACGACCGAGATGCTGCTGAGAAGGCAGCTGCTGAGACAGGATTACAAGACGGTGATGATGGCGCAGGCACAGCCAATGGCGCAGTCGCAGAGGCAGATGATGAACGAACGGGCGGTGAGGGGTTAAGCAGGCCCAACGTAGCTGCCGATGAGGGCAGCGACGGTGAAGGCACGGCTGCGATGGGGGGAGCCGATGCGGCCGCTGGTAGCGACGATGGTCGTGGCGCCACTGGTGAGGGCTTCACGCATCCTGGCCCTGGAAGCAGCGACCAGGTCGGGCCGGATCCGCATCTCATGGATCTTGAACCACCAGCACATGATGAGTTGGTGCCCGAATACAACCAAGCGGGCGCAAACGGCGATGGGATTGTTGTGATGATGGAGGATGAGCTGCCACCGCCGCCACGTTTGCTGTCAGGGCGTGCTCATGAGCCGTATCCCCCTCACAGCGGCGAGGAAGCATTGGGAGCATTAGAGGACACAGGCATGCACACGGAACAACCTGGCAGTGATGGTACAGTCACTGCAGCTGAACCAGTGTCGGCTGCTGGATCGCTAGCACCTGCGGGCGCGGAAGATCAGGTGGCTGCCGTAACTGAGGTGGCGCCGCCGCCGCCACAAAAGCGCTCGCGCTGGTCGCAGCCCGTCAATGCTGGCCCGTCGGTGCTGCCGCCACCGCCGCCTTTGCCCGCGAGCGGCTTGCCTCCAGGGGCCATGGTCACCGGACTGGTCGATGCCAATTTCGCGTTCGAGGGCGACATTAGCCGCATGACAAATACGGAGATCCAGCAGCAGTTGGACCTCCTGCGGCAGGACGCAACTGCGCAATCAGCGCCTGTTCTTGCAGCACGCGGTGCCGCCATTGCTGGCCTGCGAAGCGTTCCGATGGGCACTGCACCCGGCGAGCTGCCCCTATCATCCAAGGCCAAGGAACAGCAGCGGCGAGAACGGCAACGCAAGCTTCAGGAGGAGTTGCGGCGGCGGCAGGCTGAGGCGGCGGCACAGCCGGTGACTGTGGACTCACTCTTTGACGCTGACCTGGCGGCGGTGCAGCGGCTGTCGATTGCAAAGGCTGCCGCCGCCGCGGCGGCCGCGGCGGCGGCGCCAACGGAGGCGGCGGCAGCGCTGGCTGCAGCGGTCGCAGCAGCGGAGGTAGAGGCTGCATTAGGTGGCGGCAAGGCCGTGGCTGCCGACGCTGCTGCCAAGGGCAGCAAGAATGAGGCCGGCGCTGGTGCGATGACATCAACGGGAGGTGCAGAAGGCGAGGAGAAAAAGAAGGGCTTCATGCTTATTCGGAAAAATAACTTGTTGCCCGCTCGGAGGGCGGTCTTCAACCCGACCAGTAAGACGGCGGCTGCGGCGGCTGCCAAGGCGGAGGAGGAGGCGGCTGCCAAGGCGGCACTTTTGGCTGCCGCAGCAGCTAAAAGTGAGTTGTCGGGAATCCCTGCTTGCGGCATTCCTGTTTGTTACATTCTGGATTTCGGAATTTCGTTCGGGCCATGAACAGGGGTGTTAGATAGCGAGTGTGGTGTGTGTGCGTTTCCTCCTGACGGAGCCAAGAGGGTTAGGTGCACTGGTGGCCTTACATGGATCTATGTCCGGCGCTGTCCGGCACGCCGATCATAGCGGTTATTCTGTAGTGCGGTGGATGCCGCTGCAATCCTGATCCCGGTTCCCTTATGAACTGGCAAGTGCTCTCGCTTGCGGCAGCACAAGCCTCCCCCTGCTCCTGCGCGGTGTGGAGCCCGTTATGACCAGATTTCAGTTACCATGGCGCCATGTAGCTCGCATCTTACTCAACGCAGCGTTTACTGTGTTCCCTCACGAACACTCAAACAAGCACCAACGCAGCGGACGGAAGCCACGAAATCCGCCCCTACATCGGAACTTGCCCTTTGCTGCGCGCCAGGTGCAGCTGCGGAGGCTAATTTTATGGAGTCAATGGTGGAGGAATTCATGGCTGCGAGTAGGAAGGCCGACGAGGCGGGCAAATCTGCCCCGGCGGTGGCAGCCGCCAGTGGGGAGGTCCCGGCTAGCGCAACAATAACATCGGGCAGTGAGGAGGACAAGGAATACGAAATCGGGATTGACGAGGAAGATGACGGTGCGCCACCGCCGCCGCCACCGCCGCCGCCGCCGCCGCCACCCGCGGCCGCCGCTGTAAGGATTATGGGGTTGGGAGCTTACAGCTCGCCGGGTCGATCTGGCGCTGGTGTTGGTTTTCTCCGTGCTATCTGGGGCTGTGTAGCGCATGATGCCTTCAGATGGTGTTAGATGGTGTTAGGATAAGGGGCTGGCTGCAGCGGGACCTTAGACCCTAGTAACCTTCGCTGGTTTTCGACGTCCTCAACAGGTCCTCCGTGCCATCTAACTGGAACCCTGTTATCTTGGACCGCATCATGATCAGACGTTACCATATTGATGCGATCATATGCGGCATGGGCTCCGAATACTTGCACAATCCAAAAAAAATGGCACCAGTGATATGCCCCGGCACTAGTCCTGCACTTGCAGACCCCCATGTTCTCGAACCCCCGTCCGAGAGTGGACTCGCCTCACACAGCCACTGAATTGCCCACTCCTGCAGGGACCACCAGCACCACACTGGCCGCCGCCACAGCCGCAGCCGTACGGAAGCGCGCCGCCGCCACCCCATCCCCCTCCTGGGCCCTACCCACACCCGCACCCCCCGCCGCCGCCGCAGTACATGGGCTATCCGCCGCCGCTGCAGTCGCAGCCACCGCCCTACGGTATGCCGCCCCCATACGGCATGCCCCCACCGGCGCCACTGCCGCACGGATATCCGCCGCCATACCCGCCGTATGGTCCCCGGCCGCCAGCCCCGCCGCCCGGCGCTCCGCCGCCGGGACCCCCACCGGGTGTGCCGCCGCCCCGCCCGCCCCCGGGCGGACCGCCCGCGCCGCAGCACTACGGCCAATCCCTGCCGCCCCCGGGTCAGCCACCGTTGCATCACCTGGGGCCGTCGGGCCCTCCACCACCGCCCTGGGCATCGCCTTCTGGTGGGCCAATGCCGCCACAGCCGCCGCCTCTGGGAGGTCTTGCCCCGTACGGCCCAATGGGCGCCTTCCGCTCCATCGGGCCTCCGGGAGCAGGTCCCCCTCCAGATGGGCCCCACCAGCACGGCCAGCACCAGCATTTCCCCCCTCTGCAGCCCCCAGGGTTCCCACACGGCAGTGGGCCGCCACCACCACCGCCGAGGGCCATGCACCCAGGTGGACAGCAACCCATGCAACAGCAGCTCCCCGTATCGCAGCAGCAGACACAGCAGCAACAACAGGAGGGTCCGCAGGGGCAGCCTCACATTCAACCAACTCATCCGCAAGGCCAGGAAAGCCCGGGTCGTGCTGCACCAGGCCCGGGCGGGCCGCCGCCGCCACCGTGGGCGAGTGGGGCGCCTTCGCTGCAGCCAACGTCAGCGGCCCAGGCACCGGATGCCGCTCACCAACAAGGCCAATCCCACCACCAGGCCTTGCACCCACCGCAGCAACAACCGCAACCACACCTTCAAACGCAGCAACAGCAACAGCAGCAGCAAGCCCCCCCGTCCAGGTATGTAGTGGTTGAATGCTCTTTTGAATGTCAATGTGCGTCGGGTCTAAGGGGACATGCCCCATATCCACATCCGCGGTATCCAGCCATTTGCTTGGTGTTCCGATGCGCATGCGGCCAACACGTTGTGGTGTTGCGGCCAGGCCGGCGAGATCCGCATTTATACTGAGACTGGGTGGCAGTCCACGGCACCATTCCAGACTCAGTCTAGTCTCGAATGACGTGGTGGGCAATTGAATTGTATTCCTGTTTTTCCAAGAGGTATGAGTCAATGGCCTCCATTCGCAACACAACGAAGCGCAATACCCCGCGGCGTAATCGTCACCCACAGGTCTGGACCCATGTTCGGTGGCTCGTCTGGGATGCCTGGATCACCGCGCTTCGGCGCAGGGCAGCAAGGTGGGCCCCCCGCCCCGTCGCCACCCCAGCAGCAACTGGGCGGACCTATGGGCCAACCGCCGCCGCCGCTGCACCATCCCCAGCAGCACCCGCCGCCGCCTCAGCATATCCATTCATCAGTAGGTCCCCCGGGCCCGCCAGGCGGTCCAGTACCCCCACCGCCGCCCCCACCATCGGGCAATGGGCCTAGTAGGATGGGGTCCATGAGCAGCGGCGGGGCCGGCGGCCCGATGGGTCCCATGAGTCCGGGCGGCGGGAGCGGCATCAACATGGCCGCCTTTGCACCTCCGCCTGACCTGATAGGCCTGGTGCCGCCACCGCCGCCTCGAGCTGCACAGAACGGGGACTCCGCGGGTCCAAGATGAGGGCATTGACCCTCGGATGCACCACTCATGTACAGTGCGAGGGCGGGTAGCGAGGGGTGGTATTGATGCTTATTGGTCTCAAAAAGCAGGAAAGTGCGAACACAGGGACGGAGATCTTTATAGCTCCACAGCAGGTCGTGTTTGCGACTTGATAGCGACATGTGCGATTTGCTTGCGAGGTGTATGCGTCCCCCTTTGGTTTACCCGTTAACCTCATCTCCTTTGGGTAGTTCGCACCTCGTATATTTGGGGCGAAGCAGGAGCTGGCAGCTAGGAGCTGGGCGGATTTCTTCACTTTCTGGTTGGAATGTTGCGTGCTGGGGACGATGCTGGGGGCTCACGATGCGTTCGTGCGTTAAGTCCAGGATGTCACACACCTGCGGATCTCTGGTCTCTATCTGGCCGGAGCTCTGGGGCAGCGGGTGCATTGGGCCCCACCAGCCGACCGAACAACCGCGCGTGGCGAGGATGTGACCGGCCACGCCCTGAAGTCGCAAACTCGAGACATGGTTGGCGTTAGTAGTTCAGCGATGAGGCAGGTGCTCGCTCAGCAGTTAATAATCTATTGTCTGTGGCTCAGGGCGTTAACCGTGGCGTGCTGGTGGATCACGGCGGCAGGCGAGGAGCCAAAGGGACGACGGGAGTTGCGTTCGGTGGTGTGTTGTCATGGAGTCAGGGAAGTACGCGCGAGCTACCGGAATTAACGCGACGCGAGTAAAGCAAAAAAAACAGCTTTTTACATCTGTTCTTTACGCGGGTGCGTGTAATCCGAAGATGTGTCCGCAGAGCAAATGCACGGTCTGGACACGCCATTGGTGTGCGTGTGTCGAACTCCGGGTTGTTCTCCTCCGAGTTGTGTACCTTTCTGGGGTGCGCGCGTTCTATATGGGGCTGGGGGTTGAGCGGGGAAAGGAAAGATCCATAATTACAGCCGGCGCCGTAGTGCCGAGATACACGGCAATCAGACTTTTGCACTGTAAAGGCTGTGAGGCCGGTTGTCGTGGAGGCATCAGCACAGTCCTAATGGCAACACAGGTTCACACCGGTTAACAGTCCTACCCACAGGAGAAAAATCTTGGCCCCGACACACTGACAAACGCTTCCACGAGGACCTTCAAGATCGGCAGCTAATATTTACATGGTGATGTCCTCACAACAAATCACAGTCTGCTGTGCATTCCCCCAGCCACCACTATCGTCTCCCCTGTCACATACGCCGCATCTGGAGACACCAGGTACGCAACGGCGGCCGCCTGCTCCTCGGGCCGGCCCAGCCGCTTAAGCATTGTAGTCTCCGCCTGCTGGGCGGCCTGAGATGTGCGGAATGTGGGGAGGGTGTGATGAACCAACCGACCTTGCCACAGGAGCAAGAATCCGGAAAAATGCAACGGGTAGAGCAGGGGCATTTGGGGATGGCGACGGAGGACCGAGGCAACGGGCACGCTGATGAGAGGCAGGCATGATCATGTCAGGATGCGAAGGCCAGGGAAAGCCAAATCCTCAAGTTGGAAAAGAGACTGATAATGCATTTGCAGGGGGAAACGATAAACAGCTGGGTCTCCGCAATTGCAGAAATTGCAAGAACGCGCGAATGGGGCGTGCAGCGCAGTGACCGATTTGAAAGGGTGGTGGGGGAAAGCTGGATGAGCGTAGGCGGATTGGGTTCAGATGACACACGGATGTAGAAAGCGGCGATGAAGCGCTGTCTGGGGACACTATGCCATAGCGATGCCACTTTTGGGGGGCATAAGGTCTCTGTGCCCACCCCCAACCCCCCATGTATGGCTCCACGCAGCTCGCAAACCCCCCGGTCCTTCCGCACGGTTGGCCCGCACCAGCTCTGGCGTCTGCACCAAGGCTGCAGAGAACTTTGTAGGCACAATGCCTGGCGCCACGCAGTTGACCCGCACCCCCTGGGGACCGAGCTCCGCTGCAAGGCCCTTGGTCTGTATGCGTGATACGCAGATCCACAGCGTACAGGCCAGCGAAGGGGAGGGGAGGGCAGTGAAGGGGAGCGACGGCGCTGCAAAGAAGGCCGGGCCCCGGCCGTGCCGGGCGGCCAGTGGGAACGGCCAATTGGAAGAGTACGGCGACAGTCTTGGTGATTTCAGGTGAAACTGCGTGTGCCAATGCGATTGCTTACAGGTTCAATGCGACAATGGGCCAGAGCACGGCGTGCAGACTGCAGTAGGCGCTGTGGGGGCAGCTGCCGGAGGGATACCGTCGGTGCGGGGGCTTACGAAAGCAACACACTTAACTAACCCGACCTCGAATGAGGTGCTGAGGTGCGGGACTACTGTACAATCTGAGCTCCCGCAGTGATGAGCCCGGAAGTGGAGGTCTAGGGTTTTGGACAGGTTAAGAACCTAGCGCAGTTCGCCCCTGATTTGGCCCCCCACAATGTCCCTAGGAATGTGCATGCCGGTAGTGGCACCTACCCATCCACAAACGATATCAGATGTGCAGTACCCCATCACCTGACGGCACCTAGGCTTCCGCCCTGCGCCGAGCCAGTTCTTTTCCAGCTGAGCCGATTACGCCTTCACGAAAGCACGCATCACTATGCACCGCACGTTTCTCATGCTTTGTGAGACAAAAGGCACAACAGCTGGCACAAAGGGGAAGAACGAGGGTTTGCTTACCAGACCCAGTAGTGCGGTCTTGGACACGGCGTACATGGCGATGGGCGCCGGCGGGCTGCAACGGACCGAATGAGGGTTCCCGCAGGTCCACAGGTTTAAGGAAAACGCCTCTGAACCACGCACGGGCCCAGACAGCTACTGGGAACGTCAACCAATCAATGGAATAACGCGGAATAGCTACCAACCAGCCAATCAATCCCATTATCGAATGAAGCTCCTTTGAAAACCTGCCAGCGCTCATCACCGGACTGCAAAACGATGGGGGGATGAGAGCCCCTCACTTCGGGCGCGTCTGGACACTTTCCGACGCCGTTCATCATATCGGCGTACACCAGCAAACATATTGTACGCAAACATATTCAGGTAAGTCTCTCAAAGCCCTAACGTTCTCCCCCGCTCAGGGAAGCGTGCTTTTGATTTTGACCTGTCTCTGGTGACACTGGCCTCCGCACTACCCATGTATCCGCAACATGGGTTCATCGTAGCCGTTCGTGTTCGTGGATGTCGCAAACAAAGAAACATCTATGAAAGGTCGGAATCACTGATGAATCAAGATCTTCTTCGCCACACCCCGCGTGGTGTTCTTTCCCATTGAGTTTCTGTCGATCACGTGGGGCCGAGACATGGCTCACCTGAAGGCCGTCACTGAGGAGATGAACACGATGGATGCGCCCGGCCGCTTGAGCAAGTGGGGTAGCACCTCCTGGACCAGCAGCACTGCAGACTGCGCCAGGGAAGGAGGGTGGGAAGGATGGTGGAAATAGAAAAATAGCCGCTGCAGGCAAAAGCTAAAATGCTAAAATGTACCGAGCGATTTGCAGAGAGTTGTTACGCAAGTTGGTAGGCGAGGAAGGGAGGGGGTGGTAGAGGTGGGGGAACAAACCCAGACACAATAGTGGTGGTGTCACTCGAGGCATGGGGGCAAGGCGGGGTGCACCCGCGGAAAACAAGGTTTGGAGGTACCCGCCCGGACAACCCCTCGCCGTGCCGTGGAAGAAGCCACACACCTTGATGTTGATATCGAAAATCTTGTCGATCACATCCGGCGGTGTCTCCGCTAGGGGCCCCGACCCGGGATTCACCGCTGCATTGCTGACCAGGATATCAATAGCCCCGTACTTCTGGAGGGAGGGAAGTTTGTGGGGTGAAGGGGCCAGCGCCTTCAACTCCCTGACCTCGCACATGACCACCTTTGGCCGTCTGCTACTACCATTGAAGGCTTGGGTTTTGGATGCCCACACAAGCTTTGATATGCTCCACCCCTTCCCGCCCCACCTCTCACCCCACCAAGCATATGCCCCCCTTATGTCATCAGGCTATCCTCTTCTCTCACCCTCATCCCCTCTATTCTCGGCTCCGCACCCCAGCGTCCCCATTGCCACACCTGCAGGCACTGCTCCACGAGCTGCTTGCGCTGTTCTGCATTACCCACGTGGCATGCGCATCCTGACACCTCCAGGCCGCGGTTCCGGAGCTCTATCACCGTCTCGTCCACGTTGGACTGCTTCCTGTGGAAACGGCAAAAAGGGCAATGGAGGGGAAAAGGCAGCGGCACCGGGTTTCGGCACAACACCGCATGCGGGTGAATGGGCCAATTCTCCCCCGGCAGACTTCCAGAACACGGAATTGCAGCAACCAAAGAACAGCAGGGTGTGAAAATTTCAAGTGCGCCTAGCACGGCTCTGTGCGAGTTGAGCAAAAGGAGATAACTCAAGAGGGCGAACAGGGAATTGAATGCTGTGCATTACCTGCTGCATATGAAGACGCGTGCACCCTCCTGCGCAAAATCGGGCACGCATAATGACTGAGTCCCAGAGCTTGACGCAATAAGAGTATGACCCTCAGGCCTTCCCGCAGTGAAGGGTTGCGCTATCCGGCAACGGAAAGGTTTAGTAGCTCGACAACACTTTGCAAACGTCTGAGGCTGAACGTTCGCATGTGTTTGCGTACCCTTGCAAGGCGCTCAGCGGTTGCGAGGCCAATGCCTGCAGTTGCAGCTGTGACGAGAGCTATTTTGCCCTCCAACCTCTTACACTTCAAAGGAACGTCCGTAGGTTGGCTCATTATTCCTGCGGTCTTCTAAAAATAAAAGTATATAAGTGCGGTCGTCAACTGTCTTGAGGAATCGATGTACCCAGCTGCTGCACTCCTTGGAAGGAACAACATGCAGAGTTTGTATTTCATACAGAAAGATGATGGCACTTCCCTGCAAGTAGCATTAATATCCCAATCCGTCTGCTTGAACTGGCAGTTCCAAACGTCTGATGCGGCACACAATGTACAATCTCCAACTGTCAACCAACATGGAAAACGACTCGGCGATTCATTGGGTTGCGTTCCAAAAACATAAAACATCACTATATGCCAGACTCAAATTTTAAATATATCCTTTAAACAATTAGCGTCGCGGCTCATTGGGGCTCTGGGTGCCACGCTCGGAGACATGCCTTGACTGTAACGCGTCACTTGGGACACATTCGTGACGTAAGCTTCGAACATGTGAAAAAGTGTGCTTATGACTATACACAACAAAATGGCATCAAGGTCTAACGGTCGTCACAAATGCTGCTATTGTGTGCAAACCAAGTCTTAATTGTGCTACTTATACCATAGGAAGATGTAAGAGACCCGATTTGTCTCAAGGTTCTCAGATTTATTGTATCAATAGGACAGCATGTCAGTGCGCCGACCATCACGCGGGTCTGCGGACGGGCCAACTGTGCTTGCACGGACAAACAGCCTGACAGGTCTTACGGATGATGACATCAAGAGCGTGAGCGCATGGCAGCATAATGATGACATTCCTTGGCCATGGCATGTAACTGAGCCCTTCGTCTTAATGACTTGCAGGCCACTCAGCGTTTCGATCTCGAGATTGTCTTCAAATTCTCATGGATTAATAAGGGTGGGTAAACATCTGACCCACCGATACTCAGGGACGGCAACACTCACGACTCTCCCCCTCCACCCCACAGGGATTTTGCGAATATCTGGCTTGGAGAAGTGCATCAACCTCGTTGAACTCAACTTGACGGGTAATCAAATCTCCAAGTAAGCTAGCATCCGTTCTGGGGTTCGCGCAGGCATCGCTGGTCTGTAAACTCCAAATCCGGCCTTTCCTGCGCTGAGCCCCGAATACCCAACCCATGCCATCATGTCAGGATTGAAGGCCTGGAGTTGACGGTGAATCTTCAGCGCCTGATCCTGACGTCGAACAAGATAACGGCAATCGATGGCATATGCCATTTGAGCCGCTTGGAGGGTCTGTGGCTGCAGGATAATCGTTTGGCAGCCCTGGAATCCCTCGCGCTGCCGCAGCTCGCGCAGCTGCCCTCATTGCACTGTCTATATCTGCAGAACCTGGACCGCAGCGCGCCTAACGCCGTGTGTCGCACCCCAGGCTATAAGGCGGCGGTGCTGAAGGCGCTGCCCAACCTAACGAATTTGGATGGGGAGAGGTCCGTGTGGGGGCACCAGCGGCAAGCAGGCGCCTGTAAGGGCGCGTGGGAGGCAGGGTTGCGGGTGCTAGTAAGAACGGTAGGATGACGGGGAGGCGGGTGTTTTCAACGTGGGTTAGGCGCGGCCGTGGCCGCGCTGTGGCGAACTGTCACGCCAAACAACCGTCCCGGAAACCTGCAACATGCAAATTACTTACTATCAGCGGTGAGAAGCACACGCGAGGAGGGCAGATGTGATGCAGCGGCTAGATGCAGCACGAGGGCATCACGGGTGCAGCACCAGTACAGCCAGGGGCCGTCAGTTGCTGTTTTAAGCCGGCGCTAACGCCGGCTGTCCTTGGCTGTCCTTTCGATATGCCCAGTGGGAGGCAGGGGTAAGATAGTTATCCAGCCTCTAAGGCAACTGTATGCCTATACGGTAGAAGCTGCGCAAGTGCCGGTGGTTCGGTTTCCCTCTTTTCTCCGTCCCCGCCTTTTCTTCACGTCGTCCTTTCCGCTCCCCGCGCTCGCGCACCCTAGGTCTCCGGCGGCGCTGAATTATGCGGAGTTGGCGGCAGAGTTTGAGGCCATTCGCGCCAATCCCCCGGCCCCCAAGCAATGGGCGGTGCCGGATGTGGTGTCCTGGTTCACGGGTGTGGATAAGGAGGTGCCCATGGGTGGAGGCCCCGGGGAGGCGGCCTTGCAGCAGCAGCACGCGAAGGTGCGGGGCCTTGGAAATTGACGATGACAGCCAGCGCCGTTCTAAGGCCGCAGGGCGTCTCTGTGGCAGCGTTCGCGTTGGGGAAAATGGATGCGCGAGTTGCCATTCTTTTCTCCACCTCTGGGCGAGGTGGTGGTGGATTAACCCGGCCGCCACGCGGCCGCAGGGCAACGTGGGGATTGTGCAAACGAGGTTGTTTGTGATAGCGTTTGTGTACGGCATCCGTGTCATGCTAGTACGCCTAGAGGTATTGGGATTGCCAAGCGGGGCATTGTAATATTTCCCACAGCATCATGCATGGCTGCGCCGCTGGCACAAAGCCTCTCACGTCCAGCGAAAGTGTCCATGTGTGCTCGCTTGCCGTGTAAGTATCCCGCTTCCCGGTTTCCGACATGCGCTGCACAGCTGGTGAAAGTGATTGATGAATGCGAGATGCTGGTCCGAGTACTGGGCGAGGAGGTCGCGAAGTTCAACCGGCAGACGCTGGACAAGAAGAGCGAGACTGTGGCTTGATGGTCGGCGTCCACAGCACTAGAGAGGCGCAAGAAGATTCAACGCAGGCGCACAGCAGGGCTATGCGCCCCGAAACCGTATTAGTGTGAACTGCAGCAGTATGCAGTGCTGTGACATGTGCTTCGGCAAGTCGGCGCTGGTCTGGGATTTAGCGGTGCCCGTTGGTGGCTTGCCTTGCGGATCAAGTGGACATTAGCGCGGTGTATTGTAGCTGGATGTCACCACCAGGACGACGGCCATGCATACGAACTCGGTTAATCCGTAGTAACCTATGACGATTCCAACGGAAGCAGTGCTATCTGAAGCGAGCTTCGCCTGAGGGCGCTGGGGTAGAGGTTTGGAGGACCGACTACTCGGGCAGTAGGCCTTGTCTGGAAGGCGCCAGGCTTAGCCGGCCGACAGCTGGTGGCGCATCCTGCAAGCCCACAGGGGGGCCTTCCCAGCGGTGGTTGGGTTACCCATTGGCTCTTTTGATCTTCGTTTTCCGCCGGAAAGTTTTGCGGTGCTATGGTAGCCAGGCAAGGCGCTGTAAGTGGACACCTCCTTGGAGCCCTTTGCTAAAGTTCCAGTGGGTACGCGAGATATGGACTGTGCGCGAAGCGTTTTTAGCTGCTATTTCGCCACAACTCTACATGATGCTTTTGCGGGTACGCAAAAACTAATCGAAATCCAACAGAGAACGTACTTCGGCAAGTGGGGGCCAGACTGGACGGCATCAATCCATCGTGCTCCTGACGTGCCCAGTCACTCGTTCACGGTTAGTACATACAGTGCAGCTGTCAACGCCTGGCTAGGCAGGTCATTAACGACGCAGGAACCTGTGGTGCGGAACGCTAGAGGCCGTCCCAGAAGGGAGCTAGACTCATGATGTGCGAAACGCGCAGATCTACCGCTCTCAGTCCCTATCGTGTCCCCACATGCACAATACGGACAGCCCTATGCGCGCATGAAATGACGTCGGGTGTGTGGTCGTCTAGTCAGGCTGATTCCGCGACAGCACTCGGTTGTGCCACCTCCGCTGAGGCCGGTAGTTCCAAAGGCCGGTAGTCCCACAGCCGACCCAAGGGCGCACCACGAGCTGCATTCTCTACCATGGGCAATGCCGCTCCCATCACCTGGCCAGGGCACAACCAACACGTCACGGCAGCGGGCAGGGTGTTGCAATGATATGACTGTTTGGATGAACCAGTCATAACATCGATATGGGTCGAGAGCGCCCTTCTCCTCGATAGATTTCTAGCAAGCAAATATGCAACAAGCCGCTTGCAAGCATAAAGATCCAAGGAGGACAGCACCAAGTGCCACTGCCACACCGAGCCCATAACGAACCTGTTGATGTATGAGCTCCGGCTGTAGGGTTGCGTCCAGAGTTAGCCAGTGGCTGTCCTTAAGCGCCTCGTACTGCTGCGCCACCTGCCCCATGTGAAAAGGCAGGGACTGAAGGTAATGGATAATGCAAACACCCTATGGTGTACTCCCCACGACTCGCATTGAGTACTTTCTTGCTCTGCGGCATTCCCGGGAATCCAGTGAGCCTGCGTACAGCTCGGGGGTGCAGTGCGTGTCCAACGCCACATACCGCCTCCACAGACACAGTTTTGGCCGTCCTCTCATTCCGTGTCCTTCCTTGCCCCGTGGACCGATGCATGTGTCATTCAATGATAGCTGTGTAAACACCGATGCATCAGGCGACAAGCCAACCTAATTGGCATGCTTTTGGCGGTCATCTGGAAGCATGTAAACCTGATGGCATGTGGCCGCTCCCCTTCCCCTGCCTTCTGCCTCCTTTTTCCTTTACCGTTGTGTATTGGGCAAAATCGGGTCGCCCCGTAAACCGCACCCTCGCCAAGGTTCGGGGTCTTCTGGGCGCCATTACCATTCCTTCAACCGGTCAACTTGCCTTCCGCTGGAAGTCCAGCTTCTCGTAGCGCTCTGCACCAAAGCCGCCTCGTGCGGCCGCCTGCTCGGGGGGCATCGCCATGAACACCACGAGGTCGGCCGCTGGCAGGCCGACTTCCACAGAGCGGCAGTACTCGGAGTCCAGGTGCGGCACGCCCTTGGCTGCAGTGTACGCCACACCGCTATAGCTATAGCGGTCCAATACCAGTGTCGTGCCGCCGGCAAGCAGCCGCAACATCTCGTTTCTGGTAAGGTGTAGGAGCGGTGGGGCAAGCATGTCGTCCTCTGACAGGCACGGATCCCGAGAGTTGGGGTTAATGCTAGTGATGGTGGCAGTGAGCGGAAAGTAGGGGAGGCTACGGGGATTAGGAATAAGACAAGCCACGATAACCGAGGACCAAAACTGCACACAAAGGAGGCATCCGCGGGTGCATACAGGTGCAACAGGTGCATAACGCAGAGGTCTATTGTTGCCACAACTTCCTGTTCAACAAGCTCCTTTCCCTCCACATTGTCGCCCGCCAACCTAATGGCGTGCGCTTTGGCACCGGAACCCCTGAATCGAATCACTCACCTCTTTTCAAAGCGATTTGCTGTGAACAGGAGATGTACGGCAGTGTCGTCCTGTTGAACCCCGTTGTGTAAGTAGTCGTCAATTTTTTGTCCAATCTTCGTTGAGCGATCAGGAAAACGCCAGTGTTCCACGTTGACCTGCTAGACAGTTACGGACAAATGCAATCATCGCCGACTCAAATGCGGAAGGGTTTGCCAAGTAGTCCTACATACGCCACGGTTTTTGTCCAACAGCGATAGCACTTACTCTTCTACTCCTTAAGGTGTTAACAAGCATGTTGCTCTGCGTGCTCTTTCCACAGCGGTCGATACCCTCGAAAACAATGAGAGCGCCGCGAGGCGCACATGGCGCTGTAGCTACACATTTACAATGCACCGATAAAATGCTCCTAGCCAGGCATTTTACAACCGATGCTCGGGGAAACCGTGGCCAAACCCTTACGGCGCCGAACGCCGTCATAATCTTACATATGCTCACATTAACAATATTTTGTACAGCAAGGAAATACAAAAATACATCTGATTCGAATACATAAGCCTTTTGCTCAACATTTACTGTACCCCTGACTGGTTTAAACATCGCACGACAGGCGTTACTAAGACGACATTCGTTCATTTCCGCACGAACTCGTGCTGATTCCCACAACTCTCATGCTACATAAGTAGTTTAAAACCAGGTGGACTCCATGTAGCAGCTAACCTTGACCGGAAGTGCACCCTGGAGATGTGATGGCGTATATCGAAGCTGCCGGGAATCGGAACATGCGCAAGGCCACGAGAAGGTGCAATCAATAGATAAGTGACACATAGGACTGACGGTTGTGATTATTGAGGTTTGGACAAAGTCCAGCACTGGTCGCAACGTATAACCAAACGTATAACACAAGGCAAATTAGGATGACGTCGCAAATTAGTTGGTTGTATGAAGCCCTTTCGCGCCGCAGGGGCCTCACAGTTGGGCCGAGATTGACATGGCCACTCCGGAACTTACTTGTGCCGGGCCCATTACTTACACTCAGGCAGCCCCAACGAGCTGATACTTTCACACACCCAAAACCTCAGTAACACCTTTTTTTATTTTACAACCCCTGGGGAAAGGCCAAGTGGAAAGGGGGAAAAGACCTAGCCTACATGGCGGTGAAGATACTGCCCCCTTTTTCCGACCTACGGGCCGACGGCTCAACCACTTAAGCTGTCGCCTACATCTCCCTGAAGCCATACCTCACCCACTCAGGCCTGTCTGCATGGCCGCACCCTGACACACCGCATGCCAGGACATCGCCCGAGGGAGGTTTTCATGAAGCAATAAAACACCTGGAAAAAGGACGACCGCACTCTACTATATATGCCAGTCATAACCCCTTCCCAAACAGTTTGTAAGGACACTCATCACTCTGGAACTCCCGCCGAGTTGATTCTGAAACCCGTAGTACGGCGACCCCTTAAGAGAGGGCCTTCTGCTTCCCCAAACCACATTTTTGGAACGAGCTGTTTAATAACCCAAGATGTCATTTCGCAGACATTCACACATGTACGCGTGCACCTAAGTGCACGTCTTTTGCAACATGTGCACCTTGGCACCTTGGCACAGCTGCGCAGTGCTCCTATAAGGATGTTATATGCGCGAATTGAGGAAAGACGTCGAGTTGAAGGTAGACTTAGTTCTCTGTACTTGCCGCTGGCATCTGACCATGCATGTCCAGTCTGGGCCTCATGGCACAAAATCACAGTCCGATGTGTTGGTTCAGTTCTGTTGTTCATCAAATCAGCTGCTTCCTAGCTTTAGGTGTTACCTGTTGTGCTTTGACATGGCTGCATGGTAGCAGTGGCCCTGGAATGGCCCTGGCATCTGCGGTTGCACCTGTGGTGGCCTAGTACATGAACAAATTAATAATGTGCGCCCGATTAACAAATTGCCATATGTCACACTGACATGCTGCCCGCTGTCTTTTGGTCAAACGCATCAATTGCATGCACAGGATTGCAATTTGGATACGAGATCGTTCGCATGTTTGGCACGCTATGACGGACACCGTTCTACAGGTCCAGGCACACGACTGATTTCAAATTTCTTCCTTCCTGCAACGTGGCCTACCGGTGACCCATCCCCATATGGCCTCATGACGGCATCCTGCAATCTCGCCCACTGGTCACATATTCCTAGTTGCAGAGGCTACCTGCTGTTGTTGCCTTGGGTACTTGTACATGACAGCATGGCCAGTTATGGCGTATCACGACAAAACACGTTACCGCGCACGAGCACTGCTTACAACATCATTCCAGTGGCCAGGATGGTGCTTGGCCCAGCAGCATAAGAAACTAATAATTGCATAAGGGACCAATCAATTGGCCCATTCTTAGGAGGGACCTGGAGGGATGTTTTATGGCTATGCTTCCGAATCTACTATAGAGTTGGCAGGCGCCTGGGTAATGCGTGTCTTCATTAGCGATCTGCTGTATCCCAGTATGCGTTGTGGCGTCTGCAGCAAGAAATGTATGGTTTTCCGTTCACATGCACGAATGTCTATCGGAATCATCTTTTGGATAACAGTGCTATAACGGGGATCGAGTTGTGCGGACTGGTGAAGGTGGATTTCGAAACATGGTTCAAATTCTATATACATACATAGCTATACCACATACCCACGATTTTGCGCTACTAATCAGCATTGAGACACCATTTTCATTAATTTAAGGCGAAATGCGCTGAAACGTGTTTGTCCGCGTTACAATTGCGTCGCTTCGTCCAAATGGCATTGCCAGCCTGCCGACGGCCTTCACTTTCAAAATATGCACCATTTCCTTGTTAATCAGTACATCATGCATAATACCATGCATGCATTTCTGACGTTTGCGGCTGCCGTAAATCAAGCGGTCGGAAGTGCTTATATAATTCCAGATGTCTCCTCCCCATTCCCATTTGTCTCCAAGTACACGTGTACACCACGCGAAGGCCCATCAAATGGGGCCTCAATGGGGCCACTTTGCCAACCTGAATTTGCGTGCACGATTGTAAGAACACTGTATTCCTGGGCCGCGTGCCAGATTCACTGATGAACGATTCACTGGTGGACGATTCACTGATGAGTTGCGCAGTCCTAGTGTAATTTGCGCGCCGAATAAGATGACACCTGCAACATGCTGTCCGATGCTTGAATCGGTCCTATGCTGGAACTCGAACGACCTCCGGAGGGACATCTGCCTGCTGCGTTTTGACCAACACTTCGGTAGAAACGTCAGCTACGGCGTCTGCCTCGTCGCATATTACCTCGGGCGCCAGTACGCTCTGCTGCCCACGTACAGCCCGTACAGTTGGCCCCTTCCTGCAGTGATTAATAGAAGCGCAGGTGGTGTGCATCACTTTCAGCCGCTGATCTACACGCGACCTACACACCCAGAACACGCGAAGCCCTCACCATGGCACTTCTTCCGGGAGCTCGATGGGCTTGTAGTCCCACAGCCGACCTAGTGCACAGCCATTATGTGCGCAGCGCACCACCGGCTCCACTATGGACGTGACCTGGACGAGTGCATCAGAGAGCCACTTGGCCACATTTTGCTGGGACGCTGCATTCCCAGACAGTTCCCTAAGGGCACATAAATCCCAGTAAAGAAATGGCAGAGCGGGACACGTGAGCGTGCATCAATAAACGACAGTCATCGCTCCTTACTTGCTCATGGATGTCATCGATGGTGCCCGATGCATCAATCACCGCCCAGCGCTCATCCCGCAGAGCCTCGAAGGCCGCCATCACCTGCACCATCAAAATCGGTGCTGCATGCATTCGATACCTTATATATGCAAAAGGTATTGAGGCTGTGACGTCGGCGCGTCTGCAGAGCCAAGAACCCCAGACCCCTACATGCATGCGCGTCCCAAGTTGTTGGCTCCATTTCCGCACATAATGTCCCGGAGGTACTGTGCATCACACCCCGTGTAGGATGCCGTATGAATTGCAATTGTAACTGCACTTGGATGGCGCCCCACCTTACTCTGAAACTCCACCTTCTCATATCGTTCTTCGCCATAACCTCCTCTCGCCGCCATCGACTCCGGAGTCATGGTCATGTGCACCACCAGGTCCGCTGCTGGTAGCAGCACCTCTAGCGATTTGCAATATTCCATCGATAAGTACGGCACACCCTTGGCTGCGGTATACGCTACACCGCTGTAACTGTAGCGGTCCAACACCAGCGTCGTGCCACCCGCCAACAGTCGGAGCATCTCGTCCCTGGACAAGGTGCGGAACTTCTAAATTTTAAAATAAACGGCACAGCGCCTTCTGAGTGATAGGTTTTGCGGATATATTCTGAAATTAGGCTGTGCTTACGCCAAACATGTGCGCATGTCTGTGCCCTCGTTCAGGGCTATCCCCTTGCATCCACGCATTATCCATGTCAACCGTACGGATGAGTCGCTGCGGATAAGCGTGCCAGCGGAACGAAATGCAGCATGACCCAAATCACAGTGTGGATCATCTGATGACTGCTGATTTCCTCCGTGCTCATTCCCGGCGCGGGCCACGCATCCAAATGGGTGATCCAAACCTTTTCTCCAGCCGATTGGCAACAAACAGCATGTGAATCACTGCGTCATCCATGTGCGACTGCTCCGCAAGGTAGGCATTTATTGACTGGCCGATGGAGGTTGAGCGGTCCGGGAAACGCCACATAACCGCGTCGACCTGGTAGCAGGGGCTGGCTCAACGTTTGCAGGTACTCCGAAACCAAGGTTTCATGTAAATACATAGATAAGATCTAGATGAATAGTACCATTGCCCAAGACCCGCAAGCATTACCCGCGTGCGCTACGTGTAACTTGCGGGTTCAGCGACCCAGGTTTGCAGTTATCGTTGCATAGTTTCAGCATGCAGCGTAAGGACACATGATAATCAGATGGTCCAGCTGATTATTATGTGCAGGAGCCCAAGCTCACCCCTGTGCTCCTGAGGTGCTCCACAATCTTACTGCATTGCGTCGTTTTGCCGCACCTGTCGCCACCTTCAAACGCGATCAGTGCGCCTCGTGGTCTCCGACCAGAATCATTTGGACCACTCATGAAAACGTTCTGTTACAACGGATAATTAAGTTGGATATCGGGTAAATGACAGTTTGCGAGCAATGTCACCAAGATATAAATTTGTACATTTCCGAATGATAAGGCAGTATTGACATTATTGACCGGACGCAAAGCCATCATGGTAAGCAGTAGCGCTTGCCTGCGCGCTACCTGTCACGACAGGCCGTAATTTGAAGGCCCTCGTACTATCGGGCCCACATAGCGCCGCCTAAATTATTTATATTGCAGTGTCCTTTCTTAAAATATATCTTATCGATCAGTTCGTGTGTCACGAATACATATGGAGGCGAAGTCGAAGTCGAAGTCGAGACGAGTTCCGTGAAGGACTTCATTCACACCGGTAAGTTGTCCGGCTTGTTGCTGTCCGGATTTCGCAAATGTCCTGTGGTCCTATGATGGCAATTACAATCTTTGAGACCTGACCGACTTCCGTCGGAAAAGCTGACATCTAGCATGTGCTGAGGACCTTCACGGACCTTCACTTAGCAACTCAGGTTATCCTCCGTGCGGGCTGCCAAGTGGCCGTGGCGTTGCACCGCCCCTATCATACTGAGAATAATAACGCACTGATGCCTAAGGCCTTGCGTGCACGTGCGCGCTAAGTCAGGCGGCGGCGCGAAATCCATATGTCGGCTGACCATCCTTAAAGTATCACTTGTCCATGAGGCGAGGATGACGAATCAATCTGTTTCCAACGCTTGATCAGATCACCAATGATTGAAATGCACAGACGCTGCGTTCTTTCAGACTCCGCCCTCGCTGCATCCCCGCACGCCATGTGTATTGTCCGGTGCATGTGATTGTCCGCTATGGATATGCCCTAGCATGTAGACATTGCATTATACTGTGTGGGTGATGATCTATTTCTACCAATATCTTAGGACACCTTCATAGGGGGTACAGCCACTCCCAATGAGAGTAAATTTGGTACTGACACACAGCAGATTGGTTATACATGGTTGAATGTATGTCTGGTATCCTGCCTTCGTGGATGATGTTATCATAACTTTCGTTCTACCGAGTTAGGGTCGGCACTGCCACCCTGTGGTGAGACAATTTTGGAGACCTGAACTGACACGAATGGCTACCTTAGGTCATGTGATTCAATTTACCTGGCATGCATGATGTAAACCGTGCCGGCTTGAAATACGATTTCTATTTTCCAACCGCAGGGCCGCTTTGCACCATCATGTGTCCATAGCTGTAACATCGCCGAGGCAAGCTCTTACCTGCCCGCGAGCTCATCGAGAAGGCCCTTCATTCTTTAGCCGGAGATCCCTGCCCGGCGGTATGGAGAGTTTGGACAGATCGACCCTGTGTCTCAAGTTCGTTCATGTAGATGTGCGCCCAGCTGGAATTGCCGTTGTCACGATAGCCAAGGAGCCGGTCAACTCCATGGATTTGGCTATGTGGATGGAGCTCGACAGGGTGCTTGTTTCGCTTGAGGCTAATACGTCCGTCGCTGCAGTCATCTTCGCTTCCGGATTGAAGAGAGATGTGTTCTCAGCTGGCAATGATCTGATGGAGTTGTATGCGCCTAAAACCTCAGCTGAGCGATACAGTAATTTTTGGATAACTCAAAATGCCTTTCTCGTCCGATTGTATCGTAGTCGTCTAGCAACCATTGCGGCTATTCGGGGGGCATGTCCTGCGGGAGGTTGTGCTATTTCTTTATGCAGTGACGTGCGCCTTATCACGCCAGAGGGGTCCATGGGTCTTAATGAAGTTCAGTTGGGAATTCCGGTTCCTAAGTTTTGGGGGTTATTGATGGGCCGAGTCGTTAGTCCGAAGATTGCCCAGGATATACTTCTATCAGGAAGAATGGTAGCAGCTGCGGAAGCTAAGCAGCTTGGCCTCGTAGATGACGTCGTATCAGCCGATAAGTTAATGGAGAGGGCATTGGCTGCTGCGCGTAAGGCTTGCGAAGTACCTCCAGCCGCTCGTGCTGCAACGAAGTTACTTCTCAGGGAGGATTTCTGCAAGGCATGGGAATTATTCTATCCGACTGAGCCTGAGTATGGGTGGAAATTCCTGAGCAGTGCTTCCACTATCGCGGTATTAGAGGGTGCAATGCGGCGGCTTTCTTCAAAAGGACAAAAACAGGAAGCAACGTCAAGGCTTTAGTCACAATTCGATAACTAGTTTGACATGTATACTATATAGCTTGTGACGTAAAGTATGATCAGGCGCTTGTTGAGCTTTTAGCGCGGCATTATGTCACATTTTCATCAAGATAATTTTTGTAAATATAATCAAATGCAGCAGCAGCCTAATGACTGTGAGGACTGGGCTAGATTCATGGGTCAAGCGCTCTCCGAGACTGTAACGAGCAGTTCGTCTCTGACCACGGGTGTCTTTGAAGGGATCCAGACAGCTGTCATGCCAACGTATGACATAACAACGATTCAAGATATCTACAATTATAACCCTGAGCCCTGCAACGGATTTTTGCGCACACCTGCCATGGATACGGCAGAGGCGTCACCCGCGACGGTGGCTAAGTCAGCGCCGCCACAATTGGCCTTGGACATGTCGGCGTTTGCCGGAGCTGTAATGCCGATGACACAGATTTCGTTTACATTATTTCATGACGATGTATTCATTTTAATCAATGTAACATATATATTATATCTGTCTTGTCCATCGAAATTCTTGAAGTTGAGGACGAAATCGTATTTATTAACATGTACTTCAAGATCGTGTCATATATTAAACATCTCGTGATCATGACCTATAACAAACCGTAGTCAATTAACCAATAAATAATGTTACACGCAATTGAAACAAAACGTCCGTTAGGTAATCTCCGTTAATGCCCAGGGTATGCGCCATAAGGCAATGATGTTGGAGCATTAGGGTAAGAAGCCGGAGGCGGTGTCGTATATCCCGCGACCTGCTGTGGATACGGCGCTTGTCCGTGCGGCATATATGGTACCGGAGCAGGCGTACCATGTTGAGGTGGGTAGTAGCTGGGGTAGGACAACTGCCCTTGCTGCGGTAGTTGGGGGTGTGGATAATACCCCGGCTGCGGTGGGTGCTGCGTAAAACCTGGCTGCTGAGAGTGCGGCTGGGGCATGTACTCCGGTGGCATTGTCGCGGATGATGGGGGATACGCCATCCCAGGAGCTCCGGCCGGCGGTGGCACGGTGCCCGCGCCGCCGCCATACATGGAAGGCTGTGCCGGCCCCCCATTGTACGGCACAGAGCCAGACAAGGGCGGTGGTTGATAAAAGACGGCCATTGGCGTCGTCGTCTGGCCCGCCGGCGGCATTCCGCCATATCCCCCTAGAGGTGGGGCCGGCGCCGGGGCTTGCACCGGTGGAAGGCCGCGGTTCTGCTGATGCTGGTCTATGTCGCTCTGCAGCCCGAAGCCTACATGACCACCGACTGGTGCCATTGCCGCCACCGTGCCCGATGCGACTGCGGTTGGTGCCGCCGGCACCTGTGGTAGCGCTGATGGCGCCATAGCTGCACTTGCTGATGTTATGGTTGCGGAGCCGGACACCGCGGGGGCAGCACCCTGCCGCAACAAAGGCATCGCCGCTTCCATCCCCACGCCCGCCGCAACCAGCTCTTCCTGGAACTTGAGCATAAGCGGCGGAGGTAACGGCGGTGCCACTGGCAATGGCCCTGGGCTAAAGCTGTCCGACGGCAGCTCCAGCAACGGCGCGACAATGTCGTATGTATATGGCCGCACCTCCTTGTAGACGGGATGTTCCACACGCAGCTGGAACACCAGTGAGCCATCCGCGACGCCGCCTGATACGCCCCCGCCACGCGTAGCGGCGGCCGCAGCAGCGCCCTGCAACAGCGGCCGCTCGTGAATATCGCACCAGTTCCGAGACGCCTTGAGCAGGCTATTGTTCTCAAAGATGGCCCGCATCTTCTCTTTGGTAACCTGCACGGGGGGAGTTGGGGGCAGCCCAGGCTGACAATGATGAATACTGCACCAACTTACCGGGAGATAGACCGAGGTCGGAGTAGACCTTCCGTGTGTCATTCGCAATGCATGCTGACAGCTCAAAGGGCAGGTGCACACCGCGCTGGTGCTGCGTCCTTCCTGTTCAAATCGAAGCAAACTAGACTAAACAAGCCAAACAAGGTTGTCCCGGAACGCAACCCCTAGCCTACACCTCCCATCCGTTTTCAGTGCCGCAATAGGAAATGCACCGTAACACACGTCAAAGCCATTACGCGGACAACACCCACCGGATCCAGCATCTTCGGTTTGTTGCTAGCCGTAAGGGCCGCGATAACCCCGTCGGGCGGGGGCACGTTGCCAATGGCGGAGCTGATCACTTGGACCATGTACCTGCGCATGATAGGAAGGGAAACCTAGGACCTAGGATATGCGGTAATGAAGAGACGGTGGAAGCGGCAAAATGACACAAACCCCCTCGCACCGCATCAAGGTGGCGTAATGCAGAGCAGCAGGTGGAGGAAAGGATTCGCAGCTTGCAGAGACCAACAACAAGACAGCTTGCACGATTTCCGGACACGTGTTCGATCGGTGGACGGTGGACAAATCCATGAAACTCCGGTAACCGTGAGCTGCGAGAGGATACGCACATAGCCGCCAAAGGATTACGCTTCTGCTCTGCCTCTCCCATCCTAATGTTATTCTCCTAATTTTTTTATTAATATCAAATTGCTGGCCTCTCCATACAGGGAGCTCCTCTCACAAGCTACTGAGTCCCGACCTTCCATCATAGGCTCTACGCTTGCCCTTCCTGTACCCCTTCTATCGCGCCCCGTGCCCCCTCAGGTTTGGTTAGGTTATGACCCCCTCACCGGTGGTCGGCCTTGAGGTTGATCTTGGGGATCGTCTGGAAGGCCGCTACGCCTGCGCAGTGCACGTCGCCTGACAGAATGCTGAAGCGAAAGCCTCGAGCCTGAGGGTTGCAATCCGTATGGACATGGGGCGGAATCAGCAGCAGTGTAAGCTTTAGAATTGCCCAGAGCATCAGAGCAGTGTTTGAGCTTGAGCAGGCGACAGCAGAGGCGCTGGCGCCGGTTTATTCCTATTTTGAAAGACACTAAGAACAGAGAAGATCTAAACTTCCCCAGAGATTGGGTCTTGCCAACGCGTGTTAACATCAGTAATTTGTTTGCAATTAACACAAGCAAGCCCCTGTGTGTCGGAGTGCCGGTTGTTCCCTTGGGCGCATGGGTGAGTTGGGCGCATGGATGCCACGTTTTCGTCAAATTTCTTAACCCACGAAAAATACCCGTCATGCGGCCACATCATTTACCGCCTCCACTTGGAACCGAACACATCGAAGATCATCCGAACCAAAGCTGTCTTTTTCCCAACCATGACCTTTCCCGGCACACCTTTGCCAGGTCCTGCATCATCCGCACGAAGCAGTATTTCTCCACCTCATGGGGCCGGGCCGACCAATGATCCAACAGGTCATCCAGTAGCTCGGGCTCGCCTGCAAACGCAAACGGGGGTTGTGGCAAATACTGAAGAGAATGAGACCAAGGAGCGATATTTCAGCAGCCACCTGCTTAAGTCCAATAAGTCTCAGTTCAGAGCGCGATGCGGGACCGATGCAGGACACAGACGGATGCAGATGTATGCACTGCGGCATACCGACACTGCAGCCTCGAGTTGGCGCAATGACCGGCTGTTGTGGTGTCCCTGTGCAGCTTGCGGCGGAAACGGAGCACCTTCGATGATTCAGACGACACAATGGACAAACTCACCAAACTGGCTGTAGATCTGGCTGGACAGGCCCGTCTTCTGCAGAAAGGCCGTCAGTGCGGAGACCATCAGCCCGGTGCCCGCAAGTGCCACTGCGGGGCGATTCAGGTCAGGTAGGGTTAAGGCAGAGGGGAAGCCACATGTAGGCCCGGCGCCTAGGTGACGAACTGGGAGCGGAACATAAATCATAGCAGCGGAAAAAAGTGGCCTAGCGTGAAAGGGTGATGAGATTTCGGTGACAATGAGAAGGGGGCCGTCCTTGAGGAAACCATGAAGTAACGCCACAGCCGGAGCCCTCATCCTGGCACCGGAGCCAGGCACAATCGCAAAAGGAAACTGAACCTTGTGGCTAAGTGAACTCATGCAACCCACGATGTCACCCACGATGAGGAGAAAACGTAGTTTTGTGTTTTGGGACAAACGAGAACAGACGAGGACGCTTTGCGCGTTTCTTCCAAAATGGCCTACACGTTCCGCATCTGGCGATAGCTTTCCCTCATGGCCGCATATCTCATCCGACCCCTCACCCCCCATACGTACTCATAGCCTCTTCAATCCCTGGTACAGTGGGGTACACCAGCGGTACAGTGGCCAGCACCACCACGTGGCGCACACCGGCGGGCAGCTTGGCAACCTGTGGATGAAGAAAGAGATGCGATGATGAAGAAGGGGAGAGAGCGTGTGGAGTAAACACGTGCAGGCCGGCAGGACGGCAACGCTGCGAGTTTGGCAGATGCACGTGCTGGGACCTTTTCCTAGCAGTTGAGTACATCGAATCAAGCGTATCACCAATACAGTGTGCGTTCGCCTGCTGGCCGTGAACTGCGCCGCCATGCAGCGGCCCAAATCGTTAGACCCCTCCGTGACTGAATGTGCGCGAGGGGTCTTGCCTTGCTAGTCGCCCCGCACAGCCCCACACTCAAACGCAACAGCACAGACACAGATCATAGAAATGCGCCCAACATACATGTCGAGAATGTCCCCACATACACACAACACACGCGCACCTCTCCGAGAATGGGTGCAGTCTGGCATTATTCCAGCCATCCCTGTCACGTCCTGCCTTGTTGAGCATCCTTCGCCTTACCTGGTCCGAGAAGGCGGCCCAGGAGGCGGGCCGGATGATCTGGCTTCGGCTCCGTTCGCCCCGGCTGTCCAGCCCCACCACAGCTGTGGTGTTACCGAGCATCACGGTGCAAGACAGACCCGTTAGGCCCCAGCCCTGGGGCAGATGTACGCCCCGAGCAGCAGCACACAAGCGCGCGGGGGAGCGGAGCTCAAGAGGATTGCAGCGCGAGGACGGAGCGCAGTATCAAAACCCAATTTCACAATGTAAGGCACGAACTTATGGCGAAGCGCACCTTGGCGACACATCAAAAGGGGTATGGTATTAATTATGAAATTGGAACTTCTGCAATTGGGTACATGTTGGGCGAGCTAAAGACGAGATGAACATGAACTCTGGGAGAAACCTTTTGAGTGTGTTTCGAGGCCTGCTGTACAACCCGGCAAATGAGCACATGAGCTGCATGCCGGCCACGCGTGCCATTTAACACGCGTGCAGTGAGCCACATGCCGGCGAGCCACGTGATGTTACAATCCCAGCAGGGAAATCGGTGTAGCGGAACCCTCCCGCAAAGGGAGGTCCGCACACTTGATGAAGCGCCAGAGAGTGAGAACGCCAGAGGCTGTACATAACACATTCCGGATATTGACGTAAGGCCCAGCGAAAACGGTTGTGATGGCGGACCGGCGGGCAGGGAGGACATGCAGGAAGAGAAGACGAAACGACTGCCCGCCGCTTTCATCGAATGATGCCAGTTACGCAGCACGGTGGCCATGCTACCATGCACAGCCTAAGCGGTGCCCCCTAATGCGATCTATTTCTTACGCCCTCACGCTCCGACATGGTGGCCCACGCCGCCACCCACCCAAACTACCACCGCACTCACTTTGTTCAGCTCCCGGTAGTTGCTCTCCGCCGCATGGCACTGGAACAGCAAATAAAACTTGCGGGCCACGAAGAACACACCTAGGAAGACGGGACAGCGTTGGAGTTCCTCCGGGTAAGAGCCCCAGCCATCGAAAATGTCGTGGTCGTCCCACACCATCACCTGCCAGGTTCAAGAGGAATGGGGAGTATGAACGTGCGAATGTGTAAACCAGCCCCACACCTAGATGGCCCGCGGGGGAAGGGGCCAGGGATTGGGGGACCAGGACGGCCGCCAGAGGTCACCTATGTTGATAGCATGTCCTAACCGCTGCCATCCCGCCTTGCTGGTTACACACGTCCGCATGCACTCATCCTACGCCTCCTCTGACCAGTATTCTTCCCAGGCCCTGCAGATGCACCCCCCTTTCCCCAGTTTGTCCGGCAGGTCCCGCTCCTCCCTTTCGCCCGTGTATTCCTAACGGGGGCATATCACCTCATACGCATTCCGTCCATCTACTGAAATGACCTACACATGCCGTTAGCAGCGGACAACGCAGCGCATATCCCAAAAGGGCCCTAAATCCAATACGCCCACCTGCGGGATGCTCGCCAGAGCGTCCCGGAACGTGGGCTTCCCAAAATGGGTTGTGTAGTTCCGAAAGTAAAAGTCAAACACCTCGTTGACCATCTGCTGGCTGAACGGGTGGGCGTTGCGGCTGGGCTTATCCTTGATGCCCGTCCACTGCGAAAATCCAGGATCCAGGATTCAGCGAACAACGGCCGATCAACAACCGCCGATAACGCCCAGTGAGTCAAGACAGGAGAGCAGGGGGAGGATGCGGGGAATGCAAAAAAATAGACGAGACCCGAACGTACAGCTGTTGAGAAACCCTAAATCACAATCCAACATACAACTGGGTGTATCGGATGTGGGAGGCATACTCTTTTGGGAGACACCTCAGTTCAGCGGTGGTTGGGTAAACGGAACACTTGGCAAGACGGTTGGGAAGAAGAGAATGCATACGCTGGTTGGCCCTGCATGGGTTACAACAAGGCGCGATGTGGGCCGTGCGCCGTCCGACCTTCCCTAAGCCCAGCGCCCGACTTGGATACGTGAGTATCCTCACGTATGGCCCTGCCCGACTTGGATACGTGGTGACCTATTTACGTGGCGACTATTGGTTGGACGCACGGAGCTTGCCCCTGCAGTGGATACGATGATGGATTGCGAGGAAAATCTTTTGGGACTGATTCGCTACCGTTGGCTTCTGACCTGAGGTTGGCTTTGAATACAACTAGCCGCAAGCAGCCGCAAGCGACTGTAAGCTCATCTTACTACTGTCATTGCCAACAATGCCTGATGCAGCAGGCATCCTCCCAACGACACGGAAGCCTGCATGCACGGACGCACGCACCTGCAGCAGGCTGTTGACCTTCCAGACATCTGCAGGTGGTGGAAACATGGAAACGTGGGACGGGGGAAAAAGAAACCGGCAAGGGAGGGGGCCGCACGCAGTGCACACAAGTAGCACAGGTTGCCCCACTTGCTTAACCCCACGTTCCTTCGCTCCCGGTTCCCCGTTCCGCCTTAAGCTTGAAATGTAACTTCCTTGTCCATAACTTGTCAAATACAAATAACCCATATTCCCATCCTCCTCTACATCTTCCCTCCACGAATACGTTGCACCAACATTTTGAAGACTTTCCTCTTTCATTCAAACCTCTTCCTATCCCATCCCATCCCATCCCCCACGCACTCACCGTCGCAATACAGCTGGTCGCCGCCACCGAACATGACATGCAACGGGTCACGGGCGTGCACGTGCATGACATCCCGCCACAACGGCTGAATGCCGCCATTACGCAGATCGTCAGCAGGGTCATGGAAGCCATTGCAGCTGTAAAAGCCCCAGTGCCACTTCTGGCCGGCGGCCGGCAAGTGGAAGTGGTAACGCGTGTGGGTCGTGAAGATGTGGTCCTCGCTGCATACCACATAATATTCAGCAACCGCGGCTGAAGCGCCCAACTGGAAGGCAATGTCCCACCGCCAGAAGTTATACCCCGCGTACGAAAACAGTCTCACGGGATTCTTGACCTCCTCCCCGGAGCCATGTCGGTGCGTGTCCCTTCGGGCGAGTGCGAGGGCGAATGGGGAGGGGGCGGGCGGGCGTGTGTCCGTGTCAATGCATGACCCCGGCGTAGCGGAGGGGGGCATATATTGTCCATTACGACGGTCTCCGGTTAGGGAGGGACGGATGAAGGGGACGGGGACAGGACAGGTTACCATGAGTGCGAGGTGAGGATTGGAAGGTGGACGGGACAGCAGCAGGACCGCAGCCTGGCATATGTCGCCCCTAATTATTAGCCGCAGAAGCCGCTAACACCTCGCGCTTTCAATAACCCTTGCGGTCAGCTGCCGGCCTAGAGGGTTACCATACATCTGGAGGGCAGCTCGTGCCGGTCCCTCACCGGTATCTGAGGGTGGGCGGGTAGCGGCTCCTCGTCTGATGAATAACCATCATGACGGAAGCCGAATAGATCCGAGTAGCTGGGTCGTACCCACCGTACCGCAAATAGGGGCCGTACTTCTCGTCCAGGGGCGGAGGCCCCGTGAACTGCGGGTCCACTGCCGGTTCGATCTACACTCATACACAGACGGGTGGTTTCAGTGATTCAGGGTTCACTGATTCAGTGCCCACTTAATGGGCAGACAGGACCGACACGTTACGAAACAGCTATGCCATCGGTCGTACATATGGACGCGTACTGCAGCTACCCAGGGCGACCTGCCAGCCAATCCACCCAATACACTCCTCAAGTGAGTGTTAGCCCAACCCGCCACAACGACGGCTCCCCACCTGTGGTGTTCCCGGAGCCGACGTGGATCTTTCCCTCCAGCGGAAGTTGGGCGGCTTATTGAGCATGCTGAACTTGCTGGGAGCCAGTGGGTTGGCCTGCAGACGGGCCACCTCCTCAGGGGGCGGAGGAGCACTGGAGCACAGGCTCCCACTGGCAGCGACCACAGGGACTGGGGAATCACGCAGGCACGGAGCGCAAATAACATGGCAGCAGGACGCAGCACCCCGAGGGAGGGCGGGGTTTCGGAGGGTCGATGGGGTGCAAACGGTGAGAGGCGATCTTAGCTAAGGGCAAAGGGGAAGCGCCGTGACACTGCGGGAAATGGCGGAAAATGTTGAAAGTTTCGGGGGAAGGTTTGAAGTCAATCTAACGCGTGCTGTGCGTGCAATGCGGCATCGGATGAAAGGGCATGGCGTGGGTCAGGGGGTTAGGCCAGGGAGGGGGGATTTGACGTCATTCCACGTGGACCTTCCCTGGTCCGTTGACCAGAGGGGTCCGAAGCTGGGCACTATGACATATGGTCATATATAGTCAGGTCATATATATATTGGAAACCATAGGGCCCCTGCCGCAAGGCACGATACGACAACCCGCTGCAGATCATATCACTTGGCGCTAAGTTGGCCTAACCGCCATCACCCTGCCTCACCTCCAGTTTGCGGTGGCGCCTGCCCGACATTGGAGCCGGGGATTGGCGGGTAGAGGCCCGAGCCGGCTGGGGGGGCCGCCTGCTGCACCTGCCGGTGCTCCGACATGGCGCCACTGCGAGTAAACATCCCGAGGATGCGCCGCCGCTCCGGAGAGCCTTGGCCGCCGCCGCTGACGTTCGGCGGAGGCATGGCCGCCTGCGGAGGTGAGGTTGCCTGATTAGGCGGAGCCGCGCCTGGCTCTGCGAGGTCACACAGGGCCCCGTAGGAAAACGATCAGCCGCCGACAGGGGCGGGTAGTACTGCCGCACGTGGTGTGGCGTACAGCGGCATTCAGCTGGCATCCAGCGAAGAGGGATATGCGCACGCAAGCTCGGCTTTCTGTGTAGCACAGCACGGCGGCGCCAGAATATCATTCCGACGTAAATGTCCGCAGTTCGAGGCCGTTCCAAGGACATCAACACGGTGCGCCCGTTTGCCCCGCGTGTGGTTTATGTTTAAGCAGACGGCGCAGCGTAGACGCCGCCCCACGGTTATGCGACAGCATCCCTCCGGTCGGGGACACCTATGGTACATACCCTGCTTCCCGAGTCAGTTCTGCATGTCACCTTAGGACCGTGCAATCTCGATTCTCGGTGGTCTCCCGTGCCCTATAGACACATGCACTATGCCATGGCGCCCTCAACGCAAGCTTACCTGACTTCTGCTTTCGGAAGAAGCGCATAAACCCTGTACTTTTGGACGGCGAGGCACTGCCACCTCCTGAAAGCTGCATCTGCTGCTGCATCTGCTCGGAAAGCAGGTGCGCAGGCCCGGCTGTCGTTTGCTGCTGCTGTGTTGGCTGTAAGTCAGGAGGTAGCCCAGTCATCGGACCTGGGCCCATCAGCGCCTGCTGCGGATGCTGCTGGATTTGTTGAGGGAGCTGCTGCTGTTGCGGCTGCGGAGGCTGGGGCGAGTACGGTATAGCCGGGCCCGGCTGCTCCGAGTTGTATGGATACGGGTATCCGCTGGCGCCCGCGCCTACGGAAGGCTGCTGTGGGTACATTGTAGTACTTAATATGATTTCGAGCTGCCCCTAAAAGGTACTCGCGCGCGCACTCCTCGCCTATTCTGTCGAGTGCTCTAGGAGCGACGCGCTCGGCAACTTATTCACATATAGTATAGCGAAAATACCATCAGCCACATTGCAAACCTGCCAGCACGAATTGTGTGCCACATTATCGCCGTCGCCTAAATCACGGCCAAACGGTTGTATTGGGCCCAGCTCGTAACAACCGATTATCGCAAATCGGATGGCGCGGGGAGCATCCTACCCTTCGTTACATCTGCAACCAAACGGCATGTCTGTGCAAAGCATATTCTATTTGAATGCGTTAACCTAGAAGTCTGGATTTAGAGTGCACTCCATGGCAAACTTCGCTCATAGTGCTGCGTCAAATGATTTAAAAAGTCTATTTATGTGTAAGCATATTAAATTAGTGAAAGATTGAGCTCCTAGCCGACCGCGACACTGCGTATGGGTGCTGGGCCCTTGCGGCCGAAACAACTCCTGGACCCCTACACGCCCCACTGCGGAATCGTGATTGTTTTCTTCATGATAAAATATTATTATTTGAATGGTAATGGGATCCGGGCAGCATAAAGTGCTACACACAGCGTGCAAAGGTTCGTCTAGGGCTGGCAAAAACCTACATGAGCATTCAAGAAACGGGCATCAATGCTTCCGGCTATCATATTCGTTTATTTTTAAAATCTTCACACGCACCCCCGGGCCTGCGACACCTATGTTGTGGCACAGGAGGTTGGCAACCTGGCGGGCAGCTTAGGGACGCACCGGTGCATCCGCGTAAAGGGCTGGCAGGTGGAAGTCCATTCATGATCAGGACATGCCATATAGAGGGTTTTCATCCTAGTCATCCAGGGCATACTGTCACACAAACGCAAATAACGGTAAAAGGACAGCGGTATGGATTGTGGCTGTACTGCGCTGTACTAATCCGTACTGCACTGTATTTAGGCCCGTACCCTTATTCCACACCTTCGTTGACAGATCGCCAAACCGCGCATTGCTTTGTTGCTATCTGCCTCTCAGAAGTTCTAGTTTACTCCTGTCCCTTGATCGGGCTAGATCGGGTCGAGTTACCTTAAAAATGTGCCGGCCTATGAGATGCAGGACAGCGCATACAGCGCAGTACAGAGTACACAGGTAATCAAATTATGCTTGCATTGCTGTGCCATGCCGTATCGTTGTGATCAGATTAAACGCCGTGGCACTTACCGACCCTAAAACCCCTGCTGACTGTACGCCCATTCGCCTTGAATTTCAAGAATGCGCAACAGGGTAGCAGGCATGGGATGTCGTACAGGGTCACACGAGGCCCGGTGTCTCAAAGCATTCTGCCCCAGGATGACATGTTGGGTACCGGATTGAAAATTTAACAAAGAAAAATATTATAGAGAATTATGGTAAAGGAGCATTATTTTACAGCGCAGGTTTCCCTTGTTTACGAGCATCGTCTAATATAAGTACATCCCATCAGACAAACCGTTGCATGGCGGCCTCTCGCTCCGCACAGAGGCAAGTGTGAGCATCAGCTTCTTTGAATACCAAATCTAGCCTGCAGATGCACCAGAGTTGTCCTGTTACCCGCTGTTTTCACAACCATCCCCCAACAAGTTTCTTTCTGTTCCTGCAAGTAAACTGCAGGACTCGCTCTGGCACGAGAAATCCAGCTACGAGTTAACCTGCGGTGAGGTTCCCACATGGCCACTGAGCATGGCTACATCATCGTCCCCATGCTCAACCCACGTTCAATATGATAGCGACGCTAGACGTTCCCAACTGGTAGCTGGCATATGATGCTAATCATCACAGGTGCAAGCATCGACCCACATACAAATTGCCAGGTTCCATGAGATGCGCACTCAGTTTGCAGGACAAGGGCCATGCCTTGGTGATGACCCCAGAAGTAATCAACAGGAACGAAAGGGTATGATTGTCAGACGAAAAAAGATGGAGAGGGGCGTGTTCGGGGCGCAGGGCGCGACTAACGGGGGCCAGGTCACGGTTTAAGGCCATAAATGCGACAGACCCAGAGCATTCATAAAAGAGGCAATCAATGGGTGAGATGGCAAATGCGGTAAGAGAACCCGTAGGCTGTGGCGCGCTTGGGGGAAATATGGATAAGAGCCCCGCAGGGTGAAGGTGGGAGGGCTGGACGAAGCAATGAGTCAGGCAAAATGCTGCATGTACCTTGTCCCGGTTGACTAGGGAAGACGAGCAAGGTTACCTAGGGAACTTGCCCCTAGATCTTGCGTAGAAGGAACCCTTATTGCTTCGTGGCTTGCTGTGTGAGTGGCAAATTCTAAAAATTACGATAATGAGTGCGCGCAATCGCGACGACCATGCCCTGCCCCTTATGGTCGACGCGACTGGAGCCAAGCTATGATAAGGAAGATGTGAGCAAATGAAGCAAGTCTTTTTGAAACTACGAGCTAAATCCGCAAATCATGCTTAGTATCAGCTCGTAGCTTTAAAAGGACTTGTGTGCCGAGCGCGTCGCTCCTAAAGCACTCGACAGAATAGGCGAGGAGTGCGCGTGCGGGTACGTTTTAGGGACAACTCGAAATCATATTAAGTACTACAATGTACCCTCAGCAGCCCTGAGCAGCCTTCCGTATCATACTTATAGCATGGTGACTTGGGGTACTCCCAAGAAATAACGCTGATAAGACACTTTAGTGTCGGCCTGACTTTATAAAATTCTATAACATGAGGTAATCGTTTGGCGAAGCAAATCCACACCGTATTGATATCGTACATGGATTCTAAATCTGCAAATCATGCTTAGACTAGCGGAGCGTAGTACACTTGTCGTGAAATGGCATTGGTATTAATAGTCATTGCAACGCTCATCAATGCAGTATAGCTAACTTAACACTTCCAATATCTATTCAGCAAGAACTTGTTGGGACGCAGGTCATTACGCCTCGCGAACCCAGCCTGTAGGACTTCCTCGCTTCCCTTCTCCTCAAGTTACCCCAAGTCGCAACCATGCGTGAGGTCATCTCCATCCATATCGGCCAGGCCGGTATTCAGGTGAGTCCATCGTCCGCAAGACTGGTTCGCAGGGTACCCCGCGTCCCTTCAATGGACGGTAGATTAAAGGGTGCTCTTGTCTGCTTACATGACAAGTTCTAATTTATGTTAAGATTGAATATTGACAAAGGCTTCTTCGAAGCTAGCAGCTTGTGCGCGCCATGATCTTCTACATATCTGCGGGTCCGTCACCTCGCTCATCGAAGTCCTCCCTCCATCTTTTATTAGGTCGGCAATGCCTGCTGGGAGCTGTATTGCCTGGAGCATGGTATTCAGCCGGACGGTCAGATGCCTTCTGACAAGACAATTGGCGGAGGCGACGACGCCTTCAACACCTTCTTCTCTGAGACTGGTGCTGGCAAGCACGTGCCACGCTGCATCTTCCTGGACCTGGAGCCTACCGTCGTGGACGAGGTCCGCACCGGCACCTACCGCCAGCTGTTCCACCCTGGTGAGTAGAGGCCTGGATAAAGGAAGTATACGTCTTTATGTTTTTATAATGTTTTATCAAGATATTTCCATCTCTGGTCACACATCTTGGAACAACTGAATTTTAATAAGACTGCATAATGCTCTATGTTTCTTACCAACAGAGCAGCTGATTTCCGGCAAAGAGGATGCCGCCAACAACTTCGCCCGTGGTCACTACACCATCGGCAAGGAAATTGTGGATCTCGCTCTGGACCGTATCCGCAAGCTGGCCGACAACTGCACCGGCCTGCAGGGCTTCCTCGTTTTCAACGCTGTTGGTGGCGGCACTGGCTCTGGCCTTGGCTCTCTGCTGCTGGAGCGCCTGTCTGTCGACTACGGCAAGAAGTCCAAGCTGGGCTTCACTGTCTACCCGTCGCCCCAGGTGTCTACGGCTGTTGTTGAGCCATACAACTCCGTCCTGTCGACCCACTCCCTGCTGGAGCACACCGATGTGGCGGTCATGCTCGACAACGAGGCTATTTATGACATTTGCCGCCGCAGCCTCGACATCGAGCGCCCGACCTACACCAACCTGAACCGCTTGATTGCTCAGGTCATCAGCTCCCTGACGGCTTCCCTGCGCTTCGATGGTGCCCTCAACGTGGATGTGACTGAGTTCCAGACTAACCTGGTGCCATACCCCCGCATCCACTTTATGCTCAGCTCCTACGCCCCGATCATCTCTGCCGAGAAGGCTTACCATGAGCAGCTGTCGGTCGCTGAGATCACCAACGCTGCTTTTGAGCCGGCCTCTATGATGGTCAAGTGCGACCCGCGCCACGGTAAGTTTTTGCTTTTTACTGCTGTTGTCAGGTCTAAGTATCTTGTCCTAATCTCTTGGTTTTGCTCAATCTATTCAGGCAAGTACATGGCCTGCTGCCTGATGTACCGCGGCGATGTGGTGCCAAAGGACGTCAACGCGGCCGTGGCCACCATCAAGACGAAGCGCACCATTCAGTTCGTCGACTGGTGCCCTACCGGCTTTAAGTGCGGCATCAACTACCAGCCGCCCACCGTTGTGCCAGGTGGAGATCTGGCCAAGGTGCAGCGCGCAGTTTGCATGATCTCCAACAGCACTGCTATTGGCGAGATCTTCAGCCGCCTGGACCACAAGTTCGATCTGATGTATGCTAAGCGTGCGTTCGTGCACTGGTATGTCGGTGAGGGTATGGAGGAGGGTGAGTTCTCTGAGGCCCGTGAGGATCTGGCTGCTCTGGAGAAGGACTTCGAGGAGGTTGGCGCCGAGTCTGCCGAGGGTGCTGGCGAAGGCGAGGGCGAGGAGTACTAGACGCTGACCTAGCTGACGAAGGGTTTGTGATTTTGTCTGGAGGTTTCTGGAACTATTAGCTGTTATTTAGTCTTTAGTACTCTGTAACGTGTAATCGAATAATTGGGAAGACTGTACGACAGAACTTTTGCATTGCAATAATTACCGCAGCCAAAAGTAAGTTATATAATAAGTCAGAATAATGGTGGCTAGCCAATTCTTTCGTTCAATTACGATCGTTTCTTGTATGCTTCGGACTGCGCTATTTAAGAGGGAATATGCATTGAGTAACATTAAGATTATGGGTAATGCAGTTTCATCACAAAGGAATTCAATAGACATATGCATATCCTACTATATGGCTTCGCTTTCTACAAGGAATTTTTCATCACCTCCGCCTGATGAGTGGGTATCACGGCGGGCAAAGAAGAGACAGCGGAGCAAAGCAACAGCTGTACAGAGCATACGTAGTTGCTGTACTTTAGAAGAGCTCATGAAGATCCTTCCGAATCAGGTTCGCAGCGTTGAACAGATCTATGCTTCAAGTACATATGCTCAATACCTAGGCACATACTCCCTGTAATTTAAGCGAGGATATGGAGCCGTCACCTCATCCTAACCGTAAGCCCTGACACATACACGCCCCATGTTGCCTTTTATCCGAAGGGCAGTGCCCCTGAGCTTGTTGTCCAGGCAGCTCTCCAGGGCCTCCGGGTGCTGGAGTGGCCGTTAAGTGTCTCTGACCGTCCGCTTCTATCCACCCTGCTGGAAAATCTAAGCCATCATTGTGCCATGTGCGTCGGGAAGCAAAACATATGCACCCGATGGTGCAGGCTGACGGTCGGTGAATCATATACACGAAACGCATTTATGTATCCGGCGCCCTTACGATGGGCAGTACACGGGGGTCTGGATCACGAACTAACACGAGGACTAGAGAGAAGGCAAGCATGGATGTCCCGTTTATGGATGTTAAGCTGGATTTTCAATGTTGTGTACCCAGGAATTTGGAGCAATACGATCTTTCCCACTTGGCTACGTTCCTGGGGGTTTGTGCGCGAGCGCAGTTCGTGCCAAGGGACCTGCTGGTGCCGTTGCAGCACCGGCTAGAGGCGGAAGTCCGTGAGGACAGCCTTAAGGTGCGCTGCAAAGGTTGTTAACGCTAGATTAAAAATGAAGTCGGCCAGAGTCTTTTCTCTTGCGTCATCAATGGCACGTGTAGGGCTGCAATAATGCTAGCCTGCGTGTTCACGACAGCAGCCGCTGGTACTGCCGGTAATGATGACACTTTGTCACGCCAAACTACCGTCCCGCAAAACCACAACATGCGAATCACTTACTCCTCGGTCGTGACAACTTAGTGCTAAAATGATTTACCTTGGGGTATAAGCATAGCCACGGCTCATGTTCACCCTTCTTTCCTCTTTCCTTTTTTACTACAGGACGGGGACATGGTGGCTCACCTTGCAGCGCTACTGACTGCCCTTTCACGCCTGCGGGTGGGGGGTCGGCAGCTTTGGAACGCGGCGGTGACTGCGGCGGAGGCGGGTGTACGGCACGCTAAGACGGTAGACATTGCACAGATGCTTGCAGCGTTTGCCCGGGTAAACATTATGAGCACTACGCTGTATAATCGGGCAATGCAATCGGCGCAGCACACTCTGAAGACGGCAGCTCCACAGGTGGGATGGCTGGGTATTGCCAAGATGTATGAGAGTTCGGTGATGTGGACTGACTTGTTACTTTGAGCGCGTGAACATGAGTTAGAACGAACGCATGAGTCGCGAGGAAGAGATAGTGAGGGCGAGGAGGGATGGGACCGGGATCGTGAAATTCGCAAGGGAGCTTGCAGTAGTTAGCAAGTTATTGGGCACATGGTCCACACATTCAAATTACACCAGCGTGAAGGCGCTGGAGCCAAGGGAAACGTACCGGCCCCTAAGCGGCGTGCATTAACAGTACGTCTCCACGTGCGTCTGCTGGCGCTCACGGGTTGTCCGCTTACTCTCTTCCTACCCCAGGACGTGGTCCTGTTAATGCGCTCCCTTGCCTGGGCCAAGTGCACCCCATCACCCGACATGCTGCTGCATCTGGGGGAACATCTAACGATGCGCGGTCCCGACTACGACCTGACCACTATGGCGGAGCTTGTTGGGGCATGCGGCGACATGGGACTGCGAAGTAAAGACCTGTACGATCTGATGGCGCAAGTCGGGGCCAAGGTGGGAAGGGCGGGCTGTGTGGATCCTGAATACGAGGTTGGGCCGGGACAGCTGGGACGGCTGGGGCCCCAATTGCGGCGGTGCTGGCGGATGTGGGATGGCCGAAGTGCTCCTGGCAAAGGCTGTAGCATTACGTACGGTGGCATTGGTCCTTGTCAAGCATTACTCTTCCCCAGATTTTTAGCGTGCAATGCCACCGTCGGCAACTCAGTACCGGTGCCATTTTTTTCCTGCAGGCGATTCATCGGCATGTTGCCATTCCAGAAGGCCCCATGATGCCGGGACTCGGGCTCTTGCCGCTCAACAACTCTGCCGCTCGCGTCCGGGGCATGGGGGACAGGCCTGTTCAGGCAGTGACTCCAGAATTGGTAGTCACGCTGGTAAAAAGCGTCTGCTGCGTAGTGCAGCCACGGCAGCAGGTCATCCTGCTGCATGCCGCTGCTACGCTGTTGATTATCATGATGCGGACGGCAGTGGCACGGGGTGAGCCGGTAGGAACTGAGGAATGGGGACATCTGGACGCGATGGCAGTGCTGCTTCAAGAGGCGGGGCTGGAGGAGGAGCGACGAGAGCTGCTGCGCCAGGTGTGGGACTGAGTGGGACTTGAGCAGCATGAATGGGTTCGCGACTTTCTTAAAGCTTGGTTTCGGGGTAGCTGGAATGAGGGCGGCAAGCTTCATGTTCGGGAGCATGCGATGATGCCTATTTCCCCTGGAAAGGCAGTTAGCTGCTGCGGCTACGATTGTCATCGCCATTCCACCGCACAGTGAGTTATAACGCGTTGCCATTTCCTGACGCCTTCATGTATCTCCAGCTGGGGCCCCAGCCAGGCACAGTCCCGGAAAACTGGATACATGCGTTTAAGAGCGAATGTCCGTGGTCCATGCAGCTATCCTACACATGCCCGCTTCCACGACCGTGGCCACATCCTGCTTTCCTTCGTTTCACCCGGTCGCAGATGTCAGTCTTGGGAGCAAAGTCTGAAGAGAGCAGTGCGCTGGACCCTCGGACTTGATGCTGTGCCACACTCCGCGCAGCTGACAGGTCACTGCAATCATAGGTACTTCTTCCTCCAGTGTCATATGCAGAGATACGAACCAATGTCTCACCATCCAACGAAGGGTTAATGCAGCCAATTTGGCGAGGCGGTCTTTACTATCCAGTATTTTCATATGGTATTTCCGTATGGTTCTGAGAGTGCAAGTTGGGAGGCCAAGTAACCGGACACATTCACAAGCCGCGAACCCTTTGCGTTCTGCATGCTGTGTGCACATATGAAAAGCGGACGGGGCGGGCTCCGGTAGCACGGCCCGTGTATGTGCTGGACTGTACGCGTAAAGTCGAAGAGGGGGAGCAGCGCAAGTGCGGGAGGATGGCTCATACCGCTGGTATGTTGGGCAAACGTAATCGTTGTTGCGCGTTGACAACGTATGTAGGTTTTGGAGGGAGGACAGACGGAGAACGGGCTGCATTTCTACGAGTAGGATTGGTTGGACTGACAAAATAATGAAATGGATGAACTACAGTCCATTAGTCAGTCGCGACTTTGTGTGGGGGAACCTCTTATGTAACTTGGCCTAGGAACATTAATAAGGGGCCGGTACGCACAGGCTTTCATAGTACTATGCGTTTGCGGGTAGTTAACATTTGCGCTATTGATTTGCGGTTCGGTGCTGCTTATCTTGTCCGCGGTGGGTTGACAGTCACATACCGGAGCCTCTACCGCCACAGGCTAGGGTGAACCAGGGTTTTGTTACGGGCCAAAGATTCCGGACTGTCAACGTGCTGCGTACACAACCCCCCTGCATGCGTGCCGACCATATCCGCTAACACCCGTCCATCACGTGTAATCTTTTCACGCGACGGAAAACACAGGGGTATACACTTATCCTATCAAACTAATCATCAAATGGCGGCTTGCACCTACAGACTGGCTTCCTCCGCCGGAGCTCGCAGCAACAGTCTCACACTGTCACAGGCAACATATCATCCAGGAGATCAACGAAATCTACATCACATCTAGGACACGCATAGCCGTGTGAGTGCATTGTATGGTGCCGTGCATAGGGAACAGCTTGAATGCATCTTCTCCGCCCTGATAATCAGCTTTCCTTATGGACGGACCTATACAATTTTCTTAAGAAGCAGCCATATTGTTAATATTGTATATAGACGATGCGCGTGCTTACAAGGGAAGTCCTTTCGATGTCTACGTATCTCTCGGTTCACACTTACTCGGCATATGGCCAACATAGAGCAAAGTTTCTTTTAAATTACGTTTTATTCCACCAGATGTGTGTAAAGCGCGCGCTTTCGGCCTGTTTTTTGAGGATGTACGGCCTCCAGGAGGGTGACATGGCTTCAAAGTCCGCGGGGAACAGTATTCATCTACTTCACTAGCTATGCTCTGGAATCGTTAAATAACCAACGAGGTTCTAGTAGTTCCGGCTGCTTACAATTCAGCTAGCGCCGCAGCCCATACAGTAGATCTCGTTCCGCCACCAATGGCCCTGCCCGGACAACAAACCCCGGAGGGCGTTCCCTCCTTTAAACTCGTGCTAGTTGGTGATGGTGGCACCGGCAAGACGACTTTTGTGAAGCGTCACGTTACCGGCGAATTCGAGAAGAAGTATGAGCCTACCATTGGCGTAGAGGTGCGGCCTCTGGACTTCTCCACGAATCGCGGCAAGATTCGTTTCTACTGCTGGGATACTGCTGGCCAAGAGAAGTTTGGAGGCCTTCGCGACGGGTATTACATCCACGGGCAGTGCGCCATTATTATGTTCGACGTCACCTCGCGCTTGACTTACAAGAACGTGCCCACATGGCATCGCGATCTCTGCCGCGTCTGTGAGAATATCCCCATTGTCCTCTGCGGAAACAAGGTAAGCTTTACTTGTGCTAAGCTAAGTCTGGGCCTCGCTGTCGCCATGACGGCGGAAATTTGGCGCGCAGGTCGACGTCAAGAACCGCCAGGTGAAGCCTAAGCAGGTGACCTTTCACAGGAAGAAGAACTTGCAGTACTACGAGATCTCGGCTAAGTCCAACTACAACTACGAGAAGCCCTTCCTGTACTTGGCGCGCAAGCTTACTGGCGACCCCCACCTGACCTTTGTGGAGGAGGTTGCCCTCCCTCCACCAGAGGTGAATATCGATCTTGCAGAGCAGCAGCGGAACGAAGCAGAGCTGGAGGCGGCAGCGCAAGCGCCATTGCCGGCAGATGACGATGATGAGGTGGGGCTGTGGGTTTCGCACTGGTCTCGCTTTGCATGGCTGGCAGATATCTGGAAATTGCCGTTCATGACTTTCCACCCTAGATGACGATGCCGTGCAATAAAAGAATATCGAGACGGCTCCCAAGCCGCAGACATCTGAGCGTAAACCCTATCTTCGCTGGTAAACGATTTCCCGTCCCCCTGTGCCCCTCCCCTGTCTAACGCAGCTGCTTGAGTAGATTCTTGGGTTTGGGTGCAGATTACTTGGCCCGTGGACATTTGCTACATAAGCGCAGGCTGTGACGCAGGAGGTAGCAATGCTACGTAAGCGTCATCGCCCGGCCTATGTTTCTAGAGTGCAGGCTGTTCAAATCAGCACAAACGAATGATGGCCGTGAGATGTTGCCTGTATCGATAAGGGAACTTCTTGGGCACACGGTAGCTGCTTGCACGTCGTGGGCGTTTCGCGCAGTGCGACATGGGTGTCGTGTTCCGGCATCTTAATGGGTGGGGGCCTTGGGTGGAGGTGTGGGTCCGGAGTAGTTGGGTCGCTGTATGTGTCCAGGATGGGTGGCTCATGTGCACGAGGTTGTGGACCTGTACACTGTTGGATTTTTAGCTTTGCAACTGTTGGGCATGCCATGAGCTCTTGCATCTCGTCACAAGGCGTGATTCTATCACGTCAAGGAAGTGCAGTAAGCGCCGAACGCTGCAGCTGTACTATCCGCCTAGGCAGAGGCCACCCTGTAAGTTGATTGGCTTGGGCAAGATTCACGCGGATGCTTCTGTTTATCATGAAGCATGTTTCGCTTGAATACTGAGGCTGATGCGGCAAGGTGAAAGAAGAGGTGGCGGGACTGAATCATATGCAAAGCCTGACATGTAAATCCTAAGAAATTCCCCGAATTGGAACGTCCGTTGCACAATAAGAGAAAAATCACTTCTCTATGGACTATTATACTTGCATTTACAGCTTCACAACCTTAGCAAAAGTCGAGCGTTTTCATTCAACAAGTTTTCGATCATACTGTGACGAGTATTATTACCTTCACATGGCATACTGGTATCATTAATCGGCATAACAGCCTGCGCTATGTCCTGCGGCCATGTTCCTTTCACCGTATACTCGCACATTTGCGCCATCCGTTGTGAGTTGACTAACTCCGCATGCACACGGGTCTGCAGGTCTATTTTACCCGCCCGTTCCTGCGGAGTCTTAAACGCCCAGTAGGCAAACTCGCGCGCTGCGTCCACATACGGCTCCACTCCTACGGGATTAGTCAAAGTGACCACCACTGCCCTCCCGTCAGGCAGCACAACTTTAGAGTGTGACTGCGATGCAGACATGTGGAGGATGGTCCGGTCGTCGAAGCATATGCGCACGCGCCCATCCTCGTACGCCGTGAACTGACCGAAGCCTGGTACGCTGCTCTCCTCGACAACGGCTGTGGATACCACGGCGAATAAATCATCAGCCGCCACACCCAAAATTCCAGGCGCTGCGCCAGCTGCCGAGCTGTCCATGTAAGCCGTTGGCGCCCTAGCTGCGAGAGCCTCTCTCAAGGTCGTGTTGTGTGACCTGTAGGTGGCATGCACCGAGGTTGCTTATTACATCTCGACCTGTCAGTTAGTAACATGCACGCTAGCGGTTCTATAGTCCTAAAACCTGGCCCTCCAGCCTCAGCAATAAATAACTATCCGGACGCACCTGACTTTCAGCGCGTGCACAGCCAGTGCTGCGAGAGGATAGCGGTATGTCTTGTCCCGGCTCCACACTGTGTCAGGCACGCAGTTGGCGGCGTACATCTGACCCACGCTCTCTGCGTCCTTGAAGTGCTCCAGGAATCTGCCTCCACGTGTAGATACCATGCACGACTCGTCGGCATGCACCCACACCTCGACCTCACCCTCCTCAGGCAGGAACTGATATGTAGCGTCAGGCGTCCACTCAAATGTAAGCACGTCTTCTGGCGGGAGCAGCGACAGAGACGGCTCGCCCCACCAACCATCTGTCCGCAACTGCTCGGTGAGGGAGCTGCGAATGCAATCGTCTGCACGAGGAAGCACCGTCCTGCGTTCCGCGGGTGCAACAGCGCTGCTGAAACCGTAGCAGGTACTACTGGTATCACGATAATTCCCATCGGTCGACTGGTCCCCAGCTTTTAGGCCAGACAGCCTTGAGGAATTTGGGTTAATAGTATCGATACGGGCAAGCTGGCCGAGAGCCGCAAATGAGGACTCGACGTTATGTCCTAGCTCTGCGGCGACGAATAACGCAGCCCGAACCGCCGGCTGCCACCGCGAAGGGTGGCTTGCCACGCTGAAGACCTGGGTCTGCCATACGTATTCATACTGCGCTTCCTGAGGCCGCTCCCCTACCAGAAGCGGGTAGCAAACAGCGAAACGCCGGTGATGGCTGTGCAGGACTACCTGTGCCACGCCGTCTTCGCTGCTGAGAGCTAGCCTTCCATCCGGCTGCAGTTGAGCGAGTCCCTCCGCGATCGCGTACGACGGAGTGGGCCAGGTAGCGTCACGGATGACGTACCCAAGGGCGAAGCCAGACCGCAAGGCGCACGCTAAAGGTTTGCAGAAGTATGGTCGCTCCACGTGCATATTGCGAAACTCTAGGACCGCGGCTAACAAGGGGCCATGACGCGTCAGCGCGTATTCGCTCATTTGACGCACAGAACGTCCGTCAGGTGTTGTAATCGAAAAGGCGCTGCCAGCACTATTCGTAACGATAATAGTATTGTCCGAGAAATTTGCTTTTGCCCGTGCATCTTCCAAAAGGCATATCCGACAGAGCTCGGGAAGTCTAGGCGAGGACATTTTAGGGACAGCGCCAGTTCAGCTGAGGCAAAGGATGACATGCGATATTCGTTCGGTGATTCACTTGGTCACGCAGGTCATGCAGTGTTTTCCAGTTTTCCGGTGTAACGCCTTTTGAATGGATTTTGGAACCAACGGGACCTTGCATGTTGCCTGCATCATTTACGTATGTTAGTTGCGTAACGCTGCAGTTATGTTCTATTTCAACAACAATTTATACCTCTGTAAATTTCGGAACGACAAATATTTCGCCTAGTTCTTCCGCAACCTAGTAACAGGCTTCGCATGCAGGAAACATTATATATTTATGACGTGTTTAATTACAAGTTTACGTGAAGCCCACGAAAGATCTCATTTGCCAATTAGCTGCCACTTAAATTCACTCATAAGCAAGGTCGTTCTGAGCAAATTGATCCAAACGATACCCTTCAACTCCATTACATAAAGTCAGATATGGCTGATCACGGCGGAGACGTGGTTGCAAACTTTATGGCCATAACGGGGTCCGACGATGTAGTGGCAATCCAAATGCTTGAAGCAGTGAACTTTAATCTTGAAGAAGCAGTTCAACTTTTCTTTGCAAGCGAAGGAAATGTGGGTGGCGATCACGGCCCGGACGCTGCCGCAGGACCTCGTGCGTCCGCAGGACCTCGCGGCGGAGCTGGCGGCGATGGCCAGGGGGGCGCAACAGCCCCAGGCCACGGCCACACGGATGAAGGTGTCAGGGCTCCACTCCCAACAAAAATCGAGCGCCTGTACGGCGACGACTTTGACCCACGGCCCATGTACTCGTTCCATGGCCTCAGCGGGCGCCAGCAGCAGCCCGTCCATGTAGATGTTTTCCGGGACTTCCGCATGGAAAGTGCCGCTGCGGCCACAGCAGCTCAGGCTGCAGGCGCCACCAGTTCACCACCGGTCGCAGCGCCTGGCACACTGGGCTTGTCTGGGCTATTTAAGCTGCCGGCTGACCTAGTGTTCAGCGGGAATGCGGACACGGCGAAGGAGCGGGCAGCCGCCGATGGCAAGTGGCTGCTGTTAAACGTGCAATCTGCCACCGAGTTCGCGAGCCACAGGCTTAACCGGGACACCTGGTCGCATGAAGCACTGAAAGAGGTGCTCAAGGGCACATTCGTGTTCTACCAGGTATGGACCTGGGGGCTCAACCGGATGGTTCGTGGACGCAGTGGTGTGCGGCCAGCAACGATATAGTTACATAGTTGGATAGTGTGCGGTGAAGTTGGTTGGAATGGGTGCGCGACGTGAGGCTGGTCAGACCGAAGAGCTTTGGTTGAAAGGGATGGTTGTGGACCAGGAAAGCGGCTCAGGCTGCTGTCAGCAATATTTCTTAATCGTAGAGCAGTTCATTCTCGTCGCCCTTAAGCTAATACTCCAATTTGTATTTGGCCACGCGCCTTTTTCTCCGTCGGGCCCCTGCATCCCTCTCCCCACGTGACCAGACACACGAGGATAGCCCAGATGGCCGAGCGCTTATCAAGGCTTACAAGCTGGACGCGATGCCGGGCGCCTCCGGTGCCTGTCCTGCCATTTTGGTGTTGGACCCGCTGACAGGAGCGAAAATGTGGCATCGTACGGGGTTTATCGATGCTGAGAAGCTGATGGAGGAGCTGGTGCCGTTCATGGACCACGGGCCTCTGGACTCGGGTATGTGTGGCGGAACATTAAGGACATGGAGAGGGGATGGTGGGCCATGGGACGTAGTGGTAGGCCCCTTGCAGGTTTCCTTGCGCCGTCGACCCGATTATCCCTTATATACAGGTCCTTATGGTTCTGCGCACATAGTGCCCCTACCTTTGCGTGGACCAGCTAGCTGCCGTATTTTCCACTGGCGCTACCCCTGTGTTTCACCGCCTCTCCGTCCAGGCGCTGCTAATCTGGCTCAGTCTAACCTCATGCGCAAGGCCAATGTCGTCAAGGAAGTTGCACCTGGTTCCATTCTGGGCTCCGCTGGCTTGGGGGCTGGCGCAATGACCGAGGATGAACAGTTGGCGTTGGCTATCGCCATGTCAATGGAAGGTGGCGGGAATGCTGGTGGATCTGGCCCCAGGGCCGCTGGCGGCGAGGTGGAGGCAGCCAAGGACGAGCTGGATGATCTGGACGAGGCTGCTATTTGGGAGAACATCCAGGCGGCAGAGAGGGCAGCAGCAGATGCTACGGGAGCCGGAGCGCCCGTGGAGACCAAATCACCCGAAGAGGTGAGCCACCTTGACGCCATGTCTGCACGACGTCCAAGGACGCCCTTTCCTGGTTTTCTGATTTAGCAGTTGTCAAACATTCCCACCAGCACTATCATGCCGGCCAAGACCGATGGCAATGTCCGCTTTAGCACTCTGCGACCGTTAGAATACTGTGGACACGCAGACTGCCCGAATGTATAAGCGGGCAGAATGGTTGGTGAAACCACCAAAGCCGGCAAGGCTGCAATTGAGCAACTCCATCTGTTCTTCTGCACAGGTCGCATCCCAGGCCTTGGCCCGCGTACCCGCCGAGCCGCCGGAGGGCGACCCGGAGGCAGTGCGGGTTGCGCTTCGTATGCCGAACGGCACCCGTGTCACCCGTCGCTTTCGTCGGGTCGACCCTGTCCAAGTGCTGTTTGATTTTGGCGTGGCGCATGTCCCCGAAGCAGCGGCGGGGCGCAGGTGCGTGACTCCCGTGTGCGCCAGCCCCGTATAGATTGATCAGGGCCCAGAAGGGCTTAACTGTGTTCGCGGGAAGGGGTTCGCGCCATTGTGGAATACAGAAAGGTTCATACGTGCGGTGGATTTCGGTGGATGTGGCTGGGTGGATGGCTGTGTAACTGCCTTCCGTTGCGCGTACAAGCTTTCATTGCGGCGACTCTTTTGCATCTCCATGTTTCGGTGCTGTGAAGTACCCATTTCCCAATGACCCAGTCGATGAAATTACCGACGGGGCCATACGAAATGTTATTTCCATTCGTTCCCGCTTTTACCCTCCCGCATCTGAAATCCTGATTGCAATATTCGTCGTATCTCCGCTTGGGGTCCTCCTGTAGCCTGGTCATCTCCCACGCGGGCCCCGGAGGTCAGGTGCTGACGGATCCCCACCAGTCTCTGGACGCGGCGGGAGTGGCGGGAGCCATGTTAGCCATCAAGTTGGCCGATTGACGGAAGATGAGAGGAACGGAAGCAGGAGGGTGGCCGGGAGGTCGCAGAAGATTTGGAGGCAGGCAACCTGACGAGTGCCTAGCGATATAGAACCTAGACGGATTGATATGTGGCAGCGATGTGCCGGGTACAAGCTCACAGAGACCCGTGAAGTAGAATCATCAGAAGTGGAGGCAGCGTGGGCCCTCTGGGGAAGAACCGCTTGCATCGGGCACCAGAGGGATGATCGGGAGATCAGCAGTACACGTCGCAGTAGGAAGCTGCCCAGCCTGATGGGATGCTTGGGCCATCAAGCACAGGCGGGTGGCGCGTAATCTTGGGAGGGCCAGCAGGAGGGGGATGTTGACGCACGGCCCTGGTCTACCTGCAGGTTGTGTCATGCGAGGAGCGATGGTGCTGGGAGGGTAGGGAGTTGCGCATCGTCGCACGTGCATGCGTGAGTGTTTGTGTGTTCGGAGTGTACCAACTGGGCAAAATGGGTACGAGCTAAACCCCGAAGATGTGCGTACATACATGCACATGGGCTTATCACTGAAAGCTCTCTAGGAAAGAAGCCGACACGCCGACACGCCTTGTGGCATAGGCATTGCAAACCAGGCGAAGAATGGCTGAAGGACGGCTTGACAGCAGCCCCTGTCTCATCGGCATATCCAAAAAATAGGCAGGACCTAAGCTAGTCCTGAGCGGACGGCGCGACCTCTTGCTGTCGTTGCCTGCAAGCCGGCCGGCGAGTTTGCCGTCACGTTATGGCGGCCTCGATCCGTTGCTCATCCGGGCCACCGGCGGGTTGTTTGGAAGGGAAGAAGTAGTCTAGGAAGGGAACGCTTCCCATTTTAAGCTTGTTGGTGTCTGTTATTCTGCAGTGTAACTTAGGATGGACTACCGAGAAACAGGGTTGTTCGGATGGTTGCTGTTTGTTCCGGGGTTCCCCGGAGCCCTAAAAATTCTTTTCCGGGAGGTCCACCGAAACTCTACCTTGCTAAAGTTCCCGTGAATCCCCGGAGCAGCCCCAACATTTTTACGAGCGTTTTCCTAAAAGCTAAAAGTTTCCGTGAAGGCTGTACGGCACAGGCGATGTACGGTGCGTACGATGTAACATTCCCACCATCGGAGCAGTGGAAGTTTATCCGCGTGTGGACTATCCCTTTGGCACACGCCCGCTGTCTAAGCGAACTTGAAGCGCTCTTGGTGCAAACCGTTTGACCTTGTACCGATATACACCTCGCCACAATCTCGCCTCATTCTGTGATCTGGCTTTTTTAAATGATCGATGTGTGCACATGCACATACGTATGAACATGCCTGAAAACGCCCGTGTGCGCAATTCGTTACTTGCTCCGGAACGCTGCCAAGCGCTGCCGTAATTTGTATAGGTAATGATTATGTCTTACTTCATAAGCTTCCAGGCTCCTCTATTAACACGTCAGAAACTTGTAAAGCGTAATTTGCTGCAAGGCGATTTGCAATCGACAGCAGCTGCTACCACGGCCTCTGCCGGATATGGTGACAGCCACTTCCGGGACGGACGATCTAGGCAAAATAGAATCGATCGATAACCTCCTCGTGCTATTCATGTAAAGGATTTGCCGTGGACTATGTGTAATGCAAACTGCATAACAACGCGCATATATTAAGCAATCGTTTTAACTGCTTCAGGCGGGCAAAGGCAACGGAAGCCTAGTCCTGATGTGGCATGGCGCAACAGCAGAACCCAAAAGTCTTAATAAATCAGTTTTATCAACGTGCCAAGGCGGCCCAACCGAGCTACGAGCTTGTCCTTGCGCCTGTGGAGTGTCAAGAGACCCGGTTCCTCTGCACGTTAACGCTGCCGGCAGTTACGGTCGAAGGCGAAACGCTCCCTGAGCAGATATTTCAGGAGGAAGGCCGTTCCAAGAAGGCGGCGCAGGTGCGGAGGGGTGTTTGGGCTCCAACGCACGTGGCGGTCGTTGTACGCCATAGCCAGGCAGAGTCTTTGATCGCTTGCTTCTGTTGACGAAGGGTCCCGAGTGATGTGCATGTTGTCAATCATGCTGTCATGGCGCGTTTGACAAAGTCTGCTGCATTTCAGCGTCCTGGGTTCGACCAACTTTCAAGAGTGGTGGATGGGATAAGGACGGTTCCGAGGAGTCGGGGAAAGGCCGTCTGTTGGAAATTCATTGGTTGGTGCAGCAATTGCAATTCGGATGCAAGTAATGATCGACCAGGAATTAATGAAAGAAATATATGTTGCCATTTTTTAACTGATGGAATGAATATGGACCTGCATAGCTGTGCTAATTGCGACCCGAGGGTCGCTTATATTTGCGACAAGCACGAACTCACAACTCAGCATCCTCGACTTAACGCCTCTTCTTGTATGGCTGAGAACATTATTTGTTGTGGATGGCGCAATGGGGAGTCAACGGGTCAGAGGTCCATGACAACGTTTTTGCTGGCTGCGATGTCGAACAAACCGAATCCGAGATGTACTGCATTGTTCGGAACTCCAGTACAGCTGCCTAAACCGACTACGTACATTGTGGGCAAATTTCCAATCCTCGCTGCAGCTCTCTCAGTTCTGATGAGCGGCAGATCCCTCCTTTTCATACCGCCTGCTGCAAGCCCATAAGGCCCACCTTGCTTGCCCGCTCTCTGGCAGGATGCGGCTGCGGCGACGGCCTTCCGATTCTTGTCGGAGCAACCCTTGTACGGCAGCCTGAAGCCGTACGAGGAATCCCTCCTGCGCACGTTGGCTACTCGAGTGCTGAGTCCCCAGGTGCGGGGTGATCGGGGAAGGGCAGGTGAGAGGGGAAGCATGGGGCACCGGAAGCGGGGATGGCGTACAGCGGCGGCGGTGGTGGTCGCACCGCCGTTGCATCAGAGCCCCGGAAAGACAACGTTCTTGCTGTTCTTATGAGTAGCGGCATTTTCCTATTGTTTGTTGGGGGGAGGGAAACGCACAAGGGTGGGCCGTTCTGGCCTCGTTTGCCACCGGGCTGATTCTAAGATTGAGCCGAATACGACATGTTCTAGACGCGATACGTTCGCCGTTCAGGGCCTGTACCGGGACCCGGAAATGCATGGAGCCGCAGCAGCGGCAGCGGCCTATTTGGACGGGTATCTGCCCCTGGCGGCCATGCCGCATAGCCGAATTCTGCGCGGCTGGGCCAAAGAGTACGGAAAGTCGTACGACGCGGATTTGGCTGTGGACCCCGTGGCGCTAATCGACGCCATCCGACGAGAGCTGACGGCTCAGGCGGCGACGAGGGTGACACCCGAGGCAGCTGCAGCGGCCGAGGTGGAAGGCGCCGTTAGTGCGGCCCTCAAGATGAGCCAGCAGCAGGATCCCGCGGCAGTGGCGGCGCGCGCTGCCGCTGAGGGCGCTGCGGCGGCTCTAGGTCTGGGCCTGGGTCCCAGCGGGTTGTGTGTGCGACTGCCTCCGGAGTCTTTAGAGGCCGCCCCTCCTGGGGCCATCCATCAGGAGGTGGATCCGTCCGTGGAGTCCGCCGGGGGCATGGCCACGCTGGTGGTCATACCCGCAGATACCAGGTGGGGTGTTGGGTGGAGGTGCCCAAGCTGGGGTGACGGGGGGCCCACTGTGCGCCGCAACCCTCCCCCCCTGAAGTCTAGCTGAGCACACGTCTGTCGCGCCGCAAGCAGCCGGTCTCCCCCGCTCCGAAGCCCAATGATGCTCCATGGAGATGCGGCTCCTTGCCCATACCCTACCCCGTGTGTGTGCCTCCTTTCACCCCGGCTGAAAGGATGCTGCCTTCCCCGCAACGACCCAAACCCACCGCGATTGCGCGAACCCACCTCTTTCCCTTGGCAGTCTGGCGCTCCGCGAAGAGTCCATTCCCGCGCGGGGCTGCCTGCTGTCCCGAGTGGCGGAGCTGCTGGCCTGCCCCTCGCCGCACCACGTAATGCAGTGGGGCCGTGTGGGACACAAAGTCTCCGTCATGGCCGACCCGCGGGTCGTAGCGGCAGTGGCAAGGGCGACGACAACGCTGGCCACAACAGCGACCGCAGAGCAGCCGGCGGCGGCGAAAGGTCGGACGCGTTCAGGTTGATTCCGCGTTTCGTTCCAACGTCCTGGATGCCGTACATTGCTGAAGCTTTACTTAACCCTTTTCAGTCCGCCGCTCAGCATTTGGCCGCCGCGCGGTTCGGCACGTGGCGCGAAGCTCACGAACCTGCCGTCATCGAGTCCTGCTTTCCCGCCCCTAATTGCACTGCTTCCCTTCACACTGCCAGACAGTGCAGTGCCGATTGGCTAGGCGCGCCTTGCTTTCCCCGCTGCCCGCTGTGATGGGGAGATGCGCTCACTTCTTCTGAAACCCATCGTTGCTATCCCGGCAGAGCGTGATCTCGCTGGAGCTGGCCCATCGGCATCGGAGGGGACGACCAACATGGCGCCCTCCGTCGCGGGCTCCATCGGGAGGCCTGGAGGCGGCGGCTGCGCGGACGAGGACAACGTCCAGCCCGCCGAGTCAGAGTCGGAGGCGGCGTCCGCACCGGCCCCCACTGCGGAACCGCATTTTGCGCAACCGCCGCCACCGCAGGCTCGGCCTCGCCGACCAGCTACCTCAGCTTCCGCCGCCGGCGTCTGCACCTCTGCCACGTCGGATCAGTCCATTTGCCTGCCACCACCCGCCGGGCTGGGCGGGATGGAAGAGACGGGGGCCGTAATGTTGCATGTGCGACAGCTAAGCGGGTTCGCAGCGGCGCCGGCGGGCGCCAGTGCCGGCAGCGGCGGTGTGGAGGTCATCGGCCCGGTGGCGTTCATGCAGCCGCCGTCTTCATCAGCGCCGTACCGGGTGGACTCAACACTAACACTTGCCGTACAGCGAGGTCCGGCAGCCATGGACTGGGAGGCGGATGGTCAGAACGAAGGTACGTTGTGTGTTGGAGGGAGGGAGGGCGGGAGGGCCCAGAGGGGGGAGAAGGACGGATTCGGGAAAATGGAGTTGTTGGCCGCAGGTGCGCAGTGGCCACCACCGTGGAGCCTCGGGAGCCGGATGAGTCCTCTTCGTCCGGGGTGTTGGGGGCAGGGGCTCCACGGCGGACGGGGGGAGGAGGAGGAGAAGACAGGGAGGTGTCAACCGCGGCCGGTATGCGCCAACCACCTGCTCTATGTACCAGCGTGCGGGATCCGCCGTTCTCTGGTAATGGTCACCTCCGAGCTGTCCGGGCCAGGGCCACCCCGGGCCCAGCGCCTGCATTTGGCAATATTATCCGCACGAGCTGTTCAACGATCCAGCATGTGTATGGTTTCACATGCTGCACACAGCAGCAGTCTAGCGGCCTTCCTGGGGCCACATCCCGATAAGGCCCATCGGTATTCGGCTGTACGATTGTGCGACAGAAGTGCCCCCCCCCCGCCTTCACCTTTCACATGTCCGCCCCCCGGTCGCTCGCTCCCCGGCAGTGCGGGGTCCCGAGCATACCTCGGCACCATCTGCAGGCCCCGCGACTGGAGGCGGTGGCGGAGGTGGAGGGCGGCACCGCGGGGGTTCCCGGGCCGGCCGGGACACACACACACACGACAGCCGCCTGGGCGGTAAGCTACATCACGGTGGTGCTCCTTCCACCACCGCCGTTCCCCCCGGTGCTGGTGGGAACCGGCCGGGAGGAGCAGGGGCCGGCGGATCTGGCGGGGGCATGGCAGAGGCGTCAGGGTTGCCGACGTTGTCAACCAAGCTGTGTGGCGGCGGTACCGGCAACAACGCGGCTGGCAGCCCCCGCCACGCGAACATACATCCATTCCTCTCCACTGTCCCCGAACCCTCCCTGTACTCCAAGCTGCTGCTGCCGCCACTGTCCCCACAGCCGCATGGCCGCCGCGGCGTCGATGCAGCGACGGCAGCGGATTTGCCCCTGCTGGGCTCCCTTCGCAACGCCGCCGCCACCGCCTCGCGCGCCGCCGGGACCAGCAGCGGGAGTGTTAGCGGCAGCTCCATTTCCGCTCTGCCGTATTCCCTCGCCGGCGAGCAGCTCAACGTCCGCGCAACCTGGTTAGCGGGAAAGCCAGTGTACGGCGACGCCATCGCGACCACATGCCGCCAGAGCCCTACCCCCCAAATCCGTAAGAACCATCACGTTATGAAGTGGCGGAACTACGGCCCGAAGGACGAGTGGCGCACCGCCAACGCCATGGCCCCCGCAGCCGCCTACGTGCGAGCTGTCCACGCGCCGCTGCTGCTAAGGGGTCTGCCGGGGGAATTCAGGGGGGCGGCTTCCTGGGTGGGCCCGTTGCCGCGACAGCTGCTGGACAGCTACGTGGCGGCACACTCGCCCGCAGCCGCAATCACCTCCCTGGAGCTCGTCGTGCCGGATGTGGACCTGCCGGGGGAAGGCGTGGCGGAGCTAGCGGGGACAAACTTCCTTGGACTGCCGTACAAGGTCATCGCGGGTGGGCTCGTTAAAAGGGGGGAAGGGGAGGTGGATTTGACACGGTGTTTCAGATCGTGCGATGTTGGTTGCGGGCCCTGAGGGGGATGATGCTAGTGCTGGGTTATGAACGCGAACGGTATCTTATCACCGCATCAAGCTCATCACCGCAACGTGGTGGCGCGGGGCGCAGCGGCTGCAACACCGTTCCAGCCTCACGGGCTGCGTACGGGCTGGCCCCTTATGGACCAGATCGGGTCAGAGCAGGTCGTCGGGCTGAAGCACGACCGACACATTACGGATCGTAAGGCCCCATTACGAAACAACGTAATCCGTTCACAGCCGACACACACCCATGTCAGCAACCGCCCAACCAACCGACAACAAAACCAATCGGAGCCAGTCCGCATTGCCTGTTCCCCTCCTCGCCCCACCTCCTGGTCAGAGCCTCTTTTGTGAAGATCGGAGGAAACCGATCAGGAGCCCTCCCTGGCCCGCTACCCGCCCCCTCCCCTTTTCTACGTACCCAAACCCGCACCACGTGCCCAGGTCCTGGCCCCTTGGAGGTGGTCTCCCAGCAGGCTGCTCTGTGCGCCCTGCTCAAGCTGCAGAGTCTGGACGCGGCCTGCTTGGCGGGAACCGTGACTCCGGAGCAGCTGACAGGCCGGCAGCCTCAGGCGGATGAGAGCCAGCAGCCGCAACAGCAGGCGGAAACGACGACGGGGCCAGGTGGGCTGGGGGCTGGTGAGGGGGAGGGGCTGAGGGGCTTCCTTGCTTCTTCACACTTCCCGAACTGCTGTGTGCCGTGGTGGGTGTTGGACCGTGCAGCCGCAGCACTGGCATGAGGGGCCGTCTCATAGCGAAGGAATCGCCAGACGGAAGAATATCCCCCGGCACTCCCTACCTACATCCCTACCTACATTACAAAGGTTATGCCCCTGCTCCGTATCGCGGGACGTCACGGCTATTGCAGCTGCCACACCGGTGGAAGCAGCGGCTGCTCGTATGGCGGCAGTAGCGGTAGCTGAGGCAGCGGTGGCTGGGGAGGCTGGGGAGGAGGCTGCTAAAGCCATGTCGGCGGCTGCGCCAGGTCCTGGTAGCGTGGACGTGGCGGTGGCGCCGATGGACGTGAATGTGGAGGTGGAGGTCCTGGTGGAGGTGGAGGTGGTGGACCCGGGGCTGGCGCATGCAAGGAGGCCGCAAGAGGGTTCCATGGTGAAGGTACGACATGTCCCAGAAGGGCGATCTAGACTGGGTGACATTAGGTCGATTTGGGCCAGCGCGGGAGAGGTCCCGACGTCTCGCTGCTGCCTCTCGAGGTCTTTGTGAGGCGTCCCGACGCCTCGCTGCCACGGAGCTGACCTTACGGACCCAGCGGTGCCATGCCTTGCTAGTTAGCCTTCGCACGATGCGCCGTACATCACACTTTCCATTTCGGTGATTTTCCGAAAACTTAAAGCGCCGTTGGGGGTACGAAGCATCCCCCAACAGCAAGAGCGTGCGGGTTTGACCACGCCCGGATGGCCCCCGCCCGGATCCACCCAGTATTTTGACCCTGCATGTCTGGACGCAGTCAGCTGTCTCAGCATTTGCCGCCGTCAAAGTGCCTCCGTGGATTTGTGCACGTGCGTGAGGTCCCGACAACTGGGGTATGCACTGCTAGGCACCTGGCAAGGCCGCTCTTGGCCGGCCGGCATCGAAACGGCACCGCACAATGACCGGACTTGGCGGATACGGCGTCTGCTTCCCAATCATGGCGTCTGGCCTCCCTGGACGCATTGGCGTCTACGTTGCTAGTGATCCTCTCCGCACCCAGCAAAGGTTGATCGTATTCGTATGTCAGCCACTCAGCACAACCGCCTTCTCGCGCCGGCGGCCCACCTCCAGACTTCCAATGGGCCCCCGCAGATCGCCTACACCATCTCACTGCCGCCGGAGACGGTCACAGAGGCTGAGACGGGGCCTCTCACAGACGCCGGACCTCGAGGGGGCGGGGAGGAGGAGGCGGGTTCCGGCGGCCCCGTGGTTCTGGAGCAGCATCCGATGCTGAGTCTGGTTGTCGGAGCTGCGGGAACCCCGGCCGTGCCGCCCATCGTCGACCAGGCTGTACGGCAGCTTAGAGTGGGAGGAATTGCGCGGTGCAGGTGAGGGGAGGGGAGGGGAGGGGAGCAGGAGGAGGTGCGTGTCTTTGAGGGGGTGGGGGAAGTGCAGGCTTGTCGGAGCTCCCCCGGGAGATGGGGCACTCGCTGCTGCTGACGGCCGTCGTGCAGCGGCGCTCCCTGACGCCCTTCCGGCCACCGGAATTTCCCCCAGGCTGCCGACACCCCTGGAGGGATGCGACGTGGTGGGTGGTGGCTTCGCCGCAGTGGACACCGATGTGGAGCTGAAGCTGCTGCACGCGAGTCTGCCAGTGGTGGATGGGAGGGTTGCTGGCGTAGGGGGGGCCTCCGCGGGTCCGCCGCTGTTCACACCGCCCCTGGGACAGCAGCGCATGGAGGTGAGAGCGCAGCACACGTTGCGTCCTGTCTAGCTCAGTTTGTTGTTAACGGATTGGTTGGTGGTTTTAATGCTCTGTGTGCATCGCGGTTAGGCCTGGGGGTTGCTCCTGAGGGAGGACTCCCTCGGCGCATGCAGTTGTTCCGCACGCTTCTGTCCCCATCCCCGCCTCCCCCAACCCGCTGCCGCCTACAGGCTGTGGCGGCATTGCTTCGGCGAGAAAACGTTGCCACGCTGGTCGACTTGGGTAAGGGGGAAGGGGGAAGGGAAAGGGGAGGGTACTGTATTGGCGTGTACTGGCATGACCGTGTGAATAATCCGACTAGGGTACTTCGAACGAGGTGCTTCCTGTCGAGATGGATGTGGTCACTGCCGTCGTTGCCTCTTTTCCTCACGTTCACCTGCCCTACCGCGCCGCCGCACGTGTCACTATCCGCTCTCACCCGCCCCCTCTCTCTCACTCTCTCATACACAAACACAAACACACAATTTGTTTATCTCTCGCGACACTTCTCCCCACACCATCACCCTCAGGCTGCGGTGAGTGCAGGCTGATGGAGGGGTTGCTGCTGGGCCGCCACGGGGCGGACTGCGGCGGCCCCTTGCGCAGAATGGTGGGACTGGACATCAGCCAGAAAGCGCTGGCGAGCGGGGCCAAGAGGTTGGGCAAGATGGTCGCGGCGGCGACGGAGATGAAGCATCTACCGCTCAGGGGCGAGGTGCGGCGTTGTACATTGGCGTGTGTATGTGTATCTGTGTGTGTGTGTGTTTGTCTCTTTCTCAGTCGCTGTGTGACGTAGGCGGGACGGGCAGCCGATGGGCGAGTGCGTCCCGACAGTGTGCGTCAGCTCCGGCGGGGTTTGGAAGGTGGGGGGACGTCACAGTTCTTTCGCACACCCAGGGCCGGAGAGGGCCACCGCATCCCTCCCTGCCGCGTGCGCCGCCGCCCTGCGCCCACCAGGAGTCCGTCCCCCAGCCCGTGGAGGTGGTTCTGTACAGGGGCAGCGCTATGAGCCCAGCGATTGCCCGGGAGGTGGGAAAGCCGGGCGTGGCGACTAGGGATACCGCGGGTGGCACCGACCCGTGGGTCGGTCTGCGTGGTTGCGACGCGGTAGCCATGGTGGAGGTGGTGGAGCATCTGGACCCTGTGCCGCTGCAGTGAGTGGGTTTCTTCGCGGAGCAATCGCTTGGCCTTGCGGGAGACAGGGAGGATCAGGAGGGAGCGGGGAGCGGGGAGGGGGGAGGAGGGAGGGGGGGAGGGAGGCTTCCCACCCCCCACCCCGGGAAGCATGGGACAAGGGCAGGGGGAGAAGGGAACTGTTAGCAGGAGGCGGTCCTATTCATGGCTGTCAGCATTTCGATGAGGGAACATATTGAGGGTCATCAGCGTCTTCCGCCAACCCTACAACTTACCATGAGCTCTGGCCCGCACGGCTGAGTCCTTCAAGCGCATGCGTCTGACACTTCGCTGCGCTTCTCGTCCCGCTGGCAGGCTGGTCGGGCCCTGCGTCCTGGGTGGCCTTCGCCCCCGCCTGCTGTTGGTGACCACACCCAACTGGGAATACAACGCAATCATGCGGAGCTGCGAGCAACTGGCAGTGGCCGCAGCGGCGGCGGCACGCAACAACAACAACAACAATAACAACAGCAGCAAAGGTGGCTCACCCCGATTCCTCGGTGGCCACTGGCCGGGACCTCCGGACCGCGAGGGTTTGCCGATGCGTTGTGGTGACCACCGGTTCGAATGGAGCCGGGAGGAGTTTCGGAGCTGGGCCCAGGGGCTGGCGGCGACGTGGGGTTACGAGGTGACCTTTGAAGGCGTTGGTCGGGCCAATGACGAGCAGGCTGCACTGGGGGCGCTCGGCTGTGGCGACAAGGGGGAGGCCACACAGATGGCGGTTTTCCGCCGGATGCAAGAGGAGGAGCTGGAACTGGCGGTGACAGGTGCCGAGCAGAAGGAGGTGGAAGTGGGGCAGGGGGAGGGTTGGGAGCTGGTATGGGGTCCGGCCTTGGTGGCGGCTTCTAGGGAGGAGTATGAGGAGGCGGAAGCGGAGATTGAGGCGGAGGAGGCGAGGCGGCAGACGGCTGACGCGACCGAGGGCGGGCGCCGGTTGCAGATGCGAACATCGTCGACGGCGGGTGGTGCTGCTGGTGGTGCTGCTGGTGCGGGCGTGAAGAGGAGCAGCCGGGCGATGGAGGCCGCGGCGTCGGAGGCAGCAGGTGGGGCCTGCGTCAGCGGCAGTGCCGAATGAGTGGCGGTACAGCTCAGGGGCGGAGGTTCGGGCGGCGTTGAGCTTACCCGCCCACCGCCCTGCTGCCGCTAGGTGAGGGTGAGGCGGTCTTATGGGAAGTCTAATTAGGCTAGGGGTACGAGATGAAGGCCGCCGGGACTTGTTCGCTCCGGTTCAGGAGGGGGAGGGGAACAGCGCCCGGTGCCACCGCTGCTATTGCTATCGATCTTTCTTCTTCTTCTTCTTCTTCTTCTTCTTCTGCTGCTGCTGCTGCTGCTGCTGCTGCTGCTGCTGCTATAAGGATGCCTGCGGAAGCGCAGGCGTTCAGGACTGTTGCAGTGGTGAGGCACCTGATGTTGGAGGGAACTGCCCTGCCCCCGAGGGGGGGGCCTCGGTAGGAAGCCGGTGGAATTACTTCTCTCCCGTTCCTTAGGCCTGAATGTATCGATTATACTCAACGAGGCGCCCATATCCCTCCTGTGCGCGGCCCCCTACTTTGTGCTGTGTCGGGTTTGCAGGTGGTGGGGTGACGGGTGACGGAGGCGGAGTACCTGAGGCTCCAGTCCAAGGGGATATGGGAGCAGCTCCGCCAGCCAAACGTCGTGCTGCGGGTGGAAGGGCCGACCTGGCGCCTGCGACCGCCGGGGAGCTGGGAGCGGACCCGCCCGAACCCCTCCCTCCTTTCATCGATGACCCAAGCAGGGTGGCCCCAGACCCGCATCCCGATCCGCCCGAGGTGGATGTGTTTTAATGGCCTGCGTGTGGAATAGTAAGCGGTTGCGGGCTGTGGGCCCTTCTGGCATCTCGGGCAGTGAGGGCGGTGGTCTGATGATTTGCGGTCTGATGGAGGTATGTCATCGCAGGCGGAGCCCTATGGCAAACATTGATCCGATGTAGCATTTGCCCCGGCGGCTCAGCATCCCTCAACATGCCGCCGTGTGGGGAGACGGAGTCCGTTCGGCCGCATCTCTATGAACGCTGTTTTGTTGCAATGTTGAAGGGGAGTGAGGCGTCGCGAGTCTTCAATTAGGAGGGGAAGGATGGGGCAGAGCTGCGCCAACCCGTCAGGGTACCCCTGCGGGCCCGGCCTGATGGCGGCTTTGTGTCGTTGAGGGCTATCTCTTAAGCCCAGTTGGATGATAATGCGAGTGTAAGTGACGTAAACGATGGAAACGATGGAACAGACGGCAGTCATTACACGATCAAACCAGTCCGCTGGCCACCCACGCAATTTGACCCAAGACGGAGTCGCTCAACATCGAGATGTGCAGTGGCGGCAAGCGACCGGAGGTGTGACCCTCACGTTGTTTCGCAATACACCACGAGGGCTGTTGGACTGTTGGGTCCAGAGGCACGAAAAGTTGCAAGGAGTTGGGGGAAGGACAGGATTGTTCAGCAAGTAGAAAAGGAAGTACCTACAAGGGTGAGGCTCGTAAAATATCTCATGCATTCCTTTCTCCCATCCCCCTATGCCCCTCCATCACGGCCACTGGGAAAGCACCGCGCAGGGGTACCCACAGGGTGACCTCTGGCACCGCGCACATGGAAGCGCGGGAGTGCCTTCGCTTTTGCGAGTTTCATGGCCTGTCCGATGGTATAAGGCTACCAAACAAAAGAAAGGGTCTCCCAGAGGAGGCGGGTGAAAAGGACGATCCCGAAATGCGGAACCGCCGCATCCCGTTTCGAAGCACGCGACGGGCATCCTTCGACGCGTGGTAACGGTCGGCTGACTCATCCAGCTTCCACAGGTACCGCGCATCGGAAATAGACATATTTGCACACAGTATTTCAGCTGCAGAAGTTTTGATGACCTTGCGCTTACATTTGGGCTGTATCTGTACTTTAAAGTCCTGTCGAATGCGAACATCTGTCAAGGCACTAAACGATTCCTAGTCAATGCGGTTATCTTAATAAAAATATTATATTTAAGCTTCTACGGGAAAATTTTGTCATTCTTATGCGTGGCAGGGGCAATCAGTGAAGTTACTCTTGAGTTACTCTGACTTGCTATTCTCCTCGCGAAACAGTGTATCCGGCTTGCTAAAATGCTGGATATTTATAGCCAGGGCATTTCAGCAACTTAATGCTTACAAATCAACGTTGTTTGGACCAAACTAGTCTATCTGGCGTGTCCCAAAAGCGATATCAGCGTACGGCTTGCGTCAGCTCTGATTTCGTCCGCCGATACGCCGGACAGAAAAGCGTCCCGAGTCGCGCTCTCGATGTTCATTTATTTCCAGCAATATGACTTTGTTGAATTATATTTAACCAGTCTTATGCATCAGGAACTTTGTTCTACCTAGTGGTCACACACTGGTCACACGGCGCGAAGCTACAGTCAACTGTCCGACGTAGTTGCGCAATTCAACGCTTATAAATATCCGTTCCCTCCTTGTATTTGACAAAGGCAACTGGAGTTTGCATCGGGCTTGGGGCCGTCTTCTGACGAACCTGCAATAAGTATCTGACGAGGATCCTGCCGAAGCCCAGTTCGGAAGAGCCCACTGAAGCACAGTGCGCAGTTGCGACCAAGTTTTCAATAATGTTTGTCCCCAATGCCATGAGCCTATCACGGAGCGCCGTCGCGCGTCGTCCGATCCGCAGCTGCCGCAAGAAAGTGCGCATTTTAAGCACCCACAATGCGAGAGATCATTCGCCTAGCGCTGCGCCGGCGAAGTATGTAAGTGCCAATGCGGCTGCAAGCGCGGTTTTGGCGAAGGTCTCCGCGATGCTGGCGGCGGGCACGGCGGTAGCGCTGCCGACCGCTCTGCATCCGCCGGCCCATAAATCTAGCGAGAAGGAGCCCCTTTCCAATGTGGCTCTTGAAGGAGTACTAGCTGGAAAGGTGCGACAAGTTTCGAGCATTTATCTAAGTTTTCCAATTTTTCCTGATGTTTTCCGTTACTGGCAGTTTCGGTAACACCTGGCTTCCGCCTCGTTTCTCCAGGTTACAAAGTTGAACAAATATTAGTGGATTTATTGCTCTCCGCTGTCGGTGGCTGATCTATTCGCTGGGAGGGTCGCGACGCGACGCATCCGTTCGCATTTAATGGTGGTCAGGAGTTAGCTTGCATGATGACGAACATCTTGCACACATTTCACGCTTACAAAATACATACCCATTATTTGCCTTGACCCCGGCATCGTAGGTAACGGTCTCCAGCGCCTCTGCGCCCGCTGCTCCTTCGTCGTCCGCGTCGTCCACCGTTCCACTGCCGGTCAAATGGCTTGTCGTCTCCTCCGCTTCTGAATGGTTTGATCAACACCGTCAAGCCTCAGCTGCCCACGTGCTCCTCGCCACCGTGTTCGTATCCGACAAGGCCGCCCTCGCGCACGCCCCCCTTCTGGAACGCCTCCGTGTCAGCTTCGGCACAGGCGCGGATGCGCCAGTCCGCTTTATCTTCGTCCATGTCGGCGACGGGTACCAGCAGCGTCACCAAGCAGCCTCCACCGGCTCTGGTGCCGCCTCCGCCCGGAGCTCCTCGTGCCTGACGCTAGACCGGGTTTCCTCCACAGCTGCGCTCTATGGCCTGGATGTGGCCCTGACCTCCTTTCTCCCCGGGGGTGCCCGGGCCTTCCCATCACTGCTGCTCACTGCGGGGCCGGCGGACGGCTCTGCAAACAGCGCCGCCTCCTCAAGCCCCGACAACGCGGCGCCCTGGTCCTGGTCCACCGCGACACGTGTCGGTGAGCTCAGGCAGCTCGTCTCCGACTGGGCATTCATCAGCGATCTGCGCCGCCGCCGTGAACGCAGCAAGCTGCAGCTGCGGCTGCAGCAGAAGCCGCGCGGGCTTGGGGAGTACAAGGTGGCGGGCGTTGAAGTGCCACTCCGCGTGCTGGCGGCGGAGAATACGGCGGCCCCTCAGAAGGCAGCTACCAGGACAACCACAGCGGCCCCGGCTCCCGCTGCGGAATGCCACCGCAGCCGCGAGGAAGCGACGGTTTTGATCATGTGAGAGATCCACTTCGAGGCGGAGCGCGAAAGTCTTCCTCCGTCCCTGGTGCGCTGCATGTTGCCCTGTGCTTGGCCCCTGTGACCCCCGCCGGCCGGGAGGGTTTTGCGCCCCGTTCATAACCAGGAAGGAAAGAAAGATGTGGTCGTGGTGGCGGTCATTGTTGGAATTTCCGATTGGATGTCCTCATCCTATTGATTTGAGTAATTAACATGAGCGAAGGAAAGTTGTTGTGGATGAGCACGATCCGCGTAGTGGGCGGCGGCGGGCAGCTGCTGCCACTGGGTTTCCGCGCTGAGCCTCACTCCTGTAGAGGGGGTGATGACCTTCAAGGATCGTGTGCGTTCACCTTCGAGGAATGAACCAGGTAGCCACGTGCGCGGTGGTGCCAATCGAGTGAGCAGCGCGTCCTGTGTTAGTGGTAGTGGCTCATAGCTCCGTGTGATTGCCTGTTATTGCTGTTGCGATTATTGTCAGCGGTTGATGGAACTTGGGGTTTCTTTTTTGGGATCTAATATAGGTGTGTGATGGCAGAAGATACATGCATCTGGCTCTTATGTGTGTGATTGTGCACATGTAGGCGCTAGGGACGCACATTCAGTACTCGTAAATTATGTCCACGAGGGGAAGCGCCGGGGGCGCATCTGAGCGGCATAGAATGGAGTACAGGTAGCATCGTGAGGGAGAGCATTCGTGTTTTCGATAGATAGATAGGTCTTTGCTTTAGTCGTTGCTGCTATTGCTATCGCTATTGCGACTTCTTTTCTACTACTGACTTCTTTTTCAACTACTGCTGCATCGGTCGGTACCAGCGAGGCTGCTTGCTGTGACCGCCAGCCTTTTTGCCAAGAGGAGGAGACCCCGCATAGGCGAACCCCATGGCGGGTGCCCCTGCTTAGCGACGTGCGGATGTGGAAGGGAGTGTGTGTATGGAGGTGCAGACACACAATGAAACGTGAGAAGGTGTGGACATGAAGTGGCTGGGCGCTGTGTGCGAGGAGGTGTCTTGTCTGCCCAAGGACGCAGCTGCGCGGCGGGCACCCTGCGTGGCACCCTTGAGGACATCCTTTATGGTCTCTGTTGCTTTGTTGCTCTGGATGCTCTGCGTCGCGTGCCCGGTTGTGTGCGACTCGGGGTTAAGGTGCGGTTAGCCCGCTCCTTCACGCTCCTGTCGGTTCAAGGACTGCGGCATGTTGGGGTCAGCAAGAGGGAGCTGAACCGGCGTGGAAGCTAGTAAGGGGCCAATCATATCCCTTGTTGCGGTTAGCACCACCGGAACAGCAATTGACAAGTTGTTATGCACCCACCTGCCACCCGCTACACGTGTCCGTTATATCCGTTATTTATACAAGTTTTGTTATCGTACAGTGGCATGCTTAGTGCGGACGTACGTTTCGTGGCATTACTCACTATTCAGCGAAAGCGGCAGAAAGATGCTCGAGGCTGCTTTGTCCCCTCGGGGCGGCTGTCAGCAGTGGCCGGCAGCACCCGCAGCAGGGACGCGCCCACAAAAACTGCACATGGGTGTGCCGTTCCTTGCGTTCGGTTTTGCTGCCATTGCCATGTTGTCAATTGTTTTTATGTGTTTCGATTTTCCCCCACTTACGTGGAAGTTGAAGGTGCGCATTCATGCTGCCTGGTGTCTGTTGAATGTTTGACTAATGCTGAAGTTTCCGTATGCTAGCATGTGCGTAGTGCCATGTTGTACTGAGCGCTGCCGTACATATGTCTGTTTTCGCTGTGCCTGTTGGCCAGTCACCAGTTTAGATAGAATGCGTTCCGCGGTCACTCCCGCCTGATGGGTGGGAAAGCCATTATGCAATTTTGATCGGCTTGAAATGAACATCGTCTTTGATGTGAGCTACTTTTATTGCGGCGGTTATGTGGCTGCTGCTGTTGTTCGTGGCCGGTGGCGGAAGGAGCTGGGGAGGAGGTCGTGGCGCCTACTGACTGGTTAAGCGGGCCTCTAGGTTCCCAGCAACTGAAGTTTTCCGAGCTTGCTGATTTGGCCGTCGCTAAACAGCGCCATCCTTCTTCTTTGACATTCTATAGCTGCCGGTAGGTGGGTATGCGCCTATGCTATCTTCTGATTGCCTATTTTGGCAAAGCTAGTGCGTGAGGAGCCCTTATAGTGAATCTGAGGTTCCCTCCCTTGCGGGCAGTGAAGGTGGAGACGATCTCTGCCCGAGCTATTGATTCTCGTGGCCGAGTTCCTTATGTTCTCTTGAAGCTGTCAGCTTTTGCTTCCGGAGGCAATGGATTTATATCATGTTTTTATTTTGCCTAGGTTGGCGTCGAATTAGCATGAATGCTTGCGCCTTTTGGTGATATAAGGGGAGCGGCTGTGGTTAGTTTGGCATTCTGGTTCGGTGCAAGAGGTAGCCGGAACATGGAAGCGGCTGTCGTGCGGTCAAATCTTGAATTACCATGGCTGATAATGACGAACATTGTAAACGTATGCCCCAGGGTACCATGGAAGCAGGTTCTTCAAGATGGTTGCTGTTTGTTCCGGGGGGGTTCCCCGGAACCCTAAAATTTCTTTTCCGGGAGGTCTTTTCTCGGGACACAAAACACTCGTGTTTAGTAAATGGTAAATATTTTTTCCAGCAAAGACAATTTTCATACCTTCTGTTGTAGTAAAGTAAAGAAATACATTAGATTGATCTGACAGCTGTTGGGTCTACCCACCCGGGATCAGGAGATTATGAACTAACACAGAAACCAGCTTCCTTACCTCTCTTAATCTTCTCAATTCTCCTATTCTCCATCCGAGATATTGCTTTAAGCTAACGCTCGTTGGCTTGAGAAGCTTAGGAATTTGCTTGGCTGGCTTTACCGTTAGTTGCTTGATTAAGGCCAAAATGTCAATGCTGTAAGTCCTGTGGAAAATGTTCTTTTATCTAACTGCTTAAAAATTAGCTTATAATATGTCCTTAGCTAATAAAAATGTGATGTATTTTTTTCTTTTTTTATTTTTTCCTAAGCGTCAAGCTGTCAAGCATGCATCAGTAATCCCCGGAACATGGCCTTGCTTTAAGAAAATTTTCTCCGGGTACACCCGGAAAAGAGCTTTTTTCTTCATGGGGCACAATTTGTCTGCCCCCGGAAAGCAGCACTTCACACGTCATGAAATTCCCGGGGATCCCCGGAGCAGCCCCAACATCTTTACGGGCGTTTTCCTAAAATTCTAAAAATTTCCGGGTCCCGTCCGGGGTGAAATAACCTGCATGGAAGCTGCTTGGTACAGTCCTGTCTCTTGCTCGTGGAATGAGATGAGTTCTAAGATGACCCGAACTTTGAGGTTGTCCGCTGTCTTTAACAAATATCGGGCATGCCTTTTGTTTACCTGCTCGCACATGATCGGAAATTACTGCTCGGAAAACACGTCACGGTGCTAGCGCTGGCTTAATCAGCCAGCCACGGTTTGAACACTTGCGCCTGAAATGAGTTGACAAATTAATACCTGCTATGCAACAGCGCAAAATTTCAAGAACGCGCACCCAAAGTTAAACTTTTACTTCCACATTGGCAGGGATACGCAGAAGCGGTGCCTACAGAGAATCCCTCCAACCTACGGCGACCAACTACTGCCTTCTGGATGAGGCTATACCAGGGTGGGCAGGTGTACGAATTTCATGGTAGCACCATGAAAACAATACTTTCCTGGTGTTAAGGGTTTCCGATTCATGCTAACAACAATCTTCTTCTTTGCGAACATCTAAGCCAGGTTCTCTAGGTGCTCTGTTAAAGGTCTCATCCTGAGACGTTGCAGCAGCGAAGTCAAGTGAATGTGGGCCCATGTGTCTGATGTGCCCAATGGCTCCACTCCGTTTAATAGAAGTCCGGATCCCGCTTTAACAACATAGCCTAGCAAATGCCATCTCTGGAAATTGCACACAGCTCATCCTTGAAAACTCGGAAAGCACTAAATAACATGCGTGGTTTCTCTTCATAGGTTGATGGCGCCAGCAGCCGGGACAATTGCTACCCCAACCCATAACTCAGTCCGTTTCCGTCCCATGACATGGCATACAGCGCACTCAGTACTGATTTTGTTACATGGTGGTCGCATGATGCAGCGGTGGCATGCCACGTGGCATGCGGCCTAGCTTCTCCGATTGTAAACGCCATCTCAGAGCAATTAATGATCGGTCCCACGCCATCACTAGGGGCGCGCCAACCTGCAGCCGCCATTAACCATCCTAAGGGGGGCACCACCTAATCCGAATGCGGCGCAATGTACCCACCCGTACGAGCAAAAGCAAGAATGCGCACGCCTACACCGCACCAAGAGAGCGCCGTGCGCCGGGAGAGCACTGGCAGCCGAGGTTGCTCCTCGTGTGCGGATTATACCACACGGCTATGCCGCATACGGCCCGTGCATGTAACTCATGACTATGTTCCCCCGGGGTGAGGGTCATGCCGCATTGCGAGTCCTGTTCATTTTCCTAACGCCCGCCGCCATTCTATCCTAAAAGGACAACAACATCATTATCCTCAATGTCAGGGCATTTCGTGTTCCCCCCGGCTGCCTGCCCGGCCGCCTGCATCCCGCGCCATCCCAGCGCAACGCAGAGGCCCATCCCGCCATTCCTCAATGGACAGCCCTCAATAGGGTTCCTGCATTACCGGCATATCCCACCCGCAACTCTGCCTAATGCCGCCGCCCTGGGACACGTTATATGCATGTACCGGAACTTTGCACCAACCACGAGCGGCACAGCGCGATAGCTCAGAAATACATCGGAGATACAAGGCCGTGGTGTCACGACTCGCGTCCCATGCCCGACTCAGTTTACATACACACATACACATACAAATAGACACACCAGTAACATGAACGAGCTGCATCTAAGCTGTGACGACGAAAGATTGGGACCCCGCTATGCAGCGGTCTGATAAACCCCACCTGAGCCTCCAAACATACGTGACATGCACTGCATGGGGTCGTGCGTCGCACAGCACAGCACAGCATTGCAATGACGTACGAGGAGGATGTGCGTTCTCGCATCAAACGGCCGCTTTATGCCCCTGAATGCATTAGTAACCCTTCGTGTTGCCAGCCCCGGCGCTAGCAAAGCACATCAACCCCGTATAGTAGCCTCACATGCAAGTGGTCTAATATGCGCATTGTTCCTGCTCTTGCGATGTGGCACAGCATGACGTGGCGCGGACCGTCCCTGCGCCTTGTCAACTCCAGGCATTCCAGCATCCTCCACACAGTACCCATCTGGAACATTACTTTCCATAAGTCCCACATAAACCAAAATCTGTTGAAGTGTTGAGGTATCATCAGTCCTTTCGTGCACGCACCCAACCCGCCGATACGCCCCATCGTGCACTACGTCCAGCAGAACTGAAAGACCGATCGAGTCCAGGAGCTTTGACTGGCTACTCCGCCATCGGGCTGCCTGTGCATACATACACGTGCTATTCGGCTACACCCTCCTCCGCCGCCTTTCCTCCTTTGTCCGCTCCCACAGCGGTGTCCGCTTCATCCCCCGGTATATCAGAATCAAACCCTCCTTCCCCGTCTGTCCCCACGTCCCCCTCCCCGTGTCCCTCGTCTTCCTCGTCTGGCCCTGGTACTCCAACAGGCTGCTGCGGCGCAGGCTGCACCCGCACCTGCGCCCGTAATCTGCCCCGTTCCCCCTCCCCTTCTGCAGGGTGCACCTCAAACACCCGCCCGTGCCCTCCCCTATCCTCCACCGTCTCCACCTCCTCGATCCGTACCGGCCCGTGCGTGCTGTTCTCATCTTCATCAGCCTGCGCGGCTACTGCCATGTGCACCACTTGCTTTTGCTGCTGCTGTTGATGCTTCGGATGCCTGTGCTGCATCTGAGGATGCGGATGCGCCTGTTGTACCACCTGAGCAGAGCCATGCTCTCGCTCTTGTGCTCGTGGCTGAGGTGCCGGCTGGATCAGCGCTACGCACACTTGCAGCATGCTGTTAAGCTGTCCCGCTGCACGCCGTGCCCGCTGCGCCAGCGCCGCAGCCTGTGCAGTCGTGTCACGCGCTGCCGCTGTGGCGCCCCCCTGACTCCCTCCTCCGCCCGCCGCCGCTGCTGCAGCAGCACTACGCTCTGCCTGCCCCGCAGCAAACTCGTTCAGCTGGCGCACCAACCCCACCAGGGATGACACCAGCGGCGACAGCGTCTGTGGCGAGGCATTGCGCACAGCGTTATGAGCTGCCTCAGACCCGCTCCACACAGTTGCCAGTGCTGCAGCAGCCACCATGCCTAACCAATTGAGGCCCTGCTGGCGCTGCAGCGCCTGCGCTGCCAGTCGCTGCAGGCTTGGGCGCGGGCCCTGTCCGTGACCGAAGATGAGCACGTAGAAGCGGTTTGGCCGAAGCCCATCGGGTACGTCCAGCACAGAGGGGAGCGCGTCCAGCATCTCCAGAATCGGGCCACCCGCTTGCTCCGCCTCACAGAGCCGACCCATCAGCGCGTTCAGAAATCGTACTGATGTGCTTCCGTTGCCGGCCATCAGGAACTGCAGCAGCTCGGCAACATGCAGTTGGTGCAGCAGACCGGTATGTGCCAACGCCGCCTCAAACACAGCACCTTCCTCCACCAGCTCCTCCAGTTGCCCGGTAAGATCGTACAACGCCGCATGGCTGCCACCGCCACCGCCACCCCCACCACCAGCCACTGGAATCCGCACGATGCCGGGGGGGCTGCCTCCACCGTACAACTGCGGCTGCACGCTATGGGAACAGTACTGCATGAGCGCGTGGAGCAGCAATAACGAGGCCGAGAGATCGGGCAGCATATCTGGGTCGGCTGAAGCACCCAGCTCGGACAGTAGAAAGCTCGGCAAGGCGAAGGCGTCCGTCAGGTGACGGCTGAGCACACACCAAGCGCAGTTTGGGTCCGCCGACACCAACGCCGCCAGTGCACGGCACAGCGGCAGGTGTTGCGGGTCACTGCGCTGCTGATCGTGAAGCACCCCGAACGCCAGCTTGCAGAGTACATTTGTCAGCGCCACCGCCACATTCTGTAGCTGCTGCTGCTGCAAGAACTGCGGAACAGAAGGCTGCGGTGGCTGCGCACTCGTAGATGTCCCCAGGTCATCCGGGAAAGCGCCAGCGGATGTCGCGCAACCGCCAGGGCTGTTCGCAGCGGCAGTGGCGGCAGCGGCCCTCCCTGCGGCCTGAAGCGCAAAAGTCAGCATCTCCACCAGCCACAGGCCATCCTGCCCGGAACGAACAAAGTAAAAATTTTGCAGCGGCGGACTCTCAGTCACAAGCCGCAGCAGCTCCACGCAAGCACGCGGCGACGCCTGCAACATGTGCCGCAGCATGTCCCGCCATGCCGCCATATCTGACCGCAGCGCTGGTGGCGCCGGAAGATATACATTCAGCAGGAAGGCGGTTGCGAGGCGCGCTGACAGAAGTACGGTCTCGTCCAGCTCCTCATTTCGTTGCGATGGCGCGGAGGACGACTCTGCGCCACCGGAAGCAGCGGTGCCAGCACCTCCAGACGCCGCCGCACCGGTTGCGGCCGTTGCAGTGCCGTTCGTAGCGGCGCCGCCTGGAGAGAGGGAGCTTGCGGAGCCGGTGTTGCCACCCGGAAGTTGGTGCGGATGTGAGTGGTGATGGAGATCACGGCGGCGGGTCTTGCGGCCCGCTAGTACAGTCTCCCAAGTCACTTCGACTACCTGAATATGGTAACAACGTAATCAGGGACGTGGCGGAGAGGCAGCAGGAGCAAGAAACAAGCAGAACTGTGGGTCGAACACATCAATGGCGTCTTGAGCAAAAGAGGGGGACGGCCAGCAAAGTGCCCCAAATGGTGGTCATTAAGCTGTCTATACAGGCGCAATGTTCACATACTTGTATACATTTACTCACATAAGTTTTGCTTGCCTTGCTGTAAATATTATGCTTCACATGTATGCTTTACCGGGGTTGGCCATCTCAAAGCCGGTGCACGTACTTGCACGTGTCCAAACCCACAGGTGCACACTCATCGACCCTTACGTGTGCATCCCTACCTGCCGAACGAACGCAAAATACTCCTTGTTCAGCACGTGTAACTTGTGCATCAACTGCAGGTTCTCCCGCAGAACGTTTTGATACAGTAGAACGGGTATCCCGTACGGTGTTGTAATTACGGTTGGTTCGGCTGGTCGCATGGGCCCCACACGTAACTGCTCCCCCTGCTGCTTCTCCGACGGACCGTCCGTCTCCATATCGTCGGCCCGCCCCATCCTCTCAGCGCCGTCTCCAATTCCCCTCAGTGCAGCCGCCCTCTGCTCCGGGCCCATTCCGGTAACCCCTTCCCGGGGATCGCCGCCTGTTGCCACAGCGGCGGGTGCGTGTGTGGGCGTGGGGGTAGCAGTGGGTGTGGCGGCTGCCGCTATGACCACGTCGCGCGGTACGGCGCACATATCCGCCTCCGGCCTGTCGTACGATGGTGAGTCACGGTGCTCGTAGAAGAGCATGTAGGCACTGTACGGCCGCTCCGCGTCCGCCCGGCCTCCACCTCCTGTACTGCTGGCGGGCCTGCCCCCAAAGCAGTCCGCCTCAAGATCCTGAATGTTCCACGGAATCACCGCCTTGTCATCGAAACGGTACCAGCTGCCTTCCGTCACCTGTGTAAGATGGGGTAAGCGGGACGATGGAAGGATTGAGAATCCAGGTGGTCACGCGCGGAGGTCGCCTGGGTATAGCAGGGGCCATGCTCAAAACTCGCAGGCGTTGTAGACAGGGCCTGGGCATAGGATGTGCACAGTAAGGCACAGGGTCGTCATTGGGACCACGACCACGCCTACGCTCGGGGCCACTTGCCCTGCCCGCTCTTCCGCCGAACCATCCCGGCATGGCCTGGAAAGACACGCAGACATGAAACCTACTTACATGCTGCGCGATTACTCCCACACCCTGATCCAAATACATTTACGCACACATCTCCCTGCACTCACCTGCTGGTCCTCCCCAAGCTTGGGTCGCTCCTTGATGAACGAGTAATAGTGTCCTGCGAATGCCGTCCCGCTATGTACAACAATACCCTTGAGCTCGTATAGGTAGCAATTGCGAGGCCGGGCTCCCGCATCCGCGCCTGCCCCTCCACTGCTCGGCCCCACCGCCCTTCCCGACGCCCCATCGCTTCCCTGCGCCGTCGTTGCGGACGGTGATCCGGTTCCCTCCAGTGCCGCGAGTCCGTCGGCCGTGTACTTGAACATGTCCAGCACGACGGGGAACTCGAAGCGGTCCCGCAATTTATACCTGGACGTTTACCCACGGTTCGGTCACGAAGTTATACAATACATTAAGTTATACTTCATCCGCCCCTATCCTCATGCCGCCCGCAGCAGTGGGACCTTTCCTTCCATGCCGTCAGGAGCTGCACGGGTGCAGGCTTCCCTCCATCCACAGTCGGCCTTGCTCATGCCGGGTGCCGATTTTCCATTAGCCCCTCTCTCCCGCCCGCTAAGTAGCGGCCAAGTTCACTTACACTAATTGCGTCTTCACAACGAGCTCATTTTCACCATCGTCAACTTCCTCGCCGAACCCTCCCCTCGGCTACCCACCTCGTCATGTTCAGATGGTCATATTCGAACCTCTTGAGGTGTATTACCAGGGTGTGCGGCAGTTCTTTGATAACGGTCCGCCGCACCGCCGCTACCCGGGCGCCGAGCTCCTCGCAGTAGTAGGAGTTGTCCCCTTCCATCAACTCGCCAGCCACGTAGCCCTCCAGGCTCTTCTCCAGGCTATTGAAGCCAGCCACCTCCACGCTGATCTGGTAAAACTCCTCCTCGCGCTCACTCCTGTGGGACCAAGGGGTGTCCAAGGACTTACATGGCTGTGCAAGGCCCAAGGCCGAAAAGGGCGGTAGAGCAGTTCATGGCCCCCTCTGCGTGAGCAGCAGCATGGGTTCGAATGACACCGGAGGGCGCAAGCTCCAAAACACCCATCTACCACCGCCTCTAACCTAAGCAGCTCACCGGTAGTTCACATCCTTGCAGATAATCTGCGCCGCAAACTTCCCACCCATGACTGCCTGCATCGCCGGGGTCTGACCGGTAGCACGGAGGTACGAGTCCACGGAATCCTGGCGAAAGGGCGGGGCCGGGGCCAGGCTTTGTAATGGCGGGAACTTACTGTAAGGGCGGGACTACCACAACCATACATCATCTTAGATCCCAACGATTGGGCGGTGTCGGTTGCGTTTGTTTGGGAGCCCGTGACCGTTGCAAGGCCACGCACATGCATTACTCGATAACAGCTCCAGAACTTACGCACACGCATGGAGGTGAACCGCCCAATAATCCAGCCAGCCAGCCGTCCCAACGCGCGCAGCGGTTCGGTAGGGTCAAAATACGGTGCCATGTAAGACAGCCGATATAACGATTACATGATACACGATTGCCTGCTGACCTGAAGCCTGGTAAAGAACTCATATGCGTCTTGGTGTTCCCGTACGTCTATGGGCTGTCCGTCGTAATCCTTGAACGACTGCCAGAAGCTTCGCGGGTGGTAACAGCTTGCACGGCCCAGCCGCAGGTGCGCGAACATCACCTGAGGCAGCGTCCAAATGCATTTGGTCAGGCAGTAGAAGGGGGACCTTGTGTAATGCTGTAAGAGAAAGGGGAAGAAACCGCAAACCAAAAACGGTGGCGAAGCCAACGCGTAAAGAAGTAGGAAGCTCAGTGGGAGTCCCAGGGCAACGCGGAGACCCTAGGCATAAGTATATGGGCCTGCAGTGTAGGCACGCGGGCGGGAGGTAACAGGCGATTCAAATGGGAGGTCGTTTCAGAGGCCGATAGCAGGGCTCCATATACTTTGATTGCATGCAGGTGGCGGACATGCCGCACCGACGGCGGCAACAGGATATTAACAGACTTACTTGGTCAAGAGTCCGTGCAGACCTCACACCCAAAGCCATCATTAACCTCAATCGGGGGCAGCCCGTCAAAAGCAGTCAGTGCATAAGCAGCTGCTGTTGACAGTAATTCCCTGGTCGATCACGCAATTACGCCCGTATCCCGCCCAAGTACTGGACTGCCAAACAAAACCAGCAGCCTGAAAGCGGTGCTCCCTGCCGAAGTCCACACCCTGCCGACCTGTAGTTGGTGGAAAACACTGTCTTGTTGTTCCTCCAGGTCTACCGCACCCGCCTGCAGCACCAGCTCTCGAATGCGCGGCTGCATGAACAGCTGCTGCAGCACGCTGTTCATATAGCAGGTGGCCCCGCCGTTGCGCAAACCCACATACGAGCCCTCCGACTTGACACCCTCGCCGCCAATGTCGAACCTGCGGAGTGCAACGACGTGTGCGACAACAGATAAATATACATCAAATTCATGTCGGGGGATGGAGTGATGAACACACTACACGACGTAAACTCATGCTAAGCATTTTGGCAAGGCATGGCACAAACAGCGCGAAAAGTGTTGCCAGGAACGCTCCAAGACGGGTAACCAGGAACGAGGAGGGACAGCAGCGAAGTTTCCCCAACCCAAACAGCATAGCCCTACCCTGCAAACAAAACGCGGTCAAAATGTACAGGCTCCTCTTGCGTGGCTGTACACCTCCCTTGCTCTGCAGCCCTCCCACCCCTCGCTCCCTTTTTCCGCCCCCTCTACTTTCCTCGGCCCGCCATTCCTCATCATTCCCTTCCCCCGCTGGCCGGCGATCGACAACACGCACTTGCGATCGATTGTCCGGAGCCCATTGTCGTAGTGCAGGCGGGACAGGTCCCTGAAGCCCTGCTCCAGGTTGCTGGGGCAGGCGGTCATGAGAAACTGTACCAGTTGCAGTGCTTCCCGTCGCACGCCCGCGTCAGCTGCCACGTGTTGCAGTGCAGCCTCCATAATGGAGTGGGAGGCGTCGGGCTGCCACAGAGGCTGGGCCTCGGGGAAGAGGTATCTGCAGGGGCGTATCGGGTGGAGGAATGAACGGAGTCTGCAATTGGACTGACACTAGGAGGGGAACCGAGTGCGAATACCAAAGTAGCCACACCCACAACAAGAAGTAGATTTCCAGTTTTACGTCGGGTGGCAACTCGGGCAGAGGAAAACGTTTAATGTCCCACAACCGGTAGGGGAACTGCGACACGCTGACGTGCCAGGGGCAGCATCCGGCACTACGGCGGTATTGCCGAAGAAAGATAACTGCAACAACTAATAGTTGTAACAACTATATGCCCCCACATCCTGAAGGCTAATGGCGTTACAACTTTCAGCGGCACCTCGCGCATTTAAGCTTTCGGTCATTAAACCTTTTTTTACATTTTGTCGCACCCCCCCGATGGTTCATACCTATTGAGCAATATGGAAATGAGACCCGGGCGGCCGTTGGCCCCCAGTCCTAGCCCCAGCCGCTCCAGTGCCCGAACCAGCTCGCGCACCAGCATCAGCTTGCCCTGCACATCCACCATGCAGGTTTAAGTTTAGGTAGAGTGTGTCAGAAGGGCAATACCGGTGGGGCTCCTACAGACCCGGTCATTGCAGTGTGCCATGTGTGATCTCCATGTGCATTCGTGGGAAGTGATTGGACCAGAGCAAAGGGCTTAATGTATGCGAACATTACAAGCGCAGCGGGCATTGGGCCGTATCCAGGAAGAAGAGGGAATACAGCACTGGACGCATGATTTAAAAATACGACAGAGACGTTATCGAAGCCAGACGCCGACAAGGTCTTTTGCCCAGACGAGACCAGGGCGCAACGGACAGCAGTTAGACGCATACAATCCATCCAGACAACGTACCCTGAGCAGCAGCGCCCTCTTGGGCTGCATCAGTTCTTCCGCCCCCACATCCAACCGGGCCACCTCTTCCGACAGCACGCTATCCGCCAGCAGCCGCGCCTCAGCGCTGGGTGAGGCCAGCTCGGGAAGCTGGTGAAGCACCTGCCAATGGAGAGGTGCGCAAGAGGGAGCAACAAGAGGGCTACTTTATGATATCTAGTTGGATCAGGATCCGGATCCCCCACAGGATTCCATAAATGGCTGCTGCTGTCAAGGAGAGGTCTCTGCACGCCGCCGCCAGCTCACTGAGTCACACCACTGACCAAAAAGAACTATTGAGACAATATTAAGCTTAGCTTGGCCTCGGGTGCCTTTCGCTCACCGAAGGCCCTGCCCGGTTTTGACCATACTCCTGCTTCATCCACCTTCCAGGTAACCCCCGCCTCCGCCAGTACAGCGCGCCGTTTGCGTGTAAGTTCCTAAACCCCCTCATCACATGAAGTTTAGCAAAGAAGAAACGACTGAATAGGAACAACCACCCTTCACCTTATCGAATGCATCCTCACCTTTGCCAAAAGCACATGGAACTCCAGGCAGCTTTCAAGCCTGTACTCCATAGCAGGACGCAAAGACACCAGACTTTTAAGCACCCATATGTAATGTTGCGGCGGCAATTGCAGCTGCAGCCCACCCGCAAAAACGCCCTCCAAATGATTCAGTGCGCAGTCCCGGATGGCAGGTGAGAACTCGCAGGACAGCGTCTCCAGCAGCATGGGGACCGCACTGAAGGGAAGTGACAGCATCAGCATCAGGAGAGAACGACCAATGTAGTGGGCAGAGGAGGCCACTCACAATGGCCAGTTGCCGCAGCAGCAATGCCTGGCAGGACAGCTGAGAGAGCAGTTGTAACGGCACTAAGTGCGGGCTGCATGCGGTGCCGAATGCGTCAGCTTACAGCACAGACATGCATAGGGGCATATATTTCCCGCTCCTTAGCATCGTCATTAGCCAATAAACGTTTTCCATCTAGAACACGAAAGGACACACTCTTTCACGAACGTACCTGGGGTCCGCAAAAAATGCGTTGCGCAGGTCAGGCCAGTGGACCAGCCTCGATAGCACCTGCAACGCCTTAGAGGCCAGCCGGCATGCCACATCCGCTGCAGCACACATTTGCTGGTAGCTTGGCGCAACGGCAGCTGCTGCCACGGCGCCTACGCCAAGCAATGACCTGCCTGCCCCAGGCCCTCCTTGCTGCTGTGCCACCATCAGGCGCCCGTAACCCCACAAGCATCCGGCATCGTAGGCCATTCGCACCAACAGAGATACCAGACACCTCATGCCTTCAGCGCCAAGGTAGTGCAGCAGATTCGCATGCCCGTCGCCGGCGACGGGAACTCCACCACCGGCTGACTGTATCACACCGGGAGCGGCGCCAGCCGCAGCACCTGCTGCTGTCACGGATGGTCCAGCGATACTAACCGAAAACGCCTGGCTGGGCGCCCCGGGCGCGTGCTGCTGCGAGCTAGACGCCGATAAAAGCTGCTGCACCGCATCGACGTGCGAGCCTGACGCTGCGGCCATCTCTACATCCGTAGAGCTGCCGAACACGGGCACTTGGGCAGAGAGCGAGGTGGCCTCAAGTGGCGGCAATGGGGATGGCAGTGGTAGAGGCTGACTTGCGACATTGGTATGCGACCGCGGAGCTGGAGCGGCCGCGCCGCCGACCGATATGTCCATGTAGGAGGACGCGGCGGGGTCCCTTCCGGCCTCTGCAGCGGCGTCGGGCGACCCGTGGGAGGAGACCACCAGACCGGACACAAGAGCCGCCACCGCCGCTGACCCCGAAGCGCATGCCGGTTGTAGATGCGCCGAGTCGCCACACTCTTGGGTCCGCTGCGTTGACGTGCAGGTCTCTGCGTCCGCACTTGTAACCTCCGGCGTGGCGGCGATGCCACCACCACCGTTGCCGTATAGCGGCCCTGCTGTCGCTTCCTGCGTCTGCGCCTCGGACTCCTGCCCCCCGGAGGCGGCCCGGCAGCCTTGGGGTCCACCAGGAACCGCCGTTGCGTCGTGACGTGGATCGCGGGCCTGCAGCTGCTGCGGATGCGTGTGAGGTTGCTGGTTGGGTCTCGGTGCAGCAGCACTACTCGTGCCGCCGTCTTGAAGTTCCTGGCCGTGGCTACTCGACAGGCTGTCAGCCTGCGGAGTTTGGTGAAGCGGCAGATAGACACTGGGATCGAGGCCGGCGCACGAAGTGAAGGCGGCGTGGGGCGACATGTTGACAGGAGATGGATGGTAACATCCAGAATCCCATTGATACTACTGCCACATCGACAGGGCCACTGCTAGCAATCGCTCTTCCGCGTGAGAGCAGAAATGGGCAGACCCAGAATCCCCGCTGAAACAGGTCAGGTAGGGGTTCGGAACAGGAGCACCCCTTTTGGTGCCCCAACCTTGCATGCTGTAGATACCTTCCAAGGTCAGCAGGCTGCTGTATCAGAGAATGGTAACTGCAGCAACCCCAGTTCTTAGCACAGTTGCGCCTTCCCAAGCGATAACAGCACAGCTGCCCACGAGTGTCAAGATACCTTCCTATCAACAGCACAGCCACATGAAAGGAGCCATGCCGTATCATTGGGAAGCGAGCGGTACATGACATGGTAAGTCCATACGGCTCCATTCTGCTTTATGAGAGGTCCATGACTCCTTACCGGCTGAGCCCTGGCGACCGCGGTGGCGGCGGCCTCACCAACAGCGCATGTGAACGGCGGCCTATTGTCGAGGGAAGGCCCCCTCCTTGCCCGCTGGTATATGTTACAGAGCAGGAACAGCATTACCCACTGGAAGTCCTTGACGAACGCCAAGTCTGCTTAGCCAGGGTAGAACGCGCTTTCAGCATTACAGGGACAGACATTGCTAGGACAGAAAGGTATGCTGGAGTGGGTGACGGGATGAGGCGCTGTGATTGCTGAGCACGATATGAAGCATGCGACTTGACGATGAGCAAATGGCGCCTTATCCGTAGTACGCGTTTGACAGCAATCAAGCGAGGTAGTCAGCATGTCAGTCAGCAGTCATTCGCTTACTACAACCGGCTCCATGCCCACCATCTACTCCCTACAAATGCAGCCCAACCCCAATCATTAAATAGCATCGCAATCTGCTCACCTGCAGCCGGTTGCGTGGCCGCTAAGCGACCCACATCTAGCAATGGTGAGGGCACCGGGTTGGAGGCTGCCGCTACGGCCGCAGCCGTGGCGGCCTCAGCCGCCCCTGCCACCGGCGCCATGACCTTGTTCACCACTTCAGCCAGCAGCGGTACGCACTTGGCCAGAACAGGAAGTAGCCGTTCCGCAGCACCACCTGCCGCCACCACCTGCCACCAGACCTGAGAAGCGGAAGCAGCCGCAGCCTGCTGCCGCTGATGCTGTGCCGGCGGCTGTTGCCCAGCCGTTGGGTGTGCAACTGCTACGTCGAGACCGCCACTGACTCCATCATGAGGTGGTTGTGTCGATGGCCACGGCTTCGAGACCAACGGCAAAAGGTCGACAGGGTACGAAGGCTGCAGAAGCGCATACAGGGCCTATGCGCAGGCATTCAGGAGAGGCAAGAGCGAGGTTAACGCAATGCGGATGTCGCGAGAGACACTCCGGTATCCCGAAGGCCTGGAGTTTGGGAAACCATCCAGAAACCGTCCGTGAAGGAGTCTAGCAGTAATAAGCAGCCGGCCTTTACCTACCGTGTGCTTGACGGCCACTAAAACCATCGCTGTTATTGCTTTTCGGGCCCAAGGACACTCACCTGTAGCGTGTACAGCAGGAGTCCAGGCCGCTCTACACCGCCACCCGGCCCCAGGAGTTGCCCCCGCAGCTGCGCTGCTGGCTGGTCGCTGTGCAGCGCCTCCAGCAACCCCGCAGGCACCCAACTGCAGGTAGGCAGCTGCTGCAGCAGACGGGAGGCGGCGGCGCGCACGCCGGGTGCCTTTGGTAGGTCCGCGAGCAGCAACAAAACCCGGTATAGCTGGTCCTGTTGTTTTAGGGAGTGTGAGGCAGAGTGCACTTTGAGAATTCCACCTCACAATCTGTGCAAACCACCACTGTCAGGATACAAACAGGTTACAGCTTCTGGGAGTACTTGCTGGGTAGGACTGAGCTCCCCCGGATTGGGCAATGAGGCGAGCCTGTTTACTTCATAGCTGCGCTGCTCTGGTTCAGGTCCAACGGTGTGTGTCTTTCGCGCACCCATATTCCCAGATCCCATCTCGTTCTCACTAACATCTAACCACCTTACACAACGAAGGTTGCACCCAAATGCAAACTGGTCTTCGCTCGTGTCAAACTGTCCGAAAGTGCCCTAACCTCCGGCACTCACATCGTGGTACATATGTGCCAATGTTGAGCCGCTATGCCACGCAGCCCACCAATCTTCCCCAAAGCGTGTGTACCGGTTCGCACGGGGAGAAACCTGCGCCAACAGCGTCTGCCGTGAAGACCAGGTGGACGGAAACGCCGATTGCAGCGTCCGCCCATCTGTGCGCAGCTCCTGGCCTATGGGGATCCAGGGGGCAGCGGCCATCGAGGGAAGGGGTATTCAACATACAAAGAGGATGGGTGCAGGCGAAGGACCATCTGGGTAAAAGAAAGTTTTCAAGCCAAGAAAGTCTCGAGAAAGTCCATTCACCCAATGCGTAGCCCGCAGTTCCAATTCAGCCCCCAGTCCAGTCTCTGATGTTGGAAGCACGCTCGTACCTCCCACTACCAGCCTGACGCACGCGGGCTCCACTCCTAATCGCTGCGCCACCTTGCGCCTTAGCAAGCCCACATATTCGTTGGCGGTGCAGCCGATTTTAATGCGACCCTGCTCCTGCGTTGTCACCTCCAAAAGCAGCGAAGGGCCCTGCCATGAGGCACTGTGCATAGGTACTGGCGGCATTGATTCCTCACTCTGCAAGCGGGACATGGACGATAAGGGAGAAGCCAAGGTGTCTAAGGCCGGAGGCGTCGGAAAAGGGCAATGGAGCGACGACGGCTAGCGGTCGGGTTTAGACAAATGCATGGTAAGGAGCGCTTGAGAGGAATATGCTTATCCAAATAATTGTGAGAGGCCTCCAGCGTGACCACCTCAAGTAGACGAGCGCGAGTAAACATCAACATGCGAGACCGCCGATGGTCATCACCCATCCGTTAACAGATCCGGCTCTCATTCCCCCCTCCTTTCGCGCCTTCCAACAACAAACTCGTTCCAAACAAGCACTCCTCGCTTTCAATGCCACGCGAACCAAAGAAACGGCCACACACTATTACCAGCTTCGTACATTTTGCCCGTTTGGGGGTCCCTTACCAAATTCACTGTCCCCCATAGGCAGTCCTGCCTAGTCCCCCATGAGGGTCACGATCCCGTACCTTCCCAGCCAGCTGCTCCAGCAGCTGCATGCAGCGAGTAGCCCGGGTCCGTGCCAACTCCCATCGAGAGCTCTCCATAACATCAACGGGGAGCTCGATATGCTCCCACTCCTGGGTGCATGGAGGGGCTGCGGTGAGCAGTGCCGCGGCTTCCATCAACCGGGTACGGGTGTCACTGCGATGTGACGGAATGGGAACGCGAACGGCGAGTCAGGAGGACATACTAAGCAATGCGGTTCAGCCTCAGGAAATGGCGAAGCGACTGCCAACATTTGCTGTCCATCAACGTCATCGACATGTTTAGGCAGCTTGATCAAACCCCGCACCCACCTGATCATGTCGTTGATGCCGTCCCTGCCGTACATCTCATTGATAAGCATGTCAGATGCAGAGCTGGTTACCTCGCTGCGCTGGCAGTCGAGGACAATCTGCCACAGGTAACCCTGACCTGTAGGGCATAGTGTTGATGGTGGCGGTCAGACGCAAAGGAAAACGACATGCAGGGGAAAACCCACAACCTCCATTTTCTATTACACGGACACGCAACGAGATAGTCACAATGGCCCTCCACCGGTCAAGAGGATGTCATAGGTATAAAATGGAGCGCAACCGTAGGAAACAGAAGAACACAAAGTGGGTTGTGGAGCATAAAGGACAGAATATTTTGGCAGGGTCTCAGCCTTCGGCGATTGAACATCGTGTCTTGGTATGTTGCGTGCGTCGGCAGTTCGTCGGACCACACTTCATCTCTGAGGCCCAGGCCTCAGGGGACGCCGGTGTCTTGTGCTTCCCACGCCCACCTACCGAGAACTCTGACCGTCTGAATTAGCCTGACCGTCTCCTGCTCACCCAGCTCCCCTCGGGTGGATCGGGCGGCATGGGCAGCCAAGTGGCGGAGGTGCTCCTCCAAACCCGCTTGGGCCTGTTTCACGGGTGGGGAGCCCGGCCAGGACTGTTGACTCCCGTAGCCTATTCCCACCAATTTCCGCCAACTTAATCTCCCCGCCTCATATGAGCCCGACGGGCACGCTACGAAAGGTGCTGACTTACGTCCCTTATCGCTCGCAGCATTACAGGAAAAACAGGCCCTGAAGGAAAATGAAGCCCCCGTCTGATTATCCCATTTCCCCTCACGGTGTCGGGATTTCACTGCGTGACAAATCTGCTACCGAGCCCCACCTCATTCGGTTAAAGTGCCATGTCGGTCGTGTGTTTCCCAGGTTCCCGATTTTCCCTTCTTTGCTGCTCACCGCCTGCAGGCACGCCTTGAAGCACGCAAAGGCCGGCTGTGCTAGGTTATCTACGGGCAAACGGGTGACCCGATCCTGCAGCAGCTTGCACAAGTCGCGGGGCTCCAGGAGCGGACCCGGAGGAATTACCAGACCGTCAGCGCCGGCTGCGTCTGCCTGTGCATCGTCGTCTCCCTCACCCGCGCAGGCGAGGACCAGATCCAGGCCCTAATGGGAAGACATTGAAGAGCGATCATGCCCACTTTGATACATTTGCGAGGCGATGGTCAGGACAAGAAACATCACCGCAGCAGGTGTCACGAAAAAATTCCACTGAGCGCAAGAAAAGGAAATCCATCGGCCGCGCAGCACATTTCCCAGCCGACAGCAAATCAAATGAAGCTGATCCCCAGGCACCCAAAACCTTTGGTCCTCTTACAGGATAGTCATATAATATTCCCTGCCTACATTTCGCTGCCTAATCAGTATTGCTGCTGTCTGTCCTATCTGATCCTGAAACGTGGCACGCTTAATACGGATGGGATGATTCCTCCTCCTGGCCCCCTCTTGACCATCCTCCCATATTAGTCACGCCCTTCTTCTCACCCTGCTTCTCGACCCGCTGTTCTGCACCCCGCTTTCCTATTTCCGTCAGCCAACCTACCGACGGCATGTCCTCAGGCGTGTTGGGTCGGAGCACCACCGCATCCCAGAGCGCCTCCACATGCCGCAATTCCACGTACGTATCCTTGCACTGGCTCACTAGGCGGAAAACGTCCAGATAGCGCCGCACAATCTGTTGATAGCTGTAGCTACCTTGGCCTGGCGGCTGCTGGGTTACGCTGCCGCCACCGCCACCGCCACCGCCACCAGCCATACCGGTGGGGGGTACGGCGGACCCACCGGCCCCCCCGGTGCTGCTGAAACCCCCATTCGACAGATGTGGCACCCTGCGCTCCTCTAGCCACCTGGCTGCCGCCGCCATGAAATCGACCAGGTTGTCAACTAGCAAACGGGAGAGGGGCGGGGTGGCCACCGAGCTTGACTCCCGGTCCAGAGCGCCCAGCAGTTCACACAGCGGACGAGGACCCCCGGAGCGGCGCTCCTCGCGGGTAGGGCCGGAGCGGGCCTTTGCGGTTCGGAGAGTGGGTTAGCGGCGGCCAGTCAGCGCCGATATGTATGACGAGCATCTCAGTTAAATGAATGAGGAGCCCAAAGTTGCGCTGCACAAGAGCACTAGGAGATGCTACTTGGATTTGCAGATCACACATCCAGGCCCGCAGGCAAGGCAACCACGCATCAGTATCGATATATGGAATGCAACGTCACGCACCTGGATGACAAACAGATGCAAAGATAATGAATAATTCTTAAACCAAACCCTGTCAACTCTTATCCATCCCACGTCAAATCTGCATGCTATGCTGAGATCCATCCCCACCTCAATATTTCTCACACTGCAAAACCACCTGGCTACCAGCTATGTGCCACAAAATAACACCCGATCCAAATGATTGTCACCTAATCCAACCCACCTCCCATCCGTAAAGTTTGCCCCATAGCCTGAGTAAGTTCTGCAAGACTGTCAAGGCTGTGTAGACATTTGTGCGGGCTCGCAGCTGCGCGATACAGCGCTGGATATATTCGTGTAATAGAGCATGCTGCTTGTAGCCTTCTAGGACGTCCAGCATGACGCTGCTGTCCAGCAGCTCGGGTGGCGCGTCGACTGGGGTGGTCAGTTCCCAAACCAGCTCCACAAGCTTGCCTGCCATACTGCTGGCCTGAGGAAACGTGGGCGCAACAAAGAATACATGCATACATAAATGAAGGGGCGAGTCGCCCACAATGTAACACCCCTTATCAATAATTAAAGCAATGCCATCCCACATAAACTATGACAAGCAGGATACAGGGGCAACTGACTGGTCGTTGAGGGAATCGAGAGTGGTTTTGCGTGGATAGAGGAAGTCAACGTGCAGGATTTAGAAAAGGAAGGGACCGACAAATGAGCGCTTTCAAACAGGAAAGCAACCGAATCTGGGGCAGTAAGAAGGAACACATCATTACAAATCTTTAGCGGCATGGTACGCAGCAATGTACTTCCCGCCGCCCTGTTACTGCCAGCCGCTGTCGCGAACACAGCGCTGTAGTACACAACTGCACCTTCAGATAAGATTAACACTACGCGGCACCTCTAGTTCTTGGTCCTTTAGGCCTGCCTGCATTACCTTTTTCGTGTCCGACTGTGCGAGCCGTCGCAGCAGGTCGAGCAGCCGCAGCGTATCAGGCAGCGTGCGGCCCTTGCGATTCTCAAATTTTGAGAATAGCAGGTCTAGCTGCTGAGGCCGCAGATGCTGCGCAAGCTGTTTAATCATGTGGCACACGTTAGTCTTCACCGCGTCGAAGGTGTCCTCCTGCATGCACAGATATTGAGTGGGGATTGTTTTAATGGAACGCATGTATGAGATCTCTATCAGCCACGTGCCTGCTCACTGTCTGCTGTCCCTGCCCTGACGAGGGCCGCACCTGCTCCGTGACGCCCCACAGCATGTCCAGGTGCTCGTCGTTGAAGTGGCCACATTCGGCCAGCACGCGCAGGATGCCCAAAACCTGTGCAGACAATTTAAATCCGACGGGGATTTGCGCCATCGCTCATAAAGACAGAAACGCGCCGGAACCAATATCAGAAATTGGGGAAACCAACGTATGAGGTTACGTCCTACGCACGGTAGGATTGGCCTGCAGTAGAAGGGACTCTGAAGTAGCCGCGGCTAGTGTACGTTAGGACAGAAGTACTTGCGCTGCGGAGCCCCTCGCATAGCGTGCAGGGATTTTGTAAATGCAGGGGAGCACTGCCCGGGCTCACGAAAACGCACGGGACATGGCGAAAAACGCGCCGTCACACAGCAGTTCCCTGTCACCGTTCCAGCAGGCTCGCACCAACCAACCGTAGCGAAAGTTCACACCTCGTTATATCAACATTCGCTTCTCCTCGGCGCCGCGCGAGTTGGCCCCCATCGGCGCAGCAGAGCAAAACGTAGTCCAGAGCCGACGACGCTGCTCAATTCGATTCGTCTAACCTTTTCATCCGTTTAAAGACAATGATATAGCTATATCAGAATTTACTTCAGGCACCACTGTAGGCGATCTGCACGCCCTCCAGCTTGTACCGTCACCGTCCCATTAATCTCCCTTTGCAGGAGCAGCAGGGCTCTGACCCGTGCCCTACCGCTACTGCACCCACTCACCGCGTCCACGTATTGCGACTGGTGCAGGTTGACTCGCAGCATCTGCTTAACAATCCTCTCCTCGTCCAACCATCTCACGTTCTCCTGCGCATAGTGCGGCACAGCATGGTAGCATGGGTGCCCCTAGATCACGGGCACAGTACATAGTGCAAGAGAACACCAGGCGCAACTCCGCAAGTGGCTACTGTCCAGCACAGGTTTCCTGATTCGTATGCTAGCAACCAGGTCGTTCGCCGGCATTCCCTGTACGGACAGAAACCGAAGGAAGCGTCCGCACAGTCCCTGTCGTCACTTCCCCGCACCTCAATGCCGATCACGTCCGGGTCCGTGTTCCCCTCGAGCATCTGCGAAGACCGCCTCGAGGAGTAACTCAGCAACGAGCGGCACTCCTGTACCGCGCTCAGCAGCCGTGAGAAGTTAGACGACTTGAGCATCTCCGTCACCACCTGCCGCTGGACAGCTGTCAGCTGCATATGCACATCGAGGGACAGATGCATACAGGGCGATAAAAGATACAGAGATATGACATCATAGGGAGATAGAAGTAGTTCGCTATCTAAAGCCACTACATGGATTCAGTACATTCGCCTGCATGAATCCCTTTCAAGCTGTCGGACGGATTGGCGCCCATAGATGTCATGGATAAATAATTGCAGATTGAAGCTTTAGAGCTGAAGCAGGGACTTTAGGTAATTTGCCAACGGTCCTGGGCGGACCCAAATGCCCGAACACTGAACTAACGCAATCAAGTCGCCATTCCTCCTCTTTACCTGAATCACCATGACGCCCACGTATGAGACCCCGAAAGGCACGCGTACGACGCTTTGGCCGCCTGCCCAACGTGCGCCTAGTTATGGAGGTGGCCCACACTCACGATCATGGCATCCTCCCCCAAAGCTCCCTGCCTGATCAACCCTAAAACCACTTGTCAGACCATCCCATGTCCCAACTGCAGCCAGTTGCCTTAAGTTAAGCCTAAGGTCGACACGTATTGCACCCAGTAACGTTACACAGCTTACACAAGATACTGGCCCGCAGAATACGATATAATGTCACTTCGAGGCTTCCTCCAACGCCTTCAACCACGCACGCATCGTACAAACCCGTTTCCTTGCTGCACACGACACGCCATTCATGGTAACTCTTCAAGCAACCCCTACCTAAAACGATTCACCGGCGGCCCAGAAACGTCCTCCATCACAATCCAGTGGCCATGTTGTTCCCTCCTAAGCTAACCTTATTCTCCAAAGGTAAGCCCGACGCCCCGAACGCCAGACGGTCTAATCCTCCACCCCTACTCCCAGGATCACCCGCCGGCCCACACCTGCCAATTACACACCTGCGTATTCGGCAGTTGAAGTTCCTGCATCATTTCGTGACAATTTGCAAGTGCGTGCGATAGCCACTGTGAGGCGCGCTCCCGGCCGCTAAAGAGCTTCTCCGGATCCGCCAGCACGTCGTCGGCCACCCAACTCAGGAACCCTGCTATCCCCTGAGAGGTCCAGAGAGGGCCGCAGATCCGCAAGACAAGGCAAAATTATTAAACATCCCCCTTTTCCCCTCACGAATGGCGCGGGTAACGAAATCTCCAACCCAGTCCAAACCCCATCACGTCCGTGGATGATTGCCATCTTCGCCCTAACGGAGCTGCATCACTTGTACGACAGATTTTGCAAATGCTCTTGTTTTAAGAAGGGACCCAAACCCCAACTCCGACAGGCCGCATCCTGCGTGTGGCCCCTCGAGTTGGCAGGCCACGATCCCGCCCTCAGACGTCATGCCAATCTTAGCCCCCATGCAGGTAGCTGTTTCTTTTCATCAGCCGTTCATGGCTGGTCCATACCAGATCCGTCCTAACCGTTACACAACACACCCTTTTCCTACCCCCACCTTCGCTAAGTTCAGCCACCCGCAGGGCACGCACCCGTTCCACAGCCAGCCGGCGCTCCTGACTGAGCTGCTGGTGTACCACATTGCTTAGTAGCTGGACCAACTGCGGGTAAACCGTAGACGGGAGGGATTAGGGTCTGGCCAGCAATTAGTGACACACGACCCATTACGGGCCCTCGTGGAGCCGTCGACAGCGCGCTAAAGCTACAACCACAACAATGCAGCACCCATCCCGCGACCTCGGGCGTGTGTGGGACAGTAGCAGCATATGGACTGTAACCCCGCCCTTGCGTCCATGTTAAATCAGCAATTATCGCAACTGGCACCCTTATGATGTTGCCATATGGTTGCCACAGCGACCGCATACGTGCGCCAACTCAACCATTATGGACCTGTCAGTCGCATGAAATGAAATCCCACCACCTGAAGGCCTTCTGCCCCCCATTTGCGTTAAGCACGTACACGCGATATACAACTTACTAGGGAAACGAGGCCCAGCAAAGAGCTGTGCAACTGCATTGTGTGCAGCATGGGTGCGGTGAGGATCTGCAAGGGCAGGCCCAGAGGAATGGAAAGAGCGCGCGCCAAGGGCAGCGAGGTGTGCGTTTTGACTTTGGGACCACAGCCAGAGGCGTGGACTGTGACTGGGTCGTAAACACGTAATTGACATGAAAACTGAGAAAGGATCGCGGCTACGTTATATGCAGAAATAAGCTGGACAAGCGGCCAACTTTTCCACCCATGGCGCATAAAGCAAAGCTGATACACGTCAGTCTCCCCGCGCTCCCTTCTCCCCCCGCCTACCTTCATCGCGTTTTCCACGAAGCCCGTCCCCAGCAACAATTGAACTAGGTATGCCTGCCAATGGTTTCCGCCCTCTGCGCCGTGCACGTGGATGACACCATCCGTCGCTTCCGCTACTTCGTCGTCCGACTCGCCACAGCTGACCTGACCAGGTGGCTGCGCCATTAAATAGTTTTCGGTACGATCTATGAGAGTCTCCAGGTTGGGGAGCTGGCGGACGCATTGCAGCTGGTACACGGCTGAGCGACTATCGAGCATGTTATAGGTGGCACTAAGCAAGCCGCACAACTCCTGGTCGTGTAAGTCGCCAAATGCCGCCGAAGACTCCGACACAATGGCCGTGAAGCCTGTACACGCATAGCAGAGGTAGTACATGCACGCGAACAGCTGCTCCGGATAATCTTGATGCATCCGTAGAAAAACGTCCATTCGGTAGAACTTGTCCATCGCGCTCTGAAGCACAACTCCAATAAATTCCTTTGCATCATCCCAACCAGGTGGAAGAATGTCCTGATTGACAAACCTGAACCCGGAAGTTGGGGTACCGTGTTTCGCGCGCCATACACCGAAGTCAGAACCTCCATGCTCCACGATAATACCCTTGCGATCAGGATAACTTACTCCACTGTCGGATCGTTTGCATATTTTGCCAGCGCCTCCAGAGCAATACGTAGGTCGGACGCGCGGAGAGCGTTCCCAAGTATCTCACCCGTCAGCAACCTATTCTGCATGGGAGGGAAGAAGCTAGCTCCAAGCAGCTCCTCGCTCTCTTCGTCTTCGGCATCCTCCCATGATTCTGACGGGCTTCGGGGGTCCTCGTGCCGAGCCATCTACAGATCCCTAACTCGGCCAAGCAACCTACGAACTAGACTAAAAGTCTATCCTGAACCAAACGTCAAGTTGAAAACAACCTCAACGGAACGTTTGGGTGGCCATAGGCCCGTCCGTGTCACAGAGCCGGGCTGTCAAGGGCCGGCCGGCAGGCTCAGTAAGAACCTAATTTAGTACATTTGCAAAAATACGTAGATAATCGTACTGCAGCCAAACACTGCTTCTGGCTAGTCATTGACTATTAACTGTCGCCGTACAAACGACAGGATCGCTTTTCACTAGCGATACGTCCGCCTTGCGCTCGCAGTGATTTATATCCGTTCAGAGGTTCAGGCGGTGAAGAATTGTGTCTTTTAACTTGCCCGCTTCTTCGCTCTTCCTGGGGTCGTCGTTAAGGCCCTGCTGGCAGGGCTTTCGCACATCTCGGGCGTCCCTGGGAGTAAAGATGGACCATCCGTCTAGCCGGCATGGCTTGTGACCGGTGTGAGAGCTGGTACCCCTTGAATTCTATTACATTCTATTCACTGGTGATGCCCCAAATCATCCGTGGAGCTTCGGCCAATCAAAATACATGGAGGAAACTTTACAGACGAAGTAGCCGGTACACTTGAATCCTCTTTCCTCTTCAGTCCTGCTCGAGCTGCCCACCCTCCACCCCCGCACTCTTTACCCATTGCCCAATCAGGTTGGGTGTGTACACATGAACCTCCTGTCCATCTGTCGCCGCCGCAACGCGGTTCCCCCATAGGTCCCACTCAACCTTCCAAACTGCGTCGTTGTGCTCCAGCAAGGCTAGCTGTTCTACCTGCAGTGCCGCCGTGTCCCCGGAAAGACTGTAAATAATCAGGTCGCAGCCCGATCCCACTGCAAGCAGCTCCGCCGGCCTCCCCAGCGGTGCCGCCCAGTGCACAGTCGCCACGTTATTGCCAGTGTTGGTTTCCGCACGGACAACGATCTGCCGCCATCCCACGCAAAAGACACAAACCGGGGGCTCGATTGCTAAATAAGTCGACAAAGCTGGCGACCGAGAGGGAAGTTTCGCAGGCATTAGGCGGCGGTGGCGATGTGCATTTCTCACAACTATTCAGGAATCAGGAGTGGTTTGAACGTGAAATGGCGATCATAAAGACAGTCGGATTGGCATGGTGCGAAGATTCCATTCCATCTCTACGTGGACGGCGAGGGGGATGCGGGGTGCAGCCCAGTGGGAAGACTCCGCAACAAAGCATTTTGCTGATGTAGAGATACAGGTGCGGTGCGGTGCGGTGCGGTGCGGTGCGGTGCGGTGCGGTGCGGTGCGGTGCGGTGCGGTGCGGTGCGGTGCGGTGCGGTGCGGTGCGGTGCGGTGCGGTGCGGTGCGGTGCGGTGCGGTGCGGTGCGGTGCGGTGCGGTGCGGTGCGGTGCGGTGCGGTGCGGTGCGGTGCGGTGCGGTGCGGTGCGGTGCGGTGCGGTGCGGTGCGGTGCGGTGCGGTGCGGTGCGGTGCGGTGCGGTGCGGTGCGGTGCGGTGCGGTGCGGTGCGGTGCGGTGCGGTGCGGTGCGGTGCGGTGCGGTGCGGTGCGGTGCGAGGATGAGATGTCGCCATTTTGCAGCATGGCAGGGCATGTTATCCTGATCCCTGCCGCGACGACGATGATAGCGCCTTTCATACTTCCATTCGCGTTGTTCTTAGGTTTTTCTTAAAAGGTTTCTTAGGTATGCAATCCTCCAGTGGAAAAACGGCGCAGTAGCAAGGCAATGGCAAGATGCGTACCAGTATTCCATCCAAGGCCTTGAGGTCACCAAGTAGGGCATGCTTCAGCAACCCGCCAAGACTAAGCAATGATCACGGCGGCAGCAGTTGACGCATGTGGGACACCTCTCACCTTCCAAGAATTCAGTCCCAGCACATACTGCCACACGAGCGCGTATGGCCCGCTTCCGGCGCACAGCATGGGCGGTACACCCTGCGAGAATGGACGCCAGCACAGGCCGCCGCACTGCCCGCGAGGGCCCACCTGCGAGCAGGGTGGCGGCAGCACGAAGTGAGGGACGACAGGGTGGACCCCGCACATAGCCGGAACGCGAAGCAAACGAGTAAGAGATACAATGGAATAGCCACAACGGGCTCACTGAGCGGGAGTAACAACGGACCTGCTTTTTAAGTAAGCTATGGATGAAACTACGCCGTGGGATGGATTACGACTCTTCGGTGAGACGCACGGGTAGTATACGAGGACGAGGCGAAGCGCTTGCGTCCATCCGCGCAGCTGACGGGCGGCACAGCAACACCTGTGTGTGTTACCGTGCCGAGCTCCCAACCGGTGCCAAACTCTGCAATCCCTCCAAACCCCCACTTCCTTCCAGATCCCAGTAAACTTTCGCAGGCACACCTTAATTTTGCTGTGAAGGATCCAGGACTTGGGTGCCAGGACCTGCTCTGCCTCGTATAGGACGACGTGGCCATCATCAAATAACGCCGCAAACACGAGGCCCGACTGGCGGGGGGCGAAGCATAAAGCCCTACGCACCAGGAAAACCATGGAAAAGAGAACGTGAAAACTACGTATGCACTAGGGCGACCAGCTCCTGAGACGGTCCAGGCATTCTGGCGGGAACATTTTGGGATCAGTGGCGCATGAACTGAATGGCAGAGGCTGGACGTGAGCCCTACATGTCCCCTCTTCACACCCTTCATCCATGCAATCGCATTACCAGCCCGCTCCCGCCTTTCCTAATTTCCTATAACCCCTTTATTCGTTGCTATCTCACCTCATGCGCTTTCCACCCGCTGTCCTACCTGCATGCCCTACCTGCATGGCGCTGTTCCACAGATCAGCTCTTGCAGCTGCTGATAGTTCGCCACGCTGATGCCTCCCTCCTCATCAACACCACTGGCCCCGGGCACCCCGCTGACTCCTCCACGCTGCAGGTCCAGCACCTGACCCCATATTAGCACGCTACCCGAAGCTGTGCCGCCCGCAAGCACTCTGCCGTATTCGTTATGGGCCCACGCCAGGTAGGCGACCTGTCGATCCGTCGCCCAGGTAGCTACATGCGACCAGTCATCGGGCCCACAACTGCATTCATACACCTTAACATGCGGGGATAGGAAATGGGAGAGGCGAACACGGGGCCCAGTTGGCATGCAAATTCGGGTATCTGCCGTGCGGCTATCAACCGTATGGACATGGATGCTAGTTAGCAAGACGACCTATTGCAGATTTACCAATCCGAAGGTGGGAAAGTTTGCGGTGAGAATAGAAAGAGTTAGGAAAGGAACCGCGAGCCATGCAAAGTTGCAACCCTTGCCAGGCTACCAGGCGAGATGGGCAGTGAGGGTGTCCGGAGCAGAGGTATCAACCGCAGATTCGGGATACATACAGGTACCGGCAAACGCTGGGATCGGCGCGACGCTCATCACACCTGGATTATGGACCCAGACCCGGAAGGGGTACAGAGGGCCATACGGCGCCTGGAGACGTCGTAGGCGACGTCTTGGGCCGAGCCCGCGCAGTCCGGCAAATAAGAGGACATCTGTAATAAGTCGAGAATTCATGTTGGTATGAGATTAACCTGCAGCCTAATGGATCGGTTTTGCAGCTCACCACATAGCTGGTATCCATTCTGCCCGGTAACTTTGCAAGTGGTAACTTGGTAAACACTTTGATCGTCCGTCGAATGTTGTGTAAAAGTGATACTCCAAATAACTGCAATATGTAGGAGGTGTGTTTCTAACGGCTTGTCCTTCCCGCCCTACCGCCACGCCGCAGTACACATTAAATAATTCACTCGTTTGTATGCAAGGCGGCGCCGCGTAAATCACGATGGGACATTGTCGGGTTGTAAAAGCATAATTCATTAAAGTTTGGGCGGTGGCAGCTCCGAAACCTCTAACACAATCACGAAATGATATTCTCGAAAAAAACTATTAGCCTGTACGTTTATTGTAGTAGCTGAGCTGATGTTCGGATGTCTTCTTATTCCTCGGTTGCGGCGCGTTGCTTTCGTATCCTCGTAAGTCTTTCGGGCTTCCACAGTCGACAGGTATAATCTTACATTTTCAGCATAAACCGATTGAAAGCAATGGCGCTAGGGCAGCAGCTAGTGCAGCGCTTTGCAGGCGGATGGTCGCAGGGCCGACGACGCGTCTACCCGCTGCCGACCAGCCACGTGCAATTCATGCCGCATACGAAGAGCCGACTGAACGCTCCATGCATCTTCTGGGGGCACGTCTATGTGGGATGGACCTCCACACTTGCTACTGCCGCCGGCTCCCGGGCGGCGAGCACTCCCAGTGCAGCAACGCAGCAGCAGCCTGGCCACGGGCTCGTGGGAACCCTTCCCTTCAACGAGGTGTGAAAATACCACCTGCGCAGCTCCCTTGCTCCGCTGATGCCACAGTGATTCTGTGGGGAGTAGATCCAATCGGATGTAAAGGTACCTGCCCTGCCTGTGCGCCTCTAGGACGAGTATGTGGAGGTTGGCCAGGTGGTTGGAGCCCACGGAGTGAAGGGGGGACTGCGGCTAGAACTGTCTACTGACCAGCCAGCTGAGCGATTCCGCGCGGGAAGGAGGTGAGCCAGAGCCAGCCCAGGCAGGACGGGGACGAAGCGGACATTGACGACTGCGAGAGAAGGGAATGGGGCCTGCAGAAGATGCTGCGAGCTCGGTTACATAATTCCGAAATATGTAACAGTTCCTGTCCCAACTCTCTATTCTTTATATCTGGGAAAGCGCACAGAAGTCATCATTTTAAGTTTGCCCGTCCCGACATTGTAACGTACGCGCCGTGCTTCGTCATACTTCATTCTCGCCTGGCCTTGTCGTACATACCCTGAAGCTGTGAATTTACTCTCATAATCCACACAGGCTGTACCTGCTGCCTCCATCCGGGGGGGGACGTGCATCCCGAACCGAACCCCAGGAGCCAGTTCTCATTGCGGTGGGTGGTGTATGGTAGATTGCTAGTTGCCGTCTATGTCGTGCATGTACGGTACGGTAAATGTCATACTGGCGGAACTGGTTATGTCGTCACCTGCAGGCCATGCCTTTAACGCATGAAGGGCAGGGTGGACTGTCAACCCCTGTGGTTTCGGTGCAAGACCCTGGGTTTGCTGGGCGGCTGGCGGTTGAACACCGTCAAGGCCGTGGCTTGCCCAACTTTGAAGCCATGTTGTTTGCGTTTACCGGGTCGCGGGTTTCCGCAGGTGACTGCGCAGGGCGCAAAGATGCGGCCCCTGGGGAAGGGCGAGGAGGCGTGGATGGTGGACCTGGAGGAGGTCACAACCCGGACACAGGTAGGAGTCTCAGGCTGTTGGGTGACACAGACACGGTATGGCGGCGGCGATAGGCACGTTTCTGCTGTCCGTGGTCGGCTGTGTGATACAAGTCAAGGTAAGAACCTTGACTTATATCTCGAGCTCGTGCCTTGACGGAATCCCTCATGCACGCGCATACGGGCGCAGCGATCGTTTCCTATTTTGAGCGTAAGGGGCCTGGCGGCTTGGAGCCCGCCTCACCTCAGTCACCGAGGAGTCACCTCTTCCCCTTCTCTCGAGAAGATGAATACCTTCATACCAAATGCATCCTCTCCTCTCTCAGGATGGGCCCTATATCGCGCCATCCATATAGCGCCACCATTCCGCCCATGACGTGCCGCATTTCCCTAGGCGGAGCAGCTTCGAGGTTGTGTGGTGTATTGTGCAGCGGCCGACCGTGGAGCGCTTCGAGATCCTGATGAGTTCTACGTCACCGACATCATTGGCTGCACTGTCATCGACCAGGTATGTCGGAACGTCTTGTCTTGAGCACGAAATACGACGTGGTAGCGGTACAGATCGCCTGATGCCGTTACCGGGCGTTTGGCTTACGTTTGCATCAACGACGGATGGCAGCGGACTGCCAACGGCCTGCTAAGAGGAGGACTTTGAACACTTTTGGCGTCTCCTCGCAGGGCCAGACGTTAAGTTATTCCCCTTTGCGTCCTCGTGATGACGAGATAGTTGTGTGAAGGCATAACGCATAAGCCTTTGATAATCCCGCTTTGTGTCTTATTGCTTCGTATGGAGAGACCTGTCCTGCCTGCCTGGGGGTCTTGTCGCACGGCCCTCTCCTATGGCGTGCCAGGAACTAGCATTAGAGGCCCATCTAGCCCCGGTACCAAATCAACCGGTGTGTATGGCCTCTACGGTCCAGCCCAACCCCAGGCCTCCTCTCCTGGCCCCAGCCCATCCCTATCCCGCTCCCTTTTCCCCTATTTCCCCCTTTGAAGGCCACCCGGTGCATGGTGGGCCTGGTCGTAGATGTGTACGGCGGTACGGGCACTCACGACACGTTGCGGATCAAGCTGCGGGCCAATGAGGAGGATATTCTCAACTCCAGGATTCGGTGAGGGCGGGAGGCTGAAAGGGGATCTGTTTAGGGTTCGTCTGCGGCCTTCTGTCGGACGCAGGCGCGCGCCTCGCGAGGCACTGCGGGCTGTCGGTGTACAGGTGCGCTGCGAAAGTCACCATCCAATGGCCCGGTGATCACAATAGGCTACCGGGACCCTGGTCTGGGACGCTCGCTTTTTGGTTTCGTAAGGAGCAGCACTGCCGCGCAGCGGTGCTTAGGGGCGGTGTGGTGCGTTCCATTATGCTTAAGGTGCTTGAGATGGTTTCCCGCCACCTTCATACCCGCCCGCCCTCCCGGATAGTGTGTATAGTTACCCCAGCCCAGCCCAGATGGGGCTATGTGGATGCTATGAAGTACCACCACGTGGGTCGTACATCAGCCGCGCCAATTGGGGAAACAGTCCTAAAAGACATTGTGGACTGTGCATATCAATATGCCTTCATTAGGCAATTAATAATAGAGGATGTTTTAAGAATCAGAAAAGAACCCGGATAGGATAGCTCCCTGTGAAGTTTACAGTCTAGCCCTGACATCATCATCATCAGCAGCAGCAGCAGCAGCAGGCCCCTCGCTGCACGGGGGCACATGGCGGAAGGGGCCGCAGACGTACGTTTTAGTGTTGGTTGTGGTGCTGGTTCTCGGCAGTCGAGGCGGCAAAATCTAACACAGGCATGCTTGTATAAAACGTAGAACGCAGTACTACACGATTCCCAGAATCTAAAATGTTTTGCCAATGCTCTATTTATGCTATTTATTCAATAGAAGCCGACGAGCTCTTGGAGCCTTTCCCTCTACATCGCCGTACAGAGTACGAAATGTCGCATGCTTGCATATCCACTTCCAGCTCCTCCGCTCCATTGAGCTTTACTCCTGTCTTCTGTGCCCCCGACCTTGCGATGACGCTTACGGATTAGGTACGCCGCTATGGAACTGCATCCTAGACCTGCTGCGTCCTTTGCTCTGCGTCCACCGCCTTCCTAACGCCTCCGCCACCCCAGGTACTGCATGATCCCATTTGCCAAGGCCATCTGCCCCGTGTTGGACTTGAGCAAGCGGACGCTGGAGGTGGCTCCGCCAGAAGGGTTACTTGAGTTGGTGACGGAGGAGAAGCTTAGGAAGGTGGGCGGGAGTCGGCCTCTCGGGGAGTCGGCCTCTCGGGGAGTCGGGGATACAATTTGATTTACGGTGGGCTCGAGGGTGTGCTGCTGCTGTTGGCCTGGGATGGGTCCTTATGGACCAGGCTGTAAAGAGGTGAGTTGTGATCTCGACAAAGCTCCGGGTCAATGACATGAGATGTACTCACTGCCAGTCTTTAGCTTTTGGGGGCTCTTGATCTGTGCATAGCGTGAGCCTCGCCCCATGACGTCCATGTCTTGCAGCCGCTTTCGGATGCGGTCAAGGCACAGAAGCTGGCGCAGCTGCGGGAGCTGCAGGCGCAGGAAGCACATCTGCAGCTGCCATCGTCACCATCCCAGCCGCAGAAGACGGATGGCGATGAAGGGGAGGACGAAGAGGACGACGAGCGGACGGCAGCGGCAGGGGCGCCTTCTGTCAAGGCATCAAGGGCCGTGGGAACTGCTCGGTCGCAGCCGCAGTCGATGGGGAGCTGGCAGGCACGTGGCTCCAGAGCGGGCGGGGACAGCAGCAGGGGCGAAGACGATGGTCTTGGTGGCCAAGACCAGGAGGACGGGACCCAGCAAGGCGGCGAGGCGGGTGCTGGTGCAGGGCGATGGCGGCGACCAGCATTGCGGAGGCGGCCCGGCAGCTTACGACTGGGTCGGCGGCGGGAGTAGGCCCTAGGCGTCTAGGAGGGGATTATATTATCCTACCCACCGTCATCATTGGTTGCATCGTCGAGATGGTTCAGTATTGAGCATGGGGCAGCTGGGTTTACAGGTATTGGCTGGACTGCTTTGGCCCGCCATGGTCCTGTTGTTAGAGTTCTGCCCACTCGTGACGTTCGCATGTTGATCACGTTTGTTTTGTAAAATTACTAAGGATTTGGAGATGTGCCAATACAGATATAAGCAGCTCAACTAAGGCTGGCAATCAATTGCACCTTAAACCTCTTTGTGGTGCGCCAGTGGAATTCGTCACAAGAGCTTTTGAGAACCTGGGAAAGGACCTTCCCCAGGTTCGCCTAACGGTATGACGCTTACCACGAAACAGCACATAATCGCTTATATTGGCACTGTGCTTTAAAAAAGCTTATGAAGAAAGAAGATAGTGCTCAGCCGGTCGACTTCACAGTACACGATGACGGCAATGACGGTTTGGATTTGACTGGTTTCCTAGTTTGGCGCGCATCTCGTAGCCTCAAACTATAAGCTTTAAGGATCAAAATCATTAAACGCATGATATCAATATGAGCCTTAGGGGCTAGCTAAAGCCTCCAGAAGCCTCCAGAAGACCTGGCGTCCCTGACAGCGTCACGCTCAACGCGACAGAGGATGGACATTAAAAATCAGAGCGCAGGATATTTGCTTAAGAACGATGGCAATCTGTTTTGGAATACTCGGCTTTGGGTGGTCTTTCCTAATGCATGACTCATCTGGCCGTTTCATATTTGCCTGCAAGCGATTTAGCAGGATTCTGAAATCCAGTACCTCACATATAACATATCTAAAATCTTCAACGCAATTTAGGTTTTAAAAAAGGCTAGAACTATGTATCCTCTTTCCCGCCTCCCAGCATGTACGATGCTCGTGCACCTTCCTGCTGCACATAAGACCGTTCTCTACAACAAATTGTTCGCTTCGGGTTAATCTGTTGGCACATTGTTTGAGACACACCTTGACCTCATCGGGCGCAATGCCAATTGTGACCACGGAAACCGTTATGTAATTTAAATCTGACATAACGAACACCCCACTCGGAAGACAGTACGCGACGAGCCTGCAATCAATTCTATTGACATTCAATGATTTTCCGACTGTGACAATGGCCAGAGGTTTTGAGTCCTATGGCATGAAGCCATCGCCAACCGCTTCGATCATGCATCGATCAACTTGCTTCTTCCTCACAGCCTTACTGGCCTTCACACACGTGAAGGCAGAGATTGGTGAGTGCCTAAAGCGCGGTATGCTCAGACCCTTGGCAGGCCGTTTTCATCGCTGTTTAGCGTGAAATTTGTAAATTCCGTTTTGGATTCGGTGCCTTCAGGCATTGCTGAGGTGATGTCGGCCTTGTACGTCGACCAACGGTAAGTATCTTGCTTTTAATAACGAGAAGTATATGTTTGCCTAGAGCAGCAGTGAAACGTCGCTCCCCGCTGCCCGCGCTTCCGCAGTAACCCGCAATGCGACGGCATTCACATCAGCAAGGACTTCCTTTATCTATTGCCCACTGCCGAGGTTACTAATACCTCTGCTTGGACTCAAGTGATTGAAGGAGACAATCTGCCATCGAAATACAACGTGAGCTGTTGAGTGCGGCATCAAGGCCGCGATCCGCGATCCGTCTATGCTCGTACTGGTCAGAGCACCCTAGATCTTAAACACCGATACGCCCCGTCATGACCTTCAGTTGCCTCCATAGCCATAACCATTGCCAGATTGTTAGGCTTGTTTCTGGGAGCTGTCTTTGCATTTCATCGCGTAATACGTGTTTCCATTCCAACCCGCAGGTCCGATCGGGCGACAAGATCAGAGTTACCTACCGCAATGCCACCAACTCTACTGGCTCCCGCCGGCTGTTGTCCAGTCCGCCTCCAGTGCTGGAGTCCATTGAGGTCGTCCAACAATCGGTGCCTCATGAGATCTACACAGGGAGCCAGATTCGGGTCAAGAGCATGATCTACATCATAACGACGTGCGGCTGGGGGGCCTCCGCCACTGTGGACGTGAGTATAACTGGGGGGCCCGCGGAGCGCTGGATGGGTGTCCGGGTTTCCGTATTCCGGGTTGTGTTGGGGTTGTTTTCCCCTGTTAGGATGGGCGTGTCATGTCGGTCATCAGACTGCATGAATGGGGGGCAGGCATCCGAATGAATGATGATATATTCTTGACGTCCGTGGCAGGGGTTCCTACATGGGGGTTTCTCAATGCGCCCCTGATGTGCCGGGTTCTCCGAATACGTAGAACGTCCGAGCTTGTCATGACAACAAGGCGGCCATTGTGCTTCAGACGGCTCTCATGACTATGGTGAATCTATGGCATTTCTGTCTGATACTCCGCACCCCCCCCCTCTGTTCGCTCCCGTCCCCAAACAGCAACTCCGCGCTCTGTTCTTCGAGGCCAACAGCAGCATCGCGGGCTACCACACCAACTGCACCTATGGGAAAGTGACGTATGACCCGTCAGAAAACTTCATTTTCGGACCCGTTGAGGTGCGCGCAACGACCTTCATGATGTCATTAATCGGCGGGTGCAAGGATCAGCCGCCCACTCCGATTTGCATCGGATTGGGCAGCCGCGCTCGCCCTGGTCACGCTCCTTTGTTTCCTCCCTGGAGGGGATTTCCTGGTACTACCTAAGTATTTCGCACGCTGCGTTGACCTTGTCATGCAACTTTTAGACTGACATTTTTTGTATTAGTGAGACGGAGATGCGCATATGCGATTCGTCGTCGCCTGTTGTTGTTGTTGGTGGTGGTGGTGGTGGTCAGACTCGCTCATATTCCGTGGCCCCGACAGGTTCCTTGCTCGGGCACAGTGTCGAACGGCTACCTGACGTACGCGTACGATAGTTCCAAAAGCTGTGGCGCCGCAGAACAATTTGCTTGGCGTATAACTGCTGAAAACGCTGCGCGCAGTGTAAGTCCGTTATCGCCGAATCCACCCATGTCTAATTTCTGAGATGTGTCGCCTGCACTGGGAACGGTCAAGGTGCCGCATTGGGAATCGTTGTAGGAACTGCAACATTTTGCCCGCCCGATAACCGGCAACCAACCTCACCCCTTCCTTCACCTCTCTCTTGCAGGCCGGCTACGGGGCATTCTTTGACAACACCACCCGTCGCCGCATCGTGCACATCCTGCCCAAGGAGGTGAGCTCCGGAGTGTTGTGAATTAACGCCCGACACTGAAATGGAAGACAGCCGTACCGACAGCAGAAAATGCTTGGCTAGCTGGAACCCCGCAACTTGGAGCAGGATTTCGCAGCCTTCAAGTTTTTCCTATGACTGTCGAGGACGATACTGAGCAGTCAAGATCATATTCACTATATGTGCGACCCAAACAACCCATCCAACGTTCTTCTGCCGCTGCAGGTCACGTGCGGTTGGGCCGGCCTTGGCTCCGTGGGCTGTGGCAGCACTACCTGCACCGTCTACATCAAAGGGGCTTATGCGCTCAGCCTGACAGTTAACATGCACGAGCTGGGCCACACCCAGGGACTCAGCCACGCTGGCCAAGGATACGACGAGGTGGGTGAGCCTAGTTAAGGATTCAGCATGGCCTGACGGGCGGCCCATTTTTCGATTGTTGATGTTTACGCTATTAACCAGTGCAAATACTGCTGTGTGGAGAATGGATCGTTTTAACCACAGTGGCTATGTCGAACATTGTTCCTGGCCCCGATGCTGGCAAGGGGTTAACGTTCGTTATGCAAACCCTAAAACCTGACATGACTCAATTGTTTGGGTCCCCTCTACCACCGCCTCAGTACGGTGACTACTCCGATGTTATGGGCACTGCCACCAGCGAGGGCTACCTCTGCATGAACGTGGGCAATCAATATCGAGTCGGATGGAACACTATGTTGGCTAGCCTGACCCCCAGCACCACCAACTATCCTGGCAACACGGGATTCCCTGGACGATGGGTCCTTCCAGCCACAAACCGTACGGACAACAACGCCCTGTATCTAAATTACTCAGTGCCGGGCGCGCGGTTACCCAACATGTTCGTCAGTTTCCGTACGCGCGGTCCGCGGTACGATAATGTGATGCCTGCGAACTTGATGAACAAGGTAGGGATGTTGGCCACCCTTGCCACAGAGGAACCTGGGGACCCTGATCCCTGAATTGTTGTGTGCCGCTTCGCGCCCTGTTGACTAACTTGGCGTCGACTAACTGCTGACTGGTGTGCCACATGTTCTGATTGGGGCATGGGCTGAGTAATTTGGTACGACAACCTTTGTAGCTGAGCGGGTGCTGCCTCTTACAGGTTGCGCGCTGCTTTCGTACCTCATGCCTCATGTCCCCAGGTATTCGTGCACCAATTCAACGGCACGGCTTCGGAGCGCGATTACAACCGCACCCTGTTGGTGGCCACCCTAACCACCAACGCAGTCTATATCAGTCCGTTTCTTGATCGCAAGTGAGTTAGGCTTCCCTAGTCCTCGTTACATGAGGACTCACAATGATCCACTTGCACGCACCTGTGTCAGTCCGCCGAAAGAAGGAACCTGCGTTTCGAAGTCGTCTTGCATGTATTTGCGTTTGTGGTGGTGGTGATGGCGCCCCCTGCGCTTTGTCTGCCCTGACCGTCTGGCCATCCCGTTGTGCTCGACCCCGCAGCAACGACGCGAGCGTTGGCGGCGGTGTCAAGGTTCGCGTCGTGAGCATCACAGCGGGTGTGAGCGCGACTGTTGAGTTGTGCCGCTTCACGCAGAGGATTGAAACAGCCTGCGATGATGGCGTCGACAACGACTGTGAGTTCGCTGATGTGCCCGCTCTGCTCCGGCTGGGTCTGAAAGTGGTTACAGTGCAATGCAGCGCCGTGTGTTCAGCAGTTCCTGCGTGCAGCACGCTCTACTTGTCTATTAGTTGGAAAGAGCCTTAGCCTTCAGGCAATCTGCTTGCTCGTCCATATGCAGTTCCCTTTTCCGGCATTTACCCTGAAGTTCCTTGTCTCCCTGTGTCCCCCTGTCCCCTGGCCTCGTGTATGGTGCGATTCCGGCATCCAGGTAACGGACTAATTGATTCGGATGACCCCAATTGCATGTCATCACCGCCACCAAGTCCCCCATCACAGCCCAGCTTGCCGCTTACACCTCCGAACCCCCCACCCAGCCCAAATCCGCCGAAATCCCCACCTCCGTCCCCACCAAGCCCGCGGCTGCCGCCCAATCCACGGCCCCCCCCTAGTCCGCGGCCGCCCCCACCCAGTCCGCCGCCTCTGCCGCCCCCGCCAAGTCCGCCGCCGTCCCCGCCGCCCCCGCCTCCACCGTCCCCGCCAAGTCCGTCACCCCCGCCGCCCCCGCCAAGTCCACCGCCCCCGCCGCCACCACCTCCACCGCCACCCCGTCCCCCGCCAACTCCGCCCAGCCCACGCCCGCCGAGGCCACCCCCTCCCATCCGGCCACCACCTGTCCCTAAGCCCCCACCAAAGCCGTTTCCGCCGCCAAAGCCAATGCCGCCGCCACGTCCGCCGCCATTGCGGCCTCCACCTGTTTGAATTGGCTCGCGACCATCCATCTAATAGAAAAGAAGCATCATGGGATGTCAGCCCAAAGGTCAATTGTACGATGCTGTGTCACGACGATATTGCCAGTGATACGCAGCTGCTTTATTGTAAAGATCCTCCAGAGGTATTGTCATGTTTTCTTGCTAGGTGAGGTAGTCGTGTTGTAGGGATGGCCTCTGCACTGCTTGTGGTTCGCACTGCTTTGGACGTTGAAGGTACTGCGATATGCCGCCATGCGAAGAATAATGCCATTGTATAATGCAGCGCATTGGTGGGCCCTAGGGAGCAGGTCGGGCTGGAAATGACCTAAGCTGGATGGCTTAGATAGCGTTGATAGGATTAACTAAAAGAAACTTAGGGTTTCATGTGATAACTGTGTAACCACATCACCCTCCCCTGATTCCTCCAATCCTCATCCTCCGCCCAATCGACTCGCTTTTATAAAAGAAGTTTGTTGTACGAGAGTGGAATGTGTACCTGTAAACTTGAAGCACATGCACACACCTACCGCACATTCCTGACTGCGCTCCGCTGTCAAAAAGATGCACCAGTGAAGCAGCAGCTGTCTGCAGCGTATTGCGCCAGGTTGCAGTTTGTCAGGTGGATGCGCATAGCAAACGTTGGGCTTAACTGGCTGTGTTGTACGACCAGGGTACCGGTGGTATCACGAGGTCGTCGCATCTCGCATTCGCATAGCAAGGAGAAGTACCCGGCCGGCATCTGGCTTGCTGCGGCATCTAGATGCCATCCTAGCCGCATCTAGATATCCAGACCGGCCCCCCGTAACCGCATCCAGGTACGAAAAAACGATAGTTAAATACCGATATAGCCCTCCATTTTAGATATCTAAATGCAAGTGCCCTCACTGGTGGCAGGGTATTGGTCAGCAGTATGTCGGAGCAAAATCTTCCTGCAAAGCGGTATAGCGTCTCTGATTACACTGGGCGCCACGTCCACCGCGCTCTCATCCACTAGGCACCCCGTGAAGCTGAGGCCTTAGAGTTAAATAGATGTCCGGGAGGGCTCGCTAGCTTCTGTTCGTGACCGATGGGCCGAGCCTGGTCAGAGAGTCAGTAAGGAGCACTTAGGCGGGAGGGGGAAAAGTAAGAGAGCTATAAAAGCTTCAGTAGTGAAGGCAGAATGCCGAAATGAAGGAGCTGACAAGTTCAAACAGAAAACAAACAGCAAGCCGTACGGCTACCGTACATAACCTAGCTTAGAGGCTATAGTTGCTCTCGCTCATGCCGCATCAAAGCTGAATTAACAGCAGGAGGCAAGGGCGCATGTGAAACGGTCGCGGTAGAAAGGGGGGCTGTTGGTCGTTCCCTTTCCGAGACCAACATTCCGCTTTCGTTTGGCACAACTTTGCTTGTTCGCGCTCGTCAGTACCTTCTTGTGATATTTTCAAATGTGGAGAAAGCAGGGCGAAAGGATACATGCTAAAACACAATGCCAGGACCCTGAAACAAAGTAGTCAGATGAGACACAACGTATCTGTTTTTTCCGTTGTTCTTGCTCTGAGCAGCAGTTGCTCTGTCATTGCTCCTATGCATAAAACATAACAGTTACCAACGCAAATAATCTGTCATTGAATCAGGATGCTTTTTCCGATAGTACAGCGGTATATACATTTGTAACGTGAGTCTTTCACATGACACAATGCCTCACGGTGCCTCTACAGCGGTTTGCGGACATATAAGCGTTGATTGATAAGCTATTATAGATCGTTGTAAAATTCGGCGGTTACTGATGGTTCACAATTGCTGGGCTTCGTGGCCTGGCTAGCCAGGGCATCCCAGGGTACGCCGTGGTACGCGCTGGCGCACCTCTCAGCCTTAAAAGCTAACCAATGAGGGGAAACCGATTAAACCAATATGATTTCATAGGTAGTTCTATTGTTTTCCCAACGAAAATAGCAGCCTTGGGGACTAGCCAGAGCCGAATTCCGTGTGTACAACAAGTTCCTGTACAGCAACACGATTATATACCGACAGGGAATGAAGTTATCCTGGTACAGCGGACTCCATATTTGTATTCATAGTAAATAGCTTTGCACCTGGATGATCAATTTTGGTTGGGCGTCCACAGCGCATGGCGTATCGGCATATCGTACTTGCCGACCGAAATGCCACTTTAGAGCCTTGGGTAATCCTTTTCGCGCCAGTGAATCACGACGCTTGTGCCAGATAAAAAAAGATAGTCACCAAAAGAATGAAGTCCTTATTTTACGCTGGGCTTCTGCTGCGGGCAAAGCTGCGGGGTTTTAAGCTCCTCGCCGCGGAAGTCTTGACACCTTCTTTAATTATGTGAGTAATGTTCCTTTAAAGATTACAATTGCCAAAGGCGCAGTTTAATTGCAAGTACCTTGACTGTCATTTGCAGGCTGGTTACCTTCACTTTGGGTTGGGCCATTTCGTCCATCGACCGTTTCCAGGTACCTTTCTAAGCATTTTTGGCTTTCGTATATTTGGATCACGACATATCGGGCATGGCGGAATGATTGGACTGCGTGCTCGTCCCGTCGCAGTGGCTCCCCCCTGCTTCCGTCCACTTTTTCGCTGTTGCATACAAATCGCCTTCACACTCCCTCTATCCCGTCTTCTCCCCTGAACCACATTGCCTGGATCGAACGACGCCATCAGGTCTTCATGTTCGCCGATTGTAGTCACCAGCTTTTCCGTGCCCAGGCGGACATATTGAAGCTTGCCGGCTGGCGGGCAGGCATCCCCTCCTGCCTTTCCCCACTGGCGCGAGCCATGACGTCCGAACTATTGCGGCGGCAGAGAGACCACGAAGCTGCGCTTCGTCATGAACGTTGGAAACGAGATCATCCAAACCATAATGGCAACGGTAATAGAAGACTGGCGGCTACTTTGGCGGGGACACAGGGTAATTCTCAGTTTCTGCAGCGGCAGCTGCGGCAGCAACAGGAAGGGCTGCCGCAGGGTGGCGGGAGCTTGGTCAGCAACGGAGGCGGTGGAGGTGGTACCACGCAGACGCAGTGGCCCCGGCAGCGCCCCTGGCGACTGAACTGGGGCACCATCCGGCAACGTTTCCAAGTTGACGTTAATCGTAGTCCTGGGGAGCAGTCCGGGCGCGACTTGGTGATGGCGCTTCTAGCGGCAACTAAGAAACCCCAGGTGGCTGAGGCGCTGGAGGAGTGTAGGTCAGTGCATGGCCCCGTGACTGGGTCGGGGATCGGCCCTGCTGCGACTGGGTCGGGGCTCTGGGCTTCCGACAGCCTCTCCTGCGCACCTGTACTCCGGGGGCGGGGTCGTCTTCGGCGAGTGCTGGCCACTGCCTCACGTGTCAGGGTCCAACTTGAGCCCCTGGCGCACCGCCGTCCATGCTCTTTTACAATTATAATCCGTTACTTCGTGCCACGTGTTAATTCTAATCCAGGTGGCAGGAATTGGGAATCAGCGTCTTCCCTACCACCGTCCTCAACTTCTTCAACCAGCTGCTCGGGTGAGGCAGCCCGAGAACGCGTTAGTGCTCGGGATCACCAACACGGGATACCTGTCCGGCAGGGAATATGAAGAGACACTCGTTGCAGCCGATTGGCTGGTTTTGGCCGGTCTCACTGCCGCCTGCCTGGGCAAATGCGCATGGACCTGATGGGCAAGTGGGCATGGACCTGATGGGCAAGTGCGCATGGACCTGATATTGAACGGCCGAGCGGCCAACCGGCAGATCGAAACAAAGCGTGGTGCGCGAAGAGAGGAAGAGAATGAATTTGGGATCAGGTACCCCCCCGCGGGAGAAACCTCTGGTGCTGCGGCCACATTGTTACGGCGTCGTCAAACTTCCTAGGGAATCCCCCCTTCTGCTAATGCTCTGCTCCTGAAGACCGAACCTGCACCCGTCCTTTGCCTCGTTCCCTCGTCTGTCCGCAGCCCCACAGCTCTGATGACCTTCGACGAGTGGCTGCTGATGAGCTCTTTCCTCAACGCCTCTCTGGCCGCAAGTGGCGGAAGGAGCACCGTGGAGGTCAGCTACGGGGGCGCGTGGGTTCGTGGAAGCGCGACTCGGGATCAGCGAGGGCTGGGTTGGGTGGGGGATCGTGCACCTTGTGTCTGTCTATGTTTCTTTCTGTGTGCTGGTATGTGCTTGCCCTTGGCTGGTGTCAGGCAGCCAGGCCAGATGGGGCCCGGCTGCCTGGTACCGGCCCATGGCAATCATCCTGCCCTGTGGATCCACTCTCGCACCGGGGTGCTCGCGGGTTTCTAATCCACCGCGGCGTCAGTCACTGGAACCCACAACGGAGGGAGAGAGGTTGAACAGGAAGGCGGCCAACATACGAAAGTGGGGCGCGGCTTGTCTGCGCACCGCTTGCAAGGTGCAGCGTCGCGGTTTGTAGTTTTAGTCTATTTCTATGGTCTGTTTGTCTTCCTCGCCAACTCGGTCACCCGTCAGGCGACTCTGGAGTTCCTCATGCCCGTGATGCCCATCTCGGGGATTCAGCCCGGATGGCTGGCGCTGGTGCCGGATACGCCTCAGGTGTGTGTGCGTGTGTGCGTGTATCGGGAAGAGATAGGGACGCCCTCAGGATTGTATTGACAGGTCCCCGGTGTCGCTTCAGTTACGGCGGTGACGCCATCAGTGACTTCGTGAAACTCGTAGGGAAGGTCGAATCTGCAATGGGGGGGGGAGGTTACGGAGGTGGGCCATCAGTGCGCCGGTGGCGGGGAACCAACGTACGTGAAATACACACACACACACACACTCGTGCAATCTAAGTATATACAAACATATACCTGTATCTGTAAGTATGTATACACATGCACGCGCGCACCCGGTCCTGCATCAGCACCTCATGGGACACGTTTCCTTCCGGTGTTCGGTGTTCGGGTCAGAAGTCGGCCCCCTTCCCTAATCAACACTCCCATTGCCGCCCTTTTCTGGTGGTACTTAGCAGCGGTGAACCAGCGGTTGTCAAGCTCAAGGTTCAGGCAAGGCCCATCATTAACCAACCATGGCTCGCTATTACTAGATCCGCCCGGGATTCCCCCGCCTCGCCCTTCCCGCTCTGATGCAGGTCCGTGCCTTCGCGGCCCATATGTCCGCTTCCACCCAGTTCTTTGATGAAGTATTCCTCGGCATCTTTGACACCGTGACTGCGGCCATGGACGCTGCAGCAATAGCAAAAGCACCTGCACCGCGTGCGGCTGGCGAGGGGGACCCAGACGGTGCCCATGGCAAGCCCGGAGGCGGTGGAGGTGGTGGAAAGGGGCGATCCAGGCGGCGACCACTCATGAATCCTGAACGGCTCTGGGCAGTACTGGAGTTCGCGTCAGGTCCCATCCCAGGGGTCGGTGTGGATTACGCCATTCGAATGAATTCCATGCATGTGCCGAGCACATTCTCAAAGCTGTCATCGGTGAGCTGGTACAAGAGAGGCCTCAGAGGATGCTATCTTCATAAGTTTATAAAGGGCTCGAGGGGCCTGTTCGGTTTGTTTATAGTGCAATTGGGTTTTATGAGGGGTTGTCGTATACCGTCTACCGTGTGGGGCGCGAAGGGACGAAGAACCCTAAACCCCAAAATCAAGGATAAGGCCCAAGTACTTGGGCGGTTTGAAATGCATGCTTGCGTTCGTGTGGGAAGAAGTGAGCTGCTGATCGCCGAGGGCGAATCGGCGACTGGGTGATGCGTCAGGGCTGCAACCTGTCCGGGCTGATAACTTAAACCCGGGCATGCACCCAATAGTTCCTTGTTGCAATCGGGCCAATTCATGTACGGCCCTGCTGTATTTCTTTGAGGGGGCAGGCGCCTAGGGTACCTTTTCACTGCTCCGTGCCGCGGCCCCTCTCCTCTCCGTGAAACCCGGTGTACTGCCGTACTCGCAGCCCGAGTGCAAGACCTGCTCCAGCGACTTCGTGCCGTACGTGGCATCCGGCTTCCTGTCCCTACAGGTGGGGCTTGCGGGCGGGGTGAATGAGGTTCACGACGGGCAAATGACCCACGGGTCGCAAGAATAAGGCCCTACCCCGGGCGCTGCCCCAACACCGGAAGCTGCAAGCTTACCTGTTGGCGGATGTAGCTGCATGCTGGCTGCCATGCCGCATTGCCCAACCAACCGACCGACGGACCGACGGACAGACTGACAGGATAGAACCTAATGCACAAAGAGGAAAGGCTACCGGGGCGGAGGGGATGAGGGATATTCATGTACCTCGGTCATAAGCCAGCACCGGTTCGAAGGCTGTGGCTGTGTGGAAGATGTCGCACTGCCGGGCATTCCCCCGCACATCCCCATCCATGCATCCATCCTGACCTGTACACACCCGCACACACTGGTGCACCTTTCCCAAGCGCGCTATGGCCCTTTCCCCTTCTCCCCACCTCCTCACCCCTCCCCGCTCAATGCAGGCTGCCGTCAGCGGTTACGTGTTGGGTTTGGATGGGCAACGGAACGGCACGCTGCAGTGGGACAACAACCTGCCCCCCTTGTCGGAGGCGACCGCATGGCTGCGTAAACCAGGGCACGCAGCTAATGGCTCGTCGTCCCAAGCCGACGGCTCGGGAGCTGCAGCTGACGTGCCGGGGGATCTGTTCGGCATATGGTTCACGCCGTTGCCTAACATGGGCCAGGAGGTGCGTGCGGGTCCGCGATCGATGGTTGATGTGGTTGATGAAGGGCCCACCGGATAGCACAAATGTCTTTAGATCGAGCAGGGGCCGGCAACTCATGAACTAATATAAGAGATGTAGAAACAAATTTCATAAAAAGGTGGTTTAGATGATAACAATGTAATATAAGGAGATATGGATATAGAAAATCCATCAGGACGATGGAAAACAATAACGATGGAAGGAAAGCGGGTACGGTGACTGGCCGGGCATTTTGAGGGATGCAGTGTGCAGTGAGGATACGGGTGTGTGAATGTGGAGGGGTACATGGATGTCCGCCAGCCCGCAGCGCCCTTCCTCTCTGTCCCTCTTTTTCTCAGGTCAACGCATTCTACGAGTACGGCGCACCGTTGTTGGGCATCTTGACCACCTGCAGTTTCGCTCTGCCACTGGCGCTGATGGTCAGGTGATGGGGCCTCGGGGTTTTGGCTGCGGCGGGGTGGGTGGGGGTTGAGAGTTCGTATCTTCGCGAGCGCAGCCGATCACTGCGCAGATCAAGAGGGCTATGCTATGTGTCCACCAGACCTCTTGACTAGACTCGGGGGTGGGCGAACCCGTCGCCCCCCTCCTCTTCGTTCATTCACCCGGGCCCCCAAACCCTCGCAGAGCCATGACATCTCAGCGGCAGTCCGGTCTGCAGCACCTCCTGGAGGTGCTGGGGCTGTCGCAGTGGGGTTGGCAGCTGGCATGGATGATGGCAGGGCTGCCGCTTATGGGGGCAAGCTTCGCCGTGGTGAGCCAAGCGGGCCCGGGGGATGCGTGGTCTGGGGGATTCCTTTCACCGCCCCCTTCCCCTCAGCTTGCTTGGTGGCTCTGTTTGCCCTTCCCGCCACATACCCCGCCACCATGATGAAGCTGTAACGCAGTGAGCTCCTATACCGCTATCTGTACATGTCCAGGGGGCGTGGCCCCCGTCCCTCCTGTTAAACTGACGGTGCTTGACTGTCTGAGTCTCGGCCCTGTTCCCCCATCCCTGCTGGACCTCCCTTGCAGGAAGGTCTTCTCGCCAGCACCACCTACCTGCGGCTGGTGGAGCCGGGGCTATTGGCGACAGCCATGGGGGCGGCTGCGCTGGCGGCTGCTGGGTGGGCGGTGCTGCTGGGCTGCTGCTTCCGTGACCCGAAGGTTGCGGCGACTGGTGGGTGCGGCTGCAAGGCTGTCCACAGCGCACGTTATCAGGGAGTGCTGCTCCCTGTGGAACACACACAGCAATAGAAATGATAAAAGAAGTAAGGGATGACGGAGGTTGAAAGCGAACCCTAGGGGAACCGATGGGGTGCTCCTGATACCGTAGTTAAACGGTTGCGCTGCATGGCTTCATCTATCGACATTTCGCGACCGGCCCTGTCGCCCTATGCCATTTACACCGCAGGCAGCTTCGTGGTCACTATGGCTTCGGGGCTGCCCTTTCTGGCGTTGTACACTGCGGGTGGGTGGTGTGTGTGTGTGTGTGTGTGTGTGTGTGTGTGCGCGCGCGTCTCGGGGGGTTGTTCATGCTTAGCTCAACACGTGACCCCTCATCTTATCAAACCTCTTATATTAACCTCTTGCTAAATGAGGTGAGCATGTTGTGAGGTGAGGGGGTGGGCTCAGGGCTTCCAACAGTGATTTCAGTCGCTTGCGACAATAGACTGGGGCCTCGTCCAAGCCCCGCACAACGTCGATCTCCGCTAATGGAGGGACGAGCTGGGCCCTTTAATGTGCTGTTGTCTGTTAGCCGGTGCGCTGCCGGGCGTGTTAGCGTACTGCGTAGAAGTCAGTGTTGAAGAGGTAGGGGGGCAGATGACCGCCCTACCTGTGAAGTGCAGTGCTGACGTACATTGGAAGCCCCCGCCGCCACCTAGTCTCGCGTGCGCATGTCCTGCAGCCGCCCGCCAGCGCGTCCCTTACATCTTGTCTTTGTTCTCACTACCGGCTACCCCCTTCCCCTTTCTTCCCCCTGCACTCTCTTTACCTCCTGCAGCTCCCACGCAGCTACTTGCAGCCAAGCGGATCTGTTGCCTGTTTTGGCCCTTTGCAATATCTGCACTGCTGCAGCGCATGGCGGCGGGACACCAGCTACGCCGATACGGCGCCGATCGGCAGGTCTCTGCCGTACCCGGACTTGATTGGGCCTCCGCGACCCATGCGCCGCTCTCCACGGTGGAGATCTTGGGCTTCATGCTATTCGACGCCGTGCTATATCTCGTGGCGGCTGCGGTGCTGGCTGCATGCCGGAACATGTTAGGCGGTGCTGGCTTTTGGGGCATCAGCGGCGGCAGGCGTCATGGCGAGGAGGCGGGCGGCCGCCGGGCAGGCGACCGTGGTCGTACGGCGGCTTTGGAGCTGAGGGGCGTGACACACCGTTACCCAGGGAACGAGCGCCGGGCGTTGGATGACGTCAGCCTCAGCGTCGCCGCAGGTGAGACGCGTGCAAACTGCGTGCGTGCGTTTTGGCGGGTGCGTGTGTATTCTGCATGGGTGTGTCTTTCGTTTGTCTGTCTGTAAGTGTGTGTGCACGTGTGTGTGCTTAGTGTATGCGCGCTGTGCACGTGTGTATCTTCGGGGAGAGGAGACTGACTTGACCCGTAAGCCAGCATAGGGCAAAGCGGTGCCGTCCCCAAAGAGAAGGCACATTCCACCGCCTGGATGCAAGATATACGTCGCACACCCTTACGGCGTAGCACTCCTCGCTAAGCCGTTATAGGCTTCGCTTCGGGCATGCGGTGTGCCCGTCGGCCTCCCCTCAGGTGAAGCGCTGGCTCTGGTGGGCCGCAACGCAGCGGGCAAGAGCACGCTCATGGCAATCAGCTGCGGCAGGATAGTGCCCAATGGGGGCGGAACAGTACACGTGGCTGACTCCGTTATGTACGGCGGCGGCGGCAGGGGGGGGTGCCTTGGCGAGAGCGTGTACCGGCATATCGGCTACTGTCCCCAAGGCAATGTGTTGGTGAGAACTTCGGTGCGGTTCGCGGGGCGATTGTGGCGCAGGAAAGCAGAGGTCAAGTCAAGTTCTTGGAATTAGGCGGGAAATGGGTTTCGGAGAACAGATGCCTTATGGCCTAATTAAAGCTCAACGTGTTTGAAATCAAGTTGAGCTTTAATTAGGCCGTAAGCGCCATGATCTTCGCGCCTCGCCACTGCCCTACGTGTCTATGTCGGTATGTGCATATCTGTGTGTGCGGGGAGGGGGTGAGGGCTCCGTGAGGGCTCTAATAAACCCTTCCGCCCTGATGCAGTGTGCTGCCGCTCCCAACCCACCTTGTCCACCCAGCTGCACGACATGACGGCCTTGGAGCACTTGTACCTGGCGCTGGTGCTGCGCGGCGGCGAGAATTGGACTTGGGGTTTGCTCTGCTTTCGTGGCCGTAGGCGGCTGGCAGCAGCGGCGGCGAAGCTAGCAAGATTGGTGTCGTTGCCCGATGATATGTTGCAGGTTCGTGCCCAGTATTCTGCTGGCGGAGAGCGCCTCTGTTGTTCAAAGACCTAGGTAGCCTGGAGAAATAGACCTCAACATGCGCCCCTTCCCCGCTGCTCCTTTCGACAGCTCCTGGTTTCGGAGCTGTCGGGGGGCTCCCGACGGAAGCTGCAACTGGCTATGGCCATGGCGGGTGAGCCCCCGCTGCTCCTGCTGGATGAGATCACGGCCGGTGTGGACACGCAGAGCAGCCAGGTGCGGGTCGAGTAGGGCGAAGTCAGTGGGAGGACGGGGAGTTGGAGAGATTGAGTAGAAGAAGGTAGCGGTAGTGGTGGCGGTAGCAGTTCGGCTGGCACGTTATGTGGAGGTCGGATGATGGGTCCGCCATGCGCCTGATGGCGGGTTTCCTTCACGCCGTCAGGGGTGATGACACTTGGGAGGACTGACGGGCATCAGCGATAGCCATCTCGGGCGCACGGGGTCTGGCGGCCAGGGGAAGTCGATGCGTGTCCCCATACCGGCACGTGTGCAGATATAAAGGCATCGGGATCCGCAGTCAGCGCCGTTGGAGCCAGTTGGCGTACAGCTCCGCATGGCCCTGCGTGTGCTCTTGGCCGGAGTGAGGGGGCAACATGCAAGAATGCAACCGCAATGGATTGTCCTCCTTCACACGTTCCAAATAATAATGATAATAATAAATAAAATAATATTGTCATTATTTATCATCTATGATATGATTATTTGTTGCGATGCCCACATTCCAATTTTCCCACTGCTCCATTTCCCCTGTTTACACCGCAGGCCATCTGGGAGGCCCTTTTGGCCGCCAAGCAGGGGCCCTGGGGCACAGATATTCACGGGACGCCCGGAGGGAAAGGTGGGGGCGGCGCGGCGGCCGAGAAGGCTTTTGGTGACCGACCCATGGGTCGAGGAGCCGCTCTGCTTTTCATCAGCCATCATTTGGCGGAGGTGGAGACGCTGGCGGACTGGCTGGGAGTGATGGATGGGGTGAGCGAAAGGGATACGAATGGAAAGGAAAGGTACGGGCTATATCGGTTGCAACCGCTTGGGGAAAGACAACCACGAACCCTAGACCGACCGAAACGTGAATGCACGTCCGCTTGGCAAGCCATCACAACCCATTGTGAGCGTAAGATCGGGATTGCCGCGCTGTGGATATGATATTGCCGTTCCGGAAGGTTTCACGTCTGATTCCCTCTCCCCTCCTGTTTGGGGTTTAAGGTTAATTAGGTTGGTTTACGCTGACGCTAACCGATGTTTACTCTGCGCTCCTGTTAACAGAATCGCCGATTCCCCTTCCGCTTCCATAACTACCCGACAACCAACTTTCCCGCTGGCGCCGCTGGTGCAGGGTCGGTTACAATCCTTGACGTCCGCCTCAGCACTGCGCGCTCTCGTGCGAGGGGGCGGTCAACGTGTGCTGCGGATCACGACCCGCCCGGCGCCGCCCCCGCCCGCCCACGTTGCGGCCATCGCACCTCCAAACCCCATCAGCGACACCCTCCAGCATGGCCTTCCGCATGCCACCACCCTCTGCCCCACATTCACCAGGTCCCAGCTATTAGATCTTGTCGTACAGCATCTCGGATCCAATACGGTGCGTTTGTTGTACAGCAATTTGACGTTCACAGCCGTGTTCATGGGCTCACCAGTATCGACGATGATGGCGACCGCGGCCGCGGCGAAAGCCAAACGCGACAGCAGCACCACCGCCGCCGCAGATCCATCCCCAAGTCCCTTGGAGTCACTCCTGCGAGCTCTATCACCCCAGCAGCCGAACGAAGCTAGCACTGACGGCGACGCTGGGGCAGTAATGGCCACCGCCACTGCCATCACCACTGCAGCAGTAGGCGGCGCCCAGTTGGGCGGTGCCCACTTGAGCGGTTGGAGCCGTGGCGGAAATAGCCTTTGGGAAGCGCAGCCACTGGTGGTGGTGCGATGCGGCGTGGGTGTCCCTGCCCTGGAGGATGTGTTGCTGCTGGGCTTGCATGGACTCGAAGTAAGGGGTGAGGGCCAGACCTTGGACATGCGCGATCAGGGCCCTATGCAGGTTGGGGCCACGGAGGTGAGTGGGAAGGGCGGCGAGGCGAGTGCACCCGCGGCCTCCGCCTCTGCCTCTGCAATCATTTCCGCAGCCGCCACCGCATCACTGCGTCTTCGCGAAGGTGGAGATGATGACGGCTCTAAGCTGTCGGCTTTAAGCGGCGCCGTGGGCACCGCCATCTCCCAGGTCACCAGCGCCGGCCGCCATGACCCCGACGATCAGCGTCATGGGGGTCCAGGGCCACAGTCGTACCCGGGGCCCCGACCAGACGTCGCAGTGGCCTCATCTGGAGGCTGCGGCGCGCTGCTTGGCAACTTGGTCGCCTCGCTGCCCCCCTTGCTGACCAAGCACCGCCTAATTTGGCTACGAGACCGGTCCTCGAGCGCCCGCCTTCTGCTGCTGCCCGTGATGGTGGTGGGCTTGGCCATCTTGGCCCTCAGCATCCGGCCCTCAAGCACTGGACCCCCCGCGCCGCTTCACCTGGCATGGCTTGGACAAGACCAGCCGCTGCCAGTGGCGGGCCTGCCGCAGGCCTGGCGGCACGCGGCTGGCGCCGCCGCTGCCTCTGTCGCTGGTGGCGGTCTGGACGGTCTGGCCAATAGTAGCAGTAGTATAGAGACATTGGCGGCGGCGTCGGACGTCTCAACAGTGCCGGAGGCGGCCTCAAAATTGTTGGGGCTGGTGCCGCTGAAGGCGGAGTGGATGCGGGCTGCCGGGCTGCTGGTCGACCCTGACAGGGAGCCAAGCAGCTTCGACACCAGCTCTTGGTTCGTGAGCCGCAGCAAAGTGACAGCCGTGGGAAAAGAGGCGGAGAGGGGCTCAATGGCAGACGAGCCGTTGGCGCCTCTGCAGGCCGCAATGGTGTTCAACGATGTGGTCACTGCGCGGCTCAACCGTACGGCATGGGCGTCATTGGGATTCTTAATCGAGACGATGCTGGCGCCGGCAGAGTACGAGCGACTCAACGTGACGGATTTTCCAGCTGTCCGGAGAGCCATCGAGGTGAGTTTCGGATCCGGCCCGGTGGAGCGGTTCGTGGGGGTGAGGGCGCTGAAAGATCAGGTTCACGGATTATCTGTTCAAGGCGTGGGGGAGGAACAAGAGCGACAGGCTGGTGGGGGACAGGAATATCTATATGTCTGTGTCTGTGTGTTTGTCTGTGTGTGTCTGTGTGTGTCTGTGTCTGTGTGTGTGTGTCTGTCTGTGTGTCTGTCTGTGTGTCTGTCTGTGTGTTTGTGTCACATTGCCTGGATCAGGGCATTGGTTGGTTGTTGGTGTTCCTCAGGATCTCCTTAAAGGATGGGATTGCAATCATGAGTCCCGGAAATCTCTCGCTTCTGTCCCCAAACCCCATTTCGTCCTGATCGCCGCGTATCATCATCTCAACTCGCACAGATTGTTCGACATGAGGATGGAGCGATGTGGAAAATGTTGGATTTTCTGTACGACAGGATTCTTTTGCACGAGGTATGGTATGTGCGGTCCGTATTGCGCACGGCACTTTGACTCATCTCGACGTGGGCTTCGCACATCCACTGTGCGGAGAGGTTGCGTGCGTGTGTTTGTGGTGTATTGGGTGGGGGGAATGGGGGCCCCCGGGATATGGATGAGCTGCGGGAATAAGGCCTATTGATGCGGTGTGCGGCTTCCAATTCGTGAGGTCAGGACGGCGCTGCGCGGCGGCACTTCCGGTGAGCCTTGCAAAGTACCCCTTGAAGGAGCTCCACAATACCTCACCCCGCTCTGCCGCATCTGCTGCACCTGCCGGACCCCGTCGGCAAACACTTGCCACCGGACTCCTCACAGATCGTGTTCCCCATGCGATGGAGCCGCACACAGTCCGGATATAGCTTGCAACGACCTGTTGAGCCCCTTTCCGCTCGTTCGCACCTTGCCTACCCTACCCTGCGTATGCGGATGTGCACTCTCGCCATCCCGACCCCCTTTACGCCCGCTTTCCTACGTCTCCTGCCTCAGGTGATATCCCTGGCTCGCTACATCACGGGAAGCGCTGCCAAGGGTGGAAGTGTCACGTCAGACGCCATACTGCAAGGGCGGACCTTCACGGGATCAGCCCAGAGGTCCTTGGCGGCCGCTGATGGTGCCGCTATGTCCAATGGATCTGCCGCCACCGGCTCCGCTGATGGGGGGAAAGCGTCACCTGGCAGCAACATCCGTGGCGGTGGCCTCTTTTCGTTCTTCCGCTTGGCTGAACTGTTAGATCTATGCCAGTTGAAGGTGCCGGATTCGGAGCAAAAGGATGAAGCGCTGCTGCAGAGCGGCGGTGGTGGGCGCGCGCTGCTAATGAGGTAGGCTTGCCCATAGGAGGGGGGAGGGAGGGATGGCGCTGGCGGTGGGCAGGAAGTAGTTGCAGGTTGGTGAAGGGTGCAATTGGGGATTGGCAAAGGGTATGGGCTAGCGGTTGGCGGTTGGCGGTTGGCGGTTGCTGGTGGGTGAATTGTGTTTGGTGTGTGACTGGAGAGATGGCGGATGGGCGACGGATGGTATGAGCTATAGCATATTCTGCCCACACACCCCAACGGTACCCGACGGTTCTCACCATGCGGGTCCTCGCCTAGAGCTACCGCTCTGCTCCACCTATTCCTCTCTCTCCCTCCCCCCTTTCTCTTTCTAAATATATAATATTTCGTTTCTGCCTCTTGGTGCTTCTGCTTCTATGAAACCCTTCACGCTCATTCGTTAGCATCCGCACAAAGCCCGGCCGACAAGCCGTCCTCTCAACGCTCGCCCCAATCCCAACCCCGACTCCCCTTAGCTACCGACCAACCCTCAACGTCACCTTCTACCTCCTGGCTGGTCTGCTGCCTCCTGAGCCACGCTTCTGTCCCCTTGCCCGGCACCTGGTGGAACACTCAGTGACCACTGCACAGGTGCGGGACTGATGGCGATGTGATGGCGGGGTGTGCGGCGGGCGGCGCGGTCAGTGGGGAAGCTTTGCAGTGATGCACCCGGGTGATGTAGGTGGTGAGGACAAGGGCGGCAGCAGGAATGGTTAATGCCTCAACGAGCAACCTCCCAATCCTGAGGGTTCGGAAAGCGCGTCACGTAGGGCAAACATGGCCGTGACCCCGTCCGTCTCGAGGTACTCCTTTTTCTCCCGCCTGAACAGGCGGCTCGGCACTACATGGCACGTCGCAAGCTGCCGGTCGTCAACTTGATGTGGAACATCTCCAGTCCGCACGGCCTCCCCGCCACTCTCAACCACCTGCACAACACCCTGCTGCATCTGAGGATGGATCCACAGTCCGCCCACAGCACCGCTACATCCACAAGCCATGACCAAAAGCCGCCTAGCGGTGGCATCAGCATCGGCAGCATCAACCGCATCATGCAAGGTCGCAGCAAGGAGAGTGCCTTGTACTCGCAGCGCGTGTACGCCGATACGGCCATTCGTGTGCGCAATTACCCGCTACCTGCACGCGGTACCACGGCGTCGTTAGCGGGGCTGCTGGACCACCTCATGCTGGCTGTTGTGGTGGCTATGCCGCTCAGCTACACAACAGGTGCGATTGGCGAGGTGCTTTTAGGGCTCGGGGTCGCAGGGTGGGCGAGGATGAGGCGAATGTTAGGGGTCTGCTGGTGAACGGGCAGGGAAGACTTTATAAATATATTTACCATTGCGCCAGCTACTGCCCCGTCCTTGGACAGCTCTGACACAAAGCAACCGCAACAGACAACAGCAGGCGTTGGATAGGGTACACTCAAATCCCTTATTGCGGTCTCATCTGGGGCAGTTTAATGCCCCAGCTTTAAGAAACATCTTTGGCGAGGTCGAGCTGGGCGTTTCGATGTATTCTGTTTTTGAGTATGCCCTAGGAGTTTACTTTTGTTGTTTATTACAACCGCGATCTGATGAGCTGTACAGCGCGTCATCTTATCACGACGTTGCCTCCTAACGCTGGGTTTACAAGCTGCTGGTCCCGTTCATCATCATCAACCCGCCACTCGGCCCTCTTTCTCGGCCGGTATAGGCAGCTTTGTGGTCCGAGCTGCCTCAGAGGCTGCGTCGGGGGCTAAGCAGCAGCAGCTGGCAGCGAGGAGGGTCGGCCCCCTATCCTATTGGTGCGAGGGGTAAAACAGGTCTTAGGTTTGGGTGCGGCAGGCGGCAGCCGAGAGCTGCACATGTACACGGAGCAGAGCCACGGGCCCAAGGAGCTTTAAGCTTAGGGTTTAAGTAGAGAGATCATGTAATCATCAAACAACTGTTGGCATCTCAATGAATTATTTCTGCATACCCACTCGTCCAGCCACTCGTAGCATTCCCATGTAAACTGCCATTTTATCGCGGTCTTGATGACTGGTTTGCTTACCCAACTGGGTCGTCCATTTACGATGCCGGCTATATTGGCCCACTGTACACTGTGGATGACAACAGCCGGCCCCAACGTCCTCCTCCGCGTCCCAATGGCTGGTCCCGTCCCTTGCTTTCTTGAACATCCCTTACTGGATGTTCCGCTGTTGGGTTCCTCCTGAGTGCCACATGCTGCCCGGCCCCCTTCCCCCAACCATTCGCAACACCAGGTTGTCTTTCTGGCTGACTGACCTGGCTCTGTACAGCCTCATCACTGCTGGGGTGATGGGACTGATGCTGGTGGGGGGCACAGCGGCATTCGTGGGGAGCCCCGCCCGCTGTGGGGGCTTTGCGGCACTGCTGGTGACCTTTGCGGCGGCGTCGCTGCCCTGGGGCTATTGTATCGGCCTGAGGTGTGCCAGCCCGGCATCGGCGCAGGTGGGTTGCTGCGAGTGCGTGCGTGCGTGCGTCCGTCCGTGCGGGGTGTGTTTGTCTGTCTGAAAGGGCCGCACGCAGGGCCGCATCGTGTGGAAAATCCCTCCAACAAAATATCTGCCTATCCGGCTGTTCCCCCATGAAGCAACGGTTTACTTCTCTTCCTTCTCAGATCTTGAGCCCCAAGGCTTAATGTCTGCTTTGCCATCAGCTGCATGTTCTTTCCTTGGGGGAGGGGGTCGGGGCGCTCCTTGGTTTTACTGGGGCTTGCCAAGATAAGAAATCAGCCCGTGCGGAACCTACCAGCAGAGCTTCCAGGGTCAGTGCGCTTCGGCAGACCTTCATTCCCCCTTCGTAATTCCCCCTTCGTTAGTCCAAAGTCCCCCTTCACCCGCATGTTGCACCTCCTACCCTCACCCTCCCCTTATGGTGCAGGGCCTGGTATCTACTACCGGCCTGGTGGCTGGCGTGGCGCTGGCTCTTGCCCGCCAGGTTCTCGCCCACGTGGTCCGATGGAGTTGGCTGGCGGATATGCTGCTGCCGCTACTGCGGCTGCTGCCGCCCTTCTGCCTGGTGGATGGGCTCGTGCAGGTGCGTGGGGAGGTGCACTGGGATGGCTGCCGGGAGGGCCATTGGTTGGGGGCAGGGTGGCTGGCCGGTGCTCCCCGGGAAGACAGAACCCTCTCCTGCCATAACGGAAGAAGGCGGTGAGTAAGCGTACCCGCAACATTCAGCATCATCCATTTACTGCTGTCATTAACCGCCGCGCTAATGGTATCTGAAGTTCATTAATGCACACGCAGACGCTGTGACGGCCTCTCTCTCTCTCTCTCTCTCTCTCTCTCTCTCTCTTTCTCTCTCCCTCTCTCACACACACACACACACATACACACACATACAAATACACACACACACACACACACACCAAAATTCATTGTCATGGCTTTCGCTTTCCTGCGCGTTCCTATTACGTACCTATTCCATGAATCCAACTAGTTTGCTTGTGTTCCGGATGTTCCCCGACCTCTGCAGATGTCTTTGCTAGACGTTATCGTGGCGTTCTCGGATCTGCTTGGGAGACGCGCCACGAAAAGGGGTTTTGTGCGAAGCATATTGGCGGGGCATTTGGTGGGCATTGGTAAGTGGCGTGTAGAGGGAAGGGAGCAAGTCGGGTTAGTGCGCATCAAAGATAGGGAGGGGGCGTTGCTGCGTTGGGCGCCATAATAGAAACAGCATCCTTCCCCAGCTACCATTGTACGATACGTAGATACCACCAAATGCATGTTTCAACCCAAAGCATATACTTCAGTCCTGGACCCCGACATCGATCACAGTGAAAGTCAGCCCCTGCATCGCCACTGCGCCATTGGTAGAACCGTTATGCTTATGGTTGGCATAGTGCATAGCTTAGCCCCCCTCTGTGTGTGTGTGTGTGTGTGTGTGTGTACGTGTGTCTCCTTTCTGCAATTATACGGATACAGGGCCTGTTTTCTCGTGATTATCCTAACCAGCTTCCGGGGGCTCCGAAACTCGTCCTGCCACTTACCTCATTCCGCCCACTTCTCCTGCCGCCGTCCTAATCTATCCCTGCTCGCTCTTCAGACCCCTCCAACCCAAGCCCCTTCCAAAGCAGCGTCCTGGGCGACAACCTGTCGTATCTGGCCTTCGACACGCTCCTTTACTTCGCCATATTGTTGGTAGTCGAATGGCAGGCCTCGCGTGGCGGCCTCTTTGCAGTTCTGCCCGGTTGGCGAATGCTGCAGCGGTTGTATGTAACCCTCAAGAGCACGGCGGTGGCGGTGGCGGCGTTTTGTGCCGTGCTCTGCGGTCGGCGAGTTGCCGAAGACGGCGATTTAAGGAATGTCAAGGACGATTACGAGCCCGGTCACACCGTTGGGACAGCCAAGGCGCGCCTTCGTCGGGTCAAGCAGGCCGATTTCAGCGATGACAGCGACCCCAGGTTTATAGGGGAGACTTTGGCGAGGATGACTGCTCGGGAGCTGGCGCCAGGCGAGGTGCTGAAAACCTCCCGCAGCGGCGGAGAGGATTCGGAGGTCTCAGAGCAGGAGGGGGGTTACCTGGTGGTGGTGCGCAACGTGCGCAAGGTACGTTGATGACTTGCTTGTGATGACTATATGTGTGCTGTGTCGCATGTTGGAATGGAAAGCCGGGCTGGCGGGGACACGATGTGGATTAGGTCCAGCGCTCGGGTCCAAGGGACCGGGTGACAGGGTGGAGGGTGGGGGTTGCCGGCACGCGATTTCGACAAACGTCCATCTTCACCGTTGGCAGTGTGACGCTACTCCCCTCCGTTCATCGCCGCTGGCAAGACGACTGCTTTTTCGGCAGTCAGTCCCCGCACTCGGGGTTGCCTAGTATCGTCTCCCGGAATGTTTCTCAAACAGCGCAACCGATCAACAATGCAAAACTAAGATGCCATTCCTCGCCGTGTCGGTGGTGTGCCTTCTGCGTGCAGGAGTACGGCAGCGGCCGCGGGAGACTGGTGGCGCTCGGGGGGTTGAGCTTGCAACTGCGGCGGGGAGAGTGCTACGCGCTGATCGGCCGCAACGGAGCGGGTGAGTGATGAATGGATGCGGCTCGCGCACAGAGGAACCGCAGGCGCAGGCTTCGCTATTTCTGTGCTGTGGGAAAAGGCGCCATCACATTATGTGTACGTGCTCTTTGCGTCGAACCAAACTCTGATTGCTCGCACTTGTCAAGAACCTAAGGGCGGGCAGTCTCTAGTGCTGAATTCCACATGCACACTCACATGCTTACCACCTCGGCGGCGGCGGCGGCGGCCCAATACCCGCTATCCTTCAATTTCGTCACCCGTCCCCGCAGGCAAGTCAACTGCAATGGGAGTGCTCTCGGGGCGGCTTCGGCCATCCGAAGGCAGTGTGATGGTTGGTGGCGTGCAGGTGGCAGGGCGGCCACAAGCGGCCCGTGGCCGAGTAGCACTTTGTCCGCAGGTAAGAGGCACACGAGGCGTATGGCAGCTTATGTGCGTGGGGTGGGGAAAGGAGGCCAGGAGCTGGGAGGCGAGGGCGTGAAGCGTGATCACGATCACGAGGCAGATTACAACAAAGGGAGTGGATTTGTGGGAGGTGTGAAGGATGGGTATGTAGCGGTGTCTTATAGCCGTTGAACCCGCACATAGTGTATAAACACACTGTGCCGGACCTTATGGCTTTCTTCCACCTGTCCCTTCAGCGGAGAAAAGCCACCCTCACGTGCCGCCGCAGCCAGGTTTGATGTACACGTGTACGCATGCATGCATGTCCGATCCCTCGTCCCGCGCTGTCGTCATGCCGCAGACCAACCCCCTGCTACCCCATCTAACGTCTCTAGAGCACCTGGTCCTGTACAGCGCGCTGTACGGGATAACCTCTGCTGGGTACGACACTGATAGGGTCCGGACGCTGGCGGGCGGAGCTGCCGCCCTGCTTCCTGTTGAGGCGAGCGCTGTGGCTGCTCGGTGTCGTTTGCCCGTGGAGCTGTTCCACCGGCCCGCTGGTCAGCTCAGCGGCGGCTCCCAGCGCAAGCTCTCCCTGGCCATCGCATTGCTAGGCGGACCTCAGTTGCTGCTACTGGACGAGCCCAGCGCTGGATTAGACCCGCCCGCGCGCAGAGATGTGTGTGATGCAATAAACATGGCGTTGAGGGGCTGGTCCGCAGCCAGCGGCAACAGTGGCGGTGGTGGCGCACCAGATGCACCAGCGGTGGTGCTCACCACGCACTATGCAGAAGAAGCGATGGCGCTGTGTGACGTGGTGGGGGTGTTGGAGGACGGCACGCTATTGGCGTCGGGGCCCCCGGAACAGGTGCCGCAGCGGCTGCGCGCCGTGCGGCCGGGACACTACCTGGCGGACCCAGAGGAATGGGGAGCAGTGCTGACATCACTGCTGGGTCCGTGCGGTGAAAAAGACGATGCTGGGGTGTTCAGGTGAAGGGTGGGGCGGCGGGCGGCGGGCGGAAGGTGGGAACAGGGGACTGAGGGTTTGTTTTGGTCCAGCTAGTTATTAGTTGATGACGAGGAAATGGAGGTCTGAACGACTGTGATTCGGGCTCCTTCCATGAAATGAAGTCCGTTGGATGGAGGAGGCAATACGAGGCAGGGGCGGGAGAGGGGCCCAATAGTCATCCGTGAACTTCTACCATGAACTTCTACCGCTTTGTTCTTTCCTTAGTTAATTAACCGGGGGCTGGCTGGCTGACTACATATGGAGTCGGCTACAGGAGAATGGGGGGAAGATTCGCCACATACATGCATTGAGAGCTATCTATGATGAAGTTAGCTATCGGTCGCGTCAGAATGATGACAGTCTTAAATAAGAGATTGATGGCTTCGAAACCACATCGGACATCGCCAAATGCTCCCCGGTTGACTCATTGTAACCCTCTTCGAGAGGTAGCAAGGATACAGATAACCGGGCAACCGGCTAGTCGGTACTGGGCATGCTCGCTCGAGCATGCTCATATCAATTACCGGCTAACCGGTCAAGCCCCTGCTTCGTGGATTTTTGACATAAAAATTGCAAATACATAGTTACAATTAAAAAGTATAGGACCTGCCCGCAAGCCTGAGCAAGCCTGCATTCTAAAATTGTACGACAACCATGCTCAGGTTCCCCTCAGACGGTCAGTTCGGCTTTGGTAGTTGTATGTGGTCGGTCGCATGGGGCACGCAGCATCTCGGTTGCAACACCAAGCAAAGCAAACCGCAGCTGGCATGATGTCTACCTATCTAGATGTCGTTGAATAAATGCTCTGATATATATAAGTAGCTGTGAGACGACTTAGCTAGTTCATGCTGCCTATTAGATACATCATTACCATTACCCATTGATGGTTGATAATGACTAATGCGCCCCGCCACCCGCCCGTGTACATATATAATTAGTTGCCGTGGTCGTCGTTCTCTGCACGGTAATACACGTGTACGTACAAGTCGTACAATGTACGTACGGCACCAAACATGTGTATATGCGTATGATTCACTCAAAGAGTCACCCCTTTCAGCACCGCGAGCGGCCGTGCTTGCTTCCCGGGAAATGAAAACAATTATTGAACTTTGGTAGTACTGCTTGTTCGTCAGCAGATATGTAGATCTCGGCCTGAGATCTCCATTTTAGTCCTGCACGCAGCTTACCTGGACGACGGACTGTGTGTAATCACAGTCCCCAACCCTACAATATGAATAACGGATGAAACCAGCATGACGATCGACAAGTAAGAAGACTATGGATGTATGATTATTGCTCGCTCGGCAGGGACATCGTGATGTGATGACATACGTGCGTACAAGGTGGGAAGCCCAGTGTCGGTCATCAGGCGGCATGGCAGGGTTGAAGCTAACCCTAAGTAAGCACATGCTAGACCAATAAGCGGTGACTGGAACGTACGGGAGAGTATAACCATCTGACAGTGTACGGCCTGCATAAACAGAATATATATATAATGATAAGCGAGGTCCACAAGCACCCACTCAGAATCTCCATGATGGCGGGATACAAGCAACACAGATAAGCTTAGATATTTTAATAATGCGCCCAATATCCAGCAGCGCAGCAGGCTATTGAACGAATGAATACATACAGATCGAGGCCATATTTCATGGATCAGCACGGGATGAAGCCTTTTTGTATTTACTTTATATGCTCCAAGGCGAGCAGCAGCAACATACAGGCCCTCCTTATCGAGCGGTCTAACGATCAGCTACAGCCTATATATAACGTACGCAGAATCGCCAAGCAACAAACAACTTAAACGAACGTTCTGCAATATAAAGCCTGAATACATGTAGTAGTCGTACATGTACGGCACACAAAAGCATAATAGAAGGTGCAGAGAGCACCATCTCAGCATCTCGAGAGGCCTTTTCGGCACTCAACTACTACAATATAACTCAAGGTTCAGGCAGGGGCGGGTACATATGACCCCTGATAACTAGTAATGATGATAATATATAATAGCCCAAAACATGCCACACCACGTGCATTGTTAGGGTTGATAGATGGCCACGCACCTATACCTACCCAGCTAGCACCGCCGTGCATACATGGATTGCAATTATGAATTCCTTGCTTACTAACAATATTGATGCATGCAACAGGCAGCAACGAATTCATCATGCATGCATCACCACGCACGCACGCCAGTCGCTCAACATGATGACATTTAATTCGCCGTCGATAGAAGTAAATATGGAAGGTTAGGCGGTGGGTGCTGGGCTTCATAGCAGCAACCATGTGCAAGACACTATCTACATATATTGCGTCCCCGGCCCCCATTACCGTTAGTAATTGGTTTTCAGCTGCACAACAAAAGCTACGGGCGGGGGCTATCTAGCTAATAACAACCCTATCTACCTGGATGCATGCCTGTATTATCGATCATCATTGACATCTATCATCAAAATGCATGTATGATTATTACATCCTGCATTAAGGATGAAATGACCAGTAGTTTACAATCTATCCATCCAAGGCATGCATGCAATATTCCACGTATTACATCATAATAAAAGTACTGGTTTTATATTCATCAAGTCTGCAAGAACTCCAAGCTTAATTAAGGCTTCATTAACCGGCGGACTATATATGTATTTCTATTTGCCGCTCCGTTATTATCCAATTTGCAGTTGATTACTGTCTTGGGCTGTCTGCCCTGCTGCTGCTGCCACCTGCCGTCTAAGACGATAGCGCCTCACAACAATGACGGCCGCAACCACCGCGAGCATCGTTCCCACGACAGAGGCCACCGCAACACCCACGATCACGGCTGTTGATAAACGCCCAGACGAGCCTTGCTGTTCGTCCGATATCAAAATGGCGGCCTCTTGACGGCCTTGCTGCACGGTAGCATCCGTGATGTCGAATAGCTGAACGAATCCGGTCGGCAACTTGGACATGGGATCTGCCGCGAAGCCCTTGATTGCACTACTGGCATTGGCGGGTGCGTTGATATAGGCGTACACCTGGACTGTGTTGTCCGCACGGACTTGGGACAAAGAGCTTACGGTAACTGAGCCCGCCGGAACCTGTAATGATTCGTTGTTGATTGAACCAGCAGGCCGGTTAGACGACGGGAGTATGCATCTGTATTTGGACATACGTGCAAGCTGCATAATAAGCACCATCTACATTACTGTCAATAATGTTACCGTTAAAGATTTGTTTGTTATTAGCAACTACTAACGCCTACTATTCCTATATATATATATACCCTGATGCGATGCCTAACTAATAACATATACGCTAGTTAGTTAACAATTGGAATATATAAGGACCATATTGGGGTGTTACACTGTGGGCGACTCGCCCTACAAGGGCGAGCACCAAGGACCATATATACAATGAATCCATATATATATTTATGGGGTAAGTGCCATAAGTCGTGGTCGTATCCTGGTCGTATCCGACCATGCATGTGGTTACATATCCGTCCAATGAATCCGTGTATCTGAAGTCTGCCTGCTTGTTTGCATGCTTGCTTATTACTTGCTGATTTGGACGTGTTGATGCAACGGTGGAATGAAGTCAGAAGAATCCAAGCAAGGTTTGGGGGTTTGGGGATTTTTTTGACAGGCAGGTGGCTGGGACGGAGTTGTATGCCTAGACAGTCATGCATCCATGCATACTCGACGAGGCGTGTCAAGTGAGCTTATTGTTAATTAACCCAGCATATATGCCGTACTACATACGTACAGCTGCACTTGCTTGCACGTGATCTTGCTATCTGATCCATATTTTGATTTATTTACATCTTTATTTACGTGGGGACACACAGCGCAGGTAAGTGCATGCGTAGGAAAGACTATTTGTGGAGCAACGAAGCTTTTACCTAGGACGTTTATAGTCATACTTTTAAATATCCATGGGGCAACCGCTTATAATGCTCTTTTGGCCCTGGACCTTACGGTGGTCGCGTCGTGCAGGTTTGGGGTTCTGCTACCCCACTTCCCTGCACTGCCAATATTTCTCTGAGATATTCAAGATGTTTAGTTAGGTAAGATATATGTATCCCGAATTTACAGCAAAGGCATTTAAGGTTCTGAAAAGTATTCCTCATCAATAGCAGTATATCCTGCTGATAAAAGGAATCCCAATGCGACAAAGATATGAGGAGGTGACATTATATCAAGTAATGATCATAAACAATATTATCATGCTTTTAAATATGCATTTGACTACCGCTTTCAATGCTGTAACTCCCAAAGTGTACGGTGGTTGTGCGGGGACTGGGGCCTGCCGCCCCAGTTCCCCGCACCTCCACCGTCTTGGTATACTGGGGTCCAAAGTAGATTCACTGCCCCAATTACCCACACTTCCACTTGCCGTAGATGTTTCACCCTAGGTATTCCTCTGATTTTTCTCTTAGTTGTTTGTGGTGGTGTGTATGTAGCTAATATCTTGGCTCAACATTTTCCCACGTTGTAGTCCAGGGGGGGCATCCAGGCCGCCCTCCCTCTTCATTATATCCCTCCTTTGGCATTCATGGCTCGCACTGTCCATATGTGTACATTTATTTAGCTTCGATGCGCCATCCATGAGGAAATGCGACTTATTAAAGAAATAAGTGGGAGCTGCACTGCGTGGCAGCAGCACCCTGCAGTGGTAGCTGCACCATGCATCAGCTGCAGCACATGGCAGCTGCACCCTTTGCAAAATCCAGCAAATCATTGATGGATGAAAAAATCGTTATCGTCTTCTAGCTAACCAAATGAAATTAGCAGCATATTGTACTCTCTTCATGATTAACTTTATCCCAAGTTTCTTTATTTTTTATGTCCATTTAGCCTATAGAATCCAAACTGACTTAATATCCACTAAGTAACTTTATATTACTTTGCTGTTTTCCTGAATCAGACAGCTTTTCGTTAATTATTCCATCCATAATTAAAACTGAAGGAAAAATAGAGGTATAACAATATGAATTCATGGGCTCCAAAATAAACTTTCAAAATCAGTGGATATTATACCAAAGAGCTTGGCAGGTAATGGGAATCTAGTACTTTGTCCGAATCAGCGATAAATTACATGAGCCAATATTATTTGAAGTTATTCATCCATTTATTGGATTGATTAAAATGCCTAATATATAATACATATTTAATTGCTACCGCTTTTATTAGCTAGTCTAGTAATTTTTAGTTGCTTTTAGTTTTTTTTATTTAGTTTATTTAGTTTTTGTTATTATAGTTTTTTGTCGGTTATGTAATCGTTTATGTAAGGCCCCTGGGAATTTGTTTAGTCGTCCGCCCCTGTAAGGAGTCCTAGTAGTGTAAGGCCCCTGGGAATTTATACAGTCGTCCGCCCCTGTAAGGAGACCTAGTAGTGTAAGGCCCTCGGGAATTTATGCCGTCGCGACGAAAATGAAATGACTTCTGTTGGGCAATTTTTAAGCTATTTAAAGCATTTCCTGACCTCTTTAGCTAGGTGTTTTCAGTCTTTTGTTGCATGTAGTAGCTATGTATCCTGCAGGGCACTGGCCAGCCCTGCAAGATTCATGCTCTAAAGGTTTTATTTTTCTTTATTTAGGATATAAAATGTTTCTAGTCAATGGCCTGCTAATGGGTCTAGAAAGAAATATCCTTACAACATTTAGTTGACAGTTAATCTGTATCGCACAGCAATTATTGTCCGCTATTATAGCTACTGCTTCATCTATAGCCCGCAATTTGTATAGATACTACGCATTTTGGCTGCCAAACTTGTTGGATCTTGCCAACATCACCTTTGCCATTCTGCTTGCGAAGGGTAAGCATTACTCGCTCAGGTAAGTCTCCAAATAATAATAATAATAATATAATTCTAAATGTGATTTCAGAACGCTGCTGCTGCCGTGTGTTGCAGCTGCCACATGTTGGTGCTGCCACATGTTGCCGGTACCGTGCACTGCCATTGCCGCGTGCTGCCACTGCCATGTGCTGCTGCTGCTGCTGCACGGTGCTGCTGCCGTGTGCTGCCGCTGCTGCCGCATAGTGCAGTTGCCATGCACTGCTGCTGCCATGCAGTGCAGCTGCCATGCACTGCTGCTAGGTGCCGCTTGGTGCCACTGCTGCACACTGCCTTTAAAGGTCCGTTGACCTAAGTCCTACACTGGTAGGCGGGGCTTCACGGGAAGCTTGGTGACACGCGTCACTGGTAGTTCGGGATGTCGACCATCCCACCGCATGAACTATCTATCGGTTGATATATAAAAGTCGAATCTTTTATAAAGACCTCGAATATAACTATCTCGATGATAGTCTGATCCGTCGTACGGGATCTCGCGAACGCTATTTAGGTCTTCCACTCTATCAATCGGTAGTTCTCACTACCACGCTCACTTAAACGATTTTATAAAATGTTTTTAATTGTTGCATAATACAACAGCAGCAGCACTGCATGGCAGCTGCACTGCATGGCAGCAGCAGTGCATGGCAACTACATAATTCAGCAGCAGCGGCAGTGTGTGGCAGCAGCACCGTGCAGCAGCAGCAGCACACAGCAGTGGCAACATGTGACAATGGCAGCACATGGCAGCGGCAGTGAGTGGCAATGGCAGTGCACGGCAGCAGGAGCATGCGGCAGAGGCAGTGCGCAGCCATTGCCACTCACTGCTGCTGCCATGCGCTGCCATTGTCACATGTTGCCACTGCTGTGTGCTGCTGCTGCTGCACGGTGCTGCTGCCACACACTGCCGCTGCTGCTGAATTATGTAGTTGCCATGCACTGCTGCTGCCATGCAGTGCAGCTGCCATGCAGTGCTGCTGCTGTTGTATTATGCAACAATTAAAAACATTTTATAAAATCGTTTAAGTGAGCGTGGTAGTGAGAACTACCGATTGATAGAGCGGAAGACCTAAATAGCGTTCGCGAGATCCCGTACGACGGATCAGACTATCATCGAGATAGTTATATTCGAGGTCTTTATAAAAGATTCGACTTTTATATATCAACCGATAGATAGTTCATGCGGTGGGATGGTCGACATCCCGAACTACCAGTGACGCGTGTCACCAAGCTTCCCGTGAAGCCCCGCCTACCAGTGTAGGACTTAGGTCAACGGACCTTTAAAGGACGTTGTATACGACAGCTGCTGTGTGGGGCCGCTGCCACCTGCTGCGGCTGCCGCACTGTGCTGCTGCTGCGTGCTGCTGCTGCAGTGTGCTGCCATTGCCACATGGTGCAGTTGCCACTGCATGGTGCTGCTGCAGTGCAGTGCAGCTGCCACGTGATATCCTAAATTTAATTTAGACCCAAGGTTTTGCTAGCCATATGAGTACATTCAACAGTGGCACCAAGTTTAACTGCATTATCACTCTTGCAATCAACATATTTTGTAGATATTTTGCCGTATCCATTTTGTATAAAATGCAAAAAATATTAACTTTAAGAATTTCAGTTGCATGATTATTTACACGATGTTTAGGCAGCTCATACTCATAAGATTGATCATTATTTAATTCCGATTTCAGATCTTTAAGGTTGGTTATTAAGCTGACCACTGTGTCACTGTAAACGTGGATTCTGTTTCCGTATTAGCTCCGAAGATGCGATTTTCGTAGCACCCTGCACCGTTTTCGTCTCCATAATTGCAACAATGGTTAACGAAAAATCACCGACGCCTACAGCAATTGTCGGCTTCTGAAACAGGCCTCGTTTGCGAGGGGTGCATCACCAAATTAGTCGCACGGGGTTGCACAACAGCACAAATAATAGCATGCAATTATATCTACCGAAAGCGGCTACATATTGACTGCAGCATGTATGAATGACTCGCGCTGTTTGTGTACGGCAGAAGGTGAAGAAGGTGTTGCCGTCAGCCGGTACAGTGACGTTTTAGTTGTAAGCACCGGTATTGATATTTACTGCTATATTTAATTTGTTCATGGCAACAAAAACTACTCTTGTGCTTAATACTCAACGCAGCACTGCGGCAAATATTCTTATGATTCTGAATGCCATGCGCATCACAGGTTGCCTGCTGTCTGTTAATCGTTCGTCCGTTACTTGTAGGCAACCTTGCTTGTTAATATTTCTCCCTCTTGTGTCAGCTCACCGTGTCTTTTCTGCATAGATTTCATGATTTTACTATTCACATGTGTACATTAAATATGTACTTATTGCTACCGCTTTTATTAGCTAGCCTAGTAATTTTTAGTTGCTTTTAGTTTCAGTTGTTTTAGTTTTCATTGCTACCGCTTTTATTAGCTAGCCTAGTAATTTTTAGTTGCTTTTAGTTTCAGTTGTTTAAGTTTTCATGTCGTATATTTAGTTTGTAAGGCCCCTGGGAATTTTTAAAGTCGGGAGTCCCTGTAAGGAGTCCTAGTAGTGTAAGGCCCTCAGGAATTTCCGCAGTCGCGAGGTAAATGCACTGATTTCTGTTAGTCAATTTATAGGCTATTAAAAGCATATTCTGACCTCTTTAGGTAGGTTACTTTGGTCTTTTGTTTGGTCTTTTCCTGCCCGCTAAAGGGAAGCACTGCGGCAAACATGTTCCAAGTCCACATGATGGCTTTCCTAATTGAATTTTGTTCTTTACAAGTAATTCAATTAATATTCAATAGTTAGCAATTCAATAATTCACTACCTATAATAATGAATATTACTTCCACGGTTCTGCCTTCTTGTCACATTGCGCTACTTGCCAATTAATTACAGTAAATCGATCATGCAATTTGATGATGCATATCTAGGATGCTTGCGTGTGATTCTCAGCCGTGCAGTGCCTCAGGCATGCGGTGCCACAGCAGCCATGCAGTGCCGCAGCAGCCACGTGCTGGTGCAGCCACGCCATGGCGCAGCCACATGCTGCCTCAGCCGCGTGGTGCAGCAGCTGCATGTTGCCACAGCCACGTGGTGCCGCAGCTGCATGCTGGTGCAGCCATGTGCTGGTGCAGCCACGCGCTGGTGCAGCCGAGTGCTGGTGCAGCCCGCCCAGCACTGGTGCAGCCAAGTGCTGGTGCAGCCACGCAGTGCCTCAGCCATGCGGTGCTGCAGCTATGTGGTGCAGCAGCCGCATGGTGCAGCAGCTGTGCATTGAAGCAGCCACATGGTGCACCAGCCATGCAGTGCCGCATCCATGGGGTGCCTTACCCACGTGCTGCCTCAGGTGAGCGGTGCCACAGTCGTGGGGTGCCACAGCCGCAAGTTACCTGAGCCAGGGTGCTGCAGCTGTGCAGCCACGTGCTGGTGAGCGCTGGCACAGCCACATGCTGGCGCAGCCATGTGGAGCCGCAGCTGTGTGCTGGTGCAGCTGCTGCATGGTGCCACTGGCATGTAGTGCCGCTGCCATGCAGTGCCGCTGGAATATTGAGCCCTCCATTACCACATATGCACCCGGGAGCTCTCGGACTAGGTCACCTTCAGTGCCGCTGCCATGTGGTGCTGCTGCCATGTGATGCCACTGCCATGTGGTGGTGCTGGCATGCAGTACTGCTGGCATGTGGTGCCACTGCTTCACGGTGTTGCTGCTGTGCAGATCTTCTGGCATATGGTGCAGCTGCAGTAGTGTGATGCCGCTGGCATGCAGTGCCGCTGGCATGCAATGCTGCTGCCATGTGGTGCTGCTGCCATGCGGTGCCACTGGCATGCGGTGCCACTGGCACCCTTTCAATTTATTAGGATAACATAAGTGATACTGATAGGATGACAATAGTACATATCATACACAACATACATTCATTGTGCCCAAAGCCACGTGCCCCTCTCCTGCACTGTGACTTGGTCCGTTCAGGATCCCCGGTGCTGGTCTTTGCAGGGTGAGTCGCCCACAGTGTAACATGTTGTATCTCTGTCATATCCGCCTAAAGCAAAGGCTCGATCGAAGGATGTCAGACAACTGGCCAACCTGGATATTAGCCATGAGATACCCCAGGATACTACATAACACCCCTTAGATTCCTTGGTAGCTAGCTAGCTGATGAATGGGATGCTTGAGGTGACCAAAAATATTAACTACATACAGACCACCACAAATATCTAAGAGGAACATTAAAGGCACACATCGCGGGAAGTATCTAGTCGGAAATTAATAATATGGACTATATTACAACTGCTCCCTCTTAACTTACAACATTGGATTTGAATGAAGCCTTATTATGCAATAAATATTATACTATTCTGCCTTTACTTGTCTCAACAAGAATCAACTTTGGACCCCAGTACACCAAGACGGTGGAAGTGCGGGGAACTGGGGCAGCAGGCCCCAGTCCACGCACAACCACCGTACACTTCGGGGTCTTAACAGCATTGAAAGCGGTAGACAAATGCATATTTAAAAGCATGATTATATTTGCATCGAGCCCTATATTCTTGCATCAATGGATCAGTCTCTCACGCGCATTGTAGTAGTCTTAGATGTACGGCACACACTATCACAATATAAGGTGAAAGATGCATCTTGCTAATATCTCGAGAGGCCTTTTTGGCAATCAACTGGGACAATGGTATCAAGACCAGATCGTCACTGATAGACCCTGAGGATCTATGTGGCACCTGGTCATCGTTCGATTGAGCCTTTGCTGTAGGCGGATATAACAGAGATACAACATTTGTATCGAATGTAATATGCTTTCGATCTCCCTTGATCAGACTATAGTGCATATTGATGTCCTGAGCCTCGATATGCTTTATCTGGCCCGAGCTAAGCCTAAGCCTGAGCATTGAGTAACGTAAGCTAAAATTTATTATCGTTATGCTGCCAAGCTCTGAAATATACAGCAGTTGACTTCAGGAGGCCATCCAGATGATCCGGAAGGGTGCCCACGGACTGCTTGTGAGGCATCGGCTGCATTTGGATGCGACCACCACTTAGACTTCGTTTGATCCTGAAGTTGAGGCCTTGCTCACAGGGTACGCAGACGTTTTCGTGATGTACCTGGGCTTCCTCCTTTGCATCCCGTTGCCCATAACATCCCACTTGTACCCGGCACGCAGCCTGTTTCACGACCTATGAACAGGTTAAGTCCTCTGGAGTTGGACGAGGTGAAGCGCCAGGTAACTGATTTGCTTGTGAAGGGTATCATTCACCCCAGCACGTCCCTGTACTCTGCACCGATTCTGTTTGTCGGTAAGAAGGACAGGAGCTTGTGCATGTGTATCAACTACAGGGGTTTGAATGCTACTATGGTCAAGAACTGTTACCCTTTGCCGTGTGTGGATGACCTGCTCGATAAGCTAAAGGGCTCAGCTTACTTCAGCTCGATTGACTTGCAATAGGGGTACAATCAGATTCGCATTGCTGCTTCTGACATGCCAAAAACTGTTTTTCGGACGCCCTTTGGTCACTTTGAGTTCACGATCTTGTCGTTCGGGTTATTGAATGCCCCTGCGACGTTTCAGGCGGTCATGGACCGCATGTTCAGATGGTACATTGACAGATTCATTGTGTGCTACTTGGATGACATCCTGGTCTACTCCAAGACATGTGATGTAGTAGTTGATTGCCACAAAGGCCTCTCGAGATGTTGACAGGGTGCTTCTTGCACTTTATATTGTGACAGTGTGTGGTGTACGTCTAAGCCCCCTGTCACAAGTGCTTGCCATCACCAACCCTAGCCATGGGAGTTTTGTGTTCCCAAGTCATGTCATGCAGCCCCCCTTAGCATGCGTCATAGTATTCATAAGTTTTTCAGGCACCAGACCCCTATTGGATAGTAAACTACAATTCATTCTAGGACATGTAATCATGTCACCTTATCAATTCGAACACCACCAATTTACCGGAATGGAACTGAGGACCTTAGGGTCCATCAGTGACATCCAAATGTAATAGTTGATTGCCATAATTGTTGCAGGAAGGGTGAGCGATTGCCTTCATGAGTAAGAAGTTCGTGGGTGCTGAAACCCGTTACATTACTGGGGAACAGGAGCTGTTGGCGGTCATGCACACACTCAAGGAGTGGCGTTGTTACCTTGCGGGATGGCCATTCACGCTAAAGACTGACCACAAGCCCCTGACGTTTTTGCAAAGCATCCCTACGTTGAACTGATGACAAGCTAGGTGGATGGAGTACCTTGCTCGGTTTAACTGCACCTGGGAGCACATGTAGTATCCTGGGGTATCTCATGGCTAATATCCAGGTTGGCCAGTTGTCTGGCATCCTTCGATCGAGCCTTTGCTGTAGGCGGATATAACAGAGATACAACAGCACATGCATTGCAGGTCGGGTCAACATCACCAATGCTCTCAGTCGACAACCGTCGCTACATGCTGCGATTTTGGCGGCACCTGCTGTCCACGAACCACGGATGTGCCCCTATCCTCAGACCTTTGCTTGAAGGCTGAGTTCGCTTTGCTGAGCAATGTGGGGCACCTACTCAAGCAGAACGGTCTTTGGCTATGGACGGAAGGATCGACGACCCAGATTGTCATGCCAACGGCACATTCTATTGGTTGCACCTGGCGAGAGATGCTGAGAACTTCGTGCAGACATACAGTGTCTGCCAGCACAACAAGGCTCTGTTGGGTAAGGGCCACGGATTATTGCAACCTTTGGCTGTCCCTGATGTGCCTTGGGAGAGTGTTTCCATGGACTTTGTGGTTGCGCTGCCCAAAACTGAGGGGGGATACAACTCGGTGCTCATCATGGTTGACCGTTTGACTAAGATGGTTCTCCTGGCATCCACCACATCGACCTGCATGGCTGAGCAGACGACTACATGCCTGTTTTTCGACAATGTGGTTCGGTTGCACAGCATCCCTAAAAACATGGTCTCGGACCATGGAAGTCAGTTCACGTCTACGTTTTGGGAAGTGCTCTGCAAGCTAGTTGGCATGTGGGTTAAACTGAGCACGGCATACCACCAGCAGTCTGATGGCCAGACCGAATGCACAAACTGCACATTGGGTGACATGTTGTGCAATTTTGCTGGTCACACATCTTTCATTTGGGATACCTACTTGACTGCAGCAGAGTATGCGATTAACAATCCTGTGAACCGATTGACAGGTCAAAGCCCTTTTTTTCTGACTTATGTGTTTCACCCGGTGCTATCCATGTGGCGTGAGCTGGAGGTGAATGTCTCTGTGGCTAAGACCTTTGCCAAGTCGTGCCTATCCTAAATGGCAGACCCAAACTATTGCTTGGATGTGGCACAGCAACGAGCAACGGATTACTACAACAAGTCCAAGCGGGACGTGGCCTTTTTTGGAAGAGCAGATGGTTTAACTGATCACGAAGAACCTCTGTTCCTTTGATGAAGGATCCCGTAAGCTCTTGCCCCGTTGGATTGGTCTGTACCCCATTGTGTGCATGTAGGGAATGTGGCTGTTGAGCTCACACTGCCTCCTGACATGAATATCCACCCAACATACAATGTTTCACTTGTTTGTCCATACTGTGGCATGGAGCCCACACCTGATGCCACTAATACCCCTGCAGTGGTCATGCCGGATCCTGAGACTTGGATCGCAGGAAAGCAGAAGGTATATGACGTGGAACGTGTCCTGGATTACCGGACCCAGCGTGTTGCCAAGCATAAACGCAAACACACCGTGCACGAGTACTTGGTCAAGTGGACCGGGTATTCAAGTGAGCATCTTGGGTCTAGCATGTAACTTCTCCCCGGAGATGCAACCCATCCTCACGGAAGCTAGGACTTTGTACTCCTACTGGCACACACATGTCCAGGCACAAACCAACTGGCACACACACATTAGAACACCCATATATATGAGCCCACCAAATAAGGGAATTTTCAACCAATTCCCTTTTGCACAACTGGCCAGTACGACAGAAGATTATCATTTTTTTTATATGCATTTGACTACCGCTTTCAATGCTGTTAACACCCAAAAGTGTTCGGTGGTTGTGCGGGGACTGGGGCCTGCTGCCCCAGTTCCCCGCACTTCCACCGCCTCGGTTTACTGGGGTCCAAAGTAGATTCTCGTTTAGACAAGTAAAGGCAGAATAGTATATTATTTGTTGCGTTATAAGGTTTAAAATTCAATGTTGTAAGGCAAAGGAGGCAATTGTAAAATATTTCTTATTATTAATTTCTGTCTAAGTATCTCCCCTAAGGGTATTCCCCTGATTTTTCTTAGATATTTGTGGTGGTCTGTATGTAGTTAATATATTTGGTCACCTCAAGCATCTCGTTCATCAGCTAGCTAGCATATGATATATTTTATGAATCATGTGTATGATTGTCTTCCTATCAGTATAGCATGTTATCCAAATAGTTTGAAAGGGTGTATCCTGATAATTTAGCACTGCAAGCCAGCGGCAATGCACGGCAGTGGCACTGTATGCTAGTGGCACAGCACGGTAGAGGCGTCACGCAGCAGCAGCATTGCACGGCAGTGGCACCACATGCCAGCAGCACTGCATGCCAGCGCACTGCTGCACGCCAGCAGCACTGCATGCCAGTGGCACCGCATGGCAGTGGCTCACCTGGCTCTATAACATGTTTATAATAATAATAATTGCTACCGCTTTTATTAGCTAGTCTAGTAATTTTTAGTTATTTTTAGTTTTAGTTATTTTAGTTTTCGTGTCGTATATTCAGTATGTAAGGCCCCTGGGAATTCCTAAAGTCGGGAGTCCCTGTAAGGAGTCCTAGTAGTGTAAGGCCCTCGGGAATTTATGCCGTCGCGAGGTAAATGCATTGATTTCTGCTAGGCAATTTTTAGGCTATTGAAAGCATTTTCTGAGCTCTTTAGCTAGGTTATTTTGTTTTTTTGTTTGGTCTTTTCCTGCCCGCTTAAGGGAAGCTATGCGGCCAACATAGTCCATGTCCAACGGCTTTCCTAATTGAATTATGTTCTTTATAAGTTATTCAATTAATAAATAGGTACTCCACGGTTCTGCCTTCGACGCAACATCAGCCCAAGTTAGCCTGTGGTGATCCTAGGCATTCTGGTTCTTGTCACTAAATTAGGCGTTACAATTATTGGCATTACTCGCCAATTAGTTACGGTAAATCAATCATGCAATTTGATGATGCATTTCTAGGATGCTTGCGAGTGGTTCTCAACCGCGCATGCAGTGCCTCAGGCACTTGGTGCCACAACCGTGCAGTGCCGTGGCCGCGTGCTGGTGCAGCCGCTTGGTGATGCAGCCACGTGCTGCCTCAGCCGCGTGGTGCAGCACCAGCATGGTGCCACAGCCACGTGGTGCTGCAGCTGCTGCGTGCTGGTGCAGCTGCATGCTGCTGCAGCCGTGTGCTGGTCGGTGCAGCCACACGTTGGTGCAGCCGAGTGCTGGTGCAGCCACAGGGTGCCTCAGCCATGCGGTGCCTCACCTATGTGCGTGGTGCAGCAGCCATGTGGTGCAGCAGCTGCTCAGTTCAGCAGCCACGTGGTGCAGCAGCCATGTGGTGCTCCATCCATGGGGTGCCTTACCCGCCAGCTGCCTCAGGTGAGCAGTGCCACAGCCGTGGGGTGCCACAGCCGCATGTTACCTGAGCCAGGTGGTGCCACAGCTGCAGGGTGCTGCAGCTGTGCACTGTTGCTGCCGTGCACTGGCATATTTAGCTAGCCTAATAATTTAAAGTTGCTTTTAGTCTAGTTTTAGTTATTTTAACTTTCGTGTCGTACATACAGCCCCTGTAAGGAGTCCTAGTAGTGTAAGGGCTTCGGGAATTTATGCCGTCACGACGAAAATGCCCTGATTCTTTTAGATAATTTCAAAGACATGGATCGCCCGGTGCCAGTGCCACAATGTGCAGCTGCAGTAGTGTGCGTGGTGCCAGTGCCGCACAGTGCTGCTGCCACGCTGTGCTGCTGCCGCGTGGTGCCGCTGGCACGTGGTGCGGCTTCCGTGCAGGGTCACTGCCGCGTGGCAGCTGCACCGTGCAGCAGCTGCACATCATGGCGGCAGTGGCCCTGCACGGCAGCTGCACCACGTGCCAGCGACACCTCATGCCAGCGGCACTATGCAGCAGCCACGCACACCGCGCGGCAGCGGCACCGCATGCCAGCGGCACTGAATGTCAGCACGGCATGCAGTGCCACTGGCACGCAGTGTGGCTGCCGCGTGGTGCCGCTGGCAAGAGGTGCCACTGGCACGTGGTGCGGCTGCTGCCGTGCAGGGCCTTTGCCGCGCGGCCCCAATGGCATGCCGTGCTGCTGGCACATGGTGTGGCTGCCATGCAGTGCTGCTGGCATGCAATGCCGTTGGCATGTGGTGTGGCTGCCATGCAGGTCCGCTACCGCGTGGAGCTGCTGGCACCCAGTACCGCTGGCATGCATGTGGTGCTGTTGGCATGCCGTGCCACTGCCGTTTGGTGCTGCTGGCATGCCATGCTGCTGGTGCCGCTGCCACACGGTGCAGCTGCCACGTGGTGCAGCTGCCGCATGGTGCAGCTGCTGCATGGTGCTGTGTACCGTGGTACACCCATGTACCATGTGGTATGCTATTGTGGGGTAATACTATTTCTAATGATACCACTTCATTCAGCTACTCTTGTAATCGCAACTATTATAATTTTAATCAACATCTCTTTGTTGCTCTTTGAGTATTTCATTATTATTATTTATTATTATTATAAACATGTTATAGAGCCAGGTGAGCCAGGTGAGCCACTGCCATGCGGTGCCACTGGCATGCAGTGCCACTGGTGCACAGTGTCGCTGTGTGCAGTGCCGCTGGCATGCAGTGCCCTGGCATGCAGTGCTGCTGGCATGTGGTGCCACTGCCGTGCAGTGCCGCTGCTGCGTGGTGCCTCTACCGTGCTGTGCCACTGGCATACAGTGCCACTGCCGTGCAGTGCTGCTGGCTTGCAGTGCTGGATTATCAGGATACACCCTTTTAAACTATTTGGATACAATCATACACGTGATTCATAAAATATGTCATTTGCTAGCTAGCTGATGAACGAGATACTTGAGGTGACCAAAAATATTAACTATATGCAGATCACCACAAATATCTAAGAGAAAAATCAGGGGAATATCTTAGGGGAAATACCTAGACAGAAACTAATAATAAGACATATATTACAATTGCCCCCGTTTGACTTACAACCTTGGAATTTAAACCTTATAATGCAACAAATAATATACTATTCTGCCTTTACTTGTCTAAACGAGAATCTACTTTGGACCCCAGTAAACCGAGATGGTGGGAGTGCGGGGAACTGGGGCAGCAGGCCCCAGTCCCCGCACAACCACCGAACACTTCTGGATGTTAACAGCATTGAAAGCGGTAGTGAAATGCATATATAAAAGCATGATAATAATAATAATAATAATAATAATAATAATAATAATAATAAAATACTCAAAGAGCAACCAAGAGATGTTGATTAAAATTATAATAGTTGTGATTACAAGAGTAGCTCAATGAAGTGGTATCATTAGAAATAGTATTACCCCACAATAGCATACCACATGGTACATGGGTGTACCACGGTACACAGTACCATGCAGCAGCTGCACAGCACGGCAGCTGTACAGCACAGCAGCGGCACCATGCGGCAGCTGCACCACGTGGCAGCTGCACCGGGTGGCAGTGGCACCAGCAGCATGGCATGCCAGCAGCACCAAACGGCGTGCCAGTGGCACTGCATGCCGTGCTGACATTCAGTGCCGCTGGCATGCGGTGCCGCTGCCATGCGGTATGGCTGCTGCATAGTGCCGCTGGCATGAGGTGCCACTGGCACGTGGTGCAGCTGCCGTGCAGGGCCACTGCCGCCATGATGTGTAGCTGCTGCACGGTGCAGCTGCCACGCGGCAGTGACCCTGCACGGCAGCCGCACCACGTGCCAGCGGCACCACGTGGCAGCGGCACAGTGTGGCGGCAGCACTGTGCGGCACCGGCACCACGCACACTACTGCAGCTGCACATCGTGGCACTGGCACCGGGCGATCCATCCTAAAATTTCATTCTAAATTCGCTTTCTAAAACTTACCTTGGCGAGTAATGCTTACCTTTTGCGACCAGGATGGCAAATATAAGCACGATGTTGGCAATCCTCCTAAGTGATGATCCAATAAATTGCTGAAGCTCCATTAATTGAAAATCAAAGAAGTGGGTATAAATAAAGCTGTAGCTGTGATAGCGGACAATCATTGCTGTATGCTTCAAACTAACTGCCAACTAACGTTGTAAGGATATTCCTTGATTGACCCATTGGCAGGCCGTTCACTAGAAACATTTAATATTCTAGAGGATAATTAAAGCCTTAGAGCATGTATCCTGCAGAGCTGGACGGTGTCCAGTAGAATACATAGCTAGTACATGGAACAAAAGACTGAAAAATCCTATTTAAAGAGGTCAGAAAAGGCTTTTAATAGCCTAGAAATTGTCTAACAGAAATCATTGCATTTTCCTCGCGACGGCATAAATTCCCGAGGGCCTTACACTACTAGGACTCCTTACAGGGACTCCGACTTTAAGAATTCCCAGGGGCCTTACATACTGAATATACGACAAGAAAACTATAATAACTAAAACTAAAAATAACTAAAAAATACTAGACTAGCTAATAAAAGCGGTAGCAATTACCTGACTTTTCCCAACCGATGAACATTTTTCACAAGTAATTTATGTCGTCAGTCATTAAGTTTCCTTGCAGAGACCCTGTCTTGCTTGCAAATTTCATTTGAACAATGGCTGTGGTGTGCGAGATACAAACATGCAATGCATGGCCGCCCACAAAAAGCAAGAATGCAACAGAGAAACATTAGAATTTGGCTAATGGATGCAGAAACGATTAGAAATTTTAACGAAGTTTTGTTACCTTTCGTGAGCGCTCATCCCGTCGTACTCACCAATTTATTGGTGAATACGACAGGACGATCACTTGACTCTTCCCAACAAGTGAAAATTTTGCACGAAATTTGTACATTGCCATTGCTTCAGTTTGCTTGCAGACATCCTGTTGTGCTTCAAATTTTGATTGGGCACTGGCTGTGGTGTGCGAGATACAAACATGCAACACATAGCAAAACTAGTTGGCAAGCTTTCATTTAGAGCATGAATCTTGCAGGGCTGGCCAGTGCCCTGCAGGATACATACCTACTACATACTGAAACACCTAGCTAAAGAGGTCAGGAAATGCTTTTAATAGCCTAGAAATTGCCCAACAGAAATCGTTGCATTTTCCTCGCGACTGCATAAATTCCCAAGGGCCTTACTCTACTAGGACTCCTTACAGGGGCGGACGACTGTAAGAATTCCCAGGGGCCTTACATAACCGATTACATAAACGATGAAAACTAACATAAACAAAACTAAATAAACAAATTTAAAATAACTAAAAATTACTAGACCAGCTAATAAAAGCGGTAGCAATAAGCTTGTGTTGCCTTTCCGGTTAGGACTACTGTATCAAGCAACCTGCATCCCCCAAATAAATAAATACATATATATATATATATATGTATATATATACATGCGTATATCTGAATAATATAACAAGAAATATAAAAGATCCTAAATGAGCGAGCGGTGGCGATGGCGGGCAATGTACCATCATCGGTACATAAATGACAAATTCCTTAATTTCATGTACCTAGCCCGCCATCCGTACTTACTAGGTGTGCCGTACACCTCAATCTCAGCTAGGCGGAAGTCCACAACTGAAGGAACTTTAGCCAGCAGGAGAGGGGGGGATGCATGAGTCAACACACAGCTCACATGTATATGATCTATCTTTAACATAAACGGCATTTGGGGTTTGCAGCTAGACCAGGCAAGTATGTATTGATCCGGATCGATCGATTGATGTAATGGGCTGGATTTTATGATGGCCATCTATATATCCTTATGCTGGGAGGGAATCACAGGCCTGTGTCTATCTCATTAGGCAGCCTCCCATGCAACGATTTCAATGTACATCATTCATGACATGTACATAAGTATAGTATATACCATGTGTATATGCAGCAACACGGTTATAGTAAAATAAAGGCATGGACAGCAATAGTAGACAAGAATGATAACAAGTAAAATTTCATAGCTAGGACATGTCATTCTCCCATCAAAATTCACGTATGATGCACAAATATTATTATTAGGAGCGAGCAAGTCAGGGCAAGCTTTCTTCGTGGCACAGGTGCAGGCACAGACAACGATGTCTAGATCTCGTTATCCTACAGTAATAAGGTACACACGAATGTAAATGAATGATGCTTATTAGAAATTATTATTGCATCTCCAGCACGCAGACGCCGTTTATGGAGCAGCTTGATATTACGTGTATGTGGCACACATGGATGTTACACTGTTGCTGGGCGACTTGCCAACAGTACACACACACACACACATACATATATATATATATATATATATGTATGTGTGTGTGAGTAATAAGCACCTACGTCGATATGACGGGAAATTCTGCACTGTGACCCAGCGGCCCTTAACTGGGGACTGCTGCAGGTTGATGATAAATGGAGCCCACGCGGTACCAGTGCTGCCTCCACCACTGCTGCCGTCTTGTTTCCACACCAGCTGGTTGTCTAAAATGGCAGATGCGTCAATGAGAGAGGTGATGGCCCTCAGGCCAACCCTGACCTCAGCATTGTCGAAGCTACTTCCGTAATCATTCTGGCTAGGCCACAGAAGGACACGGCTGATGTCCCAGACCCCGCCAAGATCCACTGATAGCCAGCACGAGGTAGGATCTTGATATTCTAGGCCCCGAACATATGTTTCCGTTGACATGGAGCCATCAACAGCCTGATGTGCGTCATAAGTATAGGAAGCGTACACCTGCTTTCTTAGTGCCAGATTGCCTGCGAGCAAGCAAGAAGCAACATGCACATTACATATACATGTATTTGTACATGCATGCATACACGAGGGTCTTACTAACGAGCACGCCCTGGTTTCGGGCCTTGCGGTGCATGGTCACCCAGGGCAAGCCAGTGTTGTTTATTAGGATGGAATCGCACTAAAACGCCTTAACTGTTGCAAGCAGGAGATGTTATCACCTGTTTTGAGTGAAGATACATTACCATTTCTGACCTCCAAAATGTAATTGCTACCGCTTTATTTAGCTAGCGTAGTAATCAAAATGTTTAAAATCGTATTTTAAACCCTTTAGTTGCTTTTAGTTTATTTAGTTTAATTTTAGTTATTTTAGTTTTCGTTATTTTAATTTTCGCCTTACTGCTACCACTTTTATTGCTACCGCTTTTATTAGCTAGTCTAGTAATTTTTAGTTTGTTTATTAGTTTATTTATTTTTGGTTATGTTAGTTTTCATCGTTTATGTAAGGCCCCTGGGAATGTTTACAGTCGTCCGCCCCTGTACGGAGACCTAGTAGTGTAAGGCCCTCGCGAATTTATGCAGTCGCGAGGAAAATGCAATCATTTCTGTTAGGCAGTTTCTAGGCTATTAAAAGCATTTCCTGACCTCTTTAGCTAGGTGTTCTCAGTCTTTTGTTGCATGTAGTCGCTATGTATCCTGTAGGGCACTGGCCAGCCCTTCAAGATTCATGCTCATGTTTTATTTTTGTTTAGAATATAAAAAGTTCCTTGTCAATGGCCTGCTAATGGGTCGAGCAAGAAATTTCCTTACAACATTAGTTGACAGTTAATCTCAATCGTACAGCCATGATCTGCTTTTATAGCCGGCAAATTCTATGGGCACGTACCTCTCTGGTTGTTAATCATTGGAGCTTATCTAATGTTGGATCTGTAAGGAAGAGGATTTTCAGCAATGCCACCAACCTGCTCACTAAAGGTTAGCATTGCTGCAGTTTATGTAATCGACAATGATTTCCACAGTAGTTTCCACATTTTCATGTTAGCCGCCATAGCAGCCGAAGTTTGCCTCCGGTGACCTTGGGCATCGTGGTTCTCCTCACTGTCTTTGGCTTGATTATAGTTGATGCTACATGCCAATAAATGTATGCATGCAAATTAATGCGGTGCCGCAGTGCTAGGGTGCCACATAGCGATTTTGTGAGCATAGCGACTTCACATTAGCAAGTCTTCCCGCGTGATATTGCTACCCACATGCATAACAATCCCACGATCGTAGTGGATATGCCACATAGCGATTCCGTGAGCGATATCAATGGTACTCACTCGCGTGATATTGCTACCTGTAGTAATGTTGGTTTGCTATCACGTGGTGCTAGTGCCGTGTGATGCTGCTGCCTTGTGGTGCAGTTTGCCGTGCAGTGCTGCTGCTGCTGCGTGGCGCTGCTGCCACGTGATGTGGCTGCTGCATGGTGCCACTGCCACGTGCTGCCACTGCTGTGTGCCGCCACTGCTATGCACGCGGTGCAGCTGCCGCCCGCTGCCGCTGCAGCATGGGTCTGTTGCCGTGCACTGCTGCTGCTGCACGGTACTGTGTACCGTGGTACAACTATATACTGTGCAGTACGCTGTAGTGGGGTAATGTTATTGCTTTAGATACCACTTTAGCTATTCTTGTAATCGCAATTATTATAATTTGATTCAATATCTTTTGGCTGCTTTGAGTATTAATACATATGTTATATTTGCTACCGCTTTTATTAGCTAGCCTAGTCATTTTTAGTTGCTTTTAGTTTATTTAGTTTATTAGTTGCTTTAAGGTTATTTTTTCGTTGCTTTTAGTTTATAGGTTAATTATCGTACATTCATTATCGTACATTCAGCCGCCCCTGTAAGGAGTGCTAGTCATGTAAGGCCCCTGAGAATTTTTAGAGTCGTCCGCCCCTGTAAGGAGTGCTAGTCATGTAAGGCCCTCGGGAATTTATGCCGTCGCTAGGAAAATGCAATCATTTCTGTTAGGCAGTTTCTAGGCTATTAAAAGCATTTCCTGACCTCTTTAGCTAGGTATTTTCAGTCTTTTGTTTCATGTAGTAGCTATGTATATCCTGCAGGGCATTGTCCAGCCCTGCAGGATTCATACTCTAAAGTTTCTTTTGTGTTTCGTGGTATCAAAAGCTCCTAGTCAATGGCCTGCTAATAGGTCTAGCAAGGAATATCCTTACAACATTTGTTGACAGTTGATCTCAATCGTACAGCAATGATGATCAGCTTTCATAGCCAGCAAATTATTTGAGCACGCATTTCCCTGGTTGTCAATCATTGAAGCTCATTTATTCTTGCATCTTTAAGAAGCAGGATTGTTAACATTGCCGCCAACCTGCTCGCTGAAGGTAAGCATTGCGGCTAACATAGTGCAAGTTCGCATAACTGATTTCCTAATCGATTGCAAAGGATGAAAAGGTACTTTTAAGGTTTTGCCTAAGCCGCCATACCAGCCCAAGTTTGTCTTGGGCATCATGGTTCTCGGTTCTAGTCCCTATGCGAGAGACCCCCTATCAGATAGGGGGTGCTAGGCTAGCAGAAAATGGCATATCCGGGTATGTATCTGCTACCTAGCTTTAGGCTAGCAGGGAACCTGCTAGGTAGCAGGGCCGGGCTAGCTGCTAGCCTATCCGATAACCCCTGGATATGTGTCTGCTAGGCTATCTGCTAGAATACTGATATCCTTATGCTATATAGCTGCTAAGCCTTCGAGTTTTGTGTAAACTTTCTCGATATTATAAGTCTGCCCTACAGATTTGCATTTCAGATATGTCCAGCTATGCAGCTGGGGCCATAACATGCTAAAAGTGCCATAATGGATGGGCAGTTGTCATGTGACATGAAAGGCATATAGATTTCCGATCATTATTAATTTCAGCATCCATGAAATCAGCCATGCCGAAGTTAAAGAATTTAACTATGATCATTATCATCATGACAACATTTGATATATGTCAAGGTCTTCTACGCTAACAGGCCTGACTTGCACAAGTGCACAAGGGCATCCAAGGGGGCGTGGGGAAAGGTCTATATTTGCATCTACATTGTTTCTGGCTTGTGCCCGATGGTGGGTCGCACTTTAGAGATAGGATCCCCACAACTTATCATTGGAAATTCTCATAAGGACCGTTAATTTAAAGCTATAAATTCTAACAAAATTAGCTGAATGATGAGGATTTGATCACATATATAGGGTGTTCATCGGGCAGAAGCAATAAGTTCGGCAGGGAAGTCTAAATATTTTTGGCGGGAAAAATTTAGTCTTAGGGTCTAGGGTCTAGGGTCTAGGGTCTAGCAGGCCTAGGTATCTGGCTAGGCTAGCAAGTGCTTAGCAGGTCCCTATCATAGCTTAGCAGGTGCTTAGCAGGTCCCTATCATAGCTTATCAGGCCTAGCAGGCAGTTGGCCCCCTAGCGGCCGATGCTGATAGGGCCTTGATAGCCTATCAGCATCGGCTGCTAGGCTATCTGCTAGGGGGTTTCTCGCATAGGGAGTCGCCTTCTTCTGCTTGAGGAAGTTGGCGCTACTCGCTAAGGTAAACCGTAAATTTGTTATGTAAAATTTATCATCATATTTTGCATGCATTTCCAGGATACGTTTGTGTAGTGCTTTGCCATTGCTGTGCGGTGCCGCTGCTGCGCGATGGTGACACCACGCGATACCATGCCATAGTGATACCATGTAATAGCAATACTGCGTGGTACGTACTGTGCGGTATTGTTATCTTGCGGTATCACTATGGCGTGGTATTGCTATTGCGCGGTGTTGCTGTTGCGCGGTATCGCAACCGCGTGGTACCGTGCTTATGAAATAAAAAGTTTGTTTTTTTGCATAATAAAATTTAGGTATATTAATGTATGTTGATTCATGAGGTGCCACAATGCGGGGAACCGCTGCATACTAGCATAGTACCGCTACCCGCGCATATCGATATCGCGCCGTCAGCCGTACTATGTGGGTTTCGATGTCACGCGTTACCACTATGATGCGGCAACAGTATGTTTTATATAAATTATACAGAAGACAAAGTTATTTGGAGGAAGAGGTTTTCAAGTCCTTGCTCCAATATCTAGCTAATCTTCCTCCTCGTTGCATTTCGAAATGAGCAAGTGAATTTCTTAGTTTCATTACCACTTACAGTGAACTTAGAAAATTTCTATGTATGCATTAGACATGTAGTGACCATGTACATCACTGGGTAGCGGGAAGTTGGATGAACTCTAGCACCCAATGAAAAGGGAGTAAAAACCAGGCAGATAAATTATTGGGCAACTATCTGAAAATTGCAATTACGTGCAACAGTTGCCCTTACACGCATCTCGCTTGCTGTCACCGCTTGTGGTGGGGGGATCATTCGCCCTCCCCAAAAAATTTTCTGCATGTTACTGGTAGGCATTCTTACAGTAATTATAGATGTAAAAGCCAAAAGCATGTCCAAAAGCTGCTGTGCATGCTGAGTGTGGCGAACTAACCTGATCTGATAAAGCAAGGTCCATCCAGCTACATACTGCATGTCATAGCTAGTGGTAAACTATCCCTCCGTGCCGCCTGCATTATGGCTGTTGCACGCACGCACGACATGTAACAAGCACGACATGTACGACACAAGGCAAGCCATCCCTGTGCTTCTACAAACTACTGCTGCTGCATGCAGCCAAGCCACACGTCAAAGGCCGCACCCATACCCCCTCCGCAGGGGCCAGAGTCAGAGCGGCAGCCATCTTGAGTGGCTATTATCAAGTGCTCCTATTTCTATAGGCTCTGTAGTTATCAAAAATGTATTACTAGTGGTTTTGGGGGATGTATTATGCCTGCTAAACCCAGGGATATGATTGTAACAGACACAGGGAACATTTTCAGCAACTGATATAATGAAGGCTTATCAGTATGGGTTCAACTGGGGAGCACGCTAAAGACATGAGTTTACTTGGTTAGGAGTACCAGATGTTATGGGCAAAAACTTTACTGATTGTTTATGTAAGGCCCCTGGGAATTTTCACAGTCGTCTGCCCCTGTCAGGAGTCCTAGTAGTGTAAGGCCCTCGGGAATTTATGCAGTCACGAGGTAAATGCACTGATTTCTGTTAGTAATTGTACTATTTTATTTGTTAATGAAAGCCGGTCCAGGTCTTGTACCGCAATATTATGTCTCAAATTTGGCTTTGGTATAGCTTATTAGCAGCAAAAGCTATAAAAGCAAAGAAAGCAGAATCAAACTCATTCCCTATATTTCTTATTCGTTTTCCCTGCCTTTCTGTTTTCAAGCAATTTTGTATGTTAACTAAAAAAACCTTGAAGATGTTCAAGAAATGCCGTGTAAGGTACATCACAGTAAAAAGATTGCATTTAACACTTTAGTAATGATGCCCAGTCCTTCAGGGGCATAGTCCATTTTCTTGGCGGTACTGTTTCGTCCCCAAATTATTAATTAATGCAGGTGCTGGTTTATATGGATGCCCTAGTACGACTAATAATGTTAAGTTTATTGCTGGGCCTTGGTGCAGAACAGATATCGTCTATACTTGCTAATTTCGGGTGGCTTAAAAAAGGGCAGCAGTTAGAAGGCAGAAGCGTATCCAGATAGAATGACAACAAAGCTCCATTTTTCACTTGAAGGATCTATTGAGGAATGAAATCAAATATTTAGGAAATATTAAGATATAAAAAAGTCATTGGAAGTTTTACCTTTTTTAGGCAACAGATATCTTAACAGAATATTCTGACAATTTCTTCAACTATTTGATAGCATTTGGAGCTGATTATATAGTAGCAATAGTAATTTTCCTTGCGTTCATCTTATAATTGCAATCTGTACTTAATATTATTCTGTACTTTAATTTCTGCATTAGCAATAACCGACCTACCATTGCATGCATGGCTCATGTTCATGTGCATACTCATTTATTCACCTATCTTATCTATCATATGCAGATTGCGGATGAAAAGAAACAAAAAGCAAACATGGAGGCCATCACCTTCATTGGCAACACCATCTCGCCAATCAGCACTGCTATTGACAGCCAAAACGTTTCCTAGTTAATTGCAGTATCAATGCAATAACTGACCGCATGACTAGGCATCAAGCTGCTATAATGATAAAAAAACTACTTTAGTGGGGCTTCATCATCACAGACGCCCTTCCCAAGCAAGAAGCGAGCTGGGCAAGGATAAAGATATGGGGGGGACCTAGGGCACATCTTCACCAAATACTAATGAGGGTGGCGCATATTGAGAATGCGCTGGTGCTTGCAGCTCTGCTGGACTTATGGTGCAAAATTATAAAACACTTTGTTCTGGTGGTGTTCATTGCACCTTAGCATGCTTGTTTATGTTGACCACAGTAAAGGTAGTCAAATGGCAAAGGCTTCACTAACTACAATTTGATTACATTTGTTTGCAGAAGGTGATTGGTATGTGATGGCTGGCCACCACACAGCATCGATCATTTTTGCTGTGGTCATTCCTTTTAATTTTTTATTTATAGCTGAAGCAGTAGAAGTGGCATCTTCATTAACTATTTTACCCTGTGTTATCATATGGCTGTATGCCATAACTCTCAGTACTTGTCTGCATGATTAAACACACGCATATGACTTATGTATTGCACTACAGTGGATTCCTGCGCTGATGCTAGTTCAGGACTATGCATATATGTATGTAAAAATCCTTCTCTGGATACACCTTGTCAGTTTATAACAATGAAGTTCTATTCTCATAGGATATAAAACAATAGGATAACAATACACATTATCCTGTAATGTATATAATGTATAAATAAATAAGTATGTATAAATATTTAATATTTATAGGTATGTATAAATATTTATGTTTATATTATCAGTTTCTGCCTAGGTATTTCCCTGATTTCCCTCTTAGAAATGTATCGTGGCAGATATTTACATATATTATATATCTAAGAGGGAAATCAGGGAAATACCTAGGCAGAAACGGATAATAAAAAATATATTACAACTGCTGCCGCTTTACTTACAACATGGACTTAATAACCTTAATTTGCAACAAAGAATGTACAATTCTGCCTTTACTTGTCTCAAAGAGAATCTACTTTGAACCCCAGTACACCAAGAGGTGGAAGTGTGGGGAACTGGGGCAGTAAATCTACTTTGGATCCCAGTACACCAAGACGGTGGAAGTGCGGGGAACTGGGGCGGCAGGCCCCAGTCCCCGCACAACCACCGAACAATTCTGGGAGTTAACAGCATTGAAAGCAGTAGTAGAATGCATATTTAAAAGCATGATTATATTATTTCTGCTTTATGAGGGTGGCTGCACAACGTTTTTTCCACTTCGTAGGAGTATGGGGGGCAGGGGCTATTGATTGATGAGGGTGGGGAGGTCAGGACTTGATTTATACGGCAACCGCACTACAGGCATAAAAGCAGTACAAGAGCACACTTTACGGAGGCCTACTGTACAGACATTTTGATAGCACAAATGCAAATACAAATCTTCGCAGCTCATGAAAGTATTACAAGTGTTTCGTTTAGTAATATCACATCAAAGGCATCATCCACCCATGAGAGTGATCATCGGCGAATTCCAGACCAGTAACTAGCAGGTAATGGTCGGTTACAACAGCTTTTCATTGCTTATGCTTTCCTTATAAACACCTATTATTATTTCAAGTACGCAGGCTTTGCGTGGATGCAGATATTCTGGCTGTGAAATGGCTGCTTCTGGCAAGTAAACTTGGCCATTTAAGCCTTCAGGAACTTCATGAATACGTACGTCGTAATTCAAAGCAAAACCATGCACATCATTGCTTATGCACATATTCTAGCTATTTCTTTAATAAGTCATGCATATTTCCGAACTCCTGGATGGACACCTACCGAATCTAAACAAACGCACACATATGGACAGTGTGAGCAATGAATGCCAAAGGAGGGATATGATGAAGGAAGGGGAAGGGGGGCCTGGATGCCCCCCGTGGACTACAGTGTCGAAAAACATTGACCCGAGATACAAGCTAGATACAGATCAACACAAATACCTAAGAGAAAAATCAGGGGAATACCTAGGGTGAAATATCTAGGGCGATATTAGCTATATGGACTATACGCACAACCACCGTACATTTCAGGGTATCAACAGCATTGAAAGCGGTAGCCAACGTAAGTTTTAAAATCATAATATACATATATATAAACGCTTCAACTGCCGCAAGCAGGAGAAATTATTGTAGTTCTTGAAGATACATTCTGCTGGGTAGGAGGTTATCAACGGGCGTCAGATCGATGCCGTGAAGCACCTGGCTGTGGATATTATTTGACTTACAGCTAAATATGTTAATGGGGAGCCATATCGGTATCGGAATGAATAGTAATCTTTCATATCTCGATGCGGCAGAGAGAGGGGTCCTGGATACTTTGATGCGATTCACAAGATATCCAGATGTGGCTAAGGATTTCCAGGTGAATCTTACGTATTTAGGTGCATGCGGTTTCTTGGCACCCAAATATAGCGAAGCGGTACAGCAAGACGTACGTGGGTTACCCTGTTATACAGACTCAGCTACCAAATACATTTGGCATGTACAGCAGCCAACATAGAGCTGCATGCGGTAAGCAAGGGTGCTAGAAGGGTGCGACATCAATACATCGACATGTGTGTATGTACACCATTTTAATAACATTAACATGCACGATGCTCGTGCCGAACACTTCGACTTTGAAATATTGACATACCAACGACATAATAGCTTACCGTCTGTTGGGGGTCTGGGAGGCCTTGGTGCCGGGGAAGGGGGTGGCCTTGGAGGACTTGGTAGAGGAGGAATAGGGGGAGGTGAAGGCGGTAGAGGCGAGGTATCTGCACACGTGTATATGACGCACCAACAGGCACAAGCGCAAATATGAATGTATAGCCATGTTGATTACCAACCTGTCATTGTGTGCCTCACGGCCCGCAGACACCCGCAATATATTAGGGAAGGTCCATAAAGGGACCGCGGCACTGTGCACCAACTTATTTTGCGATTCCGGACCTGCCCAGGCTGCACCTGTAACGGCTGTACAGCACGGTATCCCATCATGAAAGACATTACCGTTTAGATTACGAACTATTAAAAACATGTTCTCCTTATCATTATTTATGTCGAGTGATTTGAGGTCCTTGTCACGCAACTCGGCTATCTATTCATAAGTTCAGTTAAGAAAGTAAAAGATCCTGTAAAAGAAACATTAATTAAACAATGTAGGGATATTTTAGGGAATAAACAGCTACCCCCCCGAAGAACCCTGGTAGTGCCACTGCCATGCAGTGCCGCTGGCGCACTGTGCTGCTGGCATGTGGTGCCGCTGCTGCACGGTGCCTCTATGGCTGTGTGATGCCGCTGGTATATAGTGCCACTGTCGTGCCGTGCTGCTGGCGTGTGGTGCTGGATTATCAGGAGACACCTTTCATGGAATTAGGATAACATGCTGTACTGATAGGATGACAATCAATCACATCATACATAAAATATATGATGCTTTTATGTATGCATTTGACTACCGCTTTCAATGCTGTTAACATCCAGAAGTGTTCGGTGGTTGTGCGGGGACTGGGGCCTGCCGCCCCAGTTCCCCGCACTCCCACCGTCTCTGTTTACTGGAGTCCAAAGTAGATTCTCGTTTAGACAAGTAAAGGCACAATAGTATGTTATTTGTTGCATTATAAGTTTTATAATTCAATGTTGTAAGTCAAGCGGGGGCAATTGTAATATATTTCTTATTATTAATTTCTGTCTAGGTATTTCCCCTAAGGTATTCCCCTGATTTTTCTCTTAGGTATTTGTGGTGGTCTGTATGTAGTTAATAGTTTTGGTCGCCTCAAACATCTCGTTCATCAGCTAGCTAGCAAATGATATATTTTTATGAGTCACGTGTATGATTGTCTTCCTATCAGTATAGCATGTTATCCAACTAGTTTAAAAAGGTGTATATATCCTGATAATCCAGCACTACTGCAAGCCAGCAGCACTGCATGGCAGTGGCACGGCACGGTAGAGGCACCACACAGCAGCGGCACTGCACGGCAGTGGCACCACATGCCAGCAGCACTGCATGCCAGCGGCCCTGCACACAGCGACAGTGTGCACCAGCGGCACTGCATGCCAGTGGCACCACATGGCAGTGGCTCACCTGGCTCACCTGGCTCTATAACATGTTAATAATAATAATAATAATAATAATAATAATAATAATAATAATAATAATAATAATAATAATAATAAAATACTCAAAGAGCAACCAAGAGATGATTACAAGAGTAGCTGAACGAAGTGTTATGATTAGGAAAAGTATTACCCTACAATAGGATACCACATGGTACATGGGTGTACCACGGTACACAGTACCATGCAGCAGCTGCACAGCACGGCAGCTGTACAGCACGGCAGCGGCACCATGCAGCAGCTGCACCACGTGGCAGCTGCACCGTGCGGCAGCGGCACAACACGGCAGCGGTGCCACGTGGCAGCTGCACCGTGTGGCAGTGGCACCAGCAGCATGGCATGCCAGCAGCACCAAACGGCAGTGGCACGGCATGCCAACAGCACCACATGCATGCCAGCGGTATCGGGTGCCAGCGGCGGCACCACGCGGTAGCGGCCCTGCATGGCAGCCACACCATGTGCCAGGAGCACGGCATGCCATTGGGGCCGCGCGGCAATGGCCCTGCACGGCAAGCCGCACCACGTGCCAGTGGCACCTCTTGCCAGCGGCACCACGCGGCAGCCACACCGCATGCCAGTGGCACTGCATGCCGTGCTGACATTCAGTGCCGCTGGCATGCGGTGCCGTTGCCGCGCCGTGTGGCTGCTGCATAGTGCCGCTGGCATGAGGTGCCGCTGGCACGTGGTGCAGCTGCCGTGCAGGGCCACTGCCGCCATGATGTGCAGCTGCTGCACGGTGCAGCTGCCACGTGGCAGTGACCCTGCACGGCAGCCGCACCACGTGCCAGCGGCACCGCGCGGCAGCGGCACAGCGTGGCAGCAGCACTGTGCGGCACCGGCACCACACTGCAGCTGCACATCGTGGCACTGGCACCGGGCGATCCATCCTAAAATTTCGTTCTAAATTCGCTTCTCATTCTAAATTCTAAAACTTATCTTGGCGAGTAATGCTTACCTTTCGCGACCAGGATGGCAATCCTCCTAAGTGAAGATCCAACAAATTGCTGAGGCTCCGTTTATTGGAAATCAAAGAAGTGGGTATAAATAAAAGCAGTAGCTGTGATAGCGGACAATCATTGCTGTACGCTTCAATCTAACTGCCAACTAACGTTGTAAGGATATTCCTTGATTGACCCATTGGCAGGCCGTTCACTAGATACAAACATTCAATATTCTAGAGGATAATTAAAGCCTTAGAGCATGTATTCTGCAGAGCTGGACAGTGCCCAGTAGAATACATAGCTAGTACATGGAACAAAAGACTGAAAAATCCTAGATAAAGAGGTCAGAAAATGCTTTTAATAGCATACAAATTGCCTAACAGAAATCAGTGCATTTACCACGCGACGGCATAAATTCCCGAGGGCCTTACACTACTAGGACTCCTTACAGGGACTCCCGACTTTAAAAATTCCCAGGGGCCTTACAAACTGAATATACGACATGAAAACTAAAACAACTGAAACTAAAAGCAACTAAAAATTACTAGGCTAGCTAATAAAAGCGGTAGCAATTAGTTGCTAGCAAGCTGATGAATGAGATGCTTGAGGTGACCAAAACTCTTGACTACATACAGACAATCTACAAATATCTAAGAGAAAAATCAGGGAAATACCTTAGGCGAAATGCCTAGACAGAATTTAATAATAAGAAATAGATTACAACTGATCCCTGTTTACTTACAATATTGCCTTTTAAACCTTATAATGCAACAAATAATATACTATTCTGCCTTGACTTATCTCAACGAGAATCTACTTTGGACCCCAGGACACCAAGACTGTGGAAGTGCGGGGAACTGGGGCAGCAGGCCCCAGTCCCCGCACAACCACCGTACACTTCAGGGTGTTAACAGCTAGCATTGAAAGCGGTAGTCAAATGCATAAATAAAAGCATGATATATTATATAAGCTTGTGTTGCCTCTCCGGTTAGGACTGTATCAAGCAACCTGCATCACCAAAATAAATAAATATATATATGTACATCTGTATATCTGAATAATATAACAAGAAATGGAAATGATCCTAAATGAGCGAGGGGTACATCATCAGCAGAAATGACAAATTCCTGAATTTCATGTACCTAGCCCGCCATCCGTACTTACTAGGTGTGCCGTACACCTCGATCTCAGCTAGGCGGAAGTCCACAACTGAAAACACTTTAGCCAGCAGGAGAGGGGGGATGCATGAGTCAACACACAGCTCACATGTATATGATCTATCTTTAACATAAACGGCATTTGGGGTTTGCAGCTAGACCAGGCAAGTATGTATTGATCCGGATCGATCAATTGTTGTAATGGGCTGGATTTGGCCATGATGATGGCCATCTATATATCCTTATGCTGGGAGGGATTCACAGGCCTGTGTCTATCTCATTAGGCAGCCTCCCATGCAACGATTTCAATGTACATCATTCATGACATGTACATAAGTATAGTATATACCATGTGTATATGCAGCAACACGGTTATAGTAAAATAAAGGCATGGACAGCAATAGTAGACAAGAATGATAACAAGTAAAATTTCATAGCTAGGACATGTCATTCTCCCATCAAAATTCACGTATGATGCACAAATATTATTATTAGGAGCGAGCAAGTCAGGGCAAGCTTTCTTCGTGGCACAGGTGCAGGCACAGACAACGATGTCTAGATCTCGTTATCCTACAGTAATAAGGTACGCACGAATGTAAATGAATGATGCTTATTAGAAATTATTATTGCATCTCCAGCACGCAGACGCCGTTTATGGAGCAGCTTGATATTACGTGTATGTGGCACACATGGATGTTACACTGTTGCTGGGCGACTTGCCAACAGTACACACACACACACACATACATATATATATATATATGTATGTGTGTGTGAGTAATAAGCACCTACGTCGATATGACGGGAAATTCTGCACTGTGACCCAGCGGCCCTTAACTGGGGACTGCTGCAGGTTGATGATAAATGGAGCCCACGCGGTACCAGTGCTGCCTCCACCACTGCTGCCGTCTTGTTTCCACACCAGCTGGTTGTCTAAAATGGCAGATGCGTCAATGAGAGAGGTGATGGCCCTCAGGCCAACCCTGACCTCAGCATTGTCGAAGCTACTTCCGTAATCATTCTGGCTAGGCCACAGAAGGACACGGCTGATGTCCCAGACCCCGCCAAGATCCACTGATAGCCAGCACGAGGTAGGATCTTGATATTCTAGGCCCCGAACATATGTTTCCGTTGACATGGAGCCATCAACAGCCTGATGTGCGTCATAAGTATAGGAAGCGTACACCTGCTTTCTTAATGCCAGATTGCCTGCGAGCAAGCAAGAAGCAACATGCACATAACATATACATGTATTTGTACATGCATGCATACATGAGAGTCTTACTAACGAGCACGCCCTGGTTTCGGGCCTTGCGGTGCATGGTCACCCAGGGCAAGCCAGTGTTGTTTATTAGGATGGAATCGCACTAAAACGCCTTAACTGTTGCAAGCAGGAGATGTTATCACCTGTTTTGAGTGAAGATACATTACCATTTATGACCTCCAAAATGTAATTGCCACCGCTTTATTTAGCTAGTGCAGTAATCAAAATGTTTAAAATCGTATTTTAAACCCTTAAGTTGCATTTAGTTTATTTAGTTTAATTTTAGTTATTTTAGTTTTCGTTATTTTAATTTTTGCCTTATTGCTACCGCTTTTCTTGCTACCGCTTTTATTAGCTAGTCTAGTAATTATTAGTTTGTTTATTTAGTTTATTTATTGCTACCGCTTTTATTAGCTAGTCTAGTAATTTTTAGTTATTTTTAGTTTTAGTTATTTGCTACCGCTTTTATTAGCTAGTCTAGTATTTTTTAGTTATTTTTAGTTTAGTTATATAGTTTATTTCGTTTTAGTTGTTTTAGTTTTGGTCGTTTGTTTATGTAAGGCCCCTGAGAATTTTTTCAGTCGTCCGCCCTGTAAGGAGTCCTAGTAGTGTAAGGCCCCTGGGAATTTATACAGTCGTCCGCCCCTGTAAGGAGTCCTAGTAGTGTAAGGCCCTCGGGAATTTATACCATCGCGAGGTAAATGCACTGATTTCTGTTAGGCAATTTCTAGTCTTTTAAAAGCATTTTCTGACCTGTTTAGCTAGGTTTGCTCAGTCTTTTGTTTCATGCAGTCACCATGTTTCCTGCAGGGCACTGGCCAGCCCTGCAGGATTCATGCTTTAAGGATATAATATGGTATGGAATATGAAAAGTTTTAGTCAAACACTTCCAGCCTGGTCAAAGAAGAATTATCCTCACAATGCTAGTTGACAGTTAATCTTAGTCGTACAGCATTAATCTGCTATTGTAGCCTGCAAATTGTATAGTCAGCTACTCTCTTGGCTAGTACATATTGGAGCTGAACTATTGCTGGACCTTTCTGGAAGATGATTATCAAACCACCGCCGCCAAGCAATCTTGCTAAAGGTAAGCATCATGGCCAACTTCTTAAGCATAATACAAATTTAGTTATATAGGAAATCATGCTTTTAAATCTCCATTTTACTACCGCTTTCATTGCTGTTACCTCTCTTAAGTGTACGGTGGTTGTGCGGGGACTGGGGCCTGCCGCCCCAGTTCCCCGCACCTCCACCGTCTTGGTGTACTGGGATCCTAAGTAGATTTACAGCCCTAGTCCCCCACACTTCCACCATCTTGATGTACTGGGGTTCAAAATAGATTCTCATTGAGCCAAAGAAAAGCAGAAAAGTACTGTAACAGAGGACATCAGTACTTAAAATATTCAGTCTAGTCGTCTCTTCTTAAGGTGCCAGGTAGGCTGTTAAAAGTACATTCTTTGTTGCATTATAAGGTTTAAAAATGAATGTTGTAAGTAGAGAGGCAGTACTTAGAACCTAATTCATATTATTAATATGTGTTTCAGTATATCCCTGGTTTCCCTGTTAGACATGTATGGTGCCCGGAAAGGTAAAAAAATAGGTCTCCTCCGGCATTGATGAATAAGAAGTAATGTAGTATTGAAGTAATGTATATAATGTGTAATGTGTATTGCTATCCAATGAGAAGAACATATTATTGGTATATATTGAAAAGGTGTATCCAGAGAAGTATTACTTACATATATACATGCATTGTTCTGATGTAGCTTCAGCTCAGGCATCCATCATAGTGCAATACATAAGTCATATGCATGTGTTTAATCTGGCAGGCAGGTCTGAGAGTTATGGCACACAGCCCCATGCAATAGTTGATGATGCTATAACAGACGCCATTATTGCTACCGCTTTTATTAGCTAGCCTAGTAATTTTTAGTTGCGTTTAGTTCTCAGTTGTTTTAGTTTTCATGTCGTATATTCAGTTTGTAAGGCCCCTGGGAATTTTTAAAGTCGGGAGTCCCTGTAAGGAGTCCTAGTAGTGTAAGGCCCTCAGGAATTTATGCAGTCGCGAGGTAAATACACTGATTTCTGTTAGGCAATTCCTAGGCTATTAAAAGCATATTCTGACCTCTTTAGCTAGGTTATTTTGGTCTTTTGTTTGGTCTTTTGTTTGGTCTTTTCCTGCCCGCTAAAGGGAAGCACTGCGGCAAACATGTTCCAAGTCCACATGACGGCTTTCCTAATTGAATTTTGTTCTTTACAAGTAATTGAATTAATATTCAATAATTCAACAATTCAATAATTCACTACCTGTAATAGTGAATAGGTACTTCCACGGTTCTGCCTTCTTGTCACATTACAATTACTGGTGCTACTCGCCATTTAGTTACAGTAAATTGATCATGCAATATGATGATGCATTTCTAGGATGCTTGCGTGTGATTCTCAGCCGTGCAGTGCCTCAGGCATGCGGTGCCTCATCAGGCATGTGGTGCCACAGCCGCGCAGTGCCGCAGCCACGTGCTGGTGCAGCCACACCGTGGCGCAGCCACATGCTGCCTCAGCCACATGGTGCAGCAGCTGCATGTTGCCACAGCCACGTGGTGCCGCAGCTGCATGCTGGTGCAGCCACGTGCTGGTGCAGTCGTGTGCTGGTGCAGCCACAAGCTGGTGCAGCCGAGCACTGGTGCAGCCAAGTGCTGGTGCAGCCACGCAGTGCCTCAGCCATGCGGTGCCGCAGCTATGTGGTGCAGCAGCTGCATGGTGCAGCAGCTGTGCATTGAAGCAGCCACATGGTGCAGCAGCCATGCAGTGCCACATCCATGGGGTGCCTTACCCACGTGCTGCCTCAGGTGAGCGGTGCCACAGCCGTGGGGTGCCACAGCCACATGTTATCTGAGCCAGGGTGCTGCAACTGTGCACTGTTGCTGGTGTGCGCTGGCACAGCCACATGCTGGCGCAGCCATGTGGAGCCGCAGCAGCTGTGCGCTGGTGCAGCTGCTGCACAGTGCCGCTGCTGCACAGTGCCGCTGCTTCACAGTGCTGCTGCTGCACGGTGCTGGCTTGTAGTGCCGCTGCCATGCAGTGCCGCCGGCATATTGAGCCCTCCATTACCACTGCCATGTGCTGCTGCCATGTGGTGCCAATGCCATGCAGTGCCACCGGCATGCAGTGCTGCTGGCATGCAGTGCAACTGGTATGAGGTGCTGCTGCTGTATGATGCCACTGCCATGCGGTGGTGCTGGCATGCAGTGCTGCTGGTATGCGGTGCCACTGCTTCACGGTGTTGCTGCTGTGCAGATCTGCTGGCATATGGTGCAGCTGCAGTAGTGTGCGTGATGCCGCTGGCATGCGGTGCCGCTGGCATGCAATGGTGCTGCCATGTGGTGCCTGTAGTATCCTGGGGTATCTCATGGCTAATATCCGGGTAGGCCAGTTGTCTGGCATCCTTCGACCGAGGCTTTGCTTTAGGCGGATATGACAGAGATACAACAGTGCCGCTGCCATGCGGTGCCACTGCCATGCGGTGCCACTGGCATGCCGTGCTGCTGGCATGTGGTACCAGATTACCAGGATACACCCTTTCAATTTATTAGGATAACATAAACGATACTGATAGGATGACAATAATACATATCATACATAACATACATTCATTGTGCCCAAAGCCACGTGCCCCTCTCCTGCACTGTGGCTTGGTCCGGTCAGGACCCCCGGTGCTCGTCTTTGCAGGGTGAGTCGCCCACAGTGTAACACACCTTAGACTCCTTGCTAGCTAGCTGATGAATGAGATGCTTGAGGTGACCAAAAATATTAACTACGTACAGACCACCACAAATATCTAAGAGGAACATTAAAGGCACACATCAGGGGGAATATCTAGTCGGAAATTAATAATGTGGACTATATTATTACAACTGCTCCCTCTTAACTTACAACATTGGATTTTAAGCCTTATAATGCAATAAGACATCTCAACAAGAATCTACTTTGGACCCCAGAACTCCAAGACGGTGGAAGTGTGGGGAACTGGGGCAATGAATATACTTTGGACCCCAGTACACCAAGACGGTGGAAGTGTGGGGAACTGGGGCGGCAGGCCCCAGTCCCCGCACAACCACCGTACACTTCGGGGTCTTAACAGCATTGAAAGCGGTAGTCAAATGCATATTTAAAAGCATGATTTCTACTGTATCAGCATTATATATAACGGAAAAAAAGCAATTACCACAGCAAAACGTGATTGGTGCTGTGAGGTGGCCAGCCATCACATACCATTCAAGCTCTGCAAAGAGAAGCATTCAATTGACATAAGGGTTGTTAAGCCTATGCCAATTGATAGCCTTTGCAGTGGTAATGAGCAACAAACATGCTAAGGTGCGACGAACACCACCTGAACGAGTTGTTCTGGCGGTTTGCACCAAAACTCCAGCAGAGGTAATCGCATTACTAGCACGTCCTCCATATGCACCACCCCCATTATTATGTGGTGAAGACCTTCTGTGGGATCCCCCGCCTGTATCTTCATCGTCATCCGGCTCATTCCTTGCTTGGGAAGGGCTTTTGCATGATGAAGCCCCACTCCTACGCTTATTCTTCAAGTAGGTCTGTATCATTATTCCAGCTTGGTACTTCGTTATGCGGTTGAGAACTGCTGCATTAATACTGGGATTAAGTTTTTTAAGATAAGATTTCTGCTGGTCAGTAGCCATGCTGATCTGCGTGAGGGTGTTGCCAATGAAGGTGATGGCCTCCGCTTTCGTTTTTGGCATGTCATCGTCCGCGATCTATAACAAAGAAGATGGATGAATAATGTATATGAGTATGCACATGTTTTGGTTTGAGCCATGCGATGGTAGGTACAATATTTATAATGCAGGAACAAATGTAAGATATTAATGAATACTGAGTGCCGGTAGTCAATAATGAATACAAAAATAACAATTACAAGTACTAGACTAATAACATGATGAAGAGATAGCAATACAAATATAAAATAATAGCAATCCAAGCAACAACTTCATGAGATAAAGGTAGCAGCAGCAATGAAAGATTAAACATACAGAGAAGAATTATAAGAGAAAGCAAAGAAGATGGGGAAAAGCTTACATTCTGCTTGCTGAGCCATTTGGCCTGAGTTTCCGTAATTGGTTCATCAGAAGCTTGTAGAGCACTGTCTAAGATAGACGTTGCAGCTTCCTTGGTCAAGTCATCATCGAACTCAATGGACCTCGACATTAGGGCTTCCTTCTGACGACCAGTAGCAGGCTTCTTGCCGTCATGAGTGGCCTTGAACTGCACACAAGCACATGCCACAAGCAAGGTAAGAATATAATGAAGATATAAAGTGATTAATGCAAGCTGAAGTCAAACTGAATTCCTCTTACCAGCTCTTGAACCATCTTATGGTCTTTGATCATCGAGCTAGATTCTGCGTAAGTGTTTGGCCACTGACTCGGAAGGATGCCAAGGTCATTCAGGTAGTTTTCCTGCCCCTTTGAACGTGGGCCATGAGGGTCAGAACGTGTCCACGATGGAGAAGACGTGCCTGGGCCTGAAATTGGCGCCGCCATCCCAGCATCATAAAATTCCTGAAGCGTCATTCCCAAGGTCTGCGCCAAGGAAGCATGCTCCGTCCCTAGCAGTCATGGTGCACAACAGTAGGATGAACATGGTAACAATAAGCACTGTGTTTGCACCGACTGTGACACACCTCTATATAATGCGTGTAGAAAAATCACAAGGTCAGTAAACACAAGAAAGTTTATTAGTGAACTATTAGTTTAAGAACATGACTAGGGCTTTAGTTCATGACTAGAAGTGATCACAGTTCAAGTGAATATACTGCATAAACGTGTCAACTAAAACCTAGAAGGAAAAGAACTGAAAAGCAAGTTGGATGTGTGTAATGGAAAGGGGAAGTAGAATGTGTACATGACTATCATTTGAACCTTTTTATTACTGAAGACCAGATAAACAAAGCGTTGGCAGATATATTAGTAGTCTGAAAACAGAAGTATAAGGACTGAGAAGCAAGCTGGATGTGTGTAATGGAAAGGGGAAGTAGAATGTGTACATGATTATCATTTGAACCTTTTTTATTACTGAAGACCAGGTGAACAAAGTGTTGGCAGATATATTATTAGTCTGAAAACAGAAGGATATGGACTGAAAAGCAAGCTGTATGTTTGTAATGGATAAGGGAAGTATAATGTGTACATTACTATAATTCGAACGTTTTTTATTACTGAAAACCAGATTAACAAAGCGTTGGCAGATATGTTATTAGTCTGAAATTAGAAGGAAAAGAACTGAAAAGCAAATTGAATAAACTAAATAATATAATAAATAAACAACCCTAAAAAAACCCTAATAATAAATAAACTAAATAAACAAACTAAAAATAACTAAAAAAATAACTAAAAATAACTAATAAATAACTAAAAATACCTAAAAAATACTAGACTAGATAATAAAAGCGGTAGCAATAATAATCTATGTTATATAGTCTATGATCTTTGTTATATAATAATAATCTATGTTATATAATCTATGTTATAATCTATGTTACTCATAATCTATGTTACCCTGCTAGCAGGGAACATAGGTGAAGGATAAGCAGGCCACACCCTAGGCAAATGACTATCAGTTTAATGACATGTATCAACAGGCTAAACCTAGGTGCATGCCTCATGTAAGCTAAACAAACCACAGCTCATCTGATAAACCAGCAAGCAAACATAGCTGAAGGATGAGCAGGCCAGACCCTAGGCAAATGACTATCAGTAAAAAGACATGTTTCAACAGGCGAAACCTAGGTCCATGCTGACCTAAGGTAAAAAAACCACAGCTCATTTTAATAAACCATGCTAATAATAATTATCTTTATATGTTATATAATCTTTAATCTATAGTCTATAATCTATGTTATAATCTATGTTACCCATAATCTATGTTACCCTGCTAGCAGGGAACATAGATGAAGGATGAGCAGGCCAGACTCTAGGCAAATGACTATCAGTTTAATGACATGTTTCATCAGGCTAAACCTAGGTCAATGCCTGACCCAAGGTAAACAAACCACAGCTCATTTTCATTAACCATGTTAATAATAATAATAATTGCTACCGCTTTTATTAGCTAGTCTAGTAATTTTTAGTTGCTTTTAGTTTTTTTATTTAGTTTCTTTCGTTTTTGTTATTATAGTTTTTTGTCGGTTATGTAATCGTTTATGTAAGGCCCCTGGGAATTTGTTTAGTCGTCCGCCCCTGTAAGGAGTCCTAGTAGTGTAAGGCCCCTGGGAATTTATACAGTCGTCCGCCCCTGTAAGGAGACCTAGTAGTGTAAGGCCCTCGGGAATTTATGCCGTCGCGACGAAAATGAAATGTTTTCTGTTGGGCAATTTTAAAGCTATTTAAAGCATTTCCTGACCTCTTTAGCTAGGTGTTTATTTTCACTCATTTGTTGCATGTAGTAGCTATGTATCCTGCAGGGCACTGGCCAGCCCTGCAAGATTCATGCTCTAAAGGTTTTATTTTTGTTTAGGATATAAAATGTTTCTAGTCAATGGCCTGCTAATGGGTCTAGAAAGAAATATCCTTACAACATTCAGTTGACAGTTGATCTGTATCGCACAGCAATTATTGTCCGCTGTTATAGCTACCGCTTCATCTTTAGCCCGCAATTTGTATAGATATTAAGCATTTTGGCTGCCAAACTTGGAGCTTCAGCAATTCGTTGGATCTTGCCAACATTGCCTTTGCCATTCTGCTCGTGAAGGGTAAGCATTACTTGCTCAGGTAAGTCTCCAAATAAAAAAAAATAATTTAATTTTAAATGTGATTTCAGAATGCTGCTGCTGCCGCGTGTTGCAGCTGCCACATGTTGGCGCTGCCACATGTTGCCGGTACCGTGCACTGCCATTGCCGCATGCTGCCACTGCCATGTGCTGCTGCTGCTGCACGGTGCTGCTGCCGCGTGCTGCTGCTGCTGCCGCATAGTGCAGTTGCCATGCACTGCTGCTGCTGTGTGGGCGGGGCCGCTGCCACGCACCTGCTGCGGCTGCCGCACTGTGCTGCTGCCGCGTGCTGCTGCTGCAGTGTGCTGCCATTGCCACATGGTGCAGTTGCCACTGCAGGGTGCTGCTGCCGTGCAGTGCAGCTGCCACGTGACATCCTAAATTTAATTTAGACCCAAGGGTTTGCTAGCCATATGAGTACATTCAACAGCGGCACCAAGTTTAACTGCATTATCACTCTTGCAATCAACATTTTTTGTAGATATTTTGCCGCATCCATGCATTTTGCATAAATTCAAAAATATTAACTTTAAGAATATCAGTTGCATGATTATTTACATGATATTTAGGCAGCTCATACTCATGAGATTGATCATTATTTAATTCCGATTCCAGATCTTTAAGGTTGGTTATTTCTGCATAGATTTCATGATTTTAATATTCATACCTGTACATTAAATATGTACCTATATATATTAGGCATTTAAAGCAATCCAATAAATGGATGAATAACTTCAAAATAATATTGGCTCATGTAATTTATAGCTGATTCGGACAAAGTACTAGATTCCCATTACCTGCCAAGCTCTTTGGTATAATATCCACTGATTTTGAAAGTTTAATTTGGAGCCCATAAATTCGAATTGTTATTCCTCTATTTTCATTCATTTTTAATTTTGGATGGAATAATTAACGAAAACCTGTCTGATTCAGGAAAACCCTAAAGTAATATAAAGTTATGTAGTGGATATTAAGTCAGTTTGGATTATGTAATATCTTTAATATATATTTAGCCTACATATTATTTATAGGCTAAATGGCCAAAAATAAAGAAATTTGGGATAAAGTTAATCATGAAGAGAGTACAATATGCTGCTAATTTCATTTGATTAGGTAGACAACGATAACGATTTTTTCATCCATCGATGATTTGCTGGATTTTGCAAGGGGTGCAGCTGCCATGTGCTGCCGCTGATGCATGGTGCAGCTGTTGTATCTCTGTCATATCCGCCTAGAGCAAAGGCTCGATCCAAGGATGCCAGTCAACTGGCCAACCTGGATATTAGCCATGAGATACCCCAGGATACTACAGCAGCTCCCACTGCAGGATGCTGCTGCCACGCAGTGCAGCTCCCACTTATTTCTTTAATAAGTCGCATTTCAAAACTCATGGATGGCGCATCGAAGCGAAATAAATGTACACATATGGACAGTGCGAGCCATGAATACCAAATAAAGGAAGGATATGATGAAGGAAGGTGGAGGGCGGCCTGGATGCCCCCCCTGGACTACAACGTGGGAAAATGTTGAACCAAAATATTATCTACATACACACCACCACAAACAACTAAGAGAAAAATCAGAGGAATACCTAGGGTGAAACATCTATGGCAAGTGGAAGTGTGGGGAACTGGGGCGGCAGGCCCCAGTCCCCGCACAACCACCGTACACTTCGGGGTCTTAACAGCATTGAAAGCGGTAGACAAATGCATATTTAAAAGCATGATAATCTATGTTATATAGTCTATGATCTTTGTTATATAATAATAATCTATGTTATATAATCTATGTTATAAGCTGTGTTACTCATAATCTATGTTTCCTTGCTAGCAGGGAACATAGGTAAAGGATAAGCAGGCCACACCCTAGGCAAATGACTATCAGTTTAATGACATGTTTCAACAGGCTAAACCTAGGTGCATGCCTCATGTAAGCTAAACAAACCACAGCTCATCTGATAAACCAGCAAGCAAACATAGCTGAAGGATGAGCAGGCCAGACCCTAGGCAAATGACTATCAGTAAAAAGACATGTTTCAACAGGCGAAACCTAGGTCCATGCTGACCTAAGGTAAAAAAACCACAGCTCATATTAATAAACCATGCTAATAATAATAATTATCTTTATATGTTATATAATCTTTAATCTATAGTCTATAATCTATGTTATAATCTATGTTACCCATAATCTATGTTACCCTGCTAGCAGGGAACATAGATGAAGGATGAGCAGGCCAGACTCTAGGCAAATGACTCTCAGTTAAAAAACATGTTTCATCAGGCTAAACCTAGGTCAATGCCTGACCCAAGGTAAACAAACCACAGCTCATTTTCATAAACCATATTAATAATAATAATCAATGTTATATACTCCATAATTGCTACCGCTTTTATTAGCTAGTCTAGTAATTTTTAGGTATTTTTAGTTATTTTTTAGTTATTTTTAGTTATTTTTTTAGTTATTTTTAGTTTGTTTATTTAGTTTATTTTTGGTTATTTTAGTTTTTGTCGGTTAGGTAAGGCCCCTGGGAATTCTTACAGTCGTCCGCCCCTGTAAGGAGTCCTAGTAGTGTAAGGCCCCTGAGAATTTCTACAGTCGTCCGCCCCTGTAAGGAGACCTAGTAGTGTAAGGCCCTCGGGAATTTATGCCGTCGCGAGCACAATGCAATCATTTCTGTTGGGCAATTTTTAGGCTACTTGAAGCATTTTTGGACCTCTTTAGCTAGGTGTTTTCAGTCTAGTAGCTATGCATGTATCCTGCAGGGCACTGGCCAGCCCTGCAAGATGCATGCTCTAAAGGATTTACAATATAAAGAATTTATTTATATTTTATATTAAGTTCCTAGTCAATGGCCTGCTAATGGGTCTTGCAAGGAATATCCTTACAGTCGTACAGCAATGATCTGCTTTTGTCGCCTGCAAATTCTTTAGACAAATTCTTCCTTGCTTGTGAATCATTCGAGCTCATATATCATTGGTTCTTTAAGGAATAGGATACCTACACAATCAACAACGCCGCCAAGCAACCTTCTCGATCGCTGAAGGTAAGCATTGCGGCTGACATAGTGCAGGTTCGCAGAAATGCTTCGGCTGAATGCTTATATTCTTTACAGGTTATGCAATGGGGGCAAACATGTTTTCTAGGATGCGCCTACGCCGACAAACCAGCCCAAGTTGGCTGTTGGTGGTCTTGGGCATCGTCGCTCTTGTGGCGCTCTTTGGCGTAACTATTGCTGGCGCGACTCGCCAAGGTAAGCTGGAAAGTAGTTACTATTTTTAGCACGTGATTCCATGATACTTTTGTGTTGTGTGTTGCCATTGCCATGGTGTTGCTGCGGCGCGATAGCCACACCGCGCGATACGTAAGCCATAATGATACCAGGTGATAACAAATGGTATTGTCATCACGTGGTATCACTATGGCAAGGTATCGCTATCGTGCGGTGTGGCTATCGCGCCACAGCGGCACCAGTATCACAACCACGCTTTTAGAAATAAATAGGTTTGTAGGATACACAAAAAAATTGCATATTTAAAGGGAATTATTTTTAATGCGGTGCCGCTGGTACATCGCGTGGTATCACTGCTCGCGCGACGTCGCTTCCCGCGCGGTGTGATATCTAGTCGAACGGGTAGCAAAATTGTTGTCACTTATGTACGTTTGCTTATTGTTCGAAGTCGATACCACACGGAAAGCGACATCGCGCGAGTTTACCTCACAGGAATCGACATAGTGCGTTCGCTTCCCGCTCAATGTCGATACCGCACGGATAGCGATATCGCGCGAGCGATCGTACCCCGCGGGAATCGACATCGAGCGGGTTGCGAACGGATCCATCGACATATCGATGGCACAGTATCGCTATCTGTAGTTACTGTTACGTGAATAGGATAAATATATAGAATAAAATAAAAATAATTATTACTAGAAATTATACAAAACCCTCAAAAATGTGTATGCATGATTGTTGCTGCTTTGTTGCTGCTGCTTTCATATCCTCAGGTCGCAAGCGCTCACTGAATCCACCGGAACAAGCGTGCTTGCGTCGGCAGCGCTGTGATTCGGAGCAAGACCTGGAAATTGGCAGCGAAGATGGGCTAGAGGAGGGACTAGTGTCACATCAAGCTGCTGCTAATAATATTAACCCTCTCCAGCAGCACGCTCCACCACAACCTCCGAATTCACCACCTATCACCCTTCCTACACCTGATGCTTCCACTTTTCAAGCCATGATGACTTCCATGTTAACAAGTCCCATGTTTCTCCAGCAGATAGCCATGGTGAGTTGTGGTTTGTTTACCTTAGGTCAGGCATGGCCCTAGGTTTAGCCTGATAACACATGCCATTGCACTGATGGTCATTTGCCTAGGGTCTGGCCTGCTCATCCTTCATCTATGTTACCCTGCTAGCAGGGTAACATAGATTATAGGTAACATAGATTATAGACTATAGATTATACACTATAGAACATAGATTATTATTATTATTATTATATTTATTATTGACATGGTTTATCATAATGAGCCTTGGTGTTTTTACCTTAGGTCAGGCATGGACCTAGGTTTAGCCTGATGACACATGCCATTGAACTGATGGTCATTTGCCTAGGGTCTGGCCTGCTCATCCTTCATCTATGTTACCCTGCTAGCAGGGTAACATAGATGATAGGTAACATAGATTATAGACAATAGATTATACACTATAGAGCATAGATTATTATTATTATTATTGTTGACATGGTTTATCAAAATGAGCTGTGGTTAGTTTACCTTGGGTCAGGCATTGACCTAGGTTTAGCCTGATGAAACATGTTTTTTAACTGAGGGTCATTTGCCTAGAGTCTGGCCTGCTCATCCTTCATCTATGTTCCCTGCTAGCAGGGTAACATAGATTATGGGTAACATAGATTGTAACATAGATTATAGACTATAGATTAAAGATTATATAACATATAAAGATAATTATTATTATTAGCATGGTTTATTAAAATGAGCTGTGGTTTTTTTACCTTAGGTCAGCATGGACCTAGGTTTCGCCTGTTGAAACATGTCTTTTTACTGATAGTCATTTGCCTAGGGTCTGGCCTGCTCATCCTTCAGCTATGTTTGCTTGCTGGTTTATCAGATGAGCTGTGGTTTGTTTAGCTTACATGAGGCATTGACCTAGGTTTAGCCTGTTGACACATGTCATTTAACTGATAGTCATTTGCCTAGGGTGTGGCCTGCTTATCCTTTACCTATGTTCCCTGCTAGCAGGGAAACATAGATTATGAGTAACATAGCTTATAACATAGATTATATAACATAGATTATTATTATATAACAAAGATCATAGACTATATAACATAGATTATTATTATTATTATTAACATGGTTAATGAAAATGAGCTGTGGTTTGTTTACCTTGGGTCAGGCATTGACCTAGGTTTAGCCTGATGAAACATGTCATTAAACTGATAGTCATTTGCCTAGGGTGTGGCCTGCTTATCCTTCACCTATGTTCCCTGCTAGCAGGGTAACATAGATTATGAGTAACATAGATTATAACATAGATTATTATTATATAACAAAGATCATAGACTATGTAACATAGATTATTATTATATAACAAAGATTAAGGAGTAAATAACATTGATTATTATTATTAACATGGTTTATGAAAATGAGCTGTGGTTTGTTTACCTTGGGTCAGGCATTGACCTAGGTTTAGCCTGATAAAACAAGTCATTTAACTTATAGCCATTTGCCTAGGGTCTGGCCTGCTCATCCTTCAGCTATGTTTGATTGCTGGTTTATCAGATGAGCTGTGGTTTGTTTAGCTTACATGAGTCATGCACCTAGGTTTAGCCTGTTGAAACATGTCATTTAACTGATAGTCATTTGCCTAGGGAGTGGCCTGCTCATCCTTCATCTATATTACCCTCCTGGTTTATCAAAATGAGCTGTGGTTAGTTTACCTTGGGTCAGGCATTGACCTAGGTTTAGCATGATGAAATATGTCTTTTAACTGATAGTCATTTGCCTAGGGTCTGGCCTGCTTATCCTTCACCTATGTTCCCTGCTAGCAGGGTAACATAGATTATGAGTAACATACATTATAACATAGATTATATAACATAGATTATTATTACATAACAAAGATAATAGACTATATAACATAGATTATTATTATATAACAAAGATTAAAGACTATATAACATTGATTGTTATTATTAACATGGTTTATCAAAATGAGCTGTGGTTAGTTTACCTTGGGTCAGGCATTGACCTAGGTTTAGCCTGATGAAACATGTTTTTTAACTGAGGGTCATTTGCCTAGAGTCTGGCCTGCTCATCCTTCATCTATGTTCCCTGCTAGCAGGGTAACATAGATTATGGGTAACATAGATTGTAACATAGATTATAGACTATAGATTAAAGACTATATAACATATAATGATAATTAATATTATTAGCATGGTTTATTAAAATGAGCTGTGGTTTTTTTACCTTAGGTCAGCATGGACCTTGGTTTCGCCTGTTGAAACATGTCTTTTTACTGATAGTCATTTGCCTAGGGTCTGGCCTGCTCATCCTTCAGCTATGTTTGCTTGCTGGTTTATCAGATGAGCTGTGGTTTGTTTAGCTTACATGAGGCATGCACCTAGGTTTAGCCTGTTGAAACATGTCATTTAACTGATAGTCATTTGCCTAGGGTGTGGCCTGCTTATCCTTCACCTATGTTCCCTGCTAGCAGGGTAACATAGATTATGAGTAACATAGCTTATAACATAGATTATATAACATAGATTATTATTATATAACAAAGATCATAGACTATATAACATAGATTATTATTCTTATTAACATGGTTTATGAAAATGACCTGTGGTTTGTTTACCTTGGGTCAGGCATTGACCTAGGTTTAGCCTGATGAAACATGTCATTAAACTGATAGTCATTTGCCTAGGGTCTGGCCTGCTTATCCTTCACCTATGTTCCCTGCTAGCAGTGTAACATAGATTATGAGTAACATAGATTATAACATAGATTATATAACATAGGTTATTATTATATAACAAAGATCATAGACTATATAACATATATCATTATTATTATTATTAACATGGTTTATGAAAATGACCTGTGGTTTGTTTACCTTGGGTCAGGCATTGACCTAGGTTTAGCCTGATAAAACATGTCATTAAACTGATAGTCATTTGCCTAGGGTCTGGCCTGCTCATACTTCATCTATGTTTCCTTGCTGGTTTATCAAAAATAATTCTTTTTGACAAACGTGTGCTGTAAATGGTTTTTGTCAATGTGTGCAGGCTATGCAGCAACTACCCCAAGCACAAACTACATTTGTACCACCAACTCAAATACCTGAAGCTTCAGCTGTTCATCAAGCCAGCCCCTCACCAGCACCACAACCTACACCACCTCCCAATCCTACGGCTGTCAATGCTCCAACAGACGAACAAAGTGAGTGGCAATGGGCCTGTGCTTGCACCGACTGTGACATTAGCACATACATTGAAACAAAAAAACAACTTGAGTTGCACATGGCCAACGTCTTCAAATATGCCATGATGTGTCCACTGTGCTCGTGTGGATACCTTGGGGATAAAGTTCTTGATAAAAAGTGGCTTTTCAATCACACAAAGTGGTATACACTTAACGCTAATGAGACAATAGAATCTCTTCCAGGGGTTAGAGATTGTCCACACAACCGATCTTGGGTTCAGGAGAAAAATGGGGGAACCAGCGTTAAGATATGCAATAAATGCCATATAGCCAAAACTAAGGTCTCAGATACAAATCCCCGATGGAATTGGCTATCCTTTGCCAAAGCCCCAACCCAAATAGTAACATTCCTGCGGCGTTGGCTTCCACGGCAGCCCTTTGAAGTTCTTTCTAGTTTATCATTCCTTGTTCCACACATAAACTTTGGCCGTACTACACGTGCTTTTGACTATGTCAGATCTGAGGGCTTGGTCAGTGCCACTAGTCTAGATGAAGGCTTCCTTGGTCCATATGTAGCAAACATCCGTCAGCTCACACCTGATATGAAAGCACGTGCTACCATAGCACAGGCCAAGCTGCGTGAATGCAGCACCAACTACAGAACCTACCAAACACTTCATGACAGGAATTTAGCAGAGCCTGCCACCTTGCCCATTGTTGAACCAAGCGATATTCCTACTATAGAAAACAACCGCATGCGAGCTCCTGTTCCAGCAAATGAAGAAGATGGACTTATTGCAACAGCTATTACTCATAATGTGCATTTATGTGTGCGGTCTAACCCAGAAGCAAATCCACCGGTCATGGGTGATGTAGCTGACACATCAGGCGGCATGCACCACATTCATCTGTACAACAAACCTAGTGAGGGCATGACTGCTGAAGTGGCTACCCATCCATACCTATTCCCTGCGGACACTGGTTCATGGAGCACTTTGCACCAGAACTCAACTAAACGACAGGGTACATTGCAAAAGTACTTTGAGTTCAGGACAAACGAGCAGTGGCTTACAAGTTTTTCTATGAACCCTTCTTACTTGCTTACTATGTATCAGCTTTCTCTCAAGCATAAACTACATACCCACAATGTGAGCTGCACTGTATCTGCTCAAGCACGCCAGAACTTTAACCTTACTTATGAAGACTCACAGCGAATGCGGCGTGCCCTTCCAGCAAATATTAATGGATCTCCAAGATACTTTTTTGAGTACCTAAAAATGTCAAAAGCAGCATGTCAACACTTTGGGCGTTTACCAGATTTCTTTTTCACAATGACGTGCAATGAAATGCACTGGCCAGAGATGCAGGACTTAAGCAAGCAAGTCAACCTTGCTCATTTCACTAATGCTGATGTCCGTGATGCCTATCTGAAAGCGCCTTGTGAGGTCGGAAGATTATTTTGTATCCGATTGGACTGGGTGTGCGAAAACCTGCTAAAAGTACAACCTGGTCATATGAACCCTGTGTTTGGTGAAATGACATGGTACTCTGTCAAAATCGAATTCCAAGGCCGTGGCAGTGCCCATGCCCATTTTGCCCTAATGCTCGCTGATGCCCAAGCAGTGGATCGTGTCAATCATGAAATCATTGCGACTACTCCAGATGCAACCCGCTACCCAGAACTTCATGCTAACCCTCAAAGAAAGATGTTTTGGAATCAAGTCGCAGGTCTTATTCCCCAATGTCATATGATTCACCAATGCTCAAACACCACTTGCAAAAGACATGGTACTAGCTGCAGTAAGGGCTTCCCCCGAATGTGCACGCCAACCCCAACCCTTGATCCAGTACTAAATCGGTGGGAGTATATGCGATTGCATACTTCAGATTCGTACATAGTAAATTATCACCCGGGCCTCCTCTTTATACTAGGCTGCCATGTACACCTTCAGCGTGGGACTGATGCAACCTGGCTTAACTACCTTATGAAGTACCAGTGGAAAGTTGATACTCATGGTTCTATAAATATTAAAGCATCTAACCTGCATGCATTTGGGCTGCCAGCTGAAGTTAGTGTGGGTACACTTCAATCAATAGCCGCTTCCTTGCATGCAAAGGTTGTGTCTGTGAATGAGGCTGCCTGGGTTCTACAGGATAATGACCTTGCACGGGTGAGCGATAACCTCAAATTCGTTAACATAAATCTAGATCCACCAAACCTGCGCTCTTTCGTTGTTAATCATGGACGTCATGTTGCTGATGCTTACTTTGACCGACCAATAGATGTGCATCCCGAAATAGACATGGCAACGCTTGTGGACTGGAAGACAAAGTACGAGATCAAGCCTAAAAACAGTAACACACAACACCCATCTTTCATCTGTGCATTGCCAAACGAAAGCTGTTTGTTCCGCCGATCTAGTCCCCTTGCCCCGATCCTGCGTACACTAAGCCCTAAGGATGGTGAAAAATTTTACTATTCTGAAATTATGCAGTCGTATGCGGTAAGAAGTCATGATGAGGCATTTAAAAGGGAGGAAAACCTAACAAAGTCCTGGTGTGAGGCTGCTTACTTACATGGCCTCTTCACAGATGATCAATCACTCAGAGAGCATGTGCGCAAGCCTAAGTACAGCTGGGAGGGCAACATGCGAGACTCTGCACTTGACTTCATTGACTCTGAAAAACCTATTACCACCATGCTTGAGATCCGTAACTCCATCCAAAATGGCAATAATAAACAGCAAGATGATACCTACACAACAATGAAGAACTCATCCACTGATAACCTTTCTAAACATTTCATGGCATGCATCCAGCGACAATATGCCCCCACTGTAGATCAGCAGGTTGCTCAATGCCTAATATCTCAGTGTGAGGTAGATCCTGACCAGCATAATGTCTTAGCTATCCTTGAGCAGAACATGCATAAGCTATGGCGCATACAAGGTGCAGGGGGCCATGGGAAAAGCCACACACTACGCGCCTTCATTGCTAAGGCAACATCCATGGGCAAACGTGTTATTGTTTGTGCCACAACTGCCAAAGCATCTAAACTTCTTGGAGATGGTGCCTGCACTGTCCACATGGCATTTGGCTTTACAGGTCCATCTTGGATCCCTCTAACCAATCCCAACATTCTCATGTACATTGACCTAGCTGATGTTATCGTAATAGATGAGGTCAGCATGGCCAAAGCAGACCTCTTACAAGAAGTACACCAGCGCTGTATTGATGCCAGCCCCAACTCTACCGAGCCTTTTGCAGGAAAGTTTGTTATTTTAGGTGGTGACAAGCACCAGCTGCCTGCAGTTTGTGATAGGCGCTGCAATGAAGCATCATGCATCCATCAGCCATATCGTTGGGCCATGTGGCCTCACTTTCGTGAAATAGTTTTGCAAAAAAATTACAGACAGCATGCAGACAGCATCTCGTGGATTAGCTGCCTAAATAAAATTCGTGTCTCAGTGCCAGGTGATGCTGAGCTTGCTCTTCTTCAGACACGTGTAGCTGGGAATGAGTGGGTTGCACCAAAAAATGCAGTGTTTCTTGCTGGCACAAATGAAGAAGTTGCTAAGTTCAATGAAGAGGCGGCACATGCACATTTCCCAGAGGCTAACTTGGTCACTATTTTGGCTGAAGATGAAGTAGAACGTAGCAACCGCTTCTCAACACAAGATCTTACTTACTTAAAACGAATTATGGAGGACAAGGGAGTTCTGCCTGAAAAGCTTCTGTTAGCTCCTGGGATGGTAGTCATGTGCACGCAAAACCTCAAGTACCCAAACATAGACAATGGAACCCTTGCTGAGGTTGTGGCCATAGAAACTACACACATTCACATTCGTGTTCTTGGCACAAATTGTGAAGTTAACATACCACGTATTATTGACTCTAAGTACCATAACCGCATCCGCCTGAAGCGTAAAATGTACCCTCTCGTTGTTGCTTATGCAAGAACTGTCCATAAGGTGCAAGGTGATACCATTCGTGATCCAGTGGTCATAGATTTCACAAACATGTCACGCCTTGGCCAGGCATATGTTGCACTTTCAAGGATTGTCAGTATCGATCAACTGCATATACTCCCTCGTGGGATAACATTGACCTCAGACATGTTCCAGCCACATGTTCCAGATGATGGTGACAACATAGATGAGCAGCTACTAGCTGATCTACTACAGGACTTTGACGAAATGGGCGCACCTTTGCTTGATGACCATTGCGTTGACTAATAATATCTTTGCCAGGATAAAGTAATGTACACATTAATTATAGTTCCCTCTTACATTACACACATCCACCTTGCTTTTCACTTCTTTTCCATCTGTTTTCAGACTCATGATATCTTTGCCACGACTTTGCTTACCTGGTCTTCAGTAATAAAAAAGGGTTCAAATGATAGTCATGAACACATTGTACTTCCCTTTTCCATTACACACATCCAATTTGCTTTTCAGTTCTTTTCCTTCTAATTTCAGACTAATAATATCTCTGCCAACGCTTTGTTAATCTGGTTTTCAGTAATAAAAAACGTTCAAATTATAGTAATGTACACATTACACTTCCCCTTTCCATTACAAATACACAGCTTGCTTTTCAGTCCATATCCTTCTGTTTTCAGACTAATAATATATCTACCAACGCTTTGCTTACCTGGTCTTCAGTAATAAAAGGGGTTCAAATGATAGTCATGTACACATTATACTTCCCTTTTCCATTACACACATCCAATTTGCTTTTCAGTTCTTTTCCTTCTAATTTCAGACTAATAATATATCTGCCAACGCTTTGTTCACCTGGTCTTCAATAATAAAAAGGTTCAAATGATAGTCATGTACACATTATACTTCCCCTTTCCATTATACACATCCAACTTGCTTTTCAGTTCTTTTCCTTCTAGGTTTTAGATGACACGTTTATGCAGTATATTCACTTGAACTGTGATCACTTCTAGTCATGAACTAAAGCCCTAGTCATGTTCTTAAACTAATAGTTCACTAATAAACTTTCTTGTGTTTACTGACCTTGTGGTTTTTCTACACGCATTATATAGAGGTGTGTCACAGTCGGTGCAAACACAGTGCTTATTGTTACCATGTTCATCCTACTGTTGTGCACCATGACTGCTAGGGACGGAGCATGCTTCCTTGGCGCAGACCTTGGGAATGACGCTTCAGGAATTTTATGATGCTGGGATGGCGGCGCCAATTTCAGGCCCAGGCACGTCTTCTCCATCGTGGACACGTTCCGACCCTCATGGCCCACGTTCAAAGGGGCAGGAAAACTACCTGAATGACCTTGGCATCCTTCCAAGTCAGTGGCCAAACACTTACGCAGAATCTAGCTCGATGATCAAAGACCATAAGATGGTTCAAGAGCTGGTAAGAGGAATTCAGTTTGACTTCAGTTTGCATTAATCACTTTATATCTTCATTATATTCTTACCTTGCTTGTGGCATGTGCTTGTGTGCAGTTCAAGGCCACTCATGACGGCAAGAAGCCTGCTACTGGTCGTCAGAAGGAAGCCCTAATGTCGAGGTCCATTGAGTTCGATGATGACTTGACCAAGGAAGCTGCAACGTCTATCTTAGACAGTGCTCTACAAGCTTCTGATGAACCAATTACGGAAACTCAGGCCAAATGGCTCAGCAAGCAGAATGTAAGCTTTTCCCCATCTTCTTTGCTTTCTCTTATAATTGTTCTCTGTATGTGTAATCTTTCATTGCTGCTGCTACCTTTATCTCATAAAGTTGTTGGTTGGAATGCTATTATTTTATATTTGTATTCTCTTCATCATGTTATTAGTCTAGTACTTGTAGTTGTTATTTTTGTATTCATTATTGACTACCTGCACTCAGTATTCATTAATATCTTACATTTGTTGCTGCATTATAAATATAGTACCTACCATCGCATGGCTCAAACCAAAACATGTGCATACTCATATACATTATTCATCCATCTTCTTTGTTATAGATCGCGGACGATGACATGCCGAAAACGAAAGCGGAGGCCATCACCTTCATTGGCAACACCCTAACGCAGATCAGCATGGCTACTGACCAGCAGAAATCTTATCTTATAAAACTTAATCCCAGTATTAATGCAGCAGTTCTCAACCGCATGACGAAGTACCAAGCTGGAATAATGATACAGACCTACTTGAAGAATAAGCGCAGGAGTGGGGCTTCATCATGCAAAAGCCCTTCCCAAGCAAGGAATGAGCCGGATGACGATGAAGATACAGGCGGGGGATCCCACAGAAGGTCTTCACCACATAATAATGGGGGTGGAGCATATGGAGGACGTGCTAGTAATGCGATTACCTCTGCTGGAGTTTTGGTGCAAACCGCCAGAACAACTCGATCAGGTGGTGTTCGTCGCACCTTAGCATGTTTGTTGCTCATTACCACTGCAAAGGCAATCAATTGGCATAGGCTTAACAACCCTTATGTCAATGGAATGCTTCTCTTTGCAGAGCTTGAATGGTATGTGATGGCTGGCCACCTCACAGCACCAATCACGTTTTGCTGTGGTAATTGCTTTTTTTCCGTTGTATATAATGCTGACACAGTAGAAATAATGGCGTCTGTTATAGCATCATCAACTATTGCTTGGGGCTGTGTGCCATAACTCTCAGACCTGCCTGCCAGATTAAACACATGCATATGACTTATGTATTGCACTATGATGGATGCCTGAGCGAAAGCTACATCAGAACAATGCATGTATATATGTAAGTAATACATCTCTGGATCCACCTTTTCAATATATACCAATAATATGTTCTTCTCATAGGATAGCAATACACATTACACATTATATACATTACTTCAATACTACATTACTTCTTATTCATCAATGCCAGAGGAGACCTATTTTTTTACCTTTCCGGGCACCATACATGTCTAACAGGGAAACCAGGGATATGCTGAAACACATATTAATAATATGAATTAGGTTCTAAGTACTGCCTCTCTACTTACAACATTCATTTTTAAACCTTATAATGCAACAAAGAATGTACTTTTAACCGCCTACCTGGCACCTTAAGAAGAGACGACTAGACTGAATATTTTAAGTACTGATGTCGTCTGTTACAGTACTTTTCTGCTTTTATTTGTCTCAATGGGAATCTATTTTGAACCCCAGTACATCAAGATGGTGCAAGTGTGGGGGACTAGGGCCGGAAATCTACTTTGGATCCCAGTACACCAAGACGGTGGAGGTGCGGGGAACTGGGGCGGCAGGCCCCAGTCCCCGCACAACCACCGTACACTTAAGAGAGGTAACAGCAATGAAAGCGGTAGTAAAATGAAGATTTAAAAGCATGATCTTTGTTTTATAATAATATCTATGTTATATAGTCTATGATCTTTGTTATATAATAATAATCTATGTTATATAATCTATGTTATAAGCTATGTTACTCATAATCTATGTTACCCTGCTAGCAGGGAACATAGGTGAAGGATAAGCAGGCCAGACCCTAGGCAAATGACTATCAGTTAATAGACATGTTTCATCATGCTAAACCTAGGTCAATGCCTGACCCAAGGTAAACTAACCACAGCTCATTTTGATAAACCAGGAGGGTAATATAGATGAAGGATGAGCAGGCCACACCCTAGGCAAATAACTATCAGTTAAATGACATGTGTCAACAGGCTAAACCTAGGTGCATGCCTCATGTAAGCTAAACAAACCACAGCTCATCTGATAAACCAGCAATCAAACATAGCTGAAGGATGAGCAGGCCAGACCCTAGGCAAATGACTATCAGTAAAAAGACATGTTTCAACAGGCGAAACCTAGGTCCATGCTGACCTAAGGTAAAAAAACCACAGCTCATTTTAAAAAACCATGCTAATAATAATTATTATCTTTATATGTTATATAATCTTTAATCTATAGTCTATAATCTATGTTATAATCTATGTTACTTATAATCTATGTTACCCTGCTAGCAGGGAACATAGGTGAAGGATAAGCAGACCACACCCTAGGCAAATGACTATCAGTTTAATGACATGTTTCAACAGGCTAAACCTAGGTGCATGCCTCATGTAAGCTAAACAAACCACAGCTCATCTGATAAACCAGCAATCAAACATAGCTGAAGGATGAGCAGGCCAGACCCTAGGCAAATGGCTATAAGTTAAATGACTTGTTTTATCAGGCTAAACCTAGGTCAATGCCTGACCCAAGGTAAACAAACCACAGCTCATTTTCATAAACCATGTTAATAATAATAATAATAATAATCTATGTTATATAGTCTATGATCTTTGTTATATAATAATAATCTATGTTATAATCTATGTTACTCATGATCTATGTTACCCTGCTAGCAGGGAACATAGGTGAAGGATATGCAGGCCACACCCTAGGCAAATGACTATCAGTTTAATGACATGTTTCATCAGGCTAAACCTAGGTCAATGCCTGACCCAAGGTAAACAAACCACAGCTCATTTTCATTTACCATGTTAATAATAATAATAATAATCTATGTTATATAGTCTATGATCTTTGTTATATAATAATAATCTATGTTATATAATCTATGTTATAAGCTATGTTACTCATAATCTATGTTTCCCTGCTAGCAGGGAACATAGGTAAAGGATAAGCAGGCCAGACCCTAGGCAAATGACTATCAGTTAATAGACATGTTTCATCATGCTAAACCTAGGTCAATGCCTGACCCAAGGTAAACTAACCACAGCTCATTTTGATAAACCAGGAGGGTAATATAGATGAAGGATGAGCAGGCCACACCCTAGGCAAATGACTATCAGTTAAAAGACATGTTTCAACAGGCTAAACCTAGGTCCATGCCTGACCTAAGCTCAACAAACCACAGCTCATGTTGATAAACCATGTAAAAAATAATAGTAATCTATGTTATAAAGTCTTTAATCTATGTTACATAATCTTTGTTAAATAATTTATGTTAAATAATTTATGTTATAATCTATGTAACCCATAATCTATGTACCCTGCTAGCAGGGTAACATAAATGAAGGTTGAGCAGGCCAGACCCTAGGCAAATGACTATCAGTTAGATGACATGTTTCATCAGGCTAAACCTAGGTCCATGCCTGACTAAGCTAAACAAACCACAGCTCACCATGGCTATCTGCTGGAGAAACATGGGACTTGTCAACATGGAAGTCATCATGGCTTGAAAAGTCGAAGCATCAGGTGTTGGAAGGGTGATAGGTGGTGAAGTTGGAGGTGGTGGAGGAGGTTGCTGGAGAGGGTTATTATTAGCAGCAGCTTGATGTGACACTAGTCCCTCCACTAGCTCATCTTCGGTGCCAATTTCCAGGTCTGGCTCCGAATCACAGCGTTGCCGACGCAAGGACGCTTGTTCCGGTGGATTCAGTGAGCGCTTGCGACCTGAGGATATGAAAGCAGCAGCAACAAGAGCAGCAGCAATCATGCATACACATTTTTGAGGGTTTTGCATAATTTCTAGTAATAATTATTACTTGTATTATTATATTAATATACCAATATACGTTAGGACATCAGACAGATAGCGATATTGTGTAATCGATATGTCAATGAAACTGTTCGCGACCCGCCCGATGTCGAATCCCGCGGGGTACGATCGCTCGCGCGATGTCGCTATCCGTGCAATATCGACATTGAGCGGGAAGCGAACGCCCGAACCGATCCCTGCGGATACGAAAACTCGCGCAACGTCGCAAGCGACCGTGCGTTCTCGACATAGAACCGGAAGTAAACGTACATCAGAGACAATGATTTTGCTATCCATTCAATTCAATATCACACCGCGCGGGTAGCGACGTCACGCGAACAGTTATACCACGCGATGTACCAGCGGCACCTCATTAATTTTAATTACCTATAAATATGAATTTTTTTATGCATTTAAAGAATCTATTCATTTTGAAAAGCGTGGTTATGATACTGGTCCCGCTGTGGCGCGATAGCCACACCGCACGATAGCGATACCTTGCCATAGTGATACCACGTGATAACAATACCATTTGTTATCACCTGGTATCGTTATGGCTTAGTTATCGTGCGGTGTGGCTATCGCGCCGCAGCGGCACCACGGCAATGGCAACCCACAACACAAAGTACCATGGAATCGAGTGCTAAAATTACTAACTACTTTATCGCTTACCATGGCGAGTAGCGCCAGCAATAGTTACGCCAAAGAGCGCCAGAAGAGCCACGATGCCCAAGACCACCAACAGCCAACTTGGGCTGGTTTGTCGGCGTAGGCGCATCCTTGAAAACATGTTTGCCCCCATTGCATAACCTATAACGAATATATGCATTATTTTGAAGCATTTCTGCGAACTTGCACTATGTCAGCCGCAATGGTTACCTTCAGGGATCGAGCAGGTTGCTTGGCGGCGTTGTTGATTGTTGTAGATATCCTATTCCTTAAAGAACCAATGATAGATGAGCTCAATGATTTAAAAGCAAGGAGGAATTTGTCTAAAGAATTTGCAGGCGATAAATGCAGATCATTGCTGTACGACTGTAAGGATATCCCTTGCCAGACCCATTAGCAGGCCATTGACTAGGAACTTTGTATATACTAACAATAAATAACCTTTTAAATAATTAATAACCTTTAGAGCATGCATCTTGCAGGGCTGGCCAGTGCCCTGCAGGATACATAGCTACTACATGCAACAAAAGACTGAAAACACCTAGCTAAAGAGGTCAAAAAATGCTTTAAATAGCCTAAAAATTGCCCAACAGAAATGATTGCATTTTGCTCGCGACGGCATAAATTCCCGAGGGCCTTACACTACTAGGTCTCCTTACAGGGGCGGACGACTGTAAAAATTCTCAGGGGCCTTACACTACTAGGACTCCTTACAGGGGCGGACGACTGTAAGAATTCCCAGGGGCCTTACCTAACCGACAAAAACTAACATAACCAAAAATAAATAAACTAAATATACAAACTAAAAATAACCAAATAAATAACTAAATAAATAACTAAAAATAACTAAAAAATAACTAAAAAATAACTAAATAAATAACTAAAAATACCTAAAAAATACTAGACTAGATAATAAAAGCGTCATTCCCAAGGTCTGCGCCAAGGAAGCATGCTCCGTCCCTAGCAGTCATGGTGCACAACAGTAGGATGAACATGGTAACAATAAGCACTGTGTTTGCACCGACTGTGACACACCTCTATATAATGCGTGTAGAAAAATCACAAGGTCAGTAAACACAAGAAAGTTTATTAGTGAACTATTAGTTTAAGAACATGACTAGGGCTTTAGTTCATGACTAGAAGTGATCACAGTTCAAGTGAATATACTGCATAAACGTGTCAACTAAAACCTAGAAGGAAAAGAACTGAAAAGCAAGTTGGATGTGTGTAATGGAAAGGGGAAGTAGAATGTGTACATGACTATCATTTGAACCTTTTTATTACTGAAGACCAGATAAACAAAGCGTTGGCAGATATATTAGTAGTCTGAAAACAGAAGTATAAGGACTGAGAAGCAAGCTGGATGTGTGTAATGGAAAGGGGAAGTAGAATGTGTACATGATTATCATTTGAACCTTTTTTATTACTGAAGACCAGGTGAACAAAGTGTTGGCAGATATATTATTAGTCTGAAAACAGAAGGATATGGACTGAAAAGCAAGCTGTATGTTTGTAATGGATAAGGGAAGTATAATGTGTACATTACTATAATTCGAACGTTTTTTATTACTGAAAACCAGATTAACAAAGCGTTGGCAGATATGTTATTAGTCTGAAATTAGAAGGAAAAGAACTGAAAAGCAAATTGAATAAACTAAATAATATAATAAATAAACAACCCTAAAAAAACCCTAATAATAAATAAACTAAATAAACAAACTAAAAATAACTAAAAAAATAACTAAAAATAACTAATAAATAACTAAAAATACCTAAAAAATACTAGACTAGATAATAAAAGCGGTAGCAATAATAATCTATGTTATATAGTCTATGATCTTTGTTATATAATAATAATCTATGTTATATAATCTATGTTATAATCTATGTTACTCATAATCTATGTTACCCTGCTAGCAGGGAACATAGGTGAAGGATAAGCAGGCCACACCCTAGGCAAATGACTATCAGTTTAATGACATGTATCAACAGGCTAAACCTAGGTGCATGCCTCATGTAAGCTAAACAAACCACAGCTCATCTGATAAACCAGCAAGCAAACATAGCTGAAGGATGAGCAGGCCAGACCCTAGGCAAATGACTATCAGTAAAAAGACATGTTTCAACAGGCGAAACCTAGGTCCATGCTGACCTAAGGTAAAAAAACCACAGCTCATTTTAATAAACCATGCTAATAATAATTATCTTTATATGTTATATAATCTTTAATTGCTACCGCTTTTATTAGCTAGTCTAGTATTTTTTAGTTATTTTTAGTTTAGTTATATAGTTTATTTCATTTTAGTTGTTTTATTTTTGGTCGTTTGTTTATGTAAGGCCCCTGAGAATTTTTTCAGTCGTCCGCCCCTGTAAGGAGTCCTAGTAGTGTAAGGCCCCTGGGAATTTATACAGTCGTCCGCCCCTGTAAGGAGTCCTAGTAGTGTAAGGCCCTCGGGAATTTATACCATCGCGAGGTAAATGCACTGATTTCTGTTAGGCAATTTCTAGGCTTTTAAAAGCATTTTCTGACCTGTTTAGCTAGGTTTGCTCAGTCTTTTGTTTCATGCAGTCACCATGTTTCCTGCAGGGCACTGGCCAGCCCTGCAGGATTCATGCTTTAAGGATATAATATGGTATGGAATATGAAAAGTTTTAGTCAAACACTTCCAGCCTGGTCAAAGAAGAATTATCCTCACAATGCTAGTTGACAGTTAATCTTAGTCGTACAGCATTAATCTGCTATTGTAGCCTGCAAATTGTATAGTCAGCTACTCTCTTGGCTAGTACATATTGGAGCTGAACTATTGCTGGACCTTTCTGGAAGATGATTATCAAACCACCGCCGCCAAGCAATCTTGCTAAAGGTAAGCATCATGGCCAACTTCTTAAGCATAATACAAATTTAGTTATATAGGAAATGAGTTGTTCGGTTCGGTACTCGCGCAGTAGTGGTGCTCGTGCACGGAACCGCGCGCGTTTTCCCGCGCGCGTTGTCGCTCATCGTCGCGCGTCGTCGCACGCGTTGCCTGACCGCTCAAAAGGATTTCAGTGTGAGATATTCTTCATCGTTACGCGCAGGGGGCGGGATTTGACCCCACGCAGTCCACATTCATGGCCTCCGCAGTAGAACTCTATGTCATAGCTGCTGACATAATTACTAATATTTTGATTATTTATCTACCTCTCCCCATATGAATTGGGGCGGCACATATGGAGCACGTGCTAGTGCTATCACCTCTGCTGGAGTTATGGTGCAAAGCAATAAAACACCCCATTCAGGTAGTGTTCACTGCATCTTGGCATGTTGCATCATTACCACTGCAAAGGCAATGAAATGGCATAGGCTTAACTACCCTTGTGTCATTTAATTGCTTCCCGCCCTTTGCATAGCAAGAATGGTATGTAATGGCTGGCCACCTCACACCACCAATCACATTTTGCTCTGGTAATGTCTTGTTATCTGCTACTGCTTTTATTAGCTAGCCTAGTATCTTTCAGTTATTTTTAGTTTATTTATTGCTACCGCTTTTATTACCTAGTCTAGTAATTTTTAGTTGCTTTTAGTTTTTTAATTAGTTTATTTCGTTTTTGTTATTACAGTTTTTTGTTGGTTATGTAATTGTTTATGTAAGGCCCCTGGGAATTTGTTTAGTCGTCCACCCCTGTAAGGAGTCCTAGTAGTGTAAGGCCCTTGGGAATTTATACAGTCGTCCGCCCCTGTAAGGAGACCTAGTAGTGTAAGGCCCTCGGGAATTTATGCCGTCGTGACAAAATGAAATGATTTCTGTTGGGAAATTTTTAAGCTATTTAAAGCATTTCCTGACCTCTTTAGCTACGTGTTTTCAGTCTTTTGTTGCATGTAGTAGCTATGTATCCTGCAGGGCACTGGCCAGCCCTGCAAGATTCATGCTCTAAAGGTTTTATTTTTGTTTAGGATATAAAATGTTTATACTCAATGGCCTGCTAATGGGTCTAGAAAGAAATATCCTTAAAACATTCAGTTGACAGTGAATCTGTATCGCACAGCAATTATTGTCCACTATTATAGCTACCGCTTCATCTATAGCCCGCAATTTGTATAGATATTAAGCATTTTGGCTGCCAAACTTGGAGCTTCAGCAATTTGTTGGATCTTGCCAACATCACTTTTGCCATTCTGCTCGTGAAGGGTAAGCATTACTCGCTCAGGTAAGTCTCCAAATAATAATAATATAATTCTAAATGTGATTTCAGAATGCTGCTGCTGCCACGTGTTGCACGGCAGCTGCCACATGTTGGCGCTGCCACATGTTGCCGGTACCGTGCACTGCCATTGCTGCTTGCTGCCACTGCCATGTGCTGCTGCTGCTGCACGGTGCTGCTGCCGCGTGCTGCCGCTGCTGCCGCATAGTGCAGTTGCCATGCACTGCTGCTGCCATGCAGTGCAGCTGCCATGCACTGCTGCTAGCTGCCGCTTGGTGCCACTGCTGTGCACTGCCTCTGCTGCATGCTGCTGCTGCCGTGCACTGTCATTGCCACCCACTGCCGCTGCCATGCGCTGCCATTGTCACATGTTGCCACTGCTGTGTGCTGCTGCTGCTGCATGGTGCCGCTGCCACACACTGCCGCTGCTGCTGCATAGTGCAGTTGCCATGCAGTGCTGCTGCCGTGTGGGGCCGCTGCCACCTGCTGCGGCTGCCGCACTGTGCTGCTGCCGCGTGCTGCTGCTGCAGTGTGCTGCCATTGCCACATGGTGCAGTTGCCACTGCAGGGTGCTGCTGCCGTGCAGTGCAGCTGCCATGTGATATCCTAAATTTAGTTTAGACCCAAGGGTTTGCTAGCCATATGAGTACATTCAACAGCGGCACCAAGTTTAACTGCATTATCACTCTTGCAATCAACATTTTCTGTAGATATTTTGCTGCATCCATTTTGCATAAAATGCAAAAATATTAACTTAACTAAGAATATCAGTTGCATGATTATTTACATGATTTAGGCAGCTCATACTCATAAGATTGATCATTATTTAATTCCGATTCCAGATCTTTAAGGTTGGTTATTTCTGCATAAATTTCATGATTTTAATATTCATATGTGTGCATTAAATATGTACTTATATATATTAGGCATTTAAAGCAATCCAATAATTGGATGAATAACTTCAAAATAATATTGGCTCATGTATTTTATCGCTGATTCAGACAAAGTACTAGATTCCCATTACCTGCCAAGCTCTTTGGTATAATATCCACTGATTTTGAAAGTTTATTTTGGAGCCCATGAATTCGTATTGTTATGCCTCTATTTTTCATTCATTTTTAATTATGGATGGAATAATTAACAAAAACCTGTCTGATTCAGGAAAACCCTAAGTAATATAAAGTTATGTAGTGGATATTGAGTCAGTTTGGATTAATTAATATATCTTATATATATATTTAGCCTATATATTATTTATATGCTAAATGGCCATTAAAAAAATAAAGAATCTTGGGATAAAGTGTAATCATGAAGAGAGTACAATATGCTGCTAATTTCATTTGATTAGCTAGAAGACAATAACGATTTTTTCATCCATCCATGATTTGCTGGATTTTGCAAGGGGTGCAGCTGTTGCATCTGATGCATGGTGCAGCTGTTGTATCTCTGTCATATCCGCCTAAAGCAAAGGCTCGATCCAAGGATGCCAGTCAACTGTCCAACCTGGATATTAGCCATGAGATACCCCAGGATACTACATACAGCAGCTCCCACTGCAGGGTGCTGCTGCCACGCATCGTAATAAGTCGCATTTCCAAACTCATGGATGGCGCATCGAAGCTAAATAAATGTGCACATATGGACAGTGTGAGCCATGAATGCCAAATAAAGGAGGGATATGAGGAAGGAAGGTGGAGGGCGGCCTGGATGCCCCCCCTGGACTACAACGTGGGAAAATGTTGAACCAAAATATAAGCTACATACACATCACCACAAATAACTAAGAGAAAAATCAGAGGAATACCTAGGGTGAAACATCTATGGCAAGTGGAAGTGTGGGGAACTGGGGCAGTGAATCTACTTTGGACCCCAGTACACCAAGACGGTGGAGGTGCGGGGAACTGGGGCGGCAGGCCCCAGTCCCCGCACAACCACCATACACTTCTGGGAGTTACAGCATTGAAAGCGGTAGTCAAATGAATATTTAAAAGCATGATCTATAGTCTATAATCTATGTTATAATCTATGTTACCCATAATCTATGTTACCCTGCTAGCAGGGAACATAGATGAAGGATGAGCAGGCCAGACTCTAGGCAAATGACTATCAGTTTAATGACATGTTTCATCAGGCTAAACCTAGGTCAATGCCTGACCCAAGGTAAACAAACCACAGCTCATTTTCATTAACCATGTTAATAATAATAATAATAATCTATGTTATATAGTCTATGATCTTTGTTATATAATAATAATCTATGTTATATAATCTATGTTATAAGCTGTGTTACTCATAATCTATGTTTCCCTGCTAGCAGGGAACATAGGTAAAGGATAAGCAGGCCACACCCTAGGCAAATGACTATCAGTTTAATGACATGTTTCAACAGGCTAAACCTAGGTGCATGCCTCATGTAAGCTAAACAAACCACAGCTCATCTGATAAACCAGCAAGCAAACATAGCTGAAGGATGAGCAGGCCAGACCCTAGGCAAATGACTATCAGTAAAAAGACATGTTTCAACAGGCGAAACCTAGGTCCATGCTGACCTAAGGTAAAAAAACCACAGCTCATTTTAATAAACCATGCTAATAATAATAATTATCTTTATATGTTATATAATCTTTAATCTATAGTCTATAATCTATGTTATAATCTATGTTACCCATAATCTATGTTACCCTGCTAGCAGGGAACATAGATGAAGGATGAGCAGGCCAGACTCTAGGCAAATGACTCTCAGTTTAATGACATGTTTCATCAGGCTAAACCTAGGTCAATGCCTGACCCAAGGTAAACAAACCACAGCTCATTTTCATAAACCATGTTAATAATAATAATAATTGCTACCGCTTTTATTAGCTAGTCTAGTAATTTTTAGTTGCTTTTAGTTTTTTTATTTAGTTTCTTTCGTTTTTGTTATTATAGTTTTTTGTCGGTTATGTAATCGTTTATGTAAGGCCCCTGGGAATTTGTTTAGTCGTCCGCCCCTGTAAGGAGTCCTAGTAGTGTAAGGCCCCTGGGAATTTATACAGTCGTCCGCCCCTGTAAGGAGACCTAGTAGTGTAAGGCCCTCGGGAATTTATGCCGTCGCGACGAAAATGAAATGTTTTCTGTTGGGCAATTTTAAAGCTATTTAAAGCATTTCCTGACCTCTTTAGCTAGGTGTTTATTTTCACTCATTTGTTGCATGTAGTAGCTATGTATCCTGCAGGGCACTGGCCAGCCCTGCAAGATTCATGCTCTAAAGGTTTTATTTTTGTTTAGGATATAAAATGTTTCTAGTCAATGGCCTGCTAATGGGTCTAGAAAGAAATATCCTTACAACATTCAGTTGACAGTTGATCTGTATCGCACAGCAATTATTGTCCGCTGTTATAGCTACCGCTTCATCTTTAGCCCGCAATTTGTATAGATATTAAGCATTTTGGCTGCCAAACTTGGAGCTTCAGCAATTCGTTGGATCTTGCCAACATTGCCTTTGCCATTCTGCTCGTGAAGGGTAAGCATTACTTGCTCAGGTAAGTCTCCAAATAAAAAAAAATAATTTAATTTTAAATGTGATTTCAGAATGCTGCTGCTGCCGCGTGTTGCAGCTGCCACATGTTGGCGCTGCCACATGTTGCCGGTACCGTGCACTGCCATTGCCGCATGCTGCCACTGCCATGTGCTGCTGCTGCTGCACGGTGCTGCTGCCGCGTGCTGCTGCTGCTGCCGCATAGTGCAGTTGCCATGCACTGCTGCTGCTGTGTGGGCGGGGCCGCTGCCACGCACCTGCTGCGGCTGCCGCACTGTGCTGCTGCCGCGTGCTGCTGCTGCAGTGTGCTGCCATTGCCACATGGTGCAGTTGCCACTGCAGGGTGCTGCTGCCGTGCAGTGCAGCTGCCACGTGACATCCTAAATTTAATTTAGACCCAAGGGTTTGCTAGCCATATGAGTACATTCAACAGCGGCACCAAGTTTAACTGCATTATCACTCTTGCAATCAACATTTTTTGTAGATATTTTGCCGCATCCATGCATTTTGCATAAATTCAAAAATATTAACTTTAAGAATATCAGTTGCATGATTATTTACATGATATTTAGGCAGCTCATACTCATGAGATTGATCATTATTTAATTCCGATTCCAGATCTTTAAGGTTGGTTATTTCTGCATAGATTTCATGATTTTAATATTCATACCTGTACATTAAATATGTACCTATATATATTAGGCATTTAAAGCAATCCAATAAATGGATGAATAACTTCAAAATAATATTGGCTCATGTAATTTATAGCTGATTCGGACAAAGTACTAGATTCCCATTACCTGCCAAGCTCTTTGGTATAATATCCACTGATTTTGAAAGTTTAATTTGGAGCCCATAAATTCGAATTGTTATTCCTCTATTTTCATTCATTTTTAATTTTGGATGGAATAATTAACGAAAACCTGTCTGATTCAGGAAAACCCTAAAGTAATATAAAGTTATGTAGTGGATATTGAGTCAGTTTGGATTATGTAATATCTTTAATATATATTTAGCCTACATATTATTTATAGGCTAAATGGCCAAAAATAAAGAAATTTGGGATAAAGTTAATCATGAAGAGAGTACAATATGCTGCTAATTTCATTTGATTAGGTAGACAACGATAACGATTTTTTCATCCATCGATGATTTGCTGGATTTTGCAAGGGGTGCAGCTGCCATGTGCTGCCGCTGATGCATGGTGCAGCTGTTGTATCTCTGTCATATCCGCCTAGAGCAAAGGCTCGATCCAAGGATGCCAGTCAACTGGCCAACCTGGATATTAGCCATGAGATACCCCAGGATACTACAGCAGCTCCCACTGCAGGATGCTGCTGCCACGCAGTGCAGCTCCCACTTATTTCTTTAATAAGTCGCATTTCAAAACTCATGGATGGCGCATCGAAGCGAAATAAATGTACACATATGGACAGTGCGAGCCATGAATACCAAATAAAGGAAGGATATGATGAAGGAAGGTGGAGGGCGGCCTGGATGCCCCCCCTGGACTACAACGTGGGAAAATGTTGAACCAAAATATTATCTACATACACACCACCACAAACAACTAAGAGAAAAATCAGAGGAATACCTAGGGTGAAACATCTATGGCAAGTGGAAGTGTGGGGAACTGGGGCGGCAGGCCCCAGTCCCCGCACAACCACCGTACACTTCGGGGCCTTAACAGCATTGAAAGCGGTAGACAAATGCATATTTAAAAGCATGATAATCTATGTTATATAGTCTATGATCTTTGTTATATAATAATAATCTATGTTATATAATCTATGTTATAAGCTGTGTTACTCATAATCTATGTTTCCTTGCTAGCAGGGAACATAGGTAAAGGATAAGCAGGCCACACCCTAGGCAAATGACTATCAGTTTAATGACATGTTTCAACAGGCTAAACCTAGGTGCATGCCTCATGTAAGCTAAACAAACCACAGCTCATCTGATAAACCAGCAAGCAAACATAGCTGAAGGATGAGCAGGCCAGACCCTAGGCAAATGACTATCAGTAAAAAGACATGTTTCAACAGGCGAAACCTAGGTCCATGCTGACCTAAGGTAAAAAAACCACAGCTCATATTAATAAACCATGCTAATAATAATAATTATCTTTATATGTTATATAATCTTTAATCTATAGTCTATAATCTATGTTATAATCTATGTTACCCATAATCTATGTTACCCTGCTAGCAGGGAACATAGATGAAGGATGAGCAGGCCAGACTCTAGGCAAATGACTCTCAGTTAAAAAACATGTTTCATCAGGCTAAACCTAGGTCAATGCCTGACCCAAGGTAAACAAACCACAGCTCATTTTCATAAACCATATTAATAATAATAATCAATGTTATATACTCCATAATTGCTACCGCTTTTATTAGCTAGTCTAGTAATTTTTAGGTATTTTTAGTTATTTTTTAGTTATTTTTAGTTATTTTTTTAGTTATTTTTAGTTTGTTTATTTAGTTTATTTTTGGTTATTTTAGTTTTTGTCGGTTAGGTAAGGCCCCTGGGAATTCTTACAGTCGTCCGCCCCTGTAAGGAGTCCTAGTAGTGTAAGGCCCCTGAGAATTTCTACAGTCGTCCGCCCCTGTAAGGAGACCTAGTAGTGTAAGGCCCTCGGGAATTTATGCCGTCGCGAGCACAATGCAATCATTTCTGTTGGGCAATTTTTAGGCTACTTGAAGCATTTTTGGACCTCTTTAGCTAGGTGTTTTCAGTCTAGTAGCTATGCATGTATCCTGCAGGGCACTGGCCAGCCCTGCAAGATGCATGCTCTAAAGGATTTACAATATAAAGAATTTATTTATATTTTATATTAAGTTCCTAGTCAATGGCCTGCTAATGGGTCTTGCAAGGAATATCCTTACAGTCGTACAGCAATGATCTGCTTTTGTCGCCTGCAAATTCTTTAGACAAATTCTTCCTTGCTTGTGAATCATTCGAGCTCATATATCATTGGTTCTTTAAGGAATAGGATACCTACACAATCAACAACGCCGCCAAGCAACCTTCTCGATCGCTGAAGGTAAGCATTGCGGCTGACATAGTGCAGGTTCGCAGAAATGCTTCGGCTGAATGCTTATATTCTTTACAGGTTATGCAATGGGGGCAAACATGTTTTCTAGGATGCGCCTACGCCGACAAACCAGCCCAAGTTGGCTGTTGGTGGTCTTGGGCATCGTCGCTCTTGTGGCGCTCTTTGGCGTAACTATTGCTGGCGCGACTCGCCAAGGTAAGCTGGAAAGTAGTTACTATTTTTAGCACGTGATTCCATGATACTTTTGTGTTGTGTGTTGCCATTGCCATGGTGTTGCTGCGGCGCGATAGCCACACCGCGCGATACGTAAGCCATAATGATACCAGGTGATAACAAATGGTATTGTCATCACGTGGTATCACTATGGCAAGGTATCGCTATCGTGCGGTGTGGCTATCGCGCCACAGCGGCACCAGTATCACAACCACGCTTTTAGAAATAAATAGGTTTGTAGGATACACAAAAAAATTGCATATTTAAAGGGAATTATTTTTAATGCGGTGCCGCTGGTACATCGCGTGGTATCACTGCTCGCGCGACGTCGCTTCCCGCGCGGTGTGATATCTAGTCGAACGGGTAGCAAAATTGTTGTCACTTATGTACGTTTGCTTATTGTTCGAAGTCGATACCACACGGAAAGCGACATCGCGCGAGTTTACCTCACAGGAATCGACATAGTGCGTTCGCTTCCCGCTCAATGTCGATACCGCACGGATAGCGATATCGCGCGAGCGATCGTACCCCGCGGGAATCGACATCGAGCGGGTTGCGAACGGATCCATCGACATATCGATGGCACAGTATCGCTATCTGTAGTTACTGTTACGTGAATAGGATAAATATATAGAATAAAATAAAAATAATTATTACTAGAAATTATACAAAACCCTCAAAAATGTGTATGCATGATTGTTGCTGCTTTGTTGCTGCTGCTTTCATATCCTCAGGTCGCAAGCGCTCACTGAATCCACCGGAACAAGCGTGCTTGCGTCGGCAGCGCTGTGATTCGGAGCAAGACCTGGAAATTGGCAGCGAAGATGGGCTAGAGGAGGGACTAGTGTCACATCAAGCTGCTGCTAATAATATTAACCCTCTCCAGCAGCACGCTCCACCACAACCTCCGAATTCACCACCTATCACCCTTCCTACACCTGATGCTTCCACTTTTCAAGCCATGATGACTTCCATGTTAACAAGTCCCATGTTTCTCCAGCAGATAGCCATGGTGAGTTGTGGTTTGTTTACCTTAGGTCAGGCATGGCCCTAGGTTTAGCCTGATAACACATGCCATTGCACTGATGGTCATTTGCCTAGGGTCTGGCCTGCTCATCCTTCATCTATGTTACCCTGCTAGCAGGGTAACATAGATTATAGGTAACATAGATTATAGACTATAGATTATACACTATAGAACATAGATTATTATTATTATTATTATATTTATTATTGACATGGTTTATCATAATGAGCCTTGGTGTTTTTACCTTAGGTCAGGCATGGACCTAGGTTTAGCCTGATGACACATGCCATTGAACTGATGGTCATTTGCCTAGGGTCTGGCCTGCTCATCCTTCATCTATGTTACCCTGCTAGCAGGGTAACATAGATGATAGGTAACATAGATTATAGACAATAGATTATACACTATAGAGCATAGATTATTATTATTATTATTGTTGACATGGTTTATCAAAATGAGCTGTGGTTAGTTTACCTTGGGTCAGGCATTGACCTAGGTTTAGCCTGATGAAACATGTTTTTTAACTGAGGGTCATTTGCCTAGAGTCTGGCCTGCTCATCCTTCATCTATGTTCCCTGCTAGCAGGGTAACATAGATTATGGGTAACATAGATTGTAACATAGATTATAGACTATAGATTAAAGATTATATAACATATAAAGATAATTATTATTATTAGCATGGTTTATTAAAATGAGCTGTGGTTTTTTTACCTTAGGTCAGCATGGACCTAGGTTTCGCCTGTTGAAACATGTCTTTTTACTGATAGTCATTTGCCTAGGGTCTGGCCTGCTCATCCTTCAGCTATGTTTGCTTGCTGGTTTATCAGATGAGCTGTGGTTTGTTTAGCTTACATGAGGCATTGACCTAGGTTTAGCCTGTTGACACATGTCATTTAACTGATAGTCATTTGCCTAGGGTGTGGCCTGCTTATCCTTTACCTATGTTCCCTGCTAGCAGGGAAACATAGATTATGAGTAACATAGCTTATAACATAGATTATATAACATAGATTATTATTATATAACAAAGATCATAGACTATATAACATAGATTATTATTATTATTATTAACATGGTTAATGAAAATGAGCTGTGGTTTGTTTACCTTGGGTCAGGCATTGACCTAGGTTTAGCCTGATGAAACATGTCATTAAACTGATAGTCATTTGCCTAGGGTGTGGCCTGCTTATCCTTCACCTATGTTCCCTGCTAGCAGGGTAACATAGATTATGAGTAACATAGATTATAACATAGATTATTATTATATAACAAAGATCATAGACTATGTAACATAGATTATTATTATATAACAAAGATTAAGGAGTAAATAACATTGATTATTATTATTAACATGGTTTATGAAAATGAGCTGTGGTTTGTTTACCTTGGGTCAGGCATTGACCTAGGTTTAGCCTGATAAAACAAGTCATTTAACTTATAGCCATTTGCCTAGGGTCTGGCCTGCTCATCCTTCAGCTATGTTTGATTGCTGGTTTATCAGATGAGCTGTGGTTTGTTTAGCTTACATGAGTCATGCACCTAGGTTTAGCCTGTTGAAACATGTCATTTAACTGATAGTCATTTGCCTAGGGAGTGGCCTGCTCATCCTTCATCTATATTACCCTCCTGGTTTATCAAAATGAGCTGTGGTTAGTTTACCTTGGGTCAGGCATTGACCTAGGTTTAGCATGATGAAATATGTCTTTTAACTGATAGTCATTTGCCTAGGGTCTGGCCTGCTTATCCTTCACCTATGTTCCCTGCTAGCAGGGTAACATAGATTATGAGTAACATACATTATAACATAGATTATATAACATAGATTATTATTACATAACAAAGATAATAGACTATATAACATAGATTATTATTATATAACAAAGATTAAGGAGTAAATAACATTGATTATTATTATTAACATGGTTTATGAAAATGAGCTGTGGTTTGTTTACCTTGGGTCAGGCATTGACCTAGGTTTAGCCTGATAAAACAAGTCATTTAACTTATAGCCATTTGCCTAGGGTCTGGCCTGCTCATCCTTCAGCTATGTTTGATTGCTGGTTTATCAGATGAGCTGTGGTTTGTTTAGCTTACATGAGTCATGCACCTAGGTTTAGCCTGTTGAAACATGTCATTTAACTGATAGTCATTTGCCTAGGGAGTGGCCTGCTCATCCTTCATCTATATTACCCTCCTGGTTTATCAAAATGAGCTGTGGTTAGTTTACCTTGGGTCAGGCATTGACCTAGGTTTAGCATGATGAAATATGTCTTTTAACTGATAGTCATTTGCCTAGGGTCTGGCCTGCTTATCCTTCACCTATGTTCCCTGCTAGCAGGGTAACATAGATTATGAGTAACATACATTATAACATAGATTATATAACATAGATTATTATTACATAACAAAGATAATAGACTATATAACATAGATTATTATTATATAACAAAGATTAAAGACTATATAACATTGATTGTTATTATTAACATGGTTTATCAAAATGAGCTGTGGTTAGTTTACCTTGGGTCAGGCATTGACCTAGGTTTAGCCTGATGAAACATGTTTTTTAACTGAGGGTCATTTGCCTAGAGTCTGGCCTGCTCATCCTTCATCTATGTTCCCTGCTAGCAGGGTAACATAGATTATGGGTAACATAGATTGTAACATAGATTATAGACTATAGATTAAAGACTATATAACATATAATGATAATTAATATTATTAGCATGGTTTATTAAAATGAGCTGTGGTTTTTTTACCTTAGGTCAGCATGGACCTTGGTTTCGCCTGTTGAAACATGTCTTTTTACTGATAGTCATTTGCCTAGGGTCTGGCCTGCTCATCCTTCAGCTATGTTTGCTTGCTGGTTTATCAGATGAGCTGTGGTTTGTTTAGCTTACATGAGGCATGCACCTAGGTTTAGCCTGTTGAAACATGTCATTTAACTGATAGTCATTTGCCTAGGGTGTGGCCTGCTTATCCTTCACCTATGTTCCCTGCTAGCAGGGTAACATAGATTATGAGTAACATAGCTTATAACATAGATTATATAACATAGATTATTATTATATAACAAAGATCATAGACTATATAACATAGATTATTATTCTTATTAACATGGTTTATGAAAATGACCTGTGGTTTGTTTACCTTGGGTCAGGCATTGACCTAGGTTTAGCCTGATGAAACATGTCATTAAACTGATAGTCATTTGCCTAGGGTCTGGCCTGCTTATCCTTCACCTATGTTCCCTGCTAGCAGTGTAACATAGATTATGAGTAACATAGATTATAACATAGATTATATAACATAGGTTATTATTATATAACAAAGATCATAGACTATATAACATATATCATTATTATTATTATTAACATGGTTTATGAAAATGACCTGTGGTTTGTTTACCTTGGGTCAGGCATTGACCTAGGTTTAGCCTGATAAAACATGTCATTAAACTGATAGTCATTTGCCTAGGGTCTGGCCTGCTCATACTTCATCTATGTTTCCTTGCTGGTTTATCAAAAATAATTCTTTTTGACAAACGTGTGCTGTAAATGGTTTTTGTCAATGTGTGCAGGCTATGCAGCAACTACCCCAAGCACAAACTACATTTGTACCACCAACTCAAATACCTGAAGCTTCAGCTGTTCATCAAGCCAGCCCCTCACCAGCACCACAACCTACACCACCTCCCAATCCTACGGCTGTCAATGCTCCAACAGACGAACAAAGTGAGTGGCAATGGGCCTGTGCTTGCACCGACTGTGACATTAGCACATACATTGAAACAAAAAAACAACTTGAGTTGCACATGGCCAACGTCTTCAAATATGCCATGATGTGTCCACTGTGCTCGTGTGTATACCTTGGGGATAAAGTTCTTGATAAAAAGTGGCTTTTCAATCACACAAAGTGGTATACACTTAACGCTAATGAGACAATAGAATCTCTTCCAGGGGTTAGAGATTGTCCACACAACCGATCTTGGGTTCAGGAGAAAAATGGGGGAACCAGCGTTAAGATATGCAATAAATGCCATATAGCCAAAACTAAGGTCTCAGATACAAATCCCCGATGGAATTGGCTATCCTTTGCCAAAGCCCCAACCCAAATAGTAACATTCCTGCGGCGTTGGCTTCCACGGCAGCCCTTTGAAGTTCTTTCTAGTTTATCATTCCTTGTTCCACACATAAACTTTGGCCGTACTACACGTGCTTTTGACTATGTCAGATCTGAGGGCTTGGTCAGTGCCACTAGTCTAGATGAAGGCTTCCTTGGTCCATATGTAGCAAACATCCGTCAGCTCACACCTGATATGAAAGCACGTGCTACCATAGCACAGGCCAAGCTGCGTGAATGCAGCACCAACTACAGAACCTACCAAACACTTCATGACAGGAATTTAGCAGAGCCTGCCACCTTGCCCATTGTTGAACCAAGCGATATTCCTACTATAGAAAACAACCGCATGCGAGCTCCTGTTCCAGCAAATGAAGAAGATGGACTTATTGCAACAGCTATTACTCATAATGTGCATTTATGTGTGCGGTCTAACCCAGAAGCAAATCCACCGGTCATGGGTGATGTAGCTGACACATCAGGCGGCATGCACCACATTCATCTGTACAACAAACCTAGTGAGGGCATGACTGCTGAAGTGGCTACCCATCCATACCTATTCCCTGCGGACACTGGTTCATGGAGCACTTTGCACCAGAACTCAACTAAACGACAGGGTACATTGCAAAAGTACTTTGAGTTCAGGACAAACGAGCAGTGGCTTACAAGTTTTTCTATGAACCCTTCTTACTTGCTTACTATGTATCAGCTTTCTCTCAAGCATAAACTACATACCCACAATGTGAGCTGCACTGTATCTGCTCAAGCACGCCAGAACTTTAACCTTACTTATGAAGACTCACAGCGAATGCGGCGTGCCCTTCCAGCAAATATTAATGGATCTCCAAGATACTTTTTTGAGTACCTAAAAATGTCAAAAGCAGCATGTCAACACTTTGGGCGTTTACCAGATTTCTTTTTCACAATGACGTGCAATGAAATGCACTGGCCAGAGATGCAGGACTTAAGCAAGCAAGTCAACCTTGCTCATTTCACTAATGCTGATGTCCGTGATGCCTATCTGAAAGCGCCTTGTGAGGTCGGAAGATTATTTTGTATCCGATTGGACTGGGTGTGCGAAAACCTGCTAAAAGTACAACCTGGTCATATGAACCCTGTGTTTGGTGAAATGACATGGTACTCTGTCAAAATCGAATTCCAAGGCCGTGGCAGTGCCCATGCCCATTTTGCCCTAATGCTCGCTGATGCCCAAGCAGTGGATCGTGTCAATCATGAAATCATTGCGACTACTCCAGATGCAACCCGCTACCCAGAACTTCATGCTAACCCTCAAAGAAAGATGTTTTGGAATCAAGTCGCAGGTCTTATTCCCCAATGTCATATGATTCACCAATGCTCAAACACCACTTGCAAAAGACATGGTACTAGCTGCAGTAAGGGCTTCCCCCGAATGTGCACGCCAACCCCAACCCTTGATCCAGTACTAAATCGGTGGGAGTATATGCGATTGCATACTTCAGATTCGTACATAGTAAATTATCACCCGGGCCTCCTCTTTATACTAGGCTGCCATGTACACCTTCAGCGTGGGACTGATGCAACCTGGCTTAACTACCTTATGAAGTACCAGTGGAAAGTTGATACTCATGGTTCTATAAATATTAAAGCATCTAACCTGCATGCATTTGGGCTGCCAGCTGAAGTTAGTGTGGGTACACTTCAATCAATAGCCGCTTCCTTGCATGCAAAGGTTGTGTCTGTGAATGAGGCTGCCTGGGTTCTACAGGATAATGACCTTGCACGGGTGAGCGATAACCTCAAATTCGTTAACATAAATCTAGATCCACCAAACCTGCGCTCTTTCGTTGTTAATCATGGACGTCATGTTGCTGATGCTTACTTTGACCGACCAATAGATGTGCATCCCGAAATAGACATGGCAACGCTTGTGGACTGGAAGACAAAGTACGAGATCAAGCCTAAAAACAGTAACACACAACACCCATCTTTCATCTGTGCATTGCCAAACGAAAGCTGTTTGTTCCGCCGATCTAGTCCCCTTGCCCCGATCCTGCGTACACTAAGCCCTAAGGATGGTGAAAAATTTTACTATTCTGAAATTATGCAGTCGTATGCGGTAAGAAGTCATGATGAGGCATTTAAAAGGGAGGAAAACCTAACAAAGTCCTGGTGTGAGGCTGCTTACTTACATGGCCTCTTCACAGATGATCAATCACTCAGAGAGCATGTGCGCAAGCCTAAGTACAGCTGGGAGGGCAACATGCGAGACTCTGCACTTGACTTCATTGACTCTGAAAAACCTATTACCACCATGCTTGAGATCCGTAACTCCATCCAAAATGGCAATAATAAACAGCAAGATGATACCTACACAACAATGAAGAACTCATCCACTGATAACCTTTCTAAACATTTCATGGCATGCATCCAGCGACAATATGCCCCCACTGTAGATCAGCAGGTTGCTCAATGCCTAATATCTCAGTGTGAGGTAGATCCTGACCAGCATAATGTCTTAGCTATCCTTGAGCAGAACATGCATAAGCTATGGCGCATACAAGGTGCAGGGGGCCATGGGAAAAGCCACACACTACGCGCCTTCATTGCTAAGGCAACATCCATGGGCAAACGTGTTATTGTTTGTGCCACAACTGCCAAAGCATCTAAACTTCTTGGAGATGGTGCCTGCACTGTCCACATGGCATTTGGCTTTACAGGTCCATCTTGGATCCCTCTAACCAATCCCAACATTCTCATGTACATTGACCTAGCTGATGTTATCGTAATAGATGAGGTCAGCATGGCCAAAGCAGACCTCTTACAAGAAGTACACCAGCGCTGTATTGATGCCAGCCCCAACTCTACCGAGCCTTTTGCAGGAAAGTTTGTTATTTTAGGTGGTGACAAGCACCAGCTGCCTGCAGTTTGTGATAGGCGCTGCAATGAAGCATCATGCATCCATCAGCCATATCGTTGGGCCATGTGGCCTCACTTTCGTGAAATAGTTTTGCAAAAAAATTACAGACAGCATGCAGACAGCATCTCGTGGATTAGCTGCCTAAATAAAATTCGTGTCTCAGTGCCAGGTGATGCTGAGCTTGCTCTTCTTCAGACACGTGTAGCTGGGAATGAGTGGGTTGCACCAAAAAATGCAGTGTTTCTTGCTGGCACAAATGAAGAAGTTGCTAAGTTCAATGAAGAGGCGGCACATGCACATTTCCCAGAGGCTAACTTGGTCACTATTTTGGCTGAAGATGAAGTAGAACGTAGCAACCGCTTCTCAACACAAGATCTTACTTACTTAAAACGAATTATGGAGGACAAGGGAGTTCTGCCTGAAAAGCTTCTGTTAGCTCCTGGGATGGTAGTCATGTGCACGCAAAACCTCAAGTACCCAAACATAGACAATGGAACCCTTGCTGAGGTTGTGGCCATAGAAACTACACACATTCACATTCGTGTTCTTGGCACAAATTGTGAAGTTAACATACCACGTATTATTGACTCTAAGTACCATAACCGCATCCGCCTGAAGCGTAAAATGTACCCTCTCGTTGTTGCTTATGCAAGAACTGTCCATAAGGTGCAAGGTGATACCATTCGTGATCCAGTGGTCATAGATTTCACAAACATGTCACGCCTTGGCCAGGCATATGTTGCACTTTCAAGGATTGTCAGTATCGATCAACTGCATATACTCCCTCGTGGGATAACATTGACCTCAGACATGTTCCAGCCACATGTTCCAGATGATGGTGACAACATAGATGAGCAGCTACTAGCTGATCTACTACAGGACTTTGACGAAATGGGCGCACCTTTGCTTGATGACCATTGCGTTGACTAATAATATCTTTGCCAGGATAAAGTAATGTACACATTAATTATAGTTCCCTCTTACATTACACACATCCACCTTGCTTTTCACTTCTTTTCCATCTGTTTTCAGACTCATGATATCTTTGCCACGACTTTGCTTACCTGGTCTTCAGTAATAAAAAGGGTTCAAATGATAGTCATGAACACATTGTACTTCCCTTTTCCATTACACACATCCAATTTGCTTTTCAGTTCTTTTCCTTCTAATTTCAGACTAATAATATCTCTGCCAACGCTTTGTTAATCTGGTTTTCAGTAATAAAAAACGTTCAAATTATAGTAATGTACACATTACACTTCCCCTTTCCATTACAAATACACAGCTTGCTTTTCAGTCCATATCCTTCTGTTTTCAGACTAATAATATATCTACCAACGCTTTGCTTACCTGGTCTTCAGTAATAAAAGGGGTTCAAATGATAGTCATGTACACATTATACTTCCCTTTTCCATTACACACATCCAATTTGCTTTTCAGTTCTTTTCCTTCTAATTTCAGACTAATAATATATCTGCCAACGCTTTGTTCACCTGGTCTTCAATAATAAAAAGGTTCAAATGATAGTCATGTACACATTATACTTCCCCTTTCCATTATACACATCCAACTTGCTTTTCAGTTCTTTTCCTTCTAGGTTTTAGATGACACGTTTATGCAGTATATTCACTTGAACTGTGATCACTTCTAGTCATGAACTAAAGCCCTAGTCATGTTCTTAAACTAATAGTTCACTAATAAACTTTCTTGTGTTTACTGACCTTGTGGTTTTTCTACACGCATTATATAGAGGTGTGTCACAGTCGGTGCAAACACAGTGCTTATTGTTACCATGTTCATCCTACTGTTGTGCACCATGACTGCTAGGGACGGAGCATGCTTCCTTGGCGCAGACCTTGGGAATGACGCTTCAGGAATTTTATGATGCTGGGATGGCGGCGCCAATTTCAGGCCCAGGCACGTCTTCTCCATCGTGGACACGTTCCGACCCTCATGGCCCACGTTCAAAGGGGCAGGAAAACTACCTGAATGACCTTGGCATCCTTCCAAGTCAGTGGCCAAACACTTACGCAGAATCTAGCTCGATGATCAAAGACCATAAGATGGTTCAAGAGCTGGTAAGAGGAATTCAGTTTGACTTCAGTTTGCATTAATCACTTTATATCTTCATTATATTCTTACCTTGCTTGTGGCATGTGCTTGTGTGCAGTTCAAGGCCACTCATGACGGCAAGAAGCCTGCTACTGGTCGTCAGAAGGAAGCCCTAATGTCGAGGTCCATTGAGTTCGATGATGACTTGACCAAGGAAGCTGCAACGTCTATCTTAGACAGTGCTCTACAAGCTTCTGATGAACCAATTACGGAAACTCAGGCCAAATGGCTCAGCAAGCAGAATGTAAGCTTTTCCCCATCTTCTTTGCTTTCTCTTATAATTGTTCTCTGTATGTGTAATCTTTCATTGCTGCTGCTACCTTTATCTCATAAAGTTGTTGGTTGGAATGCTATTATTTTATATTTGTATTCTCTTCATCATGTTATTAGTCTACTACTTGTAGTTGTTATTTTTGTATTCATTATTGACTACCTGCACTCAGTATTCATTAATATCTTACATTTGTTGCTGCATTATAAATATAGTACCTACCATCGCATGGCTCAAACCAAAACATGTGCATACTCATATACATTATTCATCCATCTTCTTTGTTATAGATCGCGGACGATGACATGCCGAAAACGAAAGCGGAGGCCATCACCTTCATTGGCAACACCCTAACGCAGATCAGCATGGCTACTGACCAGCAGAAATCTTATCTTATAAAACTTAATCCCAGTATTAATGCAGCAGTTCTCAACCGCATGACGAAGTACCAAGCTGGAATAATGATACAGACCTACTTGAAGAATAAGCGCAGGAGTGGGGCTTCATCATGCAAAAGCCCTTCCCAAGCAAGGAATGAGCCGGATGACGATGAAGATACAGGCGGGGGATCCCACAGAAGGTCTTCACCACATAATAATGGGGGTGGAGCATATGGAGGACGTGCTAGTAATGCGATTACCTCTGCTGGAGTTTTGGTGCAAACCGCCAGAACAACTCGATCAGGTGGTGTTCGTCGCACCTTAGCATGTTTGTTGCTCATTACCACTGCAAAGGCAATCAATTGGCATAGGCTTAACAACCCTTATGTCAATGGAATGCTTCTCTTTGCAGAGCTTGAATGGTATGTGATGGCTGGCCACCTCACAGCACCAATCACGTTTTGCTGTGGTAATTGCTTTTTTTCCGTTGTATATAATGCTGACACAGTAGAAATAATGGCGTCTGTTATAGCATCATCAACTATTGCTTGGGGCTGTGTGCCATAACTCTCAGACCTGCCTGCCAGATTAAACACATGCATATGACTTATGTATTGCACTATGATGGATGCCTGAGCGAAAGCTACATCAGAACAATGCATGTATATATGTAAGTAATACATCTCTGGATCCACCTTTTCAATATATACCAATAATATGTTCTTCTCATAGGATAGCAATACACATTACACATTATATACATTACTTCAATACTACATTACTTCTTATTCATCAATGCCAGAGGAGACCTATTTTTTTACCTTTCCGGGCACCATACATGTCTAACAGGGAAACCAGGGATATGCTGAAACACATATTAATAATATGAATTAGGTTCTAAGTACTGCCTCTCTACTTACAACATTCATTTTTAAACCTTATAATGCAACAAAGAATGTACTTTTAACCGCCTACCTGGCACCTTAAGAAGAGACGACTAGACTGAATATTTTAAGTACTGATGTCGTCTGTTACAGTACTTTTCTGCTTTTATTTGTCTCAATGGGAATCTATTTTGAACCCCAGTACATCAAGATGGTGCAAGTGTGGGGGACTAGGGCCGGAAATCTACTTTGGATCCCAGTACACCAAGACGGTGGAGGTGCGGGGAACTGGGGCGGCAGGCCCCAGTCCCCGCACAACCACCGTACACTTAAGAGAGGTAACAGCAATGAAAGCGGTAGTAAAATGAAGATTTAAAAGCATGATCTTTGTTTTATAATAATATCTATGTTATATAGTCTATGATCTTTGTTATATAATAATAATCTATGTTATATAATCTATGTTATAAGCTATGTTACTCATAATCTATGTTACCCTGCTAGCAGGGAACATAGGTGAAGGATAAGCAGGCCAGACCCTAGGCAAATGACTATCAGTTAATAGACATGTTTCATCATGCTAAACCTAGGTCAATGCCTGACCCAAGGTAAACTAACCACAGCTCATTTTGATAAACCAGGAGGGTAATATAGATGAAGGATGAGCAGGCCACACCCTAGGCAAATAACTATCAGTTAAATGACATGTGTCAACAGGCTAAACCTAGGTGCATGCCTCATGTAAGCTAAACAAACCACAGCTCATCTGATAAACCAGCAATCAAACATAGCTGAAGGATGAGCAGGCCAGACCCTAGGCAAATGACTATCAGTAAAAAGACATGTTTCAACAGGCGAAACCTAGGTCCATGCTGACCTAAGGTAAAAAAACCACAGCTCATTTTAAAAAACCATGCTAATAATAATTATTATCTTTATATGTTATATAATCTTTAATCTATAGTCTATAATCTATGTTATAATCTATGTTACTTATAATCTATGTTACCCTGCTAGCAGGGAACATAGGTGAAGGATAAGCAGACCACACCCTAGGCAAATGACTATCAGTTTAATGACATGTTTCAACAGGCTAAACCTAGGTGCATGCCTCATGTAAGCTAAACAAACCACAGCTCATCTGATAAACCAGCAATCAAACATAGCTGAAGGATGAGCAGGCCAGACCCTAGGCAAATGGCTATAAGTTAAATGACTTGTTTTATCAGGCTAAACCTAGGTCAATGCCTGACCCAAGGTAAACAAACCACAGCTCATTTTCATAAACCATGTTAATAATAATAATAATAATAATCTATGTTATATAGTCTATGATCTTTGTTATATAATAATAATCTATGTTATAATCTATGTTACTCATGATCTATGTTACCCTGCTAGCAGGGAACATAGGTGAAGGATATGCAGGCCACACCCTAGGCAAATGACTATCAGTTTAATGACATGTTTCATCAGGCTAAACCTAGGTCAATGCCTGACCCAAGGTAAACAAACCACAGCTCATTTTCATTTACCATGTTAATAATAATAATAATAATCTATGTTATATAGTCTATGATCTTTGTTATATAATAATAATCTATGTTATATAATCTATGTTATAAGCTATGTTACTCATAATCTATGTTTCCCTGCTAGCAGGGAACATAGGTAAAGGATAAGCAGGCCAGACCCTAGGCAAATGACTATCAGTTAATAGACATGTTTCATCATGCTAAACCTAGGTCAATGCCTGACCCAAGGTAAACTAACCACAGCTCATTTTGATAAACCAGGAGGGTAATATAGATGAAGGATGAGCAGGCCACACCCTAGGCAAATGACTATCAGTTAAAAGACATGTTTCAACAGGCTAAACCTAGGTCCATGCCTGACCTAAGCTCAACAAACCACAGCTCATGTTGATAAACCATGTAAAAAATAATAGTAATCTATGTTATAAAGTCTTTAATCTATGTTACATAATCTTTGTTAAATAATTTATGTTAAATAATTTATGTTATAATCTATGTAACCCATAATCTATGTACCCTGCTAGCAGGGTAACATAAATGAAGGTTGAGCAGGCCAGACCCTAGGCAAATGACTATCAGTTAGATGACATGTTTCATCAGGCTAAACCTAGGTCCATGCCTGACTAAGCTAAACAAACCACAGCTCACCATGGCTATCTGCTGGAGAAACATGGGACTTGTCAACATGGAAGTCATCATGGCTTGAAAAGTCGAAGCATCAGGTGTTGGAAGGGTGATAGGTGGTGAAGTTGGAGGTGGTGGAGGAGGTTGCTGGAGAGGGTTATTATTAGCAGCAGCTTGATGTGACACTAGTCCCTCCACTAGCTCATCTTCGGTGCCAATTTCCAGGTCTGGCTCCGAATCACAGCGTTGCCGACGCAAGGACGCTTGTTCCGGTGGATTCAGTGAGCGCTTGCGACCTGAGGATATGAAAGCAGCAGCAACAAGAGCAGCAGCAATCATGCATACACATTTTGAGGGTTTTGCATAATTTCTAGTAATAATTATTACTTGTATTATTATATTAATATACCAATATACGTTAGGACATCAGACAGATAGCGATATTGTGTAATCGATATGTCAATGAAACTGTTCGCGACCCGCCCGATGTCGAATCCCGCGGGGTACGATCGCTCGCGCGATGTCGCTATCCGTGCAATATCGACATTGAGCGGGAAGCGAACGCCCGAACCGATCCCTGCGGATACGAAAACTCGCGCAACGTCGCAAGCGACCGTGCGTTCTCGACATAGAACCGGAAGTAAACGTACATCAGAGACAATGATTTTGCTATCCATTCAATTCAATATCACACCGCGCGGGTAGCGACGTCACGCGAGCAGTTATACCACGCGATGTACCAGCGGCACCTCATTAATTTTAATTACCTATAAATATGAATTTTTTTATGCATTTAAAGAATCTATTCATTTTGAAAAGCGTGGTTATGATACTGGTCCCGCTGTGGCGCGATAGCCACACCGCACGATAGCGATACCTTGCCATAGTGATACCACGTGATAACAATACCATTTGTTATCACCTGGTATCGTTATGGCTTAGTTATCGTGCGGTGTGGCTATCGCGCCGCAGCGGCACCACGGCAATGGCAACCCACAACACAAAGTACCATGGAATCGAGTGCTAAAATTACTAACTACTTTATCGCTTACCATGGCGAGTAGCGCCAGCAATAGTTACGCCAAAGAGCGCCAGAAGAGCCACGATGCCCAAGACCACCAACAGCCAACTTGGGCTGGTTTGTCGGCGTAGGCGCATCCTTGAAAACATGTTTGCCCCCATTGCATAACCTATAACGAATATATGCATTATTTTGAAGCATTTCTGCGAACTTGCACTATGTCAGCCGCAATGGTTACCTTCAGGGATCGAGCAGGTTGCTTGGCGGCGTTGTTGATTGTTGTAGATATCCTATTCCTTAAAGAACCAATGATAGATGAGCTCAATGATTTAAAAGCAAGGAGGAATTTGTCTAAAGAATTTGCAGGCGATAAATGCAGATCATTGCTGTACGACTGTAAGGATATCCCTTGCCAGACCCATTAGCAGGCCATTGACTAGGAACTTTGTATATACTAACAATAAATAACCTTTTAAATAATTAATAACCTTTAGAGCATGCATCTTGCAGGGCTGGCCAGTGCCCTGCAGGATACATAGCTACTACATGCAACAAAAGACTGAAAACACCTAGCTAAAGAGGTCAAAAAATGCTTTAAATAGCCTAAAAATTGCCCAACAGAAATGATTGCATTTTGCTCGCGACGGCATAAATTCCCGAGGGCCTTACACTACTAGGTCTCCTTACAGGGGCGGACGACTGTAAAAATTCTCAGGGGCCTTACACTACTAGGACTCCTTACAGGGGCGGACGACTGTAAGAATTCCCAGGGGCCTTACCTAACCGACAAAAACTAACATAACCAAAAATAAATAAACTAAATATACAAACTAAAAATAACCAAATAAATAACTAAATAAATAACTAAAAATAACTAAAAAATAACTAAAAAATAACTAAATAAATAACTAAAAATACCTAAAAAATACTAGACTAGATAATAAAAGCGGTAGCAATGATTTGTTCGGTTCGGTACTCGCGCAGTAGTGGTGCTCGTGCACGGAACCGCGCGCGTTTTCCCGCGCGCGTTGTCGCTCATCGTCGCGCGTCATCGCACGCGTTGCCTGACCGCTCAAAAGGATTTCAGCGTGAGATATTCTTCATCATTACGTGCAGGGAGCGGGATTTGATCCCACGCAGTCCACATTCATGGCTGCCGCAGTAGAACTCTATGTCATATTTGCTGAAATAATTAATAATATTATTATTATATATCTACCTCTCCCCATGAATTCGGGTGACACATATGGAGCACGTGCTAGTGCTATCACCTCTGCTGGAGTTATGGTGCAAAGCAATAAAACACCCCATTCAGGTAGTGTTCACTGCATCTTGGCATGTTGCATCATTACCACTGCAAAGGCAATGAAATGGCATAGGCTTAACTACCCTTGTGTCATTTAATTGCTTCCCGCCCTTTGCATAGCAAGAATGGTATTTAATGGCTGGCCACCTCACACCGCCAATCACATTTTGCTCTGGTAATGTCTTGTTATCTGCTACTGCTTTTATTAGCTGGGGAGCCATGGGGAGCCATGGGGAGCCATATCGGTATCGGAATGAATAGTAATCTTTCATATCTCGATGCGGCAGAGAGAGGGGTCCTGGATACTTTGATGCGATTCACAAGATATCCAGATGTGGCTAAGGATTTCCAGGTGAATCTTACGTATTTAGGTGCATGCGGTTTCTTGGCACCCAAATATAGCGAAGCGGTACAGCAAGACGTACGTGGGTTACCCTGTTATACAGACTCAGCTACCAAATACATTTGGCATGTACAGCAGCCAACATAGAGCTGCATGCGGTAAGCAAGGGTGCTAGAAGGGTGCGACATCAATACATCGACATGTGTGTATGTACACCATTTTAATAACATTAACATGCACGATGCTCGTGCCGAACACTTCGACTTTGAAATATTGACATACCAACGACATAATAGCTTACCGTCTGTTGGGGGTCTGGGAGGCCTTGGTGCCGGGGAAGGGGGTGGCCTTGGAGGACTTGGTAGAGGAGGAATAGGGGGAGGTGAAGGCGGTAGAGGCGAGGTATCTGCACACGTGTATATGACGCACCAACAGGCACAAGCGCAAATATGAATGTATAGCCATGTTGATTACCAACCTGTCATTGTGTGCCTCACGGCCCGCAGACACCCGCAATATATTAGGGAAGGTCCATAAAGGGACCGCGGCACTGTGCACCAACTTATTTTGCGATTCCGGACCTGCCCAGGCTGCACCTGTAACGGCTGTACAGCACGGTATCCCATCATGAAAGACATTACCGTTTAGATTACGAACTATTAAAAACATGTTCTCCTTATCATTATTTATGTCGAGTGATTTGAGGTCCTTGTCACGCAACTCGGCTATCTATTCATAAGTTCAGTTAAGAAAGTAAAAGATCCTGTAAAAGAAACATTAATTAAACAATGTAGGGATATTTTAGGGAATAAACAGCTACCCCCCCGAAGAACCCTGGTAGTGCCACTGCCATGCAGTGCCGCTGGCGCACTGTGCTGCTGGCATGTGGTGCCGCTGCTGCACGGTGCCTCTATGGCTGTGTGATGCCGCTGGTATATAGTGCCACTGTCGTGCCGTGCTGCTGGCGTGTGGTGCTGGATTATCAGGAGACACCTTTCATGGAATTAGGATAACATGCTGTACTGATAGGATGACAATCAATCACATCATACATAAAATATATTAGTTGCTAGCAAGCTGATGAATGAGATGCTTGAGGTGACCAAAACTCTTGACTACATACAGACAATCTACAAATATCTAAGAGAAAAATCAGGGAAATACCTTAGGGGAAATGCCTAGACAGAATTTAATAATAAGAAATAGATTACAACTGATCCCTGTTTACTTACAATATTGCCTTTTAAACCTTATAATGCAACAAATAATATACTATTCTGCCTTGACTTATCTCAACGAGAATCTACTTTGGACCCCAGGACACCAAGACTGTGGAAGTGCGGGGAACTGGGGCAGCAGGCCCCAGTCCCCGCACAACCACCGTACACTTCAGGGTGTTAACAGCTAGCATTGAAAGCGGTAGTCAAATGCATAAATAAAAGCATGATATATTATATAAGCTTGTGTTGCCTCTCCGGTTAGGACTGTATCAAGCAACCTGCATCACCAAAATAAATAAATACATATATGTACATCTGTATATCTGAATAATATAACAAGAAATGGAAATGATCCTAAATGAGCGAGGGGTACATCATCAGCAGAAATGACAAATTCCTGAATTTCATGTACCTAGCCCGCCATCCGTACTTACTAGGTGTGCCGTACACCTCGATCTCAGCTAGGCGGAAGTCCACAACTGAAAAACACTTTAGCCAGCAGGAGAGGGGGGATGCATGAGTCAACACACAGCTCACATGTATATGATCTATCTTTAACATAAACGGCATTTGGGGTTTGCAGCTAGACCAGGCAAGTATGTATTGATCCGGATCGATCAATTGTTGTAATGGGCTGGATTTGGCCATGATGATGGCCATCTATATATCCTTATGCTGGGAGGGATTCACAGGCCTGTGTCTATCTCATTAGGCAGCCTCCCATGCAACGATTTCAATGTACATCATTCATGACATGTACATAAGTATAGTATATACCATGTGTATATGCAGCAACACGGTTATAGTAAATAAAGGCATGGACAGCAATAGTAGACAAGAATGATAACAAGTAAAATTTCATAGCTAGGACATGTCATTCTCCCATCAAAATTCACGTATGATGCACAAATATTATTATTAGGAGCGAGCAAGTCAGGGCAAGCTTTCTTCGTGGCACAGGTGCAGGCACAGACAACGATGTCTAGATCTCGTTATCCTACAGTAATAAGATACGCACGAATGTAAATGAATGATGCTTATTAGAAATTATTATTGCATCTCCAGCACGCAGACGCCGTTTATGGAGCAGCTTGATATTACGTGTATGTGGCACACATGGATGTTACACTGTTGCTGGGCGACTTGCCAACAGTACACACACACACACATACATATATATATATATATATGTATGTGTGTGTGAGTAATAAGCACCTACGTCGATATGACGGGAAATTCTGCACTGTGACCCAGCGGCCCTTAACTGGGGACTGCTGCAGGTTGATGATAAATGGAGCCCACGCGGTACCAGTGCTGCCTCCACCACTGCTGCCGTCTTGTTTCCACACCAGCTGGTTGTCTAAAATGGCAGATGCGTCAATGAGAGAGGTGATGGCCCTCAGGCCAACCCTGACCTCAGCATTGTCGAAGCTACTTCCGTAATCATTCTGGCTAGGCCACAGAAGGACACGGCTGATGTCCCAGACCCCGCCAAGATCCACTGATAGCCAGCACGAGGTAGGATCTTGATATTCTAGGCCCCGAACATATGTTTCCGTTGACATGGAGCCATCAACAGCCTGATGTGCGTCATAAGTATAGGAAGCGTACACCTGCTTTCTTAGTGCCAGATTGCCTGCGAGCAAGCAAGAAGCAACATGCACATAACATATACATGTATTTGTACATGCATGCATACATGAGAGTCTTACTAACGAGCACGCCCTGGTTTCGGGCCTTGCGGTGCATGGTCACCCAGGGCAAGCCAGTGTTGTTTATTAGGATGGAATCGCACTAAAACGCCTTAACTGTTGCAAGCAGGAGATGTTATCACCTGTTTTGAGTGAAGATACATTACCATTTATGACCTCCAAAATGTAATTGCCACCGCTTTATTTAGCTAGCGCAGTAATCAAAATGTTTAAAATCGTATTTTAAACCCTTAAGTTGCATTTAGTTTATTTAGTTTAATTTTAGTTATTTTAGTTTCGTTATTTTAATTTTTGCCTTATTGCTACCCGCTTTTCTTGCTACCGCTTTTATTAGCTAGTCTAGTAATTATTAGTTTGTTTATTTAGTTTATTTATTGCTACCGCTTTTATTAGCTAGTCTAGTAATTTTTAGTTATTTTTAGTCTTAGTTATTTGCTACCGCTTTATTAGCTAGTCTAGTATTTTTTAGTTATTTTTAGTTTAGTTATATAGTTTATTTCGTTTTAGTTGTTTTAGTTTTGGTCGTTTGTTTATGTAAGGCCCCTGAGAATTTTTTCAGTCGTCCGCCCTGTAAGGAGTCCTAGTAGTGTAATTGCTACCCGCTTTTATTAGCTAGTCTAGTAATTTTTAGTTATTTTTAGTCTTAGTTATTTGCTACCGCTTTTATTAGCTAGTCTAGTATTTTTTAGTTATTTTTAGTTTAGTTATATAGTTTATTTCGTTTTAGTTGTTTTAGTTTTGGTCGTTTGTTTATGTAAGGCCCCTGAGAATTTTTTCAGTCGTCCGCCCTGTAAGGAGTCCTAGTAGTGTAAGGCCCCTGGGAATTTATACAGTCGTCCGCCCCTGTAAGGAGTCCTAGTAGTGTAAGGCCCTCGGGAATTTATACCATCGCGAGGTAAATGCACTGATTTCTGTTAGGCAATTTCTAGTCTTTTAAAAGCATTTTCTGACCTGTTTAGCTAGGTTTGCTCAGTCTTTTGTTTCATGCAGTCACCATGTTTCCTGCAGGGCACTGGCCAGCCCTGCAGGATTCATGCTTTAAGGATATAATATGGTATGGAATATGAAAAGTTTTAGTCAAACACTTCCAGCCTGGTCAAAGAAGAATTATCCTCACAATGCTAGTTGACAGTTAATCTTAGTCGTACAGCATTAATCTGCTATTGTAGCCTGCAAATTGTATAGTCAGCTACTCTCTTGGCTAGTACATATTGGAGCTGAACTATTGCTGGACCTTTCTGGAAGATGATTATCAAACCACCGCCGCCAAGCAATCTTGCTAAAGGTAAGCATCATGGCCAACTTCTTAAGCATAATACAAATTTAGTTATATAGGAAATGATTTGTTCGGTTCGGTACTCGCGCAGTAGTGGTGTTCGTGCACGGAACCGCGCGCGTTTTCCCGCGCGCGTTGTCGCTCATCGTCGCGCGTCATCGCACGCGTTGCCTGACCGCTCAAAAGGATTTCAGCGTGAGATATTCTTCATCATTACGTGCAGGGAGCGGGATTTGATCCCACGCAGTCCACATTCATGGCTGCCGCAGTAGAACTCTATGTCATATTTGCTGAAATGATTAATAATATTATTATTATATATCTACCTCTCCCCATGAATTCGGGTGACACATATGGAGCACGTGCTAGTGCTATCACCTCTGCTGGAGTTATGGTGCAAAGCAATAAAACACCCCATTCAGGTAGTGTTCACTGCATCTTGGCATGTTGCATCATTACCACTGCAAAGGCAATGAAATGGCATAGGCTTAACTACCCTTGTGTCATTTAATTGCTTCCCGCCCTTTGCATAGCAAGAATGGTATATAATGGCTGGCCACCTCACACCGCCAATCACATTTTGCTCTGGTAATGTCTTGTTATCTGCTACTGCTTTTATTAGCTGGGGAGCCATGGGGAGCCATGGGGAGCCATATCGGTATCGGAATGAATAGTAATCTTTCATATCTCGATGCGGCAGAGAGAGGGGTCCTGGATACTTTGATGCGATTCACAAGATATCCAGATGTGGCTAAGGATTTCCAGGTGAATCTTACGTATTTAGGTGCATGCGGTTTCTTGGCACCCAAATATAGCGAAGCGGTACAGCAAGACGTACGTGGGTTACCCTGTTATACAGACTCAGCTACCAAATACATTTGGCATGTACAGCAGCCAACATAGAGCTGCATGCGGTAAGCAAGGGTGCTAGAAGGGTGCGACATCAATACATCGACATGTGTGTATGTACACCATTTTAATAACATTAACATGCACGATGCTCGTGCCGAACACTTCGACTTTGAAATATTGACATACCAACGACATAATAGCTTACCGTCTGTTGGGGGTCTGGGAGGCCTTGGTGCCGGGGAAGGGGTGGCCTTGGAGGACTTGGTAGAGGAGGAATAGGGGGAGGTGAAGGCGGTAGAGGCGAGGTATCTGCACACGTGTATATGACGCACCAACAGGCACAAGCGCAAATATGAATGTATAGCCATGTTGATTACCAACCTGTCATTGTGTGCCTCACGGCCCGCAGACACCCGCAATATATTAGGGAAGGTCCATAAAGGGACCGCGGCACTGTGCACCAACTTATTTTGCGATTCCGGACCTGCCCAGGCTGCACCTGTAACGGCTGTACAGCACGGTATCCCATCATGAAAGACATTACCGTTTAGATTACGAACTATTAAAAACATGTTCTCCTTATCATTATTTATGTCGAGTGATTTGAGGTCCTTGTCACGCAACTCGGCTATCTATTCATAAGTTCAGTTAAGAAAGTAAAAGATCCTGTAAAAGAAACATTAATTAAACAATGTAGGGATATTTTAGGGAATAAACAGCTACCCCCCCGAAGAACCCTGGTAGTGCCACTGCCATGCAGTGCCGCTGGCGCACTGTGCTGCTGGCATGTGGTGCCGCTGCTGCACGGTGCCTCTATGGCTGTGTGATGCCGCTGGTATATAGTGCCACTGTCGTGCCGTGCTGCTGGCGTGTGGTGCTGGATTATCAGGAGACACCTTTCATGGAATTAGGATAACATGCTGTACTGATAGGATGACAATCAATCACATCATACATAAAATATATTAGTTGCTAGCAAGCTGATGAATGAGATGCTTGAGGTGACCAAAACTCTTGACTACATACAGACAATCTACAAATATCTAAGAGAAAAATCAGGGAAATACCTTAGGGGAAATGCCTAGACAGAATTTAATAATAAGAAATAGATTACAACTGATCCCTGTTTACTTACAATATTGCCTTTTAAACCTTATAATGCAACAAATAATATACTATTCTGCCTTGACTTATCTCAACGAGAATCTACTTTGGACCCCAGGACACCAAGACTGTGGAAGTGCGGGGAACTGGGGCAGCAGGCCCCAGTCCCCGCACAACCACCGTACACTTCAGGTGTTAACAGCTAGCATTGAAAGCGGTAGTCAAATGCATAAATAAAAGCATGATATATTATATAAGCTTGTGTTGCCTCTCCGGTTAGGACTGTATCAAGCAACCTGCATCACCAAAATAAATAAATACATATATGTACATCTGTATATCTGAATAATATAACAAGAAATGGAAATGATCCTAAATGAGCGAGGGGTACATCATCAGCAGAAATGACAAATTCCTGAATTTCATGTACCTAGCCCGCCATCCGTACTTACTAGGTGTGCCGTACACCTCGATCTCAGCTAGGCGGAAGTCCACAACTGAAAACACTTTAGCCAGCAGGAGAGGGGGGATGCATGAGTCAACACACAGCTCACATGTATATGATCTATCTTTAACATAAACGGCATTTGGGGTTTGCAGCTAGACCAGGCAAGTATGTATTGATCCGGATCGATCAATTGTTGTAATGGGCTGGATTTGGCCATGATGATGGCCATCTATATATCCTTATGCTGGGAGGGATTCACAGGCCTGTGTCTATCTCATTAGGCAGCCTCCCATGCAACGATTTCAATGTACATCATTCATGACATGTACATAAGTATAGTATATACCATGTGTATATGCAGCAACACGGTTATAGTAAAATAAAGGCATGGACAGCAATAGTAGACAAGAATGATAACAAGTAAAATTTCATAGCTAGGACATGTCATTCTCCCATCAAAATTCACGTATGATGCACAAATATTATTATTAGGAGCGAGCAAGTCAGGGCAAGCTTTCTTCGTGGCACAGGTGCAGGCACAGACAACGATGTCTAGATCTCGTTATCCTACAGTAATAAGATACGCACGAATGTAAATGAATGATGCTTATTAGAAATTATTATTGCATCTCCAGCACGCAGACGCCGTTTATGGAGCAGCTTGATATTACGTGTATGTGGCACACATGGATGTTACACTGTTGCTGGGCGACTTGCCAACAGTACACACACACACACATACATATATATATATATATATATGTATGTGTGTGTGAGTAATAAGCACCTACGTCGATATGACGGGAAATTCTGCACTGTGACCCAGCGGCCCTTAACTGGGGACTGCTGCAGGTTGATGATAAATGGAGCCCACGCGGTACCAGTGCTGCCTCCACCACTGCTGCCGTCTTGTTTCCACACCAGCTGGTTGTCTAAAATGGCAGATGCGTCAATGAGAGAGGTGATGGCCCTCAGGCCAACCCTGACCTCAGCATTGTCGAAGCTACTTCCGTAATCATTCTGGCTAGGCCACAGAAGGACACGGCTGATGTCCCAGACCCCGCCAAGATCCACTGATAGCCAGCACGAGGTAGGATCTTGATATTCTAGGCCCCGAACATATGTTTCCGTTGACATGGAGCCATCAACAGCCTGATGTGCGTCATAAGTATAGGAAGCGTACACCTGCTTTCTTAGTGCCAGATTGCCTGCGAGCAAGCAAGAAGCAACATGCACATAACATATACATGTATTTGTACATGCATGCATACATGAGAGTCTTACTAACGAGCACGCCCTGGTTTCGGGCCTTGCGGTGCATGGTCACCCAGGGCAAGCCAGTGTTGTTTATTAGGATGGAATCGCACTAAAACGCCTTAACTGTTGCAAGCAGGAGATGTTATCACCTGTTTTGAGTGAAGATACATTACCATTTATGACCTCCAAAATGTAATTGCCACCGCTTTATTTAGCTAGTGCAGTAATCAAAATGTTTAAAATCGTATTTTAAACCCTTAAGTTGCATTTAGTTTATTTAGTTTAATTTTAGTTATTTTAGTTTTCGTTATTTTAATTTTTGCCTTATTGCTACCGCTTTTCTTGCTACCGCTTTTATTAGCTAGTCTAGTAATTATTAGTTTGTTTATTTAGTTTATTTATTGCTACCGCTTTTATTAGCTAGTCTAGTAATTTTTAGTTATTTTTAGTTTTAGTTATTTGCTACCGCTTTTATTAGCTAGTCTAGTATTTTTTAGTTATTTTTAGTTTAGTTATTGCTACCGCTTTTATTAGCTAGTCTAGTATTTTTAGTTATTTTTAGTTTGTTATGTTTAGTTATTTTTTTAGTTATTTTTAATTTGTTGATTTAGTTTATTTATTTTCGGTTGTTGTCGGTTATGTAAGGCCCCTGGGAATTCTTACAGTCGTCCGCCCCTGTAAGGAGTCCTAGTAGTGTAAGGCCCCTGAGAATTTTTACAGTCGTCCGCCCCTGTAAGCAGACCTAGTAGTGTAAGGCCCTCGGGAATTTATGCCGTCGCGAGCAAAATGCAATCATTTCTGTTGGCCAATTTTTAGGCTACTTTTAAGCATTTCTTGACCTCTTTAGCTAGGTGTTTTCAGTCTTTTGTGGCATGTAGTAGCTATGTATCCTGCAGGGCACTGGCCAGCCCTGCAAGATGCATGCTCTAAAGGTTTAATATTTGTTAGTATATGCCAAGTTCGTAGTCAATGGCCTGCTAATGTGTCTTGCAAGGAATATCCTTACAACGTTAGTTGACAGTTCATCTCAGTCGTACAGCTTTAATGGCCTGCAAAATTGATGGACACTCACTTCTCTGATTTGTTATCATTGGAGCTATCTACTTGTTCATTATTGGAGCTATCTATTGCTGTTTTTTTAAAGGACAAGGATTGTTAAGAGAGCCGCCAACCTGCTGGTAAGCATTGTGGCTGACATAGTGCAAGTTGGCATAACGGCTTTTAATCAATTGTTATATTCATTACAGGTAATGCAATGGAGGAATATCAGCCCAAAATTCGCCTACGCCGACCTACCAGCCCAAGTTTGCCTTTCGTGATCTTGTGGCGCTCTTTGGTGTGACGATTGCAAGGTAAGCCATAAAATAATTATGAAAAATTTTGCATGCATTTCTGGGATACGTTTAGGTAGTGCTATGCCATTGCTGCCCGGTGCTGCTGCCGCACGATAGCTACACCGTGCAATTATACCGTGCGATAGTGATACCATATAATAGCTATCTTATGGTATCACTATGGCGCAGTATGACTATCACGCGGTGTTGCTATTGTGCGGCAGCCGCACTGGGTAGCATATTGTGGTACCATGCTTTTCCTAAAAGGAAGGTTTGCTATATTGCGTAATATAAATAGATTTATTGTCCGTGGTAGATTCTTTGGAATTGTACTCGGTTGTGCGACGCGCCCAGTTTCGCAACGCGCGCGGTTCCCTGACATGCCCGTATCCGCGACGCGCCCGGTGCGGCGACACGCCCGGTAAAATGGCTCGCCATATTTCACGATTCCCACTAACTGCAGTTAGTGGGAATCGATATCGAGCGGTCAGCATTGCGCTGCATTGGTATCGTAACATACCACAGATAGCGGCCTATCTGCACATAGCTTCTAGGCAGTATAGAAATTTATATAATTTAATAATGCTCCTAATTTATTTTTTAATGCTCTGAAATGTGTATGCATGTTTGCTGCTGCTGCTGTTGCTGCTGCCTTCATGTGCTCATGTACTGAATGCCGGACTGGACCTACAGCCCACCTTGCGTCGGCAACGGTGTGATTTAGAGGAAGATCTGGAAATCGGCAGTGAGGATAGCCCGGACGATGGGCACCTGTCAGCTCAAGCCCTGGCCAATAATAATCACCCTCCCTAGCAAACTCCACCACCTCCTACTTCACCACCTACAATGTCACCACCTATTGCCACTCCAACACTTGACACCCTCAAATTTTCAAGCTATGATGACTGCCATGTTGACAAGTCCTATGTTTCTTCACAAATGGCCATGGTGAGCTGCAGTGTGTGCTTTAAGGTGCTTACCTAGGTTTAGCCTGTTTAAATATATTGTTTGACTACTTGCCACTTGCCTGGGGTATGTAGTAGGTTAAGCCTGTAAAACCTCTCATTTTACTGATAGTCATTTGCCTAGGGTCTGGCCTGCTCATCCTTCATCAATGTTACCCTGCTAGCAGGGTAATATAGATTATGGGTAACATAGATTATATAACATAGATTACACACTATATAACATAGATTATTATTATTAACATGGTTTATCAAAATGAGCTGTGGCTTGTGTACCTTAGGTCAGGCATTGACCTAGGTTTAGCCTGTTGAAACATGTCTTTTAACTGATAGTCATATGCCTAGGGTCTGACCTCCTCATACTTCATCTATTTACCCTGCTGGTTTATCAAAATGAGCTGTGGATTCTTTACCTAAGGCTAGGCATGGACCTAGCTTTAGCCTGATGAAACATGTCATTTAACTGACAGTCATTTGCCTAGGGTCTGGCCTGCTCATCCTTCATCTATGTTGCCCTGCTAGCAGGGGAACATAGATTATGGGTAACATACATTATATAACATAGATTTTATATAACATAGATACTAGAATATAGATTACACACTATATAACATAGATTATTATTATTATTTACATATTTATCAAAATGAGCTGTGGTTTGTTTACCTTGGTCAGGCATTGACCAAGGTTTAGCCTGTTGAAACATGTCATTTAACTGATAGTCATTTGCCTAGGGTCTGGCCTGCTCATCCTTCATCTATGTTACCCTGCTGGTTTATCAAAATGCTTTTCTTTCTGATAAACGGTGCTGTAAATATTTCTTGTCAATGTGCAGGCTATGCAGCAACTACCCCAAGCACAAACTACATTTGTACCACCAACTCAACAACCTGAAGGTTCAGCTGTTCATCAAGCCATTTTATTCTGATAGGATAGCAATAAACATTACAATTATAACATTACTTCAATACTACATTACTTCTTATTCATCAATGCCAGAGGGGATCTATTTTTTACCTTTCTGGCCACCATACTGTCTAAACAGGCAAATCAGGGATATGCTGAAACACATATGGATTAGGTTCTAAGTGCTGCCCTCTCTACTTACAATATTCACTTTTAAAACTTATACTGCAACAAAGAATGTACTTTTAACAGCCTACCCGGCACCTTAGGAAGAGACGACTAGACTGTATATAAGTATGATGTGGTCTGTTACAATACTTTCTGATTTTATTTGTCTCAATGAGAATCTATTTTGAACCCCAGTACATCAAGATGGTGGAAGTGGGGGGACGAGGACTACTTTGGATCCCAGTAAACCAAGACGGTGGAGGTGCGGGGAACTGGGGCGGCAGGCCCCAGTCCCCGCACAACCACCGTACACTTAAGAAAGTCAACAGCAATGAAAGCGGTAGTAAATTGAATATTAAAAAGCAAGATATAGTTTATTTCGTTTTAGTTGTTTTAGTTTTGGTCGTTTGTTTATGTAAGGCCCTGAGAATTTTTTCAGTCGTCCGCCCTGTAAGGAGTCCTAGTAGTGTAAGGCCCCTGGGAATTTATACAGTCGTCCGCCCCTGTAAGGAGTCCTAGTAGTGTAAGGCCCTCGGGAATTTATACCATCGCGAGGTAAATGCACTGATTTCTGTTAGGCAATTTCTAGTCTTTTAAAAGCATTTCTGACCTGTTTAGCTAGGTTTGCTCAGTCTTTGTTTCAGCAGTCACCATGTTTCCGAAGGGCACTGGCCAGCCCTGCAGGATTCATGCTTTAAGGATATAATATGGTATGGAATATGAAAAGTTTTAGTCAAACACTTCCAGCCTGGTCAAAGAAGAATTATCCTCACAATGCTAGTTGACAGTTAATCTAGTCGTACAGCATTAATCTGCTATTGTAGCCTGCAAATTGTATAGTCAGCTACTCTCTTGGCTAGTACATATTGGAGCTGAACTATTGCTGGACCTTTCTGGAAGATGATTATCAAACCACCGCCGCCAAGCAATCTTGCTAAAGGTAAGCATCATGGCCAACTTCTTAAGCATAATACAAATTTAGTTATATAGGAAATGATTGTTCGGTTCGGTACTCGCGCAGTAGTGGTGCTCGTGCACGGAACCGCGCGCGTTTTCCCGCGCGCGTTGTCGCTCATCGTCGCGCGTCATCGCACGCGTTGCCTGACCGCTCAAAAGGATTTCAGTGTGAGATATTCTTCATCTACGTGCAGGGAGCGGGATTGATCCCACGCAGTCCACATTCATGGCTGCCGCAGTAGAACTCTATGTCATATTTGCTGAAATGATTAATAATATTTTATTATTATATCTACCTCTCCCCATGAATTCGGGTGACACATATGGAGCACGTGCTAGTGCTATCACCTCTGCTGGAGTTTATGGTGCAAAGCAATAAAACACCCCATTCAGGTAGTGTTCACTGCATCTTGGCATGTTGCATCATTACCACTGCAAAGGCAATGAAATGCATAGGCTTAACTACCCTTGTGTCATTTAAATTGCTTCCCGCCCTTTGCATAGCAAGAATGGTATTTAATGGCTGGCCACCTCACACCGCCAATCACATTTTTGCTCTGTAATGTCTTGTTATCTGCTACGCTTTTATTAGCTAGCCTAGTATCTTTCAGTTATTTTTAGTTTTATTTATTGCTAACCGCTTTTATTAGCTAGTCTAGTAATTTTTAGTTGCTTTTAGTTTTTTAATTAGTTTATTTCGTTTTTGTTATTACAGTTTTTGTCAGTTATGTAATCGTTTATGTAAGGCCCCTGGGAATTTGTTTAGTCGTCCACCCCTGTAAGGAGTCCTAGTAGTGTAAGGCCCCTGGGGATTTATACAGTCGTCCGCCCCTGTAAGGAGACCTAGTAGTGTAAGGCCCTCGGGAATTTATGCCGTCGTGACAAAATGAAATGATTTCTGTTGGGAAATTTTTAAGCTATTTAAAGCATTTCCTGACCTCTTTAGCAGGTGTTTTCAGTCTTTTGTTGCATGTAGTAGCTATGTATCCTGCAGGGCACTGGCCAGCCCTGCAAGATCATGCTCTAAAGGTTTTATTTTTGTTTAGGATATAAAATGTTTATACTCAATGGCCTGCTAATGGGTCTAGAAAGAAATATCCTTAAAACATTCAGTTGACAGTGAATCTGTATCGCACAGCAATTATTGTCCACTATTATAGCTACCGCTTCATCTATAGCCCGCAATTTGTATAGATATTAAGCATTTTGGCTGCCAAACTTGGAGCTTCAGCAATTTGTTGGATCTTGCCAACATCACTTTTGCCATTCTGCTCGTGAAGGGTAAGCATTACTCGCTCAGGTAAGTCTCCAAATAATAATAATATAATTCTAAATGTGATTTCAGAATGCTGCTGCTGCCACGTGTTGCACGGCAGCTGCCACATGTTGGCGCTGCCACATGTTGCCGGTACCGTGCACTGCCATTGCTGCTTGCTGCCACTGCCATGTGCTGCTGCTGCTGCACGGTGCTGCTGCCGCGTGCTGCCGCTGCTGCCGCATAGTGCAGTTGCCATGCACTGCTGCTGCCATGCAGTGCAGCTGCCATGCACTGCTGCTAGCTGCCGCTTGGTGCCACTGCTGTGCACTGCCTCTGCTGCATGCTGCTGCTGCTGCGTGCACTGTCATTGCCACCCACTGCCGCTGCCATGCGCTGCCATTGTCACATGTTGCCACTGCTGTGTGCTGCTGCTGCTGCATGGTGCCGCTGCCACACACCTGCCGCGGCTGCTGCATAGTGCAGTTGCCATGCAGTGCTGCTGCCGTGTGGGGCCGCTGCCACCTGCTGCGGCTGCCGCACTGTGCTGCTGCCGCGTGCTGCTGCTGCAGTGTGCTGCCATTGCCACATGGTGCAGTTGCCACTGCAGGGTGCTGCTGCCGTGCAGTGCAGCTGCCATGTGATATCCTAAATTTAGTTAGACCCAGGGTTTGCTAGCCATATGAGTACATTCAACAGCGCACCAAGTTTAAAACTGCATTATCACTCTTGCAATCAACATTTTCTGTAGATATTTTGCTGCATCCATTTTGCATAAATGCAAAAATATTAACTTAACTAAGAATATCAGTTGCATGATTATTACATGATTTAGGCAGCTCATACTCATAAGATTGATCATTATTTAATTCCGATTCCAGATCTTTAGGTTGGTTATTTCTGCATAAATTTCATGATTTTAATATTCATATGTGTGCATTAAATATGTACTTATATATATTAGGCATTTAAAGCAATCCAATAATTGGATGAATAACTTCAAAATAATATTGGCTCATGTATTTTATCGCTGATTCAGACAAAGTACTAGATTCCCATTACCTGCCAAGCTCTTTGGTATAATATCCACTGATTTTGAAAGTTTATTTGGAGCCCATGAATTCGTATTGTTATGCCTCTATTTTTCATTCATTTTTAATTATGGATGGAATAATTAACAAAAACCTGTCTGATTCAGGAAAACCCTAAGTAATATAAAGTTATGTAGTGGATATTGAGTCAGTTTGGATTAATTAATATATCTTATATATATATTTAGCCTATATATTATTTATATGCTAAATGGCCATTAAAAAATAAAGAATCTTGGGATAAAGTGTAATCATGAAGAGAGTACAATATGCTGCTAATTTCATTTGATTAGCTAGAAGACAATAACGATTTTTTCATCCATCCATGATTTGCTGGATTTGCAAGGGGTGCAGCTGTTGCATCTGATGCATGGTGCAGCTGTTGTATCTCTGTCATATCCGCCTAAAGCAAAGGCTCGATCCAAGGATGCCAGTCAACTGTCCAACCTGGATATTAGCCATGAGATACCCCAGGATACTACATACAGCAGCTCCCACTGCAGGGTGCTGCTGCCACGCATCGTAATAAGTCGCATTTCCAAACTCATGGATGGCGCATCGAAGCTAAATAAATGTGCACATATGGACAGTGTGAGCCATGAATGCCAAATAAAGGAGGGATATGAGGAAGGAAGGTGGAGGGCGGCCTGGATGCCCCCCTGGACTACAACGTGGGAAAATGTTGAACCAAAATATAAGCTACATACACATCACCACAAATACTAAGAGAAAAATCAGAGGAATACCTAGGGTGAAACATCTATGGCAAGTGGAAGTGTGGGGAACTGGGGCAGTGAATCTACTTTGGACCCAGTACACCAAGACGGTGGAGGTGCGGGGAACTGGGGCGGCAGGCCCCAGTCCCCGCACAACCACCATACACTTCTGGGAGTTACAGCATTGAAAGCGGTAGTCAAATGAATATTTAAAAGCATGATCTATAGTCTATAATCTATGTTATAATCTATGTTACCCATAATCTATGTTACCCTGCTAGCAGGGAACATAGATGAAGGATGAGCAGGCCAGACTCTAGGCAAATGACTATCAGTTTAATGACATGTTTCATCAGGCTAAACCTAGGTCAATGCCTGACCAAGGTAAACAAACCACAGCTCATTTTCATTAACCATGTTAATAATAATAATAATAATCTATGTTATATAGTCTATGATCTTTGTTATATAATAATAATCTATGTTATATAATCTATGTTATAAGCTGTGTTACTCATAATCTATGTTCCCTGCTAGCAGGGAACATAGGTAAAGGATAAGCAGGCCACACCCTAGGCAAATGACTATCAGTTTAATGACATGTGTCAACAGGCTAAACCTAGGTGCATGCCTCATGTAAGCTAAACAAACCACAGCTCATCTGATAAACCAGCAAGCAAACATAGCTGAAGGATGAGCAGGCCAGACCCTAGGCAAATGACTATCAGTAAAAAGACATGTTTCAACAGGCGAAACCTAGGTCCATGCTGACCTAAGGTAAAAAAACCACAGCTCATTTTAATAAACCATGCTAATAATAATAATTATCTTTATATGTTATATAATCTTTAATCTATAGTCTATAATCTATGTTATAATCTATGTTACCCATAATCTATGTTACCCTGCTAGCAGGGAACATAGATGAAGGATGAGCAGGCCAGACTCTAGGCAAATGACTCTCAGTTTAATGACATGTTTCATCAGGCTAAACCTAGGTCAATGCCTGACCCAAGGTAAACAAACCACAGCTCATTTTCATAAACCATGTTAATAATAATAATAATTGCTACCGCTTTTATTAGCTAGTCTAGTAATTTTTAGTTGCTTTTAGTTTTTTTATTTAGTTTCTTTCGTTTTTGTTATTATAGTTTTTTGTCGGTTATGTAATCGTTATGTAAGGCCCCTGGGAATTTGTTTAGTCGTCCGCCCCTGTAAGGAGTCCTAGTAGTGTAAGGCCCTGGGAATTTATACAGTCGTCCGCCCCTGTAAGGAGACCTAGTAGTGTAAGGCCCTCGGGAATTTATGCCGTCGCGACGAAAATGAATGTTTTCTGTTGGGCAATTTTAAAGCTATTTAAAGCATTTCCTGACCTCTTTAGCTAGGTGTTTATTTTCACTCATTTGTTGCATGTAGTAGCTATGTATCCTGCAGGGCACTGGCCAGCCCTGCAAGATTCATGCTCTAAAGGTTTTATTTTTGTTTAGGATATAAAATGTTTCTAGTCAATGGCCTGCTAATGGGTCTAGAAAGAAATATCCTTACAACATTCAGTTGACAGTTGATCTGTATCGCACAGCAATTATTGTCCGCTGTTATAGCTACCGCTTCATCTTTAGCCCGCAATTTGTATAGATATTAAGCATTTTGGCTGCCAAACTTGGAGCTTCAGCAATTCGTTGGATCTTGCCAACATTGCCTTTGCCATTCTGCTCGTGAAGGGTAAGCATTACTTGCTCAGGTAAGTCTCCAAATAAAAAAAATAATTTAATTTTAAATGTGATTTCAGAATGCTGCTGCTGCCGCGTGTTGCAGCTGCCACATGTTGGCGCTGCCACATGTTGCCGGTACCGTGCACTGCCATTGCCGCATGCTGCCACTGCCATGTGCTGCTGCTGCTGCACGGTGCTGCTGCCGCGTGCTGCTGCTGCTGCCGCATAGTGCAGTTGCCATGCACTGCTGCTGCTGTGTGGGCGGGGCCGCTGCCACGCACCTGCTGCGGCTGCCGCACTGTGCTGCTGCCGCGTGCTGCTGCTGCAGTGTGCTGCCATTGCCACATGGTGCAGTTGCCACTGCAGGGTGCTGCTGCCGTGCAGTGCAGCTGCCACGTGACATCCTAAATTTAATTTAGACCCAAGGGTTTGCTAGCCATATGAGTACATTCAACAGCGGCACCAAGTTTAACTGCATTATCACTCTTGCAATCAACATTTTTTGTAGATATTTTGCCGCATCCATGCATTTTGCATAAATTCAAAAATATTAACTTTAAGAATATCAGTTGCATGATTATTTACATGATATTTAGGCAGCTCATACTCATGAGATTGATCATTATTTAATTCCGATTCCAGATCTTTAAGGTTGGTTATTTCTGCATAGATTTCATGATTTTAATATTCATACCTGTACATTAAATATGTACCTATATATATTAGGCATTTAAAGCAATCCAATAAATGGATGAATAACTTCAAAATAATATTGGCTCATGTAATTTATAGCTGATTCGGACAAAGTACTAGATTCCCATTACCTGCCAAGCTCTTTGGTATAATATCCACTGATTTTGAAAGTTTAATTTGGAGCCCATAAATTCGAATTGTTATTCCTCTATTTTCATTCATTTTTAATTTTGGATGGAATAATTAACGAAAACCTGTCTGATTCAGGAAAACCCTAAAGTAATATAAAGTTATGTAGTGGATATTGAGTCAGTTTGGATTATGTAATATCTTTAATATATATTTAGCCTACATATTATTTATAGGCTAAATGGCCAAAAATAAAGAAATTTGGGATAAAGTTAATCATGAAGAGAGTACAATATGCTGCTAATTTCATTTGATTAGGTAGACAACGATAACGATTTTTTCATCCATCGATGATTTGCTGGATTTTGCAAGGGGTGCAGCTGCCATGTGCTGCCGCTGATGCATGGTGCAGCTGTTGTATCTCTGTCATATCCGCCTAGAGCAAAGGCTCGATCCAAGGATGCCAGTCAACTGGCCAACCTGGATATTAGCCATGAGATACCCAGGATACTACAGCAGCTCCCACTGCAGGATGCTGCTGCCACGCAGTGCAGCTCCCACTTATTTCTTTAATAAGTCGCATTTCAAAACTCATGGATGGCGCATCGAAGCGAAATAAATGTACACATATGGACAGTGCGAGCCATGAATACCAAATAAAGGAAGGATATGATGAAGGAAGGTGGAGGGCGGCCTGGATGCCCCCCCTGGACTACAACGTGGGAAAATGTTGAACCAAAATATTATCTACATACACACCACCACAAACAACTAAGAGAAAAATCAGAGGAATACCTAGGGTGAAACATCTATGGCAAGTGGAAGTGTGGGGAACTGGGGCGGCAGGCCCCAGTCCCCGCACAACCACCGTACACTTCGGGGCCTTAACAGCATTGAAAGCGGTAGACAAATGCATATTTAAAAGCATGATAATCTATGTTATATAGTCTATGATCTTTGTTATATAATAATAATCTATGTTATATAATCTATGTTATAAGCTGTGTTACTCATAATCTATGTTTCCTTGCTAGCAGGGAACATAGGTAAAGGATAAGCAGGCCACACCCTAGGCAAATGACTATCAGTTTAATGACATGTTTCAACAGGCTAAACCTAGGTGCATGCCTCATGTAAGCTAAACAAACCACAGCTCATCTGATAAACCAGCAAGCAAACATAGCTGAAGGATGAGCAGGCCAGACCCTAGGCAAATGACTATCAGTAAAAAGACATGTTTCAACAGGCGAAACCTAGGTCCATGCTGACCTAAGGTAAAAAAACCACAGCTCATATTAATAAACCATGCTAATAATAATAATTATCTTTATATGTTATATAATCTTTAATCTATAGTCTATAATCTATGTTATAATCTATGTTACCCATAATCTATGTTACCCTGCTAGCAGGGAACATAGATGAAGGATGAGCAGGCCAGACTCTAGGCAAATGACTCTCAGTTAAAAAACATGTTTCATCAGGCTAAACCTAGGTCAATGCCTGACCCAAGGTAAACAAACCACAGCTCATTTTCATAAACCATATTAATAATAATAATCAATGTTATATACTCCATAATTGCTACCGCTTTTATTAGCTAGTCTAGTAATTTTTAGGTATTTTTAGTTATTTTTTAGTTATTTTTAGTTATTTTTTTAGTTATTTTTAGTTTGTTTATTTAGTTTATTTTTGGTTATTTTAGTTTTTGTCGGTTAGGTAAGGCCCCTGGGAATTCTTACAGTCGTCCGCCCCTGTAAGGAGTCCTAGTAGTGTAAGGCCCCTGAGAATTTCTACAGTCGTCCGCCCCTGTAAGGAGACCTAGTAGTGTAAGGCCCTCGGGAATTTATGCCGTCGCGAGCACAATGCAATCATTTCTGTTGGGCAATTTTTAGGCTACTTGAAGCATTTTTGGACCTCTTTAGCTAGGTGTTTTCAGTCTAGTAGCTATGCATGTATCCTGCAGGGCACTGGCCAGCCCTGCAAGATGCATGCTCTAAAGGATTTACAATATAAAGAATTTATTTATATTTTATATTAAGTTCCTAGTCAATGGCCTGCTAATGGGTCTTGCAAGGAATATCCTTACAGTCGTACAGCAATGATCTGCTTTTGTCGCCTGCAAATTCTTTAGACAAATTCTTCCTTGCTTGTGAATCATTCGAGCTCATATATCATTGGTTCTTTAAGGAATAGGATACCTACACAATCAACAACGCCGCCAAGCAACCTTCTCGATCGCTGAAGGTAAGCATTGCGGCTGACATAGTGCAGGTTCGCAGAAATGCTTCGGCTGAATGCTTATATTCTTTACAGGTTATGCAATGGGGGCAAACATGTTTTCTAGGATGCGCCTACGCCGACAAACCAGCCCAAGTTGGCTGTTGGTGGTCTTGGGCATCGTCGCTCTTGTGGCGCTCTTTGGCGTAACTATTGCTGGCGCGACTCGCCAAGGTAAGCTGGAAAGTAGTTACTATTTTTAGCACGTGATTCCATGATACTTTTGTGTTGTGTGTTGCCATTGCCATGGTGTTGCTGCGGCGCGATAGCCACACCGCGCGATACGTAAGCCATAATGATACCAGGTGATAACAAATGGTATTGTCATCACGTGGTATCACTATGGCAAGGTATCGCTATCGTGCGGTGTGGCTATCGCGCCACAGCGGCACCAGTATCACAACCACGCTTTTAGAAATAAATAGGTTTGTAGGATACACAAAAAAATTGCATATTTAAAGGGAATTATTTTTAATGCGGTGCCGCTGGTACATCGCGTGGTATCACTGCTCGCGCGACGTCGCTTCCCGCGCGGTGTGATATCTAGTCGAACGGGTAGCAAAATTGTTGTCACTTATGTACGTTTGCTTATTGTTCGAAGTCGATACCACACGGAAAGCGACATCGCGCGAGTTTACCTCACAGGAATCGACATAGTGCGTTCGCTTCCCGCTCAATGTCGATACCGCACGGATAGCGATATCGCGCGAGCGATCGTACCCCGCGGGAATCGACATCGAGCGGGTTGCGAACGGATCCATCGACATATCGATGGCACAGTATCGCTATCTGTAGTTACTGTTACGTGAATAGGATAAATATATAGAATAAAATAAAAATAATTATTACTAGAAATTATACAAAACCCTCAAAAATGTGTATGCATGATTGTTGCTGCTTTGTTGCTGCTGCTTTCATATCCTCAGGTCGCAAGCGCTCACTGAATCCACCGGAACAAGCGTGCTTGCGTCGGCAGCGCTGTGATTCGGAGCAAGACCTGGAAATTGGCAGCGAAGATGGGCTAGAGGAGGGACTAGTGTCACATCAAGCTGCTGCTAATAATATTAACCCTCTCCAGCAGCACGCTCCACCACAACCTCCGAATTCACCACCTATCACCCTTCCTACACCTGATGCTTCCACTTTTCAAGCCATGATGACTTCCATGTTAACAAGTCCCATGTTTCTCCAGCAGATAGCCATGGTGAGTTGTGGTTTGTTTACCTTAGGTCAGGCATGGCCCTAGGTTTAGCCTGATAACACATGCCATTGCACTGATGGTCATTTGCCTAGGGTCTGGCCTGCTCATCCTTCATCTATGTTACCCTGCTAGCAGGGTAACATAGATTATAGGTAACATAGATTATAGACTATAGATTATACACTATAGAACATAGATTATTATTATTATTATTATATTTATTATTGACATGGTTTATCATAATGAGCCTTGGTGTTTTTACCTTAGGTCAGGCATGGACCTAGGTTTAGCCTGATGACACATGCCATTGAACTGATGGTCATTTGCCTAGGGTCTGGCCTGCTCATCCTTCATCTATGTTACCCTGCTAGCAGGGTAACATAGATGATAGGTAACATAGATTATAGACAATAGATTATACACTATAGAGCATAGATTATTATTATTATTATTGTTGACATGGTTTATCAAAATGAGCTGTGGTTAGTTTACCTTGGGTCAGGCATTGACCTAGGTTTAGCCTGATGAAACATGTTTTTTAACTGAGGGTCATTTGCCTAGAGTCTGGCCTGCTCATCCTTCATCTATGTTCCCTGCTAGCAGGGTAACATAGATTATGGGTAACATAGATTGTAACATAGATTATAGACTATAGATTAAAGATTATATAACATATAAAGATAATTATTATTATTAGCATGGTTTATTAAAATGAGCTGTGGTTTTTTTACCTTAGGTCAGCATGGACCTAGGTTTCGCCTGTTGAAACATGTCTTTTTACTGATAGTCATTTGCCTAGGGTCTGGCCTGCTCATCCTTCAGCTATGTTTGCTTGCTGGTTTATCAGATGAGCTGTGGTTTGTTTAGCTTACATGAGGCATTGACCTAGGTTTAGCCTGTTGACACATGTCATTTAACTGATAGTCATTTGCCTAGGGTGTGGCCTGCTTATCCTTTACCTATGTTCCCTGCTAGCAGGGAAACATAGATTATGAGTAACATAGCTTATAACATAGATTATATAACATAGATTATTATTATATAACAAAGATCATAGACTATATAACATAGATTATTATTATTATTATTAACATGGTTAATGAAAATGAGCTGTGGTTTGTTTACCTTGGGTCAGGCATTGACCTAGGTTTAGCCTGATGAAACATGTCATTAAACTGATAGTCATTTGCCTAGGGTGTGGCCTGCTTATCCTTCACCTATGTTCCCTGCTAGCAGGGTAACATAGATTATGAGTAACATAGATTATAACATAGATTATTATTATATAACAAAGATCATAGACTATGTAACATAGATTATTATTATATAACAAAGATTAAGGAGTAAATAACATTGATTATTATTATTAACATGGTTTATGAAAATGAGCTGTGGTTTGTTTACCTTGGGTCAGGCATTGACCTAGGTTTAGCCTGATAAAACAAGTCATTTAACTTATAGCCATTTGCCTAGGGTCTGGCCTGCTCATCCTTCAGCTATGTTTGATTGCTGGTTTATCAGATGAGCTGTGGTTTGTTTAGCTTACATGAGTCATGCACCTAGGTTTAGCCTGTTGAAACATGTCATTTAACTGATAGTCATTTGCCTAGGGAGTGGCCTGCTCATCCTTCATCTATATTACCCTCCTGGTTTATCAAAATGAGCTGTGGTTAGTTTACCTTGGGTCAGGCATTGACCTAGGTTTAGCATGATGAAATATGTCTTTTAACTGATAGTCATTTGCCTAGGGTCTGGCCTGCTTATCCTTCACCTATGTTCCCTGCTAGCAGGGTAACATAGATTATGAGTAACATACATTATAACATAGATTATATAACATAGATTATTATTACATAACAAAGATAATAGACTATATAACATAGATTATTATTATATAACAAAGATTAAGGAGTAAATAACATTGATTATTATTATTAACATGGTTTATGAAAATGAGCTGTGGTTTGTTTACCTTGGGTCAGGCATTGACCTAGGTTTAGCCTGATAAAACAAGTCATTTAACTTATAGCCATTTGCCTAGGGTCTGGCCTGCTCATCCTTCAGCTATGTTTGATTGCTGGTTTATCAGATGAGCTGTGGTTTGTTTAGCTTACATGAGTCATGCACCTAGGTTTAGCCTGTTGAAACATGTCATTTAACTGATAGTCATTTGCCTAGGGAGTGGCCTGCTCATCCTTCATCTATATTACCCTCCTGGTTTATCAAAATGAGCTGTGGTTAGTTTACCTTGGGTCAGGCATTGACCTAGGTTTAGCATGATGAAATATGTCTTTTAACTGATAGTCATTTGCCTAGGGTCTGGCCTGCTTATCCTTCACCTATGTTCCCTGCTAGCAGGGTAACATAGATTATGAGTAACATACATTATAACATAGATTATATAACATAGATTATTATTACATAACAAAGATAATAGACTATATAACATAGATTATTATTATATAACAAAGATTAAAGACTATATAACATTGATTGTTATTATTAACATGGTTTATCAAAATGAGCTGTGGTTAGTTTACCTTGGGTCAGGCATTGACCTAGGTTTAGCCTGATGAAACATGTTTTTTAACTGAGGGTCATTTGCCTAGAGTCTGGCCTGCTCATCCTTCATCTATGTTCCCTGCTAGCAGGGTAACATAGATTATGGGTAACATAGATTGTAACATAGATTATAGACTATAGATTAAAGACTATATAACATATAATGATAATTAATATTATTAGCATGGTTTATTAAAATGAGCTGTGGTTTTTTTACCTTAGGTCAGCATGGACCTTGGTTTCGCCTGTTGAAACATGTCTTTTTACTGATAGTCATTTGCCTAGGGTCTGGCCTGCTCATCCTTCAGCTATGTTTGCTTGCTGGTTTATCAGATGAGCTGTGGTTTGTTTAGCTTACATGAGGCATGCACCTAGGTTTAGCCTGTTGAAACATGTCATTTAACTGATAGTCATTTGCCTAGGGTGTGGCCTGCTTATCCTTCACCTATGTTCCCTGCTAGCAGGGTAACATAGATTATGAGTAACATAGCTTATAACATAGATTATATAACATAGATTATTATTATATAACAAAGATCATAGACTATATAACATAGATTATTATTCTTATTAACATGGTTTATGAAAATGACCTGTGGTTTGTTTACCTTGGGTCAGGCATTGACCTAGGTTTAGCCTGATGAAACATGTCATTAAACTGATAGTCATTTGCCTAGGGTCTGGCCTGCTTATCCTTCACCTATGTTCCCTGCTAGCAGTGTAACATAGATTATGAGTAACATAGATTATAACATAGATTATATAACATAGGTTATTATTATATAACAAAGATCATAGACTATATAACATATATCATTATTATTATTATTAACATGGTTTATGAAAATGACCTGTGGTTTGTTTACCTTGGGTCAGGCATTGACCTAGGTTTAGCCTGATAAAACATGTCATTAAACTGATAGTCATTTGCCTAGGGTCTGGCCTGCTCATACTTCATCTATGTTTCCTTGCTGGTTTATCAAAAATAATTCTTTTTGACAAACGTGTGCTGTAAATGGTTTTTGTCAATGTGTGCAGGCTATGCAGCAACTACCCCAAGCACAAACTACATTTGTACCACCAACTCAAATACCTGAAGCTTCAGCTGTTCATCAAGCCAGCCCCTCACCAGCACCACAACCTACACCACCTCCCAATCCTACGGCTGTCAATGCTCCAACAGACGAACAAAGTGAGTGGCAATGGGCCTGTGCTTGCACCGACTGTGACATTAGCACATACATTGAAACAAAAAAACAACTTGAGTTGCACATGGCCAACGTCTTCAAATATGCCATGATGTGTCCACTGTGCTCGTGTGTATACCTTGGGGATAAAGTTCTTGATAAAAAGTGGCTTTTCAATCACACAAAGTGGTATACACTTAACGCTAATGAGACAATAGAATCTCTTCCAGGGGTTAGAGATTGTCCACACAACCGATCTTGGGTTCAGGAGAAAAATGGGGGAACCAGCGTTAAGATATGCAATAAATGCCATATAGCCAAAACTAAGGTCTCAGATACAAATCCCCGATGGAATTGGCTATCCTTTGCCAAAGCCCCAACCCAAATAGTAACATTCCTGCGGCGTTGGCTTCCACGGCAGCCCTTTGAAGTTCTTTCTAGTTTATCATTCCTTGTTCCACACATAAACTTTGGCCGTACTACACGTGCTTTTGACTATGTCAGATCTGAGGGCTTGGTCAGTGCCACTAGTCTAGATGAAGGCTTCCTTGGTCCATATGTAGCAAACATCCGTCAGCTCACACCTGATATGAAAGCACGTGCTACCATAGCACAGGCCAAGCTGCGTGAATGCAGCACCAACTACAGAACCTACCAAACACTTCATGACAGGAATTTAGCAGAGCCTGCCACCTTGCCCATTGTTGAACCAAGCGATATTCCTACTATAGAAAACAACCGCATGCGAGCTCCTGTTCCAGCAAATGAAGAAGATGGACTTATTGCAACAGCTATTACTCATAATGTGCATTTATGTGTGCGGTCTAACCCAGAAGCAAATCCACCGGTCATGGGTGATGTAGCTGACACATCAGGCGGCATGCACCACATTCATCTGTACAACAAACCTAGTGAGGGCATGACTGCTGAAGTGGCTACCCATCCATACCTATTCCCTGCGGACACTGGTTCATGGAGCACTTTGCACCAGAACTCAACTAAACGACAGGGTACATTGCAAAAGTACTTTGAGTTCAGGACAAACGAGCAGTGGCTTACAAGTTTTTCTATGAACCCTTCTTACTTGCTTACTATGTATCAGCTTTCTCTCAAGCATAAACTACATACCCACAATGTGAGCTGCACTGTATCTGCTCAAGCACGCCAGAACTTTAACCTTACTTATGAAGACTCACAGCGAATGCGGCGTGCCCTTCCAGCAAATATTAATGGATCTCCAAGATACTTTTTTGAGTACCTAAAAATGTCAAAAGCAGCATGTCAACACTTTGGGCGTTTACCAGATTTCTTTTTCACAATGACGTGCAATGAAATGCACTGGCCAGAGATGCAGGACTTAAGCAAGCAAGTCAACCTTGCTCATTTCACTAATGCTGATGTCCGTGATGCCTATCTGAAAGCGCCTTGTGAGGTCGGAAGATTATTTTGTATCCGATTGGACTGGGTGTGCGAAAACCTGCTAAAAGTACAACCTGGTCATATGAACCCTGTGTTTGGTGAAATGACATGGTACTCTGTCAAAATCGAATTCCAAGGCCGTGGCAGTGCCCATGCCCATTTTGCCCTAATGCTCGCTGATGCCCAAGCAGTGGATCGTGTCAATCATGAAATCATTGCGACTACTCCAGATGCAACCCGCTACCCAGAACTTCATGCTAACCCTCAAAGAAAGATGTTTTGGAATCAAGTCGCAGGTCTTATTCCCCAATGTCATATGATTCACCAATGCTCAAACACCACTTGCAAAAGACATGGTACTAGCTGCAGTAAGGGCTTCCCCCGAATGTGCACGCCAACCCCAACCCTTGATCCAGTACTAAATCGGTGGGAGTATATGCGATTGCATACTTCAGATTCGTACATAGTAAATTATCACCCGGGCCTCCTCTTTATACTAGGCTGCCATGTACACCTTCAGCGTGGGACTGATGCAACCTGGCTTAACTACCTTATGAAGTACCAGTGGAAAGTTGATACTCATGGTTCTATAAATATTAAAGCATCTAACCTGCATGCATTTGGGCTGCCAGCTGAAGTTAGTGTGGGTACACTTCAATCAATAGCCGCTTCCTTGCATGCAAAGGTTGTGTCTGTGAATGAGGCTGCCTGGGTTCTACAGGATAATGACCTTGCACGGGTGAGCGATAACCTCAAATTCGTTAACATAAATCTAGATCCACCAAACCTGCGCTCTTTCGTTGTTAATCATGGACGTCATGTTGCTGATGCTTACTTTGACCGACCAATAGATGTGCATCCCGAAATAGACATGGCAACGCTTGTGGACTGGAAGACAAAGTACGAGATCAAGCCTAAAAACAGTAACACACAACACCCATCTTTCATCTGTGCATTGCCAAACGAAAGCTGTTTGTTCCGCCGATCTAGTCCCCTTGCCCCGATCCTGCGTACACTAAGCCCTAAGGATGGTGAAAAATTTTACTATTCTGAAATTATGCAGTCGTATGCGGTAAGAAGTCATGATGAGGCATTTAAAAGGGAGGAAAACCTAACAAAGTCCTGGTGTGAGGCTGCTTACTTACATGGCCTCTTCACAGATGATCAATCACTCAGAGAGCATGTGCGCAAGCCTAAGTACAGCTGGGAGGGCAACATGCGAGACTCTGCACTTGACTTCATTGACTCTGAAAAACCTATTACCACCATGCTTGAGATCCGTAACTCCATCCAAAATGGCAATAATAAACAGCAAGATGATACCTACACAACAATGAAGAACTCATCCACTGATAACCTTTCTAAACATTTCATGGCATGCATCCAGCGACAATATGCCCCCACTGTAGATCAGCAGGTTGCTCAATGCCTAATATCTCAGTGTGAGGTAGATCCTGACCAGCATAATGTCTTAGCTATCCTTGAGCAGAACATGCATAAGCTATGGCGCATACAAGGTGCAGGGGGCCATGGGAAAAGCCACACACTACGCGCCTTCATTGCTAAGGCAACATCCATGGGCAAACGTGTTATTGTTTGTGCCACAACTGCCAAAGCATCTAAACTTCTTGGAGATGGTGCCTGCACTGTCCACATGGCATTTGGCTTTACAGGTCCATCTTGGATCCCTCTAACCAATCCCAACATTCTCATGTACATTGACCTAGCTGATGTTATCGTAATAGATGAGGTCAGCATGGCCAAAGCAGACCTCTTACAAGAAGTACACCAGCGCTGTATTGATGCCAGCCCCAACTCTACCGAGCCTTTTGCAGGAAAGTTTGTTATTTTAGGTGGTGACAAGCACCAGCTGCCTGCAGTTTGTGATAGGCGCTGCAATGAAGCATCATGCATCCATCAGCCATATCGTTGGGCCATGTGGCCTCACTTTCGTGAAATAGTTTTGCAAAAAAATTACAGACAGCATGCAGACAGCATCTCGTGGATTAGCTGCCTAAATAAAATTCGTGTCTCAGTGCCAGGTGATGCTGAGCTTGCTCTTCTTCAGACACGTGTAGCTGGGAATGAGTGGGTTGCACCAAAAAATGCAGTGTTTCTTGCTGGCACAAATGAAGAAGTTGCTAAGTTCAATGAAGAGGCGGCACATGCACATTTCCCAGAGGCTAACTTGGTCACTATTTTGGCTGAAGATGAAGTAGAACGTAGCAACCGCTTCTCAACACAAGATCTTACTTACTTAAAACGAATTATGGAGGACAAGGGAGTTCTGCCTGAAAAGCTTCTGTTAGCTCCTGGGATGGTAGTCATGTGCACGCAAAACCTCAAGTACCCAAACATAGACAATGGAACCCTTGCTGAGGTTGTGGCCATAGAAACTACACACATTCACATTCGTGTTCTTGGCACAAATTGTGAAGTTAACATACCACGTATTATTGACTCTAAGTACCATAACCGCATCCGCCTGAAGCGTAAAATGTACCCTCTCGTTGTTGCTTATGCAAGAACTGTCCATAAGGTGCAAGGTGATACCATTCGTGATCCAGTGGTCATAGATTTCACAAACATGTCACGCCTTGGCCAGGCATATGTTGCACTTTCAAGGATTGTCAGTATCGATCAACTGCATATACTCCCTCGTGGGATAACATTGACCTCAGACATGTTCCAGCCACATGTTCCAGATGATGGTGACAACATAGATGAGCAGCTACTAGCTGATCTACTACAGGACTTTGACGAAATGGGCGCACCTTTGCTTGATGACCATTGCGTTGACTAATAATATCTTTGCCAGGATAAAGTAATGTACACATTAATTATAGTTCCCTCTTACATTACACACATCCACCTTGCTTTTCACTTCTTTTCCATCTGTTTTCAGACTCATGATATCTTTGCCACGACTTGCTTACCTGGTCTTCAGTAATAAAAAAGGGTTCAAATGATAGTCATGAACACATTGTACTTCCCTTTTCCATTACACACATCCAATTTGCTTTTCAGTTCTTTTCCTTCTAATTTCAGACTAATAATATCTCTGCCAACGCTTTGTTAATCTGGTTTTCAGTAATAAAAAACGTTCAAATTATAGTAATGTACACATTACACTTCCCCTTTCCATTACAAATACACAGCTTGCTTTTCAGTCCATATCCTTCTGTTTTCAGACTAATAATATATCTACCAACGCTTTGCTTACCTGGTCTTCAGTAATAAAAGGGGTTCAAATGATAGTCATGTACACATTATACTTCCCTTTTCCATTACACACATCCAATTTGCTTTTCAGTTCTTTTCCTTCTAATTTCAGACTAATAATATATCTGCCAACGCTTTGTTCACCTGGTCTTCAATAATAAAAAGGTTCAAATGATAGTCATGTACACATTATACTTCCCCTTTCCATTATACACATCCAACTTGCTTTTCAGTTCTTTTCCTTCTAGGTTTTAGATGACACGTTTATGCAGTATATTCACTTGAACTGTGATCACTTCTAGTCATGAACTAAAGCCCTAGTCATGTTCTTAAACTAATAGTTCACTAATAAACTTTCTTGTGTTTACTGACCTTGTGGTTTTTCTACACGCATTATATAGAGGTGTGTCACAGTCGGTGCAAACACAGTGCTTATTGTTACCATGTTCATCCTACTGTTGTGCACCATGACTGCTAGGGACGGAGCATGCTTCCTTGGCGCAGACCTTGGGAATGACGCTTCAGGAATTTTATGATGCTGGGATGGCGGCGCCAATTTCAGGCCCAGGCACGTCTTCTCCATCGTGGACACGTTCCGACCCTCATGGCCCACGTTCAAAGGGGCAGGAAAACTACCTGAATGACCTTGGCATCCTTCCAAGTCAGTGGCCAAACACTTACGCAGAATCTAGCTCGATGATCAAAGACCATAAGATGGTTCAAGAGCTGGTAAGAGGAATTCAGTTTGACTTCAGTTTGCATTAATCACTTTATATCTTCATTATATTCTTACCTTGCTTGTGGCATGTGCTTGTGTGCAGTTCAAGGCCACTCATGACGGCAAGAAGCCTGCTACTGGTCGTCAGAAGGAAGCCCTAATGTCGAGGTCCATTGAGTTCGATGATGACTTGACCAAGGAAGCTGCAACGTCTATCTTAGACAGTGCTCTACAAGCTTCTGATGAACCAATTACGGAAACTCAGGCCAAATGGCTCAGCAAGCAGAATGTAAGCTTTTCCCCATCTTCTTTGCTTTCTCTTATAATTGTTCTCTGTATGTGTAATCTTTCATTGCTGCTGCTACCTTTATCTCATAAAGTTGTTGGTTGGAATGCTATTATTTTATATTTGTATTCTCTTCATCATGTTATTAGTCTACTACTTGTAGTTGTTATTTTTGTATTCATTATTGACTACCTGCACTCAGTATTCATTAATATCTTACATTTGTTGCTGCATTATAAATATAGTACCTACCATCGCATGGCTCAAACCAAAACATGTGCATACTCATATACATTATTCATCCATCTTCTTTGTTATAGATCGCGGACGATGACATGCCGAAAACGAAAGCGGAGGCCATCACCTTCATTGGCAACACCCTAACGCAGATCAGCATGGCTACTGACCAGCAGAAATCTTATCTTATAAAACTTAATCCCAGTATTAATGCAGCAGTTCTCAACCGCATGACGAAGTACCAAGCTGGAATAATGATACAGACCTACTTGAAGAATAAGCGCAGGAGTGGGGCTTCATCATGCAAAAGCCCTTCCCAAGCAAGGAATGAGCCGGATGACGATGAAGATACAGGCGGGGGATCCCACAGAAGGTCTTCACCACATAATAATGGGGGTGGAGCATATGGAGGACGTGCTAGTAATGCGATTACCTCTGCTGGAGTTTTGGTGCAAACCGCCAGAACAACTCGATCAGGTGGTGTTCGTCGCACCTTAGCATGTTTGTTGCTCATTACCACTGCAAAGGCAATCAATTGGCATAGGCTTAACAACCCTTATGTCAATGGAATGCTTCTCTTTGCAGAGCTTGAATGGTATGTGATGGCTGGCCACCTCACAGCACCAATCACGTTTTGCTGTGGTAATTGCTTTTTTTCCGTTGTATATAATGCTGACACAGTAGAAATAATGGCGTCTGTTATAGCATCATCAACTATTGCTTGGGGCTGTGTGCCATAACTCTCAGACCTGCCTGCCAGATTAAACACATGCATATGACTTATGTATTGCACTATGATGGATGCCTGAGCGAAAGCTACATCAGAACAATGCATGTATATATGTAAGTAATACATCTCTGGATCCACCTTTTCAATATATACCAATAATATGTTCTTCTCATAGGATAGCAATACACATTACACATTATATACATTACTTCAATACTACATTACTTCTTATTCATCAATGCCAGAGGAGACCTATTTTTTTACCTTTCCGGGCACCATACATGTCTAACAGGGAAACCAGGGATATGCTGAAACACATATTAATAATATGAATTAGGTTCTAAGTACTGCCTCTCTACTTACAACATTCATTTTTAAACCTTATAATGCAACAAAGAATGTACTTTTAACCGCCTACCTGGCACCTTAAGAAGAGACGACTAGACTGAATATTTTAAGTACTGATGTCGTCTGTTACAGTACTTTTCTGCTTTTATTTGTCTCAATGGGAATCTATTTTGAACCCCAGTACATCAAGATGGTGCAAGTGTGGGGGACTAGGGCCGGAAATCTACTTTGGATCCCAGTACACCAAGACGGTGGAGGTGCGGGGAACTGGGGCGGCAGGCCCCAGTCCCCGCACAACCACCGTACACTTAAGAGAGGTAACAGCAATGAAAGCGGTAGTAAAATGAAGATTTAAAAGCATGATCTTTGTTTTATAATAATATCTATGTTATATAGTCTATGATCTTTGTTATATAATAATAATCTATGTTATATAATCTATGTTATAAGCTATGTTACTCATAATCTATGTTACCCTGCTAGCAGGGAACATAGGTGAAGGATAAGCAGGCCAGACCCTAGGCAAATGACTATCAGTTAATAGACATGTTTCATCATGCTAAACCTAGGTCAATGCCTGACCCAAGGTAAACTAACCACAGCTCATTTTGATAAACCAGGAGGGTAATATAGATGAAGGATGAGCAGGCCACACCCTAGGCAAATAACTATCAGTTAAATGACATGTGTCAACAGGCTAAACCTAGGTGCATGCCTCATGTAAGCTAAACAAACCACAGCTCATCTGATAAACCAGCAATCAAACATAGCTGAAGGATGAGCAGGCCAGACCCTAGGCAAATGACTATCAGTAAAAAGACATGTTTCAACAGGCGAAACCTAGGTCCATGCTGACCTAAGGTAAAAAAACCACAGCTCATTTTAAAAAACCATGCTAATAATAATTATTATCTTTATATGTTATATAATCTTTAATCTATAGTCTATAATCTATGTTATAATCTATGTTACTTATAATCTATGTTACCCTGCTAGCAGGGAACATAGGTGAAGGATAAGCAGACCACACCCTAGGCAAATGACTATCAGTTTAATGACATGTTTCAACAGGCTAAACCTAGGTGCATGCCTCATGTAAGCTAAACAAACCACAGCTCATCTGATAAACCAGCAATCAAACATAGCTGAAGGATGAGCAGGCCAGACCCTAGGCAAATGGCTATAAGTTAAATGACTTGTTTTATCAGGCTAAACCTAGGTCAATGCCTGACCCAAGGTAAACAAACCACAGCTCATTTTCATAAACCATGTTAATAATAATAATAATAATAATCTATGTTATATAGTCTATGATCTTTGTTATATAATAATAATCTATGTTATAATCTATGTTACTCATGATCTATGTTACCCTGCTAGCAGGGAACATAGGTGAAGGATATGCAGGCCACACCCTAGGCAAATGACTATCAGTTTAATGACATGTTTCATCAGGCTAAACCTAGGTCAATGCCTGACCCAAGGTAAACAAACCACAGCTCATTTTCATTTACCATGTTAATAATAATAATAATAATCTATGTTATATAGTCTATGATCTTTGTTATATAATAATAATCTATGTTATATAATCTATGTTATAAGCTATGTTACTCATAATCTATGTTTCCCTGCTAGCAGGGAACATAGGTAAAGGATAAGCAGGCCAGACCCTAGGCAAATGACTATCAGTTAATAGACATGTTTCATCATGCTAAACCTAGGTCAATGCCTGACCCAAGGTAAACTAACCACAGCTCATTTTGATAAACCAGGAGGGTAATATAGATGAAGGATGAGCAGGCCACACCCTAGGCAAATGACTATCAGTTAAAAGACATGTTTCAACAGGCTAAACCTAGGTCCATGCCTGACCTAAGCTCAACAAACCACAGCTCATGTTGATAAACCATGTAAAAAATAATAGTAATCTATGTTATAAAGTCTTTAATCTATGTTACATAATCTTTGTTAAATAATTTATGTTAAATAATTTATGTTATAATCTATGTAACCCATAATCTATGTACCCTGCTAGCAGGGTAACATAAATGAAGGTTGAGCAGGCCAGACCCTAGGCAAATGACTATCAGTTAGATGACATGTTTCATCAGGCTAAACCTAGGTCCATGCCTGACTAAGCTAAACAAACCACAGCTCACCATGGCTATCTGCTGGAGAAACATGGGACTTGTCAACATGGAAGTCATCATGGCTTGAAAAGTCGAAGCATCAGGTGTTGGAAGGGTGATAGGTGGTGAAGTTGGAGGTGGTGGAGGAGGTTGCTGGAGAGGGTTATTATTAGCAGCAGCTTGATGTGACACTAGTCCCTCCACTAGCTCATCTTCGGTGCCAATTTCCAGGTCTGGCTCCGAATCACAGCGTTGCCGACGCAAGGACGCTTGTTCCGGTGGATTCAGTGAGCGCTTGCGACCTGAGGATATGAAAGCAGCAGCAACAAGAGCAGCAGCAATCATGCATACACATTTTTGAGGGTTTTGCATAATTTCTAGTAATAATTATTACTTGTATTATTATATTAATATACCAATATACGTTAGGACATCAGACAGATAGCGATATTGTGTAATCGATATGTCAATGAAACTGTTCGCGACCCGCCCGATGTCGAATCCCGCGGGGTACGATCGCTCGCGCGATGTCGCTATCCGTGCAATATCGACATTGAGCGGGAAGCGAACGCCCGAACCGATCCCTGCGGATACGAAAACTCGCGCAACGTCGCAAGCGACCGTGCGTTCTCGACATAGAACCGGAAGTAAACGTACATCAGAGACAATGATTTTGCTATCCATTCAATTCAATATCACACCGCGCGGGTAGCGACGTCACGCGAGCAGTTATACCACGCGATGTACCAGCGGCACCTCATTAATTTTAATTACCTATAAATATGAATTTTTTTATGCATTTAAAGAATCTATTCATTTTGAAAAGCGTGGTTATGATACTGGTCCCGCTGTGGCGCGATAGCCACACCGCACGATAGCGATACCTTGCCATAGTGATACCACGTGATAACAATACCATTTGTTATCACCTGGTATCGTTATGGCTTAGTTATCGTGCGGTGTGGCTATCGCGCCGCAGCGGCACCACGGCAATGGCAACCCACAACACAAAGTACCATGGAATCGAGTGCTAAAATTACTAACTACTTTATCGCTTACCATGGCGAGTAGCGCCAGCAATAGTTACGCCAAAGAGCGCCAGAAGAGCCACGATGCCCAAGACCACCAACAGCCAACTTGGGCTGGTTTGTCGGCGTAGGCGCATCCTTGAAAACATGTTTGCCCCCATTGCATAACCTATAACGAATATATGCATTATTTTGAAGCATTTCTGCGAACTTGCACTATGTCAGCCGCAATGGTTACCTTCAGGGATCGAGCAGGTTGCTTGGCGGCGTTGTTGATTGTTGTAGATATCCTATTCCTTAAAGAACCAATGATAGATGAGCTCAATGATTTAAAAGCAAGGAGGAATTTGTCTAAAGAATTTGCAGGCGATAAATGCAGATCATTGCTGTACGACTGTAAGGATATCCCTTGCCAGACCCATTAGCAGGCCATTGACTAGGAACTTTGTATATACTAACAATAAATAACCTTTTAAATAATTAATAACCTTTAGAGCATGCATCTTGCAGGGCTGGCCAGTGCCCTGCAGGATACATAGCTACTACATGCAACAAAAGACTGAAAACACCTAGCTAAAGAGGTCAAAAAATGCTTTAAATAGCCTAAAAATTGCCCAACAGAAATGATTGCATTTTGCTCGCGACGGCATAAATTCCCGAGGGCCTTACACTACTAGGTCTCCTTACAGGGGCGGACGACTGTAAAAATTCTCAGGGGCCTTACACTACTAGGACTCCTTACAGGGGCGGACGACTGTAAGAATTCCCAGGGGCCTTACCTAACCGACAAAAACTAACATAACCAAAAATAAATAAACTAAATATACAAACTAAAAATAACCAAATAAATAACTAAATAAATAACTAAAAATAACTAAAAAATAACTAAAAAATAACTAAATAAATAACTAAAAATACCTAAAAAATACTAGACTAGATAATAAAAGCGGTAGCAATGATTTGTTCGGTTCGGTACTCGCGCAGTAGTGGTGCTCGTGCACGGAACCGCGCGCGTTTTCCCGCGCGCGTTGTCGCTCATCGTCGCGCGTCATCGCACGCGTTGCCTGACCGCTCAAAAGGATTTCAGCGTGAGATATTCTTCATCATTACGTGCAGGGAGCGGGATTTGATCCCACGCAGTCCACATTCATGGCTGCCGCAGTAGAACTCTATGTCATATTTGCTGAAATAATTAATAATATTATTATTATATATCTACCTCTCCCCATGAATTCGGGTGACACATATGGAGCACGTGCTAGTGCTATCACCTCTGCTGGAGTTATGGTGCAAAGCAATAAAACACCCCATTCAGGTAGTGTTCACTGCATCTTGGCATGTTGCATCATTACCACTGCAAAGGCAATGAAATGGCATAGGCTTAACTACCCTTGTGTCATTTAATTGCTTCCCGCCCTTTGCATAGCAAGAATGGTATTTAATGGCTGGCCACCTCACACCGCCAATCACATTTTGCTCTGGTAATGTCTTGTTATCTGCTACTGCTTTTATTAGCTGGGGAGCCATGGGGAGCCATGGGGAGCCATATCGGTATCGGAATGAATAGTAATCTTTCATATCTCGATGCGGCAGAGAGAGGGGTCCTGGATACTTTGATGCGATTCACAAGATATCCAGATGTGGCTAAGGATTTCCAGGTGAATCTTACGTATTTAGGTGCATGCGGTTTCTTGGCACCCAAATATAGCGAAGCGGTACAGCAAGACGTACGTGGGTTACCCTGTTATACAGACTCAGCTACCAAATACATTTGGCATGTACAGCAGCCAACATAGAGCTGCATGCGGTAAGCAAGGGTGCTAGAAGGGTGCGACATCAATACATCGACATGTGTGTATGTACACCATTTTAATAACATTAACATGCACGATGCTCGTGCCGAACACTTCGACTTTGAAATATTGACATACCAACGACATAATAGCTTACCGTCTGTTGGGGGTCTGGGAGGCCTTGGTGCCGGGGAAGGGGGTGGCCTTGGAGGACTTGGTAGAGGAGGAATAGGGGGAGGTGAAGGCGGTAGAGGCGAGGTATCTGCACACGTGTATATGACGCACCAACAGGCACAAGCGCAAATATGAATGTATAGCCATGTTGATTACCAACCTGTCATTGTGTGCCTCACGGCCCGCAGACACCCGCAATATATTAGGGAAGGTCCATAAAGGGACCGCGGCACTGTGCACCAACTTATTTTGCGATTCCGGACCTGCCCAGGCTGCACCTGTAACGGCTGTACAGCACGGTATCCCATCATGAAAGACATTACCGTTTAGATTACGAACTATTAAAAACATGTTCTCCTTATCATTATTTATGTCGAGTGATTTGAGGTCCTTGTCACGCAACTCGGCTATCTATTCATAAGTTCAGTTAAGAAAGTAAAAGATCCTGTAAAAGAAACATTAATTAAACAATGTAGGGATATTTTAGGGAATAAACAGCTACCCCCCCGAAGAACCCTGGTAGTGCCACTGCCATGCAGTGCCGCTGGCGCACTGTGCTGCTGGCATGTGGTGCCGCTGCTGCACGGTGCCTCTATGGCTGTGTGATGCCGCTGGTATATAGTGCCACTGTCGTGCCGTGCTGCTGGCGTGTGGTGCTGGATTATCAGGAGACACCTTTCATGGAATTAGGATAACATGCTGTACTGATAGGATGACAATCAATCACATCATACATAAAATATATTAGTTGCTAGCAAGCTGATGAATGAGATGCTTGAGGTGACCAAAACTCTTGACTACATACAGACAATCTACAAATATCTAAGAGAAAAATCAGGGAAATACCTTAGGGGAAATGCCTAGACAGAATTTAATAATAAGAAATAGATTACAACTGATCCCTGTTTACTTACAATATTGCCTTTTAAACCTTATAATGCAACAAATAATATACTATTCTGCCTTGACTTATCTCAACGAGAATCTACTTTGGACCCCAGGACACCAAGACTGTGGAAGTGCGGGGAACTGGGGCAGCAGGCCCCAGTCCCCGCACAACCACCGTACACTTCAGGGTGTTAACAGCTAGCATTGAAAGCGGTAGTCAAATGCATAAATAAAAGCATGATATATTATATAAGCTTGTGTTGCCTCTCCGGTTAGGACTGTATCAAGCAACCTGCATCACCAAAATAAATAAATACATATATGTACATCTGTATATCTGAATAATATAACAAGAAATGGAAATGATCCTAAATGAGCGAGGGGTACATCATCAGCAGAAATGACAAATTCCTGAATTTCATGTACCTAGCCCGCCATCCGTACTTACTAGGTGTGCCGTACACCTCGATCTCAGCTAGGCGGAAGTCCACAACTGAAAACACTTTAGCCAGCAGGAGAGGGGGGATGCATGAGTCAACACACAGCTCACATGTATATGATCTATCTTTAACATAAACGGCATTTGGGGTTTGCAGCTAGACCAGGCAAGTATGTATTGATCCGGATCGATCAATTGTTGTAATGGGCTGGATTTGGCCATGATGATGGCCATCTATATATCCTTATGCTGGGAGGGATTCACAGGCCTGTGTCTATCTCATTAGGCAGCCTCCCATGCAACGATTTCAATGTACATCATTCATGACATGTACATAAGTATAGTATATACCATGTGTATATGCAGCAACACGGTTATAGTAAAATAAAGGCATGGACAGCAATAGTAGACAAGAATGATAACAAGTAAAATTTCATAGCTAGGACATGTCATTCTCCCATCAAAATTCACGTATGATGCACAAATATTATTATTAGGAGCGAGCAAGTCAGGGCAAGCTTTCTTCGTGGCACAGGTGCAGGCACAGACAACGATGTCTAGATCTCGTTATCCTACAGTAATAAGATACGCACGAATGTAAATGAATGATGCTTATTAGAAATTATTATTGCATCTCCAGCACGCAGACGCCGTTTATGGAGCAGCTTGATATTACGTGTATGTGGCACACATGGATGTTACACTGTTGCTGGGCGACTTGCCAACAGTACACACACACACACATACATATATATATATATATATGTATGTGTGTGTGAGTAATAAGCACCTACGTCGATATGACGGGAAATTCTGCACTGTGACCCAGCGGCCCTTAACTGGGGACTGCTGCAGGTTGATGATAAATGGAGCCCACGCGGTACCAGTGCTGCCTCCACCACTGCTGCCGTCTTGTTTCCACACCAGCTGGTTGTCTAAAATGGCAGATGCGTCAATGAGAGAGGTGATGGCCCTCAGGCCAACCCTGACCTCAGCATTGTCGAAGCTACTTCCGTAATCATTCTGGCTAGGCCACAGAAGGACACGGCTGATGTCCCAGACCCCGCCAAGATCCACTGATAGCCAGCACGAGGTAGGATCTTGATATTCTAGGCCCCGAACATATGTTTCCGTTGACATGGAGCCATCAACAGCCTGATGTGCGTCATAAGTATAGGAAGCGTACACCTGCTTTCTTAGTGCCAGATTGCCTGCGAGCAAGCAAGAAGCAACATGCACATAACATATACATGTATTTGTACATGCATGCATACATGAGAGTCTTACTAACGAGCACGCCCTGGTTTCGGGCCTTGCGGTGCATGGTCACCCAGGGCAAGCCAGTGTTGTTTATTAGGATGGAATCGCACTAAAACGCCTTAACTGTTGCAAGCAGGAGATGTTATCACCTGTTTTGAGTGAAGATACATTACCATTTATGACCTCCAAAATGTAATTGCCACCGCTTTATTTAGCTAGCGCAGTAATCAAAATGTTTAAAATCGTATTTTAAACCCTTAAGTTGCATTTAGTTTATTTAGTTTAATTTTAGTTATTTTAGTTTTCGTTATTTTAATTTTTGCCTTATTGCTACCGCTTTTCTTGCTACCGCTTTTATTAGCTAGTCTAGTAATTATTAGTTTGTTTATTTAGTTTATTTATTGCTACCGCTTTTATTAGCTAGTCTAGTAATTTTTAGTTATTTTTAGTCTTAGTTATTTGCTACCGCTTTTATTAGCTAGTCTAGTATTTTTTAGTTATTTTTAGTTTAGTTATATAGTTTATTTCGTTTTAGTTGTTTTAGTTTTGGTCGTTTGTTTATGTAAGGCCCCTGAGAATTTTTTCAGTCGTCCGCCCTGTAAGGAGTCCTAGTAGTGTAATTGCTACCGCTTTTATTAGCTAGTCTAGTAATTTTTAGTTATTTTTAGTCTTAGTTATTTGCTACCGCTTTTATTAGCTAGTCTAGTATTTTTTAGTTATTTTTAGTTTAGTTATATAGTTTATTTCGTTTTAGTTGTTTTAGTTTTGGTCGTTTGTTTATGTAAGGCCCCTGAGAATTTTTTCAGTCGTCCGCCCTGTAAGGAGTCCTAGTAGTGTAAGGCCCCTGGGAATTTATACAGTCGTCCGCCCCTGTAAGGAGTCCTAGTAGTGTAAGGCCCTCGGGAATTTATACCATCGCGAGGTAAATGCACTGATTTCTGTTAGGCAATTTCTAGTCTTTTAAAAGCATTTTCTGACCTGTTTAGCTAGGTTTGCTCAGTCTTTTGTTTCATGCAGTCACCATGTTTCCTGCAGGGCACTGGCCAGCCCTGCAGGATTCATGCTTTAAGGATATAATATGGTATGGAATATGAAAAGTTTTAGTCAAACACTTCCAGCCTGGTCAAAGAAGAATTATCCTCACAATGCTAGTTGACAGTTAATCTTAGTCGTACAGCATTAATCTGCTATTGTAGCCTGCAAATTGTATAGTCAGCTACTCTCTTGGCTAGTACATATTGGAGCTGAACTATTGCTGGACCTTTCTGGAAGATGATTATCAAACCACCGCCGCCAAGCAATCTTGCTAAAGGTAAGCATCATGGCCAACTTCTTAAGCATAATACAAATTTAGTTATATAGGAAATGATTTGTTCGGTTCGGTACTCGCGCAGTAGTGGTGTTCGTGCACGGAACCGCGCGCGTTTTCCCGCGCGCGTTGTCGCTCATCGTCGCGCGTCATCGCACGCGTTGCCTGACCGCTCAAAAGGATTTCAGCGTGAGATATTCTTCATCATTACGTGCAGGGAGCGGGATTTGATCCCACGCAGTCCACATTCATGGCTGCCGCAGTAGAACTCTATGTCATATTTGCTGAAATGATTAATAATATTATTATTATATATCTACCTCTCCCCATGAATTCGGGTGACACATATGGAGCACGTGCTAGTGCTATCACCTCTGCTGGAGTTATGGTGCAAAGCAATAAAACACCCCATTCAGGTAGTGTTCACTGCATCTTGGCATGTTGCATCATTACCACTGCAAAGGCAATGAAATGGCATAGGCTTAACTACCCTTGTGTCATTTAATTGCTTCCCGCCCTTTGCATAGCAAGAATGGTATATAATGGCTGGCCACCTCACACCGCCAATCACATTTTGCTCTGGTAATGTCTTGTTATCTGCTACTGCTTTTATTAGCTGGGGAGCCATGGGGAGCCATGGGGAGCCATATCGGTATCGGAATGAATAGTAATCTTTCATATCTCGATGCGGCAGAGAGAGGGGTCCTGGATACTTTGATGCGATTCACAAGATATCCAGATGTGGCTAAGGATTTCCAGGTGAATCTTACGTATTTAGGTGCATGCGGTTTCTTGGCACCCAAATATAGCGAAGCGGTACAGCAAGACGTACGTGGGTTACCCTGTTATACAGACTCAGCTACCAAATACATTTGGCATGTACAGCAGCCAACATAGAGCTGCATGCGGTAAGCAAGGGTGCTAGAAGGGTGCGACATCAATACATCGACATGTGTGTATGTACACCATTTTAATAACATTAACATGCACGATGCTCGTGCCGAACACTTCGACTTTGAAATATTGACATACCAACGACATAATAGCTTACCGTCTGTTGGGGGTCTGGGAGGCCTTGGTGCCGGGGAAGGGGGTGGCCTTGGAGGACTTGGTAGAGGAGGAATAGGGGGAGGTGAAGGCGGTAGAGGCGAGGTATCTGCACACGTGTATATGACGCACCAACAGGCACAAGCGCAAATATGAATGTATAGCCATGTTGATTACCAACCTGTCATTGTGTGCCTCACGGCCCGCAGACACCCGCAATATATTAGGGAAGGTCCATAAAGGGACCGCGGCACTGTGCACCAACTTATTTTGCGATTCCGGACCTGCCCAGGCTGCACCTGTAACGGCTGTACAGCACGGTATCCCATCATGAAAGACATTACCGTTTAGATTACGAACTATTAAAAACATGTTCTCCTTATCATTATTTATGTCGAGTGATTTGAGGTCCTTGTCACGCAACTCGGCTATCTATTCATAAGTTCAGTTAAGAAAGTAAAAGATCCTGTAAAAGAAACATTAATTAAACAATGTAGGGATATTTTAGGGAATAAACAGCTACCCCCCCGAAGAACCCTGGTAGTGCCACTGCCATGCAGTGCCGCTGGCGCACTGTGCTGCTGGCATGTGGTGCCGCTGCTGCACGGTGCCTCTATGGCTGTGTGATGCCGCTGGTATATAGTGCCACTGTCGTGCCGTGCTGCTGGCGTGTGGTGCTGGATTATCAGGAGACACCTTTCATGGAATTAGGATAACATGCTGTACTGATAGGATGACAATCAATCACATCATACATAAAATATATTAGTTGCTAGCAAGCTGATGAATGAGATGCTTGAGGTGACCAAAACTCTTGACTACATACAGACAATCTACAAATATCTAAGAGAAAAATCAGGGAAATACCTTAGGGGAAATGCCTAGACAGAATTTAATAATAAGAAATAGATTACAACTGATCCCTGTTTACTTACAATATTGCCTTTTAAACCTTATAATGCAACAAATAATATACTATTCTGCCTTGACTTATCTCAACGAGAATCTACTTTGGACCCCAGGACACCAAGACTGTGGAAGTGCGGGGAACTGGGGCAGCAGGCCCCAGTCCCCGCACAACCACCGTACACTTCAGGGTGTTAACAGCTAGCATTGAAAGCGGTAGTCAAATGCATAAATAAAAGCATGATATATTATATAAGCTTGTGTTGCCTCTCCGGTTAGGACTGTATCAAGCAACCTGCATCACCAAAATAAATAAATACATATATGTACATCTGTATATCTGAATAATATAACAAGAAATGGAAATGATCCTAAATGAGCGAGGGGTACATCATCAGCAGAAATGACAAATTCCTGAATTTCATGTACCTAGCCCGCCATCCGTACTTACTAGGTGTGCCGTACACCTCGATCTCAGCTAGGCGGAAGTCCACAACTGAAAACACTTTAGCCAGCAGGAGAGGGGGGATGCATGAGTCAACACACAGCTCACATGTATATGATCTATCTTTAACATAAACGGCATTTGGGGTTTGCAGCTAGACCAGGCAAGTATGTATTGATCCGGATCGATCAATTGTTGTAATGGGCTGGATTTGGCCATGATGATGGCCATCTATATATCCTTATGCTGGGAGGGATTCACAGGCCTGTGTCTATCTCATTAGGCAGCCTCCCATGCAACGATTTCAATGTACATCATTCATGACATGTACATAAGTATAGTATATACCATGTGTATATGCAGCAACACGGTTATAGTAAAATAAAGGCATGGACAGCAATAGTAGACAAGAATGATAACAAGTAAAATTTCATAGCTAGGACATGTCATTCTCCCATCAAAATTCACGTATGATGCACAAATATTATTATTAGGAGCGAGCAAGTCAGGGCAAGCTTTCTTCGTGGCACAGGTGCAGGCACAGACAACGATGTCTAGATCTCGTTATCCTACAGTAATAAGATACGCACGAATGTAAATGAATGATGCTTATTAGAAATTATTATTGCATCTCCAGCACGCAGACGCCGTTTATGGAGCAGCTTGATATTACGTGTATGTGGCACACATGGATGTTACACTGTTGCTGGGCGACTTGCCAACAGTACACACACACACACATACATATATATATATATATATATATGTATGTGTGTGTGAGTAATAAGCACCTACGTCGATATGACGGGAAATTCTGCACTGTGACCCAGCGGCCCTTAACTGGGGACTGCTGCAGGTTGATGATAAATGGAGCCCACGCGGTACCAGTGCTGCCTCCACCACTGCTGCCGTCTTGTTTCCACACCAGCTGGTTGTCTAAAATGGCAGATGCGTCAATGAGAGAGGTGATGGCCCTCAGGCCAACCCTGACCTCAGCATTGTCGAAGCTACTTCCGTAATCATTCTGGCTAGGCCACAGAAGGACACGGCTGATGTCCCAGACCCCGCCAAGATCCACTGATAGCCAGCACGAGGTAGGATCTTGATATTCTAGGCCCCGAACATATGTTTCCGTTGACATGGAGCCATCAACAGCCTGATGTGCGTCATAAGTATAGGAAGCGTACACCTGCTTTCTTAGTGCCAGATTGCCTGCGAGCAAGCAAGAAGCAACATGCACATAACATATACATGTATTTGTACATGCATGCATACATGAGAGTCTTACTAACGAGCACGCCCTGGTTTCGGGCCTTGCGGTGCATGGTCACCCAGGGCAAGCCAGTGTTGTTTATTAGGATGGAATCGCACTAAAACGCCTTAACTGTTGCAAGCAGGAGATGTTATCACCTGTTTTGAGTGAAGATACATTACCATTTATGACCTCCAAAATGTAATTGCCACCGCTTTATTTAGCTAGTGCAGTAATCAAAATGTTTAAAATCGTATTTTAAACCCTTAAGTTGCATTTAGTTTATTTAGTTTAATTTTAGTTATTTTAGTTTTCGTTATTTTAATTTTTGCCTTATTGCTACCGCTTTTCTTGCTACCGCTTTTATTAGCTAGTCTAGTAATTATTAGTTTGTTTATTTAGTTTATTTATTGCTACCGCTTTTATTAGCTAGTCTAGTAATTTTTAGTTATTTTTAGTTTTAGTTATTTGCTACCGCTTTTATTAGCTAGTCTAGTATTTTTTAGTTATTTTTAGTTTAGTTATTGCTACCGCTTTTATTAGCTAGTCTAGTATTTTTTAGTTATTTTTAGTTTGTTATGTTTAGTTATTTTTTTAGTTATTTTTAATTTGTTGATTTAGTTTATTTATTTTCGGTTGTTGTCGGTTATGTAAGGCCCCTGGGAATTCTTACAGTCGTCCGCCCCTGTAAGGAGTCCTAGTAGTGTAAGGCCCCTGAGAATTTTTACAGTCGTCCGCCCCTGTAAGCAGACCTAGTAGTGTAAGGCCCTCGGGAATTTATGCCGTCGCGAGCAAAATGCAATCATTTCTGTTGGCCAATTTTTAGGCTACTTTAAGCATTTCTTGACCTCTTTAGCTAGGTGTTTTCAGTCTTTTGTGGCATGTAGTAGCTATGTATCCTGCAGGGCACTGGCCAGCCCTGCAAGATGCATGCTCTAAAGGTTTAATATTTGTTAGTATATGCCAAGTTCGTAGTCAATGGCCTGCTAATGTGTCTTGCAAGGAATATCCTTACAACGTTAGTTGACAGTTCATCTCAGTCGTACAGCTTTAATGGCCTGCAAAATTGATGGACACTCACTTCTCTGATTTGTTATCATTGGAGCTATCTACTTGTTCATTATTGGAGCTATCTATTGCTGTTTTTTTAAAGGACAAGGATTGTTAAGAGAGCCGCCAACCTGCTGGTAAGCATTGTGGCTGACATAGTGCAAGTTGGCATAACGGCTTTTTAATCAATTGTTATATTCATTACAGGTAATGCAATGGAGGAATATCAGCCCAAAATTCGCCTACGCCGACCTACCAGCCCAAGTTTGCCTTTCGTGATCTTGTGGCGCTCTTTGGTGTGACGATTGCAAGGTAAGCCATAAAATAATTATGAAAAATTTTGCATGCATTTCTGGGATACGTTTAGGTAGTGCTATGCCATTGCTGCCCGGTGCTGCTGCCGCACGATAGCTACACCGTGCAATTATACCGTGCGATAGTGATACCATATAATAGCTATCTTATGGTATCACTATGGCGCAGTATGACTATCACGCGGTGTTGCTATTGTGCGGCAGCCGCACTGGGTAGCATATTGTGGTACCATGCTTTTCCTAAAAGGAAGGTTTGCTATATTGCGTAATATAAATAGATTTATTGTCCGTGGTAGATTCTTTGGAATTGTACTCGGTTGTGCGACGCGCCCAGTTTCGCAACGCGCGCGGTTCCCTGACATGCCCGTATCCGCGACGCGCCCGGTGCGGCGACACGCCCGGTAAAATGGCTCGCCATATTTCACGATTCCCACTAACTGCAGTTAGTGGGAATCGATATCGAGCGGTCAGCATTGCGCTGCATTGGTATCGTAACATACCACAGATAGCGGCCTATCTGCACATAGCTTCTAGCAGTATAGAAATTTATATAATTTAATAATGCTCCTAATTTATTTTTTAATGCTCTGAAATGTGTATGCATGTTTGCTGCTGCTGCTGTTGCTGCTGCCTTCATGTGCTCATGTACTGAATGCCGGACTGGACCTACAGCCCACCTTGCGTCGGCAACGGTGTGATTTAGAGGAAGATCTGGAAATCGGCAGTGAGGATAGCCCGGACGATGGGCACCTGTCAGCTCAAGCCCTGGCCAATAATAATCACCCTCCCTAGCAAACTCCACCACCTCCTACTTCACCACCTACAATGTCACCACCTATTGCCACTCCAACACTTGACACCTCAAATTTTCAAGCTATGATGACTGCCATGTTGACAAGTCCTATGTTTCTTCAACAAATGGCCATGGTGAGCTGCAGTGTGTGCTTTAAGGTGCTTACCTAGGTTTAGCCTGTTTAAATATATTGTTTGACTACTTGCCACTTGCCTGGGGTATGTAGTAGGTTAAGCCTGTAAAACCTCTCATTTTACTGATAGTCATTTGCCTAGGGTCTGGCCTGCTCATCCTTCATCAATGTTACCCTGCTAGCAGGGTAATATAGATTATGGGTAACATAGATTATATAACATAGATTACACACTATATAACATAGATTATTATTATTATTAACATGGTTTATCAAAATGAGCTGTGGCTTGTGTACCTTAGGTCAGGCATTGACCTAGGTTTAGCCTGTTGAAACATGTCTTTTAACTGATAGTCATATGCCTAGGGTCTGACCTCCTCATACTTCATCTATTTACCCTGCTGGTTTATCAAAATGAGCTGTGGATTCTTTACCTAAGGCTAGGCATGGACCTAGCTTTAGCCTGATGAAACATGTCATTTAACTGACAGTCATTTGCCTAGGGTCTGGCCTGCTCATCCTTCATCTATGTTGCCCTGCTAGCAGGGGAACATAGATTATGGGTAACATACATTATATAACATAGATTATTATATAACATAGATACTAGAATATAGATTACACACTATATAACATAGATTATTATTATTATTTACATTATTTATCAAAATGAGCTGTGGTTTGTTTACCTTGGGTCAGGCATTGACCAAGGTTTAGCCTGTTGAAACATGTCATTTAACTGATAGTCATTTGCCTAGGGTCTGGCCTGCTCATCCTTCATCTATGTTACCCTGCTGGTTTATCAAAATGCTTTTCTTTCTGATAAACGTGTGCTGTAAATATTTCTTGTCAATGTGCAGGCTATGCAGCAACTACCCCAAGCACAAACTACATTTGTACCACCAACTCAACAACCTGAAGGTTCAGCTGTTCATCAAGCCATTTTATTCTGATAGGATAGCAATAGACATTACACATTATATACATTACTTCAATACTACATTACTTCTTATTCATCAATGCCAGAGGGGATCTATTTTTTACCTTTCTGGCCACCATACATGTCTAACAGGCAAATCAGGGATATGCTGAAACACATATGGATTAGGTTCTAAGTGCTGCCTCTCTACTTACAATATTCACTTTTAAACCTTATACTGCAACAAAGAATGTACTTTTAACAGCCTACCCGGCACCTTAGGAAGAGACGACTAGACTGAATATTATAAGTACTGATGTGGTCTGTTACAATACTTTCTGATTTTATTTGTCTCAATGAGAATCTATTTTGAACCCCAGTACATCAAGATGGTGGAAGTGTGGGGGACGAGGACTACTTTGGATCCCAGTAAACCAAGACGGTGGAGGTGCGGGGAACTGGGGCGGCAGGCCCCAGTCCCCGCACAACCACCGTACACTTAAGAAAGTCAACAGCAATGAAAGCGGTAGTAAATTGAATATTAAAAAGCAAGATATAGTTTATTTCGTTTTAGTTGTTTTAGTTTTGGTCGTTTGTTTATGTAAGGCCCCTGAGAATTTTTTCAGTCGTCCGCCCTGTAAGGAGTCCTAGTAGTGTAAGGCCCCTGGGAATTTATACAGTCGTCCGCCCCTGTAAGGAGTCCTAGTAGTGTAAGGCCCTCGGGAATTTATACCATCGCGAGGTAAATGCACTGATTTCTGTTAGGCAATTTCTAGTCTTTTAAAAGCATTTTCTGACCTGTTTAGCTAGGTTTGCTCAGTCTTTTGTTTCATGCAGTCACCATGTTTCCTGCAGGGCACTGGCCAGCCCTGCAGGATTCATGCTTTAAGGATATAATATGGTATGGAATATGAAAAGTTTTAGTCAAACACTTCCAGCCTGGTCAAAGAAGAATTATCCTCACAATGCTAGTTGACAGTTAATCTTAGTCGTACAGCATTAATCTGCTATTGTAGCCTGCAAATTGTATAGTCAGCTACTCTCTTGGCTAGTACATATTGGAGCTGAACTATTGCTGGACCTTTCTGGAAGATGATTATCAAACCACCGCCGCCAAGCAATCTTGCTAAAGGTAAGCATCATGGCCAACTTCTTAAGCATAATACAAATTTAGTTATATAGGAAATGATTTGTTCGGTTCGGTACTCGCGCAGTAGTGGTGCTCGTGCACGGAACCGCGCGCGTTTTCCCGCGCGCGTTGTCGCTCATCGTCGCGCGTCATCGCACGCGTTGCCTGACCGCTCAAAAGGATTTCAGCGTGAGATATTCTTCATCATTACGTGCAGGGAGCGGGATTTGATCCCACGCAGTCCACATTCATGGCTGCCGCAGTAGAACTCTATGTCATATTTGCTGAAATGATTAATAATATTATTATTATATATCTACCTCTCCCCATGAATTCGGGTGACACATATGGAGCACGTGCTAGTGCTATCACCTCTGCTGGAGTTATGGTGCAAAGCAATAAAACACCCCATTCAGGTAGTGTTCACTGCATCTTGGCATGTTGCATCATTACCACTGCAAAGGCAATGAAATGGCATAGGCTTAACTACCCTTGTGTCATTTAATTGCTTCCCGCCCTTTGCATAGCAAGAATGGTATATAATGGCTGGCCACCTCACACCGCCAATCACATTTTGCTCTGGTAATGTCTTGTTATCTGCTACTGCTTTTATTAGCTAGCCTAGTATCTTTCAGTTATTTTTAGTTTATTTATTGCTACCGCTTTTATTAGCTAGTCTAGTAATTTTTAGTTGCTTTTAGTTTTTTTAATTAGTTTATTTCGTTTTTGTTATTACAGTTTTTTGTCAGTTATGTAATCGTTTATGTAAGGCCCCTGGGAATTTGTTTAGTCGTCCACCCCTGTAAGGAGTCCTAGTAGTGTAAGGCCCCTGGGGATTTATACAGTCGTCCGCCCCTGTAAGGAGACCTAGTAGTGTAAGGCCCTCGGGAATTTATGCCGTCGTGACAAAATGAAATGATTTCTGTTGGGAAATTTTTAAGCTATTTAAAGCATTTCCTGACCTCTTTAGCAAGGTGTTTTCAGTCTTTTGTTGCATGTAGTAGCTATGTATCCTGCAGGGCACTGGCCAGCCCTGCAAGATTCATGCTCTAAAGGTTTTATTTTTGTTTAGGATATAAAATGTTTATACTCAATGGCCTGCTAATGGGTCTAGAAAGAAATATCCTTACAACATTCAGTTGACAGTGAATCTGTATTGCACAGCAATTATTGTCCACTATTATAGCTACCGCTTCATCTATAGCCAGCAATTTGTATAGATATTAAGCATTTTGGCTGCCAAACTTGGAGCTTCAGCAATTTGTTGGATCTTGCCAACATCACTTTTGCCATTCTTCTCGTGAAGGGTAAGCATTACTCGCTCAGGTAAGTCTCCAAATAATAATAATAAGAAGAATATAATTCTAAATGTGATTTCAGAATGCTGCTGCTGCCGCATGTTGCACGGCAGCTGCCACATGTTGGTGCTGCCACATGTTGCCAGTACCGTGCACTGCCATTGCCGCTTGCTGCCACTGCCATGTGCTGCTGCTGCTGCACGGTGCTGCTGCCGCGTGCTGCCGCTGCTGCCACATAGTGCAGTTGCCATGCACTGCTGCTGCCATGCAGTGCAGCTGCCATGCACTGCTGCTAGGTGCCGCTTGGTGCCACTGCTGCGCACTGCCTCTGCCGCATGCTGCTGCTGCCGTGCACTGTCATTGCCACCCACTGCCGCTGCCATGTGCTGCCATTGTCACATGTTGCCACTGCTGTGTGCTGCTGCTGCTGCATGGTGCCGCTGCCACACACTGCCGCTGCTGCTGCATAGTGCAGTTGCCATGCACTGCTGCTGCCATGCAGTGCTGCTGCCGTGTGGGGCCGCTGCCACCTGCTGCGGCTGCCGCACTGTGCTGCTGCCGCGTGCTGCTGCTGCAGTGTGCTGCCATTGCCACATGGTGCAGTTGCCACTGCAGGGTGCTGCTGCCGTGCAGTGCAGCTGCCACGTGATATCCTAAATTTAGTTTAGACCCAAGGGTTTGCTAGCCATATGAGTACATTCAACAGCGGCACCAAGATTAACTGCATTATCACTCTTGCAATCAACATTTTCTGTAGATATTTTGCTGCATCCATTTTGCATAAAATGCAAAAATATTAACTTTAAGAATATCAGTTGCATGATTATTTACATGATATTTAGGCAGCTCATACTCATAAGATTGATCATTATTTAATTCCGATTCCAGATCTTTAAGGTTGGTTATTTCTGCATAAATTTCATGATTTTAATATTCATATGTGTGCATTAAATATGTACTTATATATATTAGGCATTTAAAGCAATCCAATAAATGGATGAATAACTTCAAAATAATATTGGCTCATGTAATTTATCACTGATTCGGACAAAGTACTAGATTCCCATTACCTGCCAAGCTCTTTGGTATAATATCCACTGATTTTGAAAGTTTATTTTGGAGCCCATGAATTCGTATTGTTATACCTCTATTTTTCATTCATTTTTAATTATGGATGGAATAATTAACAAAAACCTGTCTGATTCAGGAAAACCCTAAGTAATATAAAGTTATGTAGTGGATATTAAGTCAGTTTGGATTAAGTAAAATATATCTTATATATATTTAGCCTATATATTATTTATAGGCTAAATGGCCATTAAAAAATAAAGAATCTTGGGATAAAGTGTAATCATGAAGAGAGTACAATATGCTGCTAATTTCATTTGATTAGCTAGAAGACGATAACGATTTTTTCATCCATCCATGATTTGCTGGATTTTGCAAGGGGTGCAGCTGCCATGTGCTGCCGCTGATGCATGGTGCAGCTGTTGTATCTCTGTCATATCCACCTAAAGCAAAGGCTCGATCCAAGGATGCCAGTCAACTAGCCAACCTGGATATTAGCCATGAGATACCCCAGGATACTACATACAGCAGCTCCCACTGCAGGGTGCTGCTGCCACGCATCGTAATAAGTCGCATTTCCAAACTCATGGATGGTGCATCGAAGCTAAATAAATGTGCACATATGGACAGTGCGAGCCATGAATGCCAAATAAAGGAGGGATATGAGGAAGGAAGGTGGAGGGCGGCCTGGATGCCCCCCCTGGACTACAACGTGGGAAAATGTTGAACCAAAATATTAGCTACATACACACCACCACAAACAACTAAGAGAAAAATCAGAGGAATACCTAGGGTGAAACATCTATGGCAAGTGGAAGTGTGGGGAACTGGGGCAGTGAATCTACTTTGGACCCCAGTACACCAAGACGGTGGAGGTGTGGGGAACTGGGGCGGCAGGCCCCAGTCCCCGCACAACCACCGTACACTTCTGGGAGTTACAGCATTGAAAGCGGTAGTCAAATGCATATTTAAAAGCATGATTTAGTTTTCGTGTCGTATATTCAGTATGTAAGGCCCCTGGGAATTCCTAAAGTCGGGAGTCCCTGTAAGGAGTCCTAGTAGTGTAAGGCCCTCGGGAATTTATGCCGTCGCGAGGTAAATGCATTGATTTCTGCTAGGCAATTTTTAGGCTATTGAAAGCATTTTCTGAGCTCTTTAGCTAGGTTTTTTTGTTTTTTTGTTTGGTCTTTTCCTGCCCGCTTAAGGGAAGCTATGCGGCCAACATAGTCCATGTCCAACGGCTTTCCTAATTGAATTATGTTCTTTATAAGTTATTCAATTAATAAATAGGTACTCCTGTTATGAAAACGTTATTGTTAGTTATGTTTAGCGAGCCGTCCTAGCTGGTTTGGGTATCAGTGAGCGAGCTATGCAGTACGACCTAGACGTGGTCGCGAAGTGAGCTTTTCAGGGTTCAATTTGTGGTACGTTATAAGGTTTCAAATTATGTATATTGTGGTATGTTTTGTGGGCGAAGTTCCTATCCTTTTACGTACCGCTGCATGGACCAATCCGACAGACGTTGCTTCTATAGACGTTTTTCTTGCTCTCTCTTATCTTTTTCCAATATATAATTATGTAACTAATACTTCCTCGTATTACGGCCAAGCTTTGCCAATGTCCGCTAGACTATCTCACAACAGGTTATGAGCCCCGGCAACGTGTGCCGCGGAGCTTGGCATCTTTCGCCCATCTATTAGTGTTGATCTTCGCGATTATAGGTCTTCACAATGGGGAAGGATAGGTTGGACGAACCGCTTGACCTTAACAACTACGCAACCTGGAAGCTACGATTCGAGCTACTATGTGGCGAGCTCGGATACGGTCACGCTCTGCTTGCTGCACCGATTTCAGAAGCAGACGTTAATATGTCAAACAAGGTCAAGAGCGTCATGGCCAAGAACGTCAAGAACCACCACCTCCAGACCATTGTGCGGGCAGCTAACGCCAAGGCTGCCTGGGATGCTCTGGCGGCGACGTTCGCTTCAACCTGCAACACGAGGAAGATAGCTCTACGACAGGAGCTCAGCGACTTCAAGATGGCCAATGGAGAGCATATGCCGGTCTACGTCAGCAGGGCGCGGCAGCTCCAGTCAGACTTGCTGGATGTCGGACACGTGGTCACTGATGCCGAGCTGACTACGATTATCATCAAGGGTCTCCCACGCACGTATCATGTCATTACGACTGCCCTTGAGACGCGCGAAGGTGAGCTGGATTTTCAACAAGTCGTTTCAAGGCTGATGGCTTACGACTCAGCGGAACGAGAGGCCAGTAGAAAGGAGACGACGGCGTTTAGTGCGCGCCGGGGTGGCGGCAACGCTGGTTTGTCAGGGCGAGGTCAAGGAACAAGGACTGGCGGAAGACCTAACGTTACCTGCCACTACTGCGGAACGCCCGGACACTTCATGAGGGATTGCCGGAAGCGTCTAGCAGATCAGGGGAGCAAGGGGTGTGGAGGAGACGGCAAGCAACGTGGCGGGAGCGCATCAGCAATGCCCAGTAAGTTGGCATTCGCACTTGGAGGAGAATCCCGTTTGAAGGACTGGCACATTGACTCGGGATCGGAGTGGCACATTACCTACGATGCATCCGAGTTGAAGAACGTTCGTGCAGTCAAGGCGGAGGAACTGTTCAACGTTATCGGCTACGATGGCTCCAGGCATCAGCCGACGCATGTGGGATCGTGCACCTTAAAGAGCAACGTGATTGAAGGGTTGGAGATTGACCTACTCAACGTGTATGTGGTGCCGAAAGCTACCGTCAAGCTTATCTCGGCGGGTATCCTCGACGACCGCGGCGCCAAAGTGGTGCTGGGCGACGGGAAGGCTCTGGTGCAGCATCAAGGACGGACTATTCTACAAGGCGAGAAGGTTGGAAACCTCTACGCAATTTGCTACAACGCAGCAGGGCGTTCGGTCAGCGATAGCCGCTCATGTGCGGCGACCGGGTCAGTAGACTCGGCGGCAGCGCTGTGGCATCGGCGCTTGGGACATCTGGGCTTCGGGAGCCTGGAACGGATGTGCTGGGAGAATATGGTAACCGGCATGGAGCTTGATCGCGGGGGCTTGGCGGCAGCCAGCTCACGGATCTGCGAGCCGTGCATCTATGCGAAGCAATCACGTGGACCGTTCCCAGCTACTGGACACAAGGCGGTGAAACCGCTTGGGCTGGTTCATATGGACGTCTGTGGTCCCATGCCCGAGACGTCACTTGGCGGATCCCGGTACGTGACTACGGTGCTGGACGATTGCACGGGACTTTCAGCGGTGGCCTTCACAGAGACCAAGGAAGCCATCGGCAAGAAGGTTCGCGCCATTTTTGAGGCGCTGGAGAATATTGCTGGACGTCGTGTCAAGGAGGTACGCACGGACCGTGGACGGGAATTCATCAACCAGACCATGGGCGACTACTTCAGCAACAAAGGCATTATCCACGGCACAACAGTGGGGTACACTCCAGAGCAAAATGGGGCAGCAGAACGCCTAAACAGGACTCTTCTGGAGAAAACACGGGCTATGCTGGTGGAGTCTGAACTGCCACAGCAGCTATGGGCAGAAGCACTCGCGACGGCGAACTACCTTCGCAACATCTCGCCTGTTGCTGGCGCTAAGGTAACACCGCATGAGGCGTTCATGGGCACAAAGCCAGATATCAGTCACCTAAGGGTCTTTGGCTGCGCAGCATACGCGCACGTGCCTAAGGAGAAGCGCTGTAGCAGTCGTCGTAACGATGCTACTAGATTTATGCGGAAGCGTAGCTTTGGAAGGTTTGGAAATAGCTCGTAGGTATGTTAGTGTCGCGAAATTGTACATCTAGCGAGAAAGGGTGACAGCGGAGTCTTGAACTCCGAACAACTAGTATTGTTATACTAAGTTATTAGGCCGAAGCTCTTCACCAGGGTGATTTTAATATTGGCTCACCTAGCCAAGATGTACGGCAATCTACTTGCCAATCGCGAGCTTTTCTCGTAGTTAGTTTGTCGGTTAGGCATCATGCTTATTGCATGATTGCCTACCGCTTTATCTAGGTAAATGTAGCTTGCTACAAGCGCAACAAGCTGGAGCCGGTGAGTCGGAAGGGGATTTTCGTCGGATACGAGCACGGTGGGCACTATCGCATCCTTTTTGACGATGGCAGCATCACTAAGCATTCTGCGGTGAAGTTCGACGAGACGGCCATTGGAAATAGCCGTATGGACTCTGATGACGATGAGGAGGAGGCTGACGACGGCGCTGGGATGGTACTGCCGTCAGGGGGTGGCGGAGGCACCCTGGATGGTTCAAACATGGACATTGAGATGGCTGAGAACAACAGTGGGCCGTCAACCAGCAGTGGGCAGACGGCGCCACCGAGAGGCCAAGCTAATATGCCGCTGGCGCTATTCCCACGGACAGAGCAGTCACGTGGTGGTGGCGGCGATGGCAGTGGAGGGCCTTCAACCAGCGGAGGACAACTAGCACCCGCAGGGAATGCAGATGTGGAAATGCAGGATCGCCGCTACCCATTGCGTGAACGCAAGCGGCTGATCGAGTGGAGACGGGAGCCCAATGGGAGGGTAACCTATGGGCGGATCAATGTGGCATCTACTGGAGAAATACCTGAACCGTCAACATACGCTGAGGCTACGAATGGGCCGCATGCAGAAGAATGGAAGAAGGCGATGGACGAGGAGATTGCGGCGCAGCTTGCCAATGGAACATGGGAGCTGGCACGACTGCCAGAGGGCACTCGACTGCTACCTTGCCGGTGGGTATATAAAGTTAAGCGTGGAGCAGATGGGGAAATTGAGCGCTTCAAGGCGCGTTTGGTGGTGAAGGGCTATGAGCAGCGGGCGGGGATTGATTATGGGGAGTTGTTTGCCCCTACCTCGCGTTTCGCTTCGCTAAGAGCTTTGCTGGCGGTGGCAGCAGCTAAGGGTATGCCCATCCATCAGCTGGACGTGTCAACGGCTTTTCTGAATGGAGAGCTGGAGGAAGAGCTATGGATGCAGCAGCTGCCGGGCTATGAGTCGAAAGATCCCAACCAGGCGTGCAGACTTAAAAGGTCTATCTACGGGCTGAAGCAGGCCCCGCGCTGCTGGTACGTGAAACTGGTGGCGGCGCTGGACAAGCTCGGGTTCAAACCATCACAAGCAGACCCGGCGCTATTTATCAAGAAGGACGAGAATGGGATCGTTTATCTGCTGGTGCACGTCGACGATATTGTCACTACGTCCGACGACGTGGAGCTAATCAAGAAGGTGAAGGCGGCAGTGGGAGAAGCTTTTAAGATTCGAGATCTTGGGGAGGCGAAAGTCTTCTTGGGGATGGAGATCAACAGGGGAGAGAACGGCGAAGTTAAGCTTACGCAGCAGAGGTACATCGAGGAGCTGCTACAGCGACACCAGCTCGCGGATGCTAAGCCGCGAAGCACCCCATTACCTCCTGGCTCGAAGGTTCTACCGGCAGGAGATGGTGAGACGGAGCTTGTGGACAGCACAGAGTACCGGACGCTAATTGGAGAGCTGAACTACTTGGCGACGAGCACAAGACCGGACATCGCACAGGCGATGAGCGTGCTGGCGCGCTTTATGGGCAAACCGTCGAAGACTCACATGGGACTGGCTCTGGGCGTACTTCGCTATTTGGCGGGCACTAAGGAGCTAGGACTACGATTTGGCGGAGCTGGAGAATTTAAATTGGAGGGATACAGCGACTCAGACTGGGCTGGTGATCCGGCGACGCGCAGGTCAACGACTGGATACGTTTTCCTATTGGGTGGAGCAGCTATAAGCTGGAACAGTCAGCTACAACGCACCGTGGCGGCATCTTCGGTGGAGGCAGAATATCAGGCTACGGCAGCAGCGGTTCGTGAGGCTCTATGGCTTCGAAAGCTGGCGGGAGATTTCGATCTGTGCTCAGACACGATTGGGATCTGGATGGACTCTCAGGGGGCGCTTAGCTTAGGAAACAACCCTATTACTTCGGTTCGGTCCAAGCACATTGATGTGCAGCATCACTTGGTGCGAGAGCGGGTTGCTAGAGGGGAGGTAGTGCTTTCCTATTGCTCTACGGAAGATATGGTGGCCGATATTCTCACGAAGGCTTTGGGAGAGATCAAGTTTAAGAAGTTTCGGAACGGAATGGGAGTTATGGAGTGAAGCCCTATCGTTTCTTTTGCGTGCTATGGTGACTTAGGGCGATGGCGTGAGCGCGCAACATCTTTGTGGTGCTGGAGCTGTTAACTTGCCAGACCGACGTTTTTGGAGCTAGGAACGTCTTGAGGGGGCGTGTTATGAAAACGTTATTGTTAGTTATGTTTAGCGAGCCGTCCTAGCTGGTTTGGGTATCAGTGAGCGAGCTATGCAGTACGACCTAGACGTGGTCGCGAAGTGAGCTTTTCAGGGTTCTATTTGTGGTACGTTATAAGGTTTCGAATTATGTATATTGTGGTATGTTTTGTGGGCGAAGTTCCTATCCTTTTACGTACCGCTGCATGGACCAATCCGACAGACGTTGCTTCTATAGACGTTTTTCTCGCTCTCTCTTATCTTTTTCCAATATATAATTATGTAACTAATACTTCCTCGTATTACGGCCAAGCTTTGCCAATGTCTGCTAAACTATCTCACAACAACTCCACGGTTCTGCCTTCGACGCAACATCAGCCCAAGTTAGCCTGTGGTGATCCTAGGCATTCTGGTTCTTGTCACTAAATTAGGCGTTACAATTATTGGCGTTACTCGCCAATTAGTTACGGTAAATCAATCATGCAATTTGATGATGCATTTCTAGGATGCTTGCGAGTGGTTCTCAACCGCGCATGCAGTGCCTCAGGCACTTGGTGCCACAACCGTGCAGTGCCGTGGCCGCGTGCTGGTGCAGCCGCTTGGTGATGCAGCCACGTGCTGCCTCAGCCGCGTGGTGCAGCACCAGCATGGTGCCACAGCCACGTGGTGCTGCAGCTGCTGCGTGCTGGTGCAGCTGCATGCTGCTGCAGCCGTGTGCTGGTCGGTGCAGCCACACGTTGGTGCAGCCGAGTGCTGGTGCAGCCACAGGGTGCCTCAGCCATGCGGTGCCTCACCTATGTGCGTGGTGCAGCAGCCATGCGGTGCAGCAGCTGCTCAGTTCAGCAGCCACGTGGTGCAGCAGCCATGTGGTGCTCCATCCATGGGGTGCCTTACCCGCCAGCTGCCTCAGGTGAGCAGTGCCACAGCCGTGGGGTGCCACAGCCGCATGTTACCTGAGCCAGGTGGTGCCACAGCTGCAGGGTGCTGCAGCTGTGCACTGTTGCTGCCGTGCACTGGCATATTTAGCTAGCCTAATAATTTTAAGTTGCTTTTAGTCTAGTTTTAGTTATTTTAACTTTCGTGTTGTACATACAGCCCCTGTAAGGAGTCCTAGTAGTGTAAGGGCTTCGGGAATTTATGCCGTCACGACGAAAATGCCCTGATTCTTTTAGATAATTTCAAAGACATGGATCGCCCGGTGCCAGTGCCACAATGTGCAGCTGCAGTAGTGTGCGTGGTGCCAGTGCCGCACAGTGCTGCTGCCACGCTGTGCTGCTGCCGCGTGGTGCCGCTGGCACGTGGTGCGGCTTCCGTGCAGGGTCACTGCCGCGTGGCAGCTGCACCGTGCAGCAGCTGCACATCATGGCGGCAGTGGCCCTGCACGGCAGCTGCACCACGTGCCAGCGACACCTCATGCCAGCGGCACTATGCAGCAGCCACGCACACCGCGCAGCAGCGGCACCGCATGCCAGCGGCACTGAATGTCAGCACGGCATGCAGTGCCACTGGCACGCAGTGTGGCTGCCGCGTGGTGCCGCTGGCAAGAGGTGCCACTGGCACGTGGTGCGGCTGCTGCCGTGCAGGGCCTTTGCCGCGCGGCCCCAATGGCATGCCGTGCTGCTGGCACATGGTGTGGCTGCCATGCAGTGCTGCTGGCATGCAATGCCGTTGGCATGTGGTGTGGCTGCCATGCAGGTCCGCTACCGCGTGGAGCTGCTGGCACCCAGTACCGCTGGCATGCATGTGGTGCTGTTGGCATGCCGTGCCACTGCCGTTTGGTGCTGCTGGCATGCCATGCTGCTGGTGCTGCTGCCACACGGTGCAGCTGCCACGTGGTGCAGCTGCCGCATGGTGCAGCTGCTGCATGGTGCTGTGTACCGTGGTACACCCATGTACCATGTGGTATGCTATTGTGGGGTAATACTATTTCTAATGATACCACTTCATTCAGCTACTCTTGTAATCGCAACTATTATAATTTTAATCAGCATCTCTTTGTTGCTCTTTGAGTATTTCATTATTATTATTTATTATTATTATAAACATGTTATAGAGCCAGGTGAGCCAGGTGAGCCACTGCCATGCGGTGCCACTGGCATGCAGTGCCACTGGTGCACAGTGTCGCTGTGTGCAGTGCCGCTGGCATGCAGTGCCCTGGCATGCAGTGCTGCTGGCATGTGGTGCCACTGCCGTGCAGTGCCGCTGCTGCGTGGTGCCTCTACCGTGCTGTGCCACTGGCATACAGTGCCACTGCCGTGCAGTGCTGCTGGCTTGCAGTGCTGGATTACTATTTGGATACAATCATACACGTGATTCATAAAATATGTCATTTGCTAGCTAGCTGATGAACGAGATACTTGAGGTGACCAAAAATATTAACTATATGCAGATCACCACAAATATCTAAGAGAAAAATCAGGGGAATATCTTAGGGGAAATACCTAGACAGAAACTAATAATAAGACATATATTACAATTGCCCCCGTTTGACTTACAACCTTGGAATTTAAACCTTATAATGCAACAAATAATATACTATTCTGCCTTTACTTGTCTAAACGAGAATCTACTTTGGACCCCAGTAAACCGAGACGGTGGGAGTGCGGGGAACTGGGGCAGCAGGCCCCAGTCCCCGCACAACCACCGAACACTTCTGGATGTTAACAGCATTGAAAGCGGTAGTGAAATGCATATATAAAAGCATGATTTTTGGTTATGTTAGTTTTCATCGTTTATGTAAGGCCCCTGGGAATGTTTACAGTTGTCCGCCACCTAGTAGTGTAAGGCCCTCGCGAATTTATGCCGTCGCTAGGAAAATGCAATCATTTCTGTTAGGCAGTTTCTAGGCTATTAAAAGCATTTCCTGACCTCTTTAGCTAGGTGTTTTCAGTCTTTTGTTGCATGTAGTAGCTATGTATATATCCTGTAGGGCACTGGTCAGCCCTGCAAGATTCATGCTCTAAAGGTTTTATTTTTGTTTAGAATATAAAAAGTTCCTTGTCAATGGCCTGCTAATGGGTCGAGCAAGAAATTTCCTTACAACATTAGTTGACAGTTAATCTCAATCGTACAGCCATGATCTGCTTTTATAGCCGGCGAATTCTATGGGCACGTACCTCTCTGGTTGTTAATCATTGGAGCTTATCTATTGTTGGATCTGTAAGGAAGAGGATTTTCAACAATGCCACCAACCTACTCACTAAAGGTTAGCATTGCTGCAGTTTGTGTAATCGACAATAATTTCCACAGTAGTTTCCACGTTTTCATGTTAGCCGCCATAGCAGCCGAAGTTTGCCTCCGGTGACCTTGGGCATCGTGGTTCTCGTCACGGTCTTTGGCTTGATTATAGTTGATGCTACATGCCAATAAATGTATGCATACAAATTAATGCGGTGCCGCAGTGCTAGGGTGCCACGTAGCGATTTAGTGAGCATAGCGACTTCACATGAGCAAGTCTTCCCGCGTGATATTGCTACCCACGTGCATAACAATCCCGCGATCGTAGTGGATATGCCACATAGCGATTCCGCGAGCGATTATCAATGGTACTCACTCGCGTGATATTGCTACCTGTAGTAATGTTGGTTTGCTATCACGTGGTGCTAGTGCCGTGTGATGCTGCTGCCTCGTGGTGCAGTTTGCCGTGCAGTGCTGCTGCTGCGTGGTGCTGCTACCACGTGCTGCCACTGCTGTGTGCCGCCACTGCCACGAGCGCGGTGCAGCTGCCACCCGCGCCACTGCCGCATGGGTGTGTTGCCGTGCACTGCTGCTGCTGCACGGTACTGTGTACCGTGGTACAACTATATACTGTGCAGTACGCTGTAGTGGGGTAATGTTATTGCTTTAGATACCACTTTAGCTATTCTTGTAATCGCAATTTTTATAATTTGATTCAATATCTTTTGGCTGCTTTGAGTATTAATACATATGTTATATTTATATTATTTCTGCTTTATGAGGGTGGCTGCACAACGTTTTTTCCACTTCGTAGGAGTATGGGGGACAGGGGCTAATGATTGATGAGGGTGGGGAGGTCAGGACTTGATTTGTACGGTAACCGCACTACAGGCATAAAAGCAGTACAAGAGCACACTTTACGGAGGCTTACTGTACAGACATTTTGATAGCCCAAAGGCAAATGCAAATCTTCGCAGCTCATGAAAGTATTACAAGTGTTTCGTTTAGTAATATCACATCAAAGGCATCATCCACCCATGAGAGTGATCATCGGCGAATTCCAGACCAGTAACTAGCAGGTAATGGTCGGTTACAACAGCTTTTCATTGCTTATACTTTCCTTACAAACACCTATTATTGTTTCAAGTACGCAGGCTTTGCGTGGATGCAGATATTCTGGCTGTGAAATGGCTACTTCTGGCAAGTAAACTTGGCCATTTAAGCCTTCAGGAACTTCATGAATACGTACGTCGTAATTCAAAGCAAAACCATGCACATCATTGCTTATGCACATATTCTAGCTATTTCTTTAATAAGTCATGCATATTTCCGAACTCCTGGATGGACACCTACCGAATCTAAACAAACGCACACATATGGACAGTGTGAGCAATGAATGCCAAAGGAGGGATATGATGAAGGAAGGGGAAGGGGGGCCTGGATGCCCCCCGTGGACTACAGTGTCGAAAAACATTGACCCGAGATACAAGCTAGATACAGATCAACACAAATACCTAAGAGAAAAATCAGGGGAATACCTAGGGTGAAATATCTAGGGCGATATTAGCTATATGGACTATACGCACAACCACCGTACATTTCAGGGTATCAACAGCATTGAAAGCGGTAGCCAACGTAAGTTTTAAAATCATAATATACATATATATAAACGCTTCAACTGCCGCAAGCAGGAGAAATTATTGTAGTTCTTGAAGATACATTCTGCTGGGTAGGAGGTTATTAACGGGCGTCAGATGCCGTGAAGCACCTGGCTGTGGAGCCATATCGGTATCGGAATGAATAGTAATCTTTCATATCTAGATGCGGCAGAGAGAGGGGTCCTGGATACTTTGATGCGATTCACAAGATATCCAGATGTGGCTAAGGATTTCCAGGTGAATCTTAGGTATTTAGGTGCATGCGGTTTCTTGGCACCCAAATATAGCGAAGCGGTACAGCAAGACGTACGTGGGTTACCCTGTTATATAGACTCAGCTACCAAATACATTTGGCACATGCTGTAGTAGTCGTACACACTCTAGCACAATATAGATGTGCAGATACACGCCATCAACATCTCGAGAGGCCTTTGCGGCTCTCAACTACTACACATGCGGTAAGCAAGGGTGCTAGAAGGGTGCGACATCAATACATCGACATGTGTGTATGTACACCATTTTAATAACATTAACATGCATGATGCTCGTGCCGAACACTTCGACTTTGAAATATTGAAATACCAACGACATTATAGCTTACCGTCTGTTGGGGGTCTGGGAGGCCTTGGTGCCGGGGGAGAGGGCCACCCTACAGAGCTTGTGATGAGGGAGCGCGAGGCCAACGTGCGATCTTGAATGATTCGGGCGGGGCGGGGTATGGGATTTAGGGACTTGGAACCTGCGGCCAGCAGTTTGCTTAATTAAAAAATCATCTGGGCTCCCTGCCTCGTTCCCGTGTATTTAGGTGATGTAGATACTTTGTTTGAAATATATTAGATAGGCCATTAGCATATATACATACAGATGTATATTAGCGCAGATATATATACATGAAAATCTGAAGGGGTGTTACACTACTGCTGTGGGCGACTGGATGGCCCTGCAAAAATAAAATGTATATACATACATGGCCTCTGCCGCCCATCACGATCCTTGCTTAATAAGCTTTATTCCTATCCGCCTGTCTATATGTATTGCTCACATATGTACATGCAGGCTGGTTGCGGTTCCCTGTATACCACATGTATTTAGAGTAATTACATAGATAGCGGAACAGCTGCTGTATGTACGTACCGACGACTGACATCCATCAAGCAATAAAAAAGCATCGATCTGTTGTATTCCTATTACATCCGCCTACAGTTGAGGCCCGGTCAGAAGATGACCAGGTGTCATCTCGGATACTGCCCATAGATACCCTAACCAGGATGCTACACAGTCACCCGCTGTATGTTTCATTTCAAGTTCATTTGCGGCGGCCCTTTACCGTTTTATTCCATCGCACGATTCAAGCACGCAACCGAAATCTAGCTATATCGACCCTTCACTGCCCGCCGCACCTGCTGCCATTTGCAGCTCGGACAGACGTGCCCACTCATTTCTCAACTCCTCCAATCTGGTCGGCGGCCATGATGCACAACAATCAGGCGTATCATTGCTTATTATGTAGATAAGCTTGACGAAAGATAGAGGATTCCAACCCTCGTGCAAAAATGTGCGCTGCTTGCGGTTTACTACTTCTTATCTTACTCTTCATTCATCATTTTACGTAGTTGTGCGATGACGGCGGATGAAGCAAATGGTCACCTTGCTCACCTGCTGGAGAGCTTGGCAATCTCTACCTTGTCGGTTGGTGTCATGGCCAGCAGCCCAGCCACGCTGTCATTATTAGCAGCTTTCGCCAGTGCATGAAGAACATCGATTCACTCTGGGAAAACGGGGGGGCTCGGCTTCCATAAAATCCATCGTCCTTTTCCATAAAATGGCCTCCATATTATTTCGGTATGGAATCCATAAGCCTGCCACCAGGATATGGAAGCACTTTATGGAACTGAGACTGGATTTTATGGAAGGGAGAACCTGGGCATCGTGCTGAGCCTAGCTAAGTCCGGACTTAGCGATATAACTGAGAAGCAAGCAACCTGGACTTAGGCATCTATGTCCGGACTTAGCTAGGCTTAGCACAATCCGAACTTAATTAGCAAGGCACATGTTTTGTAGTCCGGATTGCACAAATTAAAATGTTCTTTCTTGTTTATATTTCAGTCAGACCTGGCTGAGGTTCCTGCATACAGTAAAAGAGTCGCGAACTTAGCATTGGGGCAACGAAGAAGTTTCTGTGGTCAGCAGACACGCACATTCTCATCCCTATTTTCATAGCTATTAGAAATGTGACTTACAGGTACTTTCGGGGCTCCTGCTGCAGCAATCTGCGGTGTTGACCTCCAAGTGCGGCGGCAGCGGCTGGTCAACAATACTCCCTACAGTTACCTAATTATTCTTATTTTCTTATCTTATCGCAATTTGTTGTATTAAGAACATTCGGGCCCTTGAAGCTCAAGATTGCTCCGTCCTCACAACTTTATTTTGCTCCGTCCTACCAGGAAAGCATGTGCATAGAATAATGTAATTCGTTATGAGTATTACGATTAAATATAATAACTGAAACCTGTAGTTCATAGCTTGCCCAAAGGAAGTATTTTCTGGTGCAGCGGTACAGCACCATAGGGCGACCTATGCATCGTACAGGATTCAACTTGGAAACTGTATGCATTAGGCTGACTTTCTATACAGGTAATTTTCTGTCGTTATTTTCTATTTATTGTCTACTTTTGAGTTCTTGTAGCGATGGTTTATGGAAGTTAACGGGCAACTAACAGGACAAAAGCGAACTGATGTGACAGACACACATGTTTTCACTCTCTGTAATGAAAAGCTTAATATCTAACGAGTATTTGCAGGACTTTACATCTGCACTCTTGCCTTCCATATTGATTTTATGGAACTCCATATCGATTTTATGGAACTCCATATCCATTTTATGGATCCAACAGAAAATATGGAGGATGGCTTTTCCCCGAGTGATTGTGTCGTGAACAAGAACCTCACCGGACATATCTGCAGCTCATAATCATGCATGCACGCACACCAGCAGCCATCCAAGCAAGAAACCCGACCAGGTGGCAGTGGTAAACAGTTCGCTCATATATAGACAGAATAATACTTTCCATCGGTGCAGCCGTTCCAGGGCCATGATGTAAAATTGATGCCTTGCCAAAAAGCTAGGATATACGCATGTATATATACATATATATACAGGTTGGTTGTTGTCGTGTGTGTACGTAGCTGTGTCATGGTGGGGTATCATTGGCTGGGGTATCATTGTATTATGTGAGATGTATGGTCAGCTATGTATTTATTTGGACATCGTCCAATAGATAGATAGATCGGGTTATATATTAATATTGTATTGGTATATATTATATATAGTAATATGCTTACATCATGTATACTATTTAGATTGGGACGCCAGGTTTGCCATTATAGTTTACTGCATGCACTGGTCGTTTCATCCCCTCAGTGATATGTACTATGTAATATGTAGGACCAGCGAGTTTTATTTGCGGCCTCAATCGTTGGTTGGTGGTATGCGTATCCGTTTTGTGGCGCATCCACTCCATTCGGGCCATCCACGGCCACCGCAGCTAGCTAGTGGCTTTGACGAATGGATGAATGAATGCATGTTTGCCATGCCTAAGAACACAAGCATGGTAGCATTCAGTGGAATGAACTCAAGATAGGTAGCTGTTCATTCAAAATACATATCCTGCCATTCGTTCGACAGCAGGTAGGTTAATTCGGCTGTCCATGCATATCTGCATGCATCGGATACTAATATATATATAATATGGGATGACTGATGTGGCGCCCACATTGAAGGGTGAGTCGCCCACATTGTAACACCCCAAACATATATACAGTGGGATAAATACATATGTACCATCTAACACCCCTTGAAATACGTACCATATAACTACATCCATGCATTGTGAGTGTGTGTGTGTGTCTCTCTCTTTCTCTCTCTCCCTCTCTCTCTCTCTCTCTCTCTCTCTCTCTCTCTCTATATATATATATATATATATATATATATATATATATATAATATATATATATCCTGTACGTACCTGCCACAGCGCCCAGCACAGTTGCAACGATTTGCTCCAGGTGGATGTCCATTTCCGGGCCGCTGTTGCTGCTGCTAGTCATCATCAGTGCGTCAATGGCTTTCCTCAGGTCCCCACCCTGGATGGCCTCCATGACAGGCCTGCAGCACGACGGACACATACAACCGCCATGCATACTTCGCATCTGGTGTTATCCCATCCATGTTGCATTCTGATGGGCACATCCTCCAGGTATTATTATCCCGAGCGAGATGTTGTGATGAGCCATGAGACATCTTCAAAGCGATAGGACCTTTCATTGATTAGTTGCTTTATTCGATATGATAGACAATAGCTAGGGGTCCATTCAGCAAGTACACACCTATGGAAAAACAACCCCGCCATCCATGCATCTGTCGTCCTGGCTGCTGGTGAGAGCTGTATATATATATATATATATATATATATATATATATATATATATATATACAGTAGTGAGCAAGAGATGTCTCTGTATGTAATTAATGATCGATGCACCCAGCGGCATGCATTCTGCCTATCCGTAGCGTCCTCGCTCTGATACGCCTTGCTACCTGATGAGCTCGACCAGTGCGCTCTCCTGGAGGACTGAAACGCAACGCCGGCCCGTCTCAGTGGTCAGGAAGGCGTCAGAAGCTGCTGCTACGACCCGCATCAGCTCTGAAACCACACCTCCGGAGAGCTCCGCTGGAGCCGATATAGTTGCTGCATTGTCGTCAACTGTTGTGACAGGGTTTGCAGAGTCACACAACAGTGTTCCTTCCAACAGTGCCGGTAGCCACGTCTTATTCCACTGGTCCTTCACGGTGGCGCCTACCGCATACAGGGCTTCGGCAGTCTCTTCAAGGAGAGGCATCAGCAGGTTCCCATCTGGGTTATCATCCTTACTGCTGCTGCGGCTGGTAAGAAGGGAGGAGTCGTCAGACGATGAGAAGGGGCCATCATGGGGTAGGAAGCCGACCAGTAACGTCTTCAAAATTTGGGCCACAATGGAAGCGGTAATGCGCTTCACAGCGGCGGTTGCTTCATCAGTCGTGGCATCCGTAATCATGGCGGAGTCAGTGGTGGAGGCAGTAGTGGCGGTGGCAGACGACGTGACGGCGGCAGCAGTAACGGGGACATGGTTTGCAGGCGCCCCGGTGGAGATTTGGCCACGCAGTTTTGGGCTCCAGGACGTCACTGCATGCCGTGTGCACAGCAGAAGGGCGAGCGGTATTATTGCTTTAATATAGCGCTAATAAAGCGCGCGTACGTACATATCCTTCAACAACTGCGCCAGCTCCGTCCAGCAGACTTAAACATCAGCATGTGCAGACAGCAGCTATACTATCTCTGGAAGCCCTAGCTAGCTGGACATACATGCATAATGACAACTGAAAATAAACATTAATTATTATTTGTGTGAAGTGAGCAGCGAGGAGAACGACAACAGCAGGGTGCATTCGCATTTATTACTGTAACAGACTACATCACAGCTTATAATATTTCCATAAAGACATTTCTCTCTAACCTATTAATTATTATAAAGGCGCATACCGTATAGCGGTACATATACATCTATCCGGTACGGAGCAGTACATAGTTACGGCTATGGCTGTACAATCCGGTACATGGTAACCGTACATGGTCAGATCTCTATTGCCAACTCTCCAGATGGTTCAGAAGCCGTCATCTAATGGTACAACACTACCACATCTGCGCCTATGCCGTACTGCAAGCGAGTACATAATCCCTGGGAAGACCCCGGTGTTTATCAACACCTCCATCTCGGTTTAGTCGTCTCTCTTCTAAGGTGCCAGGTAGGCTGTTACAATTACTACCTACGGGCGGACGCACGCATGCACGTTACCTGACAAGTCTGCTGCACTCCGTCCAGATGCATCATTGGCGGTAGACATAATCGCCATGCTAGACAGCCATGAGCGCAGCCTGAAGTAAATAAAAGTGAGCGGGGACGGAACTCACCAGCCAATTGGGATGTGCGGAGAAACAAGGGAACACTTACCCTATGCATGGATAGCTATCATGGAAATGCATGGATGGCTGGATGGCAGCCATGCAGCTAGGATAGCTAGCGCGATAACCCTAGCTAGCAGATAGATAGACGGGCAAACCCAACCAATGTATGCATGTATGTATGTGCTTCATTCCCTCTCTTTAGTTGCTGTTAGGAGCCCTCAAACGAATGTTTGTTTGTTGAGCTATAGATAGCCCGCTAACTTGCTTAGAGACTATACATTCCTTGCTCTCCCCAGTTCGCGCGTGGCCTGCTGCTGCATCTTCTCGCGTTGCTTTGCATGATGACGTGTGTACGATACCTCTTAATGGCAGCAACCATAAGACGCCGGTCAGCTGGTGACACACCCAGCATGTCGCACAGTGCATCCACATCATCGTCCGCCTCCTCCTCCCTCTTCTCCGGAGAACGCTCCATGTCACTCTCCTGCATCAATCGACGGAGACTCTCCAGCAGCAGCTTCGCGGAGCCCTCATCAGCCGCTGGGCTTCCATTAATAACGCTCAGCAGCTGGCTATCCACCGTGTCTGCTGCGGCGCATGCATGCATGCATAAGCGGGTATAAATATGCACCGCCTTACGACAGTCAAACTGATCAAACTGATTGGGACATACCGACGACAAGGACACGAGTATAATTATGAATGCTCGCCGCTATCTTATTATTAGACATGCATCAGCTGTCCGTCGAGTCGGATTCATGCTTGCTATATATCGTGGTGGCGCACGCACACAGCGCCAGGGATGAGATCAGCAGGTAGCTAGGCATGCAGCGTCCGTCGTTGGCCCTGTTATTCATGCACGTCATTATGCATGCATGGCTTTGGAATTAGAAATAAAATATCCGTCTGTCCTACGTAGGGTCTCCACGCATGCATCCTGCATGCTGACATCTGTGTAACAAGGATTATATAGTAAATGTATGTTTGTTTTTATGGATGCACACATGTTGAGAATTCAAAAATACATCCACATACTGCTCGCTGGATTGAACATCCACACACGCATACACGCATGCTGGAAGCAGCCCACGCACACGACGGCACACGCACGTATATATGCGTTTCTCCCCCAAGCAAGCAAGCAGCTGATGCGTGCATGTATGGTACAGGTGCTGCGTGGCCGCGTGCTGGTATATATGCATGTAGCCCTGATACAAAGGCTTAGTACCGATTTCTTGTACAGGATGCATGCATGCATGTACGGGAATAGTAATGGATACCTATTCCATGCATGGATGGGCTATATATGTAAATCGCTAGCTGGTACATTATTCGCACGGATCTAACACTGACGCAAATCTATATAATACATAGGCTTTATTGCAATCACGCACGCACGCAACAAAGCAACCAATAATGTAAATCCACGTGGATTTACGATACGGGCACGCAAGTATCGTAAGGCATTTATCTAAGTTTTAACTAGCAGCATAACACATCGTCATGCAACCTTTCGAGGGACAAAAACTCGATCGTTTAGTTAGTTTCAAATTGCTGTAGTTTATTTATTACCCCTGTGCGAGAACCCCCGTATCGTATACGTATCAGATAGGGGATGCTAGCCCTATGCGAGAGGCCCCCTATCAGATAGGGGGTGCTAGGCTAGCAGAAAATGGCCTATCCGGGCATGTATCTGCTACCTAGCTTTAGGCTAGCAGGGAACCTGCTAGGTATCACGGCCGGGCTATCTGCTAGCCTATCCGATAACCCCTGGACATGTGTCTGCTGGGCTATCTGCTAGAATACTGATAGCCTTATGCTATATAGCTGCTGCTGCTAAGTCTGCGAGTTTTGTGTAAATTTTCTAGATGCTATAAATATGCCTTACATAGGTGAATTTCAGGTATGTATGTTTGTCCAGATATGCAGCTGGGGCCATCGCATATATACACAAAAAGCCATAATGGTCATTTATTACATCCTGCTGTATACGTTCCATGTGGCGCAAGCAACGGACGACGGCGTATACATATATATTATTTATCACCAGCAAGCAAAGTACTCTTAACAACGCCATCGTAATAATCATCCACACATATTACGGACGTACTACTAATAACTGCCGCAACTAGAATGATGACAACACTCGTCCTCGCTGGACGTAAAATTACTATTGAGTAAATGAATAAAATGAAATTTACGAAATACATAAAAACTGTCCGTTATGCAATTACTTCGTACCAAGCAAGCAAGTATGTAAGCCCGGCATGTAGTCAATGCAATAACCTCTCGAATATAAACTAAATATGTAAGAAATTATACGACTCATCCAGGGCAACCAATACGTTTCCAACGAAGAACCTTGCTTGCTACGTAGCGAGTCTATCGGCCCTGCCTTATGCGAGCGTGACTATCCTAAAAATTACAGGCTAAGAATCATAATATAAAATCTATTTTTACAAATCCCTCAATAGGAGCTCAATCTCAGGAATCACCGTCACCATATAAAACGAGCGGACAGTCGGGGAAAAGTCATCATGCATCCATATTTTCTGTTGGATCCATAAAATTAATATGGACTTCCATAAAATACATATGGAAGGCTAGAGTGCAGACGTAAAGCAGGTCAAACGGGCTTCTTTCATATGGGTTCTGGATATTCTTTGGTACGCACAAAATTTCAGTGTACCTTATTATTGACACATTTTCACAGAAATGTGAACAAACCTTGCAAAAGCAGGTCACTAGATAGGCCGCGCGCATATTTTTTATTACTATTATTACCTTGGAAGAGCTTGATTGTGCTCCGTTCCAGAGAGGCGGCGGAAAAGATACGTCCAAAGATAAAGCTTAGCTTGCGGATAAGCGATGGCAGTGGTGATCCATGCTTTGCATTGCAGGGTCGCCAAAGGGGTCCTTGGGCACTACTATCGCGCGCCTCCAGCATGCCATGCTGAAATCTTGAGAAAGCTGGGACAAATGATAAAAGAATCACGAGCGTCCAGAGGCTACGTAAATGAACGCGCATTGGCGCCGTGCGTGCATGATGACCGAGTAATAATATGCATGCCATCCATGAGCTGCCCGGCGGTAGGGCTTCCGAAAAGAATGGTTGCCCAATGGTTGAGGACGCATCAGTAGATAACATTCTATGCGATTACATACGTTCCTAGTAATGTTGTTTACGGAGGTTTACGATACTCGACCAAGATTCTTTGAAACCGTATATTTACATAACGTCGTCCATCATGCACGCATCCAGGAGGGACGACAATAAAGGACACGCAAGGCGAACGCGTGCTGCCACCATTAACAACATTTTTTCCAGACATGCATATAGAGGTACAGATATCGTAATCCACACTTTGGCGGACGGCATGCCTGCGAATGCCGTACGTTGGTCCTGCTTTGGTCCGCCGTGGATATAAAGAAAACGGCGAATATAAGTAAGGAAGTAATAAGGCCCTATATTTCTACACTAACCGAACGGACTGCGCGGCCAGATAGAGCGCCCATACGATCAGATCGCACGGCAGCCATACCTACCCCCATTATTATAATATCCATAAAGAGGGTATGTAGAAAAGGGTAGGAAGCAGGGTCAGATTGCGCCAGGGCCCTACCTCGATCAGGATGAGCGTGGCAATGTCATTAAGTATGTACAGGATACGTACGTACGTACGTAAGACAAGGTCCATAAGACACAAGGGATTATCATTCACATTCACAGCCTCCGCCCTTACAGCTCGTGATTATCTCTTCGAATACAAACAAGGGCGCCAAGCATGGAGTGGACACGTGCGCGACGTGCCGTCTAGTGGACACGTGCTCGAGCGTGGAGCGCCAAGCACGGAGTGGACACGTGCGCGACGTGCCGTCTAGTGGACACGTGCTCGAGCGTGGAGCGCCAAGCATGGAGTGGACACGTGCGCGACGTGCCGTCTAGTGGACACGTGCTCGAGCGTGGAGCGCCAAGCATGGAGTGGACACGTGCGCGACGTGCCGTCTAGTGGACACGTGCTCGAGCGTGGAGCGCCAAGCATGGAGTGGACACGTGCGCGACGTGCCGTCTAGTCGTTGCTCTATCTGAGCTACTCGTGAGCAACATACATGGTGAGGGTATCAATTCATAAGTTGAACCCTATTTGCCTTTATAAGGGACCACGGCGTGTCAATATGTACTATGCTCAGGAGCACACCTAGCTAGCCACCATGCATGCAAGTACACATTTGCTGCTGTCGCTATATATAAAGTGAACGATAGGTACATTTACTCATTTGCCTTTCCGTGGCCACCGCATCGATCCCCGTACCCCGTAGTAGTAGTAGTGCATTGGTTATTCTCATGCACCCTAAAACTCCAGCAGCCGATCAGGCTCTGTACTGTATGTATGTACTGTGCCGTACATACTGTACGTATTGTGCCGCGGCAGGCAGTATCGCTCGACCTACATACATGCTGGTGTATGGTGGGAATAACGTCCTTATGTTATGGTAGGAGTATTTGACTACGAAAACGGAATAATGATGTGCTGCACTTCTTACTACATTGGTCTTTTGCGATTATAATAATAATCATGTACGACAGGTGGGTCGAAACGATATCAGCCCTTAGCTTATTCGTAAATTTTATTTATACATTCAAGTAGGACGGAGCGAGCTCCGGAAAAGCAAGAGTAGATTAGGGGGGAATTATTGGTCCATACAGCCCAAGCAAGCAAGCTGTGCACGCACTGTCCTGGCGGAGGCACCCCAGTAAGCTAGAGCTAGGTGGGTTGGCCGCCAGATTGATCTTGTGCTGGCACCATATCTTATTAATCGGCAGGAAGCACAATCCCGCCCTTTAAATTGCACTTCCAGCCGTTATTCCAGCCCTCGCTGCAGCAGCAAATCGAGCAGCCATGCATCTCTTGCGTGCTCAGAGTATATATATATATGTATATATATACATATATATACATATATATATGTGTGTGTGTGTGTGTGCGGGTCTCGCTCAGCATGGAAGATGCACGGACGTATGGGTTTTCTTCCTTGGATGGTTAGGCCTACCTCTGTCTATATGTTACATAATAAACATTCCGCTGGGGGCGCCTCAGCAGTACACACGCACCATATCCGATGCAGACATACGTAGGCCGATGTCGCACGGGTGTCAAAAGTGTGATGGGTTAGAAAACTGAAAGTTTGATGGATGAGCCATGCATAAGCATGCACTTTTACAAGATTTTCTTTGCCGTATGTACTGATGCATCTGCACTGTGCTGTGCCGCACGTTATAGCTATATATGAGTATCGTGTAGTCCCTCTGTGCAGCAAATAAAGTGGAACAAATCCGATTCGATGTAAACCGCTACAACCAGAAAACACTTTCAAGGGGTGGGGGCCCCACTGATGAGCCCCGTGTCCACGGCGTCGTCCAGCAGAATCACGCCCGCCATAACGCAAACACCGACTGGTACATTGCGAACGAGCTCCCGTATTCTCAAACTCCTCAAGTTCCCGGCTGCTGGCTTCTGGCGCGCTGTCTGTTGCCTCCATTCCCCCTCACGTCTTGTCAGGAGCTCAGGAGCTCATCCAACGCCGGCAACGTACATAACGTGAGACTGTGATCCACGAGCATGCGGGTCGAGGCGAGGATTCCCTCAGAAAGCAGCTCGCGAGCAGACACCCAGACAGGCCGGTAGTGGGGTGCGGAAGCAGAGCTATGGGTAGACCTGCCAGCAGCGGTGGCAGATCTGGAGGCAGATCCTGCAGCCTTCCTGGAGTGGGGCCTGCGTGCCCCGTCTCCAAAGCGGGCGCTGGGCTGCAGGTACAGGATCTGTAAAAGGTCTCCATAGTGACGGACAGAAAGAAGCGGCAACGGAGATGCAGAGATGAGGTGGAGGTGTGGGGGATTGTGAGGAGGTCTCAGTAAGAGTATCAGAAAGAGAGAGAAAAACGAGGTTTGGCAAGGCAACAAATCCGAAGCAAGGGACACCAGGCACCGCCATCTTCATGCACGGTCACGACCCTCCCTTTTCCTCTCCTTCAAAACCTATACTCACATCGCATTATTAGGCAGTGAAGCTCAGATGGGCTTACTTCAACTACATCGGTCCCGGTTCTTAGGTGGGCATCATATGGGCATTGACTCCCCTGCTGGCATTCCTATTATTCCCTGCATCCCGTTTCCCCAGCCATCGATCCCCGGCCCACCCTGCCGGGAGGATGCAGCTCTGGTAGTCTTCCCGCCCTATGGACCGCCTCGTGGTAGCTGCAAAGCAACCGCTTAGCCTGTTTGGGTATCTCAGAGTAAGGCAGCAGCAAGTGCGCAGCTCGGCGAAGGCGATTGCGGCGGCTGAAGCTGCCCACGAGCACACGCGCCTTACTGCACCTGTTGAGTGTGCCGGACGCCGCCAAATGGAGGAAGCAAGGCAGCAAGGCCGGGAAAGACTCAGGTCGTCAGCGCACGTCTTCAGTTTCACGGGCAAATCATTCCACCACACTACCTCCGTATCATGCGCACAGATGACAATCTCTCATCCCACCCCCCGTCACATTGCTTGTCCTGCCGCATTCATGCCATGCATGCCAAGTAAGTTCACGATGTCATCCGCCTTCGCTAATAATCCTCGACCGCTTCATGTCCGCTTATCTCACTCGGTCGCGCACTCCTCCCACATCTCCCCCACCTGCACCTCGCCAGCGCGGTGATCATCTCATCCCGGTACCGCTCCATGGTGTTGAGGCTGAGCCGGGGAATGAGATCCTTCCCCGTCACCACACTTACGGTGAAGGGACGTAAGGCCTCACTGAGGGCGGGGCTGGTAAGACTTCCTGCGTGGGTTGGGGACGGCAGGAGGGGATGGATGGGGCGGCGAAGGGGAGGGGGCGAGGCGCGCCGCGTGGTATCGCTGTTTAAAACGCGGGCCCACAGGTTGGCGGGTTGCTCCGTGCTTCCCACCAGCTGCCGATCGGTTCTTTGTTGCGCTCGCTCACTTCATCCCGGAATAAGTGACGCACACCCTCACATCCCCCCACAACTTCATTCCAGCCCAGCCCAGGGGCTAGGACTGCGTGGAGCGCCGCCTCTGTACGTACCATCCCCGTTACTTCCACCATTCGCCTTGTTTGCACAACCAGAACATATCACAGACAGAACCATAAATCTCTCCATCGTCCTCAACCTGGTGTAAGTTTTCGTCATCATCTCACTGCATCATCCAGACGCCCCCATCTCGTCATCCAGACGCCCCCACCTGGCGGCGAGAAGGCCCAGCAGCGCACCTCCACATGAGGCAGTCCGGAACGCAGCCGTAGCGCCAGCAGCGCCGCCGCCCCCGCGCCTAGACTGTGGCCCGTCACCACCAGGCGCCAGCCCGTGCAGTCCACCTCGGGCAAACGCAATGGCACTGAGCAGCCGGGGCCCCCAGATGGGGCTCCTTCCCCCTCCCCTTTCTCATCGTGCCCATCTCCCTGCGTTCGAATTCATCAGTATATACTTATCAATAATAAAATTCCAGTAATAATTACAAAACGGGTGCTCATGGGGCTATCTGCCTCTTCGTGTGTTCTGTGTCCTCTCCACATGTTTATTTCGTCGCTCAGGGGCGTAGTGATACCCAAAATACACGCGAACAAGAGCTTCGCACGATAGCGGCAGCACCACACGCCATGCGGCACATGCAGCGTGACGAAGTCCCTCCATCCCTCCATATTGTACCTCATCGGTTTCGCCCAGTGACAGCGGAGCCGTCGGCGGCGCCGCCGCTTCCAAGTCCGTACATGCACGAGGATGATAATGTTGGGAACCACTAGCGGACCAGCCTTCCGCACGCCCGCTGTCGACCCCGCCGTTGCCGTCTCCGCCAGCGCCACCCATGCTCCGCCAGCGCCTTCCGTGCAAGTGAAAGAGCCCGGCGCCGCCAGCCGGGCCCTCCGCCTCTGATTGCGTATGTGGCAATGTCATGTACGGCTGCGATGCGCCGCCCTCGCTGGCGGACCGTGGACTGCTACCAAGCACCCCAAGCCAACCCACGCGAGATTGCCGCCGTTGTTGCGTCTGCTGGTGCTCCTGTTGTTGCGTCTGTTGCTGCTTTGGCTGCTGGGGTGGCTGGAGCTGCCTGGCGGCGGAAGGCGCCAGCGCTGTAACAGCCCGGAAGAGCTCCAAAACCGCTCGCCCCACCCCGAAGAAAGCACCAGATGTGCTGCGCTCAGCTGCAGCGGAACCAGTCGGACTAACCTTCTCTTTAAGGGCGCCGAGGCCGCCAGCAGCCCAGAGTCCAGGCGGGCTGGGTCCTCCCGCACAGCAAGACGCAGCGGGGGGGGAAGTGGGAGTAAGAGCTGCAACCCCGCGACTGCCACCGTCGACGGCAGCAACGCTGCTGTGGCGTGGCAGTGATGGCGGCGTCGGCTGAAAAGGTCGGCGCGCTGCCGCAGGAGGCGGCGGGGAAGGGGACCCAGGGGATTGTTCTGTGGCTGTGTATGTGGCAAATCGCGACGGACAGGCGCCGCCAAGGGAGCTGGGCCTGTTGTCGGCGCGTCGCGGCGTGAACCCGAAGTCGCCCGAGTACCGCACATTGGCCGATGAAGGATGGGGCCTGGCGGCCTGCAGCGGGGTCTCAACCGGAGAATAGCTGATTGCGGCGAGCCCAGTAGCGAGTGAGGGCGACGACGGAAGCAACGGTGCACGCGGATCGTTGTCATTATCCTCGCCGGCGTCCTCTCCACTGCTTCGGCCGCTACTTTTTCCGCCACCGCCACCGCCGCGGCGAACAGCATCCGCCGCCGAGGACTTGCCCCGACGCAGTGCCGACGGCAGGAATTCTCGGTGTGATCCAGCTGCGCCGCGAGACCCTAGTGACGTTGAAATTGATCGAGCGGGAGGATGGTATGACAGTACTAGAGACGGCAGCAGGGCTGCAGCTGGCGGAGGTGGAGGTGGTAACCGCTGCTGCCTCCGCAGTAACAGTGCACCCAGTCCGCCCTCGTGGGGCATCGTGGCCTGACGCTCTGCAGATATCAGTCGCGGCAGGTGAGGGGCCATGACACCGTGAGATGGACCCGAAGCGTCGAAGGATGTCAAACCGTTGGTAGGCCACGGGTCTGCAGCTGCGGCGCCGCCGCTAGCTCCGTAAGCCGCCGGCGGCGGCGGCGCCAGCTGTGTCGTCAAGATGCCTAATGCAGCGGCCCGGTCCTCATCCATCGAGGAAGGTCGCCGCCGTTGCGATTGCCGCTGGTGCGGCAGCGGCGCCGCCGCGAACGGACCGCTTCGATGAGGTGGTGCTGAGCTTGCCGTATAACGCTGCCGCTGTGGCGGTACTTGAGATTGCTGCGCTTCACGCTGTGCTGATGGCTGTGCTGATGGCTGTGCTGACCGCAGTCGCGAGACCCTTTGGGGCGGATCCTGACGAGGGTGGCTTTCCGGCCCACTGCTGTGCTGCTGGGTTGAAACAGAGGACAGGCGCGCAATGCTCCTAATCGTGCTAATGTTGGTGCCGCTGCGGCTGTGAACAGCGTGGGTGTTAGCAACAGCTATCCCGGCAGCGGCAGCTGTGGGAGGCCCAGCGGCGGCGGCGGCGGCGGCGGCAGTAGCCGCGTCGTTGGTCGTGGGTATCCCTTTTCTTGCGGGGATGGTGATGAGCTGGGGGCTGTGATCGTTGAGAGGAGGGGAGCGTGATGGGGGTGGCAGGAGGATGTCAAGCAGCCGCAGCTCCCGGAGATCCTCCCAAATGACGTCAGCCGCTTTGAGGATATGACCGAGAGATGAACGCAGCCAAGAAACGGAGGTAACCGGCAGGGGCAGGGTCAAGGGTAGGGAAGTAAGAACCCGAACGCAAGTTAACGGAAACATAACCTTGAATAATTCATATTTTTTTATGTATAAAAATATTATTATTATTTTCCCAAAGATATTTAAGATAAATTAAAGATATAAATGATGTACAGGTGTCTTCTTCCAGAGCATTCCTTGATAATGTGCGAATGAACTGGCCTGGGTGGGTTTGCTAGAACCTGCCCTCCAATACCATAAGCCCCATGCGGGAGGTGATGACGGTGACCCAGGTCATGAAGGATGTGCGAAGCCACGAGTGCGCGATGTGTACAGGTGCATCACGCCCCCCTGCATATTCCCCCCCCCCTTGCCGCGCAAGGATCCGGTTCGTTCCGCAGCACTGGATGCCACCCACGCGTAGTACGCCTTCGTCCCATACGTTCTGTTGGAGTTTTAAATGTTACGACGGAGAGGTGCATTTCTCTATTGCTCACCCGCCCAAATGCCTGCATGGACCAACACAGGGTCACGGCTGGGCAAGCCGTTAACGGCCGCATTGAAAGCCTCTGCTGCAGCGGCCGCGGCCGCGGCGGTGGCCTCGACCTCAGCCTCGTCGCTTGTCGCCAGGGGGCCATTGGCCGCCGCGGGTAACCCAACTGCCGACATTGGTGCGGGCGCGGGTCGGGGTGGGGGGGGTGCTGAAGAGATTGTTGGCGCCGCCAGGTCTGGGGCCTCCGCCGTGGCCACATCCCTGGACAGCAAGTCCCGGACGTCCAGTGGCTCACAGAGGCAATCCGTCACGATGTCCTCCGCGCTGAAGGTGCCCCGGATGGCGATCACCACTGAACTGGGGGCGTCCAACCAAGGGGCGTCCGCTAAGGGAGTCAAAAGAGATATGAACGCGTCCTTACAGATAAGCGAAGATAGCAGACACGGCATCAGCGGAGGGCGGGGAATGACGGCGAGGAGGAGGCGGAGGAGGTAATGCCCTCGAGAAGCCGAGCGATGGGTGTATCACAATGGAGTGGAACAGATGATCAGACGGATCGCCGCATAGTGGGCCGACGTGTGACAGGTGGGGACTCCCATGGTGATGGTAGCGCTGGGCGGTGTGGTATGCTGATAGCAGGGGCTCGTCATCCGGATCAGCGGCGGCGGCGGCGGCGGCGGCGGCAACCCCCAACCCCTAACACGTTTTACACCGACCCTTGGTTCTGCTTCTCCTAACAGTATTGAGATCGGGTAGATGATATAGCGGCAGTTCGCGACAGTCCAGGCGCCCTGCCCCTGGCCGCTCACCGAGTGGCTTTATCGAGACAGACCATGTACGGAAGGTAACCCTCCGTCGAGTTGTGCGTGTTCACATGTACGACATGCTCTGTATACTTTGATGCGCTGGAAAGGATAGACGCCAGCAGCGGGTCAGGGGCGGAGGAACCGTGACGTCGCCGCCAGGCCGCCACCTCATCGGCGGACGCGCCGTCGCCGTCTCCTCCCAGGTGCCAGGCGGAGGACTTGCTGGGACCATCTGGCGGGCAGCTGCCGTAGATGGCGGCCGCGTACCTATAAGGACGATCGGATGGACAAAAAAACACACGATTGATGGTATCGCCCAGCGGGGGCCCTCGGATGCAGTGATTGGGATTCACCGATACGAGAACGCTACTTGACTAAGACAAGGGGGGAAAGTTCACGGATAGCAATAGAAAGGATGGTTTCATCGTACCTGCCATACACCGCCGCCTCCTGCAGTGTGTCCCGGTCGACCATCTCGCGTTCTGCAGCAAACGCCGCCGCCAGCGCTGCGTCACCTATGCGCTTCCGCAACCATGTGTCAAGCCTGCCAGGGATACCCGATCCCACCGGCGCCGGCGCCTCTGCTGCCGCCGCCGCCGCCGCCGCCGCCCCTGCGCTCGCCCCCGCCGCCGCTGCCACCACCGGCTCCTGCACCGCCGAGCCCACCGAGCGCAGCCGGACAGCGCCCGGCTCCTCAGACACCGCACCCTCCTCCCCAGCAAGGTAGGAATCCAGGTTCACGTCCAGATCCAAGCTGCCCTCGGCCCCACCCAGAAGCCCTCCGCATTCTGTCGGCGGCCCGATATCGTCTTCCGCCTCCACCACCTCAGCCGCCAACTCTCTCGCTAACTCCCCCACCAACTCATCCAGGTGCTCCTCCATGCCCGCCGGGGTAATATGCACTATAGGGTGCAGCAGCGTCAGGGCGCGGCTGGGCGATGGCGGCTGCTCCTGATCCCTTTCCGCCGCCGTCGCCGCTGCTGCTGCTGCTGCGGCCGTATCCGTAATTTCAACCCCCAATAGAGACAGTCTGCTGCCGCCGCCGCCACTACTGAGGCACGGATAAGTCTCTGCACTGAGAACCGGCTGTCCCGAACTGCTGGCGTTGGTGCCGATGTTATCCGCAAGCAATGTAGAGCTACCCACAACATCCGCACCACCACCACCAGCACTGGTGGAAGTGGTATTGATGGTGGCGTTGCGAAAAGAGTAGCCTGCCTGGCTCAAAGCAGCGTGGGTGGTCAGACGAGTAGGCATACCCCAACCAGTCGCATCAAGCGCAGCACGCGACCCTTCGATTCCGGCCTCAGTGTTCCCGGTGCCGTAAGGGGCGTAAGCCTCAGCAAGGATACCCCTCGAAGCTGACGCCGGCGGCACATGCACGGGCGCCAGCTCGGTCCCGACTTCGGAAATATGCACCCGCGGCGGCTGCCGTCCACCTTGCTGCCAAATATGCTGCTGCTGTTGAGGCCCCGGCCCCGGCGCGGGCGGCAGCGGTGCTGGTGGCGGCGGCGGTGGTGGCGGTGGCGGTGGCAGCGGCAACGGCAGCGGCAACGGCAGCACTGGTTCCTGAACGGCTAGGAAGGGTGAAACGTTGCCGCGGCTCGGCGTCGTCTCCTGCACCTGCCCTTCCTCACCGCCGTGCAACAACGATGGCCTCCCCCAAGCCGGTGTAGGCTGCCCCTCGTTGCCCAAACTACACACACTGGTGCCGTCTCCGCTGAATCCCGGGCTTCTAACATTTTTGCAAGGCCCGCCGCACGCACTCACGGTGTCGGAATGCGATCCATGGGCCGGCTTTAAAACCGATGCTGATCCAAAACCCTGCCAGGCCGCCACTGATCCGCTTGAGCCCAGCAGCACTGAGTGTGCCGCCGCTGCCGCCACCATCGCGTCTCGCAGCGCGCGACGACGGCGCTCCCGCTGCGCCGCTGCCACCAGGATCATGGCCGCCGCCACATCGGATAAAGTGAGATCGACGTGCTGCAGTAGGTGGGAAGTAAGCTGCGCGATGCGGCGCAAGGCGGGCTCCCTGCAACCGACAGAGAGCAACCGGAGGGTTGGACAGTCTAGGACAGCCCGGCTGGTCCTTTGCGACGCTTGCTAGTCCGAGGCGATTCAAAGAGCGATTCAATCCTCCACCGGGGCGCTGGCTGAAACTCGCAAGGCACAACATCAGATGGGTTTGACACCGGGATGATTTCGGTTCATTGTCCTCACGAAATGGTGTGATATGCGCCAGCGCAGGAAGCAATTGCAATCCGGACATGCAACCCGCGGGAGCTGTCGGTCGGATCGCACGCAGGTGATACCATTGGAATACAAACTGGTGGGTCACCAGGTCTCCTTTGGGGTCGAGCAGAGAGAGAGGGAGAGAGATGATGAAGGATGGAGCGGTATGAGCACAGAACGGTTGTCTAGGAACGCACCTGTCAGGCAGCCGCGCGTGTGTGAGCAGCCTGGACCTACAGCACAGCAGGCGGGCCAGCCACAGCAGCCGTGCTTCCCAGGCCTCAACTAACCCCAAGCCATGCCAGGGGTTCAGCGCCAGGGCAGTCAGCAGCCTGCAGCAGCCACGATACCGGGCATGACATCTGAAGTAGTGGAAACCGGCTTATGAATGGTGATCGGAAAGAGAAAGGAACGGCTTATCTTTGGAAGGCAAAATACGGCACACACATACACACACGGGAGGAGGGGGAGGAGGAGGACGGCTCAAGTATTCAAGAGCCGTGTTGGTCACAATAGCAAACCTTCATGGCCCAAACTGCGCTTGAAGATCATCGTTTCGGGGGCATCTCCACCATAACGCACCGCCACCACCGCGAAGATCAGCAGCATCGCGCACACGATGGAACCCCAAACCCTTCTTTGCGACGCTAGCAACGAGGCCGCAGCGAGTCTTTGGTCTCAGGTCTTTGGCAAATGCCAAGCGCAACCAAGAGACACAAGTCCTTCAATTGCGCAGCTACTGGATGCTGGCGGTGAGCGCTGAACCCATCGAATACATGTTGAAGTCGATTGTGGTGAATGGATGAGGGCATCCATCTAGCTAGCAGGGAAAATCAGGGCTCCCCATCCCCAGCAGATTAGTGGTTAAGTGGGCCCCTCGTGAAGGATTACTACCACCTGGAACACCGACAACTAGTGAGCGGAACAAGACCCCAGGACCATTCCTTGAGTTGCCCACCCATCCATCCCACCCGCCGGCAAGCCGCCGACAGCGGTCAAGCACCCGCCACAGGGGCCCAAAGCCCGCCTCGCACTATTGGTGGAGAACCACCCACCCGTTGAGAGCAATGACCGCCCAGGTGGTCCCTACGAGCGCCGCCGCCAGCGGTCTGGGGCTCCATGCAGTGCACAACCTGGTGTCCACATGCAGCAGGTGGGCGCCGTACGCCGCGAAACCCAGTTCCGCAACTGAAGCGAAGGTGTGGAGGTAGAGCAGCAAGGGGACAGTTCGGCGGGCATGGGTCTCCAGGGGCGTGCCTGCGTGGAGATGGAGCAATCAGGCATTTTGTCAGGCATGAAAAGGGAAAGCGCCGAGGCCAAGATGGATTACCAGATACCCGGAAGTTGATGGCAAATTTATGACCATGCTGACCTTTGGAGGTGCATCGGGGGGGAAGACGATGGCAAAGAATTGACTTGCGAGACTAGAAGGTGACCCAAGGGTCATGGCTAGGTTAGGCGCAATAGGCATCCCTGAGTGTGTTTGCTTACTTGTGGGATTAAGACCAGAGGGATTAAACACGTTCTTTGATATCGATATCTATTCAGTGTCCAACATTCGACTTCGAACGCTGACAATAAAGACGTTGGATACCCACAAGCCTAGGTGAGACCCAAACACGTCCAGTTCACATACCTGTAACTCCTACTTTAAAAAGGGACCATTCCAACGCAGAAGAAATAGTGAATGCACCAGTTCCTCCAGCGAGGAAAGGGAGATAGTCGCCTTCATCACGACATACAGGGTGTCTTTGATAAAGCGCTAACGTAACAATCAAAACAATAGTCCATGCGCTGTGGAATAACGCGGCTGGCAACGCAAAGAGAGGCACATCGTCGGATGCAATTAGGAGCTGCCTTCCGAGGAGCACAAGGGCTGGCATCGACCTTTTGGAGGTCCTCCCGGTAAGATGTTATTAATACTTATTGCAAACCGATTAGACTTTGTCGCAGACTCCCGTTCTAGATAGTTGGTCCCGTAACCAAGGTCTATGCGAGGATATATACATTTTATGTGCAAACTATTAAATCGTACACGATTTTAAGTCTTCATGAGTGGCGAAACTGATAGATGAGTGCCAAAGCCGCGTTCTTACATTTTTTGTACGACCCACCGTCGCCTGAGCGCAACAACAATTTTATGCAGCGAATATGATATATTTTTAAACTTTTCAAGTTAAAAAATTAGCGTAACTTGTGGGAACATCGCCCCAAAGGTTTGGCGCTCGTAACTGCCTGCTCTCCAGCACCCTGAACTCTGCTCACCATACATGCCGCCCTGAGAAAACCCATATAGGTGGCCCGCCGTCACATATCCCGTCACGTCATTGCGAGACAGACTCTTGGCACCTGCAAGGCCAGCTCACGAACCAGGATGAACCCTAGCATAATGCCCAGCTGAGCCCCACGCGTAGATTGCAGCGAGATGGCCCTTCCTCGACCTAAATACACTTCCAATCAGAAGTCCTCCACGCCCGCACCACCTTCATCGCCGTAGTCAAGTTGGCCCCCTTCCTCCGCATCCACGTCGTATTCATCCAGCGAATAGTTGTCCTCCTGCGCAACGCCTGCGGAGCTCTCCGTGATCTCCGCTTCCACCATGGCCAGCCGCGAATGTGATGGTTGTGGAGATGGTGCTACACGTGGCGAAGCCGCCGGCGGTGACTGAGACGGCGGAGAATGCGACGGAGGGGAACGTGATGACGGCGACGCAGCTGGCGGTGAGGCAGACGGCGGTGACGCGGCTGCTGGGGAGCGGGATAGCGGGGACTTCGGCGCCGTCGAACTCTGTCCGGAGGCCCTGTCAGCGGCGCCACCAAATCCCGTACCAGCTGCTCGGCCGCTTGTGCTAGAGGTCTTACTGGTGCTGGAAGACTCCTGCTGGATCGCTCCTGGAGGCGGAGTGGAGGGCCGCCGTGAGCCAGGCGCTGAACCCGGGGCTGCGGCTGATCCTGTAGCAGAAGCGCGCGAGACGCCACCCACTGCGGAACCGGTTGTTGAGCCACGCGGGCCAGTGGTATCTGTCCCCGGTGCCGGTGCATGACCTGCTGGGGTCCCAGAAGCCGACCCCATGCTGGAAACCCGTACTGCAACTCCGCCGCCACCGCCTCCCGCCGTCCTCTGTCCTGCGCCCATGATACTGCTGGCTGAGCTCTGCTGGGACAGTCCTTGCTGCGGGGAGGCGAAATTGGACGGTACGGAGGGCTTACCCTTCGATGGCGTTGCGGTGGCTGCGGTTGCAACTCCAGTGTTGCTAATTCTGGACACCCCCTGTTCCAACCCCAGCCCCGCCGTTCCGCTGGCTCTACTGGAGCGCCGGCTCGACGGCTCCCCGGGCCCAGGGCCACCTGCACCAGCTTGGGGCAGTGGCCGGAGGCGCGGCTGTGGGCTTGGGCTGCTGTCTGCGTCCGCCAGGCCGCGGCGTTCTTGCTGCTGCCTCACACCTATCGCCACGCTTCCTAGCCTAGCACCGGTACCGGCCCCTCTCGCGATACGGCGCTCTGGTGAGGGTGAGGCGCTGGCGCTGCTGGTGGTGTCCCCATCCATAAGCCCCCGCCGGATGGGCCCAGCGCCAGCCGCAGCTCTGCCTCTAGTTGGGAGGCTGCCGCCGCTCGAGCGCGTTGGTGACGGTGGTGTCGTAAACGCTACTCGGTTGATGCCGCGTCGGGGGCTGGCTGGCGGTGCCCCAGCAGCGCTGCGGCCTCGGCCGGGGCTGGCGAGCTGAGTGTTGGGCCGCGAAGGTGGCACAGCTGAGGCAGCGGGACGCGGACTGGGTGCTCCTGAAGCGCCGCCGGTGCTCACTCCGCCGCCGCCACCACCGCTGATACGGGTAGATGGCGGCACGGCGGACGTAGGACGCCGAGCAGGGCCTCCGGCGCCGCCGCCGCTGAGCCGTGATGGTGACGCTGGCGGCACCTGGGCAGAACGGGGACGCTGCGGCGGCGCTGGCGAACGGATGGGGACTTTCTGGCCATCCTCGGCCCCGGACGAGCGCATGGGGTTAGACGGCCGTTGTCGCGTCGGTGTCGCCGCAGCGCCACGGCCGACAGACCAAGGTGCGGCCCCTGGCGTCCGCTGCTGATCCTGAGATATGGATGTTGTTGACGGGCTGCCCTGCAGTCCAGGGGAGTCTAGCAGGCTGGTGCCGATAGCGCGTGCATGCCGTCGCCACCCCATAGGATCCCACATAGACTTGGGGGTACTTGATCCAAAGACATACATGCTGCGGCTGCTGCCCTCCCCTTCCAGCGGCCCGCCGCCGCCAGAAGTCCCGCGGGTCCGCGCGGCGCTGCTGGGCCGCCGCCTTGGTGTTGTCGATGTGCCGCCGGCAGTGGGTGGGGAGCGGGTGCTGCGGCGGCGGTTCGTGGGCCCGCCGCTGGGAGACGTCGCCCGGCTACTGGGCTGGCTGGGGCCCCGGCTCAGGGCCCGGGGTAGCAAGTACCAGGGCGTCAGACTGGCCTTCTCCTCTGCTCGTTTGCACTCCTGTATTGCGAAGAGCGAATGCCATTAGTTTGTGCGTGCGACGGGATAACGTGGCTGAGTACGCCCCGGTAGCATTTAGTCCCGTAGTCTGTGCTACAGAGAAGGACACACAGCTCCGACGGCTTGGAAAAAACAATGCTGAGAGCTTGCTCCCAAAGCGGGCCAACAGGTCAACCACGTATCCATACCCGTACCCAGCGCGCCGCACCAGTAACTCTTGGCGCCGTGCCGCCCGCTTCGCCTCGTCGGATCTCAGCCTGGCGTAGATGGCCTCTTGCTGTACGCATGGGAAAGGCGGGGAGACGTAATAAACCAGCCGCCGCACGAGCCGTCATCTTCGAACAATATCTGCTGCTTCTGGACTTGGAATTTCCAATTGTATGTATTATTATATATTCCAATTTTTCCCGACCTTCTCAACCCTCGTTTGGCCCACCATGCTGCCCACCTGCGCATGCGTCAGCCCGTACTGCACCTCGGCCGAATACGTGGCACGTTACTTACAGCGGCCGATGCGTGCAATCTTTGCTCCAGTGAATTCATTGCGCGAGCAATACTCGTGTATATATATAATATATATATATATACTTCACGCCCCAGGCTTCTGACCATCACGTTCTGACCATCGGCACGTGCATGGCCCGGTGCTACTACGCTTCCTTGCAACATACCACCTGGAGAAGAAGTGCTCGTTTCAATAATCCATTGTCCGTTTGTCGCACATATTTTATTGGGTCCCGCTTGAGCCTTGTTTACCTCTTCCGGGGTGATGAGCCGCCGGTTGGCCCCGGGCCGGAAGCTCTCGTACATTGCTCGCAGCGTCTCCTCCTTCCGCCGCTCCCGGGCGTAGGTGTCGTCTAGGAACATCTGGCTGCGCAGGGCCCTGAAGGTTTGGATGCGGAAACGGCGTCCGTAAAATGCAGACTTAGACTCAAGGCGAGGTGTTGGCTGGGGGTTAGCGGAGATGAGGCAGCAGCGGCGCGTATTAACTCGGCAAGGACCCCTGTTCCAGAAGAGCTGCAAACCGACAGACTTTGCATGTTGCAAGTCTGCTGACGCCCGTGCACAGACCGCGTAAGTTCTAAATTCTGGGGGCCCTCAGAAGCATACGCTGGACACAAGCGCAAGCGCACTTGTGGGCTTCAAAGGGGAGCGCAGCACTGCTTTCGACAGATGGAAGCTGAATCCGCTCCCGTATATCATTTGCCACGCCGCCCAGCTGCTTCACTTCCCACCTGTACACCGCCATCATCTTCTTGGTGCCCCTCAGCCCCTCCTTAAAGCGCAAAAGGTCCGCGTCCTTGAGCCTGGCTAGGAGCTCCACGTTGTGCATCAGATGGTTCTGAACCGCATACTCAACCTCCGAGGCCTGTAAAGCGGGCGGCGGGTTGGACACAGAACGGAATCATCCCGTGCCGTAAGAAGGGCTAATGAGGGGCGCCTGATTATATCGAGCTCCGCGAGACCGGGCCCAGTGGTGCAGGACTTTAGCAGCAGGGCGCCGTGGGAAGGCCCTGTTGACCTGTGGTGCAAAGAGATGATCCTATGATATGGTGCAATGTACATACATTGATATGCAGACAATTGCCTTATCAGGCCCTAGGTCCGCTGTCCATGGTCTCCTTTCCCCGTTGCTGCGTCATTGTGTACCAGTGGCGTCCGCGTCCCCCATTAGGCCCATCGTCCATGAGGCCTGCTGCACCAACTCGCTGCCGAACAAACCTCCCCGCACCTCCTGTTGCGGCCCCAGACGGTACTCAATGTCTTCCTCTCGGTAGCCCTGCGATCGCATCATGGCGGCCTGCCGTTCCCGCTTGCGCCGCGTCCGTTCCCACTCCAACAACCACTCCTGACGTTGCCTTTCCATGGCGCGATTCTGCATCTCCACCAGCGGGTCATCGCTCCTGGTCGCCCAACAGCCCAAAAGCGGCATGGGGCCATGCGTCGCAGCGTCAGGGAGAGCATACGCTAAAAGGTTCACCATCTCACAACAAATAATGTCCATGTTTGCCCATCCTTGAATTCACTGGATGCCTACTGCCCGGCGGTGCGCGCGCAAAGGTCTAGGACGACGCAGTGCTCAATGGATGTCTCACTAACGATGCCATTGCTACTGCCACCCTCGACCACCTCGGCTGAGCGCTTTATACATGATTTACTTCTGGCCGTACCCTGCTTGTACAAGACATTTCACGGAACCTCAGCCCACCCGGTAAACGCCACCGAAAACGTTCACCTCAAAAGAATGGGAAACCGGATACGTGGCCGGTTTGTAACAGATGGGTAACTAGACACGTTGGTAAGAACTGTAGTCGACCAATTCCTGTCCGCCCTTCTCTGTCCTAGTACGTGTGACGCCCGCCACCGTCCCGGTCACTTTCCTTATGGATCGCCTAGGTCCGAACCTCTCCATGGCGGCAGCATCACGGCCCTTGCCCCTAAACGTCTGCTTGCTCACCCCCAGTTGAGCTCCTCCGAACGCGGCGGCTCCAGGTCCAGGTCCTCCTCCCCATAGCCGCGTTCCCGTGCCAAGTTCCACGATCCTAGCCACTCCTCCTGGAGGTGCCGCAGCTCCAGCGCACGGCTGGCAGCGACAGTGGGGAAGGGTCGGGTGGCTTCGCTGAGGAGGTTCTTTGGTCAGATGCCCGAGCTCGAGTCGTCCAATAGAGAGACAACAGCCAGGCTGGCGATTCCGTAAGAGGACATAGGGACGTTGTGCATAAGTTCGAGTCTTGTTGTATACATGGGTGCCTTGGATATGCGTATCCCTCACGTGAGCAACAGCTTGTGTAAATCTGCGTACTGCGTACTGCGTGGAGACCCATCTGACATCTTAGCCGCTTGAGGCTGTGGCTGTGCTCGGTGCCCGAAGGATAGAGAAAAGAAACATGTCTGTTTCGCACACAAACTATGGCAGATTCAGAAAGCCGTAAACGTCGCCACGTTCGTCCCTCAACAGGCCAGCCGGATATCCCATCCATCCATTTGGCTTACTCTATGAGAGCGTCTAAGGCACCGAAGAAGTCCAGTCGCGGTTGCCACCGCCGGCGTCGGCCTGGTTGTCCGCCCTCCTCTCCAGTGAGCCCAAAGCCCTCTCCGCCGCCGATGTCGGGCTCCAGCAACGGTTCCATGGAGGGCCCCAGATCGGGGTCCCCGGACGAGTGCGGCCAGCCCATGAGGGCAAACAGCGTCTCCGCCTTGGCCTCGTTCTCTTCCTGCTGTTTCATCTTCATCTGGTATGTCACTGGCTGAGGTGGGCCCAGGGCCTTCTTCAACTTTGCCTGAAGACCATTTCGCGGGCAACAGACAGCGGGGGGAAGTTTAACCCTGCGCTTTATCATCTCGACACGGGAAAGCTGTAAATGTGAAGACACAAGCGGATTAGATACACAGCGATGCATGATGGTGCAGGAATGCATGTGTGGCGATTGTTTGTCTGCGGCCCCGCTGTAACACCTCTCCCTGCATGTAACAACTTACATGCAGGGAGATGTTCTCCTGGCCCACTGTGTTGAAGGTGCGGTCGCGGCCGTCCAGCTGGTGCAGCGCACCAGCGCCGCTGCTAGGCACCCACACGTCCTTCTTGCCCTGGTCGCGGTCGCGCTCGGGAGGCCAGCGGACGCTGTGTGGAAAGGAGGAGCCGAATAAGAACACGAGATAGATACATTCGTTGAGGACGACAGGTGTGGCGTCCTTTGACATTCGATGGATGGTTGGGTGGTGGATGCGGCAATTGTGAAACGGGAGGAGCTTGAGGAAGTCACAGGCCCACAGTTCTGGTCAGAGAGAGGAAAACGGAAAGAGAGAGAGCTAGCTCCATCTCAGGCAGTTGTTCAGAGCCTGTGCCGGACTGGCATCCATCCCTCACAAGTCAAAGACCAGCCAAAGCAAACGCAGCAGGTACATACCGCTCTCCTGCCTTGAGTAGTGCCAGGACCTTAATGACGTCACATACCTAACTCGGCAAGAGAATGAAACGTCGCAAAATCCGGCCATATGATATCCCGAATGATCGAGTTAAGCCCACTGATGATATTGTATCCTGGCGGCAACCGATGTCATAGCAGAACTAGCTTTTCTTATAGTATGTAGCTCTATTTTTGGTACAGCGTGCGCTGGCTCGCCGCAGCCACCTGGCTCCTCACCCCACCCCCAGATGTTCCTGGTAAATCCATACACTTACCCGTGCCGCTGCACGAACTGGCTCATCTTGACCATGGCAATGGCGGCCCGGATCTTCTTTTGCCGTTCCATGTAGTAGATGGAGGTTAGGCGCTTCCAAGTGGTGCGTTTGGGCACCATGCGAGTCTCATTCTCCTCGTCGTCACCCCCGCTGCCGTAGTCGTCCTGACCGCCCTGTGTCTTCTTCTTCAAATAATCCGGATAGAACTGCTCCACCTCCTCGAAATCGTACAGCGTTGTGTCTGGACGGGCAGGCGCCGGTGGCCGGGTTCCCCGTGCACGGACCTGCCAGATACCAGAAGTACAAGGCAACAGCGAGTCAGGAGAGCCAGACAGTTCCGGTGCAGGCTGTATGATATGTTGACGCTTGAAGCTTCACCTGCTCTGGCGTTTATCATATTCGCGCCCATGCTTCATGACCGACTTCTTGTCCCCTATATCAATGTTTGTCGCCTGATGGATACCCCAGGACTAAGCGCGCCATCCCACCCTGGGCCCCTTCCCGCTCCCCTCCCCGCTCCCATCTGCCCACCATGATTGTGTTGCTGGTGTGAGTCTCAAACTTGTACCCGTGCTGCTCAAAGTACGTCCGGATGCGCTTGTCAAACGTGTCCCCAATCTCCGAATCAACCTGCGACGGCATGGGGGAGGTAATGATCGAGTTCATAGTTCTCACAAATTGGCCAGGTTGAGGTGAGATTGTAAACACGCGACAATGGTAGGTCTGCAAACCTCAGGGGGACCCAGCGAACCGCTATTGAGCTGGGAACAAACTGGCGTATGCGCAAGCGCCTGTGCTGCAATACCAGGGGCCGACCAACACACTCGGCGCACACCAAGTACCGGAAGCCGCCCAGGGGACATCCCCTGAAGCCGTCCGCTACATTCCCTTCCATCGCAATCTCATCCCATACCCATCCATTATCACACCTCGGCCTTTGTCTTGACCAGCGCGCGAATCATCCGGTTGACCAGCCGCTCCAGAGCCACATCTCCCTCCGTCCTTTCGTCATCATCTACGAACCTGCAGCAGAGCGGCGCGCACCGTTCCACTACCTGGGACTCAAACAACGACAAAGACCTCCCAAAGACAGTAAAACGGTGCTTACACAATTTTGGCGGCATGTTCCGTTCTAGAACGTCTAGGTTAAGTGCCCGCAGACCCGTTCCAGCGGACCAAAGCAGACACTGACATACAGGCCGGTTGCAGCGCCTCCTTCCCATCAATTCTTTTAGCAAGGAGCTAATCCCCCTAAGTCACAAGAACCCCATCCAGGGCCGAGCCATCTCGCCTCTTGAACCATCGACTGAGTCTCGTCTTGTCCTTGGCGAAGCTGCGGTATTGGTTCAGCTCCTCGTTCTCGCTCCCTCGCTTGAAGTTTTTGTGGTTGCTAGCGTTTCTATTGCTGTTGGGGACCTGCCAGGTAGGCCGGGCATGAACCGCGATGGCGAATATATCCGAAAAAGGTTGAGATGGCAAGGAATGAGAAGTTTGAGGCGCTGACTACCCAGCTGCATCGGACGGAAGCCTCACATCCTCAAACACTCATATGCCGTCATAGGGCAGCCCTCACTTTCCCGTCGCTTACCCAGTAGTTGTTCCAGTGCGGGCTCTTGGCCTGTTCCTCGTCGTCGCCCTCGCCGCCACGTCGAACAACACCCATACGTTCCCGCCTCTTGCGCCGTGCCTCCTCCCGTGCCTCGCGCTCCTTTCGCATTTTCTCAAACTCGAAATCCATGCGCTGCCAAAAGGGCGTGCGGCTGCTGAGCGCCTTAGCGACGATGTCACGCACTGCCCCCGCGGGCACTTCTTCAACCCGCCCCACGCGCGGGCGGAAGGTGAGGTCTACAGTGGGGTCCTCGCCGTCCCGGGCGAAGCGCTCAGGGTGGGGATTGACCGAGCGCGTGCCGCGGCCGACCGGCAACCAGGGCACCGCCGCATCGGGGCCATACTCGGCAGCCGCTAGGGCGGCCGCACCCTTGCGGGCGCCGACGGCGCCGCCGGGTGCGACGGAAGCAACCATGCCGCGCTGGTGCGTAGGCGAAAACGCATCTTTGTGCTTAGCCTCCAGGTCCTTCAGCTTGCCACGGAGCTCCGCCATCTGTGCCTCCGTGAGGGCCTTATTGTTCGATAGCTGCTCAATAATCCTGCACGCCGTGTACAACATCCGGCATCGCAGGCAAATACCTTTAAATTGGGATTAAAGGTTTAAATTGGGACGGGGAATTAGGACCAGGAATTACGGTGATGCGTTAGGAACGAAAGAAGGGACGCAATGCTGGATTCCCCCTCCGGCCTCCGACCCTTACGCTGCGTGTTGTGCCGCCCGATGGCGTGCCCGGTCCAACTGGTAAAGCAGCTTAGCGCGCTGCTCGTAGACTGTCACTTTGCCCGCAGCGGGTCCAAGAAAGGGCTCCGGAGGGATGAGGCGCGCGCTGATGCCGGATGGCCTTCTGTCCACCTCCTGCTCCTCCGCCCGCCGGCGTAGATCCGCTAACCTGAGAGCACAATAATATGAAGGGCGGAAACTTTACAGGTTGCTGCTGGGTTGTAAATGACGCGCCCCAACCGATCGGCGAGGGCGATCGATGGGCCGTGAGGTAATCCAGTAGCTTCAGTGCATGCACACACAATCACCACCATCAAGCATGACAAGCGAGTCCGTGCATACGCACCGTGCCGCCTCACTCTTCGGCCCGACCCCTGCTCCTGGCGCTCCTTCGCGGTTCTTCTCCATGGCCTCACCCGCCTCCCGTAACTGCGCAATTGCGGCAAGCAGCGCCCGCCGGTGGCCCAATGGCAGGATGCGCAAGTCGCGAGACAGCTCGGCGTCTCCCAGGCTGAGCAGGAGGCCACCATCCACACAGTTGTGCACAAACTTCGGGCGGTACTGCCCCAAACCGATGAACTCCACCCAGGAGGCAACCTCCCGAACTGTGTGGGGGGTGCAATTAAACCGGGTGAGTAAGCCGCGTGGCGAATAGGCGATGGGTGGCGAATGGGCGTTGAGGGTGTTGTTCTGGTGAGGTGAGCTTCTGTCAAGAAGGGTATCGCTTGCAGACACAAGTAAGCACTTCTAGAAACAGTTTTGTCCTTATATTTGTGCAAGTGCTCGAATCACGGCGTTGTCGTACAGTTTGAAGATGGGAAGGCTTTTGTCTTCAAGAACAAGAGTATTCATGTGCGCCCGTGTACGCGTGCCTGTGTACGTTGATGGGATGATGATGATGATGGTGATGGAATAATCGCAATCCCTTGTGTAACGTTGTCCCGGGTAAGGGCAGTTCAGATACTTAGCTGCGGGGTAGGGAATCACGAAATCTGCGATCTGGGTCACAGTTGGGCGGGTAGGGGGCACTAGCGGATGCAGAGGCAAATCTGCTAGATCCCCCTACGTGCCCAACTGCGGACAGCAGCCAAGCTTAGTGTCACGACTTGCATCACTGCTTCATCCCGGGCGCAGGTTCACCCAAGCAGGCTGCAACCGCAACCCCACCAAGTGCTCGCGTCTCCCCTGGTACAAGGGTACAACCACCCTGATCTGGGTCGCTGATCTGGATTAGTACGCGACTTACTGTCCCATGTGCTAGGATGGCGGCTCATCATGTTCGCTATCAAAGCGGCCTGCCTTTCCCGCGGTGGAAGGGCAGAGGTGGCACGCATCCGAGTGGCGCCTGAAACTTGCAGACCGCGAGATCGAGGTTGCCTAGCTGACCCCGGCCGAGCTGCCGTGACTACACGGTTGACGTGGCCTGCACCGCCGCGCGCCGGGGAGAATCGGATCTCGCCATCCCAACTTGTATCGTCCGCGAATGCGTCCGCATCATCCTCATATGCGAACTCGTCGTCGTATTCGTCGTCTCCCGGGGGACTGGGAGCTGCGGGGCGCTTTGGTGGTGGGCCACGCGTCGGGGAGGGTATGCGTTGGAACGCGACGCTGCCGTACCCGTCCTCGTCATCCCCGTAGTCGTCATCGTAATGGAGGTCTCCCTCACTGGATTCCCCAATCTGACGACGCGGCGGAATGCCACGTGGCGGCGGCCGGCCGCCACGCGCCACAGGCGAATCCAGTGGATCTTGGATCGGGTCGTACCCAGATCCCGTGGATGGGATCCGCTTGAAAGACGCACCGGCGCTGGGCACCGGCGAAGTCGATACGGGCGGCACCCGCCCGCCAAATGTCAGACTTCCATAATCGTCTCCGCTAACGAAGTCATCAGATGGGGTGTCCCGACGTGACCCCCGTCCCGTGAGGTCCCTGCTGGCGTCTCGCTCCAGACCATACCCCTCGCCGCTGTCGTCACCGAAGCTCCCGCTTTCCGGCCCAACCGCCTGCACGCGATGGTGTTGCGGCTGGGGTATAGGGGCCGGTCTCTGCAATGGCGCTGCGATGGGCTCCTGAAAACTGATCCGTCGATTAGATGGTTGGCCAGGGCTCAGCGCCGGACGCGCTGACGCCTCCCTTGGCGTTTCTCCGAGCAGCTCCGCTAGCTCGGAGTCCTCCTCTCCTAGGCCATAGCCACCAGGTGGGCCGGACGCGGGGGGCGGCGGCGGCGGAAGAGGCGCTGTCACCGTCCTCGCCGGGCCCGGCCGTGGTGGCAGAGCAGCCGGCAGGGTGGGGCCTGGGGCCGCGTTATTGGACTGCGGCCCAAGAAGGTCGGCGATGTCCGAATCGTTGGCATCCAGGGAAAGTGATGGATTGGTGAAGTTGCCAGACGGTGGTGGCAGTTGGCGGGAAGGCTGCGCGTCATCGTGGTCGACTTCGGTTCCAAGATCTGCCAAGCCGAATTCGCCGCTAATTAACCCATCATCGCTAAAGAGGCCGCCGCTGCCGCTGCGACGGGACGGTGCGGGAGGTAGGGTTCTGGGACGCAGCTCTGGGCCTGGCCGTGGGGGCAGGTCACCGCTATCCGCACCGAAGTCATCACCACTGCTGAAGAGGCCGCTGCTGCCCCCCCGATTGCTGGACGCCAACGGAGGCGGCCGTGAAGGTGGGGGAGCAGTCCGCTGCGAGGTCAGATTGTAGTCGTCCGCGCCGAAGTCGTCATCATCGGTTCCGCTGAAAAGGCCGCTGCTACCGCGCTGATGACCCGGGCCCTGTGGGAGGGATCTCGGAGGCAGCGCTGATAAACCCCGAGCGGGAGGTCTGTTATTCCCTGATCCAAAGTCATCGTCACCATCTGTACTGAATAATCCGCTGTCAGCAGCCTGTGACCTTGCCTGCGGCGCGGACCATCGTCGTTCTCCAAGCTAACGAAACAACGAACTAGTGCACACCAGATATTGTGGCTCAGAATTTAACCTACCTGTGCCGATAAGCCAGAATTGTCGTGGTGCTGCAGTAACAGTGCAATCAAGTCAGCAAGCAGGTAAACAGCCAATATCTATTCAACCGAGACTTACATCTATTTCTAAGTCATCGGTATTCCCCAACCCAAATTCATCGCTGTCCCCTTCCATTTTTATTGTTCATGCCTGCAGTGATTTGGTCATTTCGCGCTGGTCAACGAAGACAGCTAACTTTGAGACCAATGCCAGTTCAATCTATTGAACCAACAAAGGTTATTTGTACATAGACATGTATCGATAATAGATATGACAAGGAACTTAAGGACGAATAATGGTACCTGTTCAACAGGCAGGTTTTAACTACGGCATCTGGTATCGATTTCGTATGAGAAAGATTCATAAAAAATATTTAACTGATACGTTATAGCGAAGAAGGGTTACATACACGAAACAAGATATACGGTTAGATAACGACCAACTGTTCCATGAAAAATGCACTTACATAACTTCCGGTATGGCGTTCTTCGACATCAATGCATAAATTGACAACTTCCATGGGCATAGACATGCTTTGCACCTTTGATGACAGCATCAGTCATGGTTTCAGTGCTAGCTCGCAGAAGGGTTAAGTTTTCCTATTACATGTGTGCAACCGTTCAGCCCATTGAAGCAGCTGGTGCAAGATGTTAATAATGTGTCCATGAATATTGACATTTTGAGCGTATGTTTTCTGGATATGGAACTGGCCTCCGTGTCGACAAATACGTTCCCGTTGCCTGGTCCTCAGTTTCCTGTTTTATGGCAAGTTCAATGTCTATTTTGTTGGTAGCTCTTTCCATTCTTTGATGTGCTTCACCTGTATGCTCGAGAAGGTTGGGGCACGCAAGACCCCATGCCGCTAATGTGCCACAGCGCACAATGACTGGGCTCGTTTGCCTCAGCTTCTTCTGCTAGGCGTAATAGTATCGTTAATATAAGCGGCGCCATCGGTGCGACTATTTCGTGTGGACTTTATTAGCGCCCCTTCCAGCCCCTTCCACACTGAAGCTGTGCGATGCCTTTCAACTTACGGCTTTCCATGATTTCGCTGCGTGCGGGAAAATCTTCATATGGGTTGAAGTAGGCGGCCAGTAATTGCCAGTACGGTTTTGGAGGGCTGGGTCCTGCTCTATTCTGCCCCCTATACGCCCAGGGTTGCAGTTATGTATCGCTTTACGTCAGGTCTGGTCAGGTTCTGCAAGATGTGATGCTTATCATGCTTATCGCATAGACCCACTGTACGCTGACTGGTCGTTTGACCCTATTCATTCCCAGCGGCCTCAATTTCAGGCATTTTCGCTGTGGGCCTCCAGGCCGGGACTGAGCGGGGCTGGCACCTTCGGGCCGGCACGTCTGAGACCCCATCTTCGGGGGCACCAACAGCTATCACGACACACTTTTAACACAGCCCAGACAGACACGGAGAGGCAGATGGGGACCCATCGGATCCAGTACGGTGATACATTATATGAAGGGCCCCTGTACAATGGTCGCTAACTCATCTTGATCACAATGCCAACAACATGGCAGGTCTGAACAGGTTCTGCTCGTGCACCTGAGACAGCAGTAAGACATTACGTAATGTAGTTCCTTGGTTCGAACACCGCGCCGCGCCGCGCCGTCCTCAACCCCTCACATCCCCCATTGACAATGCACAAATCTATTTATGTGCGAGTCACACACCAGCCCCATGGCCACGTCCGCTATAGGGCCCACAAAAACTTGGCGGTGGAACGCCACCTGTCGAAAGCGAAACAGCAAACCCCTGATCTGTGTGCCGGCGAAGCTTTTCCCATGAGAACTTAACTCGAAAGTTTGCTTTCCTACTTCTGGGAACAACTCGTGATATGTGCCGAAGTGGCTGCGTCAGGCTTACTTAGCCGCCTAACGCTCCCTCTGCTCCATCCTCCTGCGCCAGCTGGCTCGAGGCCGCATTTCCACCTTGGCGCACCTGCGCTGCTGCCGATGTTGCGTTAGCCAAGGCCTGCTGCAACTCTATCTCACGTATTCGATTATTGATGTACCGCTGCCCGTAGCAGTTGACAGGCAACCCTGATGTGCGATACGTATACAGCTCGTAACAGGTCTCGGATGGCATGATGGCGTTGTAGTACATGAACTTCCCTGTCGTACGGCGGGAAAGAGACACCAGCTTGTATGCACCAGATACGTATAGTTCATGCTCGACATGTTGTGGGTAGTCTTTCAATCTCGCCTGGTACCGAAGGCCCTCAAAACCGTCAAGAACGAACGCGAACCACCACAAGAGTCCGACGTCTCGACCTGTCCTGTTGTTCAACGCACTCGTTCCAGTGCGTTCCGCGTATTGCCAACATTTTTCAGCCTCCATGCCTTAGGATGGAGGTGCACCAGTATCCAGATGCCAAGGCCCCAGCCTTGGGGTAATCCAATCCAGGCTGGGCGGCAGCGCACCTGCACACTGCTTGAGATCACAGCGGGTCGAGGTGTCATTCGCGCATGGTGATCGCGTGACCCGCGTGTCGCAACGGTCCAAAGAACAAGCCGCCCTCTCATTTCCGGAGCATTGGTCATTGATCTGATAGGGGAGATGATACACATTGGAACTCAAGAGGGCGGTGGAACTCAAGAGGGGGCATTTTTTTATTCTCAAATATGCAGCTTTTATATCGATGACACCCACCGGCCTGGGTCGATTCCCACACGGAATTGGACCACATGGTGTAGGTGAGAAGGAGACGGCCGAGCTTTAGGAGGTGGTCAGGCGGGTCAGGCGGGCAGGCAGGAACCCCTTGCTCCCCCCCATCCGCCCGCGTACTAGGCTGCCTCGTCAATTTATTGCATTGGTCACACGGTCGTCGTCACGTTGGGGGGGCGCTGTCTTGTCGTCTTGTCGTCACATCCTCATTCCACGGTGCCCAGGCAGTGGAGGAGGTGGCCTGGGGATTTAGGGCACCCACCAGCCTGGCGCTTCCACCCAGCACCCGCTGTAGCCTTGGGCTGGTCATCATCTCGGCGTGGGTATTTTCGTGGATAACGACCGCCTCCTCCCCGGGCGGAGTGCCCTGCCCTACCCTTACCTTGGCGATCATGTCGTCTGCAGCTGGGAAGCCCGGATAGAAGGTGCAGCCAGTGCCTCCAAGGGGCCTCCGGATGGTGTGGTAGGCTCTCTGGAACATAGCGTAGTAGTAGCCATTGCAAGGGCCTGGCTCCGACTGCCACGGATGGGTGGGAAGGGAGGGAGGAGGTACGAACATACAAACCCTGGTGCTGGTGGTGGCGCTGACGAAACAAGGACGAACCGCTAAGGCCTCGTCCACTCAAAAGCGAAAAGCGAAGCCGTAATGGTGTGGTATCCCTGTAGGCCTCTTGCTGCTGGCGGCGAAAGAATACCACAGAAAAAGGAAGAAGCTGCAAAACGATAAACCTAATAGCTGACTGCTGGTCGTTGTCATGCGCATGTTCCTCCCGAACCCCCCCTCTTTTCATATCAAACAACGCGCCCCCTGACCCGACCAACCCACCAACCCGACCCGGGCTAGCCTGTGAAGACCGCGTGCGCGAACCAACCAAACGAAGCACGGTCCCACGCGAACTCACCTAAGGCGGCGGCGGCGGTGGAAATAGGGCAAGCGGCAAAGGCATGCACATGCAGTCAGCAGGAAAGAGCGTCAGTTTGAGCAAGGACAAGGCCGCACAGGGCAGCAAAAGCACGACGCAGGAAAGCTACGTGCACTCAAGGAAAGCGTGCAGCTGAAGTTAAGAGAAGTAGGACGGATGGGAAGTGAAGTAGTGACAAGCGGCTGATGAATGGTGATCGGAACAAGAAAGGAAGGAATTATATTGGGAAGGAAAGCATAACATGGACATGCAGAAAGAAAGGGATTATTTGAAAGCATACATCGATCGCAGGGAAGCATATACAACCGTCTCATGGCTCACGCAGGGAGGAAGGGAAGGGAGAGTGGGAACGGGGGGAGAGAGGGCGCGGGGGAAAAGGGAAAGAGGTAGGCGGTGTTGGCTGCCCGGAGGGAGGCAGCTCGGTAGACAGTGCTGAGAGAGGTTGCACGAGTCACTTGGACGAAAAGAAATTCTCTGCTGCCACCGTGGACGTTTGCCAATGGCCCGGTTCCCGCGCCTGTAAAGTGGAATCTATCGTCCACGCAATTCCCCCTGTCTCCCTCAGCCTGATGAGCCGCCCCCGTGTGCCTGAATCATTCTTCCTCCTGAATTCTTCCTCCTTCCGTATCACGGCCCTCCGTGAATCCACATGCCGCTGCCGCTGCCGCTGCCGCGTTCAAAACCCGTTCCCTCAAACCTGTAGAAAGAACATGTAGCGCTGGCCGCCAGTGAGGGCACAGGGCGCGGAATCCGGAAGGACGGGTGCTTCTACCAGAACCAGGCAGTCCCCTAGGTCGTCGCTGTTGTTGCGGCACCGCACCAGCCCCTTGTGCGCGCACTGGAGACCCACAAGCACAAAGCTGCTGTTACTGGGCTGTTGCTTCGGCGATAGCGGCGGACCGACACCGCCGGATGCGGAGTCGGACGGGTGATCTGGCAGAGGCGTCAGCGTGCCGTTCGAATGGCAGACACCAGTGCCCGCACCTGCCGCCAGGACGACGCCTGTGGTTTGCGCAGTGGAGAAGACGGAGAGTGCGGGCCTTTGATTCTCTGTAGATAGGAATGCAAGAATGCCATGGTGCCTGGGCCCTCCTCTCCCTGCCAGCTGTCCCTGCCAGCTGTCCCTGCCAGCTGTCCCTGCCAGCTGTCCCTGCCAGCTGTCCCTGCCAGCTGTCCCTGCCAGCTGTCCCTGCCAGCTGTCCCTGCCAGCTGTCCCTGCCAGCTGTCCCTGCCAGCTGTCCCTGCCAGCTGTCCCTGCCAGCTGTCCCTGCCAGCTGTCCCTGCCAGCTGTCCCTGCCAGCTGTCCCTGCCAGCTGTCCCTGCCAGCTGTCCCTGCCAGCTGTCCCTGCCAGCTGTCCCTGCCAGCTGTCCCTGCCAGCTGTCCCTGCCAGCTGTCCCTGCCAGCTGTCCCTGCCAGCTGTCCCTGCCAGCTGTCCCTGCCAGCTGTCCCTGCCAGCTGTCCCTGCCAGCTGTCCCTGCCAGCTGTCCCTGCCAGCTGTCCCTGCCAGCTGTCCCTGCCAGCTGTCCCTGCCAGCTGTCCCTGCCAGCTGTCCCTGCCAGCTGTCCCTGCCAGCTGTCCCTGCCAGCTGTCCCTGCCAGCTGTCCCTGCCAGCTGTCCCTGCCAGCTGTCCCTGCCAGCTGTCCCTGCCAGCTGTCCCTGCCAGCTGTCCCTGCCAGCTGTCCCTGCCAGCTGTCCCTGCCAGCTGTCCCTGCCAGCTGTCCCTGCCAGCTGTCCCTGCCAGCTGTCCCTGCCAGCTGTCCCTGCCAGCTGTCCCTGCCAGCTGTCCCTGCCAGCTGTCCCTGCCAGCTGTCCCTGCCAGCTGTCCCTGCCAGCTGTCCCTGCCAGCTGTCCCTGCCAGCTGTCCCTGCCAGCTGTCCCTGCCAGCTGTCCCTGCCAGCTGTCCCTGCCAGCTGTCCCTGCCAGCTGTCCCTGCCAGCTGTCCCTGCCAGCTGTCCCTGCCAGCTGTCCCTGCCAGCTGTCCCTGCCAGCTGTCCCTGCCAGCTGTCCCTGCCAGCTGTCCCTGCCAGCTGTCCCTGCCAGCTGTCCCTGCCAGCTGTCCCTGCCAGCTGTCCCTGCCAGCTGTCCCTGCCAGCTGTCCCTGCCAGCTGTCCCTGCCAGCTGTCCCTGCCAGCTGTCCCTGCCAGCTGTCCCTGCCAGCTGTCCCTGCCAGCTGTCCCTGCCAGCTGTCCCTGCCAGCACGTTTTCTGCATCACACGCATATCTCTCTATCCTTTCGGCTAGACCGCACGTCATATGAGGCCCCGGACCCATTCACTGAGGCCTGTGCAGACGTAGAGCTCCCTTCTCTACCACTTGGCGCAGGGCCAACCCCCAGATACCACATTCAGTTGGCAGAGCAGGTCCTAGTCCGGACAATTGGAAGCCATGTGACGATGTTCCACTCCAGAGGTATGCACATAGTCCGTAGGCTTTGCACATAGAAGTCACTGAAGAAGTTTGTGCTGCTCGCGCCACATCTTTGCGTCCAGCGTGTTTCCCTTCTTTCCCTTCTTTCCCTTATTCGGTACCGGTACCACGCACCGGTGACAATAAGCTCCGCCATACTGGCCAGCTCCAATTGGGAGGTACTTATGGGTATATCAGCGCACTCCTGTCGCACCATAGTTGGTGTGGGCTGGGGCTGGGGCTGGGGCTGGGGCTGGGGCTGGGGCTGGGGCTGGGGCTGGGGCTGGGGCTGGGGCTGGGGCTGGGGCTGGGGCTGGGGCTGGGGCTGGGGCTGGGGCTGGGGCTGGGGCTGGGGCTGGGGCTGGGGCTGGGGCTGCTGGGCATTCTGCTGCTGCAGCTGCTGAGGCTGTTGTGCAGCTGCCGCCATTGCAGCAGCTTCCGGCTGCGGCTGCCACTGATCGCGTTGATTATTTTGCACGAGGTTACCTGTCGAAGGGACAGCTACGGTCTCCGGAAAGCTTGAGGTCACGCCCGGGTCTTGAGCATGAGCATCCCACCGATGAGTCAGCAGCAGCAGCAGGAGGAGGAGGATGGGTTGCACAAGGAGGGGGCCCTGCGACCTGACGATGCGGACGCGACTCAACCAACTGCGGCTGCACGCGTTACTGCGTGGGCCCGGCGCCATCCCCGGCTCTGCGTGGCTGATGTCAATAACAGGGATAGCTGACGAATGCCGTGCTGCCGCAGTGCCGATAGGAGGAAGTGATAGCGAGCCCGGCAACGCAATGTGAATGGAAGGGGTCCTGGTTCTGAGCGTTGAAACTGCAAACCGCCGTTTGGGGCCTTTCCTCGACTATCGGACGGATTGTCCAATGTGCTATTTCACATAGAACTCCTTACACTAAGCCCCTACAAGTGATCGACGTAAGAAAATGGCTCACAAATGTGGCCCACACGGCGTCATGAGAGCTCGGTTCTGGCACATGTCGCTGCATTTTGGTCCCTTCCAAGGTCGTGCCCTTCCGAGAGATGATGCGATCGGCGACTGAGATCGGAATCGGGAAGCAGCTCGTCATATTTTAATATACTGAAAATCCTGTATAGTACAATTAGAGCTCCATGCGAGCAACCTGAATTGCACTCGATACTTACTTAACTGTAAGTCGTTCGCCCTAACGGTGGTCGAGCTTGGTTGAGCTTGCGAGCGAAGCAAACTTCGGCAAATTTGCGGTTTCGGGAAGGGATTCAATTTCTATCATCGGCAGCAATTTTTTGCAGTAGCAGAACAACAATTTAAAAAGTGTGATGGCCATGCAGCGAGGGCTCCAGAACCAAAAAGATGCCATCAGGTTCTGTTTTTCCACCCATAAAAGTGGAATTACATAACCACATCACCTTATGGGTATTTCTAATAACCCGTAAACTGCGTGAGGGGCGCAGCGATGTGGGATTGCATTAAATATCCACGGCAAACCCATGATATATAAACCTTTCCCATATATTTCTTCGGTCAACCATTCCGTGCCGAAGAGTTAGTTTGTGCCCTGTATTCCACGGCAAGTTGCAGGAAAGCATGATTCCACCCCTCGATGAGTCTTACCCCCCTCGATGTCCTCTCTATCGGCCCGTCTGGTAGACAGGGACTGAGACGTAGGTGCTGCAGATGGCTACAGGTAAAACCCTAGGATCCAATAAATTTGAAACTAGCGTCGTACACGCGCCCAAAACGTACTTCACACGGCAACCGCCCACGTCACAAAACGGTAAGCTAACAAACTTGTTGTCCTAACATAATCATGTTAGTGTTAGCTCCCATGAAGGATTTGCCGCCCAAGCGTGAGGTTTGCCAGGGTCGGCCCCCTGCAGAATTTGGGAGGTCGATGGGGTGTGGCCCGGCTCCCGGCTCTAGCGTACTAAATAGCTTAAACACGTTCATGTAAATATATAAGCATATAGTAAATTTAAATGGCACTGTCAAACACTCCTGCGGTTCCCCTTGAATGCACTCTGTTCGCTTCGCCCTTAATCTGGGACCGCGCGAGCCAGGGCGAGTTGTCGGCGGTGACGTAAGAACGGTAGTAGATAAGGATACGGGCGTCCTTATCCACCTTCTATCTGGGTGCGCAACCTCGCAAGGGATCCGTGAAGGTATCCTCCCTCCCTCGGTGTGTCACTTTTCGCACCTTCACCCGAGCTGAGCGAGTCGATCCACGGTTTCTTTGCCACCAGCGGAACGTGTGCTGCGGCCATACCCAGCTCCCCCCTGACATCTGGCTTGGGTTTCGTGCATGACGGGCCGCTCAAGCTGCTGCTGCTGCCGCAGGAAGATCAGCGGGTGTCCTGCGGGGATCACTATACACGTTTTGCATGCTCCGATATGTTGGTAGACATGTTTGAGGCGGCCTACGAGGGGATGATGAAGAACAGCACCGTTTCATGCCGCCAACTGGAGGCGGGAGCGCAGCGCCAACGGACCTCCTCCAGCTGGACATGGCCTTCCTCCCGGGGGATAAGCTCGTCTGCACCGTGACTGTAAATGGCTCTAGATGACTTCTGCGTCACGCCGGAGGATCCCAATGTCCGGGGGTTATCAAAGCTGTACGCCCTTCACCTGCGCTCCATGGACATGTCCTTCGGGGAGCTGCTCCAGTTCGGGCCGGTGGCCATGATGGCCTTGGCTGCCCTGGAAGCGTGGACAGTGTGTGATGGGTTCCTGATGGCGAGTGCATGTGAGGCGCAGGACCCATTGGCCAAGGCTCTGGAGCAGTGCGTCTTCACCACCAGGCCAGCTTACAAGCCGCACTTCGTAAGCCCCGTGTGATGATGGAGGAGACAATGGTTTCTTTTTGCCCCTGCGGGATGGACGCAATGCGATCTCCGTGTTCTGCTTGTGTGAAACCCTCGCTATTAGAAATCGAGCCTGCATGTGTTGCCCGTGCACTAGACGGTGGAGCACCAGAAAGGATGAGCTCGTGATGCCGTGCCATGCCATCTTACTGACGTACTGGGTCAGGTTTCAAAACCGGGAGTCCTTAAGTAGGATTTCTACACCTCACACACCTGTCCAAACTAGAGTGCGGAACGAATTTAGCTGGACTCCAGATTAGGTGTATGGAACACTGAACGTGTAACTACTGCACGTCGTGGCAGTGGTGGGTATTTTATAAGGTAGATAGATATTTACCGGCATGCCGTACAGTCTGGAGGTGGATGTATTGTCTGGCATGTCGTACAGCTTTACACCTCCTGTTGCCCACCGCCATCACAGTAATGATTCCCTAACCGGAACCCCACACGCTGAGAGACTTCCCCAGGATGAACATGTACATCAACTTGTACATCAACTTGTACATCAACTTGTACTTGAACTTGTACTTGAACTTGTACATGAACTTGTACTTGAACTTGTACATGAACTTGCCCCATGCATACCATCTTTCGCGCTTTCAGGTTCACCCATTCAACTTCCTTGATGGGCAATATAACGATGAGCTGTACGAGCAGGAAGTGAAGATTTGCGCTGAGGGATTCCAGGGTGATGTGGATCTCAAGAGATGAAGGTCGGTGAAACGGCACAAGGTCTCTTCGAGAAGCTGGCTTCATGCCCAGCCAACACTGTGGTTGAGAGCTGCACCCTGCAGCACAAGGGAATCGACACGTTTGGTGTTCGCTGTGCCATGCGGAAGGCTTCTGGCCCCATGCTAATGTCCCCACATTGCGAATGAATAGTGTGGGCTCAACATAAGCTCTGCCTGTGTACGTGCTTTCCTCAGCCAGGAAGGCCCTCCGCGCTCGGCATTAGTCCATTAGCTAGGCCATGATCAGATTGCAATCTGGGGGGGGGGGGGCCAGCAGGAGTGAGGACGGCAGCATCGGGGCCGAGCAAATTCCATACGCTGCTGTGAAGGGTTCCGCAAATTTGGACGGGCCCTGCGGAAGGCAAGTGATGGCCATCGCAATACTTACGCCTGGCTAGCTATGCACCACCGGTTGTACCCTTACTTGCATAGCTCCGTGGGAGAGGCATCAGCAGACCATCGGCACGCTGCCACGCTGCATGCGAGACAGCACAGAAGGGAAGTGGCCAGTGCCATGAACATTTATATCTTATTAGTACTGCTTGGTTTTCTCTACAAATTCAACCTGGTTCTGTTCCCCCCTTGCTTACTATTATGACATCGTACACTTGTACAATCCTTTTGAGACATACCACCACATCGGTACTACGAACAGCAGGTGTCTTTCGACGCCATCTAAAATGTGGGTTTCCTTGTTCTAAGTGTAAGAATGGTATCAAGACAGATTTTTCCCTTTTCTGGGCATGAGCTAGGGCTTTTCGTTCTTATGCCGCTATTCATGTGCGTGCTCCCCCTACACATGCATGGAATATTATGTCCAACCATGCATGACGACGCGGGCGCTAGTGGGCGCTAGTGACCATGAGTGGGATAACTGGCCAAGTTTTTGGATGCTATCACGAGTTGGTTTTGTCTGTCATGTGGAGGCAACCGTTTTCATCGATACTGGCAGTCATGTACCATCTCATTTGCTGAGTGCCGACTTTACGCAATCGATGGTTCTTACCTGCAGTACGTTACAGTCGTAAACACGGCGAGCCGTGGCAGTGATGCTCTATTTTTGGCTCTTTACCTAGCCCTGCGCCGCCCCGCTGACCGGCTTGGCGATTCCCTGTATCCTGTGCCGCCCCGCTGGTCGGCTTGGCACCTACATCTGAAATCCCCCACGTCAGCGACTCCTGCCTCATACTCCTGAGGGCCATGTTAATAACAGCTAAAAGTCTGAAGTTGTCCGGCCATCATGGCACATTCCGCTTGAAGCCACCGCGTTGCTGTCCTACCAAGGGGCAACTTGGTAGGAGAGATGCTCTACAACCGTGTGGCTGGTGAGTTCATTAAGCAGGCAAGCAGATAAATATGGAGTAATGTGTCGGGAGTGACGTTCAATTCCTTAAGTAGATCTCAAGTACGAGTTGTCGTACTATCGTCTAAGAACCCGCCTTCCGAGAAACCTCCGTACTCACCGTCAAGCCTCCACGTGCTGGTAACACTGTTCCTAAGATTGTTATGGACTATCCAATAAGTAGGTAAGTAATGTTCCTATGGTGTCACAATCAGACGGCCCTGATTTGCATTCTGACTTGTTGACGATCAGGGGTCAGGGTTTTAGGGTTTTAGGGTTTTAGGGTTTTAAACCTAAACCCTGTCCCTTGATGTCATTTCCCCCCCCAAAACACAACAGAAAGTGAAAAGATATGGCAAGGTTCTTGGCAAGAACGCTGTATATAGCTGGCCTAGTAATCGTTATTAGTTAGGTAGTTATTTATTGTTGTTAGGTAGTTGTTTTATATAATTAGTTGTTTTAGTTTAGCAGATTTCCTCTGTCGTACTGTCACCCCTATTACCGAGTCCTAGTAGTGTAAGGCCCTCGGGAATTTTGGCCGTCGCCTCCAAAACGTAATTCATTGCGTGTGAATTCTGTTTTATTTAGCTGATCTAGAAATCCTAGATGCTATCTTTTAGCTGTGATCTTTTTTCCTCTTTTAGTCAGTTTAGCAAACTTTTGTCTGTCATACCTTCACTTCCTTTACTGTAGATGAATTTTTGACTATGATGTTTTATTTATTTTCCCTTTGTATTTTACTTTAGCTATGTTACTCTGACGCTGATGCCAGACGAGGATATGTTGGGGAAGGGGAAGGACAAGGCAAAGGCCATGATGAGGGACAGGAAAAAGGGGAGGGATCTCAGAGAAATGTTAGTCAGGACGGTGGCAGTGCACGGAAGTGGGGTAGCAGACCCCACAACCTGCACGACCACCGTAACTTTCAGGGCCAGAACAGCAGTAGAAGCGGTAGCCCCATGGATATTCAAAAGTATGATTATATTATATACCGTGCGTGCTATGTAACTGGAATAAGGACTTAAGGAATTCGCATTTTGGCAGCATGCAATAAAACTGATGCTGCTCGAACCGGTCTAAGACGGTTCGCAAGTGCTCTCATCCGCAGACTGAGAGAACACCAAGATCAGGGGTGACCCCTGACCACGATATCACCCAAATAGGCCAAACGAAATGGCAAGCCGGATTTATTGCGTATTAATGGAAAATCACAGGAGCATGGGTCAAACCGAACGGCATGACCTTATACTGAACATGTCCTAAAAGAGTATGGAACGCAGCTCGCTCGATATCGCACGGTTTTAACCAGATTTGATGGTAGCATGGTACCCTTGGGTCAAATCGAGCGAGCTAAAACTACTCGCATCCCCAAACTATCAAACAAATCGTCCATCCATGGCAAGGGATAACCATTTTTTATTGAGATGATATGAACAACACGATAATCAACGTTCATCACAAAGGTGCACCAAAAGGAGTACACAAAGGCTATATGCATTCTTTTGAACGTAACACACTTATTTGTCTTTCGATTTCCTCTTGTTCAGACTGCAAAAAGTATGGAAAACATTCATAGCGCGGTAGGTTTTGCTCTGGCTTCTAACGGAATAACTGATGGTAACCCGCGATCTTGCGGTAACGCAGCAGGTACCTGTCCAGGAAAGAGATGTACTTTTCAAACAATAGATCTCACATATGCAAATCAGATGGATACACTAAATATATACGCATGCATATACGCACCTTATCACAAATGCCGTTTCCTGCCTTGGAGCCTATATGGCAACTTTCAATAATTAAGATGAGTACATCAAACTTCTGGTAAAAATTCTGCAACCTTTTGCAAAGCAAAGTAAGCTCTGTCAGTCGTTTGTTAGCCAGAGCAGACTGCGCTGGTGTCAGCACCATCGCTCCGTCAGCAGTCGGGACTCGGCAAACTCCTTCCTAACACGTTATTGCTAAAAGAGGTCAATAAATTTAGGATGCTCACAAGTTGTTTATAAAATATCAGCTCGATTGCTTATCTAAGCCTGGAGAGGTTAAGCGAGACAGCGTCGTCAACCGCCGACAATAACAATAGTGTGATCAAGCATATCCGAATCTAAATGTAACTTATTTAAGGTAGATGTTAATTCTAGTTTTAATTTTCGTGTATAACGGCGGCCGCATGATGGCGAGATGTTCGTCGCTCGGAGTGCTAAGTATGCTTGTACGGCTCTTGCAAACTATACGCAGGCTGTTAAGAGAGAGTTTCAAACATCTATATCAGAAATACCTTTATAATGGAAGTAACATCCCGTTTAATAGCTTTTAACAATGGCCTGCGAAAGGCATGCTCGTTTGTCGCAAGGTCTCGGAGCAGGACACACGCCTAGCACACGCCCTTCCTTAATCATAGCCTCATCTGAATGTTCGGCATTATGTCTGAGCTTGTGACTAATCGTAAGCCTACTGTAAACTGACAAGAGTTCCACTACGTAGCCAGCCGGCGTTGGCCATCGGCCGAAGCAGGCCGTCGGTCGGCCTTGAAAGCCACCGGCCTGTCGTTACAGAAGTCACCAAGCGGGGATTAAAAAAGTTAATGTAACGTGGCAGACGGCGAAGATCGCAACGGATATTGTGCTCGACTATTTGCACGGCGGGCGAACCAGCCGCCGCCATCTGACATCAACATAAGTTTATCTGGATCGATCCGTAAACAGACACTATATTTGGTTACCTACTTGCGACCATGGCGTCAGTTGACACCTACTTCTCGGTCTTAGCTTTATTCATCCTGTTCAGAGAGACTATTGAAGCGTCGATCATCTGCGGTGTTCTGCTTCAGTTCCTCAATCGGTCTAAGCCAGCCCTCAAAAAATCAGGTAAGCACTTAAATCACTGCAGCGTCTCAGGACGCACTCTTACTACCGTATGCATGGAACACAAACCGAGACGCCCATGTTGTACTAAATTATGCTTATACCACATTTTTGCAATATATGATGATCATGCTAGCGCTTTAGAACTCATCCGACGACTTTTGACGACCCTTATGCGGTGCATGCACTGTGCATGTGCAGTGTGGTACGGCGTCGCCGCAGGCGTAGGTGTCAGTATTATTTTCGGAGTAATCTTTATCGCAGTCTACTACACGGCGAAGGACAACCTATTCGCGGGAAAGAACCGAGATTGGTTCAAGGGCATCATCTCATGGATTGCTGCCCTTCTTATCACTATTTTGGGTTTCGCCATGTTGAGGTTCTTGGGTTGGGAGGCCAAATGGAAGAGGAAGCTGGCGGCGGCTATGGCAGAAAAGGTACGCGCGCTGATAGACTGGTACGGTTTCTTCGGATCCACACAACTGTGTAACCTTCCCGTCGTTCTCTTGGGCATGATGTGATAAGTAAATAAGTATGTGTATATATACACACATTTGCCTCTTGGTTAGGATGGACATGTTCGCTAATTGCATCGGCAAGATAAGTTGGCTTCGACCCTTTCACCACCTCCCCTCTTTGATCTTCGTGCAAGGCCACACTGAAAACCCGCGCTTGGGCCCCACCACCACCACCACCACCACCTCCTCACTCCCGAACTGCCAGGTCCCTGAGGTGGCACCGGTTCCCTCCACCGACAAGGACGAAGCCACTGCAACTGATGCCGCTGCCGCTCTGGTCACCAACGACACCTCCTTACCCCCGAACGGCCAGGTCCCTGCGGTGGCACTAGCTCGTTCCGTTAACAGGGACGGAACCGTTACCAGTGACGACACCGCCGCTCTGGTCACCAGCACCACCACCACCTCCTCACTCCCGAACTGCCAGGTCCCTGGGGTGGCACTAGCTCGTTCCATTAACAGGGACGGAACCGTTACCAGTGACGACACTGCCGCTCTGGTCTCCAATAACAACAGTGAGCTGGCGCTCGTGGCGGCCCGCCGCAGCAGCTCCAATGGTGCCAGCCCATTGGCCGCAGGGCCTCCTTCCTCCTCACCGCTGGCGCCACCGGCACAGCACCAATCTAGCATCCTAACATCGCCCACCCTCGCCACAACGTCCTCCAGCTCCACCTCCCCAACTGCTGCTGACGGGAAGAAGGCCATGGCCAGCGCCGGTACTGGCATCGGCATCGGCACAACAGATGCCGCCTCAGCCTCCAAGAAGCAGTGCGCAGGCGATGACAAATACGTCGATGTAGAAGCTGCTACTGCCAAGCAGACGTCGGACGGTATGGACGCGGAGGACAAAGCCGTGGTGGCAGGCCCCGAACTGGAGCCGATTGATCACTCCCCCCCGACCCGTCGTGAGAACATGAACATTTTCTTCTTGGTGTTCACCACTGTGTTGCGAGAGGGCATCGAATCGGTGGTTTTCCTGGGCGGCCTTGCCAACGTGCAGCTGAGCGCTATTCCTCTGCCGGCTGTTGTCGGCATCGTGTGTGGCTGCTTGGTGGGCGTGTTTCTTTACTACTCCGGCAAGCAAGTCAAGCACATCAAGTGGCTAATCATCATCATGGCGATCATCATCTTCTTCATTGCTGCTGGCCAGGTCAGCATTGGGACTGACGCCCTCATGCGCGCTGGAGCCTTTGGCTACTGCTCACCGTGGTTGGACGAGCGACCCTGGTATATGGTACCGATGTACGACTGGTCAAAGTGCTGTGCGGATACGGATCCGAAGGGCGATGAGCCGATGGGGCAACAGAACAGCCAGCGGTTCTTTTCGCTGGCGCGTGCAATCTTTGGATATCAGGATAAGGGTACGCCGGTGGAGCTGATTGCGTACTGCAGCTACTGGGGCCTTGTGCTGATCGTGATGGGATTGAAGGCCTGGCATGGATCATTGTTGGATGCAGACTGGAAGCATACAAAGCAGCAGAAGAAGCTGGAGAAGGAGGCGGCGAGGCGGGCTCAGGAGGAGGCCGAGGCAGCGGGGTGGGAGGCAGCGGCACTGGAGGGAGGCATGGCTGGGGACGGTGCCGTCGCCACGCCGATGGTGGGCTTGGTTGCAGCGGCACCGGCACCGATGGCAGAAGGGGGCAAGCTGGCGGGGTTCCGTAGATGCATGACCTGCAGCCGGAAATACTAGCTTGGGGGGGGCCGGTGGGGTAAGGCTGCATCGAACAAGGGGGACTAGACCATTAGACGGGTGATTATAGCGCATGGTCCGTCTGTCTAGCGGCATGCTGCTGTGGTCCCCTTCGTGCTAGGTGCAGCTGTAGCTGTGTGAAGCAATAGCCTCTGTAGCAACGATAGGATACGGCTTTTTAAGGCCGCCGCTTAGGGGGAGCTGTAGGGAGCGATGCGGAACGAGGAGCAGAGGTTGATGATGGGTGTTTGATGCGCGGCAATGGGTGGCAGGCAGTCTCAATGCTCAATGCAGGGGACAAAATGCATCATGTGAGATATGACGCCAGCTTATAGATAGTGACCCCCGTGTGCCTCGACTGAAAGCGTGCTTAATTTAAGCACATGTATGAACGAATAGCTGCTGATGATGATGACGATGATACTGATAGCACATGTCAGAACGAATAGCTGAGAATGAGGAACGCAGTGAGTGCTTTAATGAGCTGCTTCTTGATGAGGTTAAAATCATGGAAAGTGCGGGAAAACGCAAAACGCGTAATCCATGATATGGCGGGAATGTCCCTTGATTTTATACAATTAGCAAGGGCTGCGATTTGCCGACTAGTGTTTTCAGGCGCGCGCGCGGGCCTGCCTCCGGCAATTTGGGCAGGGCCAGCCTCTACCGCCGCATGTGCCTCGGTTTTTGATTACGTCCGCATGTGGTAGCCCGCATGTGGGCTATGCGGTCTTATCACTGCACCTCGGGAGAATCCGAATGCAGCAGCAGGGAACTCAATTTGCCCGAACCTCATACCTATGTTTTAATCCGTCGCATGGCTCTTGGTTCGCAGGTTCTAGCCGTCCTCGGTTTTATTTTGTGAAGGCTTTGAAAGAGTCATATGCTGTGGGTTGTGACCTTGCATGTTGGCTTTTGGGGTCCATAGGCGCGAACAGTGCCGACAGGTCCGCTGGTCCACTCCATCGAAACGTATGGGGGACCTCTGATCGGCACCTCAATATTCCAGGAAGAATACCCGAACTAGGTTCCTTTTGCAAGCATGTCTTGAACATATTGCTCGAGACCATAGACAAGACGTGATGTAAACTCCATGCAAGGAGAATAATGTTGTATCCGTACTGTACGAATATCCCCACCGGAAAAAGTTTTTCGTGCGACCCGCCATCAACGATTATACGAAAAGAAATCGTTCAGGTTCTCTTCACGATGATTATCTTTTTGCACAAAGCAAGAGAGGAAGCATACGTAGGTTGGAGAAGGGCCTTGCAAACAAGCTCTTAGTGTGAATTTGGTCCTAAATCTTCCAAACAACATCATAGCTTCGTCGGCGATTAAATCTCTGGAGGTGTGTACAGCGTAGTCGGGCTGCAAGGGAACGCGTGCGTCAGACGGAGGTTACGGAGTCCGCCGCGGCAACAGTATCAGCAGGCTCGCCCACTCCGATACCTGAGAAGGTATCTCCGTGGAAGGTGGGGTTCTACTGCAGTTGTCGAAAAAGTAAAAGTACTGTGGGAATCAACTTGGTTGCTATTTGCTTTTCATCACCTTCATCCATCGGCTTGTCCATTACAAGGCAACCGCAAACAGCTGTTGTGGTGTTTGACGCACCCCAAGGTACTCTCAAGAAGACTTGCGTATTAGCTCTCGCGGTGCCAGGGCCGTCTGCGATTCCTGCGCTGCGCGTTCCTGGTCCCGTTGTCGCAGACGGGATGGCAAGCGACCCGTGGGTCTTCGACTCGGAGCGGGCGCTACTGTCGTTCCTATGTAACGACGGTGAACAAGACTCTGCCTTAGAGCACATGAGACTCATCACACGGGGCGGGGGCGGTCCCGGCGCGGCAGCAGCAGCAGCAGCAGCAGGTGCGGCGGGAGGCTGTTTGGGGGAGGTCGGTGGTGCTTCGCGGCCGGTGGCTTTTCGCACATCCGAACAACACTTGATGGCCTTTTTAACCATCAATAATCTTTTTTAAGATCTCGCGTCTTTAACTTTTACTCGGTTTTCCACTTAGTTTAGCAAAGCCATGCACGGAGTGATGGTGATATTAACTGACGGGTCGGAGCCATCGGGACGTGCTGTGTCTTTAAAAAATAGAAAAAGATCTTTAAAACGGCGCCATCACGGATGAGTTACATGGGTTCCTCGTCACGGACAGCCGCCAACAGCGGTATGGCGACGCGAGCGGAATGAACTCTGAAATAAGCTTAGCATCGAGTTAGTTAAGATGTTTGACTCATTAAATGATCCACTGAACCGTGGCGCCAAAACGCTCGCGTGCTCTGTCCGGTGGTGCGCGTACGTGCCCACGAAGACGAGTTCGGGGCTGGGCCCTTCGTACGGCGCCGTCGTACGAGGGAAGGATCGTCATCGACCGAACAGTCCGCAGCGGACGTAAACGAGAGGGACATGGCGGCGAGACACGCAGCAGCGGCACCGGCGGCGATGCAGCCGCCCGTCGAGGCGGAGCTGGGTCCCGCCACAGACGTAGATCTGCTGTACGGCATGCATGACGCCGCAGCGACGGCTGCCGCCGCTGCCGGCGCGTTGGTGCACGCGCTCGGGGAGACCGTCCCCCGGGCCGCCAACATCGCGGAAGCAGCGCTGGATCCCCGTGGTAGGGTTTGTACGGCATGAGCCGTACGTATATTGTGTACGACAAGTAGTCACGCAACCTATGCTCTGATTAAATGCGTGCAGTTCCCTCCTCTCCCGACCCCCTCATCCTCTTCCTGTCGCCCGATGGGCCCGATGGCGTGACCCGAGCTGAGGGGGCGGTCGTTAGGCAGGGCAGGCGGGGGAAAGCCACGTGAGGAGCTGAACCCAACCCCCCCCTCACGCACACACACACGCACCCCCACACGCAATACAGGGGAATTACTTTTATCGTACTTATAACCGCTCCGAAACCCACTGCAGGCACCATCGATTTCGACTCGGCTCGCCGCGGTAGGGGCCGCGCAGCCGCAGGCAGACATCCTGATCAGATACGACACGGCTCACAACAGGAAGGCGACACGCCTGCAGCTGCTGCTGCCACCGCCACCGCCACCGCTCCTGTCGCTCCTGCCGCAGCCGTAGCGATACCTCTGGCGCGGCCGGCGGCAGTAGCGGAAGCAACGGCGGACGCCGACACTGCAGCAAACACTGGCGGCGGTGTGGCGGCACGGCGTGGGGCCGATACGGCCGGCGCCGGTGGCGAAGGCGGCGGCGGCGGATGGGGTCCCATTATGGCGGATCTGCAACGCCTGCGGAGCTGTCATGCGCCAGGCGAGTGGTGGTTCCGGAGCCGGATTCGCGCAGATCGTACTGGGGGATGGGGTGAGGAGGCAGCTGACGGGGTAGAGGCTGCGAAACGTGCGCGTGCATATGTGTATATGTTTATGTGTGTGTGTGTGTATGTGATATCACACTCACCCACATTCCTGACGCGTCTCTGCTGTTTAAAATCAACCGCACTGCAGTCTCCGAATCTGCGATGTCATTGGCGGCATCCTCCCTGGAGGTCGACCGGGCTTCCGATTTCGGAACGCCCACACGGGCCAGTCGGGACAGAGCGGCCGCGGGTGCAGCGTACGACAGGGCCAGCGGAAGCGATGGCGGCGGCGGTAGCGCCGCCTCAGCCGCCAACCTTCCCGGACCTCCTCCCGGGGCTCCCCGGGAGGAAGGCGAGGTGCTGGAAGAAGAGGCGGTGACGGAGACGATCCGGTCGGCGATGACCCGTGGGTCAGTTGTGGCGGCCGAGGCGGTGGCGGCAGCGGCGGCGGCACCGCGGCCGGCGGTCCTGCATCCCTCCAGGGAAGGGTGTTCGATCCGAGATGGAGACGGGGATGTTAGTGATCTGGCCACTTTTTGGGGTCAGGTGCTGCCTAGAAGGCTGGTGGCGGCGCAGCATCAGGTGGGCAGATCGTGAGGGGCGGTGGGTGTGTAGGGTTTGGGGTTTGGGGGGGGGGGGTGGGGGGGGGGTGGGGGGAGATGTCCGGATGGCTTGCCGGATTGTCGTAGAAACATGCTAAACCCTAAGTAACCGCCAACGCATATCAGCAGGACGCCCATGTGGTATTTCCCATGCGTTTCCTTCCTCCCGTACAACTTACCCCCGCCCCCACCCACCCCACACACACGTACCCGCCCGAAACACACACGAAGGCGGAGCTTCACGCGGAGGCGGCCCGCGCTGCGGCGGCGGCGGCGGCGCTGGTGCACTGCGGTCAGGGGGTGAGCCGCGCGGCGGAGCTGGCGGGCGTCGTGACGCACCCAGGTGAGTGTCGGTGGGGTAAAACCCTACACGCCACTTGAGAGGATTATGGCGCCGTACAGTATTATACTGCGCCGTACAGCGGGAAGACAGCACCTGCGCAGTTAATTCGTCCGAGACGCCCCTCATTTCCGTTCGGGGAGCGTTGCATACACATATACATATACACATACACATACACATACACATACACATACACATACACATACACATACACACACCTACACGCCACGTTTCAGATGCAGCGGTGGACCGGGACTCGGCCCTGCGGGGGATGGCTCCGGAGCGCAGCGGAGTGCCCTTCCTGGAGTCTGATATTTCAGTGGGGGCGCTGCTGGTGGGGGAGCAGGCGGAGCAGGTGGCAGCAGCGGCTGGAGCGCAGGCGGCGGCGCAGCTGCTGGCGGTGGAGAGAGGTGGGAGGAGGGGCGGGCGGACACATGCTGGGTTATGAGGGCCCATGGGACCCATGGGTCACTCGTGATTAGACTCGTGAGTCATTGGGGGGTGAGACTTCGGCGAAAGGGGGGTGAGACCCGAACTCGTCTCTCTCGACGCACCTGACCACATCAACACTAGCCTTTGCCACATCAGCATCGGACTGGTCTCCGAAAGCGGAAGCCGTGGTCCGCTTTGGGGGTGCGTGTCTATCGAGTGTGTGTATGACGTATGACGTGGTGGCGTGGGTAGGGATCCGGGGGAAAACACGGAAGAGATCTTGACTCAGTGCTCATTGGCTGCGGCTCGGGCGGATGTCCATATGCGCGTTTAGCGGGGGGGGGCCGGGTGAGCTTGACGGGGGCGTGTGGAGTTGAGAAGGGGTTTTACGGGGTGGTGGGGGGAATGGGGGGGGGGGGAGGAGGCCGGGTCCTGCTAGCAAAGGGGGGAATGGCATACGGGAGGAGGGAGCTGTGCGGGGGTGGTGCGTGCCGTACGCGGTGGTGGTACGTATGTAACCAAGCTGTACTGTATTGGATGCATGCCGCGTCGGTCGGTCGGTCGGTCGATCAGTCAGTCGTGAACGAGTGAGCGTTTGGCTGACCCATGGGTCAACGTTTGACTTCATTGCGGCGCTAACTGTCTTTTGGGTCAACGCGCGCAGGCACTGCGAGTGGTACTGACCCACGGGCCCGTCACGACCGCGCGGCTGCGGCAGCGGCGGCGACAGGTGCGTGCGTAACAACCACCACAACTAACCCTGATGAACAAACATACACTCTCACACATACACACATACACACACACACACACGCACACACGCGAAGGATTACGCACGCACTATGAGAATACATCAGTACGACACAATACGCCGCCGTATGCACAGCGCTGCAGCGTCACTCCGACGGTGATAGGTCACCGTTTTTAGAAAGTGCTTAGTGGTCATGTTCTTCGATTGACGTAAGCTTGCTAAGGTACGGCGTGTGTGTATGTGTGCTGTGTTTTGGGCGACCAGACACAGGACCCATCCGGAGATAAAAGACACACACACACATAAATACATATATATATGTATATATGTGAATATATATGTACATCGTACACCTAGGTATCGCCTTAGGGTTTTGCTGAATGTATATAGCAATATTTAAATCTGATGTTTGTTTTGTTGTTGTAAGCCGGTGTGCTGGCGGCAGATCTGGACGGTGACGGCGGGGGCAGCGGCGGCGGTAACGGTACGCCCGACGTTTCCACAAGCGGGCACGTACGGCGTGCGGCGCTGCTGGCGGAGGTGGCGCTGGAATCCGCGGCCGCCGTCGACAGCAGCTCCGCGCACCGCCCCGCCGACCTCCTCCTAACGGCGGAAATGGCGGAGGTTTGGGATCTGCCATCACGCTATCCCGCCGCCGCCGCCGCCGCCGCCGGCGGTGCCAGCGGCAACCATGTACGAATGGCTGGCCCGCTGCAAGCGGATGGTACTTCTGCGATGACGATGGTGTGGCCGCTGCGTGCAGCCGTCGCGGAGCCGCCGGGAGGACCTGGCAGCGTCACCGCCGACGCGTCGACGGATGTACAGACGATTGTTGGGCGTCGTGCGGTGCCGTCGGTGGAGGCGGCGGCGGTTAGCATGGCATCAACTTTGCAATCAGTGGCGTTGGCAACGGGGCTTGCGCCGCCAGGGCCTCATGCCGTACCGCGACTGGTGACGGCACCGGTGCGGAGCTGCGGCAAGCACGATCTGCCAACTCCGTCGGGTACCCTGACGTCGCCGTCGGGGGGCGGTGGCGTCACTGCAGCTGCCGATGCCGATGCCGCCGTCGCCGTGCTGGCCGTACTGCCGGCGCCTGTGGCCTGTAGTTTCCGACAAGCTCTGGCGGCAGAGCAGGAGGCGGCGGAGTGTATTGCGGCTCAGGCGGCCGCCGCCACCGGCACCCAGCTACAGTTGGCGGCGATGGCGGCGGCGCTACCGCTGGCGGCGCCGCTGGAGGGCCTCAGCCGCGCTGCCGTCGCTGCCCGCAAGGAGATGGCCGTAACCGCCGCCGCCGCGGGTGGCTTGCACTATTCTGGCCTGGCTGTTGCAACGGCGGCGCGTACGGCAGAGGCAGTACGGCACCCGGCGGAGCGCGTGGAGGCGCATTCCGACGCCGGCGTTGCCGGCGATGTCAGTGACGATGTCGGACGTAGCCTGCCTGCTACTTCCAGTCCCGCCCTCAGCCGCAAAGCATCATGCATTCGGCGTGCGGGTTCCCTGACAACGGAAGGACCGCATTCTGTCTGCGGCGGCGGCGGCGGCAGGTCCGTCCGCTGGGCAGATCAGGAGGAGCTCCCGCCGCCGCCGCCGCCGCCGCCGCCATTAAATCAGCTGCCGGAGCTCCCACAGTCCGTTGCTGAGGAATTTGGCGACAGAGGTAGCATGGGTACGGAAGTTGGCGACGCCGCTGTTGCCGTACTGCGAGGCAACCTGCTGCAATTGGCGGGAGGTTCGCCCGACAAGAAAAATTACTACTACTCCCCCTCCTCCTCCTCCTCCTCCTCCTCCTCCTCCTTCGCCGCCGCCGCCGCCGCCGCCGCGGGGGGAGGCGAAATCGGCATTTCTCGATTTGCTGCATCGGCAGGGACGCCGCCCGAAGTCATCGGCACCCCCACCGCCGCCGCCGCCGCCGCCGCCGCCGCCGCCGCCGCCGCCGCCGCCAGCAACAGCGGATTGCGGTTAACGCAGCAAGGCGGCTCCGGCGGCGTGCGTCGGTCCTCTGGTCCGTGGGAGCTGCCGACGTTTCCGAGCCTCTCAGACATGGTGGCGGTGACGCCGCCGCTGGTGCGGAACGATGAAGAGAAAGAAGAGCCGGTGGGCGCGGAGGGCGGCGGCGGCGGTGGCGCCGCCGCTGGCATTATGCTTTCCGATACGGCGTGCTCACACCTGCTGGACCTGCTCTCCGACGACAGTGACGTCAGCGACGATGACGTCAGTATGGAACGCGGCGCGGCGGAGGCGGAAGGCCGCCGCAGCGCAGGTGTCCTGCCTGACCGAGGTGGCAGCTCAGCTGCTGCCGTACACGACCGCGACGATGACGACGATGACGGGGCGGAGTTTCATACGCCATCGGATGTGACGGAAGTCGAATGTACGATCAGCCTTTGCGACCCGTCGCCGTCGCCGCCGGCATCCCATTGCACCCACGAGGAAGCCCCGGTGGATCTGGACGCTGCGGTCGCCCGGAGCGCCGCCGCCGCCGCCGCCGCCAGCGAGAAGCCGCCTCCGTCAGGGCGGCGGAGTGGATCGGCGGCAGCGGTGGAGTCCGGAGAGGAGGCGGAGGCGGATGATGGCCAGCGGCGGGTCGCCATCAGCGAGTATGTGCAAGAGAGTGGCGGTTACGAGAGTGAAGACGATACGGAGGGTTGGGAGGGGGGGCCTGCGGAAGAGGAGCTGGGCAGGCTGCGGCGCCAGATGTTACCGGCAGAGACCTTGCAATCGCCTCAACCACCAACGCCACAACCGCCAACGCCACAACTGCCAACGCAGCAAACGCCATCTGCCGGTATAGAGGAAGCGGTGAGGATTGGTCCTGGTAATGGCGGCGGCGGCGGCGGCGGCGGCGGTAGCGGTGATGTGGACCAGCAGCAAGACCGGCCATCATCTGACGCGCAGCAATCGTCCGCTGCCACTTCCGACAGTTTCGAAGACGTCCCACTCTCAGCTGACGGCGAGGGTGCAGTACAGCATGTGGACCAGCAGCAGGAACCAGCACTCCAGCAATTGTCCCAGCCGGAACAATTGTCCCTTGCGGCGACGGCGGCGAATGGTACGACGGATGAAGCGCCACCGGGAGACGACCTGTCATGGAGTCCCTTCTGCAGCGCCGTCGGCAGGCCTCTGGTCCCCGGCCGCGGACTGCTGGCGGAAGGCCTGGCGGCAGCGGCGGCGGCGGCGGTGCCTCAGGCCATTTCGTCAACCGGGGGGGCTGGTCGGCGACGGACGGTCCCAGGGATTCGCACGTACGACATCGCCGCCGCCGCCGCCACCGCCGCCGGGGGGGGAGTCGCGGTAAGCCGACGCCGCAGCGACTTCGGCGTCGGTGGCTTTGCGCCGTCGTCGGCCCCGCCGCAGGCGCAGGCCGCCTGGGGCTACCAATCGGGCTCACCTTTTGTGTCCGGCTCCTCGGTGCCTCATGCGGGTGTGTACCGGCGTCTGTCGAGTTCCATATCCAGCGGCGCAGGATCCGGAATCAATAAGCATGTACGGATTGCGGTTCCGGATCGCGGCGAGGTGGTGAACCCAGGGGTCAGCAGTGGCACTAGTAGTGACGAGGAGGTTGACGGCGACGGCGGCGGCGGCGGCGGCGGCCGCCGCGCGCGCCGCGGCGGCGGCGTCGCAGTCGCCAATGCGGTTCTCTTCCCCGATTTGGATATGGATCTCACATCCATGAGCGCGGGACTTGCGGCGGGATTGGCCGTGCTGGGAGGGGCAGCCCGGGGCCAATTGACTGGGAATACGTACGGCGCACGTGGATCTGGCAGTAGCGCTGGCAGTAGCGGGCGCGCCACGCCGTCGCGACAGCATGCGAGTGTAGCAGAACGGTCGGGCAGCGGCAGGGGGATACCCCAGAGAATCAGCGACAGCGGTGTCAGTACAGCCAGTGGCAGTAGCTGCACGGATGGCGTCATGGGGGGGCTCAAAATGGCGACGACGGCGGCTACAGCCGCCGCATTGCACGAGCCCTATAATTCTGGAACGCATACCAGCGGCGGCGGCGGCGCCGATGAGTTTCCGGTTGAGATGTACGACGAAGAGATGTACGACAAAGTACGTACAATAGCGCGCCCTCCCGGCGGCGCTACAGCCGGCAACGATGGCCCCGACATCATTAGTAACGCCACCACGTGGGGCGGCAGTAGCTTCTCCGGCTACCTGCTGGATGAGGGCAGCGGGCTGTGGCCCGGTCCGGCAGCGGTCTACGCCGCGGCGGCGCCTGCGCCCATGGGCAGCGGCGTCAGCAGCGTACGGAGCTTCCTTCGCCAGCCCAGCACCGGCGCCTGCAGCAGCGTGAGCGGAAGGAGCGGCTACGCCAACCTCCAGGGGGCGGTGCGGGCCGCTACCGGCACCATCGCGCGGCAGCAGCTGATGCACATGGACAGTCTGCTGCATGGTAGGTTCTGGATCTGGTTCGGATCCGGTTTCTATATGGATGCCGTACCTCCCCTTAGTGCTGCACTGCTCACCCTCGAGCCCGCGGGTGAAATCATTTCCGTACAACCAGGGTAAGGGAGGGGCCTTATGAACCGCCTAATGGCCTTCAGAGCCCGGCCCGATACGTAGCATGTACGAATACAAATATACACACACACACATTCCTGCTTCGTATGAGTAGTAACTAATGACAATAAAGAATGAAGAAGGTTTATGTGGATGATATATGAGTGTACGGATAGATAGATAGATTGTTAGATAGGTAGATGTAAATACATCATATGTACAGGCATATAGCATCGTGTCTATGTACAGATTTATGTGTATGTGTTTTAATCCCGATGCCCCCACCCACCCTCCCGTCCCAACACGCCTCAGGGGGTGTCAGTGAGCGCACCGCCGACCCCACTCCGCCGATCATGCCGATGGGGGTGCCTGCGGAGCTGATGGCGGCTCACGACCGGGCGGCGGCGGAGGTAGCCACGGCGGCCAGCTTGGTGGCGCTGGGGGAGCCGGTGGCGGAGGCGGTGGGACAGGTGGGGTTGCGGCGGGCGGCGGGGCGGGCATCGGCGTACCGTAGGCTTGAAGACCGCGGGGCGATGGAGCGGTGGCAAGGTGTTGAGGTGGGCAAGTGGGTTGGCCCCCTTTCCTTCACACCGGCTGTGGCGGTCTCGGAACGAACGACACGGCAGCGGGTGTTGCACCGGACGCTGAGGATCGCTTTTCGCTCTATCCTGTCAAGATAATACAGCTACAGTAACTAATCATTTTCGTTCGCACTGGCGCACATACACATATAATTGGCGGTGATAATAGTAGCACTACTAGTAATAAGCCTCTCCGCGGCGATGACATCTTCATTTGGGGTTAGGCGTGTTTTAATTCGCCGTACATGCCGTACCGAGTGCAGGTGGAGGCGATGGCTGCGCACGTGGAGACAAAGCAGGGTGCGGAGGTGGAGGATGTGCTGCCGGCGCTGCTCACCCCAGCTGTGGCAGCTGCAGTGGCGGCGGGCAGCGACATCGCCATCGCGCCGGCACCCGGACTCGGCCCCGGCGGCCCGGCGGAGGCGTACGCCGTGGCGGAGGCGGCAGCCGCTGCTGGCTCCACCACCGCGGCACCGTTATCAGAGCCCGTCCTGCCAGTGATGGAGATGGTCGTTGAGAGCACACTACTGGCAGAGGCGCAGGAGCTGGGGGCTGCGGCGGAGGTACTCGGGGCGGCGACGGCGGTGGCGGCAGCAGCGGAAGAATTACCTGAAGCTGTACGGCAGCCGATTTTAAAAGTCCTTGCACTGCCTTTGTATTCCCGCAATCTTTCTGCCCTTGCCACCACAGACGCCGCCGCCGCCGCTGCAACCGAAGGCTCCGCGTCGCCGTTATCGCCGCCACCGCCGCCGCCGCCGCAGACGACCTCCCCATGCCGAACGCGCGCTCGACGGCTGAGTCATACCCTGTTAAGCAATAGCCTCAACGGGCAGATGCCGTTGGTGGCGGAAGGGCCGGAGCTGGCGCCGGATTCGTCGGACCTGAGCGGTGGTGGCGTCCACCGCCGCCGCCGCCGCCACAGCAGTGCCGCCGCCTTTACCAATGAGCTGCCAGGTGGGTCGCTGCTGCCGCCGCTATCTGTACTGGGAGAGGTGGCGGAGGTGGCGTCCCGGGTTGCGACCCTGGGGCCGGCGTGGACTCAGGTAGGACGTAAGGCGGCGGAGGCGGCGGCACTTGTGGCGCTGGGGGAGCCTGTCGAGGTAGCGATAGGGGTGGTGGAGGAGGTAGGGGGCCAGCGAGGCCTGGGTCCGCCGGACGAAGGCGAGGGGACTGGCGGTGGTGACGACAGTTGCAGCGGTGGTGACATGGGCAGTGGACCGGAGGCGGCGGTAGGGGCGATGTAGTAGGCCACATGCACAGGCGGAACCCGGGGTATCCTGCGTTACCCGGCCACAATAGAAAGGCAGGTGAACAGCCGCAGATGGGTGCGGGTGGCGAGAGCTGGAGGGCGGTCAGCGACCCTAAGTCCCAAGCCATGACGGACTTCGATAGCGGCGGTGAGGGAGGGAGGGAACCGGGCTGCAGCGCCCAGCAGCGCACCCCTGCATGGCAGGGGTCAAAGGGGCCCCTCGAGGAGGCCGATCGCCCCTCGAGGAGGCCGAACCAGCATTGATTCTGGCAGTGACCGCCATTACAACGTCTTTCATGGTTATAAAGATGGATGGCAGAAAGCATGGCCCGATTCCTCCAGCAGCGCTAGGCGGACGGAGCGAGGGCCCCAAACGCGGGATGAGGGGCTGCTACTGCTGCTACTGCTACTGCTACTGCTGCTGCTATTGCTACTGCTGCTGCTACTGCTGCTGCTACTGCTGCTGCTATTGCTACTGCTACTCTACTGCTCTGAGCGGAGAGCTTTTTATGCCTTATCTGGTCGATCAGATCGCACCCGCGTGTGTTACGTAAGCTGGTCACATGCGGGGAGCCCTTCTTCAGTGCACAGCAGAGGGGGGCCACTGGCACATGAAGGGATGGTGAGGGCGAGGCCATGAAACCACGCGTGCACACCCTTCCTCACGCGGGGGGGGGCAGCTAAGGATTGTCACGACAGTGTCATAATGTCCTCCGCGCCGCACTGTCGACCTTCTCACTCTGTTTATTGGATCTCACACTTCTGGATCCGTCGTGGATGAAAGAGGGGGAAGATGGAAGCGCGGGAAGTTTAAAAGAAGGCCTTTAAAAACCGGAAAGGGGTGTATGTGTGTGTTGGTTGGGGGATGGCGAGGCTGGGGGTAGGGTTTGGGCGGCGGAGTGCGGTTTCGCACGCCTAACCCCTCTTCCCCCCCCGTCGCTTTGAGAAAGAAAAATTGCAATGATACCTCTGAAAAGGCGGCCTCACTGCTATACTGTACGGTGCGGTATGATGCGGTATTTCTAAGGCTTATCAATTAATGAATGGACGGATGTACCTGGGCCCATGCGCCGTATTGTACCGTAGATTACACCGCGCAGCGCTGTACATTCCATGCCGTGCCATGCTGTGCTCTGCCTTCAAAATGCAAGCCGGCCTAACGCCTGCCCTGCTGTTGCCCGAGGTGTTCTCCTGCCTGGCGGTACACCGGGCTGAAGGTCGAGGTCACGTGCGCATAGCAGGGCAGCGTCAACTAGGCACCACCCACCGCAACCACCCCACCCCGCAACACCCCCCCCACGCACACCCTGCTTACTCATCCATGGTTCAGCTTCCAGTGCACGGTTACATCCTGCTTCGGACAGGTGGCCTGCGCCCTCTGCTGGCGAGGACAGGAATTGGGCCCGTTGTCGTCCGTTTGTAGCATTAGCAATATTGTTGTGTGTTTCGTTGCGATGTGTGCCTTCGGTGTACGAAAGCTCCTGCGCCAGTATTGGCCTGGCCTTTTTGCCACAAGAGCAGCCGTGTGGCCGTATTCATTCCGCTTTCTTAATATGTCTGTCTGTGCCTGTCTGTCTGTCTGTCTGTATATGTCTATCTGTGTCTGTCTGTTATTCTCGCGAATAATAATTGTTGCAACAACTACCCGCGAAGGGCAAAACTGGGGCAGTGTGGCTGTGCCGTGCATCGGTCATGTGTCGGCACGCACACCTGAAATTGTTGTGTCGTACGCAGATGTACGGTGTGCTGTGTAGAGATGGGTCTGCGTAAACGGAAGGCCTATGGCATCAAGGCAGAACTTTATAGATGTAGATAGGATATTGTCTGTGTATGTAACGAACCAGACTTTTAAGCTCAAGAGGTGTGCGCTGCTGCACAAGCATCTACTACCTGCAGGACCTCCAACTTACCACCACATCCCCCCTTCGTAATTTATGTAGTTGGTTTATTGGAGCATCGTTGTCGGTACTCGTGCTTATTACTATTATTATTACTCCACAAGCATGACAACGTGTGAGCGAGTACAATCAATCGCGAGCAAAATGCCACCTCTTCGATGAACGGTGCAACTAAAACAAAAGCGACCCTTACGTAAGTGACCTCATTAAGGGGGGAATAGCTGGACGCACGATTGTTTTCTGATAGGCGCGTTCACATGTGTATGTACGGCAACGTTAATACACAATGTCATCATTTGCCCATAGCTGAGGCCCATAGGTCTTGCATCTTAACCAGATTGCAGTGGTCGCGTTTCGCAACAGCCTCTGGAGATAGATAGATGTTGAGCGGGGCCTTTTCGCAGCACATATATAATTCGTTTGTGTATGCAGTACACCGTACGACTATTGCAAGCGCCACCACCCGCCAAATTGCCGATAGGCTGCAGGTCCACTCATCTGATAGTATCGTGTACATCCTACATCCCTCACATGACTGATCTATGTCTTGTGGGTCTTATGGTCGGATAACGCATTGATATCATAATATAATAATAAATATTTATATAATTATTTACATATTATAATTTATTATATGTAATATTATATACAATAATAAAAATTATTGATATTGGGACCTTTTATTTCGCCGCCAGCACTTCCCCACCCCGTATCGCTCTCGTGGCGGGTCGTAACTCGAGGAGGTACACACGTGGAGAAGTTAGCCTTCCTTTCCACCGGAGAAGTTGTGTGTGCTCATGTTCCGTATGCTTTTATAGCGCATACACCCTAAGAGTACGACATATACACATACCCGTCGCCTCTGGCCCGAGAGCTTCAAACATTCCCTGCTGCTGCTGGAACCCTTTCCCCCCATCATGCAACCATGTAACCACCGTGGCCATAACGGCAAATAATACCGCAACTGTACGAACAGGCTTAAAAAGGCTCCACGGCAAAAGCCCACCCATCACAGCTTTATGACACAGCGCCGTAAGAAATCCTCCTTCATTCTGAAGCTCCTGCGCGCTGGTAGATGTCCTGCTACTAGCTGAAACCAAACTGCAACGAAGAAGCCAACCCGCCAACATGTAAAAACATTGTATAGCTGTGTTAGGTTATATATGATAATTAGGGCAACCAGATGTTCCTACTTTCAAACATTAGGTTTATCCGCGACAGCGATGAACACCCACAATAATACACACACGCTTGCCTCGACCTTATGGGGTAAATATGAACACCCACAATCCTCCTAGCACGTGGGGAATTTACTACACGTATGTGACCCCCCCCTTTCAGTCCCATGGCGCACTTCACCCTAAGTGAACGGACACGATTTGGAGCACAGTCAATACCACACGGGTCACTCTGCCCGCCCTCATCTGCGGTCCCCTCCACGGTCCCCCGCTATCACCGCGGCGTACTAAGACCCCCATTCGGCTTCGATCCATCGGGCCCCCCTCCCATCTATACACCCTAAGCTGCAAATGTCCCCTGTTGGCCCCAAGGCAGAGGGCGCAGTTGCATGCCCTCTTCCCTGCCCCCTGCCACTCAAAACCTTCCCCCCCATCTCTCCCGTCTCCCCTCACCCCCTTCTTTCCAACCTCTCACTCAATCCTGCAGCGCCTCCGGAGTGACCAGCGTGTGCTGCGTGGCGGGGTCCTTGGTGACCCGCCAGATGGTGTCCACGTGCTCGCGGGTGCCGATGAGCTGAGCGAAGTGCTCGTCGTGCGTGATGACGATCAGCTGGAAGTTCTCTTGACCCGACCGGGACTCCATGAGCGCCTTCAGGGCCCGGGCCAGGCTGGCGCTGTTCTCTGCCGGGGGGAGCAAAAGGGTGGCAGGGGAAAAGAGAGGGGGAATAGATGAGACCGAATACGGCTGTAGAGAAATCGGTACAAGGTACAAGCACTGACCGTGATGGCGGCAAAGGTAGGCAAGGCGACAGCATGCTGAACGTCAAGTAGGTAGCCGCCGCCACTAGGGCCGTGAGTAAACGCAGAAGAAAACGCAATAGAAGTCATAATGGTGTAATATCCTGTCGGCCTCTTGCTGCTGGCGGCGCTATATTACCGTGTTAAACACAGGTGCAAATAGCGCGTGAGGCTGGGGGCTGAATTCTCCCATTACAGCATGCGTACCAGCTGAATGAAGCACGAAGCTCGTGGGTCCGTAGGCCCTTTTCAGACCCCCTTACACTCATACACAGTGCCTCAGCCCTTTCTTGCCGAGGGGGGCAGGGGTAGCTGCCCTGAGCCAGAGAACCAGGCCCAGGTAGACACGCACAAAGGATACCGCATCCCCGTACCCCGCGGGATCTAACACCTCCTCCTTTCCCACCCAACCCCCAACCCCAAACCCCCCAAACCCCCGAGCACAACACGAACACGCACCTGCGTCCAGGTTGGTTGTCGGTTCGTCCAGGGCCAGGATGCCGCAGTTTAGACAGAAGGTCTCCGCCAGCGCCAGGCGGATGATGAGACAGGCCAGGACCTTCTGACCCGCACTACAGCGACCTCGCATCTCCAGCTCCGCCGCGCCGCTGTACATTACCACTCTTTTCAGAGAGACACACAGGGCGGGGAGCGGGGCAGGTGGGAGAGGTGGGAGCTTGGAGGGGTCACGATTGGGAGAGGATACCAAAAGCAGAAGAACCGGGGCGCGAGGAGAAGCGGTGCGACTCCTCCTGGTGAAACCCGTTTAGGGGGGTTCGGCAAGGGGGGCACGCGGCTGTGTGTGTTCCAGCTACCGACTCCCCCGTTAAATGTATTATGTGACCAACATCCCCCGTCCGTACATACCTGTAGTTGTACGACTTTGTCCCCACACCCTCCGTATCGGCCCTGATTTGAATGTAGTCGATGTCCTGGCCCCGGTAGGTCTTCTGCCAGAGCTCCTTGATGATCTTGTTGATGTCCGCCATCTTGGTCGTGTGGAACACCAGCAGCGCCTTTTCCAGCGCCTGAGGTGGTGGTGGTGGTAAGGGGGGAGGGGGGGCGAAACGTGGGGTGGTAGCGGAGGGTAGATCCCTTCCCGTGTGTGGACAGCGGGCTGGCGGTGGAAATCCTGAATGTAGAAGAGCACACCTCTGAAATACCTCTGAACTTATAAATACCCCGATTTTGTAGTACACCCGAATTCACCTTGTAGTACTTCTCCAAGTCCGACATGGCCATCTCAGTGGTTTTCACCACCAGCTGCTGCGTGCGGAACCGCACATGGACGTCCCGGTACCTGCGCCGTGAAAGGGACACAGAGGGCTTGAGGAGGAAGAAAAGGGGGGTGGGGGAGAAATACCAACAGAGGCAATAACACAGCACACGCTCCCTCTACTCCAGATGCCTTCCCCCCCTCCCTCCCTCCCTCCCTCCCTATTCACTCCACTCTCACAGCTTCAATTCATCCCTCCTCACCCCCAAACCCCTCCCCCGCCACCCCCACCCACTTGGGGTCGTTGAGCTCCGCCTGCGCCCTGGACGCCGCCTGATGGGTGGCAGCGATATGCCCTCTCAGCACGTCCTGCTTAGACCTCAGCGCGTCCCGCTGCTCGGCCAATGAGGCGGCCTGCCGCTGCAGGGCACCTGGGTCGCCAACCTGTAGGAGAGGGGTAAAGGAGGGGGCGAAGAGTTAATAAGAGAGAGAGAGAGGTGTCGCCCCAGGAGGTCACGAGGGACAGAAGCCACGGAAGGGGCAGTGAGGGGGGTGAGGGGGCGGGATACGGCACGGGGCCCGAGGCACGGGGAATGGCAAGGGGGATCTGCCGATGTCGATATGGGGTGTGGTGGAGTGGGGTGTGGGGTGCTCGGACCCACCACCCGGGAGAGATTCCACGTCGTACTTCTGCCCGTACTCAAGACCCGTCGGCAGTCGTCATCCCCTTGACCATTTCCTCCGTCAACAACCCCCAACCGCCTCGTAACCCGCACCGGCCTCCGCCCCCTGTATAGAGGAGGTCTATCCCCGGTAGTACCTGCGCCACTCGCGCCTCCAGGTCCGCCAGCTCTCGCGCCATCTCCTCCTCCGCCCGCCGCCCCGCACGCATCTCCAACACGTCCGCAACATCTCGCCGTAGGGCCGCGTCCTGAACAAGCTCCTGGCGCCTGCACCGAGTGCCGGTGCCCGGAGGGGGGATTGCGCGTGCGGCGGAGAACGGCGGAGGTAAGATTGCGGGAATGCAACGAACTAAAACCGAAGACTCCAAGAGTACGGGAAGACGGACCATGGGATGCCGTCGATGCGTCGTATCATGTGGGGGGGGAGCTGATGAGGGGGTGGGAGACTCGAGGGATGGAAGTAAGGGAAATGGAATGGAAGCTGAACGCGGGATCGGACCGGGGGAGCAAGAAAGCTAAAGAGAGGGCGTTCCCAAAACCCCCCTCCCCCACCTTCAGATCTTGTGGGAACTTCGTCTTACCCCTCCCCCTCCCCCTCCCCCTCCCCCTCCCCCCCTACCCCCTCCCCCACCCTTACCCCTCCCAACCCCCCTAATCCACCCCCTCCCCCTCCCCCTCCCCCTCCCCCTCCCCCTCCCCCCTCCCCCCTCCCCCTCCCCCCCTACCCCCTCCCCCACCCTTACCCCTCCCAACCCCCCTAATCCACCCCCTTCCCCGGTGGAAAGCATCCGCCAGTCTCGCAATTTCCTCCGGGTTCGTACAGCTTCCTCCCCCAGACCCTCCGCTTCTTCTTGATAAGGGCGCACCCCACGGCTGCACCGCCGCCTCAGCAAAATACACATACACACCCTCCGTTGTCCCCTTTGCAAACGGACTCCCCCCCCCGCCCCATCACCCGAACCCTTCTCCTACATGACCGTGAGCTGTTCCTCTTTGGCAGCCAACCCCCGACTCTGCTCCTCAATACGCCCATTGGCCGCCGCTAGCTCCGAAACCATACGGGCCAGCTCCTCCCCGCGACCCCGTGCCTCGTACTCCGAAACAACCCGGGCCTTATCCCGCAGCTGCGATTGGAGCAGCTGTGCGGCGCGGAGCTGAAGAGGGCAATGGAAACAATGAAAACAGGTAGCAGTAGCAGCAGTAGCAGCAGCAGTAGCAGTAGCAGCAGCAGGAGCAGGAGGATGATAATATCTAGAGCACACATTTCAGATTTCCTTTTCATCGGGCGAATGTATGCGTTTCCTTTACTGGAGAAAGCGGATGTGCGTTCACATACGATAATAAAACCCTTTTATCAAAACAAAAATGGAATAAAATTTAAAAATTAAAAAGTGCTGTATGAGGATAAGATTACGAATGCATTAGAAGCCGCCCGCCCATGGACCGAGAGGAGAAGTAAGGACTTAAATGCATCGGACAGCGGAGAAAGAAAGGGGTTTTGGTCAACGCAATTTTAAGTGGAAATGACGGTGCTTCCCCTCGTCCTCTTTATCCCCCCCCTCCTCCCCTATCCCGCACCTGCTCCTCCGCCTCCGCCACCTCCCTCTGCGACCGCTGCCGTGCCTCGTCCCGCTGCCGGACCAGACTGTCCCTCTCCGCCTCCAGGGGGGCCAGACTGCTGGCCGCTGCGCGTAACTCCTCGTCCAGAGCCGCATTGGTCGCCTCCAGCTCCCGAATCTGGGTTATGGCATGTACGGCACGTGGGCACATTTTTAGTGCTAATGTAGGCAACTGCGCAGACCGCACATCCACCCCCTGACATCCCACCCGCATTACCTCATACGCTAATCATCATCCTTCAAGACCTACCCCCCACCCCTCCCCCTAACCTGCCACCTCTGAAGTCTGAGTGGGGTTCCCTGCCAGACACCCCTGCACCCAGTGATAAATACCATCCGCCACCCGCACCCAGCCGATCCTGGTCCCCGCCCCGCCCCGCCCCGCCCCGCCCCGCCCCGCACCTTGCTCTGCAGCTCGTTGACTCTGTTGACCGCCGCCGCCGCCTCCAGCGCCCTTTGCTGCGCTGCCATAGCCCCCCGCTGCGCCGCCATCACCTCATCCCGCAGCCGGTTCACCCGGGCCATCGCCGCATCCCTGGCCAGCTCCGCGCGCTGCCTGGCCGCCTCCACCGCCTCCAGGTCGCTGTCGATATCCCCGACGCTGCGGGGGGCGGTGCCGCCGCCAAAGGACCCCACACCGGGCGTCGCCGGATCTAGGTGGGCGATCTGAGGGCCAGGGAGGGGACCGGCCGGGTGCGTGTGACGGTTTGTATGTGCATCATCGTCATCATCGTGAAGTGGTCGAAAAGGGATGGGCATGGATCCATTGCTGGCGCGCGCGCGCGTGTGTGTGTGTGTGTGTATGTGTGTGTGTGTGTGTGTGTGTGTGTGAGAACACGTACCGTTGGGTGGAAGGGACGAGAAACGGAAGGGCGAAAGATCAGAGGGGCGAAAGCAAATATAACAATCAGACGAGCATCGATGTCGTATCCGTATCCAACTTGACGAAATATTCTCTGCCGTATGTCGCGGGGAGAGCTATATGGTCGGCGAGCACGCATACACAATCCTCCGCTTCCCCCCCCCCTATCCTCCGGGCACCCACCTCCCTCCTGAGCGCCTCCGCCTCCCCTGCCAGCCTGTCAATGTGCCACACCACCTCCCCGCTGAGGCGGGTCAGCTCCTTCACGCGCTCGTGCACCTCCGCGTACTCTATTTGGGCAAGCTCCGCCTGAGCGAGGTGGGGGGGGACCCGGGTTCAGTCAAGAAGGATGCTGAGGTGTTGGAGGGCCTCAGATCCCCCAGGAAGGGCGGAGGGCGGTCGAGAAAGTGCCGGACTATGCGACATGAACCGGAAGCGGGTAAAGCTGGGATAAAATATTCAGATAGATACGGGAGAGCGGGACAGACAGACAGATAGGCAGACAGACAGACAGACAGACAGACAGACAGACAGACAGACAGACAGACAGACAGACAGATAGATAGATAGATAGATAGATAGATAGATAGATAGATAAAGATGTGAACAAGAGAGGTGGGTGTTTGGGAAGGGGCCCGAGCGCTGACACGAAAGCGGGACATCCAATGGACCAACAGGAGGGCACGCGGCACGCCATGTCCACCCGCCACTCCCCCCCTCTCAGGCCCTCACCCAACCCTACCTTCTCCGACAGGTCGTCGGCTTGTTCCAGCAGCTGCCTGCCCGACTGCTCCAGCCCCGGCAGTTTGGCCTTCAGGTCGTTGTAGCGGACGTAGGTCGGCTGGAGCGCCCGCAGCCCATCCAGCTGCCGCTGCACCTGCTGCAGCGCCGTCTCGCACTCTTTGATGCTGTCAGGGAGCGACTGAGGGGGGGGAGGGGAGGGGAGGGGAAAAAGACCAAACAGACACGCCAAAAGTGATGGGAGATGAGTTTAACTGTCGTCGCACACTGCTTGCTTACTTCCCCCCTTAGCTGCCCCCCTGACCCCCCCCCTGGCCAGATCCCGGCTCGGTTACACAGGCATCACTCACTCACTCCCTCCTGACCGGCACGCACGCACATCCCGCCCCACCCGAATGTCATGCTCGAGGTGGTCGAGACACGCCCTCCGCTCCGGCTCCGTGAAGCTGCGGTTACACACCGGGCAGGGGTAGCCCTTCTCCACCGTCTCCTTGTAGTTCGCAAACAGCATCTGCGTGGCCCGGCCCCTGCCCAGCCGACTGCGCGACATGTCCTCCGCCTGACGGGGGCGGGGGCGGGGGCGGGAGCGGGCGTCTTAGGGTATGACAGCGGTGGACATGAGCGGACAAGCGGTGGCTCAAGTGCAGCGGATGATGAACCAACAAAACAACGGGGCATGGGGCATGGGGCACGAGGGGCTGGAGTTTGTGGGGGTTGGGGCTTTGTGGGTAGCGGGAGGAGCTCTTAGCGGGAGGTCCTCGTTGAGGGGAGAGAGCGAGAGGCAGGGAGGGAGAGACAGGGGGGGGAGGGGCGAAACCGCGAAGGATATGCAGCTGGAGGTGGAGCTGTAATGCTGAAGCGTGACGACCGAGGAATGTAGGGTGGGGGGTTTGGGAACATACCCACACACATACACACACATACACACTACCACTCACCCTTTGCACCGCCGCTACCTTGTTGTTGTACTCTTCCTCGTTCACCGCCACCTCCCCCAGCGCATTAGCCACTCCGTACCGCAGCTCAGCCCGAAGTCGCTCCATGTCCTGACGGCAGAGGGCCAGCTCGGAGCTGCGAGCTTGCAGAGAGGTCTGCGAGAGGGGGAGAGGGAGAGAGAGAAGGGAAAGGGGGGAAGGGGGGAAGAATCAGATGGAAGCCAGAAGCTGCATTGTACGGCACTATGTACTGCACTGCGCAATAGGACAATAGACGTGTCGGTTTGGGATCCAGAAATTGGTTAGGAAGCAACCGGTTGGGGGAGGGGGAGGGGGGCGGCAGCTGACAGGATCTGAATATGTCGTCCACTTCTGCTGCTTTCCGCTGCTGCCACCACTCAATTCTCCGAAACCCCCACTGACATCCGCGTGTGTGTGTGTGTGTGTATGTGTGTGTGTGTGTGTGCAGGTACGACACGAACAGCCGAGTCCCGTTCTCTTCACCACAGCCCTTTATCGGCAATATTGCAAAACCCGATGCAGCCCCCCCCACCTTACAGCCAACAGATTACCTTTCAGCACCATCTCAGCACCATCGCCACTCCTCAGTTCAAATATTCCGTGTTGCCGTACACGTTCCGTACAGCCGCTCTCGGTGGCCCCCCCCAATGCCCCACTACTCATATATACAGAGACACTCCGGCACAGACACCAAGACAGGCAGACACACAGACAGACAGACAGACAGACAGGCGCTTGTGTCGTGACCCACCCTTGCCGCCTCCGCCATCTGGTGCGCCTTCTGAGAAATCTTCAGCTGCTGCGCTTCATCCGCACGCAGACGGCTCAGCAGCGCCTCGGCCCGGGCCCGCAGAGCCCCCGGCTCCGGAACCGCCTCCCCGGGCTGTAGTCCCACGGCCTTGGCGATGTCCTGACGCCGCGCACTCACCACTTTGGAGATCTGTGCGTCGCGGGAAAGAGGAGCACGCGACAGCGCGACAGCCCCAGTCAGTGACGGTTTCGGAGTAGGTTTCGGATTCGATGTCGGATGTCAATGCTGATGTCGATGTTGACGCCTCTCGGTGAACGTGCATCAATCCTCTGTGGCTGTGTATTAGTATCGGTCCGCAGCTTGGACCCCGCGAATGCGACTGCAATGCAAATACGACACACATACACATACACATACACACACACGCACGGAACGCCCATCAACCCCCTGACCTGCTCCTCTTTGGATTCTAAATCCGTGCGCTTCAGACGCAGCTTCGCGGACCCCTCTGCGGCCGCCGCCGCGCGCTGCCTTTCCGCCCTCAGCTCACTCATGCGGCGCCCTGCGCCCTCCACCTCCCGCCGCGCCTCCTCGAGCTGGCGACCGGCGTCGCTGCTGGACTCCTCAGCCTGCGGGGCCCGGGGGCATGTGTGTTTGGGCGGGGTGGGGGGGAAAGCGTCCGGGATCCGGTTTGCGTTAGTGATTCACGCAGTCGTACGTTCGATATCGCAACGAACATAACTACATCAGTTGCGGAGATGTGCGTACGTGTGTGTGCATTTGCATGGACGTACAGCCGGTACCACGTGTGTGTGTGTGTGTGTGTGTGTGTGATAATGGCTAGACACTTACACGCCATTCCGACAGGAGAGCACACGCGCGCCCCCGCCTTCTCCTCCCCTATGCCCTCTCTCCCCTTCTCCGCGCCCCTGCCCCCCCCAACCTGCTTCCGGCGGTAGTGCTCCT